>JBBDHG010000009.1:382500-2787500 GCA_037951165.1 Lophius americanus
GAGTTCCCATATATGTTGAACACTTGTTGCCTGCTTTTCTTTGACTATGCGGTCCAACTTATGCGGTTCAACTCTGCCAACTTTCAGTTGAGTTTAAGTTGGGTGATTGTGAAGGCCACATTAGCCGAGGCCGCACTCCTTCTCCCTCCTTCTTGATATAATAACCTCTACATTGCCTGGAGGTCTTGCTGAAAAACAAATAAATAGTTAATAAAATAAATCTTTCCTTTATTTATCACGTTAGAGAGTACATACCAGTACATACAGTACATGTTGTACTACAACGTTTGTAGTAGACATGCCAATGTAGAATAATGATGCTGGGAACGTTTGCCTTAGGCTCTGAATAAATCGCTACGTGCCCACACCATCACACTTCCTCCTCCTTACTTCAATGCAGAACATATACAGAGGAGTCTCACTAAGACAAAGAGATTGGTACCAAAGTTAATAAAACACAATAACAAGAAGAAAAGTAACCAATACAAGCTCATCATCAAGATTCATTTTGTGGTGGTTTGGTCCCTTGTTAAAACCCTTTAAAGCCAGCGTTCACCCTTTCACAGACACATCCATGCGGTGGTGGCAGTGGCTACCATGTAAGGTTCTACCTGCTCAACAGCAGAGATAACTATGCATAAAATCACACACTAATGTAACAGCCATTGGGAGTAACTTCCATTCCACTATCTATCTTAAAGATCGTGGCCACTGTAGACTGCAGGGGCTAGAGATTCAACCACCAAATTTTACAGAG
Organism: Lophius americanus; assembly: GCA_037951165.1. Lineage (NCBI taxonomy): Eukaryota > Metazoa > Chordata > Actinopteri > Lophiiformes > Lophiidae > Lophius > Lophius americanus. Next base: position 383,258 of record JBBDHG010000009.1, read on the forward strand.
TGGGGGATCTCTACCTCATGGACATAGCTGCCCATAAACCTGTCGTCTTTTTCTGAAATATCCATACACCTCAGGTCTTAGAGTTCTGGACTGAACTTAACTTAACCACATCAGTTCCACAGCATTCCCATGAAGGATTCCAGTAATAATGACAGTGAGGCAGCAAACAGTAACAGGATCCCTCCAAGTCATTACCCCTCTGACTCTCCTGCTGTTACCAGTCCTTTGTAGGGTTGTGACTAAAATCACTGGCTCTAGCACTTAACATCATCACTTGTTTCCCAAATTTGTGTTCTTAATCTGAAATGATACGGGCTGTATTCTTGAAGAGCATTCAATACCTGAATATACCATATGTGCTGTTCTCCACCAACAAAGGTTTTTTAAAGCAAATTTAAAGTGAAAAAAAATATATATATATACATATACACTGTTACCTGCAAGTAACATCTCTCTCTAGAGAAGCCTGGGTATTGGATGACGTTATAAAGCCTTACATATGTCCAATATGTGACATAATTAAATAAAAATATGAAAATTTCAAATAATTCCCTCAAGTTGCCTTAAGTAGAAGATCACAGTTAGACATTAAGGCTTGCGGCTTGCTCCTCTATATTCAAGCTAGAACCAAACTCATTGGTACTATTAAAGACTAACTAACAAAAAAAACTTTATCAAATTCCATTTCCATAATGCAATTTATTTTTGAATGTCCCTCTACGTGTGTTTTCCACAGTACAAGCTGGAACAAATTCAAACCCCGGCTATTCTACCGTGCAAAGTTTCTCAGCTCTGTTTGATTAGAGCTGCATACAGGAGGTCCACTGCTACAGTGTTTTCTTTACCTGGGCCCATAACTCTTAAAAACACACAAACACTTGGGTTGTAAATGACCTGTTCATCACGCAGTGACAGGAGAGGTGATTCTGGACTCATGGTGGGCCAGGTGTACAGATCAGGACAGCGTTGCTGTGCCAAGACGCGGGACCATGGAAAGTTCTGGAATCTGTCGCTGCTGGCAGGGCCGAGCACCTGAACGGTACTGGTGTTGGCTTTGCCTCCAGCTGTTTCTTTACAGACATGCTGAACGCCAGCAACAGCCAGGGGCCAAGATCAGCCCAGCAAGTCTGGCCACACACAAGCCACTTACAAGCACACACGTATTTATATACATACCCCCACAGTTATACAAGCATGCACAAACAAACACACAAGCATTTTCTGCAATAAGCTTCACTCTGCCAGAGAAACAAAATATATTTTCACACATCTCTGTTATCTTAATATTCCCATATTCTTCTCATTATTATTGTTTGATTACTTAGTCTTTTGTATAAATTGTAATCATCTTCATATTATTCAAATTAAAAGTTTACCGCTTACATCAATAAGTGCTACTTTTCAATTTAAGTGTCTTCATCCCTGAATTTGTTCTTAGTCTCTCAAAAGTTTTGCTTATCTTTTACTATCTTCTTTTTCTGATGCCCTTTGATGCATATATTTATAAGAAAGGTCTCCAGAGGTCAGAGCACTGTTTTTCTGAACCAGAGATCGGGAGTCCAAATCTTTCAGGGGCCCCCAGGACCACTCCAGGTTGCTTATTATTTTGTATTCATGGTACCAGATGAATTGGTCAGTACATCTGGAGTAAAAAATGGACCCCAGGAATTATTCTGTAAATAAATTGTACTTTACTTACTTGTACCTATTTATCTTTTCTTGTTGTATTGTGCTTGCTTGTATTTTGGTTTCACGTGATAACTAAAGAGAGATTTTTCCAGTGCTATGTGCTGTTATCATTAATATCTATAAAATCTAGTGTCATCCACCATCACGCAAGGAACTTAATGCACTTTACTGAATTTTCCCACTGTAGCTTAGTACTATCAGAAGTACCTGCGACATTTGATTGAAGAGCCTTTGACGGTGGTGTCAGTGAATAATTGATCTGTTGAAACAAACTCACCACAGAAAAATAAACTTGCCATTTTTTGTTTTCCTTGTGTGGTTGATGGTAATTCTTTGAGTCCATAGAAATGGGGCTGGGGCTCTTTTCGGGCTTTTGTTTGCTAAATCATTACGCTCCCAAGACCGGCAAAAGTGGCTGCGGAAATTAAAATTTATTGAAATATATTTCAGTGGTAAAGCTGGCTGTATTTCTTGGAGAGTTGAGCCTTGCTCAGTCAGTTTTGGTCAATGAGGAGGTGAACTGTTTTTGTGGCTGTGCTCAAATGAGGAATGTGTAGATTTGTGGCCGTTAGAAAGCTGCAGTTAGAGGAACTGGTCATAATGACAGGTAAGTGGCCAAAATGTGGCCAGTAGTGAATCACTTTAACTTCCAATTTGACTGTAAAATGGATTATTGACACCACAAAATGTGTTGATCAAAAACATTATACACATTAACACAGTAGTGTTACCAGTAATATAAGAGCAGGGTCTAATTTTTCCACTTTTAGATTTGAGTTGGCATCAGTGCTAATAAGGTAAGACGGAGAAATCAATTATAGGGAAGTAGAGATACCATTCTCCCGAAATTCTTCCACTTCCACGCCCCTGCATTACTCCAATATGCACTGCAGCTATAGGTTTTTTGTATTTGAAGTGACTCATTTGCCGTTCTCTATAAACGTAATCCTCATATTGCTTTTGCTGTGCTATCAATAATGGTCTCCGAGAAAAAACATCATCAGAATGAAGACATTATAGGATTTTGGGGAAGTGAAACAAATCAGTAAAGCATGTATAATACTAATAGTAAGGGTGGTCAAAATGAATTACCTTAATTGATGCCCTGAGTCAATTCTAGCTGCTTCTGCTACTGCATGATTACAATGGGGCATTTCATTGCATAAATGAGTGAAAATAATTTTGTTGCACTAATGACTGACATTTTTGACATGCAAGTTGGTAAAAAGTGCAACAGTTTTGTTTCAGGTCAATTGTAACATCTGTCACCATTTCCATGGCATAGAATCGTGATGACCCAGAACTCCATGGAGGGATTATATATCTCATATTGCCTGGGAACACTTCAGGATCCCCCAGTATGAGCCGGAGAGTGTTGCTGGGGAGAGGGATGTCTCAAATGCCCCTTGTTGGCCTTCTGTCAGCGCAACTCAAAAGCATAAGAAAATGAATGGATGGATGGATGGATGGATGGATGGATGGATGGATGGATGGATGGATGGATGGATGGATGGATGGATGGATGGATGGATGGATGGATGATTGGATGGATGGAAGGAAATGAGGATAATGATGATGTCATCCTTTATCCTACAAATCTTTGATGGGGTCAGTCATTAATGCGCCCTCGATAAGCACTTTTTCACTCCTTGATAACAGACTTTTTCTACATCTGAAAAACAATATAGACAATTATTAAGTGGTCTGGAATTGAGCAAAGTTTTGCCAGTTTAAATTTATGTAATCTTTACATTTTAGCTCAACAGCATGCTCCAATGAACTGATGTTCATCAAACTGGGCACAGAGTAAGTGGGCATTGTTATAAGCATTCATAACAGGCATTTTTCATAATGAGCTTCATTAGATGAGGAACTCTTTTTTTATATCCTTTTTTTAAATGTATTTATTTATTTTTCATAAATAATCATTTTAATAAATCTAATATATATTTTTTTTTTTTTGAAAAGGAAGACAAACTCTGTCAGATTAAATGCTCTGCATTTTTTTCCAATCCAATTTTTTGATGATGCTGTCCAACAAAAACTTACCTCCCCAACTGTATATAGGGAGGAAATGGAGCAGGTCAGCAATGTTTTTAGTATCATAAGCACAGCAAGGGGTGCATGCCTTCCTCATTCTGCTACAAAGATTTTCATTGTATTCAGCCAAAATCATTATATTGTCAAATCCAGTCTTGTGGCAGTACATTTTTTAGTGTTACATCCGAAGTTACTTCTCTTTTTTCACCAGAAAGTGCCCATCAATTTAAAAAGCTTCAGCAATAAACTAATTTCCATTTACTGTCCATTGCCAATGTTGTAATTACATTTTTGCTTTCCATATTCAGAGTGATGCCAGCACTCAAGGAACCCACCCATCTGGTCTCATTTTAATACTCAAGTCTGCCATCTTGTTAGTCAGAAAAAGTAAAAGCTATAGAAAGGTGACAACAGTTTTCCCTCCTAGTTTACCTCCCTGCATCACACTGAGTCTGACAAGCTGCTGAAAAATAGGACCGGGTCACATTTCAGCCTCAAAAGAATGTGCAGGGGCTGTGAGCAACACTGTGGTCTGCTTCGGCATGTTTGGTCTGGCTATTCATAATATCATGTAGTGTGCCATTGAGGATTGAGGGCATGAAGTGCTGAGGGCGTTCCGACTTTGGACTAAAATCAATGCCAAAAACCTAATAGTAGCACTGCAATCAGTCTTCCCCCTAATATTAGCACCAAGGTTTTTTACACCAGGCTGGTGGTTGGTATGTTTGGCACGGTGCATCCTCTTTGATCTTCTACTCGGTCATGGTGTAATCAGCAAATTGTGAAGACTCAGTGCTGACATAGTTTAAAATATTTTTACTTAAATGTTACTAAAAGGATGGGGATACCATTGACAAACAACTTGAGTTCAAATCCTTCTTAAAAGCAAATAGGTTAAGTGAATTGATCCATTGTGCTTCTTTGCAGCTCAGATGTGCAGTATTAACTTCTCGAGCTATTTTTGCCACGTGGTTTTTTGATTGCGCTCTCTTTTATCAAAACCATAAGTGCTGGTGATGATGGGCAAAGCAGAAAGTGTTATGTTACGCAGATAAATAAGTTTTGTCTCCTGAAAGAACTGGACATGGACTTAAAGATAACTTGGTCAGTGTACTTAAAATCATGGTAGATATTTAATAGCACCCCCACTGGTAATTGTCACACTTCTTACGCTGCGGGGTTGCCTTCTACTATTGCACCTGTGCTGAATTTGCAGGAAAACTCATATCCTCAGCCGAAGGAGAGTTTGTCAATTAAACCAGAAGCCAATCTCCGGTCAATCAAACCACCCAGTATGCACACTTACTGTGAATTAAAATTAAAGTTGATATCCCAAGCGATGCCAATATTTTTTGTTATGCCACTAAATGTCGGCGATTTATCATTCAAACTTCCCAGGGTTTTGTGTAGGTACTTTTGGACCTCAGGTTCAGTGGGTTTGATGCTCAGCCAGAGACAATATGAAAACCATGCCAAGAGTCCAAGCTGTGAACGCTTGTCTGAGAGTTACCGTAAATCCTGCTGCTCACAACACTAAGAAGCTCAGAAAGCCACAGCTCTGCTTTTTGCCACCCCTGTGGTCCTCACAGGTAGCCACTGAGGCTCCCCGAATTATGATCTCCATACATAGGGGAGCAATGCAAGAACAGAGCTCAATGGATAAAGGCCTACCTGTTGCCCCTTATTTTTCTCAGTGGATAAGGACTGGGGCTCCCAGTTTTGCTCAGTGTTGATTAATCTGGCATTTTATTGGATATGATCCTTATGATTTATGGTATATTATCCTGTAAAGGTGATAAAAACATTTAGATTTCAGATAATCCCTGGTTAAACCTGATATTCCAAGCTGTTATTCCTTAACAGTCTTTCAAGGAATCATTCTCAACACTTTTGAATGTGATGCTTGCATCTGCTTAATTATTGAACTATTTATACTATCACACAGTACAAAATATATTGATTTATTAATGTTTTTAAGTTATTGCTTTATACTCCTTTTCATCCCCTATTCAAATATTACTTTTGAGTAATTTATGTGTAATTGTTATTACATTTAATGCATTACTCACTGTTTTCCTCTGATGAATAAAGTTCAACATTTGAACATCCTTAACAATTAAATATTATTATTGTTATTATTATTGTTATTATTATTATTGTTATTAGTATTCAACTAAATTAAAAAAATAATTCTAAAATAGAATAAAAAATATTAATATACAATTAAATAATTGTCAATTAATATTAATTAAAGACAATGGCGGATCATAGTTCATCAGCGTTTTTCGATATTTATAAGTCACATTCAGATGAAATTTAAGTGTAAAGACAATGAATTTGCATAATGTAATAAACATAATCATCTTCTTCATGGAGACTTATTTTTCAGGAAAGAAAAAGGTTCATCAGATGGGTACAGAAGGTGAGGTCCAACACGGCCCCCACCAGGAGTTCCCAGCAGGGCTCTTGGATCACACATCAAGGTCTGTCAAGGGCCCTCGACCCCTGCTGAGGCCTCTGTGACGGGGTGGAGCCAAGATTGAGTGGGCTGGAGGAGACAACACACCATAGCTGTGTACAACTGCACAGTGAGTCCATTCGCTCGTTGCCATGCTGTAGCTAACCGCAGGATTGTAGTGTTTACTTAAGAGCCGGTGCATAAGAGAAAGTCGGACCACCGGCAGTCACCACCCGCCGGGTCCTGGCCTGGACCTGGGGCTCATCTTTGTTGAAAATGGCTCTGGAACCTTCTGACTCCCACTGGGTTGGCCTAAATTTAGCACCAAACTGAAAAAGCTCTTCATTCTTAAAAAGCTGTTTAGGTTCAGAGGACGGCTAGTGATGCTGCTATTCTTTTGTCTGAGAGGAGCTTCTCTTTGCCCTGGACACACCTGTGCCAGATATTTACCTGAACCTGCTTACCTAGGTTGGAAATAGATTGTCTCCAAAAGACATTCAAGTAAACTGTTGTAAAGCAATAGAACTGAACTGATAGAATTCATTAAGTCCCACAGCTACCCAGCAGTGTAGAAGGTAGGTGTTAAGGTCCGTACCTAAAAAAAGGGCCAACAGATGGACCAATCTTTCCAATGGACCTCAATCATAGAAACACCTAAATATTAATACAAATTGTACATACAAACTGTTTTTCTCATCTCTTTACATAGTTTCCTTTCTGTAACATGGAAAGTGGTCATTAAGATATCAACCAGTCCACCGGTCATTATTGCCTGTGATACAGCTCAGTATGACAACAGAACATGTGATGTCTAAGATTGTACCTTTATGAAGGTGCATGTGCTGGGCTAAAGTGGTAAAAATATAGTGAAAGAAATAGTCCCCATAAACTCAATTTACAAGCTTTCTTTGAATAGATTATTAAAATTAATATTTTGGTATGAATCAGTTTTTCATAAAAAAAAAAAAATGTATCTGAATGTTTAATGCTTGACTGCGTTTACTTCACCCGCTTAAGATGTTGGCTTGCCTGTATTCATGCGAATGAAAATGATAATTTGCTGACTCCGTCTTTTTCCTTTTTCTGTTTGCATGCTCTTCCACTCTTCCTACTTCTCACCGTCTCATAACACTCAGGAGGAGGTCGAATCCAAGACAGGACATGCGTACTACATGTTTTCATTTGCCCTCATATATGCCTGAATAGTGAAACAATCCCTCTTTTCATGCCCACGGTTTCATTCAGTGGGTGGCGAGAGCACCACTATGATTGAGGATGAGGGAGCAGGGAGATTTTTTCCAAGGTGAGCACCTCATGGGAGATGACTGCTCGCTGCCATTAGTTTAAGTGCAGGAGTGTCAGTTAACCCGACACTGGCACCAGGACTACTTAATGCCAGATGGAGGGAGCTGTCCTTGAAGTTGTAACAAGCAGGAGGGGAGAAACAAGCCTTTTTCAGTGTGAGAGAACATTTGAAAAAATAACTTAGCATTGGTTACCACAAAGTGTATGTTAAATCCCACATAGGAAAAGGGGGGATAAAGGAGATTGAAGGTGGTGGAGAGGAGCAAAAGTCCAAAATGGATAAAAACACAGTTTATATGTTGCTGACGGTAATTTTTTATTGCGTTCAAAATACACAAGAATATAAAACAAAGCAGCGGTTGTCACGCTAAAGGGTCCAGCTGCTTAAAAGGTGTCAAATTATTGTACCTCAGCTGGATATGTCGGTGTTGGAATCAGGGGGTGAGGAAAAGTGCCAAACCCAGCAGACTTTGGCACATATGTCCTTTACGGCTGGCACGGATGAGCCATACTGTGAGGCTTCAGAGAAAAGATAGGCCCCCGATGTTTTACTACCAAAAACTATGAGCGGCTACAAGAGCTGAACCATCAAGAGAACCTTCTGGAAGGACAGACGGCACGATGACAAGTGCTTTTTCCACATGTTGCACCTCTTGGTCCAACAACCAAATAGTTCTGGTGCAGACCCAGTTAAATAGTCCTTTCAGTCCACAAGGTATTCTGAGCCCTAAAAGTTTCAGTTTCCAAGATTGAATAAACAAGATCACATCAGCTGAAGAACCACGTTTCTGGAGAATGTGCCCTGGCTGGCAGATGACACAGAGCTCATAGCTATTAAAATAACTTGAGACCACAAGGAAATTACAAACACAATAACGTCAGCAATGAAGCTACTCACATATAGGTTCCTGAAGACCTCTGTCTTGAGGTCTCAATATACATTAATCCCCTCCCCGTTCCCCGTAATGGTATTTAGTTGAAAATTGTGTCTGCTGTGTTCCCTGATCTGGCATTTCCAACAAGGAGTACTGCTTTTGTCTCAGCCGATTGTTTCTTCTCATCCATTCGGTATAGTTAATGCTGACTCTCCCAAACAGGGATTCCTCGCCTGAGTGAGTGGCCTTGAGCTAAGAGCCAAGGCATCCAGGAAAGAGAGGAAACAGTTTAGGGGCATGGTGGTGTCACAATCGACATCACAAGAAGCTTTTGAGAAGTATTTGGCTCTTCCCATACTGGTCCATTACCAGTGTTCAGCCATGTGGACAGAAAACTAAGCAGAGGCAGGTCTGTTGAGAGGTTCAGCCAAGTTAAGCACGGAAATTTTTCTTTCCTGTTAACTCAAGAACCTGGCAGTCACCTGTGTGAGGTTGCCCTCTATTTGTCGCAACCCGCCGGCCTTTCGGTTCAGCCATGTCAGGCGATATACCTGGTGCCGAACCATGGACAAAGACCAATAAGCGGTTTCTGTATTGCACGTTATTGCATGTCTTTGTGCCATAGCTGAGAAAACATTCACATTTCATTCACATTTTGGTTGTATAGCGAAAAGAAAGACCTCATGTTGTTCATGTAAACTCTTGCAAAGAGATCCTGAAAGCTCTGGCATGGGGGAGCCAGATCTGTGCAGAACGGGTCAGTAGATGTATTTGTGTTTGGGCAAAGCTGCAGATTGTGTTTGGCCTGCAGTCTCTCAATAGCACATGCTCCTCTTTCACCTTCATTCGATTATTTTTCAGCCAGTCGGGGGAGTGAAAACAAACTGAGAAGCAACATAACTTTTAGGCTTGTGAATTTATTTGACAAACTTGTTTGTGAAGAGTTGCTGTGAAAGCGGCCAGTGGAGATGGAGTAACATTAACATTGAATTTTGAGTTTGTTTATGGCCACCTGCTAATCGTCACTTCAAAATTCACCCTAACTGCTGAGAAATGTGGATTACTCGTAATTATTATTATAATATTTATTTGTTTCTCTGACTGAATATAATAATATCTTTATTGGTATCACATTTATCTAAAAAAAGTTACAAAGTGTGTCACAAAGTACATGAGAATTCAAGGGTCAAAATAAAAACATAAAGTTATATGTTAGAATAGAAGACAATAAAATACTACAAACAATTACAAATGAAATAATCATAAAATGATTTCCTGTAAAAATGATAAAAATGATAAAAACTTGTTCGCCCTCGGTCATCAGCCTCGATAGTGGGACAACCAGCATATTAAAAGACCGCAAGTTATGATGTTGAGCAAAGTCATGATGCAAGTGATTAGCATGACAAATCTTGATTTTCTCTACTTGATTTTTTGTCACAGTCTGACTACTTGATAATTTAAAACATAGCATATTTGTAATAATAGTTTTTAAAGGGGGGCGATCCATTATTTCAGCTCTCTCTCTCTCTCAATCATTCTCACTAATTACTCAAGAGCTAGCCTGACTTAGAACTTAAACACCAACTATATGTATGCCCATTACATTTCACCATTCATTGGGTTCAACTGAGAGTAAAAGAAACATGACATAGTGACACACATTTTAGCACCCAGATGTTTCGGGTTCTATTGACGTGAAGCCTGGTCCAACCAAAAGATTTCAGTTGGTCATAGTGTAATGAATCGGTCTTCAAATGTCAGGATATTTAATTTTATTTATTCAGAAATAATATCTCAAGACAAATCATGATTTTTTTTTTGTTGCTACCCGAACCAAACAGGTTGAGTACAGTGTGATTTTAGAGCTGTTCGGCTGATTAAATGAAAGAAAACAATTAACTACCCCTAAAATTAAAAAAAATGAACTAAAAGACAAAAAGGGCTCTGTGAAGCTGGGAGGTCACCTGTGTGAGGGCGGTTGCCGCCGGCAATTCGATTCAGCCATGTCAGGCGATATACCTGGTGCCGAACCATGGACAAAGACCAATGAGCAGTTTCTGTATTGCACGTCATTGCATGTCTTTGTGCCATAGCTAAGAAAACATTCACATTTCGGTTGTACAGAGAAAAGAACTAAAAGCAGCCCTTTTGATTGTACGTGTAATGATTTGATTCATTTTTCATGCTAAAATATACATTATGGCAGTTTTTACACTGCACACTGTCTTAATGATGACCAGAGCTAAGAATGGATTGAAAGACATTAGAGAAGCTCCTTCGAATTGCAGTGATCTCCAGATGTGGCAGAAGAGGAGCTTTCAACAACTCCAACAGATTTAATTTGTCTTGATCTTTTTACATCAGTGCATTACATTTGAGGAGATGGATGAGCAACATTAAGTTTTTCCCCCCAGTGATCCAGCATGGCTTCCCATGAGCACCTCACTGGAAACTAAAAATGCTTCATTCACTAAATTTGAGTTTACACACAGTAATGTTTGTCTGAGGTTCAGTGAGGACATGAGTAAGTCTCTGTATTCAGTGGCCAAATAAAACAGGAAAAGCCCAAATCATAATAACAATGCAAATATTGGGAGGAATATTAACGATCGAACAGGAAGTCGGCCAAATGCAATTCAATGTGCTAGATAAAGTCCAATTTTTCCTTCTGACAGAAATGTCTAATAGTTAGAAAAAAGTATAGTGGAGGTAGACCTGGTTAGAAGTTGAGTTTGGATTGTCAACAGATGAAAATATACTGTGCGAGCACTACTGGATGGCTTTGTGTAGACCAGGACACACACATCGCAGCTCCCTTGAAATAAACTGCTCTGGCTGCACACATCCTACCTTACCTTTTAGTTTTGGATGGCAGAGTAAAAGATAGGCTACAGAAGGTTAAAAATCTTAAATGTGTGTTTCTATGAAACTAATTTTAAAAGTATGTGTTTTGTTGTGTCAGTGGAATTGTATCAGACATTCTCTGGGTGGTAAAGGTTAATTTTTCCTAAGCTACATCTGTGGTCGGCTCGATCAAGATTTAGAAATCTTAATAATCCAAGATGAACCCGTTAGTGTTCCGAATGTTTCAAACTGATCAAGAATCCACTATTTGAATGAGGACATTTGTGTTAAGTAAAATTGCTTTATTTTCCCAAATATTTATTTTTGCCTTTCTCATGCCAATTGATTCATTTGTCCTCCAAATTCTTTCATAACAATCCCTCAAGAATTTTTTTTTTATTCTACTTGCTGGTTGACATCAGGTGGAGCCACTTTGTTTTAAATGAACTCATTCTGAAAATGTGAATGTTGATTAAAGAGCTGACTTTGATCATTTTTCAGAGGCCATGACTGTTATGCTTAAAGAGGCACTCTCTATGATTCTTGGCCCATGTCTTATTTTCTGTATAAATCACATACAAAGAAAGCTTAAGAGGTGTTTCTCAAGGGCTCAACATTTTTTTATGCCTGTACTCCACTGGCAAATTCACCATGGAAAAGCTGAACTATACTCAGAGTGCTGTATTTAGTGTGGTTTGTAGCTGAGGTGAGGATCAATTGCTTGGTTTCTGCAGCAGCATCCCAGAAACCCCAGAGGAGCAGGTCTGAAGGACAGGTGGGAGGCCAAACAGTGCCACCTCAAACCACTGTCCTTAGAGTTTGAGGAGTAGGGGGTGGACGGCTCACCACAGAGTTAAACCAGCATGCCCAGACACCCAAGACAGGCAGGAGGTTGTCAAGCACTGCCATGTCTGTGAGCAAGTTCGTCAGGCTGCAGTTTGCTATAATGTTTATTACTTATTCGTTTCTACACTATTATTTGTTACAAGTAACGATTTTGTCGTTTAGAAATAAATAAACTGAAGTAGGAGAGCACTCATTAGAGCAAAAACAAAGGCCAAACAGTCAATTCAAAGCCAATCCAAATTCAAACACGTTTCATGAAAATATGTTGTGTAATAGATGCCTACTTGATGAGAATTTCTATTTCAAAAAAAATGAAAAAGAAAATCCTGAAACTGCCCTATTATCTGGATCTAACTCAAAATGAATGGGTTATTCCAGGCCATATGCCCAACCCTGCCACCAAGTGTCATGAAGACCCCTCAAATGGTTTTCGTGTAAACCCGCTCATAACAGATAAAGAACTCCACAATGAAATGCCATTGAAATCACAATGTCTTTGTTGGAGAAGGTATCTCACATTTTTTCACCCATTCAATATGATGAACCACAATTCTGATTATCAGGCTACACAGCAAAAATGCCCATAACCCTTTCAAACATAAGTAGCAAATAATCCTGTCTGAGATGCTGGAACCAGTGTGCGTGTGACTGTGTGTGTGCGTTTGTGCGTGTGTGTGTGTGCGTGCAGGTGTGTGTGTTGAAGGGCCCTGGAAGTAATTGTTTTCTTATCATGTTCCCTATGATGGCTGGGGTCCCCTCAGATCTTCTTTACAGAGAGCTTTTATTTCTTCAGTTTGAAACTAGTGTTGATGCTTTTGTTGCTCCTGGTCTCTGAAAGAATCTCAGATCAAAGTAAAACCAGAGCTTAATTAATTTCTTTCTTTTCTTCATTTTAGACAATATTATTCCCTGCCATAAGTGACATGAGAAGCTGTAATAAAGAAATATGTTCGGTCCGTCCAATAAATCTGTCTGTCATGTATTGTTTCCACTGCATAACTCAAAAACTGTTCGATGAAATATTATTTCACAAAACTTTCTACACACAACAACCAAATACTGAGAGGATCATTTTCCAATTCATTATTTTAATCATTTCCCAAAAAAAATCATATTGAAAGTTTGTGCTTTTTACTAAACTCATTCAGTGGGTGGGATTTGTTTCATTTGAGGGTTTCTGTCTTTCAGATATTCAATTAATAAAAATAGCATAGCATTGACATATTAGCTATGATATTAAAATCTTCTTGCCACCCAAACAACCCTGAAATGAACTCTGACTGCTATATCGGAACCACACGTTCCGACCCAGCTTTCAAGCCATCATAAATTCGCCCTTGTCAGTCTCTCAGATCATGATGCTTGGCCATTTCTCCTGCCTCTAGCAAATCCACACCAAGGACAAAGTGTTCACTTGTTGCCTAATAAATCAAATTCACTGACAGGTACCACTGGATAACATTGATTGTTACAAACAGTCAATGTTATCCTGTAATTCTGACTTCACTAATCAGCTGTTGTAGTGCCATGGCTCATCGCCGTAATTTCTTACTGTCTTTCTTCAATGAAATGTACCTCTGGCGGTGGATCTTGATAAGTCCATGCTTATTTTGACCACATCTTTGCAGGTTCCCTTCTCCCACAAAGAAATAAATATAATATAGCTTTCTAAATTATAATTAAACGAAAAACTACACAATGTTTCATCTGAAAAGCATGCTGGTGCTGCCCTCTTCTGTCTCAGAAGTAGAATACTTCTCAGTCAATATATACCCATATACAATATGAAAACTATGGTTGACAAAATAAACTTATAATGTTTTCCTTAATTAGTACATGCAACAAGCGTACTTAACAACATTGAACTGCCAATGCAAATAAGAATCCATTAACATTCTTCTATCGCCTCCAATAGCTCGAATTATTCTCGAATTTGCCGCATAAACTCGTATTTTTCTATAAAATGAAACACAACGTCAGTAAAGTCAACGAACGCCGGCATTGACGGAAGCATCGTGGATAAGATTTATGTAAAGCCGTCATACGAGACGCAGCCTGTTGTTTCTTTGTGGCGGCGGCCCGCGTGCTTCCATTCATAGCCAGCGAATCAGCGCGAAGCTTACTTGACCCCAACGTCCAATGGGAAAGCTGCTTCTTCTCTGGCCCTGTTGAGACCGCGGACAGACAGAAGCAAGAGGACCAGTTCATAGCTAAGCTAAGTCAATCACGCTGCAGCTTCTTAATTTTCATATTTACATTGTCTTCACTTCTGCCACATGCCTACATCTGTTTTAGAAAAAATTCAAAGCTTACTTCGGGTGTTTTATATTTTAGGCTAAGAAGCCAAACGGGGCACTTATTTTTGTAAACCGATTCTGTACCTGCTAACTGAGTTGTTAGCGGGCTGGCGCCAGTCGTGTTTGACAACAGCGCTTTTCTCTCACGTTCCCGGTGTTGTTGCTCGTAGCTGCAGAGTTAACGTGCGAATTTAGTCGAGGCAGTTAAAAACCCTGTGGTAGATTCAGATACATTTAAAATGGCAGAATTCCTCGAAGATCCATCGGTGCTCACGAAAGATAAGCTGAAGACCGAGCTGACGGCGAACAATGTGCTGCTGCCGAGCGGAGAGCACAAGAAAGAAGTGTACGTGCAGCTGTATCTGAAGCACCTAACCACCCTGAACAGCATGAAGAGTACTCCTGCAGACGCGTTCTCTAGCGACGAGGAGCTACCCGCTCCCGTGGTCTCCAACAAAAGTCGATCGGGAAGAGTAAGTTTTAGGGGCGGTATATAGAGAGCTGAAGTATGTTATATTTGTGTATGGATTGATGGACTTTGTAACTTGTATCCGTTTGCAGAAAGCGACAAGAAAGACGGACAAGCCTCGCTTGGAGGAAGTGGAGGTAACTGAGCTCACTGATGAAGATTTAAGACAACAGCTGGTCAAAAATGGTGTGGACACGGGACCGATTGTTGGTGAGTACTTGTGAGGACAGCTGAGACTTCTGGAAGTTTCCTTTTCCACATGACAAATAATATGAAAATTAGTGTTGAATACAATAACTTTCTAACAATTGCATTTATTGCTCTTATCAATTAATAAAACCCAAGTGGGCTGTAACAAAGTGGTACATATTTAGTAACCCGTTTGCGCTTGAACTGTGATGCACGACAGGAAACAGAGCTGGAAGTGGCAGACTTGAAGATGTTCAGATTTTATTTGGGAATGACTAGGATGGACAGAATTAGAAACAAGTGTTGGGGACAAAGTAAGACAGGCAAGATTGACATTGTTAAGACATGTAAAAAGAAGACTATTGGATATATTGGTAGAAGGATGCTGAAGATGGAGTTACCAGGCAGGAGAAAAAGGGGAGGATCAAAGAGGAGGTTTCTAGATGTGGTGAGAGAGGACATGCAGTTGGTTGGTGTAACAGAAGAAGAGGCAGAGGAAAGGGCAAGATGGAGACGGATGATCCACTGTGGCGACCCATAAAGGGAATAGCCGAAAGAAGAAACACTTGGCCTATAAGGTGATCTGTTTATTTCCTAGAGTCTGAGTAATTTTCATTTAGTGATATACCAATGACAGATATTGCATTTTAACGATCTATATCAAGTTATGTTTTTGTTTTTTTCTTAAAATATATTGAAGGGAAAAACTTATATCACTCCCTGTCATTGTGAAAATATTTTTGTCCAAGGCTTAACTTAACAATTATTACATATGTTTAACACGTTCTGCGTACACATCAACCACATGATGAGCTAAAGGCTTTAAAATGGTATTGTTTTGTTTTTCCATGGCAATTACGTACACCTGCTCTCAAAAGTGTGATGTACATTTATATACACTGATACCACTCAATAGGCAAAATGTCATCAGCCAGTATAATGGTGCAGCTGATTTATCTGTCTAGTTAGAATTCTCATATGAACAGTTTGGCAAGATATAATATATATTTGCAAATCCTGGTCTCTGTTATGGGTGTCTAAGTAATCAGTTTTAACTAATGGCTTAATTGAACAAAGACAAATTGTCTATTACTATTGTTTTATTTACATCTTTGACGCCTCTCTTCAGCCTCCACTCGTAAGTTTTATGAGAAGAAGCTGCAAAAGCTCTTGGACCAGCCTCCAGCACAGCCGGAATTTCCAACAGATTTTACCACTCTCCCCAAAGTAGACAGCAGCCAGAATGGCAACACAAATTCGGACCAGTACAGCGACAAGGAAGATGGTAAGTCTTAACCTCAAATTACTCCGATGTATTTTAACTTTCCCATCACTTATTTAACACACGATCAGGCCCAAATAACTTACCTCGTTTCTTGCACCAGGTCCAGATTTATGCATTGATAATGTCATGTTTCAATGTTGTTTTTACATTATGTGTATTTCAGAGCCAATTTTCGTCCCTGAACCAGATCCAATTCCCGTGGTAGAGAAGTCGGTGAGGAGCAGAGGGAAAACCCCTGTTACTTTCAGAACCAGCAGCAGACGACAAACCAAGGTGAAGTACATTTTGCCATCCTATCAATAAGACAAGAATAATAATTGAGAATAACCTCTGCCCGTGGACCTAAAAAAAGTGCCGTCTTATTATATCCTGTATTTAAAGTTTTTAAGGAGATGTTCTTCATTTGATTGACAGGTGGTGGAGGAAATTATCACTGAGGGAACACCCAAGAAGACCAGTGACAGTGTTGTTGAGGATATTCTTGCCAATGAAATAAGCACACCAACAGGCATCAGGTAAAAGTAGATGAAAGTCTAAATTGTAGAATTGTATTCAAATTGGAGAAATACATTATCAGATGTTAGTCTGTAAGTTTGCCATCAGATGTTAAAGCCATCTCCATAGCAACTGGGCAAATTGTATCCACTGAGGAGTACTATGAAAAGTTCAAAGCTCCAGAACATCTAGTTAGTGCACCTCAACTTGACCTCTATATTTTGTTGTTTCTCTAAACAGTGCAACCTGCAGGCGTCCAATCCGTGGTGCGGCTGGGAGGCCACTTAAACCAAGTGAATACTGGCTGAATGAGTCCAATGTGCAGCACACTGTTCATACCGAGAGCCGCTCATACTCAGAGTCTCTTTCCAGAGCGGGCAGCATTGTGTCTTCAAGTAGAGCACCAGCCCGTCAAGGCTTTCTGTCCGCGTTGCTCAAGCTCCTGCTTCTTGTCGTAGTGGTTGTTGCCATCTACTATGCTTACCAAAAGCTGGATGCCGATCAAATCATCTTCAAAGGTCTCTTGGACAGTGTTATTGTCCCAATTCAGGGCATTGTGAATAACACAGCCACCTACCTGGGCCTCAGCAGCAGCGACGGCACAGAGAGTGCCAGCAAGTAAAAACCCTCAGTAGTCTAAGGCCATGTTCCCGCCCCTTCAAGTCCCCTGCCACTGCAGACCATCTCTCAAAACACCTCTTTTATAAATGGTTGGACAAAGGACACAGATTTAATTGGAACAATAAACTTTCTCCTCTCTGGACTCCAGTTTCTCTCCATCTACAAGAGGAACCGTAGCTTCTGGGTCAAGCAGTTTTGTGTCAGTCAGAAGAGACTCCTTTAATAATGCTTTAATCTGTGAATTATTTTTTGTCTTTGTATGTATTTAGTCATTGTATGTAGAAACGACAGCAGAATGGAAAGGCCAGGTATCCATGCATTGTGATAGTTTTTGAAAGTCATATCTTAGATTTTAACTCTCTGCACCAGGTGTTTTTCTGATGGTGAAGTGCTCGGACAATATTAGCACTTAGTTCCCTCCCATTTTAAAGCATACAGCAGTGCTAGTACTAATACCAGACTGTCTTCGTGTTTATGTGTGAATTCAACATCTTCTCTGTAGTTGTAGCGTTAGGAAGCCATACATTCTTTCTACGGTGCTCAGGTCGATTCAGCTCAAAGAGCTCAAACTTGTGTTCTGGGAGGAGGAGAAATCAGGTCATGTCACTGCATGAGGAAAATATGCCTATGTTCAGATTTAGGTATAACTTTTTTTTTTTCCCAATGGCTTATCACTGCTTTAATCATTTAATAAGGGGCTGTGATAATAATAAAAAAAATTCTGCTCACTCTAAAATCAGTTTTACTGTCAATACATTTGAAAATTTACTCTACTTTTTGAAGCTTTCATCAAAATTTGCCTTAATTTACTCCAATTGCAAAATGTCACAGCTGTCTAACTTGATAAACATTACAATGTCTTTGACAACTACTCTTTCAGGAAGTTACATTTGCAGTGTTGGGTCATGTATTACTGATAATTGCTCACTTGACTTTACATGCTTGGAGTTTAGTGGCTTGTGCTTTTATTTTTTTGCTCTTTGTATTAGATTTATGATCCTTCGGTCCTCTATGCAGGATTGGCTGATGCCGTGCACCCACATAGCCCACCACGCTAACTGCAAGTGTGCAGACATAGCAGATCTGCAGAGAACAAAACTTATTGTGAACAATTAATTTGTTCTTTATACTTTTTTTTTGCTGTGTTATGTACCACAATTGAAACACTGAAGGTTCTTTGAAAGGGGTTGTTTACAGATCGGGGGGGAATGCATACCTACATTCATTAAAGGCATAAGAAGATTTTTGGGCTATCCTTTTTTCAATTTTGATATTTTTCTAAAGTCTTTACATTTTGTAGCATATAATGAGGTAACAATTGAAAGCTCTCTGTAATATTCAAGTGAAATCATATCTTAATCTGAATATTGCTTACCTCAACTCAAGTGATTTATCGTGAGGCAGTTCTATAATGGACAGATATGACAACGGTTGTGTGTGGGTAAGGATTTTTAATCTTGATTATGTAGGCAGTGCATCATAAAATAAACTTTGCTGTTACTACGTTTAAAGATTGCTGGCTGAGTAAATTTAAAAGTGTTTTCATTTTTCAACCAGTTTTTTGCAGAACAACCTCTTGTCTTGCAACAATAGCTTTCCTTTTAGTAGAATGTGAATTTAATTGTAAACATGTAACAGTAGTTGTGAGTGAACTTCTAAGGTGTTTCAAAGTAGTTCTCGGCCACCGGGCCACAAAGCAACACTATTGGACCTCAAGGAAACAATATGATTTGCGTGGGTGGGGGGAATCACCAGTATTAAGAATCGGACCAACTAAGATTTTCTAACAGACTAATTATCATCGATCATCTGTTGTAATAAATCATGTTTCTTCATTCTGATTGGGTGGTTAGAGACCAATAAATCCCTTGGTATACTTTACATTATGAAAGCATACATTTTTTTATTGGTTTAGAGATAAAAACGTGTTGCTCATTTTAGTGGATGGAGGGTCTGTGGGGGTTAAAATTTCCTATAATATCACACTAAGGAAATTTAAACACTGAATTTACACCCAGAATGATTAGGTTTTTTACAGTATATATGTAGTTTCTCAGTGCAGCCTGAAAGCTGGCTGAAAGATGAAGACTAATTTCTGATAAGGCTAATAATAATGACCTTGAGTGAAGCTGCTCAACAAAGCTAATCACCTGTCTGTCTCAGGTCGTTCTACACTGTCTGCCTCCTCTGCACTCTTGTTTGAGTCCACCTGCTGGCTCAGGGCTGCCTGACCAAGAAATATTTCTCAGCACTTGGTGTACATGACGCTCAGTTCCAATGTTGGCTGAATGACTGAACCACAAAACCTATAGTAACAAAGCTTAAATAAGTTAAACGCATCCATAAAATCAATGTCTCTGCTGGTGGATGGGAGCCTTAAGGCTATAGAATGCATTTAGTGTACTCTGTTTGCACAAAAGGCATAGATTTTTTTTATTTACTGTGATTGACAACATTTTCAAGGTGTATTTGAAGCCACATTTCATTCATTGTCTCATAGGATGTGCGTTTTGTTGTAGATGAGCGTACCAGCTGACCGAGGTGACCCTTGGAATGCCAAACTGAGACTGCAGGGGATGGAGAGGCTTAGTCAACTAAATCCAGTCGGCTGAAGCCGAAGCGGGGACACCGATCAGAACATCGGTGAGTCTGACTGGACTGGAGAAATTATTTTCACTCTAAGTAACTGAACACTGAACACAACAGGTGAATAGCAATGATTTTAAAATTCTGCAGGTGGGGGAAACGAGAACTAAATATGTTTAAGTCATATATTAATCATCCTAACCAAAGTGGTCAACATAGGTTTTTGCATCATTATTAAGTGCGACGTTTCTTGTTTGAATGCTTCTCATCTGACAGACCAGGAAGGAAATCATGTATTGAGCAGGATTTTTCCCTGGAATGTAGATTTAAAATGTATTTTATGTGTTGGATAACTAGACTGATTGAAATTGATTGTTTTTTAGGCTGTCATTTTTCAAATACTTAAAAAATACTTGATGGGTGGGTGGTCCGCCGCTTGCACTGCCTCCTCTCTGTGTCCTAGTTCAAGGGTGACATAATCTGTCTGTCACATACAAACGCTGTGCAGTTTTGCCATTAGATGTAAATTATTGATGCTATTTCGCTACTTGATTATTTAGCTGGTGACCACGTTTTTATGTTTGTACTATTAAACATCACAATGACTGTTCACAATTTCAACAGTACTGCTAATTCCAAGCAATAGTCAGAGATATATTGTAGTACTACATGTATTACAGCATGGAAGATTAGCAGCATAAGATTCCCAAATAGACATTAAAATTCAGTGACAGCTACAGCATGTTTGATTCGGATTTCTGCATGTGTGTTACTGGATACATGAATCAGTGTGTGCATATGTCATACTTCAAAATCAACTGATTTGTAAAATCCCAGTCAAAAAAATATTTTCACAAGAGTTATGGCCTTTGATTGGAAAGTTGCACATGCCAAAAAGTTCATGAGAAATGTGTGTAGAAGAATTTTATTTTGTGAAGAGGTTCATTATGTATTGTTGAACTGGAGAATTAAGGCAGAAAAATAATTATTTCTTCAGTTAGGCTCCTTGGTTCAAATTCTTTTTCTCTGTCTGGTTTCCCCATTAGATACAAGCATCATGTGGTGTGTGTGTGTGTTAAGTGTGTGTGTGTCTGTCGTCTTGTCAAGTGGAAATGCTAATATTACTTTAATGTGCTATAATTCATCATACTGCATTCATTTCAGAGAGAGAATTGCAAAAACATTCATTTGTAAAATACTTTTCATAGTTACATGACAGAAGTCATTTGGTATTGGTATTTAGAGGCATTCTATTGTCTTACTAGAGGTTAGTGTTAACTTGTAGTTCAGCTGCAACAGATGGAGGCCGAGTTAAGGGATTACAGTAACTCCTTTAATAGTCTGAAGTCGGTCAGTCAAGTTTGGCATCCGATTATGATATTCTGACCTGCGTTTGGGGAGGAGGGTGGAGGGAGAGGAGAGAGGCCCTGTGTAGCTCACAGCTTCTCCGTCTAGCTCACAGCTTCTCCGTCCAGCCCACAGTCACATGTGCTCTGCGCTGCCACTGCAGCTGATCTGACACCTGCCTTCTCGGGGAGTCTGGACTGCAGCAGCAGTGTCTGCGGGAGGTGTGGTGGATGCAGGAGTTACACAGCTCTGTGAAGTCACACCTCAAGTTTCCGTTCCGCTTGCCATGCTGATTACACTGTGGTATTTATACCTGACAGCTCGGAGCATCGCAGAAAAATGCAAGTATTGCCGCTGGTTTTTGTCTGGCCACGTGTCTTTCCAAGGTGAACTCTGAAGGAGAATAACGTGTGAGACTCAGCTCAGTCATTGCGATTACCTTTTTTTAATCTAATGGATCAGGATTCAGACATGTCCTTTTTTCTTAAACAGTTGTTGTGGGAAATTTTAGGCTATAACTGTGATCCCTCCACATTGAAAGTATAACACACTGTCAGGAATGCACTGTCATGTCTTCTATTATTATGTTTGTGCCCTCAGCCTGTTTTCTAGAAGCAGGACTGAGTCCTAAAGAGTGTTTGTCATTTGTTTACAGATATCTTATCCACAGACTCGCATTTTTTTCACTTCTTTTTTCCTCTTCTTAAATTTTACATTTCTCAGTTCTGAAAATGGCCTCAATCATGCAGAAGCTCATCTACCCGTTGTTCAGTGGTCCTCCTGAGCCACCCAGGAACAAAGTGACAGTTGTGGGCGTTGGCCAGGTCGGCATGGCCTGTGCTGTCAGCATCCTGCTGAGGGTAAGATTTGCTCAGATTTTTTGCCTACCTGGTAGTGTGACAGGAAAAGGTAATTCCCAGAATCTTCCTGGACTGACACCAGATTACTGATGTCTTTGTGTCTGATCTGGCTTTTATCCCACCTCACTTCGATTCAGCAGGGTCCTGCTGTCTGGCTTCACAGCAGTAGTAGAAGCAAGTTGACTTTCTTCAATGACTCCACCAGAAAAAACCCTGTATTTTAAGCAGTCAATTTCATACGTTTTATATGGAAAATGTTGTGAAACTTAACCATTGAACTCTGTTTCAATGAGGCAGTCCTGCAGTAACAAAATGCTGTTTAAGATGTTCAGTTTAATTTAGGCTCTATACATATATACATATACACATTTACATAAATACATATAAATATAAAATAACTGTGAACTGAGTAAAATCAGCATGTAAAACAAAAAGTAAGAAATTGCAGTGTAAAATGATGTCAGACGAATATATATACAATCCCTAAAAATATATATTAAGGATTTAAAAATCACCGTTGAGAATTATTTATTAAGAAAATTCCATCTATCTTTTCCCATATTTCCTTTGGTAATTTGTGAAGTAGCCTCTTTTCTGCTCAAAACAAAGAGACAGAACAGAACAACATACATATATATATATATATATATATATATATATATATACATATACATATATATATATATATATATATATATATATATATATATATATCATATAACCTGTGACCAAGAAACTAATTTCCAAACCAGATCGTCCGGGTTAACATCGACCGTCACTGGCATTGTTAACCAGCAGGGTGACGGCCGAAACTACTTCTAATAACGTTGATTTATGAAAAAGAGGAGGGCTGATGGAGAAGTATGAAGTAAGCCACAAAGAGTTGCATTGTGTCTTTGTGGATTTAGAAATGATTAAATCAGGAAGTCAAAAAAAGTAACATAGAAGTAGGTTAGAGTGGTAAAAATAATAATAATATGGGCTGTCAAATGATAAAAAAATTTAATCAGATTAATCACAGTGTAGCTGTTGATTAATTTCGATTAATCACGATTGATTCCCATTCATAATTAATCGTATATATACGTATATATATATATATATACCATATATACAGTTAAAATGTATTCTTTATTGATTTCTTAGTTCTTAATTTTTTTAATTAAATGTAAAATTTGTTGTTCTGATTGAAAAGTAAAATAAATAAAACATACCAACCACACCATTTTCCTCTTTACTATTTCTTTTAATAAAATAGAAATAAAACATACCACACCACACTTCAATTTTGCAGTCTCTTTGCTAATTGTTGTAGAAAATATAGGATGGTGTTGTTTAGAACATGAATCAAACGAAAAGATAACCTTCATCATAAACAGAATCTGAACCTCTGCCATTGCTTGGTTGGATGAACATGTTTCTTCTCTTTTCTTTTTTTTAATCAAACAAATATCCACACCATGACAAAATTGAATGTTGCCCTTTTAGCCATCTGCTGAGACAAACCAACTTATTCACATTATCTGACAGTACAGCTGACAGCTTCTTATGCAAAATGTTGCCTGCGACTGAGAACAGTCTTACACACGGAACAGTAGATGCAGGAGTGGCTAGATATTTGCGAGGCAGCATTGCCAGCTTGTCATGGGCTCCCGAATGAGCTGACCAACACTCTAAGGGACAGTCCTGCGTATTAGTGCTGGGCTCTGCTCTGTACCTGTGGATGACTCTGTCAGGCAGCACCTCTTCATCTGATTCTGAATCTGAGCCCATCTGGAGAAGGCTCATTTTCTTCTTAGGTGGCCATCTTCAGAAGTCTATGGAGGGGGTGATTGTTCATGCAGCAGTCTTCAGGTATGGTCCACACCTCTTCTCTGTCACTCTTGGGGAGGCCCTTCAAGTCTTTAAAATCTGGATCCCGCGCTGTTGCAATCTTGAGCCATTCATTGTTGGTACTATCAGAGACTTCTATTACATGACGCAGGTGGCAGAGTGCAGGCAGTACCACAGAATAGGAGAAATAGGATTCTACACCCAGAATGTCATTTACATACCTGCCGTGGAAACACAAACACACAGACAGGGACGTAGAGAGAGAGGGAGGGAGGGAAGAAGAAAGATAGAGATATGAAACAAAATTAACCCAAATAGATTACATTTTCTATTTGAATGTAATCAATTCAATTTATTTTCATCCTATAGTGAATGTAGATTGCTCACCTGCAGGTCTCCAGAAGAGACTCCAGTTATGGCAGTTTGTCCCATTATTATGGTGTAAGCATAACAACTTTGTGGCGCTGTTAGTCCAGAATTGCTTTTTTTGCTGCTTGATTGCGGATCAATCGCTTCACCATTCAACAAGCGTTGAATTCCAGCTTGTGGGAACATCCTGGATCGGTGGCTCCTTCTGTTGTTCGAGGGTCACTTGCTGTGCTTCGGCCTCTGAGGCGTTTGCTGGGCTGTGTTTGAAGTGACCGACAATTTTGCGCCACTTGGACAATGCGTTCACAAATCCGCTATCAGCACGGCTCACGGTGATGCTTCTCTGTAAGGTGTGAGCTAAACAGGGCATGTGCTGAAATGGCAAAAGTTTAGCCGCAGCTGTCTTGTTGCGTGCACCGTTGGTCCCTATAGTCGTAATTGTTCCTTTAATAGGCCACTCTCGTGCTACTTTTAGGAACTGTTCAGCACATGCCTCCGCAAAGTCACGCTTTTCTGTTTTCATTAGGGTTAATGCAAACGACTTCAGTTCCCATGAAGCAGTGATTTGATGTGCAGTAACACCAAGGTACTTACTGTTACTCACAGAAGTCCAGTGGTCTCCCGTCAGGGTGACATATGTTGCCAGGGCCAATTCCTCTTCCTTTTGTTTGTTTGTTAGAGCCCGTGGACTTTGATCATTATTGTGCTTCTTGAAGGTGCATTGTGAATTGCATCTTGAGATGCAACTTGTAAAACTTCCATGAAGCCTGTTTCCGCAAGAATATTAATTGGTCTCAAGTTCTTTGCAATCCATTTGGCAATTGTGTCAGTCAATTTGTCAGAAGGTACACTTACTAAAGCTCCGACGAACAGTGGGGGTGGTTTGATGCAAGCCAAGCGTCACAGAAGAACTGGCAGAGGAATCTCCGTCCAAACGAATGCTTAGCATTGATATGGATCTTTATGCTGGAACGCCTTCCTGCAGTGTGTGCAAATCACTTAATGTTGATCGATTGTTCCGTGTTTCATTATTTCATGATATAGGTTTGTATTTCATGGAAAATAATCGATTCTAGAATTAACTGAACATTTTAGTCAAGGATGTTTTTTAGAAAACTCTTTGACC
Organism: Lophius americanus; assembly: GCA_037951165.1. Lineage (NCBI taxonomy): Eukaryota > Metazoa > Chordata > Actinopteri > Lophiiformes > Lophiidae > Lophius > Lophius americanus. The sequence goes on from JBBDHG010000009.1 coordinate 408,795, forward strand.
CTAATTAGTTGTTTTTTTTGGATGAATTAAGTTACATAATTCTGTTAGGTAAGTCCTCACATGCTTTAAATTGGCGAAAAGAATTCTACTTATCATATAGGACTCCTCAGTGCCCCCTTTAAACTGTGGTATCCCACAGCGCTCCATCCTTGGAACATTGCTCTTTCGCATATACATTCTGCCAATAGGTAGTATTATAAACAGGTTGAATCACATTTTTCATTAAGAAATAAAGACTTAAAGCGAGCTCAACCGAACAGTTGAGCAGGACATTAAAGGGTTAAAGGGGGCCTTTCAGAAAACTCAAGGTCACCTTACATATACACGATAAAAAACAAGACAATAAATATCAGGACATTACTAAAAGGATATGCAAAAAAAGCTCAAAAAATAAATAAAAGCGCAACATAGCGATAACACAGAATGAGCTAGTCTAAGTCTACGAGTTTGAGAAGAGGACCAGAAAGGAACAAGTTGCATTCATGGATATGTGTTGATGAAGATGGCGGTGCTAGGATGACAGATATGGAGGATAAATAAATGAATAGATAAATAAATGCAGAAATGAATAAATAAATATATTATTGTGGAAATAGATCCATAAATACATGCCTAAATGAATAAATAAATCAATTAGGAGATAAATGAATGGATAATTTTGTCATTGAAAAGGGCTTCATTATTCCTGCATTTATTAATTCATTTATTTATTAATTTCTGTATTTATTAATTTATTTATCTCTACATGTATTATTTTATTTATTCATGTATTTGTTTGTTAATCTTGAGATGAGAGGATCGAGCCTAACCTCAGTTTGCAGCAGGATTGGTTTGTTTTGTTGAATCGATTCGGCTCTGCTATTTTGGGCTTGGATATGTAAGTCTAATCAGGCTTTGCTAACATTGAGTTTCGGCATCTGCCCAATAAACTGCAATTCCACTCATTTCAGTTACTTCTAAGTTATAAAACTTATTTTAAATGCAATGACAAAAAATGTAAGATCATTAGTTAATTATATTGAGAAAGAAGCACCATATGAATATGTTGTATTTTGTCTGGAGAGAGAAAGGGATGAGTTAGTCCAGCTCAGAGCTGATATCGATGTGGACATCGACCTCGTAACCATGTTAGACAGCCTTAAAGAAGTTTACCGTCAACTTCACACATGGCCAATGTTCATCTTCAGGAGATGAACATTGGCCATGTGTAGATTCTCATTCATCCAAGTCATGGTAATCCATGTTGGTTGAATCCAATGCCACTGGACCTCTAGTTGGCTTGGAAACGTTTTCCAGTCATGCGGAAGTCCAGTTGCTTTGCATTCAACCCACATTGGTTTAGATTTGATCCGACTCGATTGCATCTGTCTGGTTTTCCAAACCAGGGTAGAGGTGAAATAGGTGCAGGAGTTTAAGTACTTGGGGTCAACTGTTCAGAGCAACGGGGAGTATGGAAAGAGTCAACGAAGCGAGTGCAGTCAGGGTGGAGAGGATGCAGAAGAGGGTGAAGGGAAAGGTTTACAAGACGGTATTAAGAGCATCTCTGCATTATAGTTTAGAGACGTTGGCACTGACCAAAACACAGGAGGCAGAGCTGGAGGTGGACGAACTGAAGATGTTGTGATTTTCTTTGGGAAATAAGAGGATAGACAGGATCAGAATTAAGTACATCAGAGGGACAGTCCAGGTTGAACGTCTTGGAAAAAATTAAGAGAGGCCGGACTGAGATGGTTTGGACATTAGAAAGGAGGGATAGTGGATCTACTGGTAGATCCACTAAAAAAGGGGAGGACCAAAGAGGAGGTTTCTGGATGTGTTGAGAGAGGACATGCAGTTGATTGATGTGGCAGAGGAAGATGCAGAGGAAAGGGCAAGGTGCTCACAGATGAGCCGGTGTGGTGACCTCTTAAGGGACAGACCCAAGAAGACGAATTTTGAAGGAGTAGAGCGGATGTTAAGTTGGCCAGATGGTTGTGAGTTTTCTGCTTTAAATAAAGTATGTGAGGTCCCCCACATGTTACACTAAATCCTACAGCACGTTTTATTATTTTGTAGATTAAAAGCATAAGCATGTGCCATAGAACCTTTGCTAATGTCTACACACACAGACAAAAACCAACCAAATCTATCCTTGCTGATAAGCTAACGAGCTAACTACTAAAACTAAACAAAAAAAATTTATTTGGACAAGGCCTACATAAAATATATTTTTTAGTTATATTTGAAAATAGTTTACAATGAAACAATTTTCCCTTTACTGCCAGTATGTCACACTAAAGCGCATTACAGCGGTATTTAGAACTGAGGAGGAAATGGGTAAATTCTCATGGGACCGACGAAACGTCAATATTGTATTCTGGTTGTTGATTGGTTAGGGAGGATGTCCCTGCTTGGAGCATCGTTTCCCCTGTTTTTGACGATTAAAGATTCTCATGAAAAAAAGAAGCAGATTGAAATGTATGAAATTAGAAAAGCGGAGGATAAATTCAATACAAGTCGGTCTTCCTCAATCTGTTACCCTTTTTATATTTTCATCTCACTCTTGCCTCTCAAAAACAGACGAGGGCCAGCCTCCTCTGGGTGAGTTAGTTTAACAAGGAAGTTGTCATTTGAGATGACTTTAATAAAGGCATTGGGCCTATTTCTCTAAAATTAAGCCTTCAGACACAAGACTTCTCACAGAAGTCATTCATTGACTCTAAACCACAGAACCTTCCCTACACAACTTTAAAATAGAGGAAAAGTTTTCTTACATCATGCCAAAAAATATGGTGTACATTTATAAATCTTTTTCAGTTCATAACGGTTTAACTTTTTTCAACTTGTAACACTGATTAAAAAAACCTGAGTTGCTTTTTCAACTAGCATTATGCGTGCAGGAACTGGCTGATGAACTGGCCCTAGTGGATGTGATGGAGGACAAGCTGAAAGGAGAGATGATGGACCTACAGCACGGCAGCCTCTTTCTCAAAACACCCAAAATAGTTGCAGGCAAAGGCAAGTTTGTACCCCAGACATTCTTTCTTAGAACTGGTAGACATCATGACCAACTGGCAAACCTTGTGTCCACCATTTTTGCCCATAGTTACTTAAAAATATTCCAGACATTTACCAGCTCAGGGGAAATTTTAATCTCTAGCTTAGAGATCTGAAAGCGTGACCAGAACTTTTGCATTCTCAACAAGGATGTTAAATCTACTCCTGGTCTTCCCTCTTGTCTCTCAGACTACTCTGTCACAGCAAACTCTCGAGTCGTGGTGGTCACAGCTGGAGTCCGTCAGCAGGAGGGAGAGAGCAGGCTGAACCTCGTCCAGAGAAACGTCAATATCTTCAAGCACATCATCCCTCAGATTGTCAGATACAGCCCTGACTGCATCATCATAGTGGTTTCAAACCCAGGTGGCGTTTAACACATGTTTGTTTATTCTTTCTGACACACTGCACTCACCACCTAGTAACAGCGTTCTTCAACAGTTGATGTCCTGACTTATGTAACCTGGAAACTGAGTGGCCTTCCCAAGCACCGCATCATTGGCAGTGGTACCAACTTGGACTCTGCACGCTTCCGCTACCTCATGGCCGAGAAACTGGGAATCCACGCCAGCAGCTTCAACGGATGGATCCTGGGGGAACATGGAGACACCAGCGGTGAGAATTTACAATTTTCTGAGAGGCCAGTGAGAAAGTAAACAATTTTAAAAAGTGTGAAGTGTGTGGATGAAGGTTGATAGTTTTAATGTGTCTCAGTGCCTGTGTGGAGCGGGACAAACGTTGCTGGAGTCAGCCTTCAGACGTTAAACCCGGACATCGGCACAGACTGTGATAAGGAGAACTGGAAGGAAACCCACCAGATGGTGGTAGACAGGTAGACCCCATCTCACTGTGGTTGCCTGGTTTTTGTTTGCCCATGTTTTTCTAAACATGGACTTACATATTCAGTATTGTTGTCATTGCTATGTCTCCATGTAATTGCACTGTGACTAAGCACACATAATGTATGTAGGTATTTTGGTTCACTAAGTAAAGAGGGAACTTAGTAGAGTAAATACCTCTGCCAACACCCAAAAGCCCCTTTTAATTAAATTACACCCTAATCCAAAGCCATGTAATACATGCTGGCCATCAAAATGGGTATTCTCAAGGTCCTTTCAATCTTTAAGAAACTGAAAAAAGAATTCTGATCTGCACATTAATCGAGAATGATTCCAAAATTCATTTTCTTCATCCTGCCACGTGCCCAAACCTTCCACCAGGTTTGATGGAGTATAGTCTGTCCATATCTTCTCTAAAACCTTTGGACAGAATTCAATGTATTTTTACTCAATCTTTGTAGAAATCCTAAAGGTGTGTGTGTTTTTTCTTTTACTTTTTTAGGCTAACTTACATGACTGTTTGCTCACATTCACCTATAATAGATATTATGGTCATTCCACATCAGCAAAAAGAGAATTTTTGCCTCAGTAGGGATTTTTTGATTTTGGTACAATCACTTTTCTTCTCTTTTTGTCTTGTAGTTATTTTCCATTTCTCTTTCCTGTTTCCGCTTTTTTCTCTCAGTCACTCCTCCGTTTTTATCTTCCCTCCTTTTTCCTTCATTTCCAGTTATCCCCGTAATGTGTCTAACTATGTCTGTCACTATATCATGTCATTGCCACAAAAAAAAACAACTGCTGTCTGACATTTTGTCAAAATCATGTTGAATTAGACCTTGAATAATCGTATTTTTATACAAACAATCAATCACTCAATCAATCAATCTTTATTTATATAGCGCCAATTCAGTTGTATTAACTGATGTATTATACATCAATTATTTTTTTAATTACAGGATCTTGTTACCAGTAAACACACGAAATAATTTCTCTCAATTAAATTCAACTATTATGGAATTACATATTATTTAAACTTTATACCATCTGATTTTGATAACTTTCATAACCAACTACAAATAATGTAAAGAGACATCAATTACTATGACTCATTTTCAAGATATTGCCTCGTCTGTCACCTTTATATAGGATTACTGTAATGATATTGAAAAATATCATCAAAAATCATGTTTATTCTGGAAATTATGGCAGTTTTATAATCATGTGCCACTGTTTCGCTTTCATGAGTTTAGAGGACAGTCATGGGGGGAAAATTTGCTTCTAAGAGTTTGATTGTGTTTTTATGGTTTGATTTTGGCACTTAAAATAAATAAAATAACTTGGATAAATCCAAACATCAAACAGCTTGAAACCTGTTGTGCTTGTCTCCCAGTGCCTATGAGGTGATCAGACTGAAAGGTTACACCAATTGGGCCATTGGTCTCAGTGTAGCCAACCTGACAGAAAGTCTCATAAAGAACATGAACAGGATTCATCCGGTTTCCACCATGTTGCAGGTAAAGACTACAGATCTACTAATGCAAGTTCCTATGTAGCATCATCTAAAAACTTAAATACTACTGTGCACTTAAGCACTTAACTCTTACTTTTTCAGCATTTTAGCAAACATGTTCATTATTTTTTGTCATTTATTGCAATTTGTAATTATTTTATTTATTTTATTTTGAAGTTCAAATTTAGATTTAAAGGCAAAACTCTCAATCTCGTCATAACCGAAGCTCAACAGCATTTTGAAAGTGATAACAGTTAACAGGCTAACTCATTCCAGATTGATTTTCCATTCTAGATTGATTTTCAGACAGTAGACAGTAGATCGGTAGAACAGTAGAAAAGCTTTGGGACAGCTGCTGAGGATGTGCTCCAGTGTTCCTCTTCCTTGGCACAGGGGATAAAATGGTGTTTCAGCCTTGTCCAACATAAGAACAGAACATTGTACATTGTCTAGATGAGGCATACAAATGCGGAAGGGTTCATTCTCCCACACCTCAGCTTCTAACATATTGATATAAGACAAATCTACATCCAGACAAGCAAGTAGCTTCTGGCTAATCCATCACACATAACACTGGTTGCAATAGAGCACAAAACCCCTGCTGACAGTCACATCGAGAGGAAGGAGCACGAGATTTTCAATAACGACCAGGGGCTGAAGGTGGTACAAAGTTATTAGGGGTTGTGACCCGTTTACTGGAAGATTGGCCTTATCTGAGGTCTCTGTCAGGAAGAGTGCTGTCCTAGGGACAGCTGAGATGCTGCTCAGAGCCTTCAAACTCCCATACCTCAGGTTAAGGAACACATATACCAGCCTGCAAGAGAGGGTTGGTTTTCAAACGTTCACATTCATGGGAGCACAAGATTGATTTGTTTTTTTATTCTCTCTGTATTGAACCTTCTACATGTCTATTCTCACACACCCAGTAATATTTACCTCCATGGTGTACAGGGCATGTATGGAATTACTGAGGAGGTGTATCTCAGTCTGCCCTGTGTGCTGAACAGTGGAGGTGTGTCCAGCGTGATCAACATGACCCTGACAGATGTCGAGGTGTCCAAACTCCAGGCCAGTGCTAACACGCTGTGGAACATCCAGAAGGACCTGCAGGACATCTGAGGGAACAGAAGTGACTGACTGACTGCCGACCAGTGCTGCAGTCACTAAACCAGACAGTTCACACATTCAACATTGTCCACCCACTGCCCTCTGCAGATTAAATGCCTGGTTTAAGATGTTTAGTTTAGATGAGGCCTGTAAGTGTCAGTCTGTACTGTTACTTACTGGATACAAAATGTTGATTCAACTTAGTAAAATGCTCCCTTGTGCATTCATGCTGCTGACTTATTTGTCCTCGACTGTTTTCCAAAGATTTCTGCATTAATGTAGTGATAAGGGAAAAGGGATTTAATTTTGTAAAGCCTCTGAAACGTCTTCAGTTTGTCTGAACCTGAGCGTTCCAACAAGAACCGAGCTGACCCATAAGCAACCTAAGCAGCTGGTTAGGGCCCAGGTGGCCACTAGGCGGCAGAGGAGCACTTTAAAGAGGAATATTTACATAGTTTATTATACGAAGAATTAAGAAAAGTTTATGTCTGAATTAATATACTTTACACTGGAAGTTCTCTGGATCTTTTGCACAACCGTACATAGTTGTTAATAATGATTTATCTTTACACTTTATTCTTATGATATGGTATCACAGATTCCTCTGATCTATTTGATTACTGTATTGCTCAGAGCTGGATTTATTCTGTATGAAGAAATTGTTCACTTATTTGACATTTTTGTAGTTTATAGCTCTTTTGTTCGTCTGTTCTTTGCTTTTTTTTTCAACCAAAGTTATTGAAAAAGTAATAAAAGTGGTTATCTTGTTGACAGTAAGTGCACGCATTGTTGGTTGTTTACTACTCAGTATATCACGTCCATCATGCTACATACTTCTGAATATCGTCACTCTAAAATAGTTTGTTTTTTTAACTATACCAGTCCGAAATTGGTAAGATGTAAATGACACAGATAAAAGCTAATAGAAATGATACTGGGTATGTTAGATTTACAGTGCACATAGTAGTCATTAGTACTGGCAATGGGATGTTATCGCATCAAATTCTGCTCAGGTCCCCAAAAATGCTTGTGCCAGCTCTGGGATTATTCATAACACTTCTCATGCTAACAAGTTGACAAACGGGCTCAAGCCTTTCTTTATATAGAAAAGAGAGTGATCATCATCAATCAATCTTTATTTATATAGAACCAATTCACAACAACAGTTGTCTCAAGGTGCTTCCCAGAAAGAACAGGTCTGGACCAAACTCTTTATATAATTATCTAAATGTGTGTGTATTGTTTGTATGGATAAGCAGGTGGAAGATGTTTGATATCCTGACTTTGGTTTTATATGTCAGATGCTTCGTACACTGCAACAGGGTTTGCAGAAATTCCTGCGTCAGGTATTTCTGCGTTATCCACACAATTTAAAACATAAAACCATCTTCAAAATAAATACATCAAAACATTTCTGCCATTGTTTATTGTAAACAAGTGAATTTATGCCCCTTATATCATGAATTGTGAAGCAGATAAAACAGAAATTCTGACTTGCTCATTTAATCTAATTCCTGATGTTGATTTCTAACATTTGTATGTTGTTAAAGTGAACACTTGATAAAATGGGTCAATTCATCTGAAGCATCAGAAACATAGTAAGCATCATTCCATAGCTGCTTAGAAAGAGAAAACAAAATTTAGGAGCTTTAAAAATAGAAAGAGACTTCTCCTCTTCACTTCACTTTTCAAAATTGTAGTCTAAATGTCAGGATTAAAAGTTGAACATTTCTACATCTCCGCTGGTGACCTTTGTTTGACCGAGTCGTGACTGGTTCAGGTTGTCATTTCCCATAAGTCTCACTGGGCCACGTCTCTGAGTGACCTCACTGAAGAGGCGTGATGATGAATGGTGTTTAGCATGGTGTTGATCACTGCTGGGGTGTGAATGACTTAATTGTTGCCTCAAGCTCATATTTATTTTCTTAATCGACAACAGTGGTTGGACTGTGAAGGTGAGGGAAATCCCTGCATGTTGAAAGCATTCTGACTTCTACAAGTTCATTAACGAGCAGGAAATTAAAACACTTGAATGGAGCAATAAGAAAGAATTTTATTTATATAGCAGGTGTAATTACAAGTAAACATCAACAAGGAAACTTAATCATTAGAAGAAAAGGCCTGTATGAAAGAAAAGATTTTGCTTCAAAAATATTTAAAAGTCATCTCTTGTTTGTCTGGGTAATAATCTGGATTTGCTCCACCTGAGGAAGATTGAAAATATTTAGGAAAAAAAATCTAAAATGGATCAGAGATTTGCAATGGCTCTCTGGTGTTTACCTTCCTTCACAGCTTGCTGCACAAACTCCTGAAGAATCGATGACAGAGACAATCCGTCACTGCTCTGGTTGTCGCTCACTGCAGAGATGCAAAGAGTTTTGAAAGGTATAAGGAAGTGCAAAACCAGAAAAGAAATACTAATCAGACATATGGTGAGGGGCAGACTTGACTGTGAGATCAGCCTCATTTTGACAGCACAATAAAATAACTCTGGTGAATCTATTTGGTTATTTAGTGAATTCTATCTTATTGTACAAATATATGTCCTGTATAAGTGTCTATACAACAAAGTAACCAATTGGCAGCAGGACTGTTCGTCTTTGCAGACCATGAATTATAGTCAAGTCTGCAAACTGATATAAAAATGTTCCACTCATTGATAATCTATTTTTAGATTTACTGTATATCTTAATGTAGAGTTGGTTTGGTGATAATTCTCCACATATGAAGTTTAATCATGCTTGACTGATGTTTGAAAATAGTTATAAATTGAACTTTTAAAGAAATAGGCACAATGCCTTCATCTATCTCTGCAATAATGCTTACCCCCAGTTAAAGTAACCCCCCGCTATACAAAAACAAGCACCAATATCTGCATGAATGTCACGAATGGGAATGTGCCACTGACATGCTGAGGGAGGGATTCCACCAGACAAGTTACCAGGGTGCTGAATGTGCACCACGACTCAATAGTGTGTCCACGCCACAGATATGAAGCCAGAAGAACAACAACAGGCTGCGTGTGAGCTGCTGTGCCATGTGTCATGACCCTGAATCAGGATTGATATCCACCTCAGCAACAGGTTCTCACCTGTCCAGACCATCATAATAAGCAACTGAATGACAAATCTTCAGAAATAATTTGAGGCAAGATGGTACTCAATGGATTTACTCTGGTTTACGGCTGACAGAAAGTCAGAAAGTTACTTGGATGGTATATGTGCCCAGTTTCTGAGGAAGGAGGACGCTGCAGTTCTGGACTTGTCAGTTATGAGCCGTGACCTCAATAAGCCCCACTGAAAAGCTGTGGGTTTGCTGAGCGAGTGATGGTGTGGATGTCTCGACAGCATCTATGGGCAGCTCTGACTGGAGCGGGCACCATCCCATAAGGTGACATCATCCAGGTTGCAACAGTCCATGAGGAGGAGAACTACTGCTTTGATAATTAATGATGGGGACACACTAAATAATTATTGTGTACTATTGTATAGTGCAGTTGTGTCATCTGAGAAATGTGTGGGGTTTTTTTTGCATTGTTTGTATTTGGTCTCTTGTGCTTGTTACCGGTTAAATTAAGATAACCATTACATCTATCAAAGAAAATTTGCGGAGAAAAACACACAGCTGTGCAATTATAAATCCACTGATTGAAGAAAAGTAATGCAAGAAACCATAAGTTATGCAGTTAAAAGTGTAAATGTGTTTATAGGATCATTTATTCAGGATTTCAGTCAAATCTCATATGACTCAAACAACTAGTTATTAACGATCTGCTATTAAAATGATATTGACTAGTATTTATATTCATATTTGTATCTGAAATCATCTAAAGTTGCAGTTGTAATGCTATGACTACCGATTTAACATGAATAAAGACATCAGTTACAACTTGTTGCCCATTTAAAAACAATAAAAAAAAATGGTACAAGCTTTTAAAAGCCAAAAATAACACTACACCACTGTTTGATTAACTTTCTCTTGACTAACTGCAGGACATCCCATAATACACTCACCAAAGTGCAGCAAGTCCCCTTCCGCTCTACTGATGCGCTCCAGCACTGAGCGGTGTCCCTCTGTAAGAGATCATCATTCAACAATGTTTCTTAAATCCTGACAAGGCAGATCAAGAAATCCCACGATTTTAAATATAACCTGCAAATTCTTACGTGCTCCTCTTAGATACAAGATGGCCTGAGGCGTCCAGTTTCTCCGCTGCATAGTGAAAATAAAAAAGAATAAATTACAGTTATTGCAGTCCATCATATGATGTTTAAAGATTTGCGTAAAGCTGAAAGAGAAAAATGACCTTGTGCCCACCTGTGGCGGTGCACTCCCACACTGGAAAACTAATGTCATCACTACCATGTTGACAATTAGAGACATCGTTCAACCCTGTAATGGCATTTTGTTGAATTAAAAACAACCCTTTTACCAGGAAAAGACTCACACCATCATAAATGAATTGTTTGTAACATAGTGTTACTCACTAAAGTGACAATTCAGGTGTTTTCAATGGTGATTAGTTTTTCAATGCCCAGTAAATTTTAGCTCTGATAACTAAAGCATCTTATGTCTTAATGTTAATATCAGCATGGTGACTTTATTCTGTACAATGAGGCAGTTCAATGTTCTTCACCCATACTCAAACTTTGTGTCCCTATTAGATACATAACTAGATTTAATTAAAAAAACATCCACATATGGACGTTCACTTCGGTGGTATGATGATAAACTGTGTTTTCCCAATCGCAACTTCATCACAGCATGGTATAAAATATTAAATGGAGATTAAAAAAAAGAAAAAAAGGCCTTTTTTTAAGTATATACTAAACGAACCGACTCAAGCACAAATTGAAGCAGGCTAAAATAGTAAAAAAGAAATACATGAATGAAACTGACTTACCTCTTTCAGGCAGCCGCTTGTGTTTGGATGTGTGAATTGTGCTTCTCTGTCAATGCTGTAACAATATGTATTTATATACGTGTACACATATATAAAAATAAAAAAAACCTCCTCCTTATCCAGTACAGAAGGTGATAGGAAGCTTCATTAGGTCTATGGTGTAATGTTTGAGCTGACAGGAGTGACGGGTGTTGTTATGGGTGTCATTGCTCATTACTCCCAGACATATGAGAGAGAATGAACTTTTCTGAGCGGAGGTCACCGCCTGATGACGTCACTGCTGAGAGTTTTTATGAATGAGGCTGATGTGATGACAGCATGTGGGTGTACACACCTGCAGGAAGCATCAAGGGGACAAACTGCTCAAGCTGATACATGTGTTGATTTCTATCAAACGAGGAATATGCCACACAAGTTGTTTACTTGTTCTTTTATAAAAACAAATTTGGATCGATATCTTGCAATTAGTTATTTTTTGTGATCGAGATAGTCTGAAATCAGTTAATTGACATTCATCCCTTTTAACGTAACTATCCAGGCTGGATCTCATCATTGTCCATTGAAACCTTTCATTAAATCCTAAAACGCACACTAAGATGTAGTATAATTAGTGATTATAAAATAATGGGTGAATATGAAGTAATGACAATACTTTATGTTATTCACTTATACATAATAGTTTTAGAATCAAAAGGGACACCTTTTCTTTTCTTTTTTTGATATCAGAGTGGAGGGAATTACTGTTTCAAAAATAAATCGATCCCGGAAGAAGAATGTGTGAAAAGTGTGTGAATTCTTTCTCTCATCCAGGTGGTTTAATCTCCAACTATCGCAAAGGCCGTAGTCCTTTATGTATTGGTTTAAAACAGAAGTAGAATGGCTGTGTTGGATATGAGTTGCAGTGCTTGATCTTCTTTTGTTGTATCCAGCCCTGCAGCACAGTGTTGAAGTAACCTACCATGATTAATTCAGTCCTGGGCAAATTGTTGAGATGGGAGAAAAGTTTGTGGAAAAAGGTTGGGTCGACTTCATTTTGGCCGTATAGATTAACTATTGTATGCAGGCTAAAGTGCAAGAGACAATAATAATGAATTGTCCTTCAGGATCAGAGATTAGATCCTTGTGAGTGAATTAGCAACTCCTCTTTGTCTTTAGTTATAGATTGCCAAGAAAACATTGGGGGGGATTGTGGTGTCTTCAAAACCCTGTATTTCGTATCTGTTTAACTAGTTTCTTGCAGTAGTAGTTATTATGTCTGCTTACATTTCGTAAGAGGTGTTTGATAACTATACATTTTTTCTTTTGCCTGATTTCTAATGTGAAATATTTTCAACAGGAGAAAACGTGAAACATTAAGTCGGTTATGCATGACTGAACACCTCAGCAGTTGTAATATATTGAGTGTGCGTGGAGACTCTACATTTCTGTCCGTGAATATAGATTAAGGCGTCAGGACGTTGTTCCGGTGAAGTTGGCCATCTCCAAACATTTTCGTTTAGGAATCGCTTCCTAATGGGAATGAAAACTCTGAGCCTTTTTCTGGATTTCCCGAGGGAACTGATAATTAATTCTTGAGTGAATTGTTCTCTCTTTCGTTCCTTGACTAGCTTCTTGTGTTTGTAGTGCTCAGACTGTTCAACAATGTGTCTGTGTGATGTTTGTGATCCTATCTCGCTCCAACAATACGGTGGACACGGTGAAACGACATTTGTTTGATCGTACCAGCAGGGATCTCCGGTTGTGTTGTGAGGGAAATTCTTTCAAGTAGTGTCAGGATATGTGGAAGAAGGTCAAAAGATGAGGTTGCACCTCAAGTTCTTCATACACCTGTACATTTGCGTTATCTGCTGTGACTATATTTTGTATAGCTCAGTATTTTCGTCATACTCTTCTTCTTACACTTTTTTGTACCTTTGTTTTATTCACAGACAGTGCATGTTTTTTCTGTATTTCTTCATCTTCTTTGTAAATGTTCCTCTTATGTAAATTTGTGTCAGTTGGTAAAATTTCCCAGATATTAAACAGCACTGTATCTTTTACTTTTAGAAATATGGTTTTGGAAAGCACTATGTGCTGTATAAATAAATATGCATTCCATCCAATGTTAATTTTTTTTGTATAACTTATCTTTTTTGTATCCATCTATATATCTATCTAGCAATAAGCTTGTATGTAATTTAATATGGATATACTGGTGAGAGAATATAATTGGTAAACATAACTACCATATAACATTATCTTACATGAATAAGAGGAAGTATAATACCTCATTTCAATAAGCAAGGGCATCATTTTATTATATGATTAAGCATTATATATTTATTATAATAATGATTTATTAAAATAGTTATCTTGACTTCAGACACAAGCTGAAATGTTGGATTTATGAGAGGGGACATACCATGAGAGCTAGCACATACAATATAATACAATTCGGTGTTTTCACTGTAATTAATTATCTTATTTGGAATTTTAAAACCATTTCAAAGCAAGCAGAATTTATAAAAGACACACTTTATTCCAAGTATGCGTTTACAAAGGTTACAATAAAACATCTCCGTAACAAGCCTCCAAAACCTTTTCCACAAGAGTCCAGGTTTCTGTGTAACATTTAGATCGTTTTTAAATATACAAAATTCTTGCGATAACTTATTGAGGAAATTCTAAAGCTCTCAGTGACTCTTGAGGCACAACAGTCTGGAGGAGTGGATTCTATGCAGAGCTCCTTTATTCTCTGCTGATGTCATCCAGTCATCAGTAGTCCGTCATAAATATCAGACTGAAAGGACACATAATGCTTCCAGCTTTTGAATAAAAAGAAAACATCCAAGTGGCTTTCAGATACAAAAACAGAACAATGTCAGTCAAACTTACACAGATACTCATATCTTTGTGCAGAAAAATGTTTTCTATCCACAGAACAAAAAATATACACTTATCATTAGAAGTAGTGATAAATACTCAAACTCTCCTCCAGGGATTGAGAATCAGCCCACTGTTATACCATTGTGTTGCTCTCGCCAATTCTATCCACCAGCTGAAAGAGAGAGAACCAGAGAACAGTCTAGAGTTAAGTCTTTTATCAATTTTAATTCAAATAACATTTGAAGCAATGACACTGAAATATGTAAACTGTTGATCTAAACATTATCATTAAATGAAAATAAGTGAATGTGCAAGATTTTTGTTTTATTTCATAGAAGCACAGTATTTGACCTGAGATACCTATCAAGTCAGATTTCTGGGAGTGTACAAGTATTGTAATCATTTTTGTACGATGGCTGATTTAAAATGGTGTAAATTAAATGGAATTTGAGAAAATTCTATTCCAGAGGCTGGATGCTTCGAACAGATGATATCAGGTGAATGTCTGTGGAAACCACTGACAGGAAGTTTTTCCGGAAGAAGCAAAGAGGACTTAATGTTTTGACAAGTGTTGCTGAACTCTGAGAGTCTCAGGAAATCTTACAAAAGTCTCTCACATGAAGTAAGCATTCCACGAGGTCATGTTCTGTAAAACACTGCTCTCAGACCAGAGAAGACAAAATTTATTATTTTCAGTAAAAGTCCTTGTAACTCACCACATTGGGATGTGGATGAGCAGCACACGCTTAGTCGGCGTAAGCCAGGCAAGTCCACTGGGCTGAATGTTATCCAACCTTGGGTGCCGAAGACACTTTGTGCCTTGGAGCTTCACTAGTCCACTATTTGCTGTTTTGTTAATTCTACTGGACTGCCATAATCCCGGCCATCTGGAAGACTGCTGCAATAATCCCAACACCTAAAAAAACCCGGCCCTGAGAGCTAAACCAATACTACCCCATTGTTCTCAGGTTCACTATCAGGAAATTCCTTACGAAGCCTCTAGTGAACAACATTCTTACAGTCGTCGCTCCACAACTGGAAACCCCCTCAATTTGGATGTGGGCTTAGCCCATTCCTGTACACACTTTACACAAATGACTGCATCTCTGTCACCCATCACAGCATGTCTCAAATACTCTGGTGACACAGCTATTCTTGCCTTCCTAACCGACTACTACTCTGCTCTAGACTACCATCACAGTCACACACCTCACCCAGTGGTGTGAAGACAACCATATAGACCTCAATGTTCGCAAAACGAAAGAAATATTTAGTCACACCTCAATTTAGCTCCCTGTCATCACCAAAGAGTCGAAATAATTCAATATTTCAAATTTCTTGCCGTCATATTAGATAACAAACTTATTTTTGACCAGCACTTAACAGAGCAACCAGAGACGGTCCATAATCTCCAAGCTCAGAGGAGTCCACGTCACCCCCCCCCCCCCCCCCCCACATCCCATCTTACTGCTGTATCAGAGCATCTTTCAGCCCAGACTCATGTACTGTTCCACCTGCTTTTTCACATGTTAACCTCAATAAACCGGGCTAAACTGAAACGCTTAGCCAACACTGCCGCCAAGATAATCGTTATCCCCACACAGAACTGAATAATAAAGCCAGAGCGCGCACTAAATTCAATTCAAATCACTTTGTTAGTCCCTGTGCGGCAATTAAAAGGATCAGAGTTGAACAATACATCCAAACAGCATACCTACAGAAACCCACACATAAATGACTCACATACAACAGCTTCCAGGACAACATACAGAGAAATTAAGATGAAGCTTCATGACAAGCATTATGCAGAGTATGTTAAAGAGTATCGTTGCCTTAATAGCCCTGGACCTCACACTACCACCCAATCATTACCTTACCCTTATGTCCTCTGGGCACTGGTATAGAGCACTGAGTTGCAGAAGAGCTCTCTTAAGGAAAAACTGATCCCCACCGTCATCACTACCTTGAACAGGAAACCCCGCTGAATGAACCGGAGTGTGGACTGCTATACGTCAACCAATGTTTTTTTTGTTCCTTTTTAAGTTCTTCTGTCACTGCGTGCTTGTGTGTTTAATGTTTATTAATGTCATAGTCTTATGTCTAAAATTAGTTAGTCATGCACTTTGAAAGTCTCCAGGGATTTAAAAGTATGTTCAGTGCTTTTCTTCTTCATGAAAAACTTACTACGCTGATCCCGGGTAAGCTGAGTAAAGACCCGAGCACAGGTATTCTTCTGATGAAGCCGACGGCCACCGGGAAGAATCCTCTGTTAAGGAGAGTACATGAAGTGAGAATAAGAAATCCTTAATTATTCAGGATAACATTGACTACATTTTGTGTGAACTGACCTGAATAAGAGAAAGAAGCCATAGATTTCCAGAATAACTCCAATGATTGGCCAGCCAATCAAAACCACAAACACTCCTCCCAGGAAGAAGCTGGTGGCTTTAGCTTTGTGCCTTTGGAAGAAGAATCTGAACGTACGCTCAAGGCCGATCACAAAAGACAGCCCAGTGACAAAAAGAATCTGCAAACGAACAATACGATCACAGGGGTAAAGTCTAGTCAGATCGCTTCAAAAAGATGTTACTAGTGACTAATAAAATATTGACTGTAGTCAATAGTGTTATTAATCATCTCACATTTCCAATGGCAAGGAGAGCTTTATCAAAAAACAGTATCATCCCAAAGAAGAGGAAAAACACACCGAATCCTGTCAGCCCCATCCCAATTTCTGTAAAGAATAAAAACAAAGCGGTTAAAATAAAACAATGGTAATTTGTAATAAAATAATGTGAAATCACATGTCAGAAAACAATTAAACACTGAGCAGCTTTATGGCGCAATATGTCAATAAAAACATTTGATGTACTGGAACCTGGGAAAATGAGCAAGTGTAAGAATCAGAGCAACTCTGATAAGAGCCAAATTGTGATGGTCAGACGGGTTAGTCAGGGCATCTCCAGAACTACAAGTCTTTTTGGTTGTTTCCGATCCGCTGTGATTGGTACTGTACATAAAAAAAAGTGGGCTTAGGAAGGACAACTGTTGAACCACAGCAGAGTCATAGGCACCCAAGGTTCACTGACGTTTGTGGCGAGCAAAGACTAGCCAATGTTGTTCGATCCCACAGAAGAGCTACTACACCTGCACATTACATGACTAATGTGTCCTCATTGAACTAGGTTTGTTTAAATTAATCAGAAACACATTAAGAAAATATCTTTAAAATTATTAATATATACGAGACAGTAAGAATCGTTTCACACAGATAGAGCTATACTTAAGCTCTCTTAAAGCTATTTTGTATATCACACTGATGTTGCTTCTATATTTAATGTAGCTCTTTGGGTAGAGCAGCCGTCTTCCTAACGAATATTAGAAGGTTCGAGCCCCAACGATAAGATAATTTGCTGTCTACTTATCGCTGGGTCTTGAGCAAGAACCTGAACCCCAGCACCCCGGGATCCATACATTGGTCAAATGCAGATAAAAACTTCTTCCATATGGTATGGTAGGTGATTAATAAGGAATACACTTTTATTATTGTTTTTTGATATTATAAAACACAGCATATTGATCTGTACGAAATTGAATCCGCCCAATCCACTCATTCGTGGTTGGATACCAGAAAACGATTTCTGTAAGGATGCTTTTCACACATTGTTTGTGCAACAGGCTAATTATATTTCCCCAGATTTTTTAATATTCCCATTTAACAAGTAATGAGGAATCAGATAACTGGTTCAACAACCCTGTTTTTTATTCACTGATGCAAAACATGTTAATAAATTATTAATATGTAACATCTAAAGCAGAAATTCACGGGAATAAGGCAGTTTCACAGCTAGGTGACGTCAAGACGCTGTCAGCCAATGACGTTTGAGCTGCTAACCTCATAGATTTAGCTAGCCCGGCATGCACCCACAAATACAACAAAGAAAAAGAGCAGTGGTGAAACATAAAACACCCTTACTTTGAGAATCCGTGAGTGAAATCATTTTGGCAGCTGTTGGTGAATTTGTAAATTCACACAAAGATCGTAATGGGTTGAACCTGCTGTCAGCGCGAACTGAAACTATACAAGTATCAATGGAGGCAGAGCTAACGGTTTGCTACGTCATTATTTCCGGGTCACGCACGTACAGATTTCACCAAAGATCATCTATGTGTATAGATCCATCCATCCATTTTCTTTCGTTTATCCGAGATTGGGTCGCATTGCCAGCTGGCTAAGAAGGGATTCCCAGACGTCCCGGTCCACAGCAGCGTGGCCGCTTATGCCTTATGCCTTTCAGGGTCTTAAATTCTGATTAAGATTTCCGGAAAAAATAATCTTATGGCCTGTTCCTTTTCCTTACTCTCAGATTTATGATAATAATCTCAGAATTCCAACTTCAATTCGAGGTGTCTTAAAAAACCTAGTCACCAAGCTTACATTTTAGTAGAATCTGTATCCCTTATTGTTTCTTGTAACCTCCATCCAGCCTATCATAAGGAGCAAATTATATACATATTTCACACACTCACTTTTTACATATTTTAAAAAGTGAGTGAATGAGTGTTCATTCATTTGATCAATTTCTACTCAGTGTCTGCTCGTTTCCACACCCTTTCTGCATCAGTATTTTTTTGGTAAGGTAAGAGTGAGTGCTTTACTTGTTTTACTGAAAAGTCTAACCATCTGCACACGCACTCTCGAACGTCCTTTGCGTCATGACTGCGCAGGGATGCGCTGTTGACTCAACAATATATTATATGTTCGTTGTTTGGCACATAAATTGCTAATATTACCCTACTCATTAAAAATATAATATTGGTATTTCGCCTGTATTGTTTTCTTAAAATTCTGCATATACTTTTTATTGTTGTCCAAACTGAACTACAACTCCCATGAGCCCGCGGGATAAGGAAATGCGAAACCCCGGAGTCGACGTGTTCAGCTGATAATAAGGAGTTTGTGTGGAAACCTCATAAAACCTCACAGAAACCACAAAGCGACAGTGATCAGAAATATGCACCGCTTAGAAATCTGCTTAAATAACTGACATCTCTTCAACGACTTTTCTTCAACGGTGAAGCAAAATGGGAACGGTTTTTGCCATTGTGCTTGTTTTTATCGGATGCTGTAGCAACGTTGTGTCTCTGGAGCTGCTGGTGAGGTCAGTGATAAACTTTTTGTCTCCATGTTCACATCACTACATAGCTTTGTTTTCACATCCAGCACACCAAATACAAAGGGTAGTCAATGTCGAGTGAAAGGTCTGCATGTTTTCAATGGCCTACCATATGCTTGCAGATAACTTGTATGAACTACAGTATTTATGTTGTGATCTTCAAGGGTCAATGTATCTCCCTGGTCATTTATTTAACTAACCAATATTATTCATTTAGAAGTTAATTTCGGTGAATATGCACGTTAAAGTTATATAAATACAATAACGTGTATTAATTTAAGATACAGTAATATAAATTCGTTCCTACTTGAAAAATGAATCTATCAGCCTATGCTAGAGATTACGGATCACATGGCAGCTGAAGGACGAATAAAATGTGTCTTGAATGAAATAAAGCCATGAACTACCGATTAGGTTGCAACACGTTAATAATAATATAATAATAAATCATAATGTCAGTGCAAGTCATGTTTTCTTTAGATTGTATGTATTTTGGTGTATTGTTTTTTTTTTTAAATCTACTCATAAAGTGCTATTATTCCTGGTCCACATACTGAAAGATGTCCAAACCAAAACATTATCAGTGAGTACTAACCTCCAGCACCCTGCAGCTCATTTTATATCATCACTCCCAAATAGTAATAGTCCCAAAAATGTATGATTATTATAATACGACTTTTGACCATGAAACGCTGCCCCTAGGATTTGGAATCACACCACGGTCATCTTTAGTTTTATTGACTTGATTAGTTATTCAAGCATAGTTGTATGTCAGAAATGGATGTTTCCTTTAGTTGTTTGCAAGGACATGTCAGCTACAATCTGATGTTTATTGTATATCTGTTGTGTTATCATTTATCATCTCACTGTATAAAATTGTGTGTGTGCCCTGTAAATTTAAACTTTAAGTTCAGTAAGTAGAGTGGTCGTCCCTAGAATCGGAAGATTGGGGGTTCAATTTCAGCCCTTGACTCTACATGCCTTGGGGTCTATGAACAAGACCCATGTTCCCAGGAGCTCCACAGTGGCTGCCCAAAGTTCCTCAGGGATGGGTCAAATGCAGAGAATAGATTTCACAATGTTGTAATGTGTATAACTTGCACTTGTATGACTAGTGATGAATAAAGTATAGATTCATTTTATTATTATCATTTAGTGCATTAATAGTTACGGTTTTTAGGTCACACTATCTTGGAATCCTCAGGTTTTTCACTGTCCATAGATGTCAGAGTCGAGATACACGTACATGTGCACCTGGACTCACCCCAGAATCAAATAATATTTTACCAACCCTTCACAATATTTCTTCAAAATCTGTTTCAAACTTTTGAAATTGTCCCGGTAACAGACAAGCCAAAACTACTCAAACATAATATCCTCGGTGGATGTAATAAAATTAAGAAGGGTTCAAAGTGCAAATGTGTGGTAATACATTAAAGGTCCGAAGGAACATTTGTAAAATGATGATATTGATAAAATATAGTAGCCAATCTAATAACAAGTAAACCAATTAACTGACTATTAACAGTGCCACCTTGAATGACACTGAGTAAAGCCTGTCGGCGTGATCAAGAAATATATATTTATAGAATTCCAGCAATATATGTCAGAAATCATTTCAATTGATGATGCATTATTGAGTTTTGTGATATGCAGTATTTGTAAATAATTCATAAATCCCCTGACATCGAGAGGCTAGGTTGATTTATTAACAATTGCTCTGGCTTATTTTGAAGTGTTATGAATCTGGATCCTACCTGATTTCTATTTCATTTGTTTTATTGTTGTTCAGAGAGTTTCCAGGATGTGGCAACATAGTCACCTTCGCTCAGTTTTTATTCATCGCTTTAGAAGGTTTCATCTTTGAAACAAATTGTGGGAGGAAGAAGCCATTCATTCCAATAAGGTAAATAAAACGAGATAAATGAAGCCAAGGGATGGGTTTGCTGCAAGAAATACTTGGAACAGAGGCTTTATGAAACTTCTCTTGTGTCTTCTTTTCCAGGAACTATGTGATCATGGTGACCATGTTCTTCACAGTTAGTGTGATCAACAACTACGCTCTAAACTTCAATATCGCCATGCCACTACACATGATCTTCAGATCAGTAAGATAAATTCGTTGTCTGCTTTTCTTATCATCAATAACCTCCATCCGTCACTTCAAACTCTGTCTGACCTGCTGCTTTCTGTCCTTTTAGGGATCACTAATCGCTAACATGATCCTGGGAATAATCATCCTGAAGAAAAGGTATTTTTGCGTATTCTGACATCAATAATACCTCAGACCTGGTCTAGATTTAGTTATGTCTGTGGCGTTAAATCATCACAGGACATCAATATGCAATTTGATTGTTGTATTTTTACCTTCTCTCCCTTCAGGTATTCAGCAAGTAAATACCTTTCCATAGTTTTAGTTTCAGCGGGAATCTTCCTCTGCACTGTCATGTCTGCAAGACAAGTGGTGAGTCTTCTGCACAACATGTTGCATTATACACACATATGAGTTAAAAATGAGCTACTGCGGCTACCTGCCAATTTGAGTATTTTGAGTCTTTAGAAAATGACAACCTATATTTTTGCTCCATATGAGCTTTTAATGTATGTCTTAATGTAATCAGTCCTAAGAACACAGAGACAGACCAAAAAATAAATACATTTCTATTAAGTTTACATATCTCCATCGTCACAACTGGAGAATGGAAACATTTTACACAATCAGTAATTTTTGTTATAACATAATCCTCCTCCTCACCAACTGGCACAACTTCCAGATCTTATCCAGCTGTGTAAGATGTTCTTAGTCTCACATACTACTCAACAACCCCACATGTTTTCAGTGGGTTTACTTTGGAGATCATTACTTGCCAGTCTAAAACTGAGTTGGCATTTTCATGGTGTGATTCTAACAATTAAGTAAGTAAGCAAAGCTTTATTTGGATAGCACCTTTTGAAACGGAAGTTACAACGTGTTTTACAAGGTGTCAGAGTGTTTTGTTAAGAATAAGAAAACATTAAGTAGAAATGAAAAAAGAAAACAAGAAATGGCCCTCTTTTCATTCAGACGTGCACCGACCATCATAGACAAAAGGGTGCACGCTTTTAAACCTAAGGCACATGGGTTAACATCCGACTTACATTGAACAAACCAAGAAAGCACTCGAAACAACGCATCTCAGATCACAAAACGGCCATCGGCACAGGGAACATGGACTATGCCATAGTCAAACATTGCCAAGAAGCCAAACATGGCCCTCCAGCCGCTTGACACTTCATTGGACTGGAACATGTGACTGTCCCAACCTGGGGGGGTAACCTACCCAAATTACTCTCTCAGAGAGTGATGTACTGAATCTCCACCCTCAAGACCAGGACACCTGCTGGACTGAATGATGACTTTAACTTGAAATGTTTTCTCAGAACGGACTTCAAGCTATAAAAACCCATATTCTGAATTGTGACTATACCTACACACCAGGGACCTTGGTGACATATCATACTTAGTCCTTGACATTCTTACTATCACCTTGTGACATCATGAGCCAACTGTAAAGCAACTGATATAAATTGCTATATCTCAAATTATAAATCCCTCTTATATCCTCTTATTGCTCAGAAGCAGGATCCAGAAGCCGAAACGTTAGCAGTTGAAATAGAGAACTTAAACATTGGCGTGATTGAGATATGTCTACTTTCACGAGCTGTTTTTTCTTAGTGTCACCATTTTTTTCACCACTTTCATGATCTTTACATGTTTTGTTTGAGCACAATATGCTTACAGTAGAGGAAGACGTGTCTTCTCCCACCATCCTGCTTTACAAGGTGTCGGAAGACAAAAGTGTTTTGCTAAGATTAAGGAAACGTCAAGAAGAAGGAAAGAAAACCAAAAATCATAAAACAAGCAACGCCAACCACACAGGTGTCAAGAGACAGTGCGACTCACAAATACATAAAAAAAAACATACAGTGCATAGAACAAATATATTATGATAAAAGCCAGTTGGTAAAGAAACGTTTTTAGGAGTTTTTTTAAAAGATTGAACTTACTCGGCTGGTCTGAGGGGAGCGGGGCTGTTGTTCCATAATTTAGGGGCAAGGGCAGTGAATTAGTGATTATTATTAATAATAATACCTTACACTTAGATAGCGCTTTACACAAACTCAAATTCGGTTTACAGAGTGTAGTCCGGACGGAGAAGTTCCTTTGGTTTTCTGATTAGTTCATGGTACAGTGAGCGAAAACTGGTTGGAGGACCTGAGGGGCCGGTTGGTAGTGTCGGGGGTCAGCAGCTCGACGATGAGTACCGTTCAAAGGCTAGCTGCTGCTTTATGGACTAACTAATCATTCCAGAATGGTTTGATTCAGGCAGGTAAAAAGTGAAGAAGTGCAGAATCGAGAAGGGAAAAAATGTTGACAAAGAGATTTGTTCAAGTTCAAGGGGGTTGAAATAAGAAGTTTTATTTGGGCGATGTTTCTCAGTTGAAAGTTGCAGGATTTTATTTGTTTATTAACATTGCGATCAAAATTTATGAGAGTCAAATGTAACACCAATGTTTTAGTTATAGGGTTTTACCTAGAGAGCTAGTGGACCGTTGTGCTGAATGTCTTTAGATGTATTTTGTGGGCAGATAATAGTAATAACCTGTCTGTTAGAATGTTATTTGTAGGTAGTTCTGTTCCATCCATTCTTTTACTACAGCTAAAAGTTCATGTGTTTATGTTGGTGTAGTTATCCGGTTATTCGGACATAAGATATCATCTGGGTAGCTGGGTATAATCGGCGTAACAGTGGTAAGATATACAAGCAAATCGATTTATTACCTGTTCAAGGGGAAGCATGGAGATCGAAAATAGGATTGGGCCAAGCACTGAGCCTTTAAGCACTCCATATAACAGAGAGACGTGGGATGATTAGTGGTTTCCAATACAGACAACGTAAAGTCTGTCTGATAAATCTGACGTGAACCATTGAGGGCTGGACCTGAAACACAGACATGTCTATGTAATCTGTCTAAATGGATGGAGTTATCCATGTAGTCAAAAGCAGCGCTTACGTCCAGTAGTGCCAGGAAGGATGTTTCTCCTTTATCTGCTTTAAGAAGATGTCCTTGGTGACTTTTAAAATGCTGTTACAGATAGATAGATAGATAGATAGCCTTTATTAGTCCCACAATGGGGAAATTGCAATATTACAGCAGCAGAGCATACAGTGCTATGTTTTTGGCGAAAGCCGGACTGGAACTTGTCAAAGGTATTGTTATTGTTGATCAGCCACAAGTGTTTCCAGGATTTTAGAGATGAATGGTAATTTAGAAATTGGGTTTGTTATTGTTAGTAGTTGATTGATCAAGGCCAGCGTTTATTTTTTTTTAATTTCGGGTAAGCATTTGGAGGTGAGGTTGGAGTTTATTGTACTGAGTTTAACACGGTCGTGGCAGGCGGGGCTTTCAGGTTGCAGGGGGACAGATCTAGATGAGAAATTGTCAGTAGGACATTTTTCCATGTGACGGGGGTATATTGAGATAGTAAAACAGTAACTGGTTATAACTGGATATAATGGACTTTGTAGACAAGGAATGTTGAATACCATTCACAGTCATGGGTTGAGGAGGAAGAGGCAGCGTTGGGTACAGTTTGTACCCGCCGGTTAATATGGCTAAACAGCATTCTAGTGGGGGTTTATGAATGGTGATTCATTCTAAAATATAAGCTTATCTTGCGTCTTTAATTTTCTGATCAAGCAAATTTAAGAGTTCTTTCATGTGTATGAGGTGAACATTCACTTTTGTTTTTTCCGTTAAGCCCAGCTCTTCTTCAGTCCTGCTCACAGCGATTCATGTCATCATTTATCTGTGGTAATGGTTCAGTTCCTGCTACTGACCTGGTTTTGACAGGTGCTGCTGCGTCTCTTACCAGAGAACAACGGTTATTAAAGGTGTTGACTGGGATATTGGACTCTTATATGAATTTCTAAAAACTGTTGAGAACCTTTGTAGTGACTGATTATTGAAGATGTTAGAACGTAGAACTCTTCTTCTAAGGACTGGTTAAGTTGCCAGGATGTAGGAGTCAAATACAAATGCATTTCTGGTTTGAGACCAGGTCAGTAAATAAGAGGGAATTTATGGTTAAGCCGAGAGTAAATACGAGCTAAAGGGTGTGGCTACTGAGTCGATTTGAGCCTGAGACCTGTTGAACTAGGTTTATCAGAATGAGTTGAGTTTAACAATTCACTGGCAAACTGGTTATATGCGTCATCGAAATGGATATTTAAATTTCTTACTGTGATGATTCTGTAATATTAAGGTACAACGGTGGACAGTAATTCAGAAAATTCCAGCAAGAAATTGTTATTGGATTTGATTGGACGAAACGTTTCAATACAGCAAATGAGATTTTTGCAATTGATTTTAAACAAAAGCATTTCTAAAATGGCTGTAATAGCATTGTTGCCCCAGCCGTGGCAATCTCATGTATGTCATTTTGTCCCCAGTCTTTGCCCCTTTTATAGGAATCGGTTAGTTCAACAAATGAATGTTAAATGCACTGTGGTTATTTCTCTAGAAATAATCAACAGAACCGTGTGCTACATGCTGATGTACAAATTGGGCCAAAAATGAGATGTACATTTTTAATTCCCTTGAGAGTAATTCGTCTAACAGGTTTTTTTACTTATTATTCCACCAAAAAAAATGACATACTGTTGTCTGACTTGGAAAAGTCTATTCACACCTATTCAATCACCACTGCACAGAATTCATTGAAATTCCGCACATACTCTGTCACGACCCTGAAGTTGTAACTTATAACTAGTTTGTTCAGTTTGTGTTTTTTTTTTTACATTTCCTTGAATCTAACTCAATTTGTCTCATTGAATAAAAATTCCTAGTCGATGAATTGTGTTTTCCAGAACGTGGCCAATGAGGGATCAGAAGAGCAAGGATTTCATGCTTTCATGCGCTGGCTTATAGGTAAGATTCGGATGGCAATCGCATCTTTCTTTATAATAATTTATTGGAATAAGATAAAATGAGGCAGAATAAGACCAACAATGGTAGTAAATAAACACAATTAATAAAAACCAAAAGCGGCCATCTGGGTGATGACTGCAAGTTTAGATTACTAAGAGCTTTCCCAAAAAGATGTGTTTTAAAGGATATTACTAATTGTGCAAAACTCAGCTCCTCAGGCAGGGAGTTCCAGAGTTGAAGGGCCCTGACTTAAATGAAAATGGTCACATTTAGTCCTGAGGCTGGACTCAGGAAGAGCCAGCCTGGCTCTGTCTTCAGATCTGAGATTGTATCCAGGCTAATAGTGGCGGAGCAGCTCACTCATGTAGATGGGAGATAAGTTTTGAAGTGCTTAAAAAGTAATCAGCAAGATCTTTACATCAATACTAAAACTAACTGGTTTAAATGAACTACATGCAAATAGTTAGCTGTATAATAAAGTTTGATTGTTTGATCTACTTATTGCACTAGTGTGTTTTTGGTTAATTAATTAATATTTAACAACGTGAAATGTCACAAAATAATGAAGATGTCCATAGTAGCCTTTGTCAACCAACAGTCCATTACCAAAAATGTTCAGCTGTAATGGCCAAAAAGAGAAAAAGCTGCTGATCCAAAAAAAGTGTTTTCTATTTTTATTTGATCGATGACTTAAGAGTGAAGTGAAGAGTGAAGTCTTTTTAAAGATTAACTTATTACTAAACATTTCAGCTCTAATTTACCAGCACCGCTTGTTATATTAGATGGAAAACTAGTGGTTAGAAAATAACAACCAGTAATGTGAAAATTATATTTTGACTTAGTTGCTGATCTCTCTCAATACAGGTATCGCCATGTTGACCTTTGCTCTGCTGATGTCTGCGAGGATGGGTATTTTCCAGGAGACTCTGTACAAGCAATACGGAAAACACTCCAAGGAGGCTCTCTTTTATAATGTGAGTTTTGCTCCGACGTGTAGGACAACCCCAAAATATTTAAACAGCTTTAGGCATTTCCAGCACCATTTTAAGTAGGTAAATGTTGTCTTTCCTCTCCATTTGAAGCACTGCCTTCCTCTGCCGGGCTTCATTCTTCTCTCCACAGACATCTACAACCACTGTGTCTACTTCAGTCAAAGCAGTGAGTCAAATCAGCAGATCTTTTTGGTGACACTTCAGTTTTTTTATCTTTTACTTACAGGTGTGCATAATTATATTTTGTGTCTCAGCTCCTGTAGTTTTTCCTGAGATTGGACTGAGTGTGCCGATACTGTGGATCTACCTGTTGATCAACGTCATCACTCAGTATCCTGTCCAAACAGTTTATCTCACTGGATTTTGTCTGTTTTTCTTCTTAACTAGCCTTTAGTACAATTGGCCGAGGTGGAGAATATTTGAACAAATATTTGCTTCACAAATGTTTTTTGTCATGTCACTTTTTCTAGTGAAATACAACAGAGTTCTGATTCCTTGGGCATCCAAACCGATCAGCCATAATATAATAACCACTGGCAGTTGAAGTAAGAATAGCACTGATTATCTGTTGTAGAGGCCCCTGTCAGTGGTTGGAATATGTTAGCCAGCGGGTGAACCTTTTACCATGAAGTAGATGTGTTGGGACCAGAATAAAGGTTAAGTATAAGGCTGTTAGCAACTTTGACAAGGGCCAAAGCGTGATGGCTGGAAGACTTGGTCTGAGCCTCTCCAAAACTGCTTTTCTTGTTGGATGTTGCTGATTTTCAGTTTAGTACCCACCAAAGTGGTCGGCCAAAACTGAAAACATGGTCATGGATACCGAAGGCTTAATGAAGCACATGGGGAGCAAAGGTTAGCCTGTGTTGTCCAATCCCACAGAATTGCTACTATAGCATTAATTTCTGAAAAAGTGAATATTGGTTCTGAAATAAAGGGATCAGAACACACAGTGCATAAAAGAGCTGTTTTGGCCACAAACGCGGGACTCAAACTATATGAGGCTGGTGGTTTTAATGTTGTGGTTCATTTGTGTAGTCAGCTATAGCTAGATTATTTTCTGTATTGCAACATCTTCACCTTGGCTCTGATTCAAGAGCAGGTCTTTTCAACAAGGACAACGTACCATCAAATATGTAATGCACAAATAACAACTGGCTTCACTAGTTAGTAGTAGTGGATTTAAAGTTCAAATCACATTTCAAGGTTTTTTCTGCCATTTTCTCATCTTGTTCCAGACTTTAACCACTTTCTCCCAGATATGTGTGTATTCGTGGAGTGTTCATCCTGACTACAGAATGTACCTCGCTAACAGTCACTCTGGTTTTGACTCTGAGGAAGTTCCTCAGTCTCATCTTCTCTATCCTCTACTTCAAAAACTCCTTCACCACATGGCACTGGTTGGGCACGGCCATCGTCTTTCTGGGCACTCTGCTGTACACGGAGGTGTGGAACAGCGTACCGGCATCTCTTCGTGGACACCACATCAAGGAGAAAAAGGCAGAGTAAAAACAAGAAGGGACTGACTGCCGGATAGATAGACAACTTTGTTTGTTGACTATAATGAAGCAATTTTTTACAGTTATGTCATTTTGTTTTCCTGCGTGGTTGCATATCATAGGTCATAGTTAACGCCTCTTACAAGGGATTAAAGGAAAAGCCGTTGATGTTCCATATTTATATTGTCAATAAATCCCAGGAAAAGAACAAAAATCCACTGTATCCACACCCCTCTGTGTCCCCTGCTGAAAGGCAGTTTATTTTCCTATATGTTTCTGATAGAAACACAGTTGATCTTATGTATGAGGTCTGAGAACGCGAGTAGAAGATCTGAGACCATTCTTCCATAAAGGAACTCCTTCAGATTCTGACACTGATGCTGGTTGAGCTTTTCAGCACATCCCACAGATTCTTTGGGTTTAGATCAGGTGATCGGGCTTGTCATTACAAAACCTTAATTTTGTGATGTCAGAACCATTCTTGGGTTGATTTTGGAGTGTGCTTCAGATCATTGTCCTGCTCGAAGGTCAATCCATCGCTCCTACTACACCCATGTGAAGTTTCCTCGTTGGAACTAAGTCTTTAAAAAGTAAAAGAGTTCTATACATATGACGTTGAAACCGAATAATTAACAAAAATTTAACCTTGTACTCAAGCTACAAAAAAGACATTACAATGCGAACATAAAAGCATACATTTTTCTAGAAAACGTGTGCCACAATTATTGGCCCCCCTAGGAGGTGGAGAGCAAGGACTTCCTGTTTTACTGGTGTATAAAGATGAGGTGACCCATGCCTAATTCTTTTTTATGTTCTTCACAATGGGAAAGACCAGAGAACACAGCAACTGATTGAAATGTTTGTTTTGAATATGTAAAGGACAAGACTCGGCACACAAGAAATAGGGTTAAAACCTATTAATAATGAAGAAAAATTAAATGAAATACATAGTTGACAGGGAAAAGATATTATTTACAGACTGCATTTCAGCTCCTTTCGCACCAATGTGAATCTTTATTTCCATGAGGAAATTTACTCCATATTCGTAGAGTTCATGTTCATCATTATTCCACTGAACAGAATCATTTTAGTAGAAAAATAATTCCTAAAATAAACAGTAATACATATAAATAATAATAAAGGGTATTTGAATGTGTAGATATCACAACAATTCTCATTTGTTGGGGACCAAAATTTGTCAAGAGGAAAAAGTAAACAGCAAAATTATTTATTGTTTGTAGGACACAATGTTCCCCGAAGTTCCAACCAATCCACAGAGAGGTTGTTCAGCTGCCTCCAATAGCAGCTGCTGTTGTTCACGCTGTGAGGTAGCGTGCGTGAGACAGACGCTACTCACTCAGGAGTGGATTTCATTGAGCGCTTATCCACGCTGTGAATTGAAGTCCAAAACCCAAAGAGCTGATAGTGGTGTGTAGCTTCAGGAGTGGATGGGGGGAAACAGCCCGAGTCACTTCTCCCACGAGGATGGCGGAGGGGTTACATTTGTGAAGGGCATCAGGGTGAGTGAAAGCTCCGAAGTTAATAAATCATTCATGCGGACGTATGCAGCAGCGATGTTCCTACACAAATAGACACTGCAGACTTCATGGACACTGGAAAATGTTGTATTAAACCCATATGTTCTGTAATAGATCAAACAAGTACTTGCTGGCGCAGTCTTCAAATTAGAAAGGTCACCTAGAACCAAACTGACCACCATGAACTTTTCCAAAGTAGAAGCTGCACATGTTGAAAATAACAGCAACACTTTTAGTTCCAGTGTTTAAAAAGCGTTGTAAATTTTTGGTCTTATAGATGTATTTATATATCTATATGTATAATATTCTTTTTGATATATGTGAGAAGAAAATTTCATGTGACTATAAACTCAACGAAGTCAAACCTACTTCAGTGCAGCTCAGTTTCTCCATTCTGCCATTGCACCTAAAGACAGATAGATTGACCCTTTTGATATGACTCCTTGACCATGAAACCTTAACCCTAGAATTTGGACTTGGTATCAATTAGTATTTAGACAATTATTCCAGAAGAATTATATTTCATTTAGAGAGTTTTTATTTTATTTTGTTATTTAAAAAAAGAGATACAGATTCACTAAAAAATATGGTCTTCCCTGTCACATGCGCAGCCACTCTACCAAGTTTCATGAAAGTCTGTCAAGGAGTTTATGTACATTTAAAACATGAGCCTCCCTGTCTTACAAGGGAGGTGAAAAGTTGTGTTCAGATTTAGATTTGAATACCAAACAAAAACCATTACATTGAATTTCTCTTCTACTGACAGCTGTCGGACAAGGTCATCAAACGGATGAGACAGTCTTCAATGGTTGTCCCTCTTCAGCCTTCACAGAATGTAACACCCGACCCAGTCCCTGCCCCCTCTGGTGTAGAACCTGTTCTGACACCTCCTCCTCATCCATTTATTCCCCCTGCACTCCCTCAGGATGCAACATCCACAACTGTGGAGCCTGTTCCTCTTGTTATGCTTGTCCCTCCTCCTGTAAAGTTTCACTCATTTCCTCTGACCCCAGGGGAGCCTGTAGCCCCACCTCTACCTGTGGAGCCTGTAGCCCCACCTCTACCTGTGGAGCCTGTAGCCCCACCTCTACCTGTGGAGCCTGTAGCCCCACCTCCACCTGTGGAGTCTGCAGCACCTCTAACTGACCCTTCTGTCCTTGCCCCTCCTCAACATTCTCAGGAAACGCCATCCCCACCACATTTGGTCCAAGTTCCTCCTCCCGCAGTTTTACACTCCCTACCTCCACCCTCCGTAGAGCCTGCATCCGCATCAGAAACTCCACCTTTTGCTGACCTTGTTGTCTTAGATCCACCACCAACTCCTGAGGGTCCCCCATCCCCACCACCTTTAGTTGAAGTTCTGCCTCTGGCAGAGTATAACTCCCTTCCTCCTACCCCTGTGGAGCCTGTAGCCCCACCTCCACCTGTGGAGCCTGTAACCCCACCTTCACCTGTGAAGCCTGTAGCCCCACCCGTGGAGTCTGCAGCACCTCTAACTGACCCTTCTGTCTTTGCCCCTCCTCAAAATTCTCAGGAAATGCCATCCCCACCACATTTGGTCCAAGTTCCTCCTCCCGCAGTGTTACACTCCCTACCTCCACCCTCCGTAGAGCCTGCATCCGCATCAGAAACTCCACCTTTTGCTGACCTTGTTGTCTTAGATCCACCACCAACTCCTGAGGGTCCCCCATCCCCACCACCTTCAGTTGAAGTTCCGCCTCTGGCAGAGTATAACTCCCTTCCTCCTACCCCTGTGGAGCCTGTAGCCCCACCTACACCTGTGGAGCCTGTAGCCCCACCTGTGGAGCCTGTTGCCCCACCATCACCTGTGGAGTCTGCAGCACCTCTAACTGACCCTGCTGTCTTTGCCACTCCTCAACATTCTCATGAAACGCCATCCCCACCACATTTGGTCCAAGTTCCTCCTCCCGCAGTGTTACACTCCCTACCTCCACCCTCCTTGGAGCCTGCAGCCCAATCAGAAACTCCACCTTTAGCTGACCTTGTTGTCTTAGATCCACCAACAACTCATGAGGGTCCCTCATCCCCACCACCTTCAGTTGAAGTTCCACCTCTTGCAGAGTATAACTCCCTTCCTCCTACCTCTGTGGAGCCTGTAGTCCCATCAACAACTCCACCACTAGCTGACCCTGCTGTTTCAGTCCCTCCTCCACTTCTAGCCAAACTTTTGCGACAAGAGGAAGCACCAGTAGAGCCTGAATATCCTCCATCTGCTGGGTCGGAGTCAGTATTCCCTCCCCTTGCTGAATTCCCCATCCCACCTCATGCAGAGCCTGAAACCCCATATTCATCACCAATAGAACACCCTGTCGAACCCGTTGTCCTATCTCTACCTGTACGATCGTCTACCGAAACTGCAGCACCACCTGAACCTCTAACTTCGTCACTGCCATCTGAACATGTTGAAACACTTCCAACCACAATGGAACCTGTTGCTTTAGCACCTATTGTTGAGCCTCTTGAAACTGTTGTCCTACCTCCACCTGTAGAGTTGTCCGCTGAGGCAGCAGCTCCACCCGAACCTCTAACTTCACCACTGCTCTCTGAACATGTTGAAACATCTCCAACCACATTGGAACCTCTTGCTATAGCACCCTCGGTTGAACCTGTTGTCCTGATAGCACTACCAGTGGAAACGGTCCAACCTCCACTTACTGTTGAGACAACACCAGATATCCAACCAATAATCTCAACCTGTCCTGTTGATTCAGCTCCAGTGGAAGCTGTAGTTTCTCCTCTACAAGCGGAGATGACTGTTGTTGAGCCAGTAGTCACACCTGCAGCAGTTGAAGTTCCTCTAATCGTGGCTCCATCTGAACTGGTTCCACCAGGTTCTGTAGCAGCACCATCCTGTGCTCTAGAGCTCACTATTGAAGAGTCCTCCCCATCCTGTCACTGTGTGGAGCTTGCCGTCATACCCACTGATGCACCCATCAGTGAACCCCTCATTGAGCTGCCGCCTCATCCTGATCCAGTTTCACTCACTGTGGAACCCACCATCAACCTGTCCCTTCCTCCTGTCGTTGAGGATGAAGGACCAGCTGTCGCTTCAGTGCAAACACCTGCCACAGGTAAGTTGATGGTCACAATTTGAACGCTCTTGATTACAGCAACAGAAATAAATGAAACTTGTGATGTCTTATTTTTTTCTACAAATCAACCGTGTTTGCTTGCAGCTTTGTCTGCTTCTCCCAAAGTGGTAGAGGAAAATTTGAGGAAGACTATCAAAGAGGAGATGCAGAGAAGTCTGGATGAAGAGATCAACCAGAGGCGGCAGGAACTACAGAGAGAGTAAGAAAATATTACTATGAAAACATTTCAGAGCTTCTGTCTAAACTGTAATACTTGGCATGAGGTTTAGCAGAAACCATCAGTCATAATACATTTAGGTAGATGTGCCAAAAAAAAACACATTGGTAAAGATTTTCATATATGCATATTTCTCAAATTGCTGTGTTTTCTTTTTGTTAGAGAAAAAAAGGATGTTAAAAGATGTTTGACCTCTTTCAACTTCAAACTCCAAACAACATTTTTTTTCAGCATTTTTTTAGATTTAATAGATTAAATTATTTATTATATGAAAAATAAACATTGGATAAACAGTAATAAAAACACATTAAAAACTTTAATTTTAAGTCCTAATACATAAAAACAATTGTTATTTTGTTCCAGATCTTTATTCATTTGTGCATTGCGGTGGCACATTATCATTATTGTTTTTTATTATGTTTTAATGATAATGTTGAAAAAGTGAACTAGTGGCCCAGAAAATGCATCCATATCCTGATCCGCCTCGCTAGAAATCCTCTACAGTTTAGTAACTGTCAACTTTAATATTTTTTTGTAATTTTGTCTATAGGCATATTACACCAAAAATGCTGTTGCTGAAATTAATAATAATTCACCGTAGTAACATGTATGAAGAATGAATCAGATTCATGAAAATCTCTTCTTTTTGTGACGATTTAGGCTTGAAGAGATGAAGGTTCTGGCTGAAGCTGAGGCCAGAGCAGCTGCTCAAGTTGAGGTGGACGAGCAGGTGAAGAAGACGCTTGAGGCAGAGAAGGCTGCCAACATGGAGAAACTGACAGACTCCATCATGAAGGAACGGATGAAGACTGATGATCTGAGACTCATGGTGCAGCTTTATGTAAGAGCAAGAGAACATATATGTTCGCCATAGTACTACATATAAATACCTAGTTGAGTGAAGAGATAGTCTCCTCACTCGGAGAACTGTGGTTATAGAGTAACCAACAAATCCATACATGTGTGACAGGATCTCTCTGTTAAATCTGATATCCATTTCCTTCATTTGTCTTTCTTTCTTTCTTGTCTTCTCTTCTTTCAGTGGATGGAGCTGAAGGTAAGATGGGAGAGAATTTCTGCACACATGACTCTTTCTTCTTTCCGCTTACCTTCGGCTCCAAGAACATTAACATGGATTTACATGAGAATAAAGAATATGCCCTGATTTTAAAAATTAATAAACAGGGCAATATGTTTCTGTGTTTAAATGATAAAAATGAAGCTGACATATCAGCTATAACTATGCGGAGGCTGCATATCACAAACAGACAATTAGCTTAGTATTGGCATGAATATATTTTATGGCTGAGATAATGTCATATAAAACTTTTAACCGACAGGCTCATAAACTGGAGGAGAAGGAAAAAGACTTGAAGAAACAAGACGATCTCTTTAAGGAACATATTACTAAGCTGGAAGCAAAGGTGAGAAACCTTTGCAATAGTTTTCATCCCTACGTGTCCATCAAGACATCAAACCTAGGTCAAATGTTTTTATCCGTATCTTTAAATATAACATTAGCAAGTTCTATGTCGCTGCATCATCATCTCACCCACAAATTCTGGTAGTGTAGCTTCTGATTCTCACAGCATTGTTTTTGGTCAAAGCAAACAACTTTTTATGCAGACAAAGAAAAACACTTCCTGCTAACGACAAAGCTGCAGACAGACAGACACACAGACAGCTCAACATAATCGAGCATTTAGCAGATGTGTAGCAAGGTTCTTCTTTGAGACCAAAGACAGAGATAACAAAAAAGTGAATATTCAATCTTTTTCACTAAGTGGTTAGAAACACAACTTCAGATGAAAGATAATGTTTCTCCATGTTTAAGTAAGGAGGTGTTTTCTGACAAATTAGCCACAGTATCTTTCTGCACCCCCAAACTCTTTTTTGCCACATGAGGGCAAAATTGTGGAAGTCAAGTTGAATTGTCTGTACAGCACACTTATGGCTACACAACACGCAGCAATTTCATTAAAACAAATGCACACAGTTAAGGCTCGAAAACCATTTTAAATAAGCAGGAATAAAAAAGGTAATAGCTGAGTCATATAAACAGAGTAGGACTAAATAAGGATGAGACTACAAATGTAAGTGGAAAACAATCAGTGTTTTATCTGCATGCTAGTCATAATTTTACACTCCTTAACCCTCAGAGTATTTCTTTACAATTTCAGATTGATTGATGGTGCAGCTGTTGTATTTGATGGTATTTAATTATGTTTGGTGTTTTTTGCTACTTTTGACAGTGTACTGAGTTTTACAAAGTGACTGCTGATAGCTTTCAGAAGGGCAAAGCGGAGACTCACAACCGTTTCACGTAAGTTTATCACTTGTAATGACAGTTTGTATCAATTCAACTACTTGTAACTATTTGTAACTAAATATAAACTTTTAATATTTTTACAAGTTACGGGGCTAGGGTTAAGCTAAAGTAAGGGTTGACTTTAAGCTATTGCATACAGCATTGCATTATTTTCAACATCAACTCTATGACCTGTCAATTTTTACTTCAGTTTAATGTAGTACACTGTAGGAAAAAGGAAAGGAAGGGAAAAACAATTTGTTTAACTGGTAATTCACTATTGAGTAGTATTTTTGTAATTATATTGAGTTTAAAATTTAACTTGGAAGTACTTAAATTTGAGAGATTTGAAGAATTTCCAAGGCTAGAATATCACCTTTTGCTGCTTTTCTGGTCTAATCATGCGCTTTAAAAAATAACATTGTGGATGAACTTATTGAAATTACTTCAAATAGTAACCTAAATTAAATTGTTTCCTACATATTAATTTAGTTGTAAATCACCAACAATTCTGATTCTACAGTGTGTAATATTTGTCATATAATGCTGGAGGAATAAAACAGATTTGTGCGCCAATAATAAACAAATATTTATTTACGATATGTTTTAGGTTATATGAAGGTGAAACAGTGAAAAAAGTTTATGGAAGGAAATTAAGAATGGAAATTACTAGTGAAACTAGGAATTTCACTTTTTTTATGCTTTTGGGTCTAATCATGCACTGTAAAAAGAAAATTGTTGATGACTGAAAAAAATAACTTGGACCAGTCAGCTAAATTAAAGGGAAAAAAAAGTTTTTGAGTCAAACTTATTCATTTATGTTTTATCTTACTTAATTTTCTTGAATGTCACCAGATGACATTATTCAATCATCCAACTATTCACTTTTTACAGTGTATGTTAGTATAATGAACCCAAAAATATGTTGTGTTTAGGTATCACGCCTTTGGGATCTTTGGATCCAAAGAAATAAACACCTAATGTCCTTGAAAAAAGAGAGGCTAGTTTGTTGAATATTATATAAACCAAATTTCTCAAAAAAAATAAGTGAAACACATTATCATCACATTGTTACTCCAAGTCAATCACAACTCCGGGATAACAACCTGATCAGTCAGGAGGTAGTCTTGGCTAGTTTTGCATTTTTCCAGTGCCCTTGCCACGAGGCGGTATCTGCAGCCCACAGAAGTTGCTCAGGTAGTGCAGCTCCCCCAGGATGGTACATCCATACACGCCGTGGCGGGAAAGTTTGCTGTGGCTCCCAGCACGGTGTGAAGAGTTTGGAGGAGATACCAGGAGAAACCCAAAACCAGGAAGATGTGGAGGGGGCCGTAGGTGGGGAAAAAACCTTGCAGCAGTACCGCTATATGCTCCTTTGTGCAAGGAGAAACGGGAGGAGCACTGCCAAAGCCCTCTATAATGACCTCCAGCAGGCCAATGGTGTGCATATTTCTGCCAAGGCTGTCAGAAAAAGTCTCCATGAAGGTGGCATGAGAACCACCTTCATATTTGCCTGTGAACTCGAAATAGGCAGATTTGCCATTGGCACGCTGTTGTCTTCACAGATGAGAGCAGGTTTTGATCACATGTGACAGACGAGAGAGAGTCTGGAGATGCTAAAATAAATGTTTTTCTGCCTGCAACATCCTCCAAGAATGACCGGTTTGGCGATGGGTCAGTGATGATCTGGGGAGGCAGATCCTTGGAGGGCCGTACCGACCTGCATGTGCTAGCCAGGGGTAACCTGACTGCTGTTAGGTACCGGGATGCGATCCTCAGACCCATTTTCAAGACGTATACTAGTGCAGTGGGCCCTGGGTTCCTTCTGGTGCATGAAAGCCCAGCCTCATGTGGCTGGAGTGTGTCAGCGGTTCCTGGATGATAAAGGCATTGATGCTTTTGACTGGCTCGCCTGTTCCCCAGACCTGAATCCTATCGAGCGCCTCTGGGACATCATGTATCGTTGCATCTACCGCCGCCACGTCGCACCACAGACTGTCTAAGAGCTGACTGATGCCCTGTTCTAGGTCTGAAGGGAGATCCCACAGGAAACCATCCCTCGTCTCATCAGGAGCATGCCCAGATGTTGTAGGGAGTGCATACTGGCACCAGGAGGCCATACAAACTACTGAGCCACATTATCAGTTGTCTTGAGGAAATTCACATTCTTTGATTTTAAGTATGATTCTGAATCCAGTCCTCAATGGGTTAATCCTTTTGGATTGCATTGATCGTTCTAACGTTATTTTGTTCTAAGCCAATTACACTATGTAATCAATAAATAATATTCAACTAGAATATTTCATTCACCCAGATCTGGGATGTGTGATTTAACGGTTCACTTTATTTCTTTGATGGGGTGCACAAAACTAGTTATGTCTGACATCTACATGTTTCCTGTTTCTGTCCATCAGGCGTTTCAACATTCAGCCAGTGTGTGGTGACCTGCAGAGTCAGATTTTCAAATGCTACAAGGACAATGCAGGAAAGACTCTGTCCTGTTCAAATATCGCCTCGGCATACATGCAATGTGTTGATAACGCGAAGAAGGTACAACAAAAACAAAAGGACTCCCCCTCTGTCACTGCTCATTAACTTGACTTTTTGTGTGTGTAGCATTTTAACCCCTTTCTCCTCTTCATCTACAGAAAAAATTGATACCTGGAGGTTAATTTGAACCACTTCACGACAGCAGACTGCTTTAATGCTCTAGAGAAGAACAAAAAAGAGGCAAACCAAGGAGAAATAACTATTAATCTATTATCATGTATGCCAGTCTGTGCCACTGGCAGGGTCAGATCACAAATATCAGGTGCTTGGTACTGTGGTTGTCCCGTTTGCGACCTCTCTGGTTCTTGGGATCAACTTTAAACAAACTATGCCATACTAATAAGGGACACATTATTTTAAGTGCATGTCTTTGGAAATGCGGCAATAACACAAGAAAGAAGCCGAGGATTGAATGTTTGTCATTTTTTGACAGTCCACATATGATCACAAGTAAGGTATTTGTGTGTGACACACAATCACGTGTGTCACGTGCTGATTTTCAGATTGATGATGCATGGAAGAATTCTATGAGAAGAATGTTGATTCAAAACTGTACATAAATACATACATTTATTCCAGGGATTATTCCGGGTGCATGCAAAGAAATAAAGCAGTCTCAATGGACTTTGTTGCTGAACTACAGAATGTGTTCTATGTGTGCCTCATTGAACAAATATTGGCAGGTGGTTACTGCCCTCTGGTGGATGTAGATCAAAGGAGTGCTCAATTTTTTCTCGCCATTGTCTCCAATTGTTTGCTCAAGGAGGAATTTGTTGGGTCCTGTAGATAATTATATAGAGTCTCGTCTAGACCTGCTCTTTCTGGAAAGCACCTTGAGACAACTGCTGTTGGTAATTGGCGCCATATAAATAAAGATTGATTGATAAAGATTGATTGAATTTGGTAAACAGAAATAATCACTGAAAAACTTGTCTTGCAGTGAGAGTTCACTGTAATACTGCATAATAATTAATTGAGAATGACGCAAATAGGAGATTTTGCACTTCATAAATAGTGCAAAGTTACTGATGGCTTGTTTCTGCAAGAAGATGAAGTGGGGCGGGTTTCATTTTCTTTCCAGAAGAGATATGGCCCCAAATGTTTATCTGATTTCGCCTCCACTTTTATATTCCTCTAAGAATTTCATCTACTTTTAGGGCTTTTATGCAGTCAGCCAACTTCTTATTTTTAACATCCTATTTTACGATTATTTTTAAGATAATACTTAACTAAAACATTTCTGTATTTTAGAGATGTTATCAGTTAATGATGAAGGGGTAAAATATATGTATGTAATCCAAATAAATAATAACACAACCATATAGAGCACCGAACGCAATAGTAAATTATGTAGTACACTGCAGTATTCAAGCTGTGAGGTTTGGAGACCTAATTGAAAAGATAAGAAGAATGAAGATTCAGCTTTTCTCTAAAAGAAAGAAAAAGGCTATATCAGTTGGTACTTGTGATGCCACAATTCTTCTGTGGAAACTTATCTGTTTGCTTCCGTGCTTCATTGAGTGGAACCATAAATTTAAAAAAAATAGTCTTTCATTTAGATGAACATTTATGGACCTGGATAAATGATTATGCGATTGAACTAAACTATCAAGAAGATTTTTGAAAACGTATGAAACAAAACCCTGACTGTGCTTCAAAAATACTTTCAGTGTTTTATGATTTGAATGGAGTAAGAGAAGTATGAATGTATAATGAGGTGTTTAAGTCTGATGTCATATGAAAAGGTAAGATTTTCAATGATTCTGTCTGTGTGTTGAACAGGGAAGTTTTCATCCAAAAACATAATTAAAGTTATGAAGGAGAAAAGTAAAAGAACATGATTTCTGTTTGGGAATTTTGGTTCAGATCTAGGATTAATATTTTAACTGGGTTTACCACATGAATTAATATATAATTTGGAAGTGATACACCCAGTTTAATATATTGTGTGTTTTTACTCCAGTTGAAAACCACTACGGAACTGGTTTCAGTCTGATCAGCTGCAGTGTCTGTATTTTGGTCTTTTCTGATACAGTGCTTCAGTGAGAGAGCTCTATGTCCATGTAAAGAGACTTCTAGAATTCTAGAAAAACAAATCTACATTAAAATAAAAAGCATTCACAATAAACTAGCCACAAAGGGGCCACAAGCCAGTGATGTTCTGGTGCTGGTGAGGCCCGGATAAATGGGGAGAGCTGCATCAGGAAGGGCATGCGGCATAAAGCCTATGTCAAAATATATAAAAATACAATTAAAAAGAGATTTTTAAAAAGGAGTCCAGTTTGTTATTCTTCACAGAAAAGTTTGTCATCATAACCTGATTACCCACTCACTGTTGTTAGAGACATACGTGTAACAAACTACTCAAAGAGGGGAAGCTGACCTATTGCACAAACACGTTAAAATGCTGCTCGATGGAAAACCTATCTATTTCTTGTACTGATGTGGGAGGTGAGCATTTGTCATTTATGAAATAAGAAAACACAATGTTACTGCAGATAGGAATAATGTTGATCACAGCTACACAAAGACCACAATTTAATGATCAAATTCTTTCCATGTTCACTAGACTGAATATACAATAGCTACAGTATATCTAACTTTATCTATAACTTGGTAAAGATCTGCTACTGCTGGAGGAATATTAAGTTGTGGTTGTGCAACCCTCTCCCTTTTTTGATGACACAAAAAGCATTGTAGGGCAAAGGCACTTCTAGATCCTGAAGGAGGATCTTTAGGAGGATTGTTACACAACACTACTGGTTTGATTTGCTGAATGTGTCTTCATGTTGCCATCGCCTTGTTGCTTGATAGAAAATGTGACGTGACGATGATGTCTTGTAATTCAAATACAGTAATCTGGTATCATTGGTGCTTCAGTAAGAAATAAAAACCTCTGCCAACATCCCTGTCATTTAACCCTCAGTAACTGAATAATAGTTTCTAAAAGTTGCTTTTTTAAGTAATATAAAAGTAAAATATAAATATAAAAGTAATATCTAATTCCATGACACTGGAAACCTACTTTAAACATCTGGAATAATTTACTTATCATCAGTAACTTATGAGTCATCAAGAGGAATATGATTTTCCGATATAGCTGGATTTTATATTTCTTAACATTTAAAGATTCATGAAATCCATTTGAATGATCCTGAATATGCAGGATCCCAGCAGATCCCATTGGTCTGAGAGACTTGTCTCTACAACTCGCCATTACTTTTCTGTACAACGCAATACAGATCTGGATCTAATTGGGCATAAAGGAGGGAATATCCAGAATCATCTCTGTCCAGGTATTTTACATATTAAGAATATGTAAAAAAATAATCAACATGTTTAAGATAGTAAAAAAGTGATCCAAAATCTGCATAAATACCTGAAAATGTATCTAACTTGACACAATTGCTATTTAATTCCACCGACAACTTTTTGCAATATCTCATGTACAATCAGACAATCAAAAATATAAAAACATGGATGATCACCTCTTCAAACTTTCATTAATTTACTTTGCCAAAAATCTCTCCTTACCCCCTGACTGACAGAGACTGACAGAAAAAGATCAGAAATGAAAACATTTTGTGTTTCATTAGAGAGCTGAAGGAGAAGGAGGAGAAGCTCTTAGGGATTCATGTTAAAAGAGAAGATGTTTTCTGTCTGATGTCTAGGATGCTGGATAGAGGAGGATCTGGGCTGTCAGCAGGATTGTGGCCATTCGTTACAAAGCTGCACCTCTGTGTTTGTTTGTTGTTTGTTGGTTTATTCACCAGCAAACAAAGATTCATGCTACCGCCGAGCTGTTAAACCTGTGGATTTATACACAGTAGGGATGAAGTGTGTAGGACAGAAGGTGGGAGATCGGAGGAGAGCGTAGCAGCAGCTGAGCTCATCAGTGTAGGAGGTTCTGGATGACTGAGAGTATAGGATCAAAGTGTGGAAGTTGTAGTGATGGTGAGAGCGGGTGAGACCAGGATGAGAGGTTGATGATTCAGGCATCACAGTCACTTCCTTTGGCATCCTCATGATGGCTGGATGAAAGGCAGAAGAGAGAACCACTCATAAATTGTGAACTGACTAACCATATAGGAACGGATACTGGGAAAGCACGTGGTGGCTGCATGTTTGTGAGTGTATTCTTACATTTCCCGTCACAGCAGAGGAATGCAGGGTCAGATTCTTTCTCCGTGAGTCGAGCCCTCTCACCTGCCATCACCACATGGATACTATTTCATCCTTCCATTTCCCACTCAATCAGGAATTCCCCACTTTACATAGTTTTAGCTGGAAGTTGAAAAGTTTGTATGAGCTTGGTTTATCTGATAATAATTGAATACTTGAAGTTATACCTACTTTAACAAAACCATGTTTCCTGTACATACATTTGGAAGAGCTCAGGAGTCTAATCCAGTTATAATAGGTGAATCTAATGAAAAATACTATTGTGAGGATTTTGTGACAGAAGAGCAAGTGGAGTAATTTGGTGTTTGTATTGGCGAGAGCAAAGATGCTTTGTCATGATGGGTGTGTAATATATACATGTGTCTTTGTGAAAGAGAGAGAGACGGTGAAAGAGAAAGAGAAAGAGCGCAAGCTGCTATTGTAACTTTTACTTCCTGTTTGGTTAATTATATCCTAAAGCTCTGAAAAACATTCATATCTCCACTTCTTATATCCTTCTACCTTACTGTAAATGCAGACAACTCAAATCATCTGTCTCTCGCAACACGCTTACTCACACTAACTATAATGACTCAGACAGAAGAGGTGAACAGCTCACACTGACAGTAAATGGCAGAGAGAGAGAGGAGGAGGCTGGCATCTCCATCTCATTATTCCACTGCTACCCAGAGCATTCATGCGCTCACAAACACACACCGTCTTGTGGAGAGAGGACAACCCTAGGGAGCTCAGCTCCTTTAGTCCATTATAGCACAGTACAAGAGGAGAAGGGACCAAATATATTTATGGAGCAGAAAGAGTGAACATATCTCAAGGGAGGAATTAATACAGCGTGGTAGGTGACTATCTGCAAAAGGTTAGTATTTATCACAGTATTTGTACACGTTCATATGTATGTATGTGTAATTTTTTTCTTCATTTCTGTGCAATTTATGTTAAATGGTATATTTGTTACAGCTAAGTTGTTGAAGCAGTTTCACTTTCAACCAAGTATGAACCACAGTCACTTACCTCTAGCCATGCCGAGTGACTCTGCTCTATCCTTGTCTTGAAAACTTGTTGCGCTGTCAAGGCTTGTTTGGCTATTTCACATGTTTAACAACTCTGCCATTAATAACACCGTGTGCATGGTGGGAGTAAATGAAGCAATGATCCTTTCAAGGGGAGATACAGCACAGATTTCCTTCATTACTATCTAGTGATCTCAAAGGTAAAATGATCAGATGTAGCAGTCTTTGTGTCTCTACGCTCTCACAGTCAACACTTTATCTCTCAGTGTTCTGCAATGCCAATTAGTAGAGTGTTACATTGATTGTCAAGGCTTAACTTCCTTTATTCTAAATTGGGAACGAGCGTGTCAGTTTTGCACTTCCTGTCTGTATTTTGCTCTTTTATTCTCATGTCTGAATGTTTTTTATACGTGTGCCAGGTGGCCACACCTGGATCCTTTCCAAAAATCGTTTAGGGTATATATGGCAGAACACACTCCCAGCAAACCTCATTCTCTTCAGTCATTTAAATCATTTGTTTGACAATGTGTTTGTTTGTCTGTACTGTCACTAATCTCAGGCAAGGTGATAAAAGATAGGACCAACAACGGCAGACTGGTAAGTCTGTAAAATCTCTGGGTCACTCATCCTCTAGTATTATACATGGTGGCATTCGTTGCACTGTTTTGTCATAACTTTGGCAATTTCTACTTCTTTCACTCACATATCTCCACATCTCCAACATAAACAGGAAATTGTCCTCCGGTGTTTGTGTCAGCCACCTCTTCAAAATTTAAAAAAAGAGTTTGCTGAATCAACTGTCACAAGGTTCACAGTTTTGAGCA
Source organism: Lophius americanus (assembly GCA_037951165.1). NCBI lineage: Eukaryota > Metazoa > Chordata > Actinopteri > Lophiiformes > Lophiidae > Lophius > Lophius americanus. The sequence continues at coordinate 453,431 of JBBDHG010000009.1, forward strand.
AAGGAAGTTGTTGTGTTGGCATGTTACACAAATATGTCTTTTTTTAGTGGACAGGGACAGGGGACAGTTTAGTGTCAATAGAAAAATTGGAGATTACTTTTCCTTCTGGTCAAACACCCATAGTTTTACTGGGTTGCATCCAGTTGATGCCTACCACTATCTCTCTTAGGACAATAAAAATAAGCATTTCATAACTAATAAAAGGTCAGAGGCAGCATGGTGACGCAGTGGGCAACAGTGCTGCGTCACAGCGAGAAGGTTTTAGATTCAAATCCACTTCTGCCCGTGTCTACGACAGTACTCCCACACCCTCGCACAGCCCAAAACATGCAACAAAGGTGAACTGGTGACACATAGAGATGTCACATAGAGACGTCTGTAATGAATTGGTGACTTGCCCAGCTGGGATAGGCTCCGGCCCCTCCACGACCCTGAAGACGATGAGCGGTTACGACAAATTTAAATACTAAATGGACATTGTTTTTCCATTAGTTTAGATTAGTTTAATGCTTACTAAATGTGGTATGATAGGTTCATAGTCATCCAAAGGTGGGGCTTACTTGCACTGCGCTCATCCACCAAACTTCAAACTTGTCCAATTCATCTGTTAATTCTGCAGAAACCTAAATGTAGTGCTGCTCTACTTGGATCCACAAGCGTCCGAATTCATTATAGGACATAGTAATGGCAAACCACTCCTTGTTTCTTTCCACCCTCATCTATCTTCCTTGTGCGCACATGATTGCGCATATTCATGAGGTTTTACCTCCAACCATAAAGGATAATTGCTGTGCTTGCCCTAGGTGTGAACTCACTTAAGAATGCTGAGGAGGATTCACACTGATATGAACATAAAGCTGCAAAGAGAGACACCCCGCTCCCGAAGAACTCAGGGGAACCATACATTACAACCATTATATCCTTCTCTCTGACGCAGAGTCTCCGATGACTTCAGATCCTCATTGTGGTGGTGATTCATTCCTATTCTGAATTCCTGGATCCTTGATGACTCAAGACACAAATATTAAAGTGGACACCTTCTCTGGATATCACCAGCGGTGTTACTCATTTTGCTTTAACTTAATCATGATCCCACTTTGTTTGAGGTGTTTTTGTTTGATGATGTTGCACTGTGACAAATCTTACCCTTAATTGAAAATATGTATGTGTAACAGGAACGTGTCTTTTTTTCCCCTTCGAGTTTAGGTAGATTGGACTTGGCCCTTGAATGTGTAAGAAAGAAAGGGGTAGGGGAAGCATGATGAAAAGTGTATCATACAGTTACACATTCAACCCCTTCAGCTTCTGTAGAGATGAATCCATCAGGGACCAAACTGGAGTCACAGATGGCATAACATTGTTAGACTTCATACATGGACTAAATCTTTATGGTGCATGTTTAAAATCAAGAATCTTCGTCACTTCTATCGTTTCCATGTTGTTAGTCAACCAGAAAGCATTTTTTCTTTTAAGAACTACTCACTTTAACTTGTAATCTTCAGCCCTAAAGAACACTGTAACATCTAAACATAGATCTTTCTATCCACCTCCCTTGTTGATTTTTATTTATTTGAGCTTATTTAACCTTAACTTTGCTTTAGTGTGTAATTTAGAAAAAATAGAACCACAAGGAAAAGAAAAACACAACAGTGTTAGCATCCAGTATGGTGTTTTACTTTGAGGCGAGCAAAGCTTTGTCAACAATTAAGTAACATTGTGAAACATAATGTACCTTCCCTCTTCCAGGGCGCCAAATCTTGTCCTCTGCTGGGAAATGACGGAGGTGACAGACTACTATTGCACCAATTTGACCATTATTGATCGATGTTCTTCTGCTTTGAGTTAGTTACTACTTGCACTTTAAATCTAACAGTTGAGGGTCACACATATAATACGTCATGAAAATCACAGTCACGCACATGTCCTGTCGAACCACATTGCTGTTACATAGACATCAGTTTGGTGATGTGTCTACTCCTGCTTCCAGTTCAGGATGAAAAATCATGACCCTCCATTTCACCATTGTAACTTTCAGAAAAAGCAATGATGTGCAATGGAGGGGCAGGCTGTATGAAAAGGGTTTAAGTGCTACACTGTCCTCTTTCTTTTTTGCAATACTTGATGCTTTGTGTCAAATTCTTTCATAAATTAATCATTTATAGATGCCAGCAATTTCAAAACAAACATTTCAATCGAGGATGTGTTCCTGAAATTCTATTGACATTAGAGAGGGTCCTCTGCATCAATTCTGCAAAACTTGATATTACTTTCCCCCAGCACCTTCTGTTCTTAAAAAGATAGTTTGAAATTTTAGCACACAGTCAAAAATTAGACCACAAGATCAATTGAAAGCAGCCTGTTAGCTTGGATTAGAACAAAGGCTACAGAAACAACAGGGATATATTGCTAACTTGGCTAGCAAGAAAAACTCTAGCCCCATTTAAGCACATTTGAAAGCACTTTATATACTCGGCACAAAACCCAACGTTTAAAAGTGTTTAGGTTATATGGGGCTCAGGAGATGTTTGATGTTGTATTTTTACATTCAAAGAGAGGTAGGCAAGCTGTTTCCCGGCTCAGTAGCCAATTAGCTTAGCACAAACTAGCCTGGTATAATCCAAAGGTTACAAATAAAATCTAGCAGCACTGCTAGAGCTTAATAATTAACTTACTTCTTTGTGATAACTAGAAAAATTTTATTTTGAAAGTTAAATCTTGTGGTTTATTTAAAACCAAATTATTATTATTTTTCATTTCTTTCACAAATTAAACAAGTAACATTTGATGTGAGTAGTAAACTGAAGAGATCCTGGATGATGGATTTCTTTGCCTTCGGACTGAGCTTGGCAAGGCGTTTTCTCTTGTTTCCAGTCTTAATGTGAAGCTTATCTAATTAATTGCTGTCTTTGGCGTCATATTTTTCCTATCTAGACATGAGATTAATTTGAACTATCGTCAAATCTAACACAAAGCAGGAAATAAGTGTAAGTCAGATTTATCAATGCTTAAATCTCATCCCTATCAAAACTACAAACTTTCTTAACAGAAATATGGTAATGGTTAAAAACTTTGGAAGTTTTGGTTTTTGATTTTACTCTGAGATTAGTTAAATCTGTGGTGGAGGAGGCACCAGGGACACGCAGACGTTCCCTCCAACTTTTGTTTATGTTGACACTGGAACTTGTTGATGCTATACACATGTCTTCTACCACTGGCTCACTGGTTCGGCTGTCCTTCAATGCCACCACCCCCTCTGCTGTTCAATCGGAGAAAGGGGCCTGGTCCTGCTGGAGGGTCAAATACAGGACAGCTACTGTCTTCACACAAGGGCAACATGACAAGGTGCACCCGCCCATGTTACACGATACCAAGAGTCTCTTTTTCTTTACCCAGCGTGTCTTGTATTGTGATTTCTCAGCACAATGCACTGTGTGCCAAACCAGAAATATTAACTGCTCTCAGAAACTGATTTCATTTGGTGACGTAGATGTTTGTACCCAGTCTCTAGCACCATATGAAACCAGTGTTTTGGGAGATGGACTGCCAGCTTGTACAGACTGTATATGAATAAAATGTGAGGTGTTCTTGTAATAAGAGATTTTTCTTTTAAGGTCACATTTGAATAAAATACTCTTGTCCTTCATTCTCTGAGTAGTCATAGCTGTTGTCCTACTTTTGGTTAATTTTGTTTTGTCCCATTAACTCAGATAGAAGTTTTTTAATCCATTTGAGAAATTCTGAACATATCATCTTTTTGATTAAAATTCCCTCCTGATCTGGCAAAAAGCAATTGCCTAACACTCACCACAAAGTTAACTTAAGATGTGTTATAGAAATGTTTGATGACTGACTCTTTTTCAACAGATAGGTTTCCCAGTTGCCAAGAATGTGTAGAAGTTCAAATCCATGCTTTCCTCCCACAGTCATAATTATATAGATACGGTACAGTTATATCTGTCGGTAATGAAGAATTTCAAAATGGCCTATCCACCCTGACTCTACGAAGATATAGCAGTGATGTCAAGGACCCTACTTCAAGTGGCCAAAAGGTTGATTAAAGGCTGATTAAAGTGGCATGCATGGCCCAACAGAGTTGATGATGTACCCATGAAGGAGAAAGATGCTATGAAACGCCATGAAACTCATGTCCTCCTGTTGAGACCTCTAATAAGACTCACAGAGTACCTCTAAAATGTAACCACAATCCTTAAACGGAGGTAAGAGAGAAGTTTATTGCATATATGATATGATATAATGAAACAAAGATATATTGAAAGAGTACGATTATTTATAGTATCCTATGTCTTTGTACTGAAATAAAGATTGTGTCTGAGTTGCACAGAAGACATTTATCAAAACAAATGTAGTTGAAGGTTTACCGCCTGACACCATGATGGAGTAATAACAACACAAACAAGTCTGCATTGAAATAAAACATTTTAAAACAAAGCTTCTTTAATGCTGTAAATCCTTATGCTTTTTGCAATTCAGCCCTCTGTATAATATATAAGATGTAGGTCAATCCAGACCCTCTCAGTCCCGCTATTTTGCGCCCCAGGAATAACTACACCTGGCAGCTGAATAATCACAATCTCTATCTAATTTATTGTTCAGGTATGATGACAACTTTGTTTCAATGCACGTAGCAGTGGACTTTTGAGAAAAATTATAATATACAGTGAAAAAAGAAAACAAAGGTAACCAACATCAAAAAATTAGTAGCTATGTACAGGTCGCTAGGTAAACCCATCCACTAAAGGGTCCCAAGTCGGTGTACTTTTAGTGCCTGTCCCAAGGTCAAAACCTATGCCAGACCAATATGCGGAACAAGAAAAGTGATTTCCAAAACAGATCCGTCGGGGCCCGGGTTAAAAAAACCGCCCCTGGCACTGTTAACCAGCCACGTGCCAGTGGTAACTGTGCTACTGTTAGTCGAAGAAAAAGAAGACGGCGAGCGGGAAGACCTGCCAGGAAACAGTGAGAGATGAAGAAAGGCAGCAGTGTAGGGGTGAGAGTAGGAACCTTAAATGTGTAGGGGTGATTCTGAGGGAGGAGTATGTGAAAAGTGTTCTGGAGGTGAAGAAAATGTCAGACAGAGTATGAGATGAGTATGAAGATGAAAAAAAATGGGAGGTGTGATGATGAATGTTGTCAGGGCTTTTGTCCTAAAAGTTGGTTGGGAGTTGGAAGAGAATTTCTGGAGTGAGTTGGATGAAGCAATGGAGAGTATCCCAAGGGGTGAGAGAGTAGCGGTTGGAGCAGACTTCAACGGTCAAGTTGGATTAACAAGTATGGTGTTTAAAGAAAGGAACAAGGAAGGACAGATGGTGTTAAATTTTGCGAAAAGAATGGAAATGGCGGTGGTGAACAAGTAATTTAAGAAAAGGGAGGAGCACAGGCCGACATATAAGAGCGGAGGTAGGAGCACGCAAGTAGACTACCTCCTATACAGAAGATGCGACCTGAAAGAGATTGGAGACCACAAGGTGGTGACAGGGGACAACATAGCCAGACAGCATAGAATGATAGTATGTAGTAGACTCCGGTGGTACAAAGAAGGAAAAGAGCAAAGGTAAAGTAGAAGCTCAAATGGTGGAAGTTGAGGAAGGAAGGCTGCTGTTGGAACTTCAGGGACGGGTTGAGGCCGGTTCTGGGTGGTACTGAAGAACTGGCAGATGACTTGGCAACCAAAGCACATGAGACAGGGAAATGTGCTTACAAGTTAGGAGAGTGTGGGGGAATTGAAAGCATATTTTGGAGAACTGATGAATGAAGAAAAATGAGAGAAAGAGACGGGTGGACGGTGTGAGGCCTGTAAATCAAAAACTCCCAAAGATCAGTAATGCTGACCTAAGCTTTGAAGAGAATGAAGAATGGAAAGGTGGTCTGTCCTGATGGAAAATGGGAGGTATTGAAATGTCTAGGAGAGAAGAGAGCGGAGTATTTAACTAGATTGTCCAACACTATGTTAGAGAATGAGAGGATGCCTGTGGAATGGAGGGAAAGTGTAGAACAAGGGTGATGTTAAGAATAATAGTTTATGGGGTCAACTGCACAGAGCAACGGAGAGTGTGGAAAAGAGGAGATGAAGTGGGTTCAGGCAGGGTGGAGAGGGTGGAGAAGAGTGTCAGGTGTAATCTGTGACAGAATAATAGCAGAAAGAGTGAAGGGAAAGGTTTACAAGACGTCAGTGAGACCAGCCGTTCCGTAAGGCTTGGAGACGGCAGCTCGGACCAAAAGACAAGAGGCAGAGCTAGAGGTGGCAGAGTTGAAGATTTTCTCTGGGAATGACGAGGATAGACAGGATTAGAAACGAGCACATCAAAGGGACAGCCCAGGTTAGACGTCTTGGAGAGACAAGGTAAGAGAGGTTAGATTGAGAGGGTTTCGACACGTGAAAAGGAAGAAGGTAGTTATATTGGTAGAAGGATGCTGGAGATGGAGTTGCCAGGCAGGAGAAAAAGGGGAGGACCAAAGAGGCAGTTTTTGGATGTGTTTAGAGAGGACATGCAGCTGGTTGGTGTGACAGCGGACGATGTAGAGGAAAGGGCAAGATGGAAACAAATGATCTGCTGTGGCGTCCCCTAAATAGAACAGCCGAAAGGTGAAAAAGAAGAAGTTGTACAGGTAACTATGTAAGAAAACAGATATATGAACAAAAGCCAACACTTGAACGGATATGAGATTTATACAGATCATAATAATTATCTATCTATTATCTATCCATTGTGGTTTGCGTTTCTGTGCTAAAGGTGTACAATTAGTGAAAAAGTGACAGCAGAGCAGAAACTGCTTAATATAAATATTGTATGAATCACACAAATCCTGAAGTGATAACAAATAATCATCAATAAAATTGTTGTGAACCTAGTAGCATTTTTATTTTATAAACTCTTACTAATGGTTATGAATGGTTCGCTTTGTAAATTGTCAAAATTAAATAAATAATGCTCATTAAATTGCTCACTTTTTCCAAGTGATAATATTCATTAATTCATTCACTGTCATATATATTTTTATATACATATTTATACATATATATTTAAATGTTTATAGTCAGTAAAGAAGAACATGTCCATTTGTTTATAGCTTGTATATTTGTTGATTACCATGTCCATTTATTTTATAATTATTTATATGATGTTTGTACTGACAGAACTCAGTTAACCGGAGTCAAATTCCTAGCATGTACATACATGGCCAATAAAGCTGATTCTGATTCTGATTATTCTGATTCTGACTGGTAACCGCTTATCCTGTTCAGGGTCGCAGGGGCTGGATCCTATTCCATCTGACATTGAGCAAGAGGCAGTGTACACCCAAGATGAGTGGCCAGCTGACGCTAAGGCTCATATATATATATAGATATAGATAGATATAGATATCTATATCTACATATATATATATATATATATGACATATATTTAACACTTTTTAACAGTTTGCAAGGATATTATGTAAGAACTAATATCCCCGCTGGACCAATGAATTAAAGCTGATGCGGAATTGACCAAAAACATGTTTTACAATTATTTAATTCACTTACAGATTACCATAAATGCTCATAAATCTTATCGCAGGGTCCTTAGAAAGACCCTGAACCCAATACCCTCCCCTGGCATTTCACAGTGTCGGTTCGCTGCTTCCTCAGGGATGGTTCAAATGCTGAGAAATATTTTCTGTGTTGTACTGTGTATGACTTTATGTGATTGATAAAGGATAAATCATTATTCAATTAATTGTATTTTACAACTGTTTTCCCTCCCCGTGTGAAAAACACGCTGATGTTGCATTTTAGGTACTTTTACTGAAGCCCCTCCCACCTCCTGCTATCTCAGCAGCAGACCTCCGATCCCTCTCGTGATTGGTCCATTTCCAATAATCCGCCATATTCAAACTTCCGCCGTGGTGTGCGTTGTGTTGTCATCGATCTTCTGCTTTCTTTGTACAAATCGACCCAATTTTCATACGGTTGGACTTTGTAGTTCGTCCGTCAAGCCATAAGAACGAGTTTTGCTACAGAATGGAAGAAGTTGAAGATGTGAACGCGGACATTAAAAAACATAAACTACGTAGGATGTCATCGAGGACGTCCACTACCAGTGTCATCAGAGCTGTAGAGCCCTCCCCACAAACATTCCTGAGAAACAACTCCAAGAAGTGAGTAGAACATGTCTAGGGATTGGACGACATTGTATGTTCTTATTTACGTAGAAGCACTTAGAGGTACAGTGACTTTGTCTCATTTGGAGTGAGCGTTGCCCTTGTGCGACCATGACGGCCATAGCTGGTATTGTAACAGGCAAACGATGCATTCAAGTGCAACCCGGAAACATCGTGCGACTATATGTAACTAATACTAATAACTACGTCATAATAAACGTCTTCATGCAGACTGCAAAAAAGAACGCAATCGTTTTCCTTAAATAATTAGTCAAGTATTGTGAATGCTGTGGGTGAAAGTAGTGACTAAAGACTGAAGATATTAACTAAGTGTGCTGTTATAATTTATTATTATTATTTATGTATTACTTTTGATTGACCTATTAGTGAAAAAAGTGAGTTATTGTTTATTCATTTACAATGAAAAATAAAATTCCGGGTCACAATCTCTGAAAAAATGTCCTCATATTGCTTTGTATGCTATGCTTGCTTGTGATGAAGAATATAAAACACAGTGATATTCTATTAATTAGTCAATTGGAAAGCACCTGCAACTGTAAAATATTAGAAGCTTGAACTAGTCGATATCTGTTTTCTTTTTCAACAAATTACTTCAAAAATATTATTGATATCACTTTTCCATTGACTTGTTCAAAGATTTATAGACCTTTACCTTCTTCTACTAGAGGCATTGGCAGTGTTTGTTAGATGTGATTTTCATAATTAAAAAAATGTTACATCTATATTGTTTTTTGCAAAAATGTAGCAAAGACAGTTATTAGCTTATAATTATATATCTGTTTACATGAAAGTCATATCTGAATGACTTTGCTCACAGACTAATCACTTTCGTGAAAGCTTCACTCCCTACCCTTTTTCCATTATTTCCAACATGACAGAAAGGTATTATTACAAGAAGTAGGTTGTGTAGCAATGTGATCAGCTGACCTTGGCCTTCACAATTCACAAAGATTCAAACGTTTTTAACACTTTAGCTGCACTGTTTTGCCACCGTAACTGATTTTTTTCTTCTTTTTTTGCAGACCACTCCAGCTAATTATTTGGCCTTCATTTTAACTTTCCTCTGTTAAATCGTCAAGGTTGAAACAAGGCAACTGGGAATTTAGTTTAAAGTTGAAGACGTTTTGAATATTTCGTAGAATAGCTACAGTTAGAAGCAAAATTATTTACCTTCCATTGTATATCGGAGGGTATACCACTCCTATCTCTTAATGGTTCAACCGCCTGAAAAACATCCCTCTTAACGCACACATTTGGAAATCAACTGTTTTAAAAACATTGTCCCACCCTTCATGGACTTACATTAGCAGTAGATTCCCAAGTTTTTTTCCTTAATAGTCAAATTTTAGGGCTCCACAACAAGCTCCAAGATGTACTCCACTGTTCACCCAAAGGCACTTGATAAGGCGGGTCCAGTACGTTTAAATCTCCACAGAAGCAAAAGAAGTTTTTGGATGATGTTCTATGAAACATATCCTTTTTCAAACCCTCCAACTGTTCAATACTTGTCAGTGCTGTTGCGTTAAAAACAAGAAATAAATTAAGTTTCTTACATTAAATGTGCAAATTCAGATCGCAAAATAACAACAAATTGTCATAAAACCTCAGATTAAACAAGGCCAATTTCGGTGCTTTCAAGCTTCCACGTGGACCCAGTTTTCCATTTTGGCCCCCTCTGTGATTGAGTTTGACACCCCTATTCTAGAGGAAGAAAGAAGAAACATCTATTGTAGACAACTTTAGACATTCAAAATGTCAATTAATGCTTGTTTTTCAGAAGATGCCCTGAAATATTCCTTTACAGCTGCCTGAGTTGAGTTCTTTACAGACAAAAAATCTCTTTTGGGATTTGACAATGGTTGCAGCATATAATCCAAAGAGAATTAGAAAACTGGAGGCCATTAATCATCCATGTTGAGCTATTTAAACTGTTCTTTTGTGATTTGGTTATTGCAAACAGCTGATTTATTGAAAATTTTGCAAATAAATCTAATCTACAATGGGGATTGACTATCGTTGCTTCCAACGGTATGTAGAATCAACCAAGTGGTTGTCAGTGATAATCAGATTCAGTCATGCTTTTAATCCATTCACTTGATGTTTGTCGTGTTTTTCGGTTACCATCAATGACTCTTACAAATTAAGATCCTAAATACAATATTTTTTACAGCATAATAGTAAGAAATACAGGCTGAGCTGAGACAAAAATACATAGATAACAGTTGTTTTCAATAAAGTTGACCATTGATTATTCGTCTCATTTTCCCCAGACCCCCACTGCAGAGAGGGAGCTCCTTCACATTTCTCACTCCTGGGACTCCATGGGACTTCAGTCTAGTGAGTCAATATAAAAAAAAAATAAAAGTAATTTTGGATTTTAGAGATTGCATCCATCTAAGATATGTTATGTCAAAATCCTGATAACCATGTGAACACATCATGTAGCTGTTTATTTATAGCATGCACATCTGTTATTAGTACATGGATATAAATTCCATTATAAGTATTATGGGAATGTGATCCTCATATGTATGATTGATGTTGCTGCAAATGAGGTTTTGAACAGATAACTAAGATCCTGTGTGTTTGTTACTGTGCTGCTTCAGAAGAGAAAGCGCAAGGAGAAGGAGGATGACACAGTCAGTCTGTCCAGTTTTGACCTTAAGGTAAGAGTCCAGGCAGTTTCCTGTCCGTCTATTAGTTGCAGTATCCTTGAGCAAGATACTGAACCCCAAAAATGCTCCCAATGGCTGTCCAATTTGTGCGTAAATGCTGGCGCAAATATTTACTGCTGCTGATGATCATGTGGCGCCTTGCATGGAAGCCTCAATCCTCACTCTATGAATGTGTGTGTGATGCTGACTCGCTTTGTAAAAGCGCTTTGAGTGGTCAAGAAGACTAGAAAAGCACTATTTAAGTACAGTCCATTTACCATTTACCATCTAGTAAAGCATCCATAAACATGATACAACAACAAAGTAATCCACCTGCTTGACTCAAGTCTTTGAAACAAAGAGCTGGAGTACTCTTGTGTTACAAGCTCATTATAATCCTACTATCCTTTAAACTGACTGCACAAGTCTCTGCATGAGGAAATTTTGAATACATTGCCTCCAACATGATCACATCCTTTAGGTTCAGTGAAAAGTGGCTAAGTTCAGTTTTTGTACAGCTTAAATAACTCATATTTACATTTGCAACGTTTTAAAGGATAGTGTAATACTGTAGTATATATATTTTTTGACCAGAGAGTATAAAAATAAAGATTTTTAAATGCACTTTCTCAGTTTTATAAATGACACAAAAGAAAAACTGCTTTATATTAAATATTATGTTGGAACAGATAGAAAAGTGAAGTGAAGAAGGGGGTAGCTGTGACAGAAATGGACATTTCTATACTTTCGATATAGCATTTGTTGTCCTTTATTTGTCAGGTGTTGGACAAGTTAGTTACTAGAAGTTTAATTTACAAATACAGCTTCATTCTAGAGCACTGTTATGCCTCTACGGCCTGTATCTCGGTACAATCAAGTAGTATCGAAGACTTTCTTTTATTCCCAGGAGCCCAATAACAAGCGCGTGCGACAGCTGGCCAAAGTTTCATCCCTTGTCAACCTAATATCACCTTCAAAGACTGGCGCGGTTCGACGCTTTGGGCAAACCATCCAGGTAAATGTACAATAATGAAGATATAAATGGATAATGTATATATAGTTGAGAAACAATTAAGACATGTGTTTGACTGTAAAACCCTTTTTTCCCCAAGTCAATGTCATTACGTAGTGATGCCAAGTCACCAGGGCTGTCCCTCAAAGCCAGCACCAAGACAGTAGGTCCCACTCCTACGAAACGCAGAAACAGCACGCTATGGTCGGAGACCCTGGACGTCCATCAGAAGAGCACATTCTCCACCAAAGAGATCAAGAGACAAGAGGTTCTGCACTGCAGTCTTCCTTAGGTCTAGACTTCAGTCGTGTTAGAAGTACAGTTAGCAGTTAAATTAACATCTGCTGCTATGGATTCTTTTGTATTTCCTCTTCAGGCAATTTATGAGCTCTACAGAGGAGAGCAGGATCTCATCGAAGATCTCCAACTTGCTCGAAAGGTTAGAACAAACTTTCTTACTTTAAATATACTGATAACTTCCTATGTGCTTACACTGCTTTTTCCCCATTAAGGCATACCATGATCCGATGCTCAAACTCTCCATTATGACGGAGGAGGAACTAGCTCACATATTTGGGGACCTCGATGCATACATCCCTTTGCATGAAAGTAGGATGCCTTGTTGGACTTTTAGCATGAATTGATGTGCCTGGTTGCTGATGAGTGTTTCTTACGGTGGACTTCATTCATCTGCAGACTTATTGATGAAACTGATGGAGGGAACTGGCCCTGATGGGACCGTAGCTCAAATTGGGCAGATAGTTATACACTGGGTATGTATAGCAACATTAGAGTATTGTATGTACATGTGGGTGTTTACCTTACAAATACTACAATTTTATTACTGTTATTACTGCATCTTGTTAGCTGCCTGGTCTGAACGCTTACAAAGACTACTGCAGCAACCAGCTTGCAGCCAAAGCCCTGCTCGACCAGAAAAAGCAAGACTCACGGGTGCAGGACTTCCTGCAGCGTTGCCTGGAGTCCCCCTTCAGCAGGAAGCTGGACCTTTGGAGTTTCCTGGACATCCCACGATCACGCTTGGTGAAATACCCATTGCTCCTCCGAGAGATCCTCAGACACACTCCTCCTGCTCACCCTGATGTAACAAGTCTGGAGAGAGCTGTAGGTTACAGACCTTTGATACATCACACAGACAGTGTTGTTGATGATATTGAGCTGCTAGATTACTTAGTGTTGTTTATTGCCCCATCGTACAACTGAACATTTTTTCTTAAACTATCCAGATTACTATAATTCAGAAGATACTATCTGATATCAACACCAGAAAAGGAGAGTCTGAGTGCCAGTATTACATAAAAAAACTGGAGTACCTGGATGATAAGCAACGGGACCCTCTCATAGACAACTGTAAGACCTTGCTTTGTCACGGAGAGCTGCGGAATAAGAGTGGCTCGGTGAGAACGGAATTTTTTTCCACACTGATTATTAAATAACTGTTTTCACATTTTTGTGTAAAATGGTTCATTCTCATTAATGTTTTGCTTTATAGAGGCTTCATGTGTTCCTCTTCTGCGAGCTCTTGGTTTTGACCCGGCCGGTGACTCGGAACGATAGGAGCTGCTTCCAGGTGTATCGACAACCTATCCCAGTTCGGGACTTGGCTCTGGAGGATTTACAAGATGGAGAGATCCGAATGGGGGGGTCCTTCAGAGGGGCTTTTACCAATGGAGAGAAAGGTGGGTTAAGCTCAGAAGAGCATACATATGAGGCATTTTAATTTTAGATTTGTATCGTTCATTAATTGACATGGACTTTTTTTAGTGTAGCATCCCTTCATTTATCTTGTAATGCTGCCCAACATTTTCTGGTTTCAGCTTCATATGTGTAATGATTTGTTGTTTGTCACTTAAAAGATTTTACATCTTTTCAGTGGGACTGTTGGCCGTACAAAGTAATATTTAGATGTTATCTTGGGCTCTTTGTAACCTTTTAGAGAGTTAATAATTGGTAGAACTAATTCATAGATTAATCTATAATAAAACACAATCGTTAGTTTCTGGCTCAATATAGGAGGAGACTCATCACACTCTTTGGATGTTAATTGCTTTAAAAAGTAGACCGCGATACCTCACTGCCCCCTGAACTTGTCATGATTTGGTTTTTTGTTTGGGTTTTTCATTTAAATAAACTAAATACAGCAGCTTTAAGTTAAACTGCTAACACGTTGTCTTTATGTGATGCATCAGGAATGAGATAATAACGGTGTTGTTGTTGGAGCAGGGGAAGTGGATGGTTTGTGGGTTGCAGACAGGATAAGATTTAACAATTCTGGTGTCATCTAGAGGAACTACAATCGTCATACTACATTTTTATATCTTGTACTTTTGACTGCATGTTACTTCCTTTTGTTGGTTCATTTTAGCCAGGAACGTTTTTCGTGTAAGCTCTTTGGATCCCTCGCATCGCCAGTCCCACACCCTGCATGTAAATGATGTTTACCACAAGCAGCAATGGCTCAACTGTCTACGTACTGCAATGGCCCAACAACAGGACGCTTGCCCTAAAGTTCAACTGGAAGAAGTTGCAACAGCGAAGCATGACTTACCCAAGATCTCAGACACCATCTATGACGAGGAGACAAACGAGAACTACCCACCTGATACTGGCCCTAAACTCAGGCCACAGACTCTCTCCAAAACTAGACTGGACCAGAAGTTGCAAGGCTCATTAAAGAGGAAGGAGATTGGAGTGTAGACTTTTAAAATAACCCAACCCACTTTTAAAATAACCCAAGGGTTCTTCTCAGACACCCACTACAAGTGCCCCGCTTGGTCCTGTATATGTCAGCAAACTTACATACAACCACTATTTTTGTGCTTTGTCTTTGTTGTACCACTGAAAAAAAATTGTTTTCCGTCCAGATATATATATCTCAAATCTTTTTTCTTTAAAAAGTGTAACTAGTTTACAAGGAAGGTGACATGTGTGACTGATATTTTTGTTTACTCCAGCTAAATGTATGTGGAATTAGGGTTTTATATGTCTACCTATGTTAAAATGAATTAATACCACTTGTAGCTCATGAAATGTAGCTTCATTATTCATTCCAGTGTGCATCTATATTGTAGTCATCTTGTGTGCAGTTGTTAATGTTTTCTGTGTCATTGTCGGGGATCAAAGGTTTGAATAATTGTGATGACCTCCGCTGCCTAGTTAAATGTAAGATACTGAGCAGAACATGAGAAATAAGGCTGATCCTAAAGACAATAAGTTAAAACGAAAATTAAAAAAAACATTTACTGGAGGGAGAAAACATTGAACAAATCTAAATGTATTTAGGTAAAAGATAATGGTCAAAAGAATAAAACATTGAATATGTATTTTTGAAAGTTTCCTGATTGTGATTGACTGAGTTACAAACCGTCAACATCCTTTGAGTTGTACTTTAACCCATTGGTCACTCCCTTTTACTTTTGATGGAGCTGTCAACAGTGTGTTGCAACACTTTCCAGGCATAAACTACCAGCTGAAATTGACTCCCTTTCCACATAGTGTAAAACCACCACTCATATTGTGTAGCTCCCCTTGTTACTGACAAAACAACTGATTCACTGTGTGATCTGACAACTTTAAATCCGAACCAGCATTCACTTTTTAAGATGGGATGTGAGCAAACACAATGATCTCGGTAATAAGAATGGGCAGTGGTCTGTAATTGCTGCATACAGTATGGTCATTACCGGCTTAAGTACAATTTGTATCTTATTAAAAAAAGTAACCCTTTTTTCGATAGAACAGTTGATCATATCTAATGGAAATACAAAACTGATAACTAATCTGGTGATTGGTCCTTTTTGTGCCCTCAACAGCATTCTTTAGTTCAGTAAATGTGATGGGGACCCCTCAAGCATTTGCTTCGTTAAATGCGGTTATTAAAAATAACTAACCTTTTCTTTGTCAATCTGAAATTTCAGAAGCAAGAACTTTACCTTTGTATAAATAATAGTCAGATTTCTCACCTAACTGCTGTCAGACTCTATGGCAGCAGGTCAAGTTCAGACACGTCATTAGGGTGGCATAATTATCTACCCATGGGTGCGTCTTGTTTTTATCCTGGGTTTGGCTACTTCTTTCTATCATTTACTATTATGTAGGTTCCCCTCTTTCTAAAAAAAAAATCAAACTTCTTAATGTAACTGTCAGAGGTTCACAAACCAAATCCTCACAACTTGAAAGTTTGGGGGGAGCTGGGGGTGTAGCCCCCATTTAAAATATCCTTATTCTAATTTAACAAGATGTTTATCTAGTTTTTTCAGTTATTTCTAGTAAGATTTCTATGAACTGCTGAGTCCTGCAGGCTCATTGGACTGTGTTCCTTAACAGCAAATGATGTAAGTTTTTTATACATAATTACTCTTGCTCAGCCATAATTCTCCTCAAAAGAAGAATTCAATCCAGTGTCACTCATTCTTTGGACCCTAATGATGTGCATCCCATGGTTGGTTCCCTTCATTTTGAAATTTCTATATACATTTGAAATTAGTTCATTTTAATGTCAGTTTGCTCACATTCTCTTATGGTTATGGTCAATATGTATCACCACAAATTGTTTTTTTCACTGCAAGTTTGTTTCTCTTTAGCAGAATTACACAAAAACATATTTTATTTTTGACGTCCTTCAAGATTGTGGGATGGGGTATGGGAAAGGCAAGCTAGATAGACGTGTAGGATTTTATATCCCTGGCTGAGGATGCAGGAAAACACTTTGATCTCAGTGGTAAGAGTGGAGAGGGGTTAGTGGTGGCTGCATAGAGTATGGTCATTGCTAGGTTCAGGAACTTGTGAGCCATCAGACTCTAACTTTAAAATGTTTCTAGATTTAGTGCTCATTATGCTAAAATTAATTAACAGCATCTTGAAGCCTAATCAACTCAATTTCACATACATGTTTGTTTGTGTCTTAAAAGGATTTCATTAAGTACTAAATTTGAATGAAACCTGGTAGAAGAGATGGACATGTCGCATAGAAGAACCCATTAAAAGTTCATTTGAATTTCAATTTGACTTACAAATAGGGCAATAGGATTCTGCTCATTTTATGTCAATTTCTGTCATTTCTATCAACTTCTGAATGGATTATTACATTTGTTGGAATAGTGGTATATTTGCTAAAATGGAACCACTTAATTTTTGGAGCACATCCAAATTAAAAGAAGGATCCTTGATTTCTTTCCACTTACTTTAGCAAAATCATGACAGTGAGGGTGCATGTGTCTTTTTGGAATGTTGCGCTCTATTGATTGCCCTTCTATTTTGCTTTGGTGATCCAAGAATTGCTGACGTCTGCAATAAGATTGTTATAATTACATTATCATGAGAGATAGTGAGAGAGTTTTTGAGGAGTCTGGAGTGAAGCACCTCATACCAAAATTTCTCCTACTAGATTATTGACAAAAATTCAAATTCAAAGTTTCACATCCAGTAGGAGCTGTGATAAACATTGAATTGCACAAAAATAATTTTTTTTATAAAAAAAATTTACAGTTCAGTTTCAAGAGAAGACACAAAAGAGGACTGCTTTTTTTTTGTAAATAGTCCGATAATGCTCTATTTATTTACAAACTATATAAAAATGTACACTAATAATTAAAATGAATATTTTCATTAAATTCATCAAATACATAATGAACTAATCTAACGACTCTGGATTCAACACGGTGTTACAACATCTGTGATGAAGTCACACTTACTTGGTAATGATGAGCTAGCAAAGTTCATATTTATATCTTTCATTAAAAAAATACTTATTATCACTTACCCATATGATGAAGTATTATGAACAAATCTTCATCACATTGGTGTTATTGTGGCTGACTTGATCTAGCTGGGGTAGAAGGTGGCTAAGTCTACCATCAGAGTCTATGTATGAATGAGGAAGGTCTAGTGGTGTTGTTGCACTATATCATACAGAAGAAAGTCCAAAACAGTGCTGGGTGGATGGGAAACTACCTTTAACGACAAAATGGGGTGTGATCAGATAAATAACACCTGTGTGGGTATATCGTGGGTGTGCATATAATCGTTCAATTAAATTGCCTTCACACAGATGATATGTTTGAGAGTACCCTTCTCTAACAATAAGACCAGCGGCTTTTCATGCTTACAAGATGTTCACTTACCTGCCATACAAGAAACAGCAGCATTTATGTCAATCAGTTGCTCTTGAAGATTCTTATCATAGGAGAAAGGTCAACTATTAAGTGTTGTACTTATTCATTTGGTGGCATTTAGCTCTGAGTGTGCTGGATGCACTGTAGTTGTAGCAGGTAAATGTTAGGTGCTGGACTGGTCACATCTGTGGAAGATGATGGAAATCCGCCCTCCTCCCCAATAGTCCCAAAATGTGTTACTGCAGTAAATTCAGTCCTAATCTGGCAAGAATTTCCATCTGTCAGCTCTTATTTCAGCTTCAACACCATCTCACGTGGCTTTCCATAGAGGGAACCAGCAGACAGCCAGGCATAGCTGGTCTAGATTCAAGTATCTAAGAGCTGCATCTCAAGTTTTCCTAAGGAGGTTAGAGTTCAATGACAGGAGGTGGCATGTACAAAAGAAAACTTTGGATGCCACTTGGCAAGCCCAGCTTAGAAACAACTTCATGTGCTCTTCTTCCTAGAACCCCTCTCACCGCCACTCTGATGATCTGCTGAAGACTGAGGGGGTTATCTGGGAAACAACAGGGATGACATTTTATAGATGCTGCGCTTTTGGATAATTCATATTCTGACAGTGACAGAATTCACATGATAAATAAACAAACGCACTTTCATAGAACTCAAGGCAAAGATAAGAGGGAGTTCCCGGTCTGGTGTAATGAATAGCTTTTTTGTTGAGGTCCTTAGCAAACACATTCCCCCCAAATTCCACAAGTAGTTCAATCAAGTCAACATTTTTTGTTTTAGCGGCGTGATGAAGGGCCGTCTCATGGAGCTTGGCAGCATTCACATTTGCCCCTAGAGGTAATAAAGAAAAGGATGTTAGGATTGAGGAAGTACTTTTTGTTTGCAAAATCTTTGTTACCATAATTGTAAATATCATTATAAATTAATGTAATTAGCAGTTAGCATAACATTTAACCAGAAGTCACTTCTAGTTAAATAAATTGAATGTCTTTGAAAAAGAAGATCAATATTACTAGCATGTTATTGGTACTAGTCAGTGAAGGCTTTAGAACTACATTGCCTATACCCTGAAATTAACATTTCCATTACATGATGAAAAAGTTACATATATCAGTCATACTAATTAAACTTCTTCTCCATAATATATAGAAATTTTTTGTGTAGAATGCAAAATTGGACTAACCTGCATTGAGGAGAATTTTGGCGCAGTCATAATGTTGCCTTGCACAGGCTACATGAAGTGCTGTTCCATAATGGCAATCATGGGCCTCAATGAAAGCTCCTTGGTCAATCATGAACTGAACACAATCTGAATGTCCTGTCATGAGACATAGGAAAAATTATATCTATTTAAACAAAAATCAAACATCTGCAGCTGATTTAGTCCACAGAGTTGCACCACCATTTTTCTACAATAGTCCACAATGCACAAACCAAACACTGTCTCTGAGGAGGTCCTTGAACTCAAACACATGCCTGAATTATTCTTTAATTCACTATTTTCAGTAAAAATTAATCTTTGTATAAATTAGACTTTTGTCTGGAATCAACATGAATGCTGTGCTTAATCAAGACTGGCTATGCAAGACCGATGAAACAAAAACACTTTTTGATGTCAAATGCATTCCTGAGTGATGTTGTATTTCATAAGACGCACCTCCCATACAAGCTTCATGAAGAGGTGAAAAGGTAAACAGAGGAGGATTAACAGTTGCTCCATAATCCAGCAGCATCTTCACACATTCCAGGCTACCAGCTGCACAGGCATCACACAATGGAGTGCTGCCATCGATGTTACGAGCATCAACCTGGAAGGCAAAAAGTCATAATTCAGTACAAAACATATACTTATTACACAATCATACACTGTTGAGGAAAACAAGAAATTTGGATAGTCTACTTTGAAGCATTTCTGTTGTTGCAAATCACTGACAATATCTGACCTGTGCACCAGCATCTAGCAGCAGCCTGACGCATTTGGCCTGTCCCTTTATACACGCCTCATGCAGGGGAGTGATAGAGTCAACTGACACAATGTGAACCGCTGCACCTCCCTCAATCAGCTGCTGCAGCTGGAGGACCCTGCCCTGTGCAGCAGCTTCATGCACTGCTGACCGATCCGTCCAGAATCCAAGACCATGAGCTGCAAAGATGTGTAGTCAAACAAGACTGAGCTTTTTTTTTTCCAATATGGTCAAAATTTCAAAACATCGATTTAGGATTGAATGCAGTACTTCTTCCACTTGAAATTTATTTTGTCATTCCAGAGAGTACATGAATTTACTTCATGTTATATTAACGTTACCCTTGCTCGAGAGCAAGCATGATCAAATATAAATTAAATAATATTTATCAACATTTAACGATTTCAGTAATGGCATTTCGACTAGATTAAAAAAGATGAATAAAAGAAAGCAAAATTTGATTTGAATCTGCTTTGGAATACTTTATTTAGATTTTGGTTAAATATTAAGACCAATCAGCCATTACATTAAAACTATTTGCATAATCATATATTGTAGGTCCCCTTTTTGCTACCAAAAACAACTCTGCAATGCAAGCAATGTATGTTCTGATACCCTTGTATCAAAAACAGTATTAACTCAAGAAATGTCTAAGTAATGTTACTGTGAAATGCAGAAAAAAACAAATGAATAACTTCAGTTGGGTTGTTTTTTTTTATAATTTGCATAATACAATTGTTAATTTATTATTACCGCCACAAAGGAAGGAAGGTTTGTCTTCAAACACCCTTCAGCAAGATTTCAGAAAACTATTGACAGATTTCCATGACATTCTGCGCAATATCCTTGAGATGGAGAGATTTAGTGATTTTATGTGTTTCACAGTATTTAAAAATAATAAAATAAGTTGTTTAGAGAAGTGACGAGAATCTCTCTTGAAACTATGTCAATTACGGCTGATGCCTGTTCCTTTGATGTTACTTGGGGAGCTGACACATTACGTCCCATATATGATCCCCATAGAATCATATACTCCATATAGAATCATATACTTTATAAATTGCTCATTGTAATCTCTACATCCATAGAAAACTCTATATCCTTAACAGACATTTTGCACATCCTAAACATGCCTTTCCAAAGTTTAGGAGTGTGGAGCTGAGAGGAAAACAGAGCGCTGAACACATGAGGAGAAAGAGAGTACGCTCCAGCAGAGGCGAATGCTGCTAGACATGGTTGTGACGGGGCTGTCAATTAAAGACGCAGTTCAGAAGAGACACAAGTGTAACAAGCAAGTTTTGCCATGCTTGTGACAGGCTCCCAAACAAAGCAGGTTTAGAGGTTGGTATTGGCCCTTGGAGGTGGTTTGCACCATTTGAAGGCTTTTTGTAGTTTGTTTGTATGTCTGTCTTAAGGATACTCAGAGAGTTTGTTGGAGTTGTCGGTAGATTTACAGGCTAGCAAAAACTCACACAATATCTGCAGACATTTTTCTTAAACTAAGCCATCTAATTGATAATGATCACAATAATATCTACCTTGGGTATTGTTGGGTTTGCTCTCATTGCTTTTTTAGTTTGTCATATTAATTTTCTACCCTAAAGACATGTTGATAATAACATGATATATGTCAAAATCCAGATTTTCATAAAATAAATTCCTCACAGCCTCTGTTTTATGCCCAATGGGGATCAAGAACATGTGAATTAAATGACACAAAACAGAATCATTAGTTTGAGGACGTTATTAGAACTTTTGATTTTTCAGTCAGGTGTGCAAATGAATGTTGTTGTACAGTCTAAACTGTAGGCCATTTACTAAGATGCAATTGCAGTCTGAGGTTTTGTGTCTTCGGGCTTCCCTAATGAGCTTACAGCTTACTGACATGCTATCATACTAACTTTAGCCACTCCAAGAAAGCATGCTAATTAAAGGTTTCTTGGCTATAATATCACAGACAATAAAAGCCTCTCATCTTGAAGTGAAAGGTGACTAAACAATTCAATGAAGCAAGCAACGATATCCGATAAATCACTTAGCTTAACAGTGTTACACTTGTCTTGATTTAGCGTTGGCAAGCCCCTTACCGATTTCTCCATACAACGACGGTCTGGCCCGAGTGATTTCCATTTTTTCTGATACCGTTTTTCTTCTGTGCAACACACTTCAGTTTAGCCAAGAATGTGATTCATTTTGAAACAAAATAATAAATACTTACAGCGCTGAAAAACCAGACAGACCAAACTGTACAGCGAACTGCGCTGAGGGATAAGTGCTCATCTAGATAACATGGAACATGGCATGGAATTCTGGGAAATGTAGGTGGATGACCTACTGTGGGGCGCTGATTTTAATAGCAACTTATTTTGCCACATTTATCCCTTAACGACGTTTAAATAGCAGTGTCAAAATGTTTAAGTCACTCACTCACTCAATGTTTTAATCACATTTACAATAATATTTATGAAATTCGACTTATTTTTTAACTTCCTAGGAAATATGTTATATAAAATGTCTAAATATTGAATATAAATATAAAAGTTACATCATTTCAAGGATGAAATTAAATATTTGGCTAAAATACTAATTCCCCCAGTCATTAGCGGAAGCACCTAAATAAAAGCTCGACAAAAAAAAAAAACACTTCTATCCCTGGTAAATACGGCTCCATTTTGAACCAAAGCGGTATCTGAGGTAGTTCTGTGGCCTGTGCCTAACCTGGAGCCAGTTCTTGGCATTGCCATCACAGAAGAAATGGCCCCTCGCACCATTAAATCTCACAGCAAGAGGTTGAGTTTATCATCAGGATGATGAAACCCTGCACCTGTGCCCTCAACCCCTTTTCAGGAGCCCTAGTGAACACTAACATCTCTTCCATTAGTCCCCTGATCACATCATCATCTCATCATACATCATCGCTGTGATAAACCAATCCCTCAGGCCGGCTTTGTTCCATCTGCCCTAAAAGGCATTTAAGGCCCCATTCTCTTCATACTGTACATTCTCCCCCTTGGCCATGTCATCAGTCGAAATGGACTCTCATTCCATTGCTATGCTGATGACACGCAAATCTACATAAAAACTGACACATGTTCCTCCGCAGCCTCTCCATCCTCATCGTCATCATCATCTCCCCTGTCAATTCTCCGCGCTTGTCTAGAGGAAATAAAGGTGCGGATGAAAAACAACTTTCTCCAGTTGAACAGCTCCAAAACCGAAGCAATTTTAATTGGCACCCCACATCAGACCCAGTCTTCCCCCGTAACCAGTATTACCTTCTGTGGTCACAACATTCCCCTCCCTTCATCAGTCACCAACCTTGGCATAAGATTCGACCCTCAACTCACTTTTGAATCCCACATCAAACACATCTGCAAGATCTCCTTTCATCATCTCAGAAATATTTCCAAACTCCGTTCTTCACTCACCTTGAGTGATGCTGAAAAGCTGGTCCACGCGTTTGTCTCCTCCAGGCTGGATTACTGTAACGCACTTCTCATCAGGATCCCTGATAAAAGTCTTCAAAGACTTCAGTATGTTCAAAACAGTGCTGCAAGGATCCTGATGAGAGTTCGTAAACACGAACACATCACCCCCATTCTTCATTCCCTTCATTGGCTTCCCATCTCCACCAGGATTGATTATAAGATCTCTCTCCTCACTCACCAGTGCAATCATGGTAACGCACCCCCCTACCTAAAAGAACTACTCACCCCACTGACCTCAACACGATCCCTCCGTTCTACCCACTCATACCGTCTCCTCCTTCCCTGGACTAAGGTCAGCACCATGGGTGATCGGGCCTTCTGTTCTGCTGCCCCTCGTCTGTGGAATGCCCTCCCTGACCATCTGAAGGCTCCACAGATGACTGACACCTTTAAAAAAGGACTTAAAACTTTCCTTTTTAGAAGAACTTATAGCTTTAATTAACATCACTACTTTTTGGTCAGGTTTTTATATAGTTATTATTTTATTTTTTATTGATGCTCTTATCTGCTTTTACTTTGTAGCACTTTGAGATTTTATCCAAATGTAAAGTGTGTTATAAATTATATGTATTATTATTATTAAAATGGGTGTTTACTAGCAACCAAAATCTATTTTTTTTAAGTTAAAATCAGTGAAGGCTACTTTAAAAATGGTCCCCCATATAGTAAATAAATAGTTAAATATATAGGTAAATAAAAATAGGTAAATAAAAAACACACAGACTAAGGCAATATTCATGTTAATGTAACATTGCAAAAATAATTATTCGGATTAGATTGTGAACAGCAGTCAAAGCGTTTTTTCGTCCTACATAGCAAAAATGTATGCATATTTACCACAAGAATATCCATTGCAGTTTGAATAGCATGAGTTGTCTCACAAATGTTGTTTTGTTGTTGTTGGCGATACAGATGACTTGTGCAAAAGCATATCAATGTGCACATGGAAACAAATTGGGGAAAAAAACATACATACAAACAGACATATGCATTCACACTTGCACTAGATACAGGTCAGAACCAAACATTGTGGAATGTAAAGTGAATGTGAAAATGCATTTGTCATGGGTTCCTAGAATCATAAGAACAAATGCTTAGCTAGCTGGCTTTTGGTACCATTAACATTAATGTCTAACATTAAGTCAATGATGTAGTTAGAACACATTTATTGATTGGGGCATATTTATGCTAAAAGTCTCACAGAAAAAGAGGGACAGAGAGGCCAATCAAACATAATGATGATCACTGTTGGCAAATGATAGAGTTAAGGCCAAGTAAATTTTACTTTTAGTAACATCGCTCAAGAATTAGTTTTGTTTGGATTACCTGGCTAAACTGATATGGCCAATTTTAATGTGAGCAATATAAAATCAAGAATTACCATGACCTTAATGAATAACAATCATTATAAACAGCTAAGTTCAGATGTTGAATTACTGCTTAGTAAGTCTAAATAAGCTTCCAAAACATTTCTGTTGATAATTTTCTGTTCACTGCTTGAAGCCACATTTGTCACATATTGTAGGCTAGTTTGACAGATTCCAAAGGCATTGGTCTTCTCCAAAGGAGATTTCTTTATTTATAGTGCGCAATCGACTCAGACAAAAATCAAAACAAAAGGACAAAAAAAAGGAATTCTCTAATTTAACTCCAAAACAGCTTTTGGACTCGGACTCGTGTTTTTCTTTCTTTTTTTTTCCTTTCTTTTTTTATAAGGCAAGTGTTCACAGCAGCACATCTTTCTCTACTATTCCCTCCTCTCTCCCCAGAGGCTAATTTTCAACTGCTTATATAGC
The DNA here is from genome assembly GCA_037951165.1 of Lophius americanus. NCBI lineage: Eukaryota > Metazoa > Chordata > Actinopteri > Lophiiformes > Lophiidae > Lophius > Lophius americanus. The sequence goes on from JBBDHG010000009.1 coordinate 478,675, forward strand.
ATGATCAATTTCAAACCTATGAATAATTGGTCAATGCCAAAATCAAAATTGGTAGCCAAGTTACTTCCCTATTATATTCAATACTAGCAGTTAAACTTTAACTGCTAGTATTTTAAAGCCATATTTGTGAATGTTTATCATTTGGATAAACATTCACAAATATGGCTTTAAAATATTTGTATTACTTTAACAGAGGGAAATTAATGATCATGAATTATTTTACCACAATTATACAATCCCAGCTTCATATACAATAGAAAGAAAACCCTGCACTTTGACTTAACCACTGATGTCATGCGTGACATCAACAAAACCCATAAATGGCAGGAAATAGTGGGCGGTTCCCTCTCAAACAAAAGCTCTTCCTGGTGTGAACAAAAGGACAAACAAATGTGAGTATTTGGCAAAACAAACAAACATTTGTTCCATAATCATAATCTTCAACACAATAAAAAATATTGAAAATAACTTGAATGTGTTTTACTCTAACTTACCGCAATGATGTGAATTGTAACTAATTACAAACCCAAATAAACCTGTGATAATAAGTGAAACAATGTTATTTTAGCAATTGTAAATTAAGCAAAATTAACACAAGTAAATTAATATGGTGTACTGCTATGGATTAAGGGAAAGGGACAAGTGGAGAGTAATAAGGAGGGCTCACCCACTATGTCACACAAAGTTTTTTTTTAGTGTGGTTGGAATGTAAGGTGATATTCAGACCGGCCCAACAACAATTTCCTGAGTTTCTGTCATATGGTGGTTCAGTAACGTCTCTGTCCACCCGGTGGACATTAGCATATATGCTAATTCTAAATAAAAAACTACGTCAAGGAACTACGTCAACAGAGCCTAACAGTCGTAAATTCCCATATTTACTTTATCTGACCCTTCTACGAATCCGTGTGGCGGACAAAAGCATAAAAACTTGAGTTTGCTATCTCTGGCAATCTTATTTTTTCTTAAAGCAGGCATGAGAGGTTGATCGCAGGCGCAGACGAGCTTCAGTTCGGCGTAGACTTTCAAGATGGATGCTGTCGACACGACAGGTTTCTGTTTCTTTTTCGCCCTGGCGTGTCCCCAGCCTTCAGCAGTTCCTGTCTGAAGACTGACAATCTATCAAGATGAAACTAATTTAGTCGCCATGGTTATTTTACCACAGCTGGATTCGAATAGTATTTTTCTGAGCGATTGAGCTGTCGTAATTTTTCTTAACTTCCTGGTGTCGAACATGTTTGTTGAAACTGCGGCTAAAGGTCGAGTTTCCTCATTTTTTTCTGGGACGAGACGCTGTAATCTGGTGTATCATTTTAAACCTAAAATAACAGTTGACAATTGTACAAGGAGAGATTGCTTGAGAGACTAGCAATGGAAAGTGGAAATGAAAGTGCCTCGACTAAAGGTGAGAAGTCTTTTCCTGCTCTGACTTTCACTTGAGACTCGGAGCAATACTTCATGTTGAGATACTAATAGGGAGAAACAGTCTCTCACGGTACAAAGTGTGGCAGAATTGTGTCTGCTACGACAATATGTCCTGAAATGATGTCGAAAAATGTAAGATTTTTGCCATGTTGCTCATATATTATAATGTATATTACAGGTTTCTTAATCTCCGTGTCACCAAGCTCTGACGTCTTTCAAAACAATATTTTGGCCCCACTGAGAAGTGCGTACTTGTATGAAGAGTCTGAGCAGTACTTCAATTATAAATCTGCTGTCTTAATAAAAAATCCTGCACTGGAAGAAAAGGTCAGTACATATCTCATTCCTCTCAACTTAAAATGTAAGTCTCTGTTGGTGTTTAACCCAAAGAGCTTTCATGCTGGTTTCCTCCTATTAATGTTTTCTTTTTAAACAGTACTTTGGTTTCCGTGCAAAGAGGGCTGCAGAGGGTTATTCCGAGGAAGATCTTAAGGAATCATATGGGTTTTTGCTGTTTGACGATGTCAGCCAGGTACAGTTGTGAAACACAGGCAAAAGTATTGGAAAACACACGTTCAAGTAAATCTAAAGATGTTGCTCATAATATTTGTTGAAAGGCTCAAGCACTTGGAGACACAGGAGTGGGGACTGGGAACAGCACATGTTCAACTCTGGGAGATCCCTCAAAGGGTAAGTTATTATTATTAACCATTAGAACTTAATCACCATGAAGATCAGAAGAACACTGAACAGCTATAACATTAAAACCACCAATCTAATATTGTGTAGTTCTGCAATGCTCTGTGTATTCTGAACTTTTTCAGCAATGTGTGCTACAGTACGATAAGTACTGTAGGCATGCCCATTTTCTTGCATCAAACTTGTCAACTTTGAGAACAAAATTTTCGCTTGCTTCCTGATTATTCATCCTGCCCACTAAAAACTGTGATTGTAACAAGAAGATGATATATTTATTATATATATATATATATATATATATATATATATATATAGTTTTATACAGAGGATTGTTATACAGACTTCTTACTGTAAAATGTTTGTTTATTGTCGTTCAGTGAATAAGTAGCTCACAAAATATGAAGCGCATATACAAAAGGCTGCAAACAACAATTGTTATAAGATTCAGCCTTCCGTTCATTCAAAATATTTGGCTAGTTATGTTTGAGGAAGTGAAAGTGGCTCATTTTGTAGAGCAGTCGTCCCCTTATGTGATGGTCGTTGGCTCGATCCCCGGACTCTGAAGTCCACATTTTGAGTTGTCCTTGAGCAACATATTGAACCCCAAGTTGCTGTTGGTGTATGAATGATGGCGTGAACGGTTACTGCTCTTGATGAGCACATGGTGCCTTGCATAGCCAAATCACTGTATGAATGTTTGTGTGAATGGTTGAATGATGGCCCACAATGTAAGGCGCTTTGAGTGGTTGAGCAGACTAGAAAAGCGCTAAATAAGTACAGGCCATTTACCACCTACCTTGATGGCCATATCACTGTCACTGCCCACCGTCTTCATAAGCTGTCAGTCCTGAATATACTTCTGTAGTTCAGCATGAGTCAGGAATAGTCTGGGTTTACTGTTGCTGCCATTTGAAAGAGAATAGAAAGTGGAATGTATTCATATATAGAAATGAAATTGAAAGAGTGTTTCATGTGAAATAGAAACTGCTATTTCTCATGTCTGGTCAGATTTCAATGTGTGGTTTGCTATCACATAAATAATTTTTGTATGTCACCTGATTAAGACTGTTATCCCTCGACCCACACTGTGTTGCTAAGTTTAGGAGATATTCAGTATAAACATTGGTCAGAGTCCTTTTCATATAGCAGTTCTTTTGGTAGTATGACTACCGGAAGAACTGCTATATGAAACAAGAGCTCCACTGTAACATGTCAATGTTAAAATGTTTAAAATACGTGCTGAACCGGCCAAACCAGTTATTGCCTCTTAAATTGAGACTTCCAACCTGTTATGTGTGTCAAGTGTCTTCTCAAGTCACAATTCCCATTATTTGTACACCACCTTTCTTCATTTCTATACCATGAATTTAGTTGTACTGCTTGTAATAACTTGAAAAAACATTTTTATGTCCCAAACACAGTGGGCATATATGTAGGATTTCCCTTTTCTGTATGTAATGATATCTGGTCTATCCACATATCCCAATAACCTGCTGGAGTAGAAAAATAAATACATTTTCAAGCGTACTTTCCTATAAGTATGCTTGGAAATCAAACAGGGGTTTCTATAAGGTTGTATCTCATGGTGGCGATGGTGGCTCAGCTGGTAGAGAGACTTTACTCATTTAAAGGTTGGTGGTTCAAACCCCGGCCAATGCGGTCAACATGTCAAAGTGTCCTTGAGCATGATACTGAACCCCAAGTTGCTGCCAATGGTTGTTCCATTGGTGCGTGAATGATACCATGAGTGGTTGCTGCTCCTGATGAACATGTGGTGCCTTGCATAGCAGCCTCTATCATCACTGTGTGAATGTTCGTATGAATGGGTGAATGATGACTTGTGTTGTAAAAGCACTTTGAGTAGTCAAGCAGACTAGAAAAGTGTTATATAAGTACAGTCCATTTACCATTTAACATAAGCAATTTCTACGGTTTGCTTTGTTTTACATTTTAGGTAATTTTCACATTAGACTCAAAATTACCTATACTGGGTAGACTTTATGCTTTCACCGAACATGCATTAAATTTAAGTTTTGTCTGTTTCCTTAGGCATTCACCTATCAATGTACTCTGACTGCGTGGATCAAAATCGCTGGTACAATGGGAAATGTGGATACATTGTCATCATCAAGCTGACAAAGGTATTGATTAAAATGAATAAAATTGATTTATAATGAAATTGCGAATAATTTCTCTGTAGCACATGTTTGTTGCGTTTTCATTTGAGAAAAATTTTTATGAATGAAATCAGTCTTGTTTACGTTTACCAACAGGGTAGAGTTAAAGAGGTTTTTGAGAACTATACCCAGAATTTCACCACACCCACAGAGGGGTTTGACTGCCACGTGTCACAAGAGTTGTTCTCAGTATCTGCAAAAACCAGCTCCTTTCTTGCCTTTGAAAGGACCCAGGTAAGCAAAGAAAAAGGGATGTGATGGGTCTTGAAAAATTAAATGACACAGGTTTTGCATCTCCCGCTGAAAAGGTGTCGTGTACCTTTTTATGTCTGCGTGTATATCCGTTCTTGTGGGCACAATATCTGTTTCATCAATTTATTTGGTCTTTTTCCCTCTACTGTATGCTGTGAACAAGTTTGTCTCTGATGGTCGTTGCAGGTCTAAATGAAAGGAGTGGGGTTCTTCTTGTGATCTTACACAGTGATGGTTCTGCTTGCAGCATATGCCAATATTTGTTTAATATGTCAAACAGTTTATGGTGGCAATGGTTGAACTCAGTTGTGAAGGTTATTCATTCTGATTTTGGAGGCTTTGTTTTGGGCTTGAGTAGATCAGATCTTGGAAGATGACAAAGCAGGGTCATAAGCTTTCTTTATTACAGACGGGGGGTAATTTCTTTCATTGAATCTTGATTTAATCTCTTGTGCATTATGTCTGAATTCATGAACAATTCCTCCTCAGACGTAAAAAAAAAAAAAGAAGTTCCTTATTGGGTTTTGTTTTAAATGTCTTTGGTGGTTGCTGTTGTAGTGGAGGACATTGTTGCGTTACCTGGGTCTCCAACATGGGATGGATGCTTCTGTCCTCATGCTTAGAAATGCTTTAGTCCAAAAAGTAAATAGTGTGGTGGTTAGATTACATGGTGAATTTCAGAAAGGAACAGCCTGAGTTTATGACTGTCAGAAACATTGAGTTCTTCTGTACTTTCATTCCAAAACACCAGGATATCATCCAAAAATCTTTTCCGCAATCTTATCTTCGGTCTGAATGGACTTGCATTTGTCTCGTAGATCACCTGTTCCTCCCAATGTGCCAATACCAGAGATGCGTATACTAGCATAGCTGCTGTTCCCAAAGCAGTTCCCCTGCTCTGAAGAAAATAGCGGCCCCCTCAAATCTAAGATAGGTTAGGAACGATTTAATAATTTTTAGTAACCGTTCATTTGGGGGTAAAGTATGACGGCCTCTTTGAGAGAGATATTTGGAGATTGAGGTCCAGCCAATATAATTTGTATTGCGTGTGCACAAACTTTCCACATCCATGGGTACAGGAAAGTTTGCCTTGCCTGCTGTGCAGTTTTCGAGACAATTTAATACATCCTTTGTATCTTTGAAAAACCATGGTATAGATCTTACCAGGTCTTTCAGGAAAAGGTCCACAAACTTTGATAGTGGTTCAATTATAGATTGTATGCCTGAAACGATGGTTCTGAAAGGAGGATTGTTTGGGTAACTGAATCTCTCCAAAGAATTAAAACTCTTTGGAGAGATTCAGTTCTTTTTTCTAGTTCTTTTAAGCATAGATATTCAACCCTGGTGAGGTTGTGTAGTGTATACCACAGGTTGGGAATTTACTTACGGTGCTGGTTGGCGCAGCACATTGTGACAGATGGGTTCACTAATAAACTAGTCAAACAAAAGTTTATCACTTACTCCATTTATAGCAAATGAATAACCATCTTCTACCTTAGATAAATATACATAAATATTTTCACATCAAATTAAATTTCCATTTATAAAAGAATAAACAATCAAAATCCATATCCTACACTTTTTCATTTTTCAAATAAATGCAAAGCACCTTCTTTCGGATCTTCCCTTTAAGCGGTTGCCACACCGGATCAGTTAAAAAGAAAGTTAGAATTTGAAACCTATTTTTTCTGATCAGAAAAGTATATCCTTTTATTTCCTGTTGCCAAGTATTGTATTTTGAGGATTCTTATTTTGAACAATCACAGCGGAAGTAAAGTTGGTCGGCATTGTGTATGTGAGTTGAGGTTTTTTTTTTCGGGGGGAAAAAAGGAATTTTGATTTTATCTACCTGGGTATTTCTTAATTTACCTGGGAACGCCAACCAAGTAGAGCCTATGTATGATATGATAGAGCCTGTTGGATTTATTTCCAAAAAGTGTTTATATTTTGTCTTGAATTTGTGGCAGGCTTAAATTGCTCTGGAAAAAGGAGTTGACCATAGGGTCTGGCTGGGGTCTGGCATATTGGGACCTGTCTTTTTATTTTATCATCAAATTGTGACCTTGAAGGCCAATTGCATAGCATTTGCTATTTTAAATTGCCTGATCTCCCACTCTTCTCTCCCTTGCCATGAGGAAGACATTAGCCGAAACGTTGGCAGCAGTTAGAAATAAAGACCAAATAAAGTGGTGAAACTGAAATTAATCAACTTGAACGGAAATTTTATTTCTGTCACCTTTTATTTTTGGATGCTCATTGGAATTGTTAAATACAACAAACTAATACACTATGGAAAGCGTGTCCACTCCTAGGATCTTACCTATGCTTAATTTCCCCTTGCAGTATTATATGTATGAACTGCTACTTGATGGGAGCAAAAGGACAGCTCAGTCTCCCAGTGCTGCATATCCTTTTGCGATTGTGTCATTTTCATATATGGATACCAAAGCAACACTTTTGGCACCTCAAGTAAAAAGGTACTGCATCACTACTGATATGCATGGCATCTACTTTACTGTGATTACTGTACTTCTGTATTTACTAAATTTCCCCTTTGGGGATTAATAACGTTTCTATCTACTAAACCAAGTACTGCTTCATACAATTGCATACAATTTTAGAGAAAGTCTGCTCCCACAATTCTGAGCAGGATAAGCGGTTATGGATAATGTATGAATAAATGATTAATTGTTTAATGATTTCTCTTTTTTACAGTGAGGATAAAAAGCTGGGTAAGTAAGATCTAATATGTTACAAGCCTGGGGACTATTCTATCAAATGCTTTAAGAAACGAGGAGATATAAGTTCAACACCTCTCTCAAATGAATTAGGAAATTATTCGGGGCTAATGTTGTTCCATTAAGGTCAACTTAAGTTCATGTAACCAGACTAATTCGAGACCGGGCCAGATAGTCAAGTTTGTGTGTTTGTTCTCTACACTAGCACCCCAAAAGGACCAATGTAGATGAAATTGATCCATGGTCACATATATAATTGATTAAGACAGAACTATGATATTCATGACACGGAACATAATGTTAGGAAACATTAAAAATTCAAAGATACACTAACCAAAAAGGTTAGATAATGTGGCTGCTGCAAAATCATCAATCATGCATACACAAACATATTAGACATGTATGCATTAAGGAGGGGTTATTTCATTTGACAATAATTTTAATTACCATATTTAAATAACTAAGATTGAACTGTTATAATTTGCAAATATTTTTTGATTACTTCATCTGGTGATTCCCGCAAACAGTTTTTCATTACCATCCTTGGAGGGGTCAGCTTCAAATAGGCAGCCAGTTCTTTGAAGTTAGCCTGACATCTACCTCACGGGCTTCGATCCCTGCAGTACTGTAAGTTGATAGTGTTCTTTAAAAAAAAAAAAAAATCTAATGACTGATGATTAAGATTCTTAAACATGTTTCTGTCAATTTTCTTATTTTTTCATTTTAGCCCAGCAGTGGTGAAAGTTGACCGAGTCATTTCTATGTTGGATCTAAGACGACTTTTGCCAAGGGCTGTCTTCGAAACTTGCTTCTCTGGTGAAGGTCTGCAAGAATTTGTTAAAAAAAACAGCTTTATTGTGCAGGAGAAATTTTCAATATATCTATTTGCATTATTTGTTGATTTATTGATTAATTGATTGATGGATTTGCTGGATTAATGCTTTCTTTCAGTCTTTCTGGATGGACTATACTGCAGTCTGTGGGAATTAATTTCTTCTGCGGTAGAACAAAACAGTTCTCTTTCTATGCTTCTTTGGGAGATAAAGAAGAATGATGTTGTAAGTTTCTGTTTATTTTCAACCTTTAAAGAGGCTGGGCATAGTCTTAGTCATTCATTTCCAATCAATTCAAAAATAATCTTACCCATCACAATTTATCAGAGTCCAGAGTAGGTTCTGTTAAAGTAATACTTCCACCAGTGAAAACTCACACATTATAGAAGAGTTTGGCTCTTATTTTGTGTTGCCTCATATCTCCAGCTAACACATCGTTGACTTTTACTTGCATTTCAACATCCAAAATTTATAACTAACGTCATTTTTAATTTTGACAGGGTCTCACGTTTCCTCTTAATGATGGTGGATTTCTTATTCTGTTGCACCCCTCCCATTTCCGCACATTTAATGGTAAGAAAGAAAATCAGTACTATGTTGTCAGTCTCATTAAAAAACCTCCTAAATCTAGTTGGTTTTAATTGCTATAATTTCCCTTCAAATCAGCCACATATCTTTGTCTTTTTCCCAGACACTGAGTCCAGCGCATCAGAAGTTCTGCAAGTCCTGTTTGTGTTTCCAGACTCGCGTGTTATACTTAGAGGTGAATAGAGAATTTTAAGCTATTGCAAATATTTCATTTGATATTTTTCTTTTTGAAATGAAAATACATTTGCCCTTCTCAATATTTATTCCAGAGTGTTCCTGTTAAGCAGGAACACTCTGGAATAGACATTGACTTTAAGAAGTCAAAATTAGAGATGAGATTTAACAGTTGTCTTTCTTGATTTATTTCAGACACAACCCGTGGACAAAAAAAATCCACCTTACCATCTGAAATTCTGAAGGTTTTACCACTGTTAAGTTATGCAGAGGGCGAAGTTGAGAAAATACATAATGACACAAGTGAAATACGGTGTGATGTATATCTGCAGCATATGCAGTATTATGCAACTCTGATAAGCCCTGGCTTGACATTAAGTCCCTCTGCTGATTTAAGCATATTTCCAGAGGAATATGATGTGCCAGATACCCACAAGCACTTATATACATCCCCTGAGTGGAATGATGGAGCATGGAAGAACTTCAGGTCATACCTGAGCAAACCACTCTCTTTTCAACTACCAGCGTCTAAGGCTTCAGAAATCTTAGTAACTGACAATGGGGAACGAATAGAAGATGTAGATGACGATGTCTACTTCTGTCTGTCATCTCTGGAAGAGCTTCCAGACATTCCAGTTAACCATGTATCAGAAGACCAGCTGACTGTCCAGAAATCTGTTGTGAGATCTGTTGACAGATGCACCAATGGTGGTGGAGCACAAGACTACTCCAAAACTGTACCTGAAATTGTTGCATCAGATGATTTGCAGTGTAGAGATGTCACCAAAGACAGTGAGAAATTGGACCAGATCCTAACTGGCGGTATACAGACAAAAGATGTCCTGGCTCCATCAACATCAGATGACCATCCCGCAGAGTTAATTCTTAGCATAACTTCAGCCGAGCAATCTAGCACTGATACAAGTTTAAGTTTGATCAGTACTGAGTCCGTAAAAAATTGTAATGATTTTCAGATTTCGGTTTGGAACAAAAACGACTATGAAAGTCTCAAGCTTACCAATCCCACAAAAAGAAAACAGGGTAAGATACAAAAGGAACATTTTAAAAGTCAGAAACATGTACCTAAAACTTGTATTGAGACTCCCACTTTACAAACTGGAAAAATTCTAGTGAAGGATAATAGCCTAAAGATTTCAGTGGATGACAAGGTTAGAGACCCGTCAAGTCTGCATAACCTAGGTCATTCTTCATATAGGCCTACTCATCTGCCTAAAATGCAGAGGCGAAAAGGAAAATTTGGAAAACTATTTAGAGATCCAAAACTGAGATCTGCCACTTTTTGCCCAGTAGTTGCAGATAAGACCAAATCAGGCCCAGGACAACAGAGCCTTGAAAATAAAATATTGATGGCGCCTCCAGTTTGTCCAGTTATCAGTGAATGTGGAAGAGTCTTGACTCCTTATGGATCATCCATTACAGCTGATGAGATTAAGTATTTGATCAAACTCAAGGCTCAATCAGGAAAAGATGACGTGTGCAATGAGAAAATATTGTTTGATACCTCTGTAAATTCTTATGACACAGTTAAAATAGGGCACGAGTCTAGCGCTGCTCCTGAGACAACAATGGACAAAGAGTCCATGACTGTTTGTCATGGACTCTTGACAAAGAGTCAAGAAGCATTGAGACACAGTTGTCTCAATGCTTCTGAGACAACCGTGGACAAGGAGTCGAGCACTGCTCCTGAGACGACCGTGGACAAGGACACAAGCATTGCTGCAGAGACAGTGGACAAGGAGTCTAGCGCTGCTGCGGAGACAGCAGCGGACGAGGAGTCTAGCGCTGCTGTCTCCACAGCAGCGGGCGAGGAGTCTAGCGCTGCTGCGGAGACAGCAGCGGACGAGGAGTCTAGCGCTGCTGCGGAGACAGCAGCGGACGAGGAGTCTAGCGCTGCTGCGGAGACAGCAGCGGACGAGGAGTCTAGCGCTGCTGCGGAGACAGCAGCGGACGAGGAGTGTAGCGCTGCTGCGGAGACAGCAGCGGACGAGGAGTGTAGCGCTGCTGCGGAGACAGCAGCGGGCGAGGAGTGTAGCGCTGCTGCGGAGACAGCAGCGGGCGAGGAGTCTAGCGCTGCTGCGGAGACGACAACGGACGAGGAGTCTAGCGCTGCTGCGGAGACGACAACGGACGAGGAGTCTAGCGCTGCTGCGGAGACGACAATGGACAAAGAGTGTAGCAAAGCTCCTGAGACGACCGTGGACAAGGAGTCCAGCACTGCTGCAGAGACAGTGGACAAGGAGTCTAGCGCTGCTGAGACAGCAGTGGACGAGGAGTCTAGCGCTGCTGAGACAGCAGTGGACGAGGAGTCTAGCACTGCTGAGACAGCAGTGGACGAGGAGTCTGGCGCTGCCACGGGGACAGCAGCGGACGAGGACTATACCGTTGCTGAGGAGAGAGCAATGAGCAAAGAATTTAGTACTGCTCCGGAGACGATGGTGGACAAAACGGAGGCAATTTTAAGGGGTGGAAGGAACCAATCTCCAAACACCAATGTTAGTCAAGTTAAGCCTTTAAGACCCTCAGTTGTCGGCAGTGATTCACCAACTAATCAAGAGAATAATTATTCATCAAAGAATAACGGTGGAAACACACTTCCCTTTAAAACAATTCAAGAAAATCACACTGGGACCCCCTCACCACAGAGGTGTGCAAAAAAGAGTGAATTACTACTGAATAAACTAAAATCAGTTCTCCGATGTGTAAAAAGAAAAGCGGGAAATGTGTCGAAGGAAATGACCGATGATGGCAAAGATGCTGAGCCTTGTCAAAAGAAGGGTAGAAATCAATCACCCTCTGCAATGTTCCATTATAATGATGTTTGCCGTGAGGACACAAATCTGGGTCTTGAAGTTTCTAAGATTTCAGTTGACCCTCATTTTGCATTTGCTTTAGGCCTGACCCCGAAAGAAAAACCAGATAACAAGACTCTTAAACCAGAGGATAGGAATACTCAACGAAGAACTGACTTATCAGAGACTCAAGACCAAACTGACCTACGATCAAGTCTATCCATTTCTCCAAGGAGGAGAAGGATTAAAACACTCAGAAAGCATCAGAGCATCTCTGCTGAATGTGTTAAACAGAAATGTAAGTCAAATATTAACAATCGGATATTGAAGGAATGCTATTTCTTGATTACAATGTGTAAAATTTCTTAGATATTATTATTACAAGATATTGACCAAACATTTTTCATGGCTGTCACCTAAACAACTTTCCGTAGCATACTGTATTTATCATTTGCTAGTTCTCTGTGTCCTTTAACTTCAGTTGTAGGCGCTCGATTTTTGACAGACCCATGCCTCTGCCATAGTTTCTCTAGAAGTGAAATTTTTCATAGCAATGTATTGGTGTGATTCGATACTTTCCTTGTGCTATCTGTTATTTTCTTGCAGTTTTTATTTTCTCTACTACGTTTCTCCTCAGGGTGGTTGCATTTTCAAACCCCAGCATGTCAGGAAACTGAAAAACTCCCATACAAGGACTGTATTAAGGATAGCTCCATCAAGAAGACTGCTAAAAAACAGAGCAACAATGCTGGCCAACCTACAGATGCTTTGAACTTGCTTGCGGACTTGGCACTCAGTGCGAATAACGAGCAGGTTTCACCTCAACCACACCCAGTGCTTGAGAAAAAAACAGAAACAAGTTTCAAGAAATGTGACGTTACAAAAGATATTACTATTGTAGAGCAAGTCACGTCAGTTCTTCATGCTCTACGTAGTCAACCCTCTGCTGTACCCATTCAGCCTGTTGAATCTCTGTCGTCAAGCCAACTTTCGGGACACAGCGAAGTTGCTGGTTTGATATTTCAAGAACACGCTTACTCATTGCCCCCATCTTACTATTTACTGTCAAATTTGTCAAGTACACCAATGCCGGTATCTCCTTTAAGTGGTCCTACCAGACTACTGCACCATCAACAGACAAAGGAAGACTCAGAAATCCGAACCTCACAACCCTCTTCTGACCAGGAAGACGGACCTGAACATGACCACAGGACTCCAGTGTGCGTTAAAAAGCAGCATGTTAGCAGAGAAACATTTTGCCACTCCCGTACCTTTGTCAACATGGATGGATATGAATCTGTCCAAGTCACCAAGAAGTGGGAAGAAAACTATGACTTTAATCAAGACAGCAGGTTTATGAGTGACCCTAAGTATAAAGGTATCATCCGAGGCTTACATGGGTATGTATTATCTGTGAATTACTTATGTAAAAATCTCATTGTCAGAATTACACTGATCAGCCATAGTATTAAAACCGCCCATATAATATTATGTAGGTCCCCTTTTTTCCTGCCAAAGCGGCTTTCCAATGCACTCTGTTTTGAAACCCTTCTATCCGAACTGGCATTAATTTTCAGCAATTTGTGCTACAGTAGCTTTACAGTGGGAATAAACAAGACAGGTTGTCCTACCGACACAAGAGCTTTGGGTGCCCCTGACCAAGTCGCTGGTTCAAAAATTATCCTCAACTAAGCACTGTTAGTTGATACTAACTTGTACCGACCTGGGGCTACCAGGGATCCTTGCTTGTCGTTTGACCATTGCACTTTCACCCTCTTTAAAGTGCCTCAGATCCTTATGTTTTGCCAATTTTCCAACACATCAATTTAGAGGACAAAATATTCACTTGTTGAATATATATACAACCCTGTAAGCGGTGCCATTTGATGTGGATAATTATTGTGATCTCACTTGTCAATATGTGTAATGTAGTGGTTGATCAGTGTATATATTCAAACAATTTCAGTGCTGCACCTCGAATTTTAGTTCGGATAATGACCATTATGCTATCGAAATAACTCTTTGTGTATTTCACACCTTCTATAGACCATGGGATTTTTCCATTCAAGACACCGTGGAAGAGTCACAACTCATTATCCACATCTGGAAGGGTCTGTTCTACAGCCAGTCGACAGCCAGGTTCTTTCATATTGACTCGCAGTATCCAAACACATCCTCAGAGGAATGGGATTCTTTGGACGTGTCCTGTGGTATGGTTTCATCAACAGCTGAATCTGGGCACAAGACCAATTCATGTGCTCCTTCTTTAAATGAAACAGCCCTTTCAGAAACTTTGATTTCAAAGGCATTAGACCTCAGGAAAAAAAAAGATTCTATCTTGGACCCAGGAACAGTTATTTTGGACTTGTCACTTAGAAACTCCAACGCAGATATCGTCACTGCAGACCCACAGGTCAACCAAGAACAGACCTCTGTGTTTGAACAGGAAGAAATAAGTGAAACCCTGGCCACCCTCAACTCAACCCTGGGACCACAAAAGGCAAGTATAATTCAGGTTTGGATGTAGTGCTATAATCAACCTAAAGAAATTAACATATAATTTTAAATACATTTTCTGATGGTCCTAGGAATATAAGGAAAATGTAAAATATAGAACCCAGCTCTAAACACAATTTTTATGTATTAATTGCCAATAGTCATTGATATAAAGGGTTATTTCTAAGGGCTGCAAAAGGTAGGTGGGCTGGATGATTCCTTATGAGACAATTCTAATCTCTTGTTAGGCAGGTAGCCCCACTACATTAAGTGTATTCTGGAGGTGAGAATTGCTTAGCAATTCTCTTATATCAGTTGCTCGTCGTTAATTTAGCACCTTTGCCTGCTGCGTCTGTGTCCATCCCAGCCTTCACATTAACACGATAACTCATATTGTATTAAATAGATTCTTTTCAAATTTGATTCCCCCCGTGGAGGAAGGACTGGGTTGACTTTGTAAAGGTTATGTGTATATTTCTGCCACTAGGGGGAGTTTAATAACCAAAGGTTTTCAGGCCACAATTAAGTCCAAATTTGGTGCACATGAATCAACTCAAGGACATCTATCTTGTATGTGTCATATTTCACTCTAATAGTTCATATTTTGCTTACTGGGGAATATTTTTTAAGAGAGATGCTCTCTTAAGATAGTTTTGGTTTTATATTTGCAAAAAATAAACTTCCCAACCATGTGTCCAAATGGGCTCATATGAATTTAAATAAAGTAATCTATCTTGTATATACATTATTCAACTTTAAAAGTTTATATGTTACTCATTAAGAGATCTCTTTATGGAAAACGCAGTTTCTCATCAGTGAGTACAATTGTGTCTAAATTAAGTTCATATGAATTGACACAAGGAAATATGTCTTGCTTTAATACTGAGCTCTGAAAAAGTTTAATTGTATTTATCTTCATTATTGAGTCTCTAAGGGATATATTCCAAGAACATATTGCTGACTTCCTAGATTTTGGTTAGGTTGAGTTAATATGGATTGCTTGAGATTATTAATTAGTCACATTATAGGAGTTCAGTCATGCCTTTTGCATGGAATTCCATGCAAAAGGCAAGGGATTCAGTGTTTTCGGGGATAATAATACATTGAATTTATAACGCACTTTACATTTTGATCAAATCTCATAGTGCTAGATACACCCTTGCAGTCATCGACGACAGCACAGGTCTAGTTAGATGTTATGCATTCGTCTAAAATTGTTTAAATACACTATCTGCTGCTTGATCCAGTTGTACATGTGGTTCTATACTGGTCTACTCTCTTCAGAATTCTTTCCAAAAATCTGTCTGGCAGTCAAGGTGTGTTGTGGCAAAAATTCAACTGAGCCTCATTCTTGTTCTAGGTCGGCAGTTTTGCCCCATGCCAATTTTTGACACTTGTCTTTTGAATAGTGGACCCCCGAAAAGGGATTTTTATTGGGATGAGAGTAGGGCTACAACTAACGACTATTTTGATAGTCGATTTATCGTTTCAATATCGACCGATTAATTGATCTATCCGATAATATTTTTGTCCTGGTTGAATAAAGGTTATATCAAAATAAATGCAAAACTACTAAATGGCTCTTATTTTGCTATCAGCTTTTGAATCTAGCTTTAGTTTGTTTTAGGCAAATGCAAACCAACGATGAAAAAATAAAGAAATTCTTTCTAAAATGTCTTTTAATAGACAATACTGCTTTTATAACAGACTGTTAAACCAAAGAGGTTGCCATACCAACAGTGTATTTACTGAACTGTAATTTATCCCTTTCATTTTGCATCACATCACTGCTGATACAAAAGGTAAATAAAATGTATAGATAAATAATAAGAAATACAGTAGTTTCTCTGGAATGGAATCAAACATCCACGTAAATTAAGGAATATTAACAAGGGTAGAAAGAAAACAGTCAGTGTTTTACAACAACAACTACATTAGGCTAAATCGTTTACAAGTTGGATGCAGCCCACATTGGACACACCCACACCCAGAGGTTTGGACTTGGCAGGCCCCAACACACTTTCAGCAGTAATGTGAAGTGTCTCCATGAGCAATGCAATGTGTTGTGTTTTTAAGGTAGGGGAACATTTTTAACGTGAAGAGTATCATCGTGATTTAATAATAGTTATTTGGTACTCTCGACGTCATTAACAGTTCACTACATTTGAAAAGTCAAGTTAAACCCAACAGAAAAGTTAAGTACATGCCCTTTATCATTGAGCTTGTGGGAAATCATTTTAATTTGTAAGAAAAGTAACCAGCGGAAGAGGACCAGCAAGTCAAGATTTTTTGCCTTGACCTGGGTTAACAGGGATGGAAGATTATCCCGAGAAAGTTAGTACATATTAGACATGTTGGAGCTTTAGGCAGCAACGTTTTGCCGGCAGGCTTTGCAATTTGTATATTCATAATACGGACCCAGGTGGTCATTCAGTAAATATTCAATATGATCGCACACGGATGACTCGATATGTTTCTATGGTGGATAGAACTTTGGAGTTTCCATTCCCTCTATTTCCACGGAATGCCATGCTGCCTACCGTTTGACCGCACATATACCAGCACACACCCGCATACATACGTGACTCAAGATGAGATATTTTTCTAATGCCTCACACTTCAGCGTGTCTTGCAAAATACTGTAGTTTACAGAATTCCTATGATAAAAATACAGCAAAGTTAGTAATTGTAGTTAATCTCAAAAACCAATCTTGACATCCCTTGTTCCGTAGTCTTCTACATTTGTAGAAAATGTGTCACACTAGTGGGTCTAGGGAGATGCAAATATCTTTCTAACAATTCCGTAACTGATGGATATAGTCTTGGCTTAGGGGGCAAGTGGTGAGACCAATGCGCCAACTAAGTACTTTTGAAGTTATTGATTGTCTCCCGTCTGCAAATAGGTATCAAAGCACTTTGTTAGTGGTTTGGATTTAGTTTGCAAGAGGATGAAAACTTCAAACAGGCCCAGTTGATATTAGATTACCTTTTTGGTTCAATAAATGCAGTTATCATTTTTTAAAACATGCATTTTCTGTTTACTCTAAATGACATTGTTTTACAACAAAATAAGAATAAGTGCTTTCTATTAGTACTATAATGGGGTTTTAGAATGTGATAGATGCACCATGTGATACTGCAACCCTACCTTCCTCAATTGATCTAGTAATGTTCCTGCCTCTGTTGCTATATCTGGCCAGACACGCAATAACAATTAATTTATGTATTTATATTGTATTTAAACAGGCTGATGATGCTATTTAAAGGTGAAACACCCCAGCATGATCAAGGGGTTATTGCTCCATTTGTTAGTACATAGATAGCAAAAGTGATGAAGATTCATGGAGAAAAATGTTTATATTGGAACACCTAAGAATATGTCGAGTTTCATATACTGAAAAAATAATAATAATTGTGTTTTGTCCCTCTATTTACAGTGTTACAGAAATGTTATGCACGGCACAAACATTGCAAATGATGTGAATGAAGTTAGAAGCACCCATGACAGTAAAGGGGCTGCAGTCCCTTCCCAACAAGCTGGGCATATCGATGTACCATCTTTAAAAATCGGTGGAACACGTATTTCTGTTCAAGAAGACATGAAGACCACACCAATTAAGCTTCAACATTATCAGAATGCCCCACAAACTGCTCAAGTGTTACATGTATGCAAAACTGAGGAGACATCTACCAGACATTGCATTGAAGATTCAGAAGCTAAGGAGATGTATTTAGTGCAAAAACAGGCAAAAGATTCCTTTAAAACTAAGATGGATGAAGAGGAAAAATCCAGCAAAAAAACTCATGAGGCTCATAAATCCGAGCATCGTGAAATTGAATCCAAACTTGTGGGAAACTGGGAATTAAAAGAAAAGTCATTCCAAGCAGGCAATTCAGAATTTCCACAAGAAATGATCCTTACGAACAAACGATCGGATGTGCATCAGCTCTGCAATGGAAATATTCTGGAAAAGGAGAAGCTATTATCTTGGGAGAGATTAAAAGCACTGTCAACAGATAAGGCTGATAATCAAAATGATGGTCTGAACTTCTGTGGAGTACAAAAAGATCAAGTGATTGAAGATGATCCCCTTGGAAAAGGAGATAAACTTGATAACAATTCAATTTCAAATGTTGAAGGTGACCATAGTTTAAATATTCAATCAACCAATCCACCAATGATATGTGATGTCTCAGACTCATCTAAGATGGATTTCTTCCCCAATTGTCAACATCACAAACAAGTGGAAGAGGAACTACCTCGATCAGGCAAAAAAGAAGATGGCTGTCTTGATTTGCAGTTTTGCACATTGTATGCCAATGCCAGAGCCTTTAAAGATGAACATTCCTTTTCAGGCGTGCCATACATGTTATCTGAAAAGAAAACTGTTGGTAGTAAACCTACAACAGAGGAAAATACTAGAGAACGTATTTTAACGCCAGATCTGTGTGATCAGCAATTACCTTTGAGTGATTTTCCAAACTCCATAAAGGATAGCATCAAAGAGTGTAATAAACAAGCACCATTGGACGAGCGTTTACTTCCAACAAAAAACAAAGAGGCCTGCCATGATTTGCAAATGAGAAAGCCCTGTGCAGATGGCGGAGCTCTGACAGTTGAACATGCCATAACAAGTGACTCTCCTTTCGACACAGCAGATGTGAACACTTCTTATAATGGCCCTGTGGTTGAAGAAAATTACATTTGTTTAGAAGATAAGGCACATTATCCAGAGGTTAAACCCATATCTTATGAGAGCAACTTGTCATTAGAATGTTCGTCAGCCCATGGGTCAATTCCCCAGACAAATTATAGTGTTGAAGCAGAAAGTAAAAATGAAACTATAACAACTGCCTATCCTAATAAACATGTTCATGAGTGTCAGGATACTAGATCAGGTGAGGGAGAGCAAGATTATGTTCGATCAGGTCAAAAAGAACAACTTCATGGTCAGTCTTATTCTTGCCGGCTGTTTGAGGCTGTAACAAGTCATGAAGATGAGTTTGCATCCCTTAAAGAAGATCTCAAAAGTGGAAAAACGAGCGGGACACTGAAAAACCTCCGTAGTATAGGTGTAATTCCATTTATTGGAATAGAAACGCCTTTAAAAAGTTCAGTACAACCACAAAACTCGCACTCTGAAAGCACATTGGAAGAGGATCAAGTCCAGGAAGTAAAATCAATTGTCAGTGAAAGTACCCACCCTGAAACTGTTCTGCTCACAGAGGTATCCAATATTTCCCAAATAGAACAGTCTGCTGATAAAACAGTAGTTGAAACATGTCAACCAGGCCTTTCAAGAAGTGAGGTCGACAATCTATGCCTTACCCCAACCATGGATAGGAAGCCATATCCGCACACCATCCGCCTTGGCCCTTTGAGTAACTTTAAAAAAGGAACTCAGAATTTACTTGACAGCTCAACATTAATGGAAGATGGGATGTCTCCTGACCAAACACCTGTGTGTACAATTACCAGTGATCCCAAACCTCATTCTGGTCTTAATCTGGAACCAAAACCTCAAAGACTTCTAAACAGTATAAGCTCATTTTTGTCCAAAGACAGCCACCCTAACAAATCCAGCCTGGCTAAAACAACTGACATAGAGAAATATTTGGATCAGACATATAATCTACAGGAAATGTCAACAGGGCAAGATTTGTATAATGTCCACTCACCTATTCCTGAGTGCTTACAATCCTTTAAGCAAAATATTGACCAAGATGGGCATGATTTATTATCTCAGACTGATTTACCATGTAAACCAATTGCATATAATCAGCGTCCTATCATGATTGTGAAACCATCTAAGAGTGATGAAATTCAAGCAGATTGCATTTCTGTAGAGAGGGAAAATGAAAACGTTTCCAGAAATGTATCTAAGAAATCCCCCAAAGTCAGCGACACCGCACCACCTTCCATGTTGTTGGAGAAAAGGAAAGAACATGTGAAAGCAAGTTCTGCAAAAGTACCAAAGGGTGTAAAGCAAGATGCTAGAGAGATTTCTCCCAAGAGTAGTTGGCTACCAAATGATAGTGACACTAAGTCTTATTCAGATAAAGCTATATTAGTTCAAAATCCTCAGTATGAAGGAGGACACATTCAAAAATTCAACAGAATTCCTTCACCCCCTCTACTCATGCACTCTTCAAAAACCTCCCTTAAAGTTACAGATGGAAACCAAAGTTTCTTGACAAATGATTTAATTGAGAAAGTCAGAAAAACGGACAAAAACAGCATCGACATGGCAGGGAAAGATTACTCGCATGCATCTACATCATATTCAAATTGCAACGGTGACAGTAAAATAGACGATCATCTCTTCCTGGAACCTCAAACCGTCACACGCACAATCTTAAACACCAGCCCGAAGGGATCTGATTCCTTTCTGGAACAGCTTTCCAAGAGGTGCCTACCAGATGAGCTAACCCAAACATCAATGGAACAGGAATGCCTTATCTTTTCAGAACAAATGAAACAGCTTTTGAAAAGGAGCAAAAGGGGAAAACCCTTAAACCATCTGGATACGCATGACAAATTGAATCGGTTTTCCTCCAGTCTACACTCCGACAATTTAGAGGAGCAGCATGATTCAGTAGATAATTTGGATTTCCAGACTCTTCTAGGATCAAAAATCAAGGTAGATATGACTAACAGGAAAGCCCTCGTAGACATAAGAGAGGAAAAAAATAATTTTCCTCAAAGAATATCTGAAGGAACAAGCAATCCTGAGGAGCATGCTCAACCTTCTGATGTGACTGCTGAATGTGACTGCCTTTACACAGCAATGATGAATGATGTTTGTGCTGTCAAAATGGTTCCATCCAAGGATTTCATAATGGATAAAGGCTACAAAAAGACTGAACTAAGTGACCGTTTTGCCTTGTCTGTGCAAACGAAGAGAGAGATGGATGAGATTGTTGGCAGTAATATGGATTCAATTAGGACAAAAACCTTTCAAGTGAAGTACAGGTTCTTCATATTAGAGACATCAGATGAGCCCTTCTTTGAGGAAACCAAGGTAAGACCAATTTTGAATAAACTTCCAATGCAATACTTTATTTACTTATAACTTATCTACTAACAGATCTGCCAGAAAACTTCCGATAATGTTTAGATCCTCTTTTGCTGAAAAAAGAAGTCTGATGTACTGACAACTTTCAGCAATTTGTGATACAGTAGCCCTCTAGTGGCATCAGACAACACCCGCTAGCATTCACTCCCCATCATATCATGTATATGGCATTGAAAACCTTTTTTAGTAATTTTATGTAATACTCACACCTGTCCAGAAGTTGTCCGTACTATTTGTTGTTTCCTCTAAATGAAGACTGAAGATTGTGGTCAGCTTGTGTCTACAAAAACATTTCAGAGCTGCAAACATTTTCAGAATATCCATGCAAAGGCCACAAGTCTCTTTCAAAAATAAACTTCTGCTGAGAAGCCAATTTATCTTTCATCCATATGCAAGATTTCCTACATACCCTATCACAAAAGCATACAATGATTTTTTTTTTTAAGTTACTCAATAACCAACCCAATGCTTCAATTCCTTAAAACAATCAAAGAAATTAATTTCAAAGCAGGGAGAAACTTGCTGGGAGAAACTGGTTACTAAATTTTGGGTAATTTATCTTTATCAAAAGGTAAAGTTACAGGCAGAAGGCCATTCTGCTGTTCTGCCACACGAGTTCTTTCTTGGGGAGGATCGGTCCTCACCTCTTCTCATCATCCTCAGGAATATAGACATTGCTCATCATCTTTTTGAGGTATTTAATCAGCTGGTGAAAACAGTCATGACTTGTGTTCTGCAACAGATAAACAAGAATAAATGATTTTGCTCCCTCCTATTTCAGGTCCCAGATTTGCTCAAGTTAAAGGAGTCGCCACATGTGAAGTTTGCTGGAATTGATGAGCCAGATGATGTTGTAAATCTCACTCAACAGGACCTCCTGATCAGCGGTGGTTTTATAATGGTTGACAGTGCAACACTGGAATCCCTCAGTCTTAGTATGGGCACCAACGAATGAATACCTGCCTTTTGTTGTTTCAACATCGTCATGTATGCCGTTAATAATTATCTAATTATAAGTTAAACCTATATTCTCAATTTTCTATTCATTTAAGGCAGCTTGAGAAAATTGTCAGACATCCTGAGATACCTAAAGACAATGGGAAAGTGGAAATGGATGTTGCATTATAAGGACAGCCGTCGACTCAAAGAAAATGCGAGGTAGGGGATCATTTTGAAAAAAGAAAATCACTCCATTTTAAACAGCAAGTTTAAAAAAGTAGTAAGTAAAAGCATTTCATTTTCTTAAAATCATGTTTTGTTTGATAACTAGTTCCATAAATAAGCAGGTCATGTTTCATGACAATTAAAATCTATTATAAAGAGGTAATGGAACAACAGCTAAAATACGTGGGAAATGGAATAGGTATTCAGATCAGGCATCATCTGCCATCTTATCACAGAACTAATGAAAGGATAAACCACTTGACACAGCAACATTTACTTTAGTGTGTTCATGGACTATAGATGAG
Organism: Lophius americanus; assembly: GCA_037951165.1. Lineage (NCBI taxonomy): Eukaryota > Metazoa > Chordata > Actinopteri > Lophiiformes > Lophiidae > Lophius > Lophius americanus. The sequence goes on from JBBDHG010000009.1 coordinate 501,412, forward strand.
CTTTTTAGGGTAATTATCATCCACGAGGCTGCTGCAGCTCAGACTTCGTATTATCCACTTCTTTGTTTATCCATTTGCTCATTATTTCTATTGTCATTCCAAGGCTTTGCTTTGATTTTCAGTTACCAAATTTTGTGCTGTGTTTGTTGATTTTAACATTTTGTCTGTCATCACATTATCCTTCTCTTCACACATCCAGGATGACTGCAGAGGCAAAGGAGAAGAATCACTTTGTAAACTGGTGTCAAGAAGTTGATCTGTTGGAGGTCTTGCCTTACCATGAGTGTGACATCATGTCAAAGGATCAGCTAGACTATCTGACATGTTTGGTTCACTTGCAGATCCAGAATATCTCCGCACGCTACCCTGTTTTTATAACTGGTGCGAAACTGCTTCACAAATAGTACACTACAGTGTCTCATAATTGACCATTTTAATAGTACTGGTTGGTTTTGTGAATAATGTCTGGTTTAGAAAAGTAAAAGTTGTTGGGATGGTATAATTCAAAGAAATGACATGATTTTTTTCCTGTTCTTGCAGATACAACAGAGAGCTCATTTGGAAAAAATGGAATTTTTACAATTGCTTTCAGTTCTTTCTTGACCTGTTATTCAAACAAGACATTTACAGCATGACCTAATGGAGCGAGATGGAGGTGGACTTCAGTCAAGTACACAACACAACAATCAAAGCCTTACTAGATGTAAAGAACCCACTGATCCACCAGAAAAGGTGATTTCATATGTACTGAATGTTCTTATTTTTCATCACTTCAGTTCTTTTGAATCCAGCAATAATAATCACTTATACCTGTTTTTATTCATTTTATTTGTGGTCATTTGACCTTAATAGTTAGTGACAACACTGCCAATATGCAGGCAGGTGTCCTGTTAATACTCTATGCATGTCGGTATTGTAATATGCTTTTATTTAAAATTTTGTTGTAAACATTTTCATCAGTGAATTTTACATTTTTTATATTATATCTTTTTTTATAATATTTCTGGCATATGTTTGCAGTACAATCAATGTTAAAATTTACTTGTTTGTAGTTTTAATGCTGCACAGTTAAGCAGCTTTTGGAGTGGCTTGTAATGAAAATCTGCTAATGTCCACTGTTTCCGACAGTGGTTACCGATACTTGAATTTTGAATTATTTTAGCAAAACAATTCAAAAATCATTAAGTGCTTAATATTTGTGTTTGCCATGACCATCGCACTGGACAGTGCAAGGATTGATAATAAACAGTTTTATTTAAATGTCCATCTTTAAATAAAAATTGAAAAAAAGACACCATCCATACTGGCAAAGTATGTGCACTTTGATCCTATATACACAAACTCCGGTGTATATTGATGCACACAAACGATCCTTCCAAAGGAAGACCTGTTTCTTTGTTTAACCTCCCCCTCATATATTGGGATATTTCCACTATTATGAAATTAATACTTAACTGTCATAAATGATATTATTTCTCATTCAGCATTCCCCTATGGAGATCAAAACTAGCTGTAAATGTGAAGTCGTCACGACTTAAGTGTGAACAAGATTTTGTGTATATTGAACAATCTATCAAAAATGGCATGTAAAGTGGTTGACAGCAAACGGACTGTCTCATTTAGTGTCGGTAGCGGATATAATTAAAGAAATACGTGGCATGGGATGTTGTTACAGTGTACGCCGTATCTGGAGGGGGCCGCACAACAGAAGAAATTTAAAAAATGTCTTTTCAAATCTCAAATTTGAGGTCAAGAAACATCTTGCGAAACACAGAAGTGCAGACAGCGCCTTACATTGAAGCGCCCATGCAAGTCTATTCTCCGACGCTTTTCACGGTAAGGTTCAACACCGGGCACAATATCTGACTCACTTAAAGACATTTATGAGAATATGAAAAGATAAATGATATTCACTGGAACTTTTTATATTTGAAGTAATGTTTTTTTGATTATTTGAAGGCTGAATAAGTATTTTATATTCTTTAATTATAACCGATCAGTTATTTACTGTCTAACTTGAACAGCAAGTTCTTTGTATAGTGTTTATTTATTTTTAAATAATGCTTGGTAAATAATATCAAAATCAAAAATGATTATACATGGGAAAAATATTGTAATTTTAATCCTTTATGACTGTATAGTTGAACAAAACATAATAACCGAAAAGATCATAGAGTCTGTTCTACATAAGAACAAATCCAAAATAAAACATTGCTGAGTAACGGAATGTTCGTAGAAAGTGTGTAAGTGGGGTTTAAGAACAAATTTCTTCCTAAGAACAGTTGGTGAATGAGGCCCCATGCCTGGCCTAATGTGATCAGAGTTCCTGGATGTCAAAGGTATTGATGCTGTTGACTGGTCCTCACGTTCACCAGACCTGAATCCAACTGAGAACCTCTAGGAAATCATATATCGGTCCATCAGACGCCACCACCACAGACTGTCCAGGAGCCTGCTGATGCCCTGATCCTGGTCGGGGAGGAGATCCCTCAGAACACTATATTCTGTCTGATCAGGACCAGGGCCGGATGTTGTCAGGATTGCAGACAGGCAATTGGATGCCAAACCAACTACAGACACATGAGTCATGAGTCTGTAGTACTCAAGTGTACTCAAGTCGGATCAGCTTTTGATTTCAATTTTTCACCTTGATTTTTTGTTAGAGTTAGATTGTTTGAGTTAGAATCCAGCTGGAAGAGGGTTCATGATTTTTGTTTCCATTAATAGTTATGTAATTGGGTTAGATTTATGATTTACACAATGTATATTAATAAAGATTTTCAATTTGAATATTTAAGTCATTGAGATCAGATCTGTAATTTATGTGTTCCCTTAATTCTTTTGAGTAGTGTTCACACAGATCCATCCCTCAACAATAAACAATTTACATAAATAAAATAATTATTAATTATTAATTATTATTATTTACATTTTAACAAGAAAATAAAACTCCCATCTACTCCCCGCTGCGAACGACATTACTCAACAAACCGCTAAAGAAAGAAACAGTAAAACAAACTGTTACACAACATCAATTAAACAGTAAAATCTTACAAAATAATGTGTGTTTATTTACCAAAACAACTACCTGCCACATGGTTAACAATCACAAGTTCCACTAGACCTAACGTAACGTTGAACCCGTCATTACACCTCCACCGGCCACCTGCTTGGCCTTCCCAACTCGGTACTGGTCTGTAAAGGTTTTGGGTTGCAGGGATAGGTACCATCCTTTGAGACGTGTTGGAGTCGTTCATTTGATTCAGCCACTACATAGCACAATGATCGATCTCTAGGAAAAAGGGATGTCCCAGCAGGTAATACCTCAGCCACTCAATTGCCCACTTCATTGCAAAGTACTCCTACACAGAAATAAGCGGACACCTCTGTCCACCTGCTTTCTTCAGAAGCTCCGCCCCCAGGCCACCACTGGATCCACCACCACTGGACTGCATCCATCTGCAGTGTGATTGGCTGAGAAGTCTGAACTGTGGTGAACAGACTCACGTGTAATGGCATTCTTGAGATTGTTGAAGGCCCTGTTACAGTCATCATTCAATCTCAATTTGTTTGTGGCTGAGGCCTCGGTGAGGTCAGTGAAGATCGCTGCCCACTCAGCAAAGTGGGGGATAAACTTGCTGTACCACCCAACCAGCCCAATATTTATTATAAATAATTGCACCTTCCACTTGGTGGTGGCAACAAGATGCGAGTGGATAGCGGCCAAATCACATTTTCCTTTCACAGCATGACCACCCCCTGTCAGACGACTTGGCCCAGGTACTCCACTTCTTTATGTGCAACAAACCTGCATTGGTGGTCAGTCCAGCTGTCTTGATCAGGTGGAGGAATCGCCGCATGTCCACGTGCTCCTTCCAGATCTTGCTAATGATGATGTTGTTGTACAGGTAGGTGGCTGCAAACTGTTTCATCTCTCGATCAGTTGTTGGAAAGTTGCAGGTGCCCCGTGGAGCCCAAATAGCATCAGCCTGAACTGGAAATTGCCTTAGAGCATTGAAAATGCCGTAACCCCCTTGGTCTCAGGTGCCAGGGCCAGCTGCAAGAACCCTTTGGTCAGGTCATGTGTGGTGATGAACTTTGAACTGGCATCTGGCCAACAGCTTACTGTCATTTGTGGGAAAAAGCAGCATCACTTGGCCTGGATGGATAGTTCTTCCTCTGGCCTTTTTGTCATACCAGGTCTTCTGGTTGGCTTGTGGCTCCTTGGTCAAAGCTGTCATCTGCCCCAATCTGCCTCTCATTTTCATAACGTAGGCCACCACTTTCTCCATCCCTTGGATTTTCCTAATTCTCCTTCAGGTGGTCTAGCGGCCCCCTCAGCTGACGACCATACAGAAGTTCAAAGAGTGATAAACCTGTCAAAGCCTGTGGCACCTCCCGGTAGGCAAACAACAGGTATGGCAGCCATTGGTTCCAATCCGAGCTTGCGTGGGACACAAACTTCCATAGCATGCCATTTAGCATCTGACTGCACCTCTCCACCAGCGCATCTGTCTGGGATGGGTATTGCTTGGTCTTAATACCCTTTTAAACCTAGCAACTGATACACCTGCCTCAGAAGCTTGGAAAGGAAGTTCGTGCCACATTCCCTGACGACCTCCCTAGATAAGCCTCCCCTTGAAAATAGCGGAAGAAGACATTTAGCAACTTGTCTGGCCTTAACAGATTTGAGGAGAAAGGCTTCCGGGTAACGCATGTCATAGTCACATTTTACCAAGATGTACCAAATGCAAAATGCTCTTCTCTCAATGGGCCCCACTACATGGGCGGCTTTAGCTCAGTGGGTAGAGCAGTCTACCTCACCCGGGAGACTAGGGTTCCAGACCAGCCCCTGATGCACAACTGGCCGTGCGTCCTTGAGCAAGAGCCTATAATCTCAGCTCCTTGGGCGCTCCACAGGGACCGCCCACTGCTCCCTCAGGGATGGGTCAAATGCAGAGATACATTTCACGACATTGTGCTGTTTGTATGTACTGTGTAAAGTGATAAATAAAGGAAAGTTTATTACATCCATACATATTGCGTTAAATTGGTCTATGACGGATAATAAGGGAAGATAGGCACGGGCTACACCCCTGGGTGAAGTTCTTTGTCATGTCTCACAGGAAGCACAGCAGTTTTCTACTTGGAATGCTAGGTGGCCTGACCAGGGGATAGCGTAACTTAGCTCCATGACTTTCTGCATGAGGCCCTGTTGCAAAGCTAAGGCCTCAACAGAAAGCCCTTTTTCATAACAAAGCTTGTGTCAACTAAGACGTCAGTCTTGCCCTGACTCACACCCTCATCGTCAGAGACACTGTTGTACCATGACAACTGTCTTTCAGCCGTGCAGCCCCTTGTCTCTGGAACCCTCTCCCATAAACCTTTCGGGAAACTGACTCTCTCCACACCTTCAAATCCCGCCTAAACACATCTTTTTAGATTTGCTTATTACTTATGTGTGACTTTGGTCTTTTATTTTATTTCTAGCCTTTTATTGCATACCTTTTTTCTAATGTCCTGATATTTTTTGTTTTACTGTTGTATCTGTAAGTTGACTTTGAGTGTCCCGAAAGACAATGAATAAGATGTAAATAAGATGTATTATTATTATAAGACTGACAACCAACTGTAGGATAATCCTCAGCTGTGGGGTACAGTTCCTCATCACCATGAACACAACTGATGTTGGACGTAGCCGGACTCAACCGCTCTCTAGGCATAAAGTTTGGCAGGACAGCAGACTGAACTGAACAACCAGTCGAAAAGTGCCTCCTTACGCTGACCATTACCTAATGCTGGTATTGTTGTACATTGTAAGCAGAGGGATCAGCATGAGAGCCCACTTTTTTTTTTGATCAACGGCAGACGGTGCCCATTCTTACAAAAGTACAACAGTGTTCAATGTCATCATCAGGAAAGAATGGTATCATGTTGGGCTCTCTATGGATGATTGATGCTCTCCGTGGAGGTGGTTGCTCGGCTGGCCATCGCTCCTGGATCTCCACCATCACCCCTCATTGTTGTCATTACTGTCTTGGCATTCAGTTCTGCTCTCATTGAAATCTCTAAATTCTTTCACCTGTGCTTGAATGTATAGGAACTGGTGCTGCGTTCTTCTCCATCGCTGGTCTCTGGATGCTTGTGAGCATACCAGGGACTTTACTTTACTTTGCTTGTCAAACCATCCAGTTTATCCGTATTGCTGGCTGCTGCTGCCCCCTGCCTATCACCTGGAGCACCTTGTTCAGCATAATCCATCTCCTCAAGTTGTGCTACTTTCTTTCTTCTGGTCATGGTTTCTCCTCAATCGCTGTCAAACATTTTATTGTGACATCACTTTTTACCTGGCTCAAGCAGCTCAAGCAGCTTTGACGTGCTGCAAACTTGTTTTAATTTTTCTGCACCGTGTGGACAGGCACCGACCATGAACATACCATACACAGAGTGACTACCTTAAATAAACGTCCCTCCTAATTCCCTATTGGCCCGTGCCATTACAACATTAAAGCCACACCCACATAAATATACAATAAATATTTACATAAAACCATAACCAAAATAGAAACATGCTTTCAATAAATATATACACACACAACCTTCACGGATAAATACCCATAAATAATTTAGAAATGTTTACATTTAAACAAGAAAATAGAGGACAGGCAGAGGTAAGTTTGATGTTTTACAATTAAGAACACGGTGAACAAAATGATCACAGTTTGCTTAAACAGTCTTACTTTGTTCCTTCCCTATGTCATCTACTGCCGCAATCGTAATATGAATGTGTTTTGCACTGCTGTGAAAAAGTAATGGAGCTGCCTCTGATTCATTCTATTTATCTCCCATTAAATTGATGATCATTTTCCAAGTACAGTAGCTCTGTCCAGTTAGGAAGCATAAGCAATTGTGAATCATTTCCACCTGTTGTGAAGCAAATGAAGGCAACAACTGGAGCACAGGGGAGGCAACAACATGACAACACACAAAAAAGGAATGCTTCCGCAAGTGGTGGACCATTTCTCTCTCCTTATTCTTCCTGACTGATTTTTCTCTGGTTTTGGATTTTGCTAGTGCTCTTGACACTACTGCTAGCATGAAGTTGTACCTGTTGTTTGTTCAGTTAGCACCTGTAAACCAGCTCCTCCATGATGGCACATCCATGCGGGCTGTCACAAGAAGCCACAGCAAAAGATGTTCTTCTGTGTCTCCCAGCACAGTGAAGAGGAACAGGATGAGCACTGCCCGATCCCTACAAAATGACTCCAGCTCACAACGTGTATGCATGTTTCTGAACAAACTTTCAGAAACAGACAACATGCCAGACAGCATGAAGGCCCGTCATCAGCGTTGTCAGATTGGAGTTGTATTATTATCGTACCAGAGGCTCAAAATTATCCTACGTGTCAAATTTGCCTCATAATTCCTGTTAGAGCTCAGTGTTAACCTGTAACTGCTGTACTTTACTACGTCTACTGTACGGCATATAATATATTTACTCTCAATAAAATTGGAGAATATTGCCGCTGATGGAGAAGCGTCTCTCTGTGAACTGAATCTGAGGGCTCCACAGACGACTGACACATTTAAAAAAGGACTTAAAACTTTCCTTTTTAGCAGAATCTAAAACTTTAATCAACATTGCTGCTTTTTGGTCAAGTTTTTCTATAGTTATTATTTTATTTTATTGATGCTTTTATCTGCTTTTACTTTGTAGCACTTTGAGATTTGATCCAAATGTAAAGTGCGTTATAAATTAAATGTATTATTATTATTATTAACCGTCAATCTGTGTGTCTTACACGTTATAAAGACGCAAAATCTGCAACCTCTTCGCAATCCTCATGGTCCTTTTTTTTAATGTTTATTTTAAATAACAATTTAAAATTAAAAAAAAAATTTAGTATGTAGTTCAAGAAAAACAGACAAAATGAAAACACAATAAAGTAAATTATAACTGTTACGGCCATCTCAGCCAAGCTCCAGTGCTTGCTGCTCCAAATTTAATTAAACTCTTCAAAGTAGATATTGAAACCAGCGTTGAAGGTACCGGATCTGTGCTATGGCATGATGATTGTGGAGGCATGGATCCTCCAGTGAGCTATTTCTCTCGTAAATTTAACAAACACCAACTCAAATATTCCACTTTTTAACATATTCTTTTTCCTTTAAATACATAAATATGCCGCATTCAGTCATCGGTTCTACCAGACATTTAGTACAACTACCATATCAGAATGGAGGAAAAATCTCTTTATTTTAAAGGACGGTGTGTCCTCCCAAGAAAAAAAAACATCTTACCCTCTTTGCGTGCCGCCTCCACCGCTAGCCACAGCTTCTTTCACTTCTACCTGAGGGTCTTAAAAGGTCGTCAGCAAAGCGCAGGCCATTATCCGAGGGGACAGAGTTTTTAGCTGCCGACCAGACCGCTACTCAGTGGACCCTGGAGGAAAACTGGATAATGATGCTTCTGTGTCTTTTTGCATGCTTTTCTCCAAGTTGGTAGACAGTGTCGATTACTTCTGGGTGCGTTTCTTTTCCTTAGGTAATAAAGCCTGGCATATTTTGATGACTTCCATTCGCAATTGTTGATTTTCTACTGAAACACCAGCCGAGAATACCTCTCTAGCTCTATTTCCTGTTTCCAGGATGTTGGAACACTTTTTCTCTTCCTGGTTAAGTTGTCAAACTGAGTTACTTTCCCTTTCACAGAGTTGATGTCTTAGAAAATGGAGAGGAATTTTTCCTTCAAGGCTGCTATTCAGATTTGCTGTCTTGAACAAGGGATTCCAGCTTTTCGACAAGAGTGTTCATTAGTTGGGTAAGTGTGGGGATACCATCAGGGGGATTTTCAGTGTATGCTTTTCCTTTCTTGCTTGGAGCTGGTTTGGTTTGAGTGCTTGGCAGCTTAGAAAATTCCTCATCATCTATCATGCTAAATTTCAAGCCATTTCTATTTTATAATCATGCAGATATCGATAAGGACAGTGTTGGGGAGTCCACTGTTGTTGTTAGCCAGAAGAGGAGTATCGCTAACTTTGCTTTGTTGCATTAGGTCAATAATCCTTTCTTCCTCTCATCTGAAGCCAAACTGGACATTATGGTACTCTAGAGATCTTTTTTTTAACAAGATAAGTCTATGCTTACGCTTTAAATTTGGTTGAGGCTATGTTCAAGAATAGTGTTCGCAGCGCCATCTTGGCATCTCCCCTCAATCCTCATGTTTCGCGTTCACATGACGTTGCAAGCAAACGATGCTATGAGTGCGACGTCGTGCATCACTTTGTTATAACAGCATTATGATTGGCTGAAAAGACTTCTCATGAGAGGACCCGGAAACACAGATGCTAAACAGCCCCTAGCTCAATTCAATTTCAATGAGATAAACTTGGCCATAAATCTAAGAGCGGTGAAATAGCCAAATGATCACATATTTGTGGATTTTTGGGTCTTATTGATCATACATCTTACAGAGGGTGAAATGATCGTACAAATATGATAATTATCATACAAATAGGATAATTATAATACGTCAATGTCCAATGTTGTCAAGAGGGACCCGTGCTCTCAGCCCAGCACTGTGCAGCTGGATTGGCATCATCATTCAGCAGGACTGGTTGGGTGGAGGGCCTGTTAAGGTCTGGGAGGCATACATTTGGAGGGTCAAACAGACCTCCATTTGCTAACCAACGGTAGGTGACAGTCTACCTCACTGCTGTAAGATACTAGATATGAAATCATCCAACCCATTGTCAGAACATCCGCATGTGCAGTGGATCATGGGTTCATCCTGGTGCATTAGAATGCCTGACCAGGGTGTGGGCAATTACTTAATGATGAAGGCAACAATGCCATTGACTAGACCTCAATTTCCCCTGCCCTGAATCCAAATGAGAACCTCCCGGACGTTATGTATCGTATTGTATATACAACGCCAAGTAGACCCATAGACCTACCTAGAGCTCACTGATGCCCTGATCCAGGTATTGTAGGAGATGCCCTACGACACCATCCCCTATATCACCAGCAGCATGCTAAGACATTGTCTGGATTGAAAACAGGTACATGGGTGACAAATACACTTGCCACTGAGCCATGTAATTGGTTGTTGTGTTAAAATTCATAAAAGCTGGATCAGCCAGAGATTTCACCAAATTCAAGTTTGAATTTCAGTGTGATTTAGAATCCTTGGGTCCATTGACCTTAATTATATCATTTTGTTCTCAATTAATTACATAATATATGTCTTAAAAGATGTTCAACTTCAATATTTCATTCATTAAGTGATTTAAGTGTTTGCTTATTTTTTTAGAGCAGTGTGTGTGTGCGGATATATATGTACCACTGCTCAAAAAATAAACAAAAAATCATCACAGTGTAACTCCAAGTCAATCACACCTCCTGGGATATCAACCTGTTCAGTCAGGGAACAATAATGAAAGTGAATAAATTGTATCTGCTGTTGTGCAAATGGGACAGACAACAGGTGGAAAAGAGAGCCAATTAGTGAGACAACCCCTATTAAGGAATGGTTTTGTAGGTGGTGGCCATGGACAATTTCCCTCTCCTCATCCTTTCTGGCGGATTCTTGGCTAGTTTTGCATTTTTCCAGTGCTCTCGCCACTAGTGGCAGCATGAGGCTGTACCCGCAGCCCACAGAAGTTGCTCAGGTAGTGCCGGTCCTCCAGGATTGCACATCCATAAATGCCGTGGCCAGAAAGTTTGCTGTGTCTCTACAGTGTCAAGATCATGGAAGAGATATCAGGAGACAGGCCAGTACACCAGGAGAGTTGGAGGGGACCGTAGAGGGCAAAAACCGAGCAGCAGGACCACTTTTTGCTCTCTGCAAGGAGAAATAGGAAGAGTACTGCCAGAACCCTACAAAATGACCTCCAGCAGGACACTCGTATGCATATTTCTGCCCAAACTGTCAGAAACAGACTCCATGAGGTTGGCTGAAGGCCGACCTCCACAAGTGGGGCCTGTGTTCACAAGCTTTGGCCAGATTTGGCAGATTTGCCATTGGCTCCCTGTTCTCTTCACAGATAAGAGCAGGTTCACACTGAGAACATGTGACAGACGTGAGAGATTTTTGAGTGCTGTGGAGAATGTTCTGCTGCCTGCAACATCCTCTAGGATTACCAGTTTGACGGTGGGTAAGTGACTATCTGGGGAGGCATACCCTTGCACAGACCTCAACGGGATAGCCATGGGTGCCTGGCTCTCGGTACCTAACAGATATTGGTGTTAGGTACCGGGATGAGATCCTCAGACCCATGGTCAGACTGTATTCTAGTGTAGTGGGCCCTAGGTTCCTTCTGGTGCATGAAAGCCCAGCCTCATGTGGCTGCAGTTTGTCAGCGGTTCCTGGATCATTAAGGCATTGAGGCTATTGACTGCCCTGCCCGTTGCCCAGACCTGAATCCAATCCAGCACCTCTGGGACATCATGTATCGTTGCATCCACTGCCGCCATGTCCCACCACAGACTGTCCAGGAGCTCACTGATGCCATGATCCAGGTCTGGGGTGAGATCCCCCTTGAGAGCATCCATCGTCTCATTAGGAGCATTCATAGACGTTGTAGGGAGTGCATACAGGCACGTGGAGTATATATATATACAAACTACTGAGCCACATTATGAGTAGTCTTGAGGAAATTGACAAACGTTGGATCAGCCAGGGATCTAGTTGTTCCATTTTGATTTGTAGTATGATTCTGAAGCTAGTCCCCAATGGGTTAATCATTTTGGTTTCCATTGATCGTTCTCACGTTATTTTGTTCCCGACAAATTACACCATGTAATCAATAAAGATATTCAACTGGAATGTATGTAAATATATTTGCTCTTTTCGAAACTAAAAAACCAAACTAAATTATTAACTGGTTGAAACTGGACTAGAAACACCCAAACCTGACTACAATACTTCGAACAATAGTAAACCTTCTCTAGAATTGGTCAACTTTCCAACATTTCTCAAAAGCATGCTGAGTTGTGTCTCCATCATCAATGGTTATTGAGTTATCAAAAAAATATGATTTTCCACAGCAGGTCAGGATGTATTTTTCATCTAACTCACATATTACCCCCCGTCCAAATATCTATTTTTAATCTACCAGATCTGTATTTTGATCCAGATCTGGATACTTTTGCACATAGTATCGGGACATAATGAGCTGTAAATGTTTGTGCATTTTTTTTTTTTTATTTGGTCATTATTTCCCATGTAATGGTTCAAAAGGTTAGCCCTTTGAGATTTGATCCAAATGTAAAGTGCATTATAAATTAAATATATTATTATTATTATCATTAAAAGGGGCTCTCTCAGCAGTGTTGAATGAAGTGAACTTGTGATACTGAATTCCCACAGATTCGCCCAAAATGTTTAGTTTTGATCGAGATGCATCAAAATAGTTTTTGAACATAGGTGATTGACGTCACAGCCGGTCAACTTGGGTGTGACGTCTTTTCCAGCTCCAAAAAAAGTCTTTCCAAGCTCCGACTTCCGAGGTAACTGGAAGGCACCATCAGCTCATGCGCATTGTCTCACTGAGATAAGCCTCTCGAACACAGCAGAGCTGTGTGGGCGGTAGACCTCTACTGCGCATGCGGTAGCTAGTTTTCGGGGAGAGGTATGTCGATTAAATCAAGATGGCGACTCAGGCGAAAGCGCCAACGAATTTATTGAAGTAGATGTAAAAAAATAACCGCAGTAGCGGGTTTTCTGTAGCCCTTCGGGCGTTCCGTCAGAGATGAAGACCGGGGGCATGCTTTGGAAAAGGAACTGACTGGATTAATACCGTAAATAAGTCAGCGAGATGTGCGAGAGCTATGCCCGCTCGCTGCTGCGTGTTTCGGTGGCGCAGATCTGCCAGGCTTTGGGTTGGGATGCGGTTCAGCTCACTGCTTGCGATTTGCTGTCCGATGTGCTGCATCGATACATACAGCAGTTAGCTAGGACGTGCCATCGGTACTCTGAACTCTGTAAGTGGTCCGTTTAGCACCCTGATTACTTTTAAAACCCATATAACTGAAGTTGCCGATCACGTTGTTGTTGACTGGTTCTGTAACTGGCGCCCCCTATCAACAGTTGATGTGTCAGAAAGTACAGTAGCTACATGGCGAAGCAGTTTCCGTGCATTATTATCATTATGATGGTTTCTAAATTGTCAGTAATAACGTTAGATGTCACGTGCTCTTGCTCCTAAAAGCACCCAACCTGTAATTTCTTGAGAAATTGATAGTTTTAAGCTGATTGTCAACATCTCTATGGCAACCTTTAACTTGCAGCACAGTCACCCATGCAATAATTTTGAGCTTTCTTCTTGGCTACGATACATTATATAGTTTAATGCACCAGAGGCCTGCAAAGTGTTTGCTGAGGATTGATGGTTGTTTGTGCTACATTTCAGATGGAAGATCAGATCCAGTGCTTGATGATGTCAGCCAGGCCTTCAGGTTGCTGGGAGTGAGTCTGAATGAACTGGAGGACTATGTTCATAACCTGGAGCCTGTGGCCTTCAACCATCAAACGCCTCTCTTTCCTGTTAGCAAAAACAATGTCCTGCAGTTTCCACAGGCTGGAGCCCGGGATGCAGAGGAGAGGAAGGATTACATTCCGGATTACATGCCACCGCTGGTCTCCTTACAAGAGGGTCAGTACATAATAATAGTAGCTATATTTACATCTGTGGAGTCAGTGTTTGTGACAGTTTGACTTTCATATTTTTTATACACTACATGTCTCATATCACCAAAGGTTGCCAGAATGCAAATTATCTTCATGCACTGAATCTCGCAAAAGTTTAGCTTCCTCAGACTAACTTATCATATTTTCACAATGCTCACAGTGATAATTTTTTATAATTACAGTTTCACCCTGTATCTTGAGGGAAACATCTCTCAGCACAATGAATTTCACAATAAATCCTCTACAATCGTCATAAGTTTTATGTTTGGTTTATATGATTTCTATTTGTTATCATCATCATCACTTCAAACTTATACCAAGATATAAATTAATCAGTGCTCTTTTGATTTTACCATTGTCCGCAAGCCTTTAGACAAGACCTGTACTGTAGATATGGTTGCAGATATTGTTGTGTAGTGTTGGCCAAAATCCCCAACAACAGACTTGCATTCTTTTTAGGTTTTGGATCATCTGGTTGAGACCTATCTCAAGTCACCCTACTCCTAGTATTTTTGTCATACATTAATATAAAAAGAAAAGTGCTTTCACATCCATGTGGTACTATATTACAGCTAATGTTCAAGCCTCTGTCTTAAATAAATCGAACCTCCACAATTAAGAAAGAAGAAGAAGAAAGATTCCTTTATTAGTCACATAGAGTCATACACAGTACAACATAGTGAAATTACTTCTCTGCATTTGACCCATCCCTGAGGGAGCAGTGGGCAGCCCCTCGTGGAGCGCCCGGGGAGCTAAGGATTCAGGATCTTGCTCAAGGACCCTACGACAAGTAGACCCTGGTGGGATTTGAACCGGCTACCTTCCGATCGGGAGACGGCCGCTCTACCCACTGAGCCACAGCCGCCCCAATTACCGAAATTCAATGCATCTCCAAGATGAAAAATATAACTAAAATATATCATTCCTCTTCATTGCAAGTCATCATGAATATAATGAACAGGTCGTGTATTCCATCATTGTTGAACTTTAGCCTAACTGATAACTGATAATTCCTACTTTCTTTTGCAGAAAGCGAAATAATTGAGCGAAGGGTTAATGTACACTTTGTTTAGTCTGTTGACCATTTCGGTTCAAGACTTAATTTATTTTATCACTCACAAGGTTTAAGGGGCACATATCTTTAGCAAAATTGAATGGCATGCATTGGTGATTACAGTGTTTCTTTGTGAGCTGGATGAATGTGGTTTTGCACTCTACAACGATATCTGAGATGATGATGAACAATTAATGTTTGGAGTTCATACATTTATCACATAGCATCTTCTCTGAATCCAAAAATGTCCATGCCCTTAGCAGAGCATAAACCTATTAACAATAGATGCACAATTAAGTTCATTTGATTTATCTTTTTCATTTGCAACAACAGGGTTTTCTTCTGGATTAATTATATATTTTTTATTTCTAGTTTTCTCCCACAGTGTCAGACTGTCTTTCCCTTTTTACACTCTGTTAATCTTACTGTTTTGTTTCATTCACACTGGAAGAAATGCGCTCTAACCCAAACCCGCAAATATAAGACAGATGAACTTATTGTACCCAAAGGGAAATTTGCCTCAGACAACGGTGTAGTCATACAGCTCTGTGCAGTAACATGTGGAAACTAGCCTAGTACCACAAAATATTTAAAATAAAATAAAATATAAAAACAAATACAAATAACGTGGGATGGAATAAGTTCACAAATAGTGCAAACTAACAATAAAAGGCAAAGAATAACCTATAACCTTCATTCAAACACCCAGAAACTTGTGGAATGTGTAAAAAGAAATATAAAAGAATATTGCACTTGACATGACAGTATTGCACATTATATAATCCTCAATAGTGAATAGTCCTTTTAGGACTCAAACAGATACCGTAGACATTTATGGTTAAACCATTCTAAGGAGCCAAAACTGAGATGTTTATTTAATAAGGAAATTGAAGTTGGGAAGAAAGACTTTTTTACTCATTGCTTTGTGTTTCCCTGTTCTGTATCGTCTGCTGAAGGTAACAGTTCGTATTCTTGGTGCAGAAAGTGTTTGATGTGTCATTCAGGATCTTGTGAGCTGAAAACATTTCCATATATGTTGTTCGGAGAAGGGCGTTCCATCCCACCTTGACACTGTTAAAAGCAGGCTGTTTAATATGGTCATTGACTTGACTGGGCGTGTCGAATCAAGCAGCCATATCTTTTTACACTTTCCAGAAAAGCATTTTATTATGTTGCCAGAATCTTGGTACCAACATCAACCAGTCAGAGGAGAATGTGAAGTCTGAGCCAGAGAGCCAGCACACAGATCATTGGCATTGGGTTGTCCATTTCAGGTTGTTATTTATATGGATTCCCAGGTACTTCCATAAGCTCACCTGCTCAATCGCACCGTTGCCAACAACTACAGGATAATAGGATCTCATTTCAAGTATTATTTCTTTTGTTTTATTGACATTCAGAATGAGGTGATGCTGAATGTGTCAACATCCCTGTGGTATGTTGAAGGGCAGGTGTCAGCGGCGAGCAGGCTTAAAATGATTGACTCATCTGAGAATTTGATGATGTGGTTGTTGGTGTGTTAACTCTTGCAGTCATTTGTGTACAGTGTGAAAAGATAGAATACACACATCTTTGTGATACACCTATCACAATGGTGATCATTAGGTGTTTTTGAAAAAACACCTAATGATCCAGGTGGGCCAGGTGGGCCAATTCAAAAAAACATAGATTTTTATAAAGTCTGACTGGCCTATACAGATTTTGGCCATTATGATTTTTCCCGAAGTTTTAAAACGATAATGAGTAGCGTATTTTAAGTTTTTTTATTTAGATGGATTACAGTTAAAGTGAGGTTGGTCAGGAATGTGTATGTGTTCCACATTGTTGAAATTACATGTAATACATGTAATTAATTACCTTCAGCCGGTGTTTTTCTTAAGCTAATTGTATGAAGTTTTGAAGTGAAAATAAAACTTTTTGAGCCTCGTTTAGTCCATTATATGTTATATGTTGGCTTTGATCAGGGATTACAGGGCTCGTGGCTGGCTCTGCGTTCTCGTTAACTTTAACCGCTCTGCAAATGTTAGTTTCTTGAAACTTGGTATATTCCTTGGGGGTGACAAATTTTCAGATTAAAGTTGTAGCAAATGTTTCCATAGTTGATATTTCACAACTTATTTTGTCCTTACTGATGTTAGAAACTGCAAGCTTTGCGTTTTCCTCATTCCTCATTTCCTCATTCATTTCCAAGCTGGTGCTATGTTTGTAGCCATGGTAGCTCATTCTTGGTGTACATGTACGGCCCATGCGTGTAACCAGTCTGAAGTCTCTGTTGGTTGATGGGCATGATGTTTTGCGCACTGGAATGATTGTGGCCTTTTTCAAGAGGGGTGGGGACAGTGTGGCAGGCTACAGACTGATCATGTTCGAGCAGGAAGGCAGGCAAAAAATCCGGCCCCATTCATTTTTTTGTTACATACTTTGCTAAACAAGACCTGTACCTTTTGTGGGTTTGACATTATTTTGTGAGAGGCATCAGCAGCTGTGATTTTGTTCAATGCTTCAGCACTTTATTTTGAGAAATCTTGTGTTTCAAATCTTTAAATGAAAGTCATTTTGATGGTCAGAAAACATTAGTAGGTAGTACTACATAGTCATACGCAGACCATACCTTGGCTGACAGGCATATATTTACGTTTTGACATGGGCAAAGGGGCATATGAGACAGATTGTAATGTGGTGTGTAATGATCAGCAATCTTATAATAATAATAATTGTAATTCATTTTGTGAGGCGTTGACAAATGAGAAATTGATACTTTCTTAATATATTTTGCATAATGAGAACTTCCAGGTAATTTTTTATACCACATGTTTGTTTGTTCTGTGAGAATCCTTGGAGAATTATTGAAAAATGTGCTCTACTCATGTTCTGTCCCTTTACTTTAGAAGAAGAAGAGGAGGAAGTCCTTGCTGACTTGGGCACTTCAGCTGAAGCTATGCAAGTGGCGTTGGAAGAGGATGAGGAGGAAATGGAAGAAGATGAGACTGTCAATGATGAGAATCACCCACTAAAGAGGCACCTGGACAGTCCTGATGCCACCATTGGTATGATGCCTACCTCCAAGAGACCACGCATGTACCCTGGCCTCAGCCCAGAATGGGGGGTTGAGCCCAGGGAGCCACTTACCTCACTAAACCCTCAGCGGGTTCCCCCAGGCATGTTGCCTTCTCATGATAGCCTTGACCCCCTGTCACCTGAAACACCATCTGGAGCCTTGCCTTCCTTCAGACCTCTGCCTGTAGTTCCAAAACACTCTGATCAGAAGGGCCTCACCACCCCTACAAGAAAGCCCAAGGTATCATCGCCTGGGAGACAACGGACTAAGTCCCCTAAAGGGGCCATGCCTGTTCCGGTAGGTGGTAGTCCCATCCATTCACCAAAACCTTCTAAGGAAAGAAAGAAATCCCCAGGAAGGACTAAGAGTCCTAAAAGCCCCAAAAGCCCAAAGATGGGTTCATCCAAAGCATCCCAACCCCAGAGCAAGACAGATGCTGTTTATAAGCTACCACTGTCTGCACTGAGTGAGAGGATGGGAAAAGAAAACATCCATATGCATCTTAATATTGAGGACAGGGACTTGGCTGAAGGCCCCTTCAAGAAAATGGGGCCTGATAATACAGCTATTGATGACTCCATTGATGCTGTGATTGCTAGAGCATGTGCTGAGCGGGAGCCTGATCCATTTGCTTTTTCCTCAGGCTCTGACTCAGATAGCAATGGATTATCTAGCCCCAGGAGACTGACTATTATGGAGCCATCAACTCCTAAAGTTTTGATTGGGGCAAGCATCTCTTTAAAAGACACATCAACACCACTCCACCTACAGGCACATGCAGGTCTAGGCAATTGGACTATGGATGATTCAATTAATGAGGTGATCCGAAAGGTCAATCAGGGGGGTCCATCCGCACCCCCACCAAACCAAGGAGAATATGTGTCCTCAGGATCAGCCTCCCCACCTACTCCAGAACCCCTCCTAAAGGTGTTTGAAGAGAAGAACAAGATCGCTTCATCGGTAGATGTGAAGAAAAAGCTGAAGAAGGAGCTCAAAACAAAAATGAAGAAAAAGGAGAAAGACAAGCCAAAAGACAAAGACCGTGAAAAGGATAAGGGTAAGTTGAAAGACAAGAACAAGGATAAGAACAGGGATAAAAACAAGGAGTTTCCCAAGGATGGCAAAATAAATTGGAAGGAATTTGGACTGAAGGATGAGGACCTCTTTGCTCAGAGAGACTTTACTCTACCTGAGGGTTCCAACAAGATGAAATCCCGGGATGGAGATGTTCCCAAGAAAGAAAAGGATAAACACAAAGACAAAAAGAAGGACAAAGAAAAAAGCAAAAAGGAAAAAGATAAGAGGGACAAGAGTAAAGATCGGAACAAAGACGACAAACAAAAACAATCTGCATTGGCTCCCTTCGCTCTGGGAGAAGTTACGCCACTTTTTAGCCCTTCTGCCTGCCTGCGAATGCCCGTTCTTCCTCCTTTGGTCCCGATTCTCCAGGATAAGGAAATAAAGGGCAAAGAGAAGGAAAAGAAGAAAGACAAGAAGGAGAAGAAGAAGAAAAAGGACAAGGAGCGGGAGAAAGCTAAAGAAAAAGAGGGGGAGCGAGAAGAGAAGAGGAAAGAAAAGGAGAGGGAAAAGCGAGAGAAGGAGAAAGAAAAAGAGAGAATTCGATTGGAGAAGGTAACTTTATTATTCAGTAAATGGTTTATGTGTCCATGTTGTAGTGGCATTGACATTTCCCTGGTCCTTTCTGTCTTCAGGTGAAAGTAGAAACTCCAGCTGCTTTACAGTCTCCAGTCATTCCAAGATTGACACTCAGGGTGGGAGCAGGCCAGGACAAAATGTAAGCTTTAAGTGAAAGTTCATACTTATTTCTGGTTATTTGAGATTGTTTTTGTTTTTGCAGTTAAAAAGCTAAAACTAGGCTGAAACGACGCTTAGATAAATATGAGTAACTCCATTACTAAATTTGCCTTGAGGCGTCGTATAAGTCTGGACTACTATACAGCACACTATGTTGTGGGGCGCAACAATCAATGGCTGTCTGATAAGTAGGGAGTGACAACGGAGTGGTGCTACACTCAACGAGGAAGTGGTCTAGATCATCCCATACTATTCGCTGGTGGCCCGCTAACCCCTGACATTTTGTTTTAGTCCATGTTTTGTTAGCTTCTAATGGCAAACAAGATCAACTCTCCACAAGGCGTTTCATAAATTTAAGCTATTCATATTATTATTATTACAAGTCACCAAATCTCCTCTCACTTGTCACCCAACGGACCGGCATCTCCCAGGAGAAGCACTTCACCCGGTGAATGGAAGTAAACAAGGGGGATAACCTATCTTTGAGTGCGAACACATGCTCACACTGCCTCAAATCTGGAGAGGATAAAAAGTCCGACAAAGACTGAGAGACAGAGATAGTGACTCTGGGGGTTGGTTAATGGTTGTTTGAACTGTGATTCCCTGGATTCTGCACTGTTCTAAACCGAAACATTAGGTAGGTTTACATGACCCCTTATTCTAATATGAACTCTCACGAGAACAAGTGGGAAAGTAAGAAATAATGAACTCTAGAAACACGTCCAACAAAAACCACCAGGAGCCGTGATAGACTGAGGTTGTGAACAAATTAAAAAGAAAAATTAAAAACATTGCAGATTCTAAGGATAAATCTAACAACAAGAAATTTCATTGGTTATAATAACTGTTAACAGCTATTATTGCAATTCAAGGAATAAACATGTTGTTTTTCTAAAAAGGGGAATAATTTGTTTTTCTTTCAACAGACATGTCGTATTTTCTGCTTTGTATATTAATATTTCTCCCGAATAAAGCAAAAGTTATTTAAATTAGAAATAATTGCAGAGCACACAATATTTCTTATTCAATTACTCCATTAATAGCCAGAATTATCAATAGAATACTCGCTTACCAAAAATAATTGATTACTGCAGCCCTAGTTAAGACACACCTGCGCACTCAATCTGTGCCTCTCTTTCAACTCTGCCTGCATGTTCGCCCAACAGGGCAATACAATTCTCAGGTGTGTGCCAGCGCACAGAGAAAATGTAAAAAAAAAATGAAAGGACCCCCTTTAGTAATACTCTGTCGTCAGCATCATATGGAAATATTTTGTAGATAAAAACATGTAAAAATAAAATGCTTTATCTCTAACTAAAGTCTATTATGGTATTGATTATAATAAAAATAGATAAATATTTACTTTTTATTCCATTATGTCAACCTGTGTTTGTTTCTTTCCATCACCAGTGTTATCAGCAAGGTGGTTCCGAATTCAGAGCCCAAGGCACCACTGCCTAAGACTCCCGCTGCCAAGTCTGGACCTGGAAATCGGCCTCGGACACCCCCTCCACCCCCAATACTTTCCCCAGTTGCACCCATTCTGCCCCCACCTCCCTCTCCACTTGCACCCACGCCTGCACCTTCATCCTTGCTCTCTCCGGCCCCTCTGCTCTCTGCTGCCTCGTCCCTCAAAACACCAGTCCGCAGCGTAGTGACTGAGACCGTCAGTACATATGTGGTAGGTGTTCCTACTCCGGACTTTTGTGCAGGACTTGTGTTCTGTTTTTTTGGACTATTTTCTCCCACTAATATGCAAACAACTGTTTGATCATGAGCAGTACATTGCTGACGTTTTCTCCATCCATTTCACCTAGATCCGAGATGAATGGGGGAACCAGGTTTGGATTTGTCCTGGATGCAACAATCCTGATGATGGTAGTCCCATGATAGGTTGTGATGACTGTGATGATTGGTATCATTGGTAAGAGTCTTTTTTTGCTTATTTAATTTTTGCTTTTCCTGCCCAATGACCCCCTTTGTACCATGCTGACTCTAATTAATACTGCACTCTTTTGAAGTTGGTATTCTAGTTCCAGTTGTTAGAATCAGTCTTATTTTACTGTGGTCAGAACAGAGCTGGGTTACTGATAGGTTTCCTTTAACAATTGTAAAAAAAATTCTATTACTCCCCTCTTCAATAAAAACAACAGATAGTTCTGTGGCTGAACGGAGTTGGTTATTACAATTGTCGCTCCTATCCAGTTACCTTTTGCCGGTTCTTTCAAATGTACCTGGACTACACCCTTTTCCTCTTCTGTTAGCTGGTGATGTTTGAAAACATACTGCATTACTGTAGATTAAGATGGAAAAAATGTTTTAAGGTAGCAACTTATTATAGTAGTAGTTATTCGACTGGCTGTTGTTTATCTTGCCTTTTATTGAAACAGGTTCAACTTTTAATAAAGTTGATACCTTTGTCGATGTAAGTTTTCATGAATCTATCATATCACCGTCATGGGCAGGTCATTTCAAAACAATTTGACAAAGACAGTTAATTGTCTCAATAACTTGGACTTAGTCTAAGTCTAATGACAGTCTAAGTCTAATTTAAATTTAAAGTTAACAGTCTAGGTGAAGAACTCCTTGTTCAACAGTTGTTTTTGGCAATTTAGAGATCATGATGATCACCACTGTAGACAGAATTTCTTGGACAAAGATCATCAAGGAACAAAATCTTCAGAACTCTCAAACGTTTGGTGTGTAGGATACTATTACATGATTAATATAATATATTATACTATTATACCACTATTATATATATAGTATACCAATTCATAACAATTACTCATCCAAGTTCAGATAATGCGTCTGCCATAGAAAGATGTGGGTTTAGCCAGAGCAAGGATGTCAGTGTCATTATGCCAATAAGTGCTTTTGTTTCCCACATATTTATTGTTAGATACATCAAAACCCTCTCACATTCAGTCACTTATTTGTGACTTGATTTCAGCCAGGAGATAGTTTCAACTTGAGGCTTCCAACCTTTCTTGGATGTTTTGACTGAGAACCATAACATTTTCCAGTTGGCTGGTCTGTAGTGATGGCTGGTCACTACTCATCATTCTCATGGCTTTCAGCTCATCTCCTTCTTCCTGTCCTCCCTTGTTTCTTTGCCTCCTGAGAGCACAGGATGATGTCAGGCTTCAGAGGTGTTTAACCTGGGGAAATTGTAGTTTCCTCTTTATGTCCACCCTCATATCCCATGCTGTATGCAGGAGGCTGAGGGTCACTTCCTCCCCTTGAGGAACTGGATGAATTTGGTTTGTCTTCTGAGTCTGACACCTTTTCCGTTGCTCCTGCACAACATACACACAGCACATAAGGTCCTTGTCCTTATGCCCGTCCTGCACCGTCCCGGGCTAAGTGTAGTCTTGTATCCAGCTGGTATGTGTGCCAGCGTGCCTTTCCCCCAACGAAGCTGCAGTTGGTCTTCCCTCACCCCCCACCTGTGCATATTTGACAGTGTTGGAAGGGTTTTGGACACTGATCCGACCAGAAAGGAGATGGAGAAGAGCTCCAGTCTCCAGCTATTAAACACTTATTAACATTATTTTATTGTTTTATTAATATAAATATTATATAATATTAAATTATAGTCAGTGGCCTTGTTTATCTTGTGGTGGTTGTGCAATGTACTAGTGAGTGGATTTTAGTGAACCAGTCAGTTCATTCCTGTTTCATATTCATAGTATTATTTTATCACTTGTGTAGCACAGCCAATGTGTCCACTTGTGCTTTTATACCCAAGACATAAAATAAGCAACAGTATTAAGCTGCTAAAGTATCACAATAATATGTAAAGTATTTCATGCTTACTTGATAATTATTATGGGCACATGCAAGTGAGCATCCTGTAATATTCGGGGACAAATATATGTGGTGACAATATAGAAACAACTCCTCCTCAACATGTTTTTACAAATCTGAACGCTCTTCTACCCTTGTCTTCTCAGGCCCTGTGTTGGGATCCTTACAGCACCTCCTGTGGACCAGCCATGGTTCTGTGTTGAATGTTCCAGCAAGAGGAAGGACAAAAAACACAAAAAAAAGAAACACAAACTGTATTAAGACTATGCAAAAAGCACATTCTTGGGACTTTTTTGGACATAAAGCCATCACTGAACACTTGTGGCACTGCTGTAAAATAAAAATAAAAAGTTGATTGTGGCTGGTACTAACATCTGATGATTTTTATGAATGTCAACCATGATGTTTTGTGAGTTGGCAAGAAAAAAAGGCTTTAACCAACAAATATCCAGCCTTTATTCTAATGCGGGGTCTGTGGATTTCCATTTTCACCTGTAATACGAGAGCTCAACCAAGCCGACCCCATAGAACAACCAGTAACATCCATTGTCTCTATTCTTCTGTGACGTCTGAGTCAAGCATTCTCCCAGTTTTCTGCAGTCATTGAAATATCATGTATATAAGTATGATGTATGTATAAATGTGTCTATACAAACTTCAAAGCCAAGTGCGTTTTGCTTAGGATTCGGACTTGTCAAACCCATTTTCAGATATTGGTTTTTAACACAAATAATGTTCTGTAATTTCTGTACATTTTTTACATTTAAAGTTTGTATTTTTATTTTTTTTTCATCATATAGATTTGTCCCAGAGATATACTGTAGCTGTGCTTGTAATGTAATTAATTTTGCTGATATTTCAATATTAAAGAGAAAACGTCTGTGCAATCACAGACTTTAAGACTTAATGGTCACTACCCTCAAAATTGTACCTCAATTTTGTGTCAACCATTTCTGTGAACAAGTTTAACACACTTATTTCCAGGAGCTGCTTGACTGCATTAGAATCCGATGTGGAATAGATTAGAAATATTTTAAAGAGCCGAGTGTCCTTTGTCAGATTTTGTTCTCTTTTCATACTATTGACAGATTAATTTGTCATTAATTTAATTTGTGACAGATAATTAACTTTGGTTATAGCAGTCCAGGCACAGCATTGGTCTAGATTTTGAGTTATCACACAACATCTCCGACATAAAATTACTGGTAGAGTGTTTGAAAGCCATATTACACATGGCAATTATCGAAATGATTGTAAGGAATGTATTTTGTAAAGTGTGTCTAAAAATGTCTGCTGTGCTTTTTTGAGGTTTTGCTTTTCCCCTCAATGACCACACAGTGTCACTCTTCATTCACAGACACCAAGTTCTGACATTTCGAGATGCCACAGCAGGTTCCCTGAAACGTCGAAAATATACATCTCTTATTTAATGTATATGTAATTTTTGTTTCGTAATACAGGCTCCAGACGTGCCATCCTCCATAAGAGAACCTTCAGGGGATTTTTACCTGGGCTATCAGTTGTAAACGGTTCGGTTTTTAAACTATTTTTTAACACAAAACCCACCTGAGTAAACAGAAAATGCATGTTTTAACTCCTAATTGTATTCAAAAATTATAAAGGTAATGCAATACCAAAATCGCCATTGTGAAATTGAATTTGCCTCTTAAAATATTTGCTAGTTGCCACATCTTCAACAATATCCGCAACCAAACACAGTAACTGGAGGTCATTCTCTGACATCACTGTGGTGGAAATTTGGCCCACTCTCCTTTCTAAACCTGCTTTAGCATTGCCACATTAGAGGGACTGTAACAATGAATTACTCCTTTCAGGTCCCACCACAGCATGTAAGCAGCATTCAGGTCTGGGTTCGGACTAATAGTCTACAAGTAAACTTCTGCTCTATTCATTTTGTGCTATCTAGAGGTGGATTTCATATTGTGCCAGGGTCAATGTCTTACTGCATGAAACAGTTGTGCATGGGCTTCATGTCACAGAAAAACGACCCAAACAATCTCCATCAGACTGTTCTGGTAGAGAGCAGAGGTTACCTCTCCTGCAATTATGCACAGTCATCCTGACCATCAAGCAGAAAGGCGTCTACATAACATCACACCTCCATGCAGGTTTGTTATGTACATTGTTTGTTGTACACATCTTTTTGTGCAATACTTCAACTTTCAATTCATCCGTTTGTGGAATATTCTCTCGGAAGCTCTGAGTGTCATCAAGGTGTTTCAGAATAACCTTAATGTTCTCCTGGGATCAGTGACTTTCTCCTGGCCATTCCACCATAAGTGCCATTTTCCCAGTATCTTCTGAATACTATTGCCTTGAACTCTGACCTTTTTTAAAGTGAGAGGCCTGCAGTTTTTTAGAACTTTTCTTTGGTTCTTTTGTTTTGGGCATCCACCATGTTCCTGGGGTATTTTGGAAGGCTGGCTACCCCTGAGAAAGTTTACTATTGTTCCAAGTCTTCTTCATTTGAAGATAATGGGTCTCGCTGTGAATCAGTAACGTACCAGTGCTTAGAAATACCTATGTGACAGACTTAAGTATTTTAATCACCTTCTCCCTCATCTCTTCTGGAATTTCGTTTGATTTAGGCACAGTGTGTTAGTGGTGAGAAATAGTAGCCAACTTCATGCTTCTAAAAATATTCTATTTTAATTGATGATTTGATTGATCAAGGCTGGTCGTAATCTGGTCCGGGTGGGTCTAGTGGTCTAAATGAAGTAGGTGGGTTTTTGGTGTTGGGTTCTAAGTAGGCAGATATCTTTACATAAGAGGGATTTGGTTTTAGTTAAACTTTTGACTTGTTGAATAAAATTAGCATTCAAAACAATCATTTTATACTTACACAAGTTGCCTTTATTGAATCTTGAATTTTGTTCCAAAGGTCGTAATCCATCCATCCATCTATCCCTTTTCTACCGCTTATACGGGGTCAGGTCGTGGTTACTGCAGGCAAAGAAGGGATTTACAGACATTTCTCTCCTCACAACACACTCCAGCTCATCCTGGGGGATCCCGAGGCATTCCCAGGCCAGATGTGATATAGTCCCTCCAGCGAGTTCTGGATCCATCCAAATCAGATGCCCAAATAACCTCAACTGTCTCCTACTCCGGACTCTCTCCTGGGGTCTGAGCTCTGTACCCTATCTCTAAGGCTGAGCCCAGCCACCCAACGAAGGAAGATGATTTCAGCCGCTTGATTCCTCTACCTCATTCTTTCGGTCACTACCCAGAGATCATGACCATATGTGAGGGTTGGAACGTAAATGGACCGGGAAACTGATAACATTACTGCTAATGCTGCACCGAACCACCTGTCCATCTCCCGGCACATTTTCCCATCACTCGAGAACACGACACCAAGATACTTAAACTCCTTTGCTTGAAGCAGCAACTCATCCCCAGCCCAAAGGGCACAATCCACTGTTTACCGGCAGAGAATCATAGCCTCAGATTTGGAGGTGCTGACTTTCATCCCAGTCGCTTCATACAACACAATTTAAAATGAGATGAACAGAAAATCAGAAATGAGTCCAATATAATTTCACAGCACAGTGCCTTATCACTGTTTTCCCAGTTATCATAGGCTTATCATGTTAATGATACTTTTTTATATATCTGATCAAATCTTGAAGTCAGATGTGGGCTGTAGCAGATTTGCAAGAGGTGTGCTCATTTTTTATATATAGATTTTTTTTTTTTTATTATTAGCAGTCAAGCTTGACATGATGCACTGAACCCTGAAAAGTCTTGATCTTTACTGGTTTCTCTGTGCTTTTATACATCTGGACACTGTAGCAAATCTGAAATTCATTTTGATGCAAAAAGAATGATTTATGAATAGTAGCAGCTGACAAAAAAAATTAATTTATGCTAAGATTGGTTTTATATGCAAAGCAGCTCCTGTTCTGAATGTACTGCAGTTGTCAAAGAGCTCAATTGAAGACCTCGGTGTAAAGGTATGGTTTAGTTTCATGGGTATCTGTCAAATGTTTTATGATTCCAATACATTTTGTGTATTTTAAAAGGCTCACATTAAATTCTTGATTGATTGTAAAAATCTGAATCAATGACTGACCCAGGATGTGTTCTAGTCCTTTTTAGTAAAAAATGTGACACACATATTCATTTACTTTAGCAATGTTCTTTTTGATGGGTCCCAGAGATAATACTCTAATTCTAATTTAGTTCACTATGAAATCAAACCTCAAGTTCTCACTTCCTAGGAACAAACCAGACCTCGTTCACTCTTTCAACTTTACTCTTTTACTCTTTAATTAAATCATATTTCTCTTTGAGGATATTTGTATCCTCATTGATGTCTAGAATGAAAATCTATACTCTTTGTGTTCTGATAACAGTAAATAAAGAGGAAGCGGGAAACGTATGTTCCTTAAAATAAAGAGGGACTAAAATTACTTCTGCTTTTGAAAAAACAAGCTGACACTTCAAAGTGGTGTTGCTTTTTAATCATATGACATGCATTCATTCATGCATGTTCCTCACTAACAGTCTGTTCGCCCAGAATGAAAGGGGCAATTACATTTTGCCAAATCTGTATAAAGCAGTTCTGAACTACCTGTAAATTTCAAACAGGAAGTTGCATAACTGCATGAATTAACAACAGTGTTTTGTACTGAGTAGAGTCTATGGCTTAAATATACCTCTCTCGTTGTTTTTCTCCCCCCACTGGTGTCATGCCAGGTCTTGCATATTCAAAGCTTTATGCAAGCATCTGTTGGAACATAAATTTTACTGCCCCGTGCCAGTAAAGATAGATTTCTGGCACATCAAACAGAGAAGATAAAGAGCCTTTATTTCTTATGAGGAAAAGATGTTTGCATCTCCACTGCCGGACATGACATAATGCTAGTGGACTACATCATATACTACTTAGTGATATGTCTCAAATTCAGTTACCTTCTGCATTAGTGCACAGCGTTTGCACTTAGTACAGCATTTGTTTGTGCAAATGGTCCCAGGAGAGTTCACGAGTGATAAAAAGAGAGAGCTGATGTTTGCTTTCACTTATCACATGGCCACCTGCAGTGCTGTAAACATGTGCTGTCATTTGACTTGACCAGACAGCAGTGAATTTCTTTTTCAATTGCAGCGTGCATACAAACCTAATAACACCGCTTCAGTGACAGGAACAGGATATGGCTATTTCTTGCATCCTTCTATCTTTGCAGCTGTTCCAAGTTTCAAGTTCAGTATCACAAATGCATTTCATAAAGTGTTAACATACCACTTTTTTGTTGTGTACGTTCTACCCCTTTTGAATGAGATTTCTGAAAAGTCTTAATACACATTGCATTTTGTAGCACTCTTAATGGTTGATGTGAATCAGGCCAGAGGAATACAAGTTTAAGTCAGTTTGTGCTCTACGTGATTTCCTTTGACACCGACAGTCATACCAAGCACCAACACGCAAATAAAGATGCGGATTCAATTGAGGATGTTTAAAATATTCATGTTGGCAGCAAGAGCAGTGCTGAGATGAAGAGGATTTTGTGAAATTATCAGATAAAGTGGAGCTACTTTCTGGTAATATCCTCAGCAATCTTGGGTTCACAAAAATGTGCTATAATAGTCCAATTTATTATTATTATTATGATATAAGCACCAACTAGCATATCCTGTTCTCAGATGACTTCCCTAGTTGATGTTATTGTTCAACAGAAAACATCACCAATGAGACCTAGATCTAATTTCTCCTGGGTTTTATGAAGAATACTGTTACAAAATACTTTCACATTCTTAATTTGAAGGACTAATGACAATAATGCAATGTGACAATCAAAGAGAGAAAATGTGTTCAGCAGCGTTTATTAGTATCTGCAAGCACACACTCCTCAAAGGAAACACAGAAAATGGTAGAGCAACCAGAAATCAACATAAATACTTTTATCCAAACATTGTTGATTGTTGATGAAATCAACAATCGGGCGATCAGAGACACTGGAGGCTGGTTATGAACAATAAGCATGAGCTACGGCTACAGCTATGGCTCCAAACTTCTCACAATTAAACCAGAACAAAACAAAGCTCGCAACTTGTAACACCAGTAAGGACAAAATAAGCTGTTGAGGAACAACCCCGAAAACGTTTGGCACCACGAACTTAATCAGACATTTCAAATTGAATCACCCTAAGAAACTTTGTAAGTTAAGAAGCTCGCATTAGCAGAGCGGCTAAAGCTAGAGGAGCCTAGAACAGCCACAAGGCGCTAAATGTATGTATCAATACGGTCATGTATGGTTTGAATCTTAAGGGCAAAAGGAGTTCAGGTGGAACAACCCTGAAAAGGTTTGGCAAAACAAACGTAATCACACACTTCAAATGTAATCGCCTGAAGAACATAGCAAGTTAAAAGCTAGAGTTAGAAGAGCAGCAAGCTAGGGAGCTAAGAGCCAGCCACGAGCCCTGAGGTCCCTGAACAAAGCCAACAAATAACATATAATGGACTGAACAAAGCTTACAAGGTTTTATTTTTCCTTCGAAATGTTAGCACTTTGAGATTTGATCCAAATGTAAAGTGCATTATAAATTAAATGTATTATTATTATTATTAACCCTAACCCGGAGGATTTAAACAGCCACCGGCCGATCTCTAACCTTACTTTCCTTAGTAAAATACTGGAAAGAGTAGTCGCCTCCCAACTCTATCAGCATATGTTAAACCACGAGCTCTATAAACCCCTACTATCTGGATTCAGACATCACCACAGCACAGAGACTGCCCTCATCAAAATCACCAACGACCTCCTCATAGCAGCAGATTTCGGCCACTTCTCCATCCTCGTCCTCCTTGACCTCCTAACTGACCACGAACAGCCCTCTCCTGGTTCGAATCGTATCTTTCCAACAGAAAACAATTCATCACCATAAGTGACTCCAGGTTCTCCCCAGCCCCAGTCAACCAAGGTGTCCCTCAAGGTTCTGTTTTTGGACCCCAACTCATCAACATCTACATGCTCCCCCTTGGTCAAATTATCCGCCATCGTGGTATCAGTTTCCACTCCTACGCCGATGACACACAGCTCTACATTAGCACCAAGCCATCCACCCACCTCCCTCCCCAGTCCCTAGTCAAATACCTACGGGAAATAAAAACATGGATGTCATCTAACCTCCTCAAACTAAACAGCAGTAAAACAGAGCTCAGGGTTGTGGCCCCTAATGCACTGCTCTGGAAGGTTGGATATCTCCTGGCTTGTTGCTCCATCTGCCCATCCGCCGAGGTCTGCTACCCAGGCGTTATCCTAGAATCCACCCTTTCATTTCAATCACACATCAAATCCATTACAAAATCTACTTTCTACCACCTCAAGAACATCTCTTGTCTCCGGCCATCACTTTCTGACTCTTTCCCTCATCCACACCTACTGTAATGGAGTTCTGTACGGACTACCCAGCAAAGCCCTGGACCGCCTCCAGTATCTCCAAAACTCAGCAGCTAGGGTCCTCACCACACCAGGCCCTGGCAGCACATCACCCCCACTCTCATCCACCTTCACTGGCTTCCTTTCAGATCACACATCAACTATAAACACCTCCTGCTCACCTAAATATCCCCCAATGCCCTTGCCCCCCAGTACCTCACCAACCTTATCCACCCCTACACTCCTCGGACAATGGTTTGCTGTCCACCCCCACACACCAGGCTGCAAACATTCAGCGACAGAGCCTATGGCGTCGCAACCCCCGCCTTCTGGAATTCTCTCCCCCCTGAAATCAGGAATTCTGCAATATTGGATATTTTCAAAAAACTCCTCAAACACCAACTGTTCTTAAAGGCTTATGATCTCCATATCACCTCTACCCATCCCTTGTTTTAATGTTTATTTATTAGTATGTTTTGACTACCCTC
The DNA here is from genome assembly GCA_037951165.1 of Lophius americanus. Taxonomy (NCBI): domain Eukaryota; kingdom Metazoa; phylum Chordata; class Actinopteri; order Lophiiformes; family Lophiidae; genus Lophius; species Lophius americanus. The sequence goes on from JBBDHG010000009.1 coordinate 532,730, forward strand.
TTTGTTAAGCGTCCTTGGGTTCATAGAGAGGCGCTATATAAGTCCAATTTATTATTATTGTTATTATTATACAACTGGTTTAAGAAACGCAGGGCAGAAAGGATGGAGAGTGTATTACTGTCAACAGGTCAGAATACATACACATACTACAATTCTGACCAGCCTTTTCACTTCCAATGCAATCCCTCAATATAAGAGCACTTAAAATATGTTACTCATTATGATTTTTAAACTTTAAAGAAAAAAAATCTGAATCGACTAAAAATCGGTATCCGCCGGTCAGACTTTATAAAAATCTTTGATCGGCCAAGAAAATTACCATCCGTGCATCTTTAGTATTTTTAACTACTTTTTCAGTAAAAATCAAACCTAAAAAAAACCAGTAATCAACTGGCAGCAAGGTTTCTATTTACTAATTATTTTACTGTCACTCAAATTTATGGTATTGTATTCTTAATGAAAACTATTTTTTTATTTCTTTCTCAATATTTTATAGTGAATTGAGTATTTTGTATATTTGCATACATTTAAATCAATGTTTTTTTTTAACCTTAATGAACATTGACTTAGAAAATCACAAATATAAAAGTCCAACTACATTTGATTATTATTTTAATCACGTGCTTCACAAAGCAGGATTATTAGTTGGCCAGATACCGTTAGTGTGGAAAAGAATTACATTATTGGTGTAGTGTTTTGAATCTGTAAAGTAAATTATAAGTTAGCTATTTTAATACAATTCAATTATGGTTCAAGATTCAAGTTCCTGATAAAGCAAAAAATTTGATAAGCTTTGGCATCTTAAAGTCATCTGGTAATATCTTCCTCGCCATGCTTCGTGGAATAGTTCTAGTCAGAGATAGTTCAGATACATCATAGAAACACAATAAAACGCCTCTATAATATTTTGCCATATATTATGTAACATCTGATTGAATAGGGGAATAAAAACAAGCTGACATTTTGATAAATAAATTATTATTGATATTGAATGATCTTGTCATTTTAGCCCCAGTCAAAGTGCAGGAGTTTCCACAGCAGAGTTTCCACAGGAGGATCGACTGTAGTTGTGTTTTTGTTGGTAACTTTACTAGTTTTCTATGATAAGACTGAGAGCTTTTTTGCCTCCCTCAGGGTTTATTCCAACAAAGTGCCTGAAAATGATAGTGATTTTTTAGAAACTGTGTGAAATTATAGATCAACGACACGACAAAAAGCAGCAAATGTAAAAAAAAAATTAAGTTAAAAAGTATCTAATTGCTGGATGAATATAAATGTGCAAGCTGCCTCTTCTTTGTATTCGAGATTAAGGGTGGAAAAGGTGTAAAGTATTGAAGCATAGACCGTTAAGAAGGTGAGCTGGATGCCCTCATCGATGACGTGGCTCTTGAGGCTGACCATCCAGCGTCGAATACAGCTTTTTTACTGATTCACCAGAAACTCAAAAGAATTTTCTTCTCCAAATTTTTGGAATATAATATTATTGTAGTTTGTTGCATGTCCGAGAAACATGTCAAATAGGAGCTGAATACACACGACAATCCAACTGGAGGGATGCACTATGCTAACAAAACACTAAGTAGTTAAAACCCCGCGGCCTTCACAGCACTATTAACACATTAGCGTCACACATGGAGGGGAGAAGCAGCCACACTTACAAAAATGTGAGAAAGCAGAAACTATAATTAAAGCAAATCTTCTTTAGCACTTAATATATGATCAAAGATTATAGTGAATATTGCCTAGCTTAAAATTTGAATCTGCACTGTTACCGACCAAAAATCCGCATTCAATGACATTTTAAAGTTAGCCTAACTGTTGGGGGACTTCAATGGTTAACATCTCACAATCATAATTCTTCAGGAATTCAATATGAAATACACGTGTCCATTAGTTATAGAAATAAAAAGAACACTGTGTTGTCAGATCACTAAGCAGTCATGGAAATAAGGAAAAACAATCTATGACATAGTAGCTAGCAGCTGAATCCATCTATCAAGACATGCACATTCCGTAAAACCACAAACTTGAAACATCAAACACTTATTTATTCTGCACCAGTTTATTAAGTAGATAAAAATGCTACTCACCAATACTTTGGTATGATGGAGATGGATGATACTGCATTATACCGCTATGGACAATTGATTAGTAGTTAATTGTTTTAATATTGGAATACAAATTTGTGTAATTGTTTTTGTATTAACGGTAAAGGTTTGGCGAAAATAACAGGATTACATTGCTGAAATCCTGCTGTAAATTTATAGAAATTATTTACATTTTACGTTTGCTATTTTCTAGCAGGCTTCTTTGGTCCTTATCTACTCTCTTGATGAATTTGATGACACTGGATGATCAAGCAAAGCTGTCATCCATTAATTTATCATCAGCATCCCATAGGTGTCCCCACAGGAGCAGAACAGTGAATGGGTTTACATAGAATTTGTTGAGGTATTCTTTAATGAAAGGAGTTTTTTTTTTTTTTTTTTTAAGTAATAATGTCCACCATGGGCCAATTCAGAGGCGTGTGCCTGTCCTTCGTCTTTTCCAAATCAGAGACATGCCAGTATATACAGAAGCACACCCATAACCATGACTTGTGGATGATATCCAATGACAATTGAACAATTCTTCCTCTAATATCCAATCTGATATCTGGAATAAAACATCCATGTCCAAAATCTTAAGTTTTTCAATTATGCTGCTTTGGTCACAGCTTTACTTGTTTCACAGTGAGCGACTGCAGGCTGCACAATGCATTAGTCCACGATGAGCTGTCAGAGAGGATTATTTCAGTGAGACCAGTCAGCGAAGGGGGTGGGCTCCGCTCTGCTGCACTAAAGCTAGGAGAAAGAGTGGGTGGGAGACAGTGAAAGGGAAACAGATACACAGAGGATAGAGAAGAAAGTGTCCGTTGTACTGGGTGGATTTTTTTTCAGAGCACTGATGTTGGAACACTCTTCTGAGCTGGCGCTGGTGCAGAGTTTGTATGCCAACAGCATGCGCTGCCCCCCCTCTGCGGCCGGGATCACTGTCAGGAATGAGGACCTGCCTCTGAGGTACGTTGGGGTTGGCCCCTCATTCAAATCTGGGGTGGTGTTTGTGGAGCAGCCTGGACTGTTTCTTTGTTTGGGCTGAATATTATCATATGGTTGTCATATGATAAGGCATTCATTCATGCTGTGACTGTGTGATTGGTGGTGTTCCTATGGCGTCCCTATATGCATTTCAGGAACACAAAAACCATGCATTTAATCAAATGCATTTCATATCACTTCTAGACAAAAAAAAATTGAATGGGGAGACAGTGGTTAAGTTTAAAAATGCAAATTATTTTGTAAATCAATATACTATAAAACTCACGAGCCTGTTACCTTGCTCCTCTTATGAGAATTTCGAGTAACTATTCAGATACTAACAAGAAGTTTTAATAAATAACAAAAGATGAGTGGGTCTGTGATGCAAGTATTTGTCTCTGAATAACAAAGGCCACTGAAAGAGACAAACCTAAAAAAGTAGACATCCAGGCCTTGCTGCACTCCCTCTAATCAAAAATAACAAAATATATATGTTCTTTAAGAGAACAAGAAGAAACATCTTCAGCCATCCTGAAATGTATGCTTGTTTAATTGACCTGGACCCTGATATGGTGGTTTTATGACATGTGCTGAGTACACCTTAACACCATGGATAACTCTAGAAAACATGGTAAGAGGAGGTTATCTCTCCATTTTGATAGCTCTTCAGTTTGTCGCCATTCTGCAAATGCTTTTATGAGGGCAGAGCTGAGAAAAAGTGTGCATCATAGTGACCTGTTTAAAAAGGCATGATGTAGCCTAACCTGGTTGGAAGTTGACCTATTTCTACAATGCGCAGTGTGTCACGAAAAGAGTCCAAATTTAAAGGCTAAATGATGATGATGCGAGAATTGGACTTGACTTCAAATGCAATAGTGGCAAACATCTGATTTAAAAAACAAAAGCATGGTACATGTGGAAGATTATGATCAGATTACAGATGTAATAATCTCAGATTAAGTATGGGAGGCTAGTATTAGAAGGTGCAGCAACTATGCATCAGCCTCTGGTATCCAGTTCAATAAACATCTCTGTGGAAAGCCAAGGCGATGCATGCCAACATGTAGAAATGAACAAGTGTGATGACATCATGTACACTGTAGATTTTTCTCTGTTTTTCTCTATTGTACATACCTATGAGGGAAGCTGTCGGCTGCTTCAATAGCATATCTATTCAATGAGATCCTCTACGATCTAATTGAGGGAAAAGGAAAATGTGAATTTTGCAGATGAAATGACATAAATGTATTTTTCCTTCATCTTAATGAAACACGATTCTCCAGAGAGATTTACAAAAGCATTTGTAGCAGGCCCTCAAGCTTAATGGTAATGCATGTTGTATTTTGGTATGTCTATACATAGGGCAAAATAGGTTGCATATCTCATTATTCATACAAACCTCTTTTAGGAACAGTTGAATTAGGCATTCTCTGGACTGTTACCAATTGAAGGAGATGTTTCTTACAGCTTGCTGTGTATAATATTTTTGGATTCTGATGAATGGTTTGATGATTATGCCACCCCCTCAGCCTCTGCTTTGGCAGACAGCACTTAACAACCCCCCTTCACCAGCCCATTCTGCCTCCTCGCAAGTATAAAGGCCTGTCCCTGCAAACCCAGCACAACAAAAGAAGATAGACTGTCCCTCCCCCAGGAAAACAACAGCCCAGCACAAAGGGGAACATGACCTATGACCCTGGGGAAAATCAAAAGAAAAGGAAAAACTGCATTTTAACAATCTACCGTTTTACTGGACAGATTTTATGGACCCAACCCGACTTAAAACAATAAACAAGCTGGAAATCATTATATTCATCTTTGTAATCCACTAAAAACAGGTAAGCTGAATTTGAACTCCTAATAAATGATGTAAAGAGGAGCAGCATTATAAACCATGATGCCAATGACCAGGGTACTTTTTAAAATATTTTAAATGGCTGTGTAATCAGGTTCATTAGATCCCTAATTCATCCACAGATTGACTGCACTTCACAATAAAACTGGAAAGTATTTTATTGTATTACAGCATTCACTTTTTTGATAGATATTTTAGTTATATAACAAAAAGTGTATGCAATTACTAAAATAATGTATAATTGTCTTAACAATTGCTACAAATGTAAGTTTGTTATTTTTCATTTCTTTCATCTACATATAACTTATTATGTTTACAGGTACATTAAATCTAATTAAATTACTCTTCATGTGTAATTTACACATATTGTTGGCAGTTCCATGGCGGTTAATCTCGACATTACTTTACTGTGACCCAATCAAAATAAATAATTCCATTTCACATTTCAATCAAGGGACTGCTTCAAAAAACAGGATTATTCATTTCCATTTTTTTCAAAAATCTCAGAAATGACGATATCTCTGTGCCTAAAAATTTTAAATATTTGTCATCAACAAAAGATCCACTGCAATTAAAAATTGTTCAAACTTTTGATATGTCAAAAACAAAACAATCATGTGCGATCACATACATACATTCAACATATACAAATACACGATAAGGAGTGGAAATAGGAACATGCACATAATTGATGCGACACACTTCCCTGGATTACTTACACCTTGTACATATGATCTAGCCTCTGCTGTCATAACTTGCACATCTCAAAATTGCAGATATTTCTGTTATCTTTTTTGTGTTCATTTTTGTACAACAGTATTGCCAGTTCTTTTCTATATATATGTGTATGCATATATGTATATGTGATTGTCTACATATACTGACTAATTTGCAACTCCAAAACTGACTCTGACACATTTAATATAATTTGAATTAAGGTATACATACAAGATAAATATGTTGGAGGCACAGCAGATGATGCATCATGGAGAACAAATAGACTAGTAAGGTCTGTGGAACACCACGTGTCAGAGGTGCCGAGAACCAAGCACGCCTCTGGACAGCTGCCGATCCGTGTTGCACTGTGTCATCGGATTTACTTTAGTCGGGAACGAGAGGGAAAGAAGGCGGAAGAAGAAAAGCGGATATCAGGCCTGTTTCTCATACAGTTTGGAAAAAGACGCCCCTCCCTGCACCTGTTCCGCTCCGTCTTATCGCCGGAGTCGAGCCTCTCGCGAGTGAGCGGACGTCGCTTCTCATTGTTAGGCAGACGTTGTTATGAGCATGACTTCGACGTACAACTTGGATTTCCACTCTCTGGCCGAAAGCCGGTTAATGACTTCGAGTGATACAATGTAAGTAGCCAAACAATCGCTGAGCGTTGCACTTTCCGTGGAAATGTGGCGCAATCGTAAGCGAATCAACACAATTGGGGGCGAGTTGGCTAACGTTAGCTTCACTGCTAGCTGAGATGCTAACTATGCTAATGTATAAACGCTCACATGGTGTTGAAGCAGTCAAAATAGTTTATACTATAAAGAATACAACGGTATAATAAGTTATCCAAGAGAATGTGACATGTTTCACTATTATACCCTCTGACTTTAACATATAGTGTTCAAAGTATCTTAACGAAAATGTTGCTAACGAGGCGCGATGTAACAATCGAGTGACATGTGCTTCCGGTATCAATCCATAAAACATGTTTTAGCTCCTTGCTAAAATTTGCCATTCTATCTTAACATCACGTCACCCCTTCTTGTTTAGTCAGTCACAATGTGACCGTTGTAATGGTGGACGTGTGCTCACTGGAAACGGTTGGTGATGAAACACTGTTATCAGCGTGTGAAATTGAAGCTTGCCGTTGCGTTAACTCGGCTAATAATGCTTTTTGTTAAAGTAATTTGTGTGTTTTTCAGTAGAACTGAGCAATAGCCGCTTGGCCGTTCCTCCCCGTATCCACTAACAGTGGCGGATCAACCGTCCATGTTGAATGTAGGTTGCTCACCAAACGGCAGAGAGCACGTGAACGCTTCACTGCAGATCGTAGAGGTCCACATCATATCACTCCTTTCCATATAAGAGCTAATCCCTCTAGGCAAAAACACAATCCCAAAACAACCTTCAGCTTTTAGAATACTCCTAGTTTATTTTTTTACATTTCAAGATTGAAGTCACTATCATGATTAAGCTTATTTTGTGTCGTTTCTTAAATTACTAAGGCTTGCTGCTATGTCAGTTTGATCCTCTATACTAAACGATCCTATTCATTTACTTTCTTTTAAATGTAATTACTTAACGACAATGCCAAACGGTTCTCAAGTTTCAGTTTACATCATTCAGCCAAAATATTATAACCACCGACAAAAGAAGTCATAAACATAATTTTTTTACTTGCAAGTATAAGGATCTGGGTGACTTTGATAAGGCCAAATTAGGTGGGTTTAGGTGGGTTTACATGGTACACTTTTCACCTTTCCGAATTGCAATGTCGGTTGCCTGTTTACATGACATGTAATCTTTCTGAACCGGTGTCGACGTGCACACATGCATCAACTCATCTAATCGGAAATGCTTTCAGACATGCGTAGACAAACCACACTCCCGTTCATAAGGTGGCGATAATGCTTCGGGGAGTTGGGCGCCAACAAGGGCCCAGAAGAAGAATACGTCAAAGAGGGCATGCGTTGAAGTGTTTTTTTGCCCTGCCAACCGTCAAAATATGTTAAAATATTTCAAAGTTGCAATGAATAAATCATTCTCCGATGCAGACCGGTACTGCTTTGAAGTCGGCTAAAAATGCATTGCGGCACTGAAAAAAGGTTACCGGAGTATTATGTCACGATGCTGGGCATACGCAGATATAACTCAAACAGAAAACTTTCCGATACAGCGTTTACATGCAGCAACTGGCTATCGGAAAGGCTTTCCGAAAGGATTTAGACTATCTCCTTGCAGAGGAATGAAATAATTTTCTGAAAAGTTCTTTCCATTCGGAAAGGGGTGTTTACATTCAGCCTTTTCTTTCCAATCAGACCTCTTTTCAGAATCTAATCGGAATTAGGCTCTCCATGTAAACCCCGTTATTGTATTGACCAGGTGACCTCGTCATAAGATCAAAACTGCAGGTTTTGTTGGGTGTTTCCAAGTGCAACATCATCATGTGTTCCCAAGGTTCAATAATGCACGTGGGTAGATGTTTGATCCCACATAAGGACTTCCATAGCACAAGTTGTTAGTTAAGACTAGTGCTGATTTAAAAAGGTGTCATAACGCAGTGCATTGCTGAGTTGTTAAGGGGAACCTACATAATGTTAGGTGTGTGGTTTTATTGTCATGACTGAGTGAAGTATCTGTTGTGCGGGATTACTGCTTTTCTTTATCAATTGTGATAATTTTTTAATAACTTTAGAAGACCAGGCTTATTTAATTGATTGCTGATGAGTCTTATCAAAATCATTTGCAGCTGTAGCTTTCGGCTAAAATCATCAATTTAGTAAACCTAATATATTTGTTAATATTATCAGTGGGATTTTTTGATGTTTGATTGAGAGGCGTGTAACGATTCATCACTCTGGATTGGTATATTGGTTTGTTGAACAATGATCCAAGCAAATCAATAGTCAAAATATCGATATATCGTCATTTTTAAGACAGGCCTTTATTTTGAAATTACTAACCAGCATAGTATGCGGTCTTTTCCATACACTGGCTCCCTTCACTGTCAGCACACAGACCTGCGGCCCTATAGGAACAGCCAGAGGCTGCAGTTGAATTTTGTCCTTTTAATATGCTCTCGCTTCCAGGTGCAGTCGAATGTTTACTGCCTCCCAACAATCTGGGAAAATAATTAGCACTTGGTCCGTTACCTTAATGCTAACATGTATTGGGAATTGCCATATACATTCAACCGTAGTTAGCATTGACGGCACGACCATAATCAAACAATGAACGAGTGTGTACGACTAAAATATTTAACTAAATATGTATTTGTCAGATAAACTTAAAGAATTGGTAATGAGATGCTGAGTTCTAACATAAAACTAATTAGCCAATGCAAAAAATATGATGTTCCCAACACATTTATTGAGTGGCTGTTTTCAAGAAGAGCCCAGCTTTTTGTTGAATTTTTTTTTTTTTTTGTATGCTGCAAACCATTGAGTTTAATACTTCCGAACCACTCTGCACAGCATCTATCAGAAACATTTAAATAAAATGTCATGAAAAATAAATGTAGACAGTTATGTGCATAATTTAAAGGTGATCATATGTCCTTCATGTTAATTGATATGATACATTTTTGATTGATTATTTTCTGATGTTAATGCTGAAATATTAAAGACATTTCAGCAATACTATTGTCAAAATATGTCAAAAGTGGTTTCTATGTTTTTTCTTAAGTGGAAATGTAACCAAATTTGTTAAATTGGTACATAATATTGCCTGAAACGGTCGCAGGACCCTGAATCGAATCCTATCGCATCATGTCAGACTTTGGGATATAGGCAAATTTTGTATCGTTGTCCAAGGAATCGATATAATATTGTAATGTGGTGAAGCTGGTGTTTTACAACCCTAGTGATTATGTAATTCCCCGGCTGTATTTGATTGAATTATCCCCCTTGATTGAGGTGATCCTTTGGCAGCGAATACAGCTGTAGCACTATGTCAGTAATCTAAGTGTCACAGTTGTCCTTTTTGTTGTGGCCAGGAGCTGTTGATCGTTGCAAAGTGTCAGATCTTGGCCACCGGGTCCATGGTTTTCTCTGGCCAGCTGTTCCGTTCTCGACGCTGGTAGTTGGCGAGTGCCCTGCGGCCAGATGTTTAACACTAAGACTAGTATAGGGTATCCGATCTTGCATGTCACCTGTTTTTCTGCTCATGCTGCTAGCTTGGCATGGACATAACTGCAAGACTGACCGTCCTGGAGCTACATACACTACCTTGGAGCGCTTGTAATAATACACCTTTATTGCAGTTGAAGGTTGAACAAATTCCTCTGCAAGCTTTGCAAACAAAATGTATTACAGGACAAGGTTACATACAAACAATTCACCCATATGCCCATGGAATTGTCTTTACTTTGTCTAAAACTGTTGTGGTTGGTTATTAAGTCCATAGTAGATGTATTTTATCACTGCGTTTATAATTTTACATTTTCAACATGAACTTGTCTGATCTGCATGCTTGTGACTTTAAGTCACTGCATCTGTTTTTGTTGAGGTAGTTCACAAGTAGATAGATTAGACTAGAAAGATTAATGTCTGTTAAACAGAAATAATCCACGTGCAATGGCTTATATGATGAATCAAAAAGTATTTATCATGTAGTGTGCTGAGAGCCCACTGTCAGTAATAGTCGTGCTGTACGTGAGCTGTTTCTGAGATGCACTGGTAAGGATGCATTCATGGCCTTTGGATTTTAATATATGCTCCATTTGAAAGAGACCTGAGCAGAGGTTATTAAGTTTGATTTTTCTCTTCTCAATCACATAAACTTCACTTAAGCAACATCATCCATAGCCACTAGAGACAGTTGTTGTGATTATGGAGCTAATGGGACGTGACTTGTCAACAGATGATGGCCATCTGTTAACACACGCCCTATTCAGAGGGTGATCGAACATGTCTGGCTTCATCAGGGAAAATTAAACAACGAAATCCGTATCCATGTAATAAGTTAGGTTGAGTCAATATATATAATAATTAGCACTTTGAGATTTGATCCGAATGTAAAGTGCATTATAAATTAAATGTATTATTAATATGGAGTTTTGGAGATTAAAAGTGAGTGACACTTGAGAAATATATATTACATAATATATATGTATATATATTATATCTAATTATATATATATATATATATATATATATATATATATATATATATATATATATATATATATATGAATATGAATATATAATATATATATATAATATATATATATATAATATATATATATTATATATAATATATATATATATTATATATATATACACACACACACAAAGTCCTTCCGTTCGTTCTACATGCAGACTGTGATATCTGAGTTTTCTCAAAGCCTCCATCTTTTTTAATCATGTCTCGCATGACAGTTTTGCTGCCTCCTGCAGTCCATTAGACTTTATGGCACCATTTAATGGACTACACGAGCAATTCATTTTGTCACAATGTTACCAAAAATACAGTTCTACTTAATTTAAATTTTTTGACACACAATATTGACACTTATTGCCCATGCAAAGATGCAACACCACGACACAAAATATTATCCTGTATCAATTCATTCTCCACCCCTTTTAAGTAACACTAATAAATAACAAATAGGGACATGAATTAATACAAAGAAATTAATAGCAGTGCTTCAGATTGTGCAAGTATATTGTTAATGTTGGAGTTTTTTCCATCAGCCGAGGGGGCAAAAAAAGATGATGTCATGGGTTGATGCTGTGACCCTTCATGGTTTAGTGATGAGTAACATCCAAACACGCAGTGCTGAGCTTTCAAAATGATGGCGAATTGACTGGCTTTCTATTATGGGCATCACAGAGGGTTCACTGGTATATTTATATGGTCAAAGCCCACCAACAAGACACGTGGTCAAGATAAATCAACTTTTTATGGGTGCTGTAGCAGTAAGAATGCAACTGTCGTGTCTTTGGCTTTGACCAACTCGTCAGCTGCTGTGATGCATCTTGCTGACACGTCTCAGGTTAGTTTGAGGAAGCTCAGGCTTAACCTCTACTATCAACAATTTTTGCTGGGTGGTGAAGGGGTGTTGGATTTATTGACGATTTCCATTTTTCATTTTTATGTCCTTAATTTTAGCAATAAGTATTGCTAATTAAGCAGAGAGCGGCATCTGCTGTTGCTCCAAGTTAACTTCAAGATTTGCCTAGTGGCTGAAGTTAAGAGACTTTATGGTGAGACAAAAACTCAAAGAGGTTGTTTACTCAAAGAATAAATACTTTCTCTCTTAACCCCTGTTAACAAGCCATTAGTAAATATAGCATTATATTTACTAAGGTTTTGAAATATATGTCTTATCCAACTACAAGAGAGATGAATTAAAATTTTACATGGGCAATTCCATATTGGGGGACAAAAAGCATGATGCCTTCTCAGAATTGTGTCTCTGTTACTCTGACCTGAATTGACCTGCTATGAATCATTTGCCTTAAATCTGATTTCAGTTGAAGAAATGACCTTGGTGACAACTGTTTTGCATTGCTAGTATTTGCTAATATAGTTATTTATTTATTGCAACTTCCCATTTGCTTTGTTTCTTTTTTTGTATAGTTTATTGGAGCTACTCATCATTTATTTATCCCAGAAACGAATGTAAGTCCGGCTGCAATTAAATAATGTAACTATTGAAGTTCCATCTCCCTCCACTTTTTTTTGACAATTTAATTATGTTTGAATAAAGTCGATTCTGAGACTTAATGCTTTTCGAATGATGTAATGGAAAACATGGAGTGATGTATGCCGGTACAACAATAAGATCTCGTCAAAGGGCCCATTAGCAAGATAGTGTCAGAATGCCCTCTGACAAAACTGGATGAATGGTGCCACCCACCAGTGCTGTGGCTTTCGCAGCCGAAGCCTTCAAAGTGCTCCAGCGCATCTTTCTGACTTGGCCTATTGTGCTGTTGAGGAATGGTGAATGGTTTTCAGCAGCATCGGGAACAATATGTGATTGTTTCCCAGCTTTAGAGAACAAGCTGCAGGTTATTGTGTACCATCGCCCAAGCCATGAGGAGATGTACAGAAAAACTGTAAACCTGCTTACTAGTGACTCAAGAATTTTTAGAGCGCTGCGTTGTTTGAATTAAGCTGTTGGAGGGGTGCGCTCACTGCTTCTTCTTTTTTTTTTTGGTAGAGAGAGGCTTCTGTTCCTCTATATTTTTTGCTCTTCATTACATCATTTGACTGTATCGACACCACTCAGGAAAAAAACCTTCATACCAGGGGGCGGAGTGGATTTCAGAGGAAAAATAACAAGTGTGATTTGTTCGCATGTCTATAAAATCCCTGAAGGAGTTTGGTGTTTCTGCAGAACGGCTGGGCTCAATTTGTATAAGATGGATGGCTCGCGTTCAAAGGTCTGTGTATAAACTTGTCTATACATTTGTCTATCTTATGGTCAGTCTTTCTGTTTATGAATTTCCCTACTGTATGTGTACACAGGGATAACATGTACTACATAATATGTGGTACTTGTAATCCCACCTTATCGTCTCTGGTAACACATGGAAGTGACTCTTTATGCTTATCATGATAGCACCCATAGATGGCTTTCGCTGTAGTCAGGATATGTTGGTGAGTGAGACAAAGGTGCTCCATTTGTAGGTACACTGGTGGGTATGGATTCTCTGTCCCAACAACTAGCCTGAAAGTGAAATGGCACAATGAAGTATTTCTTTCATTTTCATCATTGAGCTCCAACCTTTCCCACCCAATTGTTGGGTTTTTGTATGCATGTCAATAGCCATTTAAGTTAGACTATATTACTGCATACAATATATTTTATGGTTTTATTGCATTAAGGGGAAAATTTTATTTCAACGACTGATAATTGAATCTTGGAAAATGTATGGAGCCGTTAATGAGAATTGGCCTAGAACTGGTACAACTAACCAGAACCTTGCAGTGTAAACTAGATAGCCAAACATGTTTCCTGTGCGGATTTTTTTGTTCAACAATTTCCTAGTAAGACAAAACGGTTGCTAGTGCTGCACATGTTCCTCAATGGTTCAGCGATGAGGGGTTTTGCACAACTAACCTTATTAGCTAGTAGCCATGGAATATTAAATCATCCATATTTGCTCATCACGTAATTTTAGTCTGCCTCACCATACGGTCTGCTAAAAGTACCAACTGAACAAATTGGGTTTTTCCAATTGCCGGCCATTGATGTACTTGAAAACCGATTTGTGTGTCAATTCTAACCACTGAATTTAGGCCACATGCTAGATGTTTTAAAAAAACATCCTACCTATGTGGAATATATATTTGAAATAAAATAAATTGTATTTCTGAAATACCACATTGTGTACCTCACCATCATTTCCAAACAGAAACAGAGTAGTGCTATTATCGTTTCTTAAACCAAGGTGTTGAGTCATCCTATAATCCTTGCTTCCTAATTGATGTATTTGATCATTCCCTGTTGCATTTATATTAATATAAATACTGAATGTTATCCATATAACACATTTTTTTTCCTCTCAAAGCAACGGCAACGGCAGCAAGATGAACGGGTCGCTAGAGCACTTGGACCAACCAGACCCAGACACAATCAAGATGTTTGTGGGACAGATCCCACGCTCCTGGTCCGAAACGGAATTAAAAGAGCTTTTTGAGCCGTTTGGGGCTGTGCATCAGATCAACATACTCCGTGATCGCTCCCAAAATCCGCCTCAGAGCAAAGGTAAGGTCATGATATGAAATTGTCTGTGACATTATATATATGCAATAGTTTCCATATATATCTCTATATATATATCTCTCTCTATATATATCTCTCTCTATATCTCTCTCTCGATAGATAGATAGATAGATAGATAGATAGATCCAATCTTTGAGAATCTCTCGAATGCAGCTATTGCACATCTGCACCCGGACAACTATTGCACATCTGCACCTGAACTATTTTAATTCATATTATATATGCCATTGGAGATCAGACTCTTTCCCTTTTCTTTATATTTGTATGCACTTTATTCCTCTATTTAAACTTATTCTTGTATTTTAACTTAAATGGGTATTTTTAATTTTTTAATTATACGTGTATATATGTCTGCATATGTATACGTGTATATATTAGGGCTGCAACTAACAACTATTTTGATGGTTGATTAATTGTTTCAGTAATTGGTCAGATAATTTTTTTAATTTGTGTTTATTTTTATCTTAAAAAATAAAGGGGTACTAAATTGCTCACCACATAGTAACACAATAAGCCATCGGCTTATTTTATATTAAATGCTGTGAAATTGTAAAATGCGACCACCTCCAGAATATGCCAAAGCCTACCTCTTGGTTACCTCTTACCTCTGGGTAAAATGTCATGTAAATCAGTCCTGTAGTTTTTGCCTAATCTTGCTCACGAACAGACAAATGCAAAGGATTGAAAACATAACCTATGTAAAACTGAGATGGCTCTCCAACTGTTTCCTCTAGGGCTGCAATGAATATTCAACACAAATCGACTCTGAAATGAGTTGTAGGGCATAAACAGCTTAAAATAATATTTGTGTGGATGCAGTGATTCTACGCCCGCATACTCATTTGTTTGCTTAAAATTACACAAATAGAACTACATTCAATACTACTTTACAGGAGTAAAGTATGATGTGTGGAAATATTTTGATGAATGTGATGATAAAAATCAGAGCTAAATGCAAACTATACTTTGCTTATTTGTCGCAATGTATTGAAAGCACCGTTTTTCATACCACAAACAAAATGACCAGCACAACACAGAATTCAGGAGTTTGCTAATGCTAGCAGCTACAACAAGCTTTTCAGCAAACATCGGTGAAACGATACATGCCCAGAGAAAAATTACGATTTGTAAAATAATGGTAGTTTATCTGTTGATCAGCCATTACTATAGTTGTAGTAGGGATTTTTTCCTCCTCATACAATGTTCCTGTCTAAATATGAAATTAAATGATGTCACAATGCATGACCCTGTGAGAAAACACACCGGCCGTCTGTAACACAAAATTTTGGATTTCATCTTCAGAGTAAATAACTTCTGATGTAAATGAAACATGGATTTGAAAGTAAACTGTTTTTTTTTTTAATACTCATTGGTATTGACTAAATATTCGTTTTCGGTCTGAAGGAAAGTAGTATTGGTGCATCCCTTTGTGGCTAATTTTACAAATTGTCATTTTCAGAATTTAAAACAAAATGATAAGTGATCAATTCTATTTGTTGAATCTATTATGAATTAGCACATATATTCTTCAGACATGTAAACATTTGAACAGTACCAATAAGCATGGACAATTAAAAGTCTAGAACTGTTCTCTAGGTACCTGCTATTAGTAGTAGAGTAGAGACTACACGAAACTCTGTTATTGCCTCTTCATCTACTTTGTTAGTTGTTTGTGCTTACCAATGCCATTATTTGTGGTATTTTGTATATGTTTTAAATGACAACTCCGTTTTCCATACCCAGCTTTATGAATATCCTGTTCAGAATTTTTTTATTGGCAATTTTAAATTAAGATATCTATATATGTGTTCACCAAGAATTACAAACTGGACTTGAAGTGCTATCCTGAAATTAACTCGATGTGAATAAAGTAATTTTTGTTCCCAGATCTAAGTGTCCTATGTTAACGACAAATTAAAATTGATCGCTGAATGACCCACTATGGTTCAAAGCGGTAATCCACTCTGCTTTCTAAGTATGTTTGATTCTAGATTCATGTCTGGATCTATTTGACAGTTGTGTTAAAGAGCTAGCTAGTTGAATAGAAATGTATCCGTGTGTCCAGAGCAATTTCATCATCCACTGCTTGAACATTCGGTTTTACTGATTGATTGTACATAAATCAAATGTCAACCGATAATCTTTTTCTGTGCAAAGGTTTTCTCAAATCTCAAGGGTGTTTATTAGGGCATTAAGTGTTTCCCACAGGTTAAGAATATATTTGTGCTGGTGGATGGTGCTGCACAGGGTGTGATGGATGGGTTCACTAATAAACTAATCAAACAGAAGTTTATTACTTTCTCCATTTAATTCAAATAAACTATCGTCTTTCTTAGGTCAACATAAATAACTTAATAACTATTTATTAATAACATAAATAACTATCAAAAAAATTGTGAATGAATAAACACAAAGAAAAATACCTTGTAAAATATAGCTCACTCTATTTCATAATTCAAAGTAAATAACTTGCTGCATGTTGTCCTTCAGAATGTTCGGCAAATGATTCAGGATGATGACGATTCGATATGAAAGCAAAAGCTGTTAGAATTTGTCTGTAGCCTATTTTTTCTGTTTATGGCATAAGCACAATACTTGTTTCCTGTTGCTGAACAGTTTATTTTATGTAGGGTGGCAGCAATCGATTACTTTAGTAATAGAGTATCCCATCGATTATTTTAGGGATTAATCAAGTAATCGAGTAAGAAATATTGCATGCTCTATTTTTTTAAATTAAATAATGTTTTCTTTATTGAAGACCAATAGTAATATACAAACAGAAAATGCGACATGTCTATTAAACAAACAACTAATCTTTCCCCTTTTTAAAAAACACAGCATGTTTATGGATTGAATTGCAATAATATCTGTCTCTGCAAGGGATCCATCTTTAGAAACTGCAAAGTTTTCCAGCGCTTTCTTAATTTGTTCACAGCGTCGGTCTTTCACGGCTACTGATGGGTTTTCTTGGACTTGTTATTAGAGTTCATTATTTCTTCTTTCCCACTGCTGTGGTCTGGATCTCATTTAGAAAGGCATTTCTCATTCGGAAAGGGGTGTATACGTGGAGAATGTTTTCTTTTTTTTTATAATCGGGCATTTCTTCCAGTTTTATTTGGAATAAGGGTGACTTACCTACTGTCTCAGTTTATGGTAGTGCAGAATCTAAGGAATCGCAGTTCAAACACCCATTCACCAGTTCATTCACCAACCCCCAGAGTCCCTATCAAAGTCGGGTCAGTCTTTGTCTGACTTTTTAACCTCCATAAATTTGAGGCAGAGAGAGACTCTTTTCGCGAGCAAAATGGGTTAACCACCTCGTTTACCTCCCTTCACTGGTTGAGACACGTTTCTTGGGCGACGCCGGTCTGGAAGGTGACTAGTGAGAGGAGATGAGGTGACTTGTAGTAATAATAATAACTTAATTTTGTAAAGCGCCTGGTAGAGAGTTTAGCCAGTTTGCAACAAGTAGCTAGCAAAACACAGACTGCAACACGATGCCAGGTGTTAGCAGGCTACTGGCGGATAGTACGGGGCAATCTAGGCCACCTCCTCGTTCAGTGTCGGTCCACGTTGAGTATCCATTTCTGTATTTATCTGACAGCCATTCATTGTTTGAGGTTTGCTGTAGCATGTATGTGACGTAATGGTTAGGTGCGAGAGGAGGGCGCTAAAACACACCGCAGCGTATAGTTGTTCAGATTTAAATTAAGACTTGAGTCAAATAATTTGCATCAAGGTTTTTTAGTAATCGAGTTAATAGAATTATTTGAGGAATCTTTCAGCCCTAACGTTAGGTGCTCTTACTTTGAAGGATCACATAAGTGAGGTTGGTCGGCATTGTGTATGTGTTCTGACTTGATGAGATAAGCATAGGATCTGTCTTCTATGTTGTATGGTTCATAAACCAATTATATGACATTTCGACTTGAAAATAAACGTTTGTAAGTCCTGTTCTGTCCATTATATTTTCTATTGTGGCTTTGTTTTATCGAGACTCATAGGGATTACCAGTAATTTATCTAAGAAAATATTTAGAGCAGCATCTCATTAACAAACACGTTCTTAGGTTTAACTGACAAATATATGTCCGGTGAAATAGCTTATTTGTACATGTTTGATATGACCGCACAGTCAATACTAATTCCGTTAACACGTATATGGCAATAACGGGGGGTTACATGGGATGCTTTTCTCCTTTTGGATTAATCCTTTCTGAATGGCAATGTCGGTCCAATGTTTACATGACCGGTATTCTTTTCTGACCTGGTGTTTAAATGCATGGACTCACTTTTAGACATAGATAGATAGATAGCCTTTATTAGTCCCACAATGGGGAAATTGCAATGTTACAGCAGCAGAGCATGTTACAGAGTAAGAATAACATCGTGTTATGTGCAATTAAAATAAATTAAATTCAATGTACAGAAACAGACATGCATTGACAATCCACACTCCCGTTTATAGGGTGGCGATAATGCTACGATGAGTTGGGTTCCAACCGGAAAAAAAACTCTCCGATAGCTCGTTTACATGCAGCGACTGGCAAATGGAAAGGATTTCCGAAAATACTTAAGACTACCTCCTTACAAAGGAATGAAATATAATTTGGAAAGGTTCTTTCCATTCGGAAAGGGGTGTTTACATGCAGCATTTTCTTTCCGATTTGACCTCTTTACCGAATCTAATCAGAATTAGCCTGACCATGTAAACCCACCTACTTTCACAATGGGCGTCCTATCCCAATAATCTTCTTCCTGCTGGGAGAAGGTGGCGCAGTGCTATTAGACTGACTGAATCTGGTTGATGTTTATTTGCACCACAGATATTAATCCCCTAAACCCCGATCATTGATCTCGCTTTTGTTTGATTTGCTAATGGACAGGGCTGTTATCCATCTCATTTTGGTTTTTTAGTTTGTCATAGATCTGTTGAGACTGGATAGATTTATAATGTTTTTAGGTCAACTAGTGCAAGTCATAAAAAAATCATCTGATAAGTATCACGCTTCTAGAGAAGGAGAGCTCAGCTGGTTGTGAGAGAGAAGAGAGCAGCTCAATGCATTTTAGAGTTCAACAGCCCTCCCCTCGGCCCAGGCGCTCCAGTAACAGCATAATATATACTATGTAGGTCAGAGACTCTGCAGTGCTCCACTTCCCCAGCCCAGTGAAACTAACAGGCTGGAACGCCACTGGCGGTCTGCTGGGAGGGAAGGATGAGAGGATATTTTTTCCCCTCCACTGATCCTTTCTTCATCCCAATCCCCCACATTCCCCATCATTCCTCTTCCTTTTTGCCACCCGTGACCCTTTTTGCCTATTTGTGCTGTTCTATCCTCCTGTATGTATGTTTGCATGTATTTGAATTCTTATGTAATGTGGAACCACTCTTTGAGGTTGTGCTTCTGCCGCGGCCGGGGTTTTGTTGACTGAGACTGTACATTAGTGGTTACTGACGGCTATCTAACCCTTTTGTCATTTCTGTGACTGTTACACAGCTGGTATCTCATTACATCATGCTCTCGATACAATCTCTAACATGAGCTGTGTGCATTGCCTAATAGTTGGTGCCAAGAATATCCTGTCACATGTTTCGAACATGTGATAAAAAAAACAAACCCTATTTGCTTTCTTTCCTACTAGACGCAGTCATTGTGTTTATCCTTTTACTGTCTCTAAGCACTGTTTTTAATGCTGCTTTGTCTCCTTCCTGGCTGTTTCTCTCTCTCTCTCCTTAGGATGCTGTTTTGTAACTTTTTATACAAGAAAGGCTGCACTGGACGCCCAGAATGCACTGCACAACGTAAAGACCTTAAGTGGGGTGAGTGAGCACAGTATAGGCTAATTTTAGCTGCCTGAGGCCCTCTCTATCCATAGTGGTGGCTGT
This sequence comes from Lophius americanus, assembly GCA_037951165.1. NCBI lineage: Eukaryota > Metazoa > Chordata > Actinopteri > Lophiiformes > Lophiidae > Lophius > Lophius americanus. Next base: position 552,999 of record JBBDHG010000009.1, read on the forward strand.
TTGGACAATAATGAGCTCTCAACAGGGCCACTGACGGCCTGGTCTGAGAAATGTCCGCCCCCCACTATACACCGAAACAACAAGGACTGCCCTGAACCTACACCCATAGAATATGCACACACACACGCACACAGAGGTGTCTGGTAAAGTGGACTTGACTGGGAAAGGTATTCCCTAAGCCACAGAACCAGACTGCCTCGAAATGTAACAAATTTCATTATGTTTTGAGGTATAAAAGGAGGCAAGGTTAACTTTGTTTATTAACAATTCACCCTTATTAGTGTGAGTGTGGTCCCTTAATTCCTTATTTGATTAAACTAGAGCGATTAAAGCCTTGTCTACTGGAATATGTGACACTGCTCATTAAACCTCTACAATGCCGCTCTTTTTCTATCTAAATATCTGTTCTTCTAATCAATTAAATTCCAAAATCCCAAACAATTCTAGCCCTCGATTAAGTCAATATCCCAGTCTCTTGGAATAGGACGCGCAGTCATGAGGTTACAGGTACATTTAGAACTGGGTTTGTAAAGGAGTGGAGCAGGCCGAGTAGACATATGAAGCTCTTCACCGTAGGACAAGCAATCACCCAGGCATTTCAAATAAAGTGCAGTCCAACAGTTTAGCTCTTGAATCCCAATCCCTGGTCATACCGCTGGTAATATTAACTGTTAGTGACTGGATTTGGTTTCCCTGTCAGTGTAAAAGCTTGTATACCTGTTGCAACCTTTTCTCCCTTCTGGTGTTCACTCTCATTGGTCACTTAAGCCAACCTCCATCCATACTGAGAAGACCATCTGTCTCCATCTATTTATCGATTGTCTAAACCAAAACCAAGCACTTTTTTGCCTGCAAAAGTGCCATGTGCCATGTGCATTTATTTCCGCTCTGCTAAAACTACATTCCCTTGAAGATCTGTGAGTAGTATTGGTCAATAATGCTCATAAGACTTTATGAAATAACAGATCATAAAACAGTTGTACTTCATCCACATTCTCGCAGCTCATGCTAGAATATTTCTTTACACAAGCTCAGTTAAGAGCCTGTCAGCCATCTGTGGGAGAATATTCTAAAAAAGAGCCGGGATGTTGATGGGAAGCACTAGTAAATGCAAACACGTTTGCTTTACTGATAAAAAAGGAAATTCGGTAAGTGAGCATTTGATCCTTTCCAAAAAACACTTCCTCTTTAATCCGGCAGTGATGATGTAAGATATTTTCAGTATGAGACAAAAAAAGGAAGAGGTTGAGAGAGATGATTGAAAGTTTGGGCTGTGGCAGCAATGATCTTTTGACGAGAGGTTGAGTCCAAGCACCTGTATAGCTCATCATTGTGACATGTGCAGCGTTAACCATTACTCTGATCTATATTTCAGATGCATCATCCTATCCAGATGAAACCTGCTGACAGTGAGAAAACAAGTGGTGAGTGGATTCATGTAAAGATTGACACCAGCTAACAAATAGAACGATATTTAGCGGGATGAAAATCTTGCATGAGCAAGATTTACCCAAGAAAAATGTGCTGTGAAATTTGAAAAAAAGATTTATTTTTAATGTGAAATTATGAAGTCCTGATAAGGATTTATTTAACAGAATATGCCACTGTAGACACTTTCTATAAAGTGTCACCAGTTAGGAGGATTATAGGCTTTAAAGTGGAGTAGAGTAAGCATAGGGAATCTATTGAAGGACCCGAATGGGTTATACATTTATCTGTCTATAGATAAATGTATAGCCAATAAAGAAAACAATGCTGCAGTTATGGAAATTTGCACCAAAAGGCTGACACCTTGAGCGAGCGGAAGAAAATGTGGCAGCATGAAAAGGAGACGGCTTTATCAAGATGGAGTGACGCACATGATTTAACGCCTGATGTAACTGCTGCTTTCATAGCCCCACAATTGTTGCCTTTCAAATAAAAGGATGTTTTCTTTTCCTCTCTGTGCAGCGGTAGAAGACAGAAAGCTCTTCATTGGAATGGTTTCCAAGAAATATGGCGAAAACGAGATCAGAATGATGTTCTCCTCTTTCGGACAGATCGAAGAGTGCCGAATTCTCCGGGGACCAGATGGTCAGAGCAGAGGTAAGTGTGCCAAAATAGGTACACTGTGTTCCTGGCCTCACAGCCGGCATGGTCAGCAAAGCCGAGTAAATATTCCTATCTTTCAAGTCTTTATACGGGCCCTTCCTTACCAAGCTTTTCCATCCTCGAATGTAGTACTCTTCACCTCCAGTGGCAAACATTGCTTCCCCCTTGTCATATCCACTCGTCATTGTTACACTCAGCCCCCACATCTCAGTGATGTGGAGCTGTGCTGTCTGGCACAATAGCGCGTCACCTTGGCAACTGGTTGCTGCTGTTGTTCGTGGGCTCAGCTGGTAGGCGGCTTAGCTTAGTTCAGCTCCCCCTTCAAACCTTCTTCATCACACCCTACAAAGGCTGGAATTAGCCTGTCATTGCAACCCCCTACATAGCTCTCGACTGCATAAAGCTTCAGAGAGCAGGCAGCACAAGGCTCTGATGTTGATGTGTATTATTATACCTCCAAAAGATGGAGACAGTCGGTTTGAAATTTCTTTCCTTTTTTTGTACTTAATGTGGGACATGCGGTAACAATTTTATACCGTAATATGTATTTTAGCAAATCAAAGCCTCTCCGTTTGTTTGTGTGCATTTTGTGTGTATAAAATCACAGTGTGAATCAAATGTTTAACTGTGACACCACATAGTGGAGCCTATTGGGTGGTAATTTAATCTGTCGATCAGTGTGCTCATGTGACATGTGTTACTGTTCTCCTTGTTGTGTTCTTTCTCTGTGTGCTAACCATTTAGGGTGATTCTGTGTGCTTGGGAGTTTCCATTTTTTGTACTGTAATGTGTTTTTTGGGGTTTCATAACGAGTTGTCCAAACCCTCTGTCTTGTTTTGTTTTTTCTTGTCTCCCCCCACCCCCCTTCCTATTGTTCCCCCCTACAGGCTGTGCGTTTGTCACATTTGCTACCAGGGCAATGGCACAGAATGCAATCAAAACCATGCATCACTCTCAGACTATGGAGGTACTGTACCCCTTAGCACCTATGTCTCATTTCCCCCCCTTCTCCCCTTATACATTTTGCTTCCCCTTGTTATGGAAAAAGGAAGAATCTGTCTGAGCGTTTGGTGTGCGTTCATCACTGAGCATGACTAAATTCCAAAACTACTATTGCCACTTACAGAATTTCATTGTTCTTTGCAAAATAATTCAAAACAGGAGGCAACATTGCCTCTTATAAAGCTGCAGAATTCTGAGCTAACGGAACAAGAATTGCTGTCATCTTTAAAGTTGGGCCGAACTAAATTCAACCCATTTATTGTTACTGACCATATAATAGCATAGCTGCCACAGCCTGCTACAATCTGTCTGCATTTCAGACCTCAGGGTAAGGAGCACACACCATCAAATGTAGGTAAACAAATGATTAACCTAGTATGGAGTGACTGCTCTATTAGATTTCTTCAGAAACTGGGGATTTGTCATCTGGCACCCATTGGTGTTTCAGTGCAAGTGGAGCAGCAGTAATATGCGGAAGCTCTTTAATAAAGTAGCAGACCAAGTTCAATAAGGAGTCCAACCAAACGCAACACTCTCTAAACAATGACCATAATTGAGGTGTCAAATATTTCCCCCAATTTCACGATCTCTGCAATTCTCAACTGTTGTGTGAGTTGTTGCTGTTTCAGAAATTATTTTCCCTGTCTAGCTTAGTCCCTGTCTGACTCTCAACTGTCAATACTTTTGCACTGCCTGCTTTATGTCCATGCGTCTGTCTGACCAGTTTGTAATGATTTGTGAGATTGTGTGTATTCTAATGCATTTTGTTAATGTCTGCTGACATATCCTTATTCGAATGTCATGCTCTGATGTGGTTTTCATTTGATTTGTTTGTTCATTTTCGGACTCGATTCACTTCTTGAGATAATAAAAAAACATTCCATGTCTGCAGTATTATTCTGTGCCCTATTTGGATTGTGGCCCGGCCAAGCTCTGCATGGCAGATGTCCTCTGTGTGACAGCTTTGATATGAATGTAATATATCAAAATTATTTTTGAGGCATCGATATCCCTTCTTTTTGAGAAGTTCCTTAGCGACCTTATAGCGGTAAACCTTGGCGACCTTTTATTGGTAAATAAACTGAATTATTAAATGTGCTTTCGAATCAGTCTTACATCTTCAACGTCTTCATTGATTCAGGGCTGTTCCTCACCTTTGGTGGCGAAGTTTGCGGACACGCAGAGAGATAAGGAGCAGCGACGCCTGCAGCAGCAGCTACTACAGCAGCTACAGCAGCTGAACAGCGCCTCCACCTGGGGAAACCTGGCTGGCCTGGGGAACCTAACACCACAGTACCTGGCTGTAAGTGTTGCTCAAACATGTAGCCCCGTCTAACAATTTATCATGTCATCATTTTACCTTTTTTTCTCTCTTCTTTTTTTTCCTTCTTTTTTTTTCATGCAAATTGTATTTATAAAATTAAATGTCACAAAAACTGGGCATTCGTCTGTGATAAGGTTTATTTTTTTGTTATCTTTCATTGAATTATGTTCTCATTAATTGATTGAAATAGAGCGACCATTTTGTCGATGATAGTCACAACCTCGCAAACCTTAAACCCACACAAAATAATTTTGGAATTGGAAAAAATATTTTACATATTGGCCTAATATGTAGAATATGAAATATGAAATGATGCTGAATATATTGTCATTAAACATTTGAATTTGAAATGCGTGTGCAGATTTTCAATCGTCCATATCATGGAAATTTTTAAAGTTAATCTTGTGGCAGGTTTTCTTTTTCAAGGGTTTGAACATGTTTTGGCACTCATCAAAGAATCTTGTTCGGTTCTAACTGACTGCTCAAGAGTTTCAGGTATTAAATGCGGTATAACATACTCGTCTCTCGCCTAGAGTGCTGTGAGGGTATTAGAGGCACAGCCTTACAGTGGTTCAACTCTTACCTGTCAGGGAGAAGCTTTTCTGTTAGCCTAGGTGACTGTGTCTCGCCCATTGCCCCTCTTGCATGTGGAGTCCCACAAGGTTCCATTCCTGGGCCGATCCTTTTTTCATTGTATTTGCTCCCCTTGGGGTGGATTTTAAGGAAACACGGCATCTCTTACAATTTCTATGCAGATGACTTCCAAATAAGACTCCCTTTCAGTAGAGAAAAAAAGCTAAATTTTTTTTCAGTAATAGCTTCAAGGACTAGTTAAACTGCATAAAGATCCAATCTATCAAAAAGAAAACTAGAAGAGGTTTGAGAGTCATCCTTACCAGATGGTACTAAGGTGCAAAATAGATCAAGATGCATGCATTATATTTATCTCCACTTCACTGTAATGTTACAATGTCTGTAAGCAGTCTCTGGTAAAAGCCACTCCTTTTGAGTGTTTCATGTCTCCATTGTCTGTCTCCTCCATCCTTGTGATAATGGCTGACAGATGAAATTTGAAAGAAATTAGCCATTCTTTCTCAAAACATGGAGAACGAAAAAAGTTCCAATGATTTCTACACATGAAATGAAGTGCACTGAGCTGCTGCCTGTCAATTCAATTATGTGTTAGCAATGCACTGTGTTAAAAATGATTTTCCCTCAAATTTCTGGTATAAGAGGAACACTGAAATGACTTAATTGAAATTCGGCATGACAGAGAATTGCAATTATATCGATCATTCAAGCCTTATTGTACATATATTTTTTTCTTTTGTCCTCAATAGCTGCTCCAGCAGGCCACGTCTACCAGTAACCAGGGCAGTTTCAATGGAATTCAGAGACTAGGAGGTGAGTTCATCCTTTAAGATGACTTAATTATTGTTTTTCACATTACACTCTGTGGTAGAAAAATCAACACTTTTCAAGTTGTTTACCATAGGCCTCAGTGCTCAATATCCATACGGTTTCAACTTCAATGAATCACATGACCGTTTCAATCCAGGAACATATTGATATCAACACTACCACAAACACCAGGATTGCGTGATAAAACTTTTATACCGAGTTTGGCCGGTACGGTGCACAAGTGAATATGTATTCTATGATTCATGAAAATCAGTACACTCTACTTCAACACTCTAACTTTTCGAAAGACTACATGTGAAGATTGTCAAACCTGCATCGGTCCTGTGAATTTAGAGATTTTATCAATGACTGGACCATAAATACTTCATGCAAACAGTTCTCTGAAGTAATAAAACAAACAAATGCTGGTTGAGACAAAGTATGTCTGAAATCTGCACAGCGATGTAAGTGAACAAATATTCTACCCCAAATATTTTAAAATAAACATCTGTTGGATAATCTGTCATGTTTTAGTATTTTTTTGTCAAAACATTGCATAAAAATCAGTTATTTTTTGACAATTTTATCATTCCATTATAGATATTTTAAATAGATAATTTTCTACTTTTTTTGCATGTAATGTCTATAGAAATTGTGTAATATTTTGGATCACACCACAACATATCACAATACAAAATTCCACCAATACCCAACCCTACTTTAGACACAAACTTGAGGATTGGGTGGAATTCCCCTAAACTATGGACGTATAGCCTCAATGGGAGAGACGGCTGGTTCCAGTGTGACCCCTATTGGTATAACTTTGAACACTGATCCCTTTTCTCTGTTAAACTATTCAATTCCTATCTAGATGCCTGGCGTACGGAACGATATGTTTTTTTTTCATTTAAAATCTGATTCAGTATGGTGTAATGTGATGTAATTTTAATTCAGTTCCTAACATATTTTTGATACAGTTCCTACACACTCAGGTGCTTCACCTTTAGCAGTTAGAGGGATAAATATAATAAGTGAATATAAAAATCTTTCTTTTTCACGACAGTTAACGGAAGTACAAGAAATTTGCAATGACAAGTACACTAATATTACGTTTTCACCAGTGGCAAAAATGAGAACCATTAAAACTAGAAAAAGACGATCAAAATGGTACTGGAGAGCAGGATTTCAAAAAACATAATGTCATTGATTCAGGCAAGACATGTGACTCATGAGAGGTACGTAAACACAACAGTGAGAGCATTGCAACATTTCACTGTAATTAGGATGCAATAAAGCAGCAAACTGTCAAAGGCTGTAGGATACAAGACGTAACGGCCATATAATACACCACAACTCCAAGCTTGAAGAGATGTGGTGCAGTATGATCGTCAAACTCAACTCGTGTGACGTCCAGACATATCCGTATACTTGTCTGATAACAATTTGTTTCACTTCATTCTTTAGTTTGATCACTGTGGACTTGGCTGGGTTCTGGCAGGAAAATATCCAAGTCGTCTTGCCGGTGCTGAAATCTGTTGTTCTGTCAGCATCCATGTTGCCATATTCATCAAAGTTTACAAATGGCCATTCCTTTGTTTAAAAAAAAAAAAATCTTCATTCTTATAGAATACAATTTGAATTTACACTTAACATAGTGGAGTTAAAAGTGTGCTGTGTCTTAATTTGCAAAAAAAAAAGATATACAACAGCCGGTCATGTTACTGTTTTTGCAAACAATGCTACAGTATGTTGATCATCTCACGTCGAGAATGAAGACTGAAGAATTATTAGTGGAGCTGCAGCCAACTGATTTAAAAAGTTAGTTGGAGCATTGACTGCATTATGACTGATCAATGGGCTTTAGATGCTCTCCAATCTTAATGTTAAAAACAATTTCCAATTTATTGGTCAATCTTATAACGCCTTTTTCGTAAAATATGGTAAATTTTAATGCAAGTATGCCAAATGCAACTGATTGACTACAAGTAAAAACAAAGCATTTTTCCAATGAAAAATATTTAAAGGGAAAACTAAACAGTCAGAGAATGGGTTTTTAAATCGTAAGCTATTTCCACTCATTCTTGTTTTTTTCGCTTAACATTTTGGAAAGACCTGGGAACTTAAGGGGATAAACCTGGATAATCATCGATATTCCTTTATTCCCTCAGCGGGTGTGAATCCCCTTCAGCTGCAGAACTTGGCCACATTAGCTGCAGCTGCAGCAGCAGCCCAGAGTCCAACCTCTGCCAATGCCCTCCCTTCAAACACTGGAGCCCTGGGAGCCCTAGCCAGTCAAGGTGATTAAATATAAACTGACTGTGCAGTATGTGCATAACATTTATCCTCTAAATTATATTAACCAGCACAAAATGGTGCTCATGGTCATTGTTATATTAGGTTAGGTAAAGTGCTTAATACCTCTGCCAAGGAGGTGATATTTTTTCACCAGTCTCTATTGATTAAATTTTGTCTTTAACCACGATTACACAACAACTACTTAGTGGATTTTATGGAAAAGTGGTGTAAGAGACAAAAAGGGATGGAACCAGGATTTTTTTTTTTTTTTCGACGTTTGACGATATCTCAACATTTAAATTCATGTCACATAAATTCCCAGGTTGTGGCGAATTGCAAGACTTTGTATCAGTTGAGCATGTGCCATGGAAGAAACAATTTTTTTTTAGCTTATCCAGATGAGGGAAGCGCAATGGATTTTTCTCTATCACTCTTTAGATTGTCTGGAAAATTGGGGTTGAAAAGTGGGATTCGATTTCAGCCTCTTTTGGGGGTAAAGGTGGAGATATGTGCTCCAGATGTCCTTGGTTTGCCTGCAGTCTTTGACATTGCTTGGTTATGAGTGCTAAATTCACCTCTTCATTTTATACATTCCTTAATTAAGGCTAAGTCCACTTAAAAAAAAAAAAATTTAAAAAACCCCTCTGGGATTTAGGATTAGCATATTTTCAGAGTTGGGACTTCCACTAGTGTGATGGTACCAACCAACTGCCATGTAAACCTCTGTCATCTACTATTTGCCTTGCTGCGCTCCGCCATTCCTCATTTATTTAAGGGAATTGCTATTTTTGTTTTATGGAATTATTCATATAAAATGTCTTAACTCCATCCCCCGTTGTTCTTTCAATCTAATTTACGCTAAAAACATTCATTCCAGCACAATGTCCTCCATCTTTCCAAATTCAGCATACTGACTCTGTGGTATTGGTACTATATATGTGGTAATAATCACTTGTTCAGAGATAAATTTTCAATAATTCCCGCACAATCATCCTTTCATAAACACAACTTGCTACAGAAATGCCAGGTGTTTATAATAGTATGAAATGCTTTGATCATTATCTTTCTGTGGTAATTTTTGTTTCCCATCTGTATTTTTCCTCCCCAAAAGCTTGTTCATCAGCAGGGTCCAGCATGGCTGCTGCAATGAACCCATTGGCATCTCTTGGTACCCTGCAGGGTCTCACTGGGACATCTGTAGGCCTCAACTTGAATGCTCTCACCAACAGTGTCAGTGGTGAGTGAGAATGTCATTTTTAAATTGCATTAGGAAATCCTTGTAAATTTGCATTGTTGCTAATAGCTGCACATTATCTCCCCTCCTGCTAGTAATTTTTACCACTATGAAATATCACACGAGCAATATTTAGAAATCCTTTTTAACACGGGACAATAAAAGAAATTAGGTTTTATTTAGTCTAGTCAGTGCACTCTGTTCTATGTGTTTCACATTAGTCAAGCGAGTTTGAGGAGGTGTGACTAAGTCGAGCAAAATTGGGAGTCAAGCTAGGACTCATGTTCATTGGACCACAAGGTTGATTAGATTGGATCCTGAAATGGAGATGTCATGTGCTGTATACTTTTTAAAAAAATTGATTAGCGTCCATGAATGAAGGTTGCAAGGAACTAAAGCATGTCTTAGGTTTTCAAATAAACAAAACACTGCTGTTCTAAGGAAGTTGAGAACTAAAGCTTCAATAGTGTACTAACTGAATGCTCATGGTGCTGAGAGACATGCACTCAGTCTACAACTTATTACTGAATTTTAATTGAAATAATGATAATTATACCATTCACAGAATGAAAGAACCAACAGTTGTTAGCCTTTAAAGGTGCACGCAGAGTGACATGGAAGACACGTGTGCAAACACTGAGGTCTCAAATGGGTCCTAACCGGAGAAGCATATTCCTGAAAATAATGCAAAGGGACCTGCACAACAGATTCCTTGAGATGGCATATGTTGCCGATGATCGCACATCAGAAATAATTGCACAGGCCCAGAGAAATAAACTCTTAAACTAAACCTCACAGAAACATATTCTGGTAAGACATGAGCACTTTCAGTCGCAAAAATACTTTGTGCTGTATTTGATGCTTTAGAAAGATCGAAGATATACATTAAAAAAAAAGCAGTTGGCTGAGGTGAAGATCAAATCATAAAAAATACTGAATTTCAACAGATATTCCCCCCCCCCCAAACTGCTGCCCAAAATATTTTATTCTGCTTGTGGAAATGTTATTAAAAAATTGGAGCTGTGAGTGTACAGCATATTCCTTATTTTACAGGTATGGGGGCCATGAATGGAGGCCTTGGAGCCTCCATGGGCAATGGGTCAGTAGCCAGTTCCATGGACACTTTGACCCAAGCCTACTCAGGGATGCAGCAGTATGCAGCCTCAGCCCTGCCCTCTCTTTATGGCCAGTCTCTCCTACAACAGAGCATTGCTGGCAATCAGAAGGAAGGTATGAAGTTCCTAAGCCTGCAAACACACACACTGGTATCACACCATCAACAAATTCAGGTCTAATCTCTGTTGCCATTTGCTTCACAACTCAATTCTTCATTTGATTTGGAAAAGAAGGTTAACATGACGTTAAACTACTTGTTCCGTAAATTGAATTTGAATCTAACATGACGCCCTGATTTTCTTACCAATTGGAGTAGGGCCAGAGGGTGCCAACCTGTTCATCTACCACCTGCCACAGGAGTTTGGGGACCAAGATCTTCTTCAAATGTTCATGCCTTTTGGAAATGTGGTCTCTGCCAAAGTCTTCATCGACAAACAGACCAATCTGAGCAAGTGCTTTGGTGAGTGTTTCAACCGCAATGTGTTGATTGATAGACCTGGCAATCTGCTATGTTAACTTGCTTTTTTAACGTATGTCTTTCAGGGTTTGTCAGCTATGACAATCCTGTTTCTGCGCAAGCTGCCATCCAGGCCATGAATGGTTTCCAGATCGGAATGAAGAGGCTGAAGGTTCAGCTTAAGCGTTCCAAGAATGACAGCAAACCCTACTGATCCTAGCCCCGGGGCCTTCCCCCCCTACCCAGCACTAATGCTAGCACTGCTAGGGTAAGTTCACCCTCCAGCCAAGGTCACCACAGCAGAGACTCAATGGGGCAGGGGGAAAAGAGCCCACCACGCGAGGGAGACTCACTTTGTTCCTAAAAGGGGTTTCAAGATCTTTCCACATTTTACTGTATTTCATTCCAAAGTTTTATCATGTAATTTGAGGCATATTAAATATTTTAATGTATATGATTATTTATGATTATCACTGGAGTCGGTGTTCGCTGGAGGTATTTAATGTCCCAGTAATTAGTGGAGAGCATCAGGTGTGTTTCCCTACCATTTCATTGCCTTCAGGTCAAGCTAGACAGGTTGACTAAAGATCAGTTGTGCGGAAGGGCTGAAGCCAGGCCAAATAGACCGCAAGACCAGAGCTTCAACCTGTTTGTCGTTTTACATGTAGTCTCTCTTTCATTTGTCAATTCTTAATGTGAAAATCTTTTGCACTCTTAAGCCTTCATTCTTTCCTCTCCCACTCTGTCACTGTTTCTGTGTCTCCTGTAAGCCATGTTGAGCTAGGCTACCTCTCCTCTCTCTATTAACAATCTCTTCCAGTGATTTCATCCATCCTCTCAGTCTCTCACAAGAGACTGGCTCTAGATGGATCTCTTTGGGTGCAAAGTATACAGTTTGTGCATGATGAGTCTTTTGCCATTATGTCCTAGTGGTGTCATCTCCTTAAATTTGTGTATTGTTTTTGTGTGTTGGAAGAAAGGGGGGTATGTCTTCTGGGCTGTCCTTATTTTATGTGGTGATTGGCATCATTTTTGTTGTTTTTTGTGCCTCGTGGCTAAAAGATTCTTGTGCTGTACCCCTAACTTTCTATTCTCTCCTTTGTCTTCTCTCTCTCCCTCTCTCTCTGTCTCTCTCTCCCTTTTGTGTTTTTGTTCCTTTTTTAGAAAAAATCTCCATGCCTGCTTGTTCATCATTAGCCTAGCATGTCTTCATGATGTTGAAAGCCAAGCCAAACTCCTGGCCTCATCATCCCACCATTGTCTGTGATGTCTCTCTAAGCTCGCCTGACCAATACCTGGCCATCCACTGACCTTTGACCTTAGCTCAACCTGATTTTTCTGCATGTTTGTTTTTTTTTGTTCTGTATAGAAATGTGACCGGTGGGATGGAGGTCAAACAAATCAATGTGAAAGCGTACCTGCGTTGAATCCATTTAAGAGTTTGTTTTTTTTGCAAATGTTTTAAAAACCTGTGGGATTTCTTATTTTTAATTTAGCTTTTTTCTTATGCTTTCTTTTTTTTTTAAATCTCTGTTAAGTCCACATGAAAGTCATATGTATATATATGTATATGTATATATGTATGTATGTATATATATATATATATATATATATATATATATATATATATATATATATATATGTATATGTATATATATATATTAAAATAAAATACAGGGATTGGCGCACGTTTGTGCTAATTGGTGCCATCAGCAATATGTCGGCTTCTTTAAAGAACATGCTACAAACCACTTCCCAACACTTTTGAAAGTCTGATCAGTGACCCCTCTTAGTGCTCTGTTATGATCTCTACATTTTGCAGGCAGTGAGAAAATTGCATCAAGGTTATTTAGAAATCTAATTTCCTTTCATTTAGAAAATACCTTGTGTATTGAGGTTTTTTTTTTTTAAACTATTGATGGCACAATAAAAGGTACATTTGCTCTGTTTAGAGAAATGACTACCTACATGAGTCAACTTTTTTAGAACTGATTCACAAATAGACAATCTGTGGTTTAAATGCACACTTAGATTACCTATATTTTATACCATTGAATCTATAGAAGATTAACTAACAGAACCCAGACAAAACTTTGGGTTTTTTTTGTAGGTTATGTTGTATTGTCATCTATGTCGGGGGCATCTTCAGTGTTTTTGCATTTTTAAAGACTAAAATTAAGTTTGATCAGCATGACGGCTTGAGGGTCATTTCTATTGAATTAAAAACACATCAAGTCAAAAAATTCCCTCGCATTAATTTGGGGAGAACAATTTCCTTTAAAAGGGTCACCGTGTGTAGACTTTTTTTTTCCTCCTGCATTTATGAAACTTAGTATTCAGCTTCTATGGTACGTCTTGTTGACTCTCAGAATTTGTTATGATTAATTTAAAGAATGTTTCTCTTGGGTTTAGTTTGGAGACTTAATGATAAAAGATGATTTACAGTATCTGCTAATCACACAGATGCTAGACAATGTTTTACTTTGTGTTGTTAAAGTGCCCGTGTCAAAGTGTTTTTGAATTCTGCATACTTTCCTGTAATATTACCTACATTTATACACACACACACACACACACACATTGGTTCACACTTAACACTTTTTCTGTGGTTGCAAATGTGGGAGCCCCTGAAGACGAGATCACTTGGATGCGACAAACACTCTGGGTCGCTGCACATTTTGTAAGGACGCTCAAAGTTGCTTTTTCACTGTCATGTTTGAGTCGTACACGATGCACAGTACATTTATACAACTCAATCAAACCACAGTAGTGTTGGTTTACAAATACATTCCATTTTTTCAGCACAAAGTTTACACTTTTTTATCCGGGGTGGTGTTTTGTCTGTTGTACTAGAAAATAACAACCACTTCACTCCCCAAAGAAGAAGGGTTCCCAAAACTGCATATCTGATGGGACTAGTTGTCAACTCAGGGGCTTTTTTGTGTGTGTGAGTAGACACACAGAATTATGACACAACATGCACAATTGTCACCATTTAACCATTTTAAGTTTGGATTTTTTTTCTTATCTCAAAATTCACAAGTATTCCAAAAAGAATTTAACAAAAAAGTACCAAATTTGAAACCGTGCTGGAGGGAAAGTTTTGTAAGGAAACGTAAAGCACAATTGTGGGAGCTATTCGCTTTTGCAGAATGTTTGTGTGTGTGAATATAATCCAAACATTTTCAAGGTACCACTGATTTCACTTTTTAATGTGGGCATGTGCTTTTTACACTGTATTCTTTTTCTATCCAAATGCAATACAAGATTCAAAGTGCCATATAAACGTATAGAAACTGCCTACACATCCTTATTAGGCCTTGGTTTAGAGATTGCTGCAGTTGGCCTTTTTTTGTCTATTTATGCTAGTGTCATGAAAGCTCTTGTCTCTTGCTCATGCCTTACCCCTTCACTCTGTTTAGTTATTGGTAAATGTGTATTGTGATGTACTCAATTTGGTTACTTGGTTTGAAAATGTAGATAAATAATAAACTTCCCTATACATTTGAAGGTAAAAACTCTTTCTTAGTGAGTGTCAACTCGTGTACCGTAACACATAGCGCTACAAATGATTGATGATCGCATGTATCAGGGAATTTGTTATGGAGTTAAGAGTCAAAACCATGTTCAAGAGAAGACGACTATGATGCCACCTTGACGAGATCTCTAAAGTGAAAATTGAGTCTAACACTGAAATGATTGCAGATCTATGGATCCAACATATATCTGCATGTATGGTGAGTGAGGTGTTACTGTGAATTCATTTTTTTTTTTTAAAGCACAATGTACAGTCCATAGCTGTCCCAACAGGAACTTGACTCACTTCAGGGGCTTCCATCACAAATCCTGTTCAGCTCTAACAATCACTTTCTTTGTTCTTGTGTTTTCATATTCTGAAGTGCTTTTTGACAGTGTGGTAGCTTTGCATCTCTATAGATATTGTCTTGATCCAAAAGAAGAAAGGAAAAAAAAATCTTATTTTGCCTGATGATTGGATTAAGTAGTCCACGTTCCATCAATAATTTAATAGATGTTCTGTCTTGATAAAAGCCAAAGTGGGTGCATCTCGATGTGATCTGTATTATACATACTAGTTTTTTGGTTCGGTCAATATAATTTTTTTTGAAACTCAGTGGGATCTGACAAATGAGTAAAAAAACAAAACAGGCTTTCCAATTTCTACAACTGGTTCTTCTATGTATTTTGTACCAGTGAAGCTTTTTGTATTGGAAATTAAAGGAAAAAGAAATTGATTTTGGAAAAAAAATGTCTGGCCTTTCAATGTGGCCTTGTCTTGACCAGGTATTGAGTTTGGCCTCTTGGTGGTGTCAAGAATTTATTTTTATTTTTTTAATGCTCTTTAAAAAAGAAAAAAGAGGCTGATTTTGATTTTAGTTTGCTCTGTACGTGTCCCTCACTTCGTTAATCTTTTTCAGTTTCGGGGGGGGGGGGGGGGGGGGGGTTGGGATCCTCTAAGTCGTGGTAAGTTTCACGTAATATTTGTGCTGTCCACATAGTATAATGGTCATCGGGATTTCAACAACTCGTGTGAATTGTCTTAGTTGGGGCATTAATAGTTAAGTTGAGCCTTGCTTTTTATCAATGTAGAGTTATGTTTTTTTCCCCATAGAGGAGTGTGTAGCTGAAAGACTTCTTTTGTTTTTGGTCAATGTTTGTTCATGTGTGGTGTGTTTCTTTGCCTCTGTCTCCAAATTAAATCATATCCCCTAATATGGACTGTGTCTTTGTGTGTTGTGCTTGTCCAGTGTTGTAAAGACATTTTCAAACTACCCTCCCTCCCCCTGTGTCATGTCTGACTAACTTGTTTCTCTTCTATGTGCTTCTCTTTGCTTAAGTCTGAGCAGGATCAGACGAAGGAAAAGCGGGTCCATAGAAATGGATGTAAAATACCTGTTGTCTGGTGGATTGTTATAGCGTCTGTGCCTTTGATGTTGCTTGAGGTCTGCCTCGACCTCGATGTTTGCAACTATTGATACCCAAAAGTTCTCACAAAACTGGCGTTCATTTTGAATCCTGCAAAACTATAAGACTTCCAAAATGAGGAGCTGTCTGATGACTGAAGTGAATCATAACTGAGGAGCTCTTAGGTGGAGGATGACCTTTTAAACATCTGTATGTTTATGTAATATGATTTTTGTTTTTTTGACAAATGTGAAATGTATTTTTCTTTGTACATACTATATTTAATTAGTGATTAACCGTTTTACACATTATGATACATTGTTAAGTATTAAATTTTTTTCTAACAGAAGCACCTGTCATCACCTTAGTGGAAATAAGTATCCTTTCCTGAAACTACCATTAAACGCTCAATTTTAGCGTTTAATGGGCTTAAATTTTCTTAATTAAGAAAAAAAAACCCGTTTCCTCTATCCCACAATGATAGAATTCTTTATAGAAAACAAAATTTAAGAAATTTTTATTGGCGTGTTCCTTTAGCCATACTTTATTTCTCCAAGACTTGCAGTAAACTTGAGTAATTGAGGTTACAACCTTTTTTTTTTTTTTTTTTAGTGGGTTCTTCAAACAATACATAAACTAGGTGTACTATACATCATGGTGAGTTATTTCTGCTTAAATGTATTGGGTTTAGAAAGGAGCCAGTGTTAGTCTGAGTCACAGCACTGTACAACATAGCTTCAACCTCGGGTTCCTCTGACAGACCAGCCAGCCTTATCAAAGTAAGGAGAATGAATGGCTGGCCAGGCTGTGTCAAAATACTTTGTCTAATGAACGCAATATCCTTCACAATGGCTGCACCAAAAGAAATCTGACATAGAATGATTCCTGGCCACACACTGATGCTGGTTGGAAAACTACTCTTAAGTTGTAATGATCACCCTTGAGCTCAACCTCTACTAACTAGAGTAAATTCCGCTTGAATCATGTTGCTAATACTCGAGTATAATTTTGTATTTCCATTAAAAATGAGAATCAATATGCCGAATGCCATTCGTGTTTGTTGCACACCAGGTGCAACCTTCCATGGAAACTACTCTTATAGCATATGCCTCTTTCAGCCGGATCATGAACTTCCCTCATGAAGAGTTCAGTGTCTAGTGCACCCTGCTACACTGCAAAATGATTTGAGTGACACCACAAGTTCAAGGTGCTGACTTGGCCTATAAATTCTCCAGAACCCAGTCCAATCCAGTGTCTCTGGGATGTGCTGGACAAAAGAATCTGATTTATGGTTTCCTTACCTCACGGCTTACAGAACTTAAATCATCTAGAGCCAACATCTCTGTGCCAGATACACCAGTACGCCTTCAGGGGTCTTTCGGAGTCTATCGTCATTTGAGTTTCAGGTCTCAACTATGTGAACCCTTGATGGTTCAGAACTGTTATGCTGCAAAGCGCAAGACAGTCTTAATTAATTCATCATTTTTACGTAATTTTTTTTCAAGAAAATTGGTCCAACATTCATTAGTTTCAGCTGATCCAATATGCTTTTGGGTCTTATCAAGCAAAGGCTGTAGGCATTTTTCCTTTCCACTCTCTCAAACACGATGTTTTCGCAGTTTTATTACGCACCACTGGCATGTATTACAATTCAAGCCAATTGGGAACAAAACACAGGTACAATAAAACGCCTGGCACACTAAGTGACATACATGGAACACAAATAAGCAGTTAGAAGAAGTTTCAGTTTTTGAGTTACACCCCCCAAAACCTTCATCTGAGACAAATCCAGAAAAAAAGACCCTGAAATGTATTTGAGGAAATATTGAACAGTGTTTGAGAAGTGCTCCAGAAAACATACATCAGAATGAGCCCAAGTCCAACTTGTAAATTAAAAGTAACACTTTAGCACCCTTTCTTTGTGTGTATAACATTCTATGAAAATATATAATGAAATGTTTTGGAAGATATGCCTATGCAGAAACAAGCTGGTTGACCGTAGCCAGTCTTTTGGGTCTGTAATTGAGAAATGAGACTCACATCAAAACAAAGGATAGGGACAAAAACATATTTTCATTGATGGAATTAAAATTAGTATATGAAAATAAATGATAAGTCAAGGTGTATGAGACATGATTTAAAGACTTGCATTATAATAATGAACACTTGTGAAACGTTATCGACACATTAAATTGTAACAAGTTCTTCCTTGCTATTTGCCCAACCCTAGCACCAAGTTTGATGTTATTGTCAGCTAGTTTTTGTGTGATCTTGCTAACAAACAAACAAAGATGAGAACATAATGTCAGCCTTAGAGATAAGGTGTTCAGACATCAGGAGGGAGCTGCTCCTTTTCATAGAGAGGAGAAGTTCAAGTGGTTTGGGCATCGGATCAGGATGCTGTCAAGATTCTTTCATTTGGAGGTTTTCCAGATATGAGCAGCTGAGGGGAAAACCCAGTGTAGATGGGGACTATATATCGCATCTGGCCTGCACACCTCAGGATCCCCCAGGACGAGCAGGAGAATGGTGCTGGGGAGAGAGACATCAGGAATACCCACCATAGACTGTAACCAACTCAACCCAGGTTTGGATAAGCAGTGATAAATTAATCCAAATGTTTAATAATGATTAAAAGGAGATGGCTGGCCCAAACGCTATTCCTCGCCTTCTGACATCACAAACCCCAGCTGGAGTGCCTTCATTAGTCTTCACACTCTTTTTAATGTTTCGAATTATCCACTGCCTGCTCTTTGTAAGTTTTTTGTGAGCGAGATGTCATACATGAGATAATCAGACAGTTGCTCAATAATAATAACTACAGAACTTCTCAAGGTATTTGAATGTGAGCTTGATGATTCATGATAATTGAGGCATCTTGAAGTAGAAATTTTAATAATTGCATTGGTAGTAGTGAAGTAAATATATTCGAAGTAAAATAATTATATAGCACTTATCAAAAACCCATATACGCAAAACATAAAATAAACAATTATGTATGAATAAAACGGGTCGACTACAGAAAAAAGAATAAACTTCCAACCATGAATGCTTATGCTGCAAACAAACTAAAAAATAAAATTTAAACGTTGCATTAGGAGCAATGCAAGACTTAAGTACAGCATCCAATACAGAGTATACCTAAACAAAATAACATGTAATAAGATAAATATACCCTAAAACAAAAAAGTTATGAGAAAGCCCTTCAGTACGGACAAGTTTTAAATTAGCAATTTAAAAGTTCTGAATCAAGCACCTCCTTGGAGTTCCTTAGCAAGCTAATTCCACACCATAGGAACCCAAACAGTGAATGCCCAGGCTGAGAAGTACTCCGCAATTGTCTAACGGAGTCCAGGAGACATTGTCATCAATGGACACAAAAAAACATTATTAGCCACGTAGTAACAGAACCAGTTCAAAGCCGTCCCACATGTGGTAACACATTATTTTAGGGTAAACCATCACCATACCAAACCATTTAGAGGCAAGAAAATTGTGTACCTACTATAGGATTATGAAAAACAAATCTGGATTCTCTCAATCTTTTGCAGTTTTGTGGAATAATGGCTTTCACCTTGGACACATGGTAGGAAGGTACTGGGTTCACCCATTCCAAAAACATTTGCTTTGGAATGTTTGCCTTAAAAATTTGACCTTGTCAGATTTGACTTTGATTATCCAAACTGGCTTTTAAATTTACTGCCTTCTACCGACAAGTTGTTTCACCGCAAAATTACATAATTTTAGTCCCCATGATGTGCCAATGTGGAATGGCCGAGTCATTAATGACTGTGCTGTATGGATGTGTTTATGTCTTGGTAGACTGTATAAACTGAATTGCTCTTCGGGGATGAATAAAGCTATATGTATCAGTGTCATATTTGTAAAAACAAATCTCTTCATGGAAAACTGGATGTAAATTCAGATATGGTCAAGAATCTAATGGATGATAATAGTAGTATGCACAAATAGGAGCGGTAAATGTTAAGTATTACTAGAACTGTTCGTTGAAAAGCGATATCAAATTGGCACATAACATCCCAACGGCTTCTGTACGATGAATTGTACAAACTGCTTTGTCGCGCAGTTGTGACGTAAGATCCAAGCCGGAAGTGTTTCTGTTGACACTTGTTGAACTACGTCAAGTTAAGATTACGTTCGAGTCCAATATTTTTTAGCTCACATAAAAATGATCAAGCATTCTCCTGTAATAGTCTTTTAACAAATTTGCAATTATGGTTATAAGAATTAAAGTAAATCTTAAAGTAACAGAAAAAAACTTTTCCTTGTGTCTTAAATGAATCCATTAACAGCCATTGGCTCGTGTCTGGTTGTGACACGAGCCAATAGACGTAGGATGCGGCGTCACCTCCCAGGTCCCCCTCTCGGAAGTATGGTCGCTGACCTGAAGCTGTAGAAGGCAGAGTCCCAAGATAAAAACATTAACGTAACTATTTTCAACATGTCTTCCGTGCTTTTGATGAAGAAGTCATGGAGCAGACTTCCTCCTCGTGTCGTTAGGCAAGTTGTTGGTTGCTGTTACCACACCGAGAGAGGAGTCTACGGATATCGACCTAAACCGACCGTGAGCCACAAGAGGGACCTGAGCGACCGCCTCGCTGCTCTGAATAAAGGTCAGGATGAAGCTCAGGCACCCGCCAAGAAAGTTGTGTGATGTCCAAACAATTCACTACATGTACATATACATTACGACCAAATACATAAATGAAAAGTGCTATTAACTACAATAATAGTGATGGAATTGTTGTTGATGCTGTAGTTTATACTGCTTAGGTGTATCACAATTAAGCTGATTCTGACAGCTGTTTTGCTCTGTGCTTAGATCATGGTCTTTCCAGATTGGTGGATGCATACAGAGCACATGGACACAAGGCTGCAAAAATAAACCCTTTACTTCCCGAAAAAGCTGTTGCTGACAACGTCCGAGAGATCAACATGCTGGCTGGCACCATCAAAGGACAGCTCAACACCACAGGTGAATGACAGCTGTGGGTGAAAATCAACAGGAAGTTCGCACCATACGTTACTTATATATGTATATATATATTTATCTTTATATACATATATTCAGATTTTGGTAAAATGTGTAGGCTTAAATCTGAAGAATACTAAATCACTCATCAATTTACTGTGTGACAATACAAAGTATGTTCCTGGCCAATATCAGGAAAAATATTAATTGGTGAATCAAAATAAGACCCCCTATCCACCAGTATGCATAGTTTGATTCATGTCTAGACCAGCTGAGGGAAAGACATATGGCATCAGTATATAGTTAAGATAATCTTACCTTTTGAGTGAAAGGTAAGATTTTATGTCCAGGTAAAAAGTAGATGGATCAGACTGTACTTTGATGGAAAACCATATTTTTGATAATAATACATAAACTACCGAAGATAAACATACTACCTTTTCCTTAGGACTGTGGTCCTCGATTAAGAGGCAAGACAAATTATATGCGAACAAAGGATGTTTAACAAGCAATACAGCAAGAGCTTTACAGTGTAAAAGGTAACAACATATTGACATGGCTTTGGTGCCACTCCAGCCAATAGAAAACCAAACAACTTTGTAGAAAGTTCACTTCTTGAACCAAGTCTGAACTGCGTCTAGCACTAGCCCCAAATAAGCACCTGGTTAGTTTTGGTGGAAAAAGGGACAACAGTGTAGACTACACAGCCAAACATGTTGCCGGTGGTGATGTTTTCAGAGTTTCAAAGGATTAGAGTAGCAGTCAAAACCATATATTTATTTGTTATTAGTGCTCAATTTGCTTTTGTAGGTCTACGACATTTTGAGAAAGCCGAGGCCACAGTTGAAGAGGTTGAGGCTTATCTGGAGGAAGCTTACTGTGGCCACATGTCTGTGGAGATCAGTCAGCTGAGCAGCCTGGAGGAGCGGGAATGGTTTGCTGACCGTTTTGAGGAACTCAAGATAAATAGTTTCTCTACTGAGGAGAGGAGACAGCTTGCAAAGGTCATGCTTGAATCTCAGGTATGTAGTATAATAAAGAAGAGGACAATAAGTCAAACAATACAGACTAAAAATTTACATTTTATTAGTGTATGTAATATTTTTAGAATATTTTCTGTCTTTTAAAAAAACATTCAAGGAATTTAAAAACACCTCTGATTAATTGCAAATTAATGGGAAGTGATATGAAAATAACAAATTGTACTTTGTTTTGTCTTAACTTTTAGTGATTAATGTAATCAGAAACAAAAACAAAGAGGCATAACAAAAAAATTTAAAAATTCATTAATACTACAAACTTACCCAGTTTCTAGTATTAAGCTACATTCACATTTGAGCTGTCCTCTTAAATGTGATATAAGTTTTGTCAAGTTAATGTCTATTTTTCCTACACTCTGAAGGAATTTGACCACTTTCTGGCCACCAAGTTTGCCACTGTGAAACGTTACGGAGGAGAAGGAGCAGAGAGCATGATGGGCTTCTTCCATGAGCTATTCTTCCAGTCAGCTCACAGCCAAGTCACTGACATTGTCATTGGCATGCCCCACAGAGGCCGACTTAACCTCCTGACAGGCCTGCTGAAGTTCCCACCAGAGGTTAATAAGCTTTCAAAAGGAATTTTGATTGATACATGTATTCTTTCAACTTATCCATGACCTGATACGATAAGACTGTTTATATTTGGATGACTTTAAGCAATGCCACAAGTAAACAAAGTCATAGCCAGCTATCATATGTCTCTCTAGCTCATGTTCCGTAAAATGCGTGGCCTCAGTGAGTTCCCTGATACCTCGCCTGCCATCGGGGATGTCCTCTCCCACCTCACCGCTTCAGTGGAGTTGGATTTCGGAGCAGGACACCCTCTTCACGTGACAATGCTCCCCAACCCATCCCACCTTGAAGCAATTAACCCTGTGGCTCAGGGCAAAAGTAGAGCTAGGCAGCAGCTTAGGAAGGAAGGAGACTATTCACCAGAAGACAGTGCCCAGCCAGGGGACCAAGTCATCTGTTTGCAGGTACTAGTTCACATCACACCTGTATAGACATCTGCAGTTTTTTGATTGGGTTAGATTGCTCATGGCTTGCTAGGATGTGGCTACCTGTGTCTGTCAAATGAAGTGAATTTGTTTGGTATCACCCAACAAGACCTGATGTTATGGAGATGTTTTGACCCTGTCAATCAGGCATCACAAGTCGCCCTTTGTGAAAGTCAATCAGATTCTTAAACATCATCATTTATCCCTGCTCTAACACATTAACTTCCAGGGCAAATCGTTCATTTGCTGACTACTGTTTCCCACCGACCGTCCAATCGTCATTATAATGAGATAATCAATGTTATTCTGACTTCACTCGTCAATGGTTATGATGTTATTTTGGATAAGTGTAGGTATATACTGTATATATCTTCCTCTTTATACTGTATGCTCTTCTCACTCTGAAAGCTATTCCTTGTCACTTCTGTTTGCAAACATAGAGCAGAAATGCCTTAGACCTTCCTTCTGGTACAATGCCTTAGAAACAAACTTGTTAAACAAACAATGATTCTTGTTACCATTTCCCCCTTCGGTATGCATTGTTGACTCTTGATTATACAGTCTATTCTCACTCAGATCTTTTACTATTTGTATTTTTTTCTCCAAGGGAATCCCAAAAACTTTTTGTGTAATAAGGGGTAACAACAATAAAAGTATAACACTAACCTTGGTTTGCCTTGAAACAAGCAATCATTGCCTTGAAGCAAACAAATTACAATCATAATCCTCAGCCAAACTACCTTTCATTTTACAACATATAAATTGATAGGCCATAATATTATAATCTGCCTAATATTGTGAAGGCCCCCCTTTGCTTGGATTCACTGGGTGAATCAACAGTAACCTTTTAACAATTTGGGCCACAGTAAGTTCCTCTATGGGATCAAACAACACTGGCTAGCCGTTGCTCCCAATGCACCCATGATTCCACTGTCAGTTCACCAATTGTCCTTCCTCTGACCTTTTGGTAGATACTAACCAGTGCAGACCAGCAACAACCATCATCACACACAGTTACAGAAATGCTCCAAACCTGTTGTCTGACAAGGGTCAAATTGTGGCGGTTAAATCGTTCAGATTCTTAGGCTTGCCCATTTCTTCCAAATCCATCACATAACATTTGACGACAATGTAATAACAATATATCCCACAAACTACCATGGTAATGAGATAACCTATGTTATTTTTTACCTCCCATGTCAGGGTTGATAATGTTATGGCTGATTAATGTATAGCAGTTGGAGTAGTAGACCACCAGTGTATGTCTCTACTCTTTTTCTGATCATGTCAGATCTCAAAACCATCTCTATATTCTCTTCCACAGGTCCATGGTGATGGCTCATTCCCTGGGCAAGGGATTGTTGCAGAAACCTTAACCCTCTCAAATCTCCCTCACTACCGAGTTGGCGGGAGCATCCACCTCATCGTCAACAACCAAGTGGGATACACTACTCCGTCTGAGAGAGCGCGATCGTCTTTGTACTGTAGTGACGTTGGTCAGTGAAACTGCTAAATAACATCTATTAAGTGATTGTTGATACAGACACCTTGATCAAATTGTATTTGAAAGTTGAAGGCACTTTTATGTTTTTTAATGAAATTATATGTGCTACCATTTGTGTAGTGTTTTCCCAATATCATTTGACACAAGCCATGCGTTCTGTTACAACCTGAACCTGTGCATTAAAGTGAGTCTTTCCCACCCCAATGCACAGGTAAGATGGTGAACTGTGCTGTGATTCATGTAAATGGAGATTATGCAGAGGAGGTTCTGCGGGCCACTCGACTAGCCCTGGAGTACCAGCGGCTTTTCAGGAAAGACATTATTGTGGATCTGATCTGCTACCGTCAGTGGGGCCACAATGAGCTGGACGAGCCTTTCTTCACCAACCCGGCCATGTACAAGATCATCCGGTCAGTTCACTTTACATTGTTAACTTTTTAGGCATCGACCTGCAGATGTTTGTATTTTCCAGGGCAGAGAAGTATTTTTTGTGATCCAGCAGACTTTCAACCAATATTAACAACCCATAGACATTTCCAATAAAAATAAAAATCTCAAAATTTAGAATAACAATCGGTAGAATTGATAGAAATTACCGTTGTGAAAGTTTGTTTAAATTGAGTATTTTCATCTTTGAACTAATTGCTGTTCTTTGATATGCTTTACATATGGTTATATGCTATTTACCTAATTTGGTTCTGATAATCTGCCCGGCAGAGTAATTTGTATTGCAACACATTTCACCTTGAGATAAACATTTTCTGTTTACATACAGTACTTATTTCTGAGGATTAATAAACAAATGATATACTCTGGCTTCTTAAGGGATCTAATCTTGTACAGATTGCAGAGATACTCTTTCAGCAGGTTCTGATTTTCTCTTTAGAAATTACTTAAAGTCGTTGTCAGTTTAATATCAATATTTGACTGTTAAATCTTTTCTTTTTTTCTAGGAGTATGTAACTCACTTACACTGTGAAATTGGCAACAGAAAGATATAATGCAAGTTCGGCATTTAAAAAATAAATTAGTCTTTCGCAATTTGTCTATCGGCATACTTGTCAATAACAAGTTAAATTAATAACAATAAAATTGGATATATTGGCCAACGTCAAAATACATCAACAGTGAAGGCATCAAGATGGCATGGAAAGCTTATTCACTAAAAAAAAACGAAAAACTGTTATGTGTTGTTTTGGATGGTAGCTATTTCACTGTCCAAACATGTTTTCAAGGCATCACATCGAACACTGGCCTAATTTTAGTCTGATTCCAGTTTATGTAAAATGACTACTGCTCAGCAGTGTTTATGGCCCGTCAAAGATGTCGATATAAGTTAACCCGGTCCGTCCATCTATAACAATAGTCTATCCACATCTGCATAAAAAAAACACTGGAGTTTTATTGCTGAGGGTTTCAACTTAACTGGTGACATATTATGTGAATTTTATTGAAATTCCCTCAAAATGAAGGAAAGTGGGCTGCTATTTGGCTCAGTCGGTAGAGCAGCCCACGATAGAGCAGCCCGCGTAGAGCCCATGTATAAAGGCTGGGTCCTCATGGTGCAGCGGTCACATGTTCGATTCCACCTGTGGCCCCTTGCTGCATGTCACCTCCCGGTCTCTTTTTGCCTGTTTCCTGTCTATCTTCAGCTGTCAAAAAAAAAAGAAATGAGTAGACTAAGGTAGTTGGAAATGGTTTACCTCAGCAGCACTCCTTGAATCATTTGTTTGGATATATATGGCTGTTATTCCCTCACATGTAAATTGTGGATACTATAAATAAAAAATTATGTCTATGAATAACTACATGTTGAATCTTCACAGATCGCGTAAGAGCATCCCTGACTCCTACTCAAACCAGCTGATCTCTGAGGGTCTGATGACGGCTGCTGAGTGCGATGAGATCAAGTCCAGATATTATGCCATGCTCAATGATAAGCTGTCCAACATGACCCTGTACAGCCCTCCACCCACCAACCTGCAGGGCCGCTGGGGGGATCTAGTGGAACCCCAGGCCAGAATCAGCACCTGGGACACAGGTGTCCCCATTCCTCTGCTGCAGTTTGTCGGGGCAAAATCTGTGGATATCCCTGAGGAAATCCAGCTTCATGGTCACCTCGGAAAGACCCACGTACAGGTATGGTCAACTAACCTCACAGTCATTACTGTTAAATTGTCATTTATTGGCATGATATTGGCTTGATTCATATTTTCCTCCTCCGTTATAAACCCAGGCTCGATTGCGTAAGTTGGAAGATGGTACCAAACTGGACTGGTCCACAGCAGAGGCCTTGGCTTTCGGCTCTCTCCTTTCCCAAGGTCATATGGAGCAGATCACATTTAAGAATCATTGAATGTATTTGCCAACCACAAATGTTGTTTTTTTAGATTTTAAACCATTTCTTTACAGGCTTTGATATTCGAATCAGCGGACAGGATGTTGGAAGAGGCACGTTTAGTCAGCGACACGCAATGGTGGTCTGTCAAGAAACAAATGACATGTATATCCCTCTAAACAACATCAGCCCTCAGCAAACGGGTTTCCTGGAGGTATGATCTTTTCAAAAAAATATGAGTATGATCATTTTTAATGTCTTCAATGTGATGTAAAGGCTTTGTGTTTTAGGTGTGTAACAGCCCGCTGTCTGAGGAGGCGGTGCTTGGATTTGAGTATGGGATGAGTATTGCACAGCCAAAGCTCCTTCCAATCTGGGAGGCTCAGTTTGGAGATTTCTTTAATGGAGCACAAATCATCTTTGATACTTTTATCTCTGGAGGTAAACTTCTGGTGTTTTCAGAAGATTCATAACTCAAGGTATTATCCAATGTTTAAGAAAGATCTTTGTATATCAAATTTGAAACTGCTGTATCCCCAGGTGAAGCAAAATGGCTGCTTCAGAATGGAATGGTGATCCTTCTTCCCCATGGCTACGATGGAGCTGGACCTGAACACTCATCCTGCCATATGGAACGCTTCCTTCAGGTCTGTGGTACAGTCATACCACATTTGCGTCATAACAAGTCTCCAGTTTCTGATTTGTTTGTAAAAACATTAATAACAACATCACATTGGCTATTTTAACTTGGAGACATGATTATCTTTAACACTTTTGTTCATCCCATTGGATATGAGCATGAAATAACTACAGAGTAAAGACTTGCACTGCATTAGTTTACCACCATTTATCTTCTAAACTGTATTTATGTAGAAAAAAACGAAAAGAGAAATGATTTCTGCATATTGGTGGTTACAAAATGTACTGAAGATTTCTATGTTGAGAAACCACCCGCCATTTAATCTTCAATTCCCATGGCAATTGTGTTAAGATAATGAAAAGTGTGTATAAAGGCAAGGTAGGAGTATTGGCATGGACATCACAGGCAACTGCAGTTACAGACAATAATATACAGGTGAAATCAATAAAAAACCAAGACACCTCCTCCCACCGGCAGCGTTCATTACGCTCAGAATAAATATCATACTTAGTGAGCTTTCAAATTCCAAACACTTAAGGATCATTGCCATTTTGTATCATCTCTGATCACTTTAGTAGGACACAGCAGTAATTGTTTCATCTTTAAATGTGACTCATTGTAATCTTAGGATGTCAACCTATATACCTGCACAGATGGGTGACGTAATATATCCCAACCACTGACCGGTAACACTGTGAGGAGATAATCAATGTCATTCTGTTATTTGCCTGTCAATGGTTATAATGTTATGGCTGAACAGTGTATAATTATTTTTGGAATTTTCTTGAATTTATTTTCACAAATACTGTACAGCATTTATTAGTTATTGCTCCATGATAAGATAAACATTGAATAATATCACATATTGCTGGACATGAAGAAAATGAAGCACAATAAAAATACTGAAAGAAGCAAAAGCAGGAGACATTGTGTTAAGGGTGGTAATACAGTTTCCAAATAGGACAGACTAATAATCCCTGTTGGTTGAGCCTCAGGCAGTGTTTTAAAATTGTTTTGAATGACTTTGTAACAAGGTTGAATCCTGGACTTAAATTATTGTTCATTCCTAGGATTGATAAATTCATTTTAATTTTATTTTATTTTAACATGCCTCTGTCGCTGCTGGTAACTGATGAGAATACTTTAACATCTCTAAATAGAGATGCTTTGACTGTATAATGCCTTCATTCTCTGCTTGACCACTTGAAGCGCTTCACAACACAAACCTGCAGTCACCCATTGAAACACATTCATACAGTGGCGGCAGAAGCTACTACTAATGGTGCTCTTGCAATCATTCACGCTCCAATAGAACAGCCATTGGATTCAGTATATTGTGCAAGGACATCTAGGCTGCTGAGGCAGGGGGCTGAACCAGAGCGATCATATTATGTTACAGATCTCCAGATGTTTCTTAAATGAATTGGTATTCTGGTTGGTGAAGTGTCACATATGTTTCTGACAGTAAATTGTTTCTTATTCCTCATTTTTTCTGTTAGATGTGTGACAGTAAAGAGGAGGGTGTTGATAGTGACACTGTGAACATGGCTTTAGTCAACCCGACGACCCCGGCTCAGTACTTCCACCTGCTGAGGAGACAGATGATCCGTAACTTCCGTAAACCTCTCATTGTGGCTGGACCCAAGACACTTCTCAGATTTTCAGTAAGCACTATAGATTGTATAAAGAAAAAAGCCTGTCCTTGTTCTTCTCCATTTCAGTGAATGAATATTTGTTCTTTTCAAAGGGAGCAGTTTCTAGTCTCACTGAACTGGCACCAGGAACACATTTCAGACCAGTGTTGGGTGATACTTCAGTCCCAGCAGAAAGGTACACTAAGACACACCACTCCGAATACATTTTCACTCATCTGACTCATCTCCTCAAGAAGTTGTATCGGATGTTGATTGTGGCCTGTGGATTGTTGGTCCAGTGTTTTTCAGTTGCTATATGAAGTTGCCAGATATTGGTAAGATTGTCATATATGTCGATTCAGAGTACCCAAAATGTCAGCACCACAGTCGTGCAGTCCGGAATATTTTCTGCTTCCTCGAAATTGCGCACCGATCTTTACATTATTGTGCTGCAGCATGAGGTCATGGCGGCTGATGAATAGCACATCAAGGGACCTCCAGATCTTGTTGTCGTCATTGCAAAGTCAAGGAATTTTTTCAAACACAAAGTTTTTCATTTGATATTTTTGAACAGTCCTCAATAAAAACCTGCTAAAAGTTTGGCACCTGAAAAATGTTCTGACAGTCTTTGCTAACCGATGAATCCATCCATACAGTGTCCAGAGGGCGGTGTTCTGCTCAGGGAAGCATTACTATGCCCTGCTAAAACAGAGGGAGGCATCAGCAGCCAACCAGAACACTGCTCTCATTCGGTTAGAGGAACTCTGTCCCTTCCCACTGGAGGCGCTGCAGCAGGAACTTAAAAAATACCCCAACGCGAAAGGTATGTGTACTGATACCAAACGTGCTGTCTTTATATCAAAGCAATTTCAGTCCAGTTGTCTTTTAAAAGCAAATTAACGTTCTGAAAACGAGGGCTTGCTTATAATCAAATGAAAACTGTCATAAAATGAGCTTAACATCTGTGAACATTTCAGTGTGATGGACCTGGAACTGTTTTCCTCATCATACATTCTTATAATTGGTCACTGTTTCAACTTAACAGCAAAAGAAGAAACACACAGAACCAATGAATATCGTCCAAGATATATACTGATTCCTTATGTGCTGAGGCGTATAATATTGATCAATTTATTGGATCACCATTAATTAATCAAAGTGGGTATTTTCATTTTCTCGGTTAAATAACAGTTTTTACTTAGTGGCAAGTGTTGATACCAAATAATTTTAAAATACCTGTACTCTTTTCTTTTTTTTCTTTTTTAAAGGTGCAAGTATCGTATGAAAGAGACAAAATTATTTAAATTGTATCAACCTTTTTTTTTTTAACATGAGATATTATATTTAAAGTAAGACGTACTGCAGTCCTTGTGACTGATGCACAAGAGATAAGCTTTAAAAAGCATTAATATAACATTTAAAATTCAACAATAAAGAAAATGAATAATTCAAAATGAACATATGAACACAAAACAGTAATTCTGTAAAAAAAAAATTGGTAGCAACAGTGAAGAAGTAAAATTTGCCTTAAAACATTGCTTTTTTAAAAATTATGTAAAATAGGAGCCTTAGTTTTTTTTTTCTCAGTGCGGTTCGAAGAAAGTACAATTGTTCTGTTTCATTTTAATCTGTGAAACTTTTCTTTTTTGAGAAACATACAAAGACACAGGCAGAGATATTTTCATAAGTTTTTTATATTTTCCCAGGTTTCCTGAGACATAAATCCTTTACTTCTCATGTCCATGGTGACACACTGTCCTGATAAAGTTGCTAAAATCATCATCATAGATATTTGGCTTTGTATTTAGCCCGCTATAAAAGGGATTCAAAATAGACCGGACGTATACCTCTATAATCAATAAAAAATAAAATCAGTGCACTTATTTGAAGACAAGAAAATCAATACAAAAGCAGCCACACGAGTGAGTCGGTGTAAGGAGGAAACCATTTAGCATCTGATAGATTGCACCACGAACTCCTCAGGACAATGTTAAAGAAAACAAGAGAATCAAGAAATACTGGTTCATCAGTGATAAACAAAAATCTAAAACATGAGCCTCTGCAGATTATTTACTGAAAGGCAATTGTTTTAAGGTAGTCTGTTATTAAAATAAATGTAAAAGTAGACTGCAACTCTGATTGCTTCATTTTTGTAATGCAAGACTTTGCAGGAATGAGGAATTACTGGTTGGCAGCAGACATCTCTTTCACTTTGTCACTTGCTAATTGTACTCCGTAAAGATAATTTTCATTCTCCCAATGAGCTGCAACACAATGACAGACAGATCAGAAGGATGAGGGTACCGGCGGCTTTCCACAGAACATTTTAACTTGGAAGTCGCCGCTTGCCTTCATGCTGTTCACACTGGTTTTTATAACTCCATGCAATCTGTTGTTAAAGGCTTCCACCATCTTTATGGAAAAGTGAAATGTGTTGCTGGTGTTTACTCTGCATGTCGTAAGTGACCTGAGAACCCAGGACTGCACTGGTTATGGCAGTTTATCTTATTTTAGATTCATTGTCTGCAAATACTAAACCTGTGCATGGCCACAGGGGCTGGATTCTACCCCATGGTCACTAATCACTCGTTTTTTGTCAAATACAGGGAACAGCTAATATTATTGTTTTAATTATGAATTACAGATTTATTAATTGAGTCTATTATTATTATTATTTATCATATTTGCAGAATATTAGGTAATAGCTAAAATTTACTTTGATAAGTTATTTAAAACATACATTCTAATTAAACATTTAGAAAAATGATTAATGTTGTGATGTGAAACTGGAACCAATGTATTTTTCTTTGACATTTTTGCAGTATTGGAAGTGCTGTGATTCAGAATTTTTTTTTACTTTATGGAACAAACTTTGGCATTTCATCTTCATATAGTTTCTTTATTTCAACACTCTCACCTGCTCAGTCTGAGCTAGATATTCTACGCTCTGTATAAGACAGGAGAAGAGCCAAAGTCACATGTCTGGTGTGGAATCATCTCAGAAAACATTTGGATCATGTTGTCTTTTACTTTCAATGCATTTATTTAAAAAAAACATCCTCCACAGAATTCATATGGAGTCAGGAGGAGCCTGAAAACATGGGTCCCTGGTCTTTTGTTGCTCCCAGGTTTGAGAAGCAGCTGGCCTGCAAGGTGAGCAGTGTTGTAATCAGTAGCAATAGTTCTGAAATGGATTGCTGATGTCACGTAAACTAAACTGTTTCCTCTCGCTGTCTCAGCTCCGGTTAGTGAGCAGACCTGCTCTTCCTGCCCCTGCTGTTGGTATTGGGATCCTTCACCATCAACAACAAGAAGCCATCCTAAACAATACCTTCTCCTAAGAAGAAAGTATACCTTCACTATAGAAACAGAAGCAGCTTCTGTTTCTATAACGTCAGTACTGCACTATGTAGTGCAGAGGTCTCCTCTTCACTGTTACTCAACATGCAGGGATGCAGAACTGCATGACCTTAAAAACAATATGGACTGTGGGATTATGGGACTATTTTTTCAACTCATCATTCATTCAGTCTGCGGGAGTTGTTAATATCTGAATTATTGTCAGCAACAACCATTATAGATTTTTTTCAGCATTAAGATTTTCAATATTTATTCGGGTTTGATTCCCTTTACTGACATTTTGAACTAAAGAGGAGTTACCAGTTTCACTATTAAAGGTACAATGTGTAGAATTTTAGGGAGGCTTACTGGCAGACGTGGACTTTAAGCATGTGATAATACTGTTATTGCTTTAGAACAAGCCTTTTATGACGACAGTGAGAGCTGATCCTCTTCCAAGAAAGCTAACCAAAGTGTCTGTATGATAGACACACTCTTCATGTCCAATCATGCAGTTCATGGTTTCGCTGTAGGGCTTCTCTCTTGGTTGAATACTGCCACCAGGTGCCACTAAATCCTACAAATGCATTACATTTTATTCAACATATCATGAAACACATTCGGGCTAAGTATTACTTAATGATTATCTTTTTCTTCTTCTTAATAATGGTTCATACTAAGACTTGAAATCAGAGTAAAAGCCTTTGTAAATTACCACATGAGAATATCGAAATGGAAATGTTTTCGAATAAATCTATTTTCATGTTTTTTCTTTGCACGTAATGTTTTCCTTGTGTAGGAGCTAGCACACTTACTAGGTTTTATATTTTTATCACGTGTGTCATGGTCATATAGGTCATACGTATTTCAGTAAACATGATAAATACCATTATCCCAGTTCCTGATCACAATGTGCTGTCATATTAATTGAATCTGTTTCTGTAATTGTTGGCCTAATTTTAAATTTATTCGATTATGGCTATAGAAAAAGGAGGACACTTTGGTTTATAGTGGACTTTGCAACCATAAAAATGCAAAAATGGCTTACTTATTCCTTCTTTATTGACAGCAATGGGAGATAAAAGGAACAGCCGATATTTCCAGCACTTTGCTGGTTTCATCCTGTTGCTGTCAGTCCCTTTTCTTTAGTACAAGTTTGTGTTGAATGAAGATATGCAGTTCAGTGACAATAAGTGGAGACAACTCTTTTCCATGTGAGTAGGACATCCCTTTACCGGCCGTGTGACACCGAGGGACCATTCATGACACCAGAGGAATAACAGCTCAAGCACCAGCTCTGTTACACAAACTGGACAGGCGTTGAGTATATTTCTATATTGCTAATAGATTGGGGGTTCGGAGAAACAAAGTTAATAAAGTGTAGACATGTAGCAGTTTCCTGCTTTCTACATTTTCTGCTGATATTCTTCATTGAACCAGCTGGCGTGAAATCTTTGGCTTGTGAGGCAGACACTCCGCTACGCCCCTGTCTAACATTCAGCACACGTCCAGAGGAGGCATACAAACGTCTATCTGCACTGGTCAACCACGAACTCGGTTTAAACGTGACGGTGGGTTTCATCGGAAACACGGTGACTCAAGAGTCGTTTCCACCAGGTCGGTGATTTGGTGCAATGCGAACAGTTAAACCGCGATCGTGTCAGAGCGACAGGCGGGAGCAGCATCCTCCCACTCCCCCATTGCTATAACAACCACAGGGCGGTCGGTGTGACTCCACACCACAGTGGCTTGGATGCGATTGCTAGCTGTCATCCAACCTGAGCACAGTGAGTCGCCGCTTGACACTGATTGAAGAAGAGGAGGAGGGAGAACCTGTGTTTCCCCGTCACGGTGATCCGAACTGCGGGGAGGCTCAGTGTCGGGATCTGCTACGTCAGACGGATTACTCAGATAACCTCCCGGGGTAAGACATCCCCCCTCCTCAGGCTTTCCTGGCTGCATGCATGGACTGAGGAAGCCTTTGGAGAAAAAGAGAAGTGCACTACTTTTCTTTGCTTTATTTTTTTGCGGCTGATCAGACTGTGGCGATTCTCCAGCTGTGTCTCCTCTCACTCCACACCCCGGAGCGACATGGCGAAAGAAAACGGCGAGTCCGACAGTGGATCGTGGAAAAAGCACGTCGAGGATATCAAGGAAATATTTGACTTCAAGGAAGTCCTTGGGACGTGAGTAACCAGATAAGGCTTTGGTTCGGGGGGCACAAACTTTGATCTGCCGTGCAGACAATAATGAGAGCAGACTGACAGCTGTTGAATATTTACTGTCGGGCCTTTTTAACTTTCCTCCAGCTCATTGAGACGTGTTTACATTTAATCAGGACCGTAATAATCCGTTGGTTCATGCAGGAATAAATAATGAGGCCAGACAGTCTGTAGGTTTGTATCTTCTGTCTTTTTCAGACAGAAGACTAGACTTCATCTGAGGAACATGACTATCTTTTATTTGTCTGTAAGGTGAAAATCGGAGCAGCTCTTTGTCATTTGGACAGATATGGTAGTTGACCACTTTATTGAAGTTGTTCCCTTTCCCTTGGACTACAGAGCATATTTGGGCTGAATCATGCACATCTAGCTTTGTGGGGGCAGCTGTTTATTGATAAAGACCACTGGGCCTGTTTGCTTACACAGAGGATGGAATCAACTCCAAAATCATGGAAGCGTCTGTGATGACTTCATGTTCTGGTGCTCCATCCCTGTCTTTCTTCTCCAAACAGAGATCAACATGGTGTCTGACTTTACAGGCTTATACAGTAAAGAGCTTGTGTTTGAACAATATTGCTGCTTGTTTTCAGTTTTGAGACCCCTATGGTTGAAGTTATTCTCTTGCCCTTGTACCATGGAGCAGACAGATTCCAGAGTTTATTTTGGTCTGCTGTTACTGCTGCTAGGCTATAAGCCATTTCCTCTTTGAATTGGTTAAGCAGCAGAATCACAGCGCAATCAGTCCAAATTGAGGACCCAAAAGAAACTGGTCAGAGCCAGATCAAGTGTCTATGTCACGAGAAACTCTCAGGCAAATGATATGATAGATTGTTCAAATACTACTCTTTGCTGCTGGTCTTTGTCTCTCATAGACACATCTTTCCTACTTTGACTGAGAGGAATTTAATGTGGAGGGGTTTCAGGAAAAGGAGGGAGTCTCCCCTTTCCCCAGGGGAAAACTTCCTTATTTTTTTTTCGGCTCACAAAGTGGTGTCATACTGAGCAACGGAAGGCCTCTGCTCTCGGGGATTGTCGCTCAGCCATGGATCTGGCTACTCAGAGATTGTATAACAGACACATTACGGTTTGCTGTTTTGACATATAGAGCATTATATTCTACAAGCTTGTTTGTAATCTTCTCATTTTGTAAGATGTTGCTGCTTGGCGTGATTGAAGACCTGTTTTTCCTGAGGAGCAGCTCGTACGATTGTCAAGCCTGTGGGTAATTCACTTCACAATGCTAAAGCTGCTGCAAACCGTCAGATGATCCCACCTGGAGGTTGCTCTGATTTCCCTAAGGCTTTCATTTTAGTCTGAAGAGCCTCTGACAAACATCAGTGAATCATCGTGATTTACTGCTTATGCCACCGCCACACAGGTTGGAGGAACCCACACTCGCTCACAACCCGACGCACATCTCCAAGGCCAGTTTGTCACCATCTGATCCTTCTTTTATACATTGTTAAACTGGTAGATGTGCGGATAAACTAAAGGAGGGAGTCCCATTCTGTAGTTCCTGTTGTTGAATCTTGGTGTGCGTTGTTGCACGATGGCGACGTTAAAAACAGAACACCCGTGGAAGAAAAGCCCAGTGGCCATGCAGCTTTGGTTGAGGATTAAAAATGAACAGGGAAGGACTGTTGGAGAAACAGACATGGATAATCTTCCTCCACCTGCTGCT
The DNA here is from genome assembly GCA_037951165.1 of Lophius americanus. Taxonomy (NCBI): domain Eukaryota; kingdom Metazoa; phylum Chordata; class Actinopteri; order Lophiiformes; family Lophiidae; genus Lophius; species Lophius americanus. Next base: position 589,231 of record JBBDHG010000009.1, read on the forward strand.
CCACCTTTCAGTTGTAGACTCCTCATCAGGTTCCCCCATCAGTTTCCAGGAGGGATCATCCCTCAGCAGAACTCTATTCTATTTTAACGCTAGCAGTGTGAGTGTCCATTTACTTCCGTACTACACTTAAGAAGGAAACTTCCTCTCCGCCAAGGATTTAACATGTTTGCCAGCACTTGTTTCCATCTGTTTGTTTGTAGGATTACTCAAAAAGGGTTGAACAGATTTGGATGTCATTAAGAATTTGGAGCTGATGCATATCAGCATCTGGAATACAATAAGGTTGATGCTTTGCTTTCCATCAACTTCATGGATAATGCAGCACTTGGTCAAAATTAAAGCATATGATCGACCATACATCAAAATCTAATTTGTATCCAAGTTATATTATTGATCCGGTGATACTGAATGTTTTAATTTCAGGGGCTCATGGAAAATTTACTACAGCAAGGTTGTATTAGTTGGAAGGCTGTGGCAAATAATAATGCTGCAGCAACAATGGCTACAAACAAATTACCAGGCTGATGTGACTCAAATCCTAGCCACTTTCTAATGTGGTCCTAAATTGGATACATAGCCGACTTGTGCCCATGCAGTATGAATGTGATTAGTCAGATTGGAATTTGTGTGGCTTATCGCATACAAGTATGTGCTGACTGCTTCTGTCATCAGCTTCCGTCATCCCCAAGGACATAATGTCATGCATATTTTCACTACTAGCATGTCTATTTTGGTTTGAATACCATGAGATGTTTCACAAATATGACGTTATTTTTGTTTGTGAGGCAGATGATTTCTGCAAGAATTTCTCAATTTAGTCATGCAGGTCTTTTCTGAGGAGAGATATGTTCGAAGTAGAGCTAGATACAGGTCAGTGTTACTATGAACATGAACTGTCAAGACAACCAGAGCGAGAAATTGGCTTGTAATGTGAACGTAGCCAAAGATCAAGATTGTCGCTGAAGAAGATTCTGTTAGGTGTAAAATTGGATGCAGCTTCAAAGGTTACCGAGCCGGACTCTGAAGAAAGCCACTCTTGGTGAAATGTTGTCTTTTCTTGAGATACCAACAAACTAATGATACCAGTGTCATTCTAATTGTAGGGGCAGGTTTTTTATGGCCGAGGAGTCATATTATTGGGCTCAAACTATCATGGGATAGACACCCATCCCCGGCACTGTACAAGTAATCCCGCTGACTGAACTCCACAAATTATATGTAAACTTAAGTCCATAGTTTTTTTCACTAAAAAAAAAGCTCCATGAATTGAGTAAAATGTGTATTATTAGAGTAAAATATTATGTATACCAGATAGATCTCAGAATTGAGTCGATTCAAACGAACCACATTTTGGGAAAACCAGAACATCGGTGCAGAAATCGTGGTCCCCAAACTTTTGGGGATAAAGGTCCCCCTAGTGTCATAAATATACAACCACTCTTTCCCAAAATCAAAGCTATTCCTTCTCACACTATAGTCCATGGGGGTATACAATTTGAAAATGATCCATAAAATGGTTTTTGAGTTGGGTCAGGACACAGTTTTTCCCATAAAAAGCTCCCCCTAGCAAATAAAATAGGAATCTCTAGAGTCAAATATGACATTTAAAACATAGATCTTCTCGAGTCGATTCATATGCAGCAAATTTGGACTAAATGGGACCAAAAATCACCCCAGTTTTCCTCACACTAGGGTCTATGGGGGTATGGAGTTTGAAAATTATCCATGAGATAGTTTTTGAGTTATTGCGTCGATAGAAGGATCTGCGGTGGTGATTACGATCCAATTGTATCCCTTGCTTTTCTGCCATATGAATAATGACTAAACTGTTAAAAATGGACTCAGGCTATTCTGCAACACATATGTAAAGTACATTGAGTACATGATATTGATAATATATCAGTAATACTTTCAGCACTTGTTTTTAATAATTCTGTATTTTGATACAGTGTTATTGCTGCTTCTGTTTTAGTGTTAAGAATCCGAGTACTGTTGGTACCACCTAAACGGTCAGCCCTCTGAGATGAAATGATGGTAAGAGCCGCTAATTTAATTTGACTTTTTTCAGATTAATCACATTTGTGTATTTTGATGGTGATATTTAGCGCAGTGAAACATGAGGATGAGTTAATTTAGAAAGATGGAGCACATCAATGAACACCATACCATGCCACGAAAATAGACGATTTGATTTACTACAGACCTACAGCTAGAGGCCATACTGCGTGTGAATGTTGTAATGATTAGCTAATGATCGGAGCTTGGGAGGAGGAACCCTGCGGCTGTGTCGGTAATTCTTAGGTCATACTTCTTTCCGTGCTGTAGCTGTCGTGAGCTAATGCGATCTTTGCCAATGAAGCCAGTACTCTTGCCTCACTTCCAATTGTCTTGTGGCTAATTTCAGACCCATAAGCTGCTGAAACTCCGTGAAAGTAAATTAAGTAACGACCAAGAGTACTTTCAGAGATCCCATTCATGTCAGTTGTCTAACTCTGCAGCAAGGCTTTCCCGATCCCCAAGTGTAGGATCTGTAGACTCCACCATATTTTGCACTCATTAGTTTAATTGTCATCTCTGTCAAACGAGATGAAAGGGGTCATGTGTTTACTTAGGCTTGTTTGTTTGTTTGATATCTTGAAAGGTTGTCAACAGATTGTCATGACATTTTGTGTAGGGGAGGATCTTGAGCCAAGACTAAGTAGATTCAATTTTTGAGTTGGAACATCTGCAGTTTCTGAGATCTGGATCACTGTTTCTCTCTCTCTCTTCAACATTGTGACTTAGAGCCTATTTTAACAGTTTGCCAATATCAGTAATAATAATTAGAGAAGCCAAATCAAATTAAAATACCCAGATATGTACATGTCTTGATGTGTGACTGGATCCATATTCAGGTCATAATATTGATCTTGGTGATTAAATACAGTATATATTTGGGGGGTATCGGTATATACTGGGTCACACTACAGTAAAAGATGAGTGTTAGAAACATGGCTCTGCCACGTACGCTACTGTTGGTTACTGAGAGTCATTCAAATAGATTTCCTGCAAATGTGATCCAGATCTATTATTATTGAAAATCCCATTGATGACTCATAAAATGCTGACAGGCAACATATGATTAAAAATTCTAGGAGAAGGATTCTAGGACCAAGTCATTTGGTGGAATTACTTAATTTAGCATGACACAGATCTGACGGCAGATGAGTGTGCACATATTGTGCATGCTCATGCATTTCTCCATGAGGAAACTGTTGAATGTTTTTCAGGTTTGTTTGACGATAGTGTTGGCGGAGGTATGGTCTGAGTGTGTTCTGGTGCATTTAAATCTTTTTGGCGGAATAGCAATCCAAAACTTCACATTTGGATCCCTTCCAACTGGAAAGTTGTTTTCCACGTTCACCGATGAGACATAACACCATTGAAAAAGTGACGTCAGAATTGCATTGATTATTATTAGTGGGTGCGATGAATTAGGCAGCAAGTGAACATTTTTCCTTAAAGCTGATGTGTTGGAAGCTGGAAAAATGGTTGAGTATCAGGATCTTAGAGACTTTGATGTGGGCTTAATCGTGATGGCTAGACGACTGGATCCTAGTATCTCCAAGACTCTGTCTTGGTGTGTGGTCCCTGTTTGCAGGGGTTATCTTGGTTACTGTTATAGTGTTGGCTGATCCCAAAGTAGAGCTATTGCTACACAAATTGCAGAATGATTTTATGCTGGTACTGATAGACAAGTGTCCTTATTAGCAGTGCTGGTTTCACAGCAAAAAGGGAGAATTACAGAATATTAATTAGGCAGGTTGTTTTTACAGTAATGGCTTATCAGTGTATTTCCAGAATGCCACTTTTTGAGATACTTGAGCTGTCCCATATTAGCAGGGCCAGACAGAGCTTAGTTATAGGTGAGTCTTACAGCTCAGGTATTACTCCCCAAAGCCACATATTTCCAACTCTTTTTTTCGAAGAAAGAGGATATTAATAAATAAACGAGCCTCTGTGACAGATACTAAACTGATCCTGGTTCTGACAAAGCCCTACTCATCCAAGAAGTATCTGTTGACTGCCTCCAATGTATTGATCATTTTCTACCACAGCTTCTGCAGAGATAAGTCTGCTTCGTGATGCAGTGAAACTTGCAGCTAGGCAACTGGTTTGATGGTAAGTCTCTCGTTGCTCGCTCTGATGAAGACACCTACCACCTCCACCACTGTCCTCAGGCTACATCCACTGTGGGAGGAGATATTTGGTCATTGACCGCAACAGTGTGAAATAATTCACTACGATAACTCAATCTATTTAATGATGGTGATTTTCTGAGCTTTCATCTGCATTCATGTCCCTCTCACCACAGCGAAGAATGCCCACAGCCATGGATGATCCCCTGCATTAAGTGAGCTGAATGGTACAACAACTACTGTGTATAAGAACTCAGGAGGTGGCAATCACGCTTATTTAAATAGTTCAGCTTCTCTCTAACGGCCTGATCTGTGGCTTCAGATGGGTTTTTGCCAAATATTTCCCAGGAACAGCTGACATTTCTCCTTTTAAGTTGTCTACGAGTGGCATTAGCTCTTAGTACCTTGTAAACTGAGCATTTCTCTCTTTGATCATACTCTGATGAACTTGAAAAGCACATTAACGGAAAGTGGCTCCAGGTCCAGTGTTCTGTTAGATAATGGTTGTTAGTTTCAGCCAGTTGTTCTGTGATAGCTGGGGGATTTCATTCTACTCATATTATTGGGGCTGAAGTTACGCTGAAGTACTAAGATATGTACTATGTATGTATTCAGTTTATATGGTTTTCAAATAATAATAGTTATCAAAACTATTAATGTGAGTAGTTTTATTAAAGTAAACATAATCCAGACAAGTGGAGAGCCAAATTATGACTAATGAAAGTTGATTCATATTATGACAGCTCAACATATTTGTTTAGCTTGAGTAAGCACTGCTTACCCTGACTGCATATCACTGCTGCCCCAAATATCCCGTATATTCCTCTATATTATAGTCCATACCTATTAATAAGGAAACCTGCCTTACCGTACATTAAACATAAACTGGATGATAAATTATAAAAAGGTGCAATCTCATTTCTGAAGTACGATGTATCTGCAAAATGTACATACATAACATAAGCTTCAGCAAAAACTACCTAGCTTAGCTTCAGCTCATATTATGACACGTCGGCACTTGGCCCATTAAGAGAGCGGCCATCTGGGTATACTGTGTTTATGATTTCGGAGATTATGGGAGTTGTATTTTGTTTTTTCCTACATAGCTATTTTTGTGGTTATTTGGAGTCACTCAGAAATGAGGCTGTGTATTCTTCCTGGCTGTTAAAAATAAAGTGCCCATTCTCTTCTTCAGAAGGTGGTCTGGACGCTAGCTACGGTAAATCCCACTATACCGTAGCGTATAGTCTGATATACACTACGGTATAGGTATATAAGGACGACATCCAAGCAGAATTAGTCTTTGAGACAGTTGGGAGGGATTTTGATTTAGTTGTGGCTGTAAACTCTTAAGAAAGCAGTAAGTCCATCAATCAGTCATCTTTGTACAGGCACCTGCAGAGGACGCTGAGACACAAGAGAGGGAATTTCGCAAAGCATGCATAAATGCATTTAAAGTGACCTGAAGTAAGAGTTTAGGAGTAGTTAGAAGCTACCACTCCTGGCCGACGACGTGTTATGATTCTACTGCAGGAGTTGGATGGTGTTTGACACATTAATCGATGCTCCGATGAGTTGATTAGCCATGTGACTGATTGATGTGGTTTCTGCTAGCACAGGCTACCTAGCGGTTTTTATGCCTCTACGGATGTAGCTATTACTGAGCTAAAAACAAGTCAAGAGTCTTTTGTCAGGTACTGAATGTTTTAAACTACTGTGTTTATACATTTAAATGTATTTTCGTGGTTAAGTTTATGTTTAAACTGATTTGAAGTTAATTAATTATTTGATTCCTGCTAAAGGAGTTTGATTTAATGACAGAAAAAGACATAACGGGTCATTTGTTGATTAAACAGAGTAAAATAATACATTTTTGTATAAAACATACAAGGCGTTGTCCCAATCCTTAAAACACAATAAGGTCAAAAGCAAGTAAAACATGGATCACTACAAAGTCGATGAGATCTCATATAAATACATTAAAAGTATTTTGTTATTATTTATACCGATATATTGTGAACTATATGTGCAGACTGATGGAGTGTATTAGATGCTTGGATCAAGCTTCTGCTGAACATGGTGGTGAGTCTGACACAGCGAGATCTTTCTGAGGGAACATTGGAGGCGGTGGGGCCAGCTGTTTCAACCTTCACTCGGTGGATTCAACCAGAGTAATTTGAGGGATTTTCAGATGAGGAATAACGATTCAAACACAGTTACCCTACCCGGGTAGTAATAAGAGAGAAACACGTAAGCATAAACAACGAGAGACAATTAAGGGAAAACAAGAAGAAGAAAAGGATACCTGAAGGAACTCAGAGGTTAAAGACTGCATTCTTTTCTTCTTTAATTTTATGCCTAAAAGACCTCTATATTTTACTTTAAGGTATTCAGTGTTGTCAAATTGCAATTGTTTAAACTGTTGAATAAATCTGACAATTGCTTGTAACGTTAAACCTATGAAACTAACTAATGATTGGCATTTGGCCCATAATTCTGGTCTAAAGTTAAAACAAGTTCTACATAGTGTTTGTTTTTGATTAATTTAAACACCAGTAGGATACTCCAGAAAGCACGTTTCATGGAAACTGAGTTAATTTAAACTGAGATGAAGGGAAATTTGTTTTCCATTCAAGGAAGCGAGGTAAGTTTGAGTTACCAGGGTAACTCATTATGTGAACCTAACCTGCTCGCGAGAGGTTAGGTTCAGCAAACCCTTAGCTTGTTCCTGACTCCTTGCCCTCCTGAGCCTAAATCAGCGCTGTTAGGCATGACGTGTCCGTCTCTTCTTTGACACATCATAGATTGATGTTGGAAGAGGACTGTGGGACACTTTGATTGGATGTGCGTTCATTCCCTGACTTATCTGAATGACGTTCTCTAACCGTACGTCTCAGACATCACACACCGCGGACGTCATCCTCCAAGGAGTTCTATGTCTCTCCAGTATTAACTTTGTGTTTGTATTTCATTTGCAGCTGCTTTCGTGTGTGATAAGTGCCCATAAATGAAAATAAAAACTTGTTCAATATCATTCCACTACCTTTGCACACAATACCCAGAGAAATGTGGTAAACTTTATTGATTTTATTCCCTCAGGCAGCCGATTTTCTAATTTCACGTCTCTCTCCTCTGATGAAGCCGTGTTTTTTTCTTCTTCTTTTTTCCTAACTATATGCTGGAAAGCGCAGTAAAATTTCCAGCTTAAATGATGTGAAGCATGGCGACCATAGTGCTTCACTGGTTTGCCATTGAGAATCACAGTAACTGAGCTCTGTTGATGGTGGCTTTTCTATAGTCCTTACGTATGAGTTTAACATGGAATTAACAAACTATGAGTTGATTGAACCAACTCAGATCAGCTGCTCAGGACCTGATCTCTGTTGATCCACCCTGAGCTCAGGGTTTGTTGAACCCAATCTCTGGATTACACCCCAACTGACTTCCAGAGAGCCGAAAAACATCATTCTCTTCCCGTCGTAGACTGCTGACACAAGAAATCAGGCTAAACAAACAAGCAGTAACCATGGTAACAACAACTGTGTGACAGCGTAAAAACTGTGGTTCACCTAGTATTAACTGCGTCAGACTCGGGTCGGTTTCAGACATAAAAAAATGAAGGTTTGGGATGGGATGTGCTTTTTTTATACTGCATTAGCCCCGCTCTGGTTCGCATAACCCAGTCATGTCCACAGACATTTATGTATCATTCGAACAGCGCATGGCGCTTATAATTTGTCATGTCGATAATAAAATGCAGTATGATGTAAAATGAATGATAAAATCGTGGAGAGAATCACAATCTCAATTCTAAGCAAAACAATTGGTGATTCTCTTTTTAGCCAGAATCACACAGCCCACATTGTTATATCACCTGTCATATTTTTCTGTGCAGTGTGGCTTCAATTACATCTGGTTATCCTCGCTCTATACCTACATTATCCAGTCCCACCCCACATGTTGCACAATGAGCTGATGTGATGCATCACAGGATAATTCAGTGTGATTACTCAGAAGGACAACAATACATGCTCTGCCTTTGAAGGCCAATCGTCTGCCTCAGATGTCCAGACTCCCACGCCCTCAATCAGAAAATGTTACATTGACAGTGCCTTGAATTTATTAACCACCAAGAACGGCCAGCTGTGACCTGGTAAGGTTCTCTCTACGGTTTGACACATCGCTGTCATATTTGCAGTATCAGCCCCATGTTTCCGATGGAGCGCAGCTCTCATTCACTTTAAACATTAGTCAGAGTTTGGCTCGGCCATCTTGAAGTGCGTGTGTTAGAGAGGGCTGTCAAACAGCCCGTTCTGTCATCCAGCTGGGAAGGATTCCCTTGCTCTAGGAAGAACTGGAAATTATGTGAATGGAGTAGCGTGCTGACTGAGCAGTCTGTGACGCTGGTCAGAGGCGTTTCTTACCTATAGTCGTGTTATCTCGCACAAAACACTGAGAAGAGCCGTCGGGAATTTTCACGGGGCCTTCTCTCATCACTTAATGCTGCCATTTATGCCAAGTCACATCTCGGATTATTTGGTGTTCTGATGGTCACGTAGTTTCATTTATATAGCACTGCTGACTGACCGTTATTTTTACCAGGTTATGTGAACATCAACATTTGTTTGTTTTGGGAGAAACTATAACAGAGGTTACAAATATCTTTACATAAGATCAGAAAACATGAAATCATTATAAAAGTAAAATGCGCCACCTCACAACATACAGAACAAAAAGCAATCAATCACATGCGCAAAAACCACAGACAGTCGCTTTTAGTTTATAGTTTGGTCCAAGGTACAGTGGGCATGCTCCGATTGGACGACCCAAGGGTCCAGGCAGGGTTGTAGGGGTTGGATCTTTTATTGTCTGCAACATTTCTCCAAAAAACAGATTTGATGAAATTTTGTGTAGAGTTTGATGATGAGCCAAAGACACTTGAATCAATTTGAAATACGTGGGTAATGGTTTGGAATTGCTTTTGCCTTTCTTTTTAAACGTTGAACGATGAGTGCTTTAATGCCAACATCAAAACAAAAATACCCAGGCTTTGAAAACTCAAGTTGTTCCACCACTATGTTTCATGTACACGTGAAAGGAAGATGTTTAATTTAGAATAAAAATAGTTTGCAGGTGGCTGTTCCCACTGCAAAACCTAAGCTCTTGAGTAATTGTCATGCAAAATTTTGCAATTTATGATTAAATTTCAATCTGCCTGTTTTAGTGTAATCTGAGTTTAATAAGAGAAATATAAGAAACCAGCAGCTGTGACCAGCTTTTCCAAGTGAAATTAATTTGTTAAAGTGGTAGATACCAGAGATTGTTTGATTAATGGTATAATGATTTTTGACTACTGCCTTTTTGTGGCAAATGTGACACAACACCTCAAAAATATTGGGCTTTCCTTTATCATTTGGCGTAAAACCAGAATGTTCCCACATTGGTATTTGGCTTTGCGACAAAATGGTCCAGGATGTTCCCATCAGTTGGTGCAGCCAAGGATTTATTTAATCTCTACGCATAGCTGAAAAAAGAGGAAGAACCAGATGATGTCATTAAAGAATGTTTATGCTCTTTAATGACATCATCTGGTTCTTCTTGTGGTAAACATCATGGGAATGGTGAGAAAATAATAATTAATAATTCCAGCTGTTTTCATACTAAAATCTTTAGAGGCGTTTCTACGGATTATGCAAATGATTGCATTTAACGCAGATAATTACCATCAGATGATTAATTGGTAATTGTGGCTGGCCTTATTCCAATACTAGGACTTGCTTTCCCGGTTTTAAACACCTCTGATAAACGGTAATATCAGGGGTTCAACTTTGTAAACCCCTGAGAATGCAGCTTTGTGGTATTAGAGCTCTGTTAGAGGTGTTTAGTTTTTTTTTTATAATTAGTTGTTTTAGGCTGTTAACTTTATAAATCTTCAGTTAAGATTGTTTTATTTTTCACAGCAGTTCTTCAACTTAAAATCTAGAAAAGATGAATATTCACTTGAAAGACAACTCAGCTTATAGTAGCTAAAATTAGTATTGGTAGCTAATTTTATTTTAATTGAAACACAGTTCGAGAGATTCTGTTGATGTGATATTATATCTTTATCTTTATTTAAATTGCACCTTTTCTTTTATGTGAATTCTTCATGAATAGATTGAATACCAAGAAGATTTAAATTTGATTTGTCGTGCTTAAAGCAATACAGTAGCAGAGTGGAGAAATTTGCAGACTTGGCTTCTGTCATGTTGTCACTCACAGGATGTTGCTGGTCATCAATGTGGTGAGCATGGAGTTAGAAATAGAGTATGTTATAACCCCCCTGTAAGTCATTTCAAAGGTTTCCTTTTTGTTTTCATCATTGCGTGGCTCCTGCTGCAGCAGGTATGCATGCTCTGAAAATTGTGCGACAGAGTTGCCTGACAGGCTCGGCGTGATGCTGCTGTAAGAATCTTGCACTTCTGCTTATGTAATATGCCAGGAAACATTGCACCAGCTCCATCAGTTACACAAGCCCTTCCATTTACATATCGTCCTACATCCTGTGTCAGAATGGGTTCAAAGTCAGAAGGATGTGTGCTCCAAGCCCTCTTAGCTGTTTATTTGTTGTGCGTGTGCTCCACTTCATCACACCTAGAATGTTAATACTCAGTCTGTGTGTATGTGGGGTGGCTCTGATTGACCCTCCCCCCCGTGCTATGGTGAAGTAAAGGATTTGCGTGGATTTGATGACCTCTGAGGGACTTAATGCAGTGAGTGGTGCTGAGTTTAGAGCCTGTCGGGAGGAACCGATTACACTTTGAGAACATTATGCACCCATTGATGCAAGCCATCTTGCTTTTTGTTTCGTGTGCATCACATTATGTTAATTTCTCTTTGTCAGTTTCTCTTTAGTATAACAGATAATTATCCAAAAACGCATTTATCAGACAGGTAGAAGACTGGAGCAGGACAGTGTATTTTAAAGATTTTTATTGCAGTTTTATAACTATGCAAAATCACAGATTTAATTTTTGCAGCCTAATAGTATCAGACTATGATGGCTTCTAGCGAATACAAAGGATTTACTCGGGTAGTTTGAAAATAACAAGTCTTTTGTTCCTTATTAACGTCTAAGCACTTTCGATGTCTCAGTCAAACGACTGGAGTATGCCATATTTCATATAATCTGTATTTTGTGTGCCCCCCATCACCATTGATTAATAGTAATAATAAGAATTATAATAATTTCTCCTTTATTTATCACGTTACACAGTAAATACATAATACAGTACAACTTTATGAAATTTATATCTGCATTTAACCCACCCCTGAGGGAGCAGTGGGCGGCACTGTGAAGCGCCTGTGGAGCTGAGGTTTCAGGGTCTTACTCAAGGACCCATGGCGTGTCGTGGCAGGGGCTGTGCTCGACTCGAATCTCCCGGTTGAGAGATCCTGCTTTACCAACAGAGCTAAAGCTGCCCTCCCCACACTAATCCGCCTCCTCATGGTGTGGCACAACCTCTAGATTCCCTCCTATGGAATGGCAGCTCACTCCTCTGTCAGTTACTGCATAGTTTATGGGATCTGTTCTCATCGCACTTGCTCATTCAACCGAATCCACAGGTTTTTAACGGGACGTAGCTCAGGGCTCATAACTGGTTATTACAGGCCTGTGGCACTATTCTTCTCCAATAATTGTGAAGAATTCCCACAAGATGACATCTCTTGTCGTCTTGTGGGAATCCATCATGTCTCAGATTACATCTTTGGATTTGGACATGTACATCTATTATGTGTCCAACCAGCTGTGGCTTTCTTTCAGATGCAAATATCTCCTACAATTGTTGCATTAATTGTCGCAGTTTATCTATGAACTGTTTCAGACTCAAGACAATTCATATGCACACTAAAAAGCCATAACATTATAACCACTGACCGGTGAAGTCACAATAACATGAATTATCTTCTTACATTGGCATTACATAGGCAGCAAGAGAACATTTTCTCCTTGAAGTTGATGTTTTGGAACAATGAAAAATTGCTGAGCAGAAGCAACTTTGACAAGTGTTAAATTATGATGACTACACGACCCGATCAGGAAATCTGCTTATCTTGTTGGGTGTTTCTGATCTTCAGTGCCCAGTATGTACAAAACCGGTCTGAAGAGGAACAGCTCTTAAACTGGTGACGGAGTCATGGGTGCCCAAGGTTCATTGATGTGCGAGGGGAGTGAAGGCTAGCCTGTGTTGTGAAATCCCACAGAAAAGCTACTGGAGCACAAACAATTGAAAGAGTTAATACTGTTTCTAATAGAAAAGTGTCGGACCAAAAACCGCTGTGGTGATTAAAGGGGGACCTACGCAATATTAAGTAAGTGGTTACAATGTTCTGATTGATAGGTTCATACTCGTATGATGGAGGCTATTATCTACAGTGCCTTATGAAAGACGCTGTATTATGTTGACCAATACCAACTGACTCATGTAGAGTGAAGAAAATATCATAATCAGACAAAAGCTGCATAAATGAAACTGTTACACATGACATTGAAGTCAAATGAGTTGATCCAGATTATGTGAAGAGAGACTGAACTGTAATGCTGAAAACACTGAAACCTGTGCTCGGTTTAATGTTTGATGATTAGGATTATTTTAGTATTTTTGATCATACAATTTGTTTTGGAACAGTAGACCAATCATCAAACCATCATTCATCTTTTAAAACCTGCATATCAAATCCTGCTGAGGCGGCGTGGAAGGAAAAGGTGCCTCTGAAGGTGTTAAATGAAAGGGAGAATGGGGAGAAGGCCATCATGCTGCCTGCTCAGCGAGATTTATTAAGGTGGAATGACTGTGGTATCACAGCAACTGTAACAGATTGCTAAAGTAAATACTCTCTTAATTCCGTATTTATGTTTTTAGGCTCTCATGTATGGAGACAGATGGCTGAGGAAGACACGATATCTTCCACCCTAAATGGGTGTTTTTTAGAGGTTTTAAAAGTGTTTGCCGTGCTTTTTGGTGCACAAGAGCACTAGGCGTAAACCAACACTGAAGACCGTTGGCCATAGTCAGGGACTTTCCCACTTCTCAGCAAATATTCACAATATGCTGTTTGTGTACTCTGCCCTGTCTGCGACTAAGTGCCCTCTATCTACTCACAGACGATAAGGTTTTTTCTGTGTCAATATTTCCCTAGCATGTAAAGCAGGACTAACATGCTTCTCTTTCTCTCTTGCAGTGGTGCGTTTTCTGAAGTGGTGATGGCTCAGGAGAAAGCCACAGGAAAGATGGTAGCAATCAAGTGCATTCCGAAAAAAGCGCTCAAGGGGAAAGAGATGAGCATCGAGAATGAAATCGCTGTGCTTCGGAGGTGGGTGCTGTATATGCAAAAAGCTGGCGGGGGAGTGTGCAAAAACAGAACATCAGTTTTAAAAGCATCTTCGACCGTAGCGTCCAGTGAGAAACATATGCATGTACTTCCATTCAGAAGAACAACTCAGAGTCTGGATACCATTGTCATTTAGTCTATTTATCAATCATTAGGAAGACTTAGTGTCTTAGCAATGTGTAGGTTGCTGAAGCAACAAATATGTTTGAAAATTATCATTCGTGACAAGAGAAAACTGAGAAAAGGTTGTGGTATTTGCTTATTATTTAAAGATTAAAAAACTAACAACCAGAATAAACTGTGCTGTTCCATCAACAGCCCAGCTGGTTGGTGGAGTACTATGGGATGGGCAGTGCTTTTTAAAAAGGAAACAATATGGCGGCTGATCAGTCTCATACTACGGCTAAACGGTACACTCAAATTTGCATTTGGATGGTTGATCCAAGAAAAAACAATTAACAGATTGACAATTCTTATCTGATGAGTACTTGCTCATTTTACAGTCTTATTTTAGCGACCAGAATGCAAGAAACCATATGATGACTCTCTTAATCCAGCAAAACTTGCAAGAGAATATGTCTTGATCAGAGTGAGCTAGAGAGGCACAACTGTCACTCAATCTGACCCATGATTATATATTTTTTTGTCAGGGTTTCACCTTATGAGCTTATTTGAATTATCTACATTGGGAAATGTGCATGCACACTAGTTCCATCCAAGGATGTGCAATAACGATGAATGGATATAAGTATCCATTCATCAATCCATTTTCTGCTGCTTATCTGGGGTGGGGTCGCGCGTATGCAGGTTAAGGAGGGATTTACAGACATCCCTCTCCAGCTCATCCAGGGGGTTACCAAGGCATTCCCGGGCCAGATGAGATATATAGTCCCTCCAGCGTGTTCTGTATCTAACCCGGGGTCTCCTCCCAGTTGGAGGCATCCGAATCAGATGCCTGAATCACATCAATGGGTTCACCCTTCTGGAGACAGACCTGGGAAGGGAGCTCGTTAGCGATCTTCTGGTTGCTGGGCCTTTTTCCTTGGGGTTCGGCCAGGCTAAGCCTGAAGAGGCTTCATGGAACCAGCGCCCGTACACCACTTTCATGGATTGCTATTGGGTTTGGATGCGAACCATTATGGGTAGCTGGCGACAGACGGCCCCTGGGCGTGCTCTCTGTCAGACATCACTGACCACTTCTGAAGTAAAAATGATTCTAATCACAATTTCTTGCATGCGATGCATACACATTTTTTTTTCTCAATTGAATCCGTTTGGTTTTTGCCACCAAAGAAAATGATTTACATTTCAAAAGCATTTCAGTGTTTATCTTGTTAACTATTTTTTCTTACTTTATAAGTTTTTACATGAACATTTAGTTTTCAGTAGATTAGATTAGATAGGTAATTATTTCTAACTGACTGTCTACTAAACTGAAAGTTTTATAAATCTTTCAGTTTTACATATAGTTGAGAAATATATATAGTTGAGAAACCAGTATCTGCATATACTATCCACATTGCAATGATACAATGTTGGTTGAAAATCAAATCAAATCTAAGTCCATGTTGTATTCCCCCTGTCTTCCACTGTGGAGTTTCACAGTGTTCACACAGACACACACCTACACATCCCATGATGAGACTGACTTGACACCAGGTGAAAATAGCCTCTTCCAAGGCCCGATGAGTAATAATTCCCCTGAAAAAAGTCAGCCAGACCTGAAGCAACTATGCCAGCTGTCGGGTGTAGTTGCCAGTTTAGAGTTTCTATCCTTAGACTCTAAATTTCTTACTTATTGTAGTTCTCTTGTTTCTACACTCCTTGCCTGGCTCAGGTGGTTTTAAAGCTGTAAAACTGCATCACAATTTTAATGAAGTTAGAATATGTTACTTGTCCATTGTGTATTTGGATAGTATGTCTTTCCATCACATTTCCACCCATATGTCATGAGTGCATGATCAAAATAAGGCCTATGCTATCGTCCCCGACATACTGGGTATTTCCCCAATAGGCCCAAATCCCTTCCTTGCAGAAGTAATGATCCTGATTGAACTCCTCCCTTCTCATCACCCTAACTGTCCAATGTTGGTAAAATTATGATGTAAGATGCTGATCTTTTGGTTTATAATGACCTCGGCCAACAAGGGTTTCCCATGTTTGTTTTTTGTACAAAATAAGTTTGCGAATGGATGGATTTGCATGAAATTTACCCAGCTAATGATGATGTCCTGTTGACAGTGAACATAATTGCGCCTCATTAGTGGCCTACGTTTAAATGAGTACAGGCTGGCAACGAGCAATCTGAATTTCCTGTTCTTCCTTACCAGGATAAAGCATGAGAACATTGTGGCTCTGGAGGACATCTACGAGAGCTCAAACCACCTGTACCTCATAATGCAGCTGTAAGTACATCAACCCATCACATTATTGACGTCAGCTCTTTGTTTCCTATTTGACCTGTCATTTTGATCATGTGCCGTGTTTTTTTCTTTAAATAAGCATCAATGTTGTCTTTGGTAAACACAGCTATTTTTAAATTGTGTTGTTGGTTTGAAGGTATATATCCAAATCTCTCTTCCAACCGATTGGATAGGAACATTTGCATATACTTACAGACATACATACCATATACATATACTTTTATAAACAGTGGTATTTCAGACAACTGATCTTCAGTCTTCTAATCTAATTTTCTCTCCAGTAAGAAACAAGCATATTTTTCATTAGCTTGAGCTCACATTGAGGCTGTCAAAACTGTTGATTTAACCTCCTGGTTATTTCTGTCATTGCCTCCACCAGCACGAGTAGGAGGAAGTTATAAATCCCCCACACTTGTATCTCTTTCTGCAAGATATATCCGTTTTGTTGATACATTTTGATAACATTTTCTCTAGGCTTGGCTCTTGGCCCAATTTTTGGTGGATTTAGTACAGATACAGATTCTGGATTTCGTTTTCACTTTATTAGTTTGGAAAATATCATGAAAAATAATAACAAACCAATCAAAATAAACATATCCAGTCATGAACATATAAACAATTTCAGTCAGTGTTTTTGGAGGTGCACGTTTGCCATAAAAATTGTGTGTGGCATATGTCTTTCTTTAAAAATGTTGATTAGCAGTTGTCAGTGAAAGCCAACAAAAAAAACTAGTGGAAAATCTTTTCTAATTGCGATTTTAATTTGTCAAGAAGAATTCAATCTGGCACCGCCGCATTTTGTTTATAAAAGGATTTTGCAGTACAGTAGCTGCAGTATTCTAACAGTAGTGACTGATTTACACTACAGATTGATTCAAAATTACAAACTGAATCAAAACCTGATGAACAGATGAAGCAAAGAACGAACACAAGCTTTAAATCACTTTCACGCTTGTCTTTAACTGCATGAAATCCATCACTGTCCTTCTACCAATCGGCCTATAAAGACAGCAGGCCACGCTGGATATTCCGGACTTCCTCCTCCCCAGCAACACTTTCCTGTCACCCAGGAGGGATTTCTGTAGAACGGGATCCCAAACAGCAAATTCCCTTCAAGTTTTGAAACTAGATAAGGGCTTTTAGTGTAGGATCGAATATTGCATTCAGGTCAACGAAAAGTTAGCAAATGTTGCTTTTATGAAAAGGAGTGAAAAGAGCCTCTCCAAATATTTTGCTGTGGAACTATTGAGTTTGGAAATCCCTCTTTCATTTTTTTCCAGCCCATATAGGTCAACCCCTATGCTACTAGTCAGAGAATGACCAGTTTGTGTTCAAATGAAATCAACAACTGAATCCTTCCCCTGAACTTTAGGGTATCTGGAGGTGAGCTGTTTGACCGCATCGTAGAGAAAGGCTTCTACACAGAGATGGATGCCAGCCGGCTCATTAAACAGGTTTTGGATGCAGTCAACTATCTACACTCCATGGGCATAGTGCACAGAGACCTAAAGGTAAAATGCTATTTATTAATCAGTTTCAAAGGCAGTTATAAAATGGGCTGCCGTTGCTGTCGAGAACAATTATTCAACCTTAGTGAAACAGAATCCCTCCTGTTTAACCTGCGTGAGTGACTTTACATAAGCGCTCGGCGAGGATCACCCACAGAGATTAAACGTCAAGGACCATCCTACTTGCTACTTGCTAAAACTGATAAAGCCTCTTGGATGTGCAGTGAAAACTTCCATGGTATTGAATAAATATACTCGAGGGATATTGTTTCATATTTTGTCTGGTGTCTCCCGGTCTGGACGAGTGACAATAATCTAAGCAGACAGAACATGAGGTCATATGAAATAACATTCCCTTTTTTTTCTCACTTCCAGCCGGAAAACCTGCTGTACTTCAGTCCCCATGATGAATCAAAGATCATGATCAGTGACTTTGGTTTGTCAAAGATGGAGGGGACCGGGGATGTGATGGCCACGGCCTGTGGGACTCCTGGATACGTGGGTGAGGATGAGCTCTTAGTTCTGGTTTGGATGGAAACTTCCTCTGAGATAATCAAATTCATTAGTTGGCTAAACAGGATATAATATAATCTGCCTGTAACCACAGAATAATCTTATCCAACATTAACGTTCTCCTCCAGCTACTGTTTCATGGTGAATGTCTAAAACTGTTTGCACTTTTTCACTTGATGAATATTTGTTTTTTCTCACTACTTTTAAAAACTTAAAACATTTGCTTCTTCTAGCTCCGGAGGTTTTAGCACAGAAACCCTACAGTAAAGCTGTGGACTGCTGGTCTATTGGGGTCATCGCTTATATTCTGTAGGTACTCACTCATAATTATAAATATAGTCATTAACGGATGATTATATTGTATGTTTTATGGCCCAATTTGTTTTTTAGGCTTCACACAGAAGCTACCAGGAGGATTTTGGTGGAAATTAGTCGAAGGGTTGAGCATGTAACAAGGGAAGAATATTTTGTTTAAAGAGACAGTCACATTTTCTGCTTCTTCTCTTTCTAACGTTGAAAGAGATTGATATTTCGGCCATTTGTCTCGGTTATACATGAGTTACTAACAGGATTACCATGAAACCGAGCGTAAGGATGGGCTATGGGCCATGGAAGAAATCCTCAAATTTGGAGATAATTCAAATTCCAGAACAATTCCATGAAATTCTTTCACTTCATTGTGAGGCAATTTTTCTTTTCTGCAATTTTAATGCATAAACTACATGGATTTTTACAATCATACTAGGTTTTACTTTGAGGTAAATATATTGTATACTGATTGTAAAGAAGGTTTTATAATATTGCGGTATTAGTTTAGTCCTTGTCTGATCGTACATTATAAGACGTTGTCTACCCACACAAAAACCAGTGTGCATCTCATAACTGCCATCTCCAGTTTTCTTAATGCTTATATTTAACCTTTAACCTCCTTGAGAGAGGGTATCAGTTCAGAGGGTATGGCCTCCTAAATCTCAACTTAATCAATTTCAAAGTTATTAATGGACAGAAATGTGAATCTTATGTTGACACTAGATGAAATGTTAAACCTCCACCAAAGTCAGTGGCATTCATCCTCTGTGGATCATGAACATCTGTATGATATTTTCGAGTCATCCAATCGTCATCAAGATATTTAAGTCTAGACCAGAGTCAAGGATAGACCAGCCGACTGAAATAATAATAATAATTATAATACATTTAATTTATAATGCACTTTACATTTGGATCAAATCTCAAAGTGCTACAAAGTAAAAGCAGATAAAACTATCAATAATAAAATAACTATATAAAAGCCTGACCAAAAAGCAGCAATGTTAATTAAAGTTATAGGTTCTGCTAAAAAGGAAAGTTTTAAGTCCTTTTTTAAATGTGTCAGTCGTCTGTGGAACCCTCAGATAGTCAGGGAGGGCATTCCACAGACGAGGGGCAGCAGAACAGAAGGCCCGATCCCCCATGGTGCTGAGCTTAGTCCGGGGAAGGAGGAGGCGGTATGAGTGGGTAGAACGGAGGGATCGTGTTGAGGTCAGTGGGGTGAGTTGTTCTTTTAGGTAGGGGGGTGCGTTACCATGGATGCACTGGTGAGTGAGGAGAGATGAGCATTTTTGACACAGAGATGGCACAACGAAAACATGTTTATTTAAACTGAAGCCATCAGCCGCAGTCTAATACCGTTCCAGTGAGTGGTTTATATAGTATGCTGCTGTTTTCCAAGCAAAACAGGCAAGAGTGTCTAATGTTTTTCACATATGATCTCATCATCAAACAGCTATTGTAACCAACACAACGACAGGGCAAACATCATTTACCTTTCCTGTTATTTGATGGTTGATCTTGTAAACTGGGCCAGGGGCTCGTGACCTCGCAGTGTCAACTCAACATTTACAATACGTTTTCTTTCCTCTTTTATTTAGCTGGTAACTGCTTATAGCTACTTTTAAAATCAAACAATTGAGAGCAATCTCCCAGCTTGCTCCTTTTATACAGAAGTTCCTACCTCTGCTGCCAAAAACAGTCTAGCCTTGAAATGGCTGTGTAAAAGGGACTATAGTCATCCCTAGAACCACATAAAGAGCTTTGCTAAAATGACTGAATATGCAAAAACACAGGATCTAATCACCCAGGAGCATTTAAACAATCATTCAGAAATAATACATCACCACTCTGTAAACTTAGCCTTAACTTGTTTTGAAGGTGGAGAGTAAAAGATGCTCACAACTATTGACCCTCTAAAGCTTTCAGTTCAAAGATACTGATTTAATTAAGTTGTTTCTTTTAGCAAAGAATTGCATCCATTAATGAGGTGTGATGAATTTTAATCTTTTTCCGAACATTCTATGAATTAGTCTGTATGTACTATTTTATATTGAAGAGAACATAAATGTAAAAGATGTATTTATGTTTTGCTTAGGAAGTCTGTTTTTTTTGCCGTCTATATGAAGTGCACTGTTTTCTTCATTCTCATTTCTCACTCCTAACATTCATATAGTGTGTGTAATCTCGCTGAGCCGTCATCTGCTGCATGCTATATGAAAAAACAAACTGCCAATGGATGAGATTAGGCCTCAGAAAATCCTTTTAGTTTTTAGTTAAAGTTTCTAACAGCAGCTGGACGACAGGGCTCACTTGTGTAATAATCCATCTTCATCTTCTCAGGCTTTGCGGTTACCCTCCATTCTATGATGAGAACGATTCAAAGCTGTTTGAGCAGATTCTCAAGGCCGACTATGAGTTTGATGCGCCGTACTGGGATGATATATCAGACTCTGGTGAGCTACGCCTTGTGATGTGTTTATTTGTATGGGTGTGTCATATATATATATATATATATATATATATATATATATAACTCCAAAAAAAAAAGGGAAAACATGTAAATCATACCAATGCAACTGGGACAGACAACAGCAAGCCAACCCCTATAAAACAATGGTTTTTCAAGTAGTGGCCACAGACCATTACCCTCTCCTCATCCTTTCTGGCTGATTCTGGGCTAGTTTTGCATTTTGTAGTGCAGCTCCTCCAGGATTGCATTTCCATACGCGCCGTGGACAGAAAGTTTGCTGTGTCTCCCGGCACAGTGTCATGAGTGTAGAGGAGATACCAGGGGACAGGCCAGTACACTAGGAGAGGTGTAGGGGGCTGTAGGAGGGCAACAACGCAGCAGCGGGACCCCTACCTGCTCCTTTGTGCAAAGAGAAACAGGAGTAACACTACAGCAACCCTACAAAATAACCTCCAGCAAGCCACTTGTGTGCATGTTTCTGCCCAAACTGTCAGAAACAGACTACATGAAGATGGCATGAGGGCCCAAAGTCCACAAGTGGGGTCTGTGCTCACAGCCCAGCACAGTGCGGCCCGATTGGCATTTGCCAGAAAACAACATTCGCGCCCTGTTCTCTTCACAGATAAGAGTGGGTTCCTACTGAACACATGTGACAGACGTGAGAGAGTGTGGAGACGCTGTGGAGAACATTCTGTTCCCTGCAACATCCGCCAGAATGTTCGGTTTGGCGGTGGGTCAGTGATGATCTGTGGAGGCATATGCTTGGAGGGCTGTACTGACCTCCACGTGACCGGGGTACCCTGACTTATGTTAGGTACTGGCGTATCCTCAGACCCATTGTCAGACCGTATACTTGTGCAGTTGACCCTGGGTTCCTTCTGGTGCATGAATGTGTCATTCAGATTGGATTCAGACCTGAATCCAATCCAGAACCTCTGGAACATCATGTATCGTTGCATCCACTGCCGCCACGTCCCACCACAGACTGTCCAGGAGCTCACTGATGCCATGATCCAGGTCTGGGGTGAGATCCCCCTTGAGACCTTCCCTCGTCTCATTAGGAGCATTCATAGACGTTGTAGGGAGTGCATACTGGCACGTGGAGTATATACAAACTACTGAGCCACATTATGAGTTGTCTTGAGGAAATTCACTAAAGGTGGATCAGCCAGGGATCTCGTTGTTCCTCTTTGATTTTGAGCATGATTCTAAATCCAGTCGTCAATGGGTTAATCATTTTGGTTTGAATTGATCGTTCTAACGTTATTTTGTTCTCAGCCAATTACACTATGTAATCAATAAATTATTTTCAAACTTTGTCGCCCCCATCCCAGCGTGTTTGTAATGCGTTGCTGGTGTCTATTAGATATATTAATAGAAATATATTGTCTTTGTTGTATATTCAATTGAATATGTAACAAAATAATTATAATGTATCTGACAGATTTTGAGGTCTAAGAATGGGGAATGCAACAAGAAAGACCCCATTAAAGTTTTCTACAGGATCTGGACTAAGACCCAATGAATTTATTGGTTATTGATTTCTGTTTGTAAGCTTTGTGTGAACCACTGAACAGATTACCGTGAGACTGGATAGTGGGTGGGGCATGTGCTAACGAAGAAAACATCAACCAAAAGAATGACTCCAGATAAAAGGGACAGATAATTACATTTTTCTCCACTTTAACATTATGGGATTCTGAGGTTTTCTGCACTATTATCAAGTACATATAAAGTTTCCTAAGAACAGCCATTTGAATACACATGGCTTGTCTTTTGGAAATTTGGATAAGGATTTAATTTAATGAAATGGTCTTTGTGAGAGTTTTAACAGAGGTTTGCGTACAACTTAGGGTGTTCTAGTCTCCGTCTGTTTGTGATCTGAGTGGTACCTGGCCAGATTTACTGAAACAGTACTTGATTTTACTTTCTTAAATTTAATGAACTACTTAAAAGCAGCTTACCAGCTAGCAGAGGCATGATATGCACTAGAACAGTCAATCCATGTTACTCCCCCATATACATATACTATGAATGTACAGTATGTACCGGTGAGCCGAACGGATGTCACAGCGTTAGTGAGCAGGTCCACATTATCAAAATTAGCTATTTCAAGTCGGTCAAAGTTCAGACACATTGTCGTTGACGCAAAACGATGTAAAGATTTTTTTATTAACTAAGCGTACTAATTTGTTAGATGTATTCGGATGTACTGTATGTCTCACTCATCTCATATCCTTTTACTGCTGCTAGTCGGTTTCTGAAATTCACTCAACCTTATAAGAAGTATCCCCTGAAAGGGCATTGTTTAATTTACAGTTTTCAACTAAACATTTCTCTTTCCACATATAAATTCTAACCTGGTATTTCTGTACTGCAGCACACCATCAAGTCTATCCCTCTCATACCAAAATTCAATAGCTCAAGAGCTTCAAATCTGCAAAATAAAGCCTCACAAAACTATCTACAGTGTTGGGCATGTTCTCAGCATGTTGACCTTTTCAATTCCCTCCACAGCTAAAGACTTCATCAGCTTCCTAATGGAAAAGGACCCAGAAAAGAGATTTACATGTGACCAGGCTCTTCAACATCCATGGTGAGACTTAAACCATCACCACACTGTGCCTCAACCAAATAATCAGAGGGAACCGCACATCTCGTTGCAATTAAAAAGCAGTTTGACGCAGATGTACCCGGAGTACACATTTGCCATTAAACGCATGTCCTCCCACTCTCATCCGTCGCCATGGCTCCAAGCCGCGAAACCCACCTCTGCGCGGCACTACCAACCCTGAGAGAGAAATCTGCTGAATAAATGGCTGCCAATTAGTGGTTGGCGTCCTGAAGGATTCTTGAAGAATGTAGAGGCTTTAATTAACAATTAGGATGTCTTCCCAGGCCTGATCTGGACCTAAAGAGAGCGAGCTGGCTCAATATCAATAGGTCTCTTAGCCGGTAATGGGCCTTTTGGTCCCTGCGCAGGTTGTTGTTCTGACACAAAGATGGAACAACAGGTATCACAAGAGAGAAAAATGGATTTAGTTTAAGGAATCGTGCAAAGATGTGCTTGGTAAATTAATGTGAGCGTTTCAATAGGATGGAAATTATGAAGCAGGGAAATATGACTCCCGACATATAAGTTGCCTTAATATGCCCGGTCTACAAGCATACCTAGGGTCCCCAGAGGGTTTGATTCAAACACCAATTAGCCATAACATTAAATCTGCCAAATTTGTTCTGACACTTTTCTATTAGAACAGGCATGATTTTTTTTGGAAATTTGAGCCACATAAGCTCTATTATGGAATCAAACAACAGGGGCTAGCCATTGCTCTTTCCCTATGTGCATTAAATAGCTTTGCCCACCGACGATCCTGTCACCGGTTCACCATGTGTCTTTGTCGAGACCACTTTTGTAGGTACAAGCAGTACAGAGGTCAGGAACACACAACAAGATTTGCACTTCTGGAGATGCTCTGACGTACTGCTATCACAGCCATCACAATTTAGGCCCCGTCAAAGTCTCTCAGATCCTTAAGCTGGCTCTGTTTTCTTGTTTCCAACACACCAACTCCAAGGATAAAATGTTCAGTTGCTGCCTAATATATCCTACCCAGATTGCTATATAATTCTCGATATTTAGGTGCACATTAACATCGAACCACTTTAATAATATAATCCATAGAAGGCTCAAAACATACCAGGATGACATTTGTATGATGTTGACATACAATCTATGAATTATCATGCATCAAAGAATTTCTACTGTATCGATGATGGGGGGCCCCCCAAATCAAATTCTGCTCCACAGGAAGGCTGGCCAACTGGTTTAAAAATACTGCAACTTAAGAAAACATAAATAGACAAAATATAATTAAATTATAAAAATATCTTCATCAATTTGAAGCTATCCATCAGTGGAGTTGAAAAAGTTGCTAAAATGAATCATGCGACCATGATGGCAAAATAAACAAAAAAACATTTACCTTTTAGCTCATTGTCCAACACCACTGATAGCTGGGAGTCTACTTGTGTGCATCACTTATTAATGTTCACTGGAAACACTTCTGTTTAGCAGTGTATTCTCCAAATGCTGCGCATTCTTCTTCTTTCGGCTGTTCTAGCTCCAGATATCTTTTACCAATATATCATCTAATCTCTTGCCACAGCAATTCATCTGTTTCCATTTTGACCTGTCTCCTGCATCTCCCTCTGTCAGACCAAACAACTGCCCAGCATCTCTCACCACTTCCAGAAACCTCCTCTTTGGCCTCTAATTCTCCTTCTTGGCAGGCGAATCTCCATCATCCTACCAATATATCAGCTTTACCTCTTTTGCACATGTTCAAACCATCTCAATCTGGTCTCTCTTAATTTGTGTCGAAGACATCTAACATGGGCTGGCTCTCTGATGTACTCATTTCTAATCGCATCCATCCTCGTCACTCCCTAAGAAAATCTGAACATCTTCCTCTGTGCCACATCCAGCTTTGCCTCCTTTCTTTTCATCAGTGCCAACGTCTGTATACCAAACTGCAGAGCTGTTCCCACTAGCGTCTTGTAAACCTTTTCTCTTCATTCTTGCTGTGACCCATATGTCACAGATAACTCCTGGTTTGGAAATCAGTTACGTGTTCCACGTATTGATTTGGCATAGATTTTACTTCGGATTCCCTTCCTGACTCAACCCTCTTAATGTATCTGGACATGGTACCGGCACTAGAATTGCACTGGATTGTCACCCCTTTTTGACTGGGTTCTCCAAATACTGCTTGTCTAATTGATAAAGATGTTTTCTTAATTTGTTTGTGTGTATTCAATTGTAATGGGTTTTTTTTTAAGTTGCAGAATGTTTGCCCCTGTTGGCCACGGCACCACAAAGGCTTGGGCAGGCTCCGATCATTATTGACACGATCTAAAAGGCTGTGACTTTCCTTCTCAGGATTGCTGGAGACACTGCTCTCTGCAAGAACATCCACGAATCTGTGAGTCGGCAGATGCGAAAAAACTTTGCCAAAAGCAAATGGAGGGTGAGTACACAAGAAAACATCACTTTTAGGTATCAGGTATGACTAAAAAAAACGGAACCCTAGCCCATTTTGAAAAAAGCTATAACAATGGTCTTTCTTTCTCCTTGTCTTTGGTTTTACTTTTGCCTTCTAACGTTCTGTATTTACAGCAAGCCTTTAATGCAACGGCTGTGATTCGCCACATGAGGCGCCTGCAGCTGGGAACCAGCTTCGGCAGCAGCATCCACAACACCAACTCTGTGTCTAATACGCAGAGCCGAGCTCCAGCCAAGAGTCAGTCTGTGGACTGTGCCCCGCTCTCCCTGGAGGACTGTGAGTGACTCTTCAGGGGATGCTCTCTGTAGATGGCAACAATGTTTATTACTACACGCTATTGAACTGTTATCCCTCTGCTGCTGTCTTGATTCAGCTCAACGGCAACTCTTTAGAAATTCAAGAAGATTAATTTCCTGAATGCAACAGTAGGAAATTAAGGATAGAGAGAGAGAGATATTTTGCTTACGTGTTTCGGAATAGTGGCCTTCGTCAGGGCGATGTGGGGTTGGCTGTACCGGTGAATTGTGGTTAAATGAGTCTTTGCTTCCTGTCTTGTCACTTGAAGGTCAAAAGTTTTACAGAAATGTGGAAAAATGTGAAAGAATATAAGAATAGAGATTAAAAATTCAAAAGTGTAGCAATGAAGATATTTGCAAAGATGTTTTGAAGTCTATTTGTTTGGGCCATGAAAATGGGGCATCAATTTGAAACTATAAAGTATTTTTTTATATAGTTTAATGAGGATAGAAGACTTTCAGACAATCTATTCTCCTGGAGCACATTCATTGTGTTGCTCTCAGTTGTTCCCTATGAAACAAAAAAAGTTGTGTAACAATTAGTCTGAAGCGTGTCTAAATGTCTCCTTATAAGCCTGATGAAGTGACAGAAATCATCATACGGAGATCTTTCAGTCTGATCGGTTCTTCTGTTTAACTGCTGCTTTTCCTGATCTCGATGAGTGAGTTGCAACTCATTGCTAAAGCAACATTTCTCCTACAGGTCCTCCAATAAATCCTTTGCACTCTGCAGTTAAAGTGCACAATCAGAACTCTGACGTCCCCTCTCCTGTACGAGAGGAACCATCGGTTGATGACCAATCACGGCCACGACCCTCTACCGTCACCGTCATCCACACTGGGACTAAATGACGCCAGGTTCCGCGGGAGGTGAGCTGGGAGACCACGGAGCTGTGAGTCTGGGTAAACCATCCCAGGCCTCATGATTCAACGTAGTTGCCCAGTTTGTCCATACCGCAACTTCCCATTTGTTTTCCGCCAAACCACGGGAGGAATTTGAGGAGCTTTGTCTCAGCTCCGTTTACCACTGCGTGCTGCTGAAGTTACCGCGGGGAACATGCTCACCAGAAGTTGGAAATGTGGAAGCCGCATCTGACCAGGTTGACTGGCCGACAAAAAAGCAGTCGATCTTGGAAGTGCCACACTAAAGGGAGGCCTTCTCTGAAGGTGCTACCTCTTGGGACTGTGAGTAACTTGCTACAAGGAAACTCCTTAGTATGCCTTTTGTAAATATCCTGCCTGGAACCGTCGAGTGGTTGTCATCTTATGCAAGTGAAATATAAGCTTCAATCTGTGGCTAATAATTGTGACATCATCCGCACTCTGAACCGCTCGGTGTTTTGACAGCTCTTGTTTATTTGCTGTGGTATTTGCTACATGGCTTGCAGGGTAATAAATCCCAACGGTGTGACAGTATGTGTTAACTCTTGCTTTAAAGTGTGCGGACAGGAGATACGAGCAGGACCTTTCAAGGGCCAATGCATTGCACTAATGTATTGGATAGTTTATTTTCTTACAATACATTACAACTTTCTTCTAAGGACACAACTTTGAGAATGTATAATCGTGTTATTACATTGGACTGTAAAGTCTTTGAATTAACTGATGACGATACAGTATCTAATAGATGTTACTTTGAAATTGCTGTTTTATTTGATTGGATTAGATTTGACATGAGTGCGAGGTCCTCCCCGACCACTGGAGGATCACCATGCGTTGTTGCCGTGTGACTAGTTCTCAGGGATGTGCTCCATCACGAAGCTAACCAAAAGCCCTCTCAGAGTGACCACACACTGCTGATAGGGATGGTGAAGTAGTTAAGAAGTGAAACATCCAAATACTGCATATTATTCCAATGTGCCATTGGGAGGGTTGGAATCATTGTTCCTTTAAATCTGTCATTAGTGATTGTATGAGTGTGATGTAACTCGTACTCAATGGATATTTGGAATTATATTTGTGTTTATCACTTAAGTGCAAATTTACGTCTGCTGTTAAGAAAAAGAAATGACAAACGAATGCAAATGTATCCCCATTGCAAAATCGTCTAATCAGTAGCGTAACAGTTGAGTATTTGTGTTATCGTTCTCTGTTTCCACTCATGAAATGGCTGGTGTGGAAAAGGCTCGCTGACTGTGTTTAATCACTGTGCTTTGATACCAGTCTGTTGAATTTAAAAGACTCTTGTGCTCGCTTTTCTAGAGATGTTCTCAGAAGGGATCCGTGTCTGTATTTGTCTGTGGTTCCTCTATTTAATTTTCACAATCACGCACCACCAATGAATTCAAAAAAGAAAAAAAGAACAATCCATCAGAACAACCCATATTGAGAGCTTTTCCTTCTTGAATTATCACAAAAAATGCTCTGGTAGATATTTGAGCTACTGCTTGTTGTACAAATCACAACAACACAGTTAATTTAGTGTTTCCTTTATTTTTCTCCCCAAAAACATCAGCAAAATATGAGGTATTGAACACACCATTGGTATGCATGTTTTACATATTGTTACAGAAATGTGTTTTGGAAATGTAGAAAATTCATGTATTAAAAAAAGATGTTTGCATGTTTCTTGGCTTCTGTGACGGGGTAAACAGAACTCTTACACATTTCTTAAGGAAAAATGTTTCTGAATACAGATTCTTTCAAATTAAATTAAACATTGATAATATCAGAACTATTTGAATGTATGCAATATATCTATACAAGTGAATATATACTTATTAAAAGCTAAAACTGTGATGAGATCATTCATGAGATTTCCAAATTTTGATGTTTACTCAAACATGGTTTTGAACTGATATCTTGTTTTAGACATCTGCAACAGTAAATGAGTAGCATTACTTACTTTTTCACTTACTTTTTGACACATAAGCTGTATAATAAGGTGGATTTTTATCGTTTCAGCATGTTTTTTTATGCAGCTTTACCCTCTATAATCTGTAACTAGTGTAATTTGGATTCTTGTTTTTGGGCTTTAAATTTTAATAAAATCCAAACATACGTAAGTTCTCTATATAGGACCGATACTGTCCTTACTGAAAGAATGAAAGTAATTTACTACAAACATAAATTAACATTTGTTTTTTGACTGTTAGTCAGATAAAGTAAGCCATTTAATTAAACTAGTTTGGGAAAATGTGACTGGCCTTTTCACTCCTTATTTTTACATTATAGACAAATTGAATATTTGATTAATTGATAATTAATTATTATGGCACTCATTGGTAGTCCATAACATACAAACATGATATTTTCTATTTTTGCCATAGTAATCTTACTTTATAAGAAAATGTATTCAATAAATGATAAAGCACAGTTTGTGAACAAACAGAATTTGCTACAGTTTTGCTTGGAATAAGAAAATACAAATATTTTTATGAAGAAAAAAAATGGCAAAGCCATTCTGAACAAGCAAAGTTGTGTCATTGTAGATGTTGCTTGCATTTGGTCAGGTTCACCTCCCTTCCTTTCATCTCAGACGGAGTGACGGTTGGACTCCTGGGGAGGATGCATCCCGTCGTAGTGAAACTCTCTCCACTGATCGGGGCTCTCTCTGGTCCTCTCGTCTTGTTCTGGGAGATGATGAGAACTTTTAGTGAATGAATGAGCACGCTGAGAGGGTTCCTGTCAGCAGCAGCAGGTATCGGGGTCGGCATACCATCATTGTCCTCTTCAGCATGGCTCTCAAACTCATTCCTCTTCTCCTCGTGGAACTCTCTCTTTCGCTTATCTGCGGCCAGAATCTGTTTCTGTTCGGCTGCAAACAGAGGAGGGTGATGAGGAATGTCTAAAATGTTTATCATCTTTGATTCCCAGGTGTCTGAAGCAGAGAGGACATCAGTAACTGACTTTAAACCAAAGTACATACTGTAAGACACCATGAGTTGGTTTCATTACAATGTATCGGAAAAGAGTATGATTATTCTATTAATGGCCCAATCCACAAAAATTCTTTTTAATTTTTAATTTTTGCATATCTGAGCCGTTCAACATTGACAAAAAAAAGTTTTTTCAACTTAATTAATTTCTGATAAACGGTTGACTTAGCCACACTAAATCTCTATAGTCATATTTATATTCTTGTTTTTATATTTTTATCTGGATGTTGTGTATGTCTATATGTATATTTCAAACTGCTGAAACAAGTGAATTTACCACTTTGGATTAATAAAGTATGTCTAATTCAAAGTCTAAGTCTAAATCTTCTTCATTAAATTGAATGGTATAAGCAAAATTAAAAATAACACACCAGTCTTTGTGGCTAAGAGCCATGTGTTAACTAGAATATTTATATGGTGAATTAGTATTGTGTCAAAAATATTTTACATATGACATGAACAATTAAAAGATACAATTTACCATCAGATTGTGGATACATATATTGACTAAAAGCATTACCGAGACATTTTGTGTCATTGCAACAATTTTTATAACCTTGTGAGTTTTGGATTTTCTACATTTCTACACAGACACATTATTCAAATACAAGAAAAGTTGTGTATTTTTTTATGCATTTCTAATGCTGACCTCTTTGGTCGGAAGTTTGATTGTCTACTCTGTCTTGAATCAGATTAAATCTTACTATTGATTCTTATTTTTTTATTTTTTTTATCATTAGCATTATCACTGTTCACCAGATCAGTGTTTTTCATTTATGAACTTATTACAACATCTAGACTATAGAATATACATGTTATATTATGAATATTACAGAGCTGTCATGTTGGCATCAGTTCAATAACTGAAAAGTTTAAAAGGCTTTGGTAATACTACATTTTACACTAATGGACATATTCATTAAGATAGCTGGTTGATTAAGTCGTGAAAAACTACTAAAAGTTCATCAAGCTTATTGTAGGACATTTATTTACAGTGTTGCGCTCGGTAAACCCCCTCATGTATTCCTCAACCCAATTCTAACCTCCTTTTTTAAACCAATATTTATTCTGTATCTGAATAAAAACCTCACCACCATTGTAAGTCATTCCCTACAGCTCGGTGTCCTCCCCACTGATCTTGGAACTGCTTTAATAAAACCGATTTTAAAGAAAAGGGAAACATATTAACAACCTGGAATTTCAAACCGATATCTAATTTACCATTTTTTAAGCAAGATTTAAAAGAAACTAGTTTTTACCAATTAAATAAGTGTTTCAACTCTAAAACAAAACTCAAAATGATTCAATCTGGTTTCAGGACATATTAAAGTACAGGTCAGCCCATGTAAAAGTTGTAAATGACATTATATTGATCATCTATGGAACATTTTATGTATCCATAGATGATCACACCTTCAAAACCCACGAGAAACAAAGCTAATAGATTCACTTATAAACTTTATTTTAAACATAAGAACCTGGAAGTCAATGAACCTCACAGCTCAACCAGGAAAAAACAGAATTCATGGTCATTGGGAAAAAGGCTCAGAGTCACTAACTGGCCTCCAAACTGAACACAGTAGAACCCAATCCAATCAACAAAGAAAATAATCAAGGAGTGACATTTCACTCACACATCAGTATTTGAGCACTTGTCCGAAGTGCCAAAAAAAAGTTTTTTATAATCTAAAAAACATATGCAGAGTGAGGCCGTTTCTCCCTCTGAAGCAGGTTTTTCTCACTAGCAGGTTAGACGACTGTAATGCTTTCCTTTCTGGTCGTCCAAAGAACACAATAAATCAGCTACAGTTCACTTAAAATTCTGCAGGCTTGTTGACGAGGACCAGAAGGAGAGAACACCTATTTTAAAGTCTTTACACTGGCAATAGCTGTTCGTTTTTCTCTTAAAATGAAAACCCTTTTCCTATTTTATGAGCCAATATATGCAGATGTACCCTAGAGACACATCTTAGAGACACAAGTACAGTTTATGAACCAGGACCACCTCTTAGATCCTCTCGTTCCTTCTTTTTAGTTGTCCCACCAACCAGAACAAAAACTTTAGCTGGTTCTGCTTTCAGCCACTGCACTTTGAGTCGCTGGAACAAACTTCCCGAGGATCTGAGAGGAGCTGAAAATGTGGAGGTTTTTAAACATAAATTAACAGCTCACTTATTCAGTTTTGCTTTTATATAGTGTTTGATAATTTTACAATTCTATTTGTAGTATTTTCCATATTTATAAATATTTGCTTGACGTAATTATGTTATTTTGATTCTGATTTTATTGTTATCTATTTTAAATTTATTTTTATTTACCTTTATTTTATTTTATGAAATATCTCATTTCCTTTTCATTCATTTTACTATATTAATATTTTTACCATCTATCTATAAGCACTATATTTATGTAATTCATCATTTAACTATTATAATTTTATTACTTTTATTATTAATAGTTTTTTTATTATTAATATCTTAACTTCAAACTTTTATTTTATTCGTGCAAGGAAGATCTGGACTGACTTTGGGAATGGTCGAGCTTTATCTCTATCTTTTATACATCATGATTTACTCTGAATCTTCATATTTTACTTACAAACAGGAACTTTCTACGAAACAGACTGTTTGGATATTACTTTCCAACCTCTTTTTAAAAACTGTTCACGGACATAACAATAAAATATATTTCATGGATCAGTTTCAAAGTTTATACATAAATAGACCTGAGTGCTTTATCTCCGATTTAGTCCAAATTTGATGCATTTCAATTGACTGGATAGATCAGGTATATATCATAATTTACCCTTATTTTAATTGAATAGTTCAGAATATACTTAATTAAGGGATTTTTTTTTCTTTCACTAAAATACTTTGAAAATAACTCACTTCGAACAGTTTCAGGGGTTCAGTCAGGGGGATTGCTTGTACAATGAAGGGGTTTGTGGATGTTTCGGGTTAAATGCTTGCTGTCGTGGATGACATCGTAGGTCAAGTTGTTGTATAAATGCACCCTGGGCATGGTGCACACTTAGGGAATGTTTTGCCAGAATGACAAAATAAGTCATATCAGTTAATTCACGGACATTGGATTTCTACTCCTACTATTCTGTTTTTCATCAGATCAACTCAAACACGATTTTCCATTATGACAGATCTGGATGTCAATTCTTGTCTGTGGGATACATGAAATCCAGCTATATATTGGTGGAAGTGCCATGTCTCTAACCTTCATGCTTACCACACTGACCTAATAGAGAGATTTAATACATATTACCTCCCACCAATTCTAAATTGCAATATCCAAATATGGATCCAGTTGTCTTATTATTGTTTTTTCATGTAGTGGCTAGATGTGTATAAAAAAGACGTTAAATCCCATTATTGAAGTGAAATGAAAGAGTAAAAGTGATTCAGAATCTGCTGAATTCACTTTACATATCAAGATATTCATAAAGCAGGATAAACAGTCTAAAAAGAAGTTGATTTAACTACGAAGATATACATATTCCCATAGGCACAAACACGCACACACACACACAAGCACACACGCAGACACACACTCTTGGAGACCTCAGCGATCTGAACTAGAAAGATTCCAGGTTAAGGCAGTTCATTTGGGATGGGCTGATATTTGGATTCAAAGCTGGTGCTAATATTGACACAGAGAAGTGGAGCCAAGGATTTCAGAAGGAGTGCGTTTGACCTCTTACCAGCAAGACCAGAAAGTAGAAAAAGACAGTTTAAAAAAAAAAAACCCAACTGATTTTATCATCTGCCTTGTTAGTTAGTGTCAGTGAAACTCAAGCACATCAGACCGAGCCATTTGCTGAGATAGGCTAAGTTTACTAAATAATGGTCACAATCTCATGACCAGGACTCCCTACGAAACTCTGAACATACAGTGAGTAGCAGGGAATTCCTGGCACTTTTTCAATTTCAAACTTTAACGTCTTATACTGATGAAAACAAATAGTTTGTCACTTTCAGATATGAAAACATATTTAATAACATGAGTTCTGAGATAAACTGTTTCCTCTTCTTGTCATTACTGACACTGCAGAACTGCTTCGAACTGCAGTCATTTGAATATGGATTTTACGTACATCTCCTGATCTCAAGCAGCTAAAATATTAATTGATAACTTGTTGCAGAATCAATTGTTGCATCTCCCTGTGTGAAAGGTGTTTTAATGTCATTAGATAACAGAAGAGCTCCTTCAAAGTGAACACACTTTATTTTGTGTTGGTATTATTCTGACCCTTTGCCTGTGTGTAAGCCTATTTAACATTCATCTCCCAACTGCTCAACCACACACTCATCCATATCAGCCTTTTCATTGTTTTTCACTGCTTCAATTTTTTTATCCCAGCCGTAACCCTCAAAGTGTCTTGTTTTTGTGTAACTTCAGGTCAGAGCAGCAGTCTCTGCGTATGCTCTCACCTCGCCTCAGTGTGTAAGAGTGCTGCGAAATCATCACAGAATGCCAAATAGTGTAAAGTCTGTTATTTTTCCCAACATTTCTAAGGCAAGTACTCGCTGAAACACTCTGGAGTGAGTGTGTGTGACCTCCATTCTGCCCTGAGACTCCTGCTGCAGCCTCCATTAGACGAGGCAGAGCTTCTGAGTGAAATGGTCTGGTTTTTGGTCAGGCCGGGTTCAGATAACAACAGCCGCTGCCTGCCAAGGTAGTAAAAAAACTCATCAACGTGTTTTTCAGTGTTCTTTCAAAAATAACCCTGTTTAGATTTATACTTTTCACCCTTTTTCACATGAATGATTCTTTTCTGATGTTTTTCACTCTGCACAAGACGATAACTCAAAGTGATGTAGAAGTTTGACAAAAATCAAATTTCATAAACTACTTACAGTATAGTTCATTTTGCTGTTGCTAATGGAGCAGTCTGGTGTACCTTCACACAAATACATCAATTATGTATGTTACATCGCTGTATTCTTTCTGCTTTTTTTTTCATATTTTGAGAGCCAACAAACCTTTGCATGTATGCAGAATGTATTGAGTTGACTTTACTTCAAAATGCCCAAGATAAGTAAATCACAAACATTTTATGTTGTTGATATTTACATTAAAAAAATTAAGTCATATCTCTTAATTCACTGAGACTGGAATACTTCTCCTAGTTTGTGGTTATCTTCAGTCCTTAATGAATTCTCAACAAAAATATGACTCTCCATAGTGCCAGTTCTGGAATTGATTTTTAAACAAAAAGCATAAAATCTATTAGCTGACACTGTCCTACATGTGGGTAATCAAAACCACTTGATTGCGAGGAAACCAGATAAAGGGCTGGGGACTTACCATAGTAATTAAAAAGGATGATAA
This sequence comes from Lophius americanus, assembly GCA_037951165.1. NCBI lineage: Eukaryota > Metazoa > Chordata > Actinopteri > Lophiiformes > Lophiidae > Lophius > Lophius americanus. Next base: position 624,590 of record JBBDHG010000009.1, read on the forward strand.
CCACTGTGGCGTAACAGTGACAAAATCAGTCAGTGGAATTCTGCTGCATAATAGGACACAGATTTAATCAGTGGCACCCTCAGACAGATGTTAAAACATACCGTTAATCTCATCCTGGGACTTCAGGGCTCTTCTGCTACGTCGTCTGAAGAAGTTTGAGGCATCGAGCTCGTTCATGAAGATTCTCTTCAGTGGGCCTGCAGTGGAAGCAGGGGGAGGTTTAGCCAATAATGTAAATGGATAATAAGAGAGGATGAGGAAGACATGCAGCTGATGCAGCCTCTCACCTTGTGGGTCCTTATCTCTGTCAGTGCTGTTGGGCACAGCAGCGGAATCCGTCACAGGGGACACTGGGTGAGAGGACGAAACATCAAGTCTTTTAATTAGAACACAAAATTGAGTCTCCCATGCATACATTCCCACTAGCTACACAGATAACAAAGTGTTGTCATGACTCTGTTTGCTCCAGAGATACTCCTGATGTAGTGTGTCTTCCGTCACACTCACAGGAGAGTGCAAGAAGCAGGGCGAGGAGAGCCAGGAGGGTTGCATACATCCAGGACATCTTCATCTGTGTGTCTGGATTGTTGAAGTATTCAACCAAGGAGGAAGACCAGGAGGGAAAGGTGAACAGGAGGTGTGTGGGAGAGGTGGGCTTGGAGTGTGGAGACTTATTGACCGTTTGTCAGAGGAGAGGGAGGGAGCAGATCTGATAAGTGGCAATGCTAGACTTTCAAGGGAAGGCATGGAATGGAGAGAAAATGCTAAATTGCAAGTTAGGGTTAAAGGCGCTTCATTTCTCAAATATCTTTCTGTGGCCCCCGATGATTCAAATGGTTGGCCTTTCCTAATGGTGACTCTGGATCTGATAAGAGACCGGAACCAACAACCAACAAAGATTGTTTCCAAGTGACTGGGAATATAGAGATGATAAATTATCGTGCACTTTTGATTGCTTTGGATTGTACTTCATTTGATATCATATGTCTGTATGGGCTTGTTTTCAGCTGAGGAAAGAAAAATTTGGAAAGCGCACTGAAAAACAGACTCTGAAGGCTGAATTTGTATCACTTATCTGATTTAATACCTACAAGTTCCAGAGAAATGGTGTTGTGGCATCGCGATTAAGTTATGTCAGCGGCAGGAAGGAGATAGTGGCTGTGGCTCAGGGTAACGTGCAATAGAGATGGAGTCTATTTAAAACCAGGGTCTTATATTGAAACGTTATTTTAGGAGGAGATAATCTGTAACACACCGAGTGGAAAATATTATTTATATTAAAAGTTATAAAGACTTTCACCTGTGGTCCATCTGCCTGCACTGAGTCTACTGAGAGTTAGCAATACTAGTGCTTCATGTGGATTAAATACAAGAAGAAGATTGACTTCATGGAAAAAAAGTGAAAGAAAACAGCAGAGGCCAGGAGCTGGAACAGGTTTTTCCTTGCCAAATGTCTTCTTTCCAGATGAAGCTGAATGAGGCCCCTGAGCAAATCTCCACTCTCTGTTTCTGCTAAAGTCCCGCCAGAAAGTATGCAGCCGTCTGTTTGCTAGAATTTTTCCCACCTGAGTTCTGACTTTGCCCCAGAAAAGACTGAATGTTCAAATTGTTTTGGGAAAGCCATACGAGGTGGGGGGATTTCTGTTCAAGGAAATTTAGAAGAAATTAGAGGGATGGTTTCAAGATATTTTATCTTTGATTTGAATGATTGAGAACAGCATTATGAGAGGATGGAAATTATTCTAATGTGGACAAACTGAGTATCACTGGAAGGACATTGACATATTAAATTAAAAGAAAGTTTTTGTTTTTTGAATACTATTAACAAAGCTACATTTGTAGAGGATTAACCACTCAATACTATGAATATAAACCCTGTTAATCAAAGTGAAAAGTACTAAATAGTACTAAATAGGCACTGTATAGTAGTCCCCATCAAAACTGTATATTGTACAATAGTGCTGCAAGTAGATAAGACAGATATGTATGCTATAGATTTATAAATATTATACAGGTAGTATTACCAGTGCATAGAATATATTAATGCTCACAATTGTAGATGATAATAATAATAGTTCAAATGCTTTTGAAGTCTAAAGAAGCACATAATGGAAAGAACATAAATCCCAATTTTGATGTCGGAGGATGTTCACCTCTTGAACATAATTTATATACTGACAATATATGAGTTGTTATGACTGTAGATAAATCAACCTACACTGGTGGTAAAACATAAGAAGAGTATGAGATGTAGTTTTTTATTAAAAATCTATTAAATGATCTAACATTGCATGTTGCTATGACAAAAGTGTTTTTTCTTTGTATGCTAACTGTTGAAAAGTTAGTTGCATAGAGAAATAGTTGATTTCCTGTCAATTGGTTTGTACAGATATTGCAGTATTATTTTTACACATTAAAAGGTAGAGATAGAGGAGGACGTTTGCATTGTGCTCCACAACTATCTTGCAAGAGAAGTGAATTATTTCACATCAAAAATAATCAGGAAAGAAGCAGAAATTGAGGAGAAAGACAAGAAGGTGCTGTGTTGTAGGCTCGGCTTATAAACATGTCTGCACGCTTTTTATGATTCTAGCCAAAGAGATAAGTTAAATGTGGTTTGACTTTAAGATGTGCTACATCTACTTTATTTTTTTTTTTAGTATCGAACTTTGAGTTTAGAACTCTACTGAAGACGTATTATTGAAGTGGAACTCACTCTCTTAATGCAGGATAATGACTGCTAGAAAAACTGTTAACATGACTAATGCCATTGGCATCCTGGAGGCGGCATTGTGGAATAAGCATCCTCTGAAATCCCCGTGAAAATCTGGTTGGTTGGTTTAATGAGCGAGTACAATGGCATGAACATCCTCCAAAGACTCAACAGCAACTCTGACTGACAAACATGGATGTCCTCCCAGAGGAGGATGTCAAAAGTTTATGCCGGGCCATAAGGAAGAGGATTAATGATAGGGGACACACTGATTAAGATAAGATTATCCTTTATTGTCACCACAGTCGGTAAAGGGACATTGACTGTGAAATATTAAATTCTACAGCATTTGAAACTTGTGTTTTGTTTTCTCTCTCTTTTATTACTTGTCAAAGCAAACTGATTATTAAGATAAAGAATGAAAGTACAGCTGTTACAACAAGAAGGTTGTGGGTTAAAACCACCCACAACCCAAAGCCTTGAATAATTAATTAAATTGTTTTTTAATTAGTGTATGACACTGTCTAAATAGTTCTATTTTTGTTATTTTTGTCCATATGAAGATATTTGTAAAATCTTTAAATGAAATAAATTAAAATGGTAGAATTCAACAGTGATCTGCTACTCTGTTGTCTTCTGGGGTGGAGAAAGCACAGAGAGGGACAGGAAAAGACTCAACAGGCTGGTCAGGAGGGTTAGCTGTCATTAAATGTCCCCTGAACCAAGCTGACATCCATCCTGGACAACACCTTTTACCCCCAACATGAGATTGTGGGGGGCTTCAGGAGCAGCCTGCTACACCCAAAATGTTAGACAGAGCACTGCTGCAGGTTTATCGTACCGACTGCAGTCAGACTGTTCGGCAAATCCCTGTTGTGTGTTCAACTGTGAACTCTACAACCATTCATTCATCCACTTACTCTGCACCAGGTATATTTATCTATATATTATACTTATTTTTTAATGTGTATTTGTGTTTTCATGTGTATGATAGAAATATATATACACTTTACATTTTTTTGGGCCTGCTGTAATTCCTATCTATTTGTGTCTGTTTTGCAGAAGTGCAGCATTCCACCAGGAGGTACAGTAGAGCGGCATTGACAGTTTCCGTGTCAGTTCCAGCATCCGCCACTAGGTGTAGCTGTTTCCCAACCGACACGTTGACGACACAACTGTGGGAGCAGCTTCACACTCAGTGGACACACTCAGCGCAGCCTGTAATCACCATCGCCTCACACGAGTATGCTCTCTCCGACCGAGAAAACACCAGCAACACTTCCGATTTTCCACAGGGAGTGACATTTTAAAGCTTAACAACAACGCCATGCTACGAGACATGCGGATATAATCGACATTGAAGAGCATTAAGTAGATCCCACCACACGGAAACCACAAAGAAGAAGAAGAAATAGTCGGTGCCTTTTTCACGCTCGGAGGGAAAGACGGCATCCGGCCTGAGAAGAAGCTCCGAGGTCGGGGACTGCGGTCGGAGCAACGCTCATCGCTTCTGGTGAGAGTCAAACATTTCGATATAGTTCCTACAGCAGCCGCCATGTTAAAACCATTCACACCAAGCTGCGTTAGTCCTTAAAGTGTTTAACCGTGTTTATTTCACTGCCATCGGCGTGAACGCAGCTTTTCACTTTGTTCCATTCACCCGTGAATGGCCGCGTCTCCCTGAAACTACTACACGCAGCATAGCTGAACGGTAACTTCAGAGTGGTTAACGTTTTATAACTATATCCCTCGTGATTAAACATTTTTGTCACCGACGCAAACTGGCTGGTGTCCTCAAAGTGAATGAGATTGGGTCGTGAGGGGGAGGGCTGGAGAGCTGCTCTACATGTGTCGTCTTGCAGAGTTGCTACCAAAACATTGACCCACATCTCAGATAAGTAAATTCTCTCTTTTCCTCAAACTACTTGAAGCAACGGTCTAAATTACCCCTGAACTGGCCTACTTTCTCATTTAGCAGCTTTAAGCCTGTTCATCTTCAGCGGTAACCCAGAGTAGGAGTCTGCATGGGGAACACTTGAGGAGAGGCTGCTGCAGTTTCTAGGAATATCACTCACAACAGACAGCTGTTGTCCAATTCCTGCACCCACAGCTTTTAAGCATTTTCAACTCTCTTTGCATGGTAGGTTTATTGGTTAAAAATGCGGATTATTACATGATTGCAAGAAATAAATCACGTGATAACTGCTCATTGTGTCAGTGTTTGGTTCACAACATTCAACACAAAAATTAACTCTTAAATACTACTGCAGTCTCAAATTTCCCACCCTCCTGATGGTAAGAATCATCAGAGCAAACATTTGCAAATCAGGTGTTTTTAAAACAGGATGTCAACGTTTTAAGACGCATGTTAGTAGTAAACCCACATTTTTGTAAGAGCCTAAATTCACATAAGTGCTTGATCCCTGAACACCCTTGCCCACCAGGGAGTCAAAGCCCACTTTTTGCTGTCAAAACAGTTCTGCGTTTCACTGTGTATTCTGACTCATTTCTGCCAGTACTGGGATTAATATTTTGAGCAATTTTACCTCAATAACTCTGCTGTCGGGGTCATACAACACAGGCTAGTCTTTGCTCCCTATCCACATCGATAAGCCATGGGCGCCCATGGCCTTGTAGCCAGTGCACCAGTTGTCCTTCTGTCAGTAATACCCTGCAGACTGGGAATAACCAACAAGACCTGCAGCTTTGGAGATCCTCTGACCCATTAATCCAGCCATCACAATTTGGTCATTTTCAAAGTTGCTCAGACCCTTACACATTTTGTAAACAATGTTATACAGACATCACTTGTCAGTAGTTAAAATCTTCTGGCTCGTTAGTATATGCTGCTAAGAAGAAGATGGACACTTTTCTCCTTTTCAGAACAAATTCATTTAGAAAGTACTCTTGTTTAACTGTTTACATGAGCAGTGATCTCTTTGGAGATGGTGTTTACATGCGACGACACTTCAATCGAGGAAGCTGTCAACAGCTGTGTGACAAGCGCAAAAGCAACCATTAGAAGACGTGTATCATCAGAAGGTGGGCATCTAAAGTGTGATCAGGGTAGTTTTTCTGTTACTGTCATGCTTTTAATGAAGAAACATTTTGATAATAACGCATCTATAGCCTATTGGAGACACAGGGAGAGATGAAAAGGTGACATTAAATCCTTGTTGGTACCTCAGAGCTGTTTTGCTCTGACTAACGTTAGATTAATAGGACGTAAGTAAACATGAAATTATTAGTGAGGCCGTTTTGTTTGGTAAATGTTCCGTTAAAATCCAGATCATCCATGACATTAAAGCAGAAACTCTTCATCTCTCGGTTCACCCTGAAAACCAAGATCCATGACAGAGATCTTTTATTAATTCATTCTCCGTAACTGCTGATACTTGTCTGGGTCGCTGGGGCTGGATCCTATCCCAGGTCTTTAATTACTTAATTCAAGCTCAATTAAAAAGTGATGTTTGTGGCTCTGATCTACCTTCTTGTTGTGGGATTTGTGCCTGTAATCAACTTCTTCAAAGTTTTCCAGCGCTTTTCAATATGTTCACCTCTATCACGGCTCCTGACATGCTCGTAGAGCTCATTATTTCTTACATTCTCACTTCATTTTTTGAGAGTTTGTATCCAAAAAAAAATCCACCTCTGTTGCTCCGTAACGCCAAAGGGCATGAACTCACCAGGGATTGCATGTAAACAACGTTTAAACAACGTTTACATGCAACGTGCGCTTGCCTTTCCAAACTGACTTATACCACCCCATTGCCAGATAATTAAATCTCATTCGGTATGTATGGGGTGTATAGACGGGCATTTTGTTTTCTGATTAGACTTCTTTCTGAATCTATTACGATTTAGGCGGTCAATGTGACGTACCTAGTGATGTTCTGGGAATTATTTGCTTCCTCTTGCACCGGTGACCCGGAGTGTGAATAGGGTGAGATAAATCCAACCAAGCATCACAAAAATGAGAATGAGAAAAAAAAACGTGAACATCTTCCCATTTGTAATGAAGCTGAAACCGGACCGTCATTGAACTCTCAAAAAAGACAATGATCTTAAGAATGCCTCAAAGTCTACTAAGGCTTGACTTCAGACGATTTGCTGAAACATTCTAGATGGGTGTCACAGTGTACTGATTTACCTCCCATAGGAAATAGCAGGCATTGCTGCATGGAATATTATTGAACTGGACGCCTTCGCTCCTAGGGAATGGGCTTGGATTCCTCGGTAACACTGCCAAAAGCTGGTGTCTGGCTATGCTTCACATTTGCAATAGGTCAGAGCACTGACAGGTAGCCCTACTAAGTGCTTGAGATGCAGTAAGGTAGAAGTATCTGTTATATTGAGCTCTTAATTTTTTGTGTGATATGAATATTGCTGACAGATGATATGATATTTCCCAAATAAACATCATATACGACAGGGATTGTATAATTTTGCTGCCAACTCCGTATTCCTCCTATATGGAGTGTATTATGTGTGTATATATGTGCGTGTTTGGTTTTGTGTCTGTGTGTGTGTGGAAAGAGATGAGCAGGATGTCCAAAAGGAAGAGATCATTGTTCTTGAAGGGGAGGGATGTTTACAATCTGACGAGGAAGTTCATTAGGTATGCCTGTGTTGTGTTTAATGCCACATTTAATGTTCTCCTGTGTGAGTCATGCTCTTACCTACATCATTGCAAGCGCACTGACTCGTTTATTTACTTTGTTATTAAAAAAATAATTTAGATGCTGATGACAGTCACATATAAAGCCTCTGCCAATGACGGGACTGTTTGAATTGAATTTTGATGATGTTTAGTGTTGGGTGGATCAAGGACTAAGAAAGAACAGATTTTGAAGCGGATCTAGAAACGGATGCCGATTCTGGATCACCTAATCAATCACTTTCTTTTACATTGTGAAACATGATCTTTTTTAATAGTTACAAAACATTCCGCATTCATGTTGGTTCTTAAAAAATAATGAATTTATCAGAATAAAAATGTCCACATCACTATTGATGATCTCCTCACGGTGATATCAAATTTAATACACGTGTTCTTCACACCTATAATGTACCGATTTGCTTTCAGAGGCCAGAATATAGGCAGAAATTGTTTTGTGAGAAAAAATTATTTTACTTTGTTTTAGTGACAATGGCTTTGGCAGAGTTATGTGATCTCTGGCTGGCTCATTGCCTCAACCAAGGAGGATATGTATTCGCCAGTGTCTAAGAAAAAAACATTGCAAAAACAACTCAACTGACTTATAACACATAGAGGATGGGTCATGTGGCCTTGTGGATTTGACTTCCCTGGAATACAGTAGGTCAAATATTTTCTGTTAAGGCTGAACTAACGTACAGATACCATTCAAAAAGAAAAGTTATGGGGATTATCTGGATCTGTGCAGTACCGTACACATTCCTAAAAATGTTTTTTATTTGTTATATACTGAGAAAAATATTCACAAGTAGTGAAATGTTAAAAAATGTCTCATAAAAAACCCTGGGTCTGTACCAAAATTTTACCTATGTCCAACCTCTCCACTATGTTTTATAGAAATCAATTCCAGTTTTTGTGGAAACCTGCTAACGGACAGATGAAAAAAACAAACCAACAGATAGAGTGAAAACACATCCCCCTAGGTGGCGGTATAAAACTGATACTTGTATAGATAGAATACCCGAGTTTCCTCAATGCATTTTTAGATTTTTTTAGAAAGACCTGGGGCTCGCTCATTAATGGTAAAAAGAAATATATAGATCTAATATCTGAAGTACGATGAAACCCCAACATTTTCATTTATAACATGAAGCGCAGCAAAACTCCGTAGCTTGGCCTCAGTTTATGTTACTATGAGCGAGGTCCGGGCTTTTAAGAGTATGGCCTTGTATTTTGTAACTCTGCCGGGGGATTATGGGAGTTGCTAAGGACTAAAATTAGCTTTGGTTTGCGTAAGCTAAGCGCTAAGCTAAACAGTAAGTTAGCAACTTAGCGCTAACTAAGAGGTCTACTGGGTAGCTGAAGAGTTAACATCACGTAGCACTAGCAGAAACAGGAGTGTTAGTCTCTTATTATGCCTTAACTCCTTCTTCATGTCCTCTTTTTCTTTCTACCACTTTATTTCTCCTTTATTTCACTGCGGCTACTTATTTTGTTTCGCTTGTATCAATGAGGAGGAAGTGTGCACTAGAGCGTAGATACCCGGCCGAAACCCAGCCGATCTCGTTGGACGCCAATGGACCGGGTAGGTTAGGATGTAAAAACGGGAAGACCCGCCGGGTTTGGGCAAGCATCGAACAATAATCTCTCGGTCTCTGGGCAAGTTTTGACAAATATTTATAAATAATGTCCCGGTTCAAGTCGGGCTGCCAAAGTCATGTTTGATCACGATAGCCAATTTTACGTGATGCTTTCAGAAAATCTTTGTGAAAACCTAGTGTAACAGTATGATAAAAGTAATGGATCTACTTTCTATGTCGGTTTTGACTTTTCAGTATTGGATGTTGTTTTTTACGTGACATTGCACTCGGCCACGAATGCAGCATGGGCTGTGTGTCACTTTTCTTTGTAGTATTTAAAAATTTTTTTTTTAATATAAGTCTAAAACTTAATTGAAACCAATAGTTTGGAGAGAATATGATTTAGTTCTGGTTGTCGAGTCTGACGAAGTGGTTCATCAATGGTAGTAACACCTCAATTTAAGTGGGGCTTGGACATAAAGCTGCACCCGGGCCACACTGTACTGCGCAGTAGACCTGTTGGAGGTAACCCTTTAATGCTGCCCACATCTATCTGTGTTGCAAGGCGCCATCATTGTTTTTCTCATGTACATAACAAAGTGCAGTTCGATGATAAAAGAATGGTAAGATTGTGGAGCAAAAACTCCACACAACATTTTAGCCAGAATTGCCTATCCCCAGTAAGACCTTTGTTTTTTGTTTTTGCAGAGCTCTTTTTCAAGTAGCAAAATAAACCGAACTTCCTAAATGTTGTTCAGGTCAAGCGTAAGCGGTGTTTGATTAAATGCAAACATAACCCAGGACTGAAAGCGGAGCTCTTCTCATCCAATAAAAAAAAAAGCATTTAGTGACAGTAGTTGATGCTCTCCTATAGAAACATTTTGCGTCAGTGCCAAAAAAATATATTTAGGTTTGATACTACATGTCACTGTTTACAGTTAATATTATATTGGCTGAATCAAAGACCGGTATGGCACTTTCTCTCATTTCCTGTGAGGAGGTTTCAGTTTGACAGCCACTGGCTTCAGGTGTGGCAGCTTTGAGCTCAAAATACCACATTTAAAGTCTGGTACACGGAGGAGGGCAGGGAGCTGCTGGGTGACTATGTGCCTGTGTGTGTTGTGACGTGGAGTCGTTCCCTTGGTGAAGGCCTTGGGGATGGCGGTGGCAGGGTAACCTGACCTACTGTGCAACAGCTGTAGCTACGCAGTGCTGATCCCTCAAGTCTCAATGTAGATCAGATGATGATCCAGTATGTGTATCGGAGTGCATTTACATATACATACACATATGTAGAGGTGTTTTTGCAGGACATTATGCTCTTTTTTTTAATATACAGAACAATTTAGAACCGTGCTATATACACACATGGGCTGATTCTAATTCCTTCTCAAAGGTTTCATTCCTACAAGAGTGTGTTCTCTTAGATTGTGAGCTCATGTTTGAGCAGAACACCAAGACAGCTGGTTGAAGGTTAATGTGTCACTGCTCTCTGGGGAGCAGCTGCTATGTCCCAGGCACTACTCCTGTCTATAGATAGCCATGAATACAAACTCTTCCTCTTTACTCTCCTGCATTAAGACAAGAACTCTGGCTCTGGTATTCAGCTCAGGCCTCTCGCATGCAATTACCCCATAAGACAAATGCACCTTCTCACAAGTTTGTCAGTCCCTCCCTGATTATCTATCTTAGTCTGAGTCTGAGTCTGGAAGGGTGTGCAAGGTCTCACTGCAGCCTCTGAGCCAGCTGGCTCGTTTGATTGGGTTATACAGTAATAAATTATCCCATATATGTGTGTCATCATCCGCAGTATCAATGTCTGAAACAGGTGAGGGACAAATATTGCCTTATTTCCCCGTCACTCTTGGCAGGATTTGCAAGCACTGTCTCAACACTTGAATGGTCTTTATTTGGATGTGGACAAGCACACAAACACAAAACATTATTACAGCCAGCATAGCTTCATATATGCGTCAATGTGTTCATTATCAATTCTTAATGGTTTAATGAAAAGCCATATTAAATCATTTTAAAAAAAATATCAACATTGGTGCAGTGGCTTCTCTAACAAGGAATTGAGATGGTTGAACAGTGTTGCATGACTCAAAATAAATTTTGGGTTCCCTTCTTGATGACCTGATTCATCTTCCATATGATCCAAACCTGTGTTTCTCAAAACTCACAAATGGGAAAGAAACAGTTTTCACACAATTATTTTCCTTTTTAATTTAAATTTACATTCACATACATGTCCAATCTAAATAATCTTCTGCTTTTTAAAGTCCCTACAGATATTCGTTCTATTTCTGAGGGGTAAATATAAGGCCTTTGTCCTGTACTCTCAGAGGAATAATGAGGCTTATTTTAGTGCAGTGACGGTGTCATACCAGATTGTGTAGTTGATACGACGGTTGACTTCAATACCAGCGATTTCAAATTGAGACCAACTGGTGTGTGAATTTGTGTATTTCTGTTGCTTTTAGGATTTCATTCAAGCTTTTTCTTATGAATATTTGTGTAATTGTAAGGATTCCAATATTGGTCTTAAAAGTGAGCGTTTGATTTGGTTGACATGTATGAACCTATAAAATATTAGTTGACATAATTGCCATTTGCTGTTTTAATCTTCTCAAACATGGGATAAGATATCATGAATCAATCATCTTTATTTAATATAGCGCCAATTCAGAACAACTGTTGTCTCAAGGTGCTTTCCAGAAAGAGCAGGTCTAGACCGAACCTTTGATGTAATTATCTTACAGAGACCAAACAAATGTCCCCGTGAGCAAGCACTTGGCGACAGTGGTGAGAAAAAAACTGCCTTTTACCGGGCAGAAACCAATAAGTAAGGAGATATAAATACAAACACTATAGAGGAGGTAAAACATATGCCGAACGTCCATGTTAACATTGCACATACATAGAAAATGCCAGTGTATAATGTGTATTGCACATATATGTAAAAAAATTCTTTATGAACAAATATGTTGATTTGCTCAATTTTTTTTATAATTCTAAATTATGATTGTGTTTTGAGCATGGACAAAACATCAAATTTGAGAATTATGCTATGTTCTAATTTTGAACATAAAATCAGTAATGAAATATGGGGCTGGGACCAAGGATTGTAATACAATACAATGAAAAAAACTTTTTTCTAGGAAAATTGACAGATTCATTGATAATGAAAAAATGTTGTAGTATCAGCTAGATAATTGATTACTTCAAAACTTTATTGGGTTTTGTGTGGCGCTAAAATAAAAAAAGAGACCACTTTCACTTCTGCAGTGTTTGTTAGTATTAAGAAGCCATTGTGCCTAATCCTGCATGCTGTTTGAAATAACTGCAAGGGCTACTGAGAGCTGTGTATATTTGCAGTTTGATATAGAAGCTGATATTCTGATCACCCCCATAGCCCTGGCTGCCGAAGGACACATAGCAGTGAGGCTGCTTGTTCCCTTGTAACACCCATGAAAGGCTATGAGGACCTGCTGGTGCGACGGCCGCATACAGGAATGGGGGGGGGGGGGGGGGGGGGGGGGGTAATTATCGCTCTCTCTGATGCTAATGCTCGCCGCACAAATGGACGCCAGGTGACTTAACTGAGATCCAGTCCCTGGCATGCGTGTGTTATAATCTCCGTAATGAGCCAAACGGGGGGAGTGAGGATCACACTGCAATTTATTTAGAATCGATGAAGGCTATCACCATGTCAAATTAATACATTTATGAAGAGCAATAAATATTTTCGTCGATAATTTCCAGGATTCAGCCTGAGTAATGTTTTAATTTTATCCACAAATGATTTCAACCACATAATATTGATATTTTAAAAATTAGATTGAAAGAAAAGGAGAACTGTATTTCTGTGCTGTGGTACTAGTCTGCTGCTTGATCATAGTTTTTCTTCATCTCAGATCCTTAACTCTGTATGCAGCTTATCATGCCAATCATTCTATTCATAAATTGTGTTGTCATGAGAGTTCTAAGCAGGGCTGTACATGTAACCCTGCATGTAAGCGTTATATTAAACCTTTTATTTGTGGTCTTGCTATACATGACATATTTAAAAAGAAAATTTTATCAAAATATTTTTGTTGTGTTGGGATTTTCTTAAACATACATAATGCTGCTTCAGAGTGTGATTTTAAGTTGGCGTTCTACAAGCAAAAGCTGCACTATGTTTTAGATTTCAAACTTTCAAACAAATTTCGATTAATGAACCATTATTTAAATGACATACTGTTACAAACTATACAAACTCTGAATCTTCCCTGAGGCCAAAATGTGCCCAGAGATGACTTTGTAGGTAGAAGGTCCTCTTATTGATACCTGTTTGTTGGCTTAGTGCTTTGCCCATGTGTTACGCACTCTTTTCAGAGACTAATGTAAGTTGGACTGTGGCGACGCACGTGACAGAAGCCCAGCCTCATGATCACACATTGAAGAAAAGAAGGAATTGAACTGAGACACAAGCCAGATAACTTTGGGGAGAAGTTCTATGTTTTATTTGGATGCATTTTTGTCCTTTTGTTAACCTGACTGTTGGGCAACAAGGAAAGCTTTGAGTGGACCATGCCTGTTAGTCAAACTAGTGTAACCATAGCGTCAGTGATAATCAGCTCGTGTTAAATCTTATTGCTTGTGAGAGCTGTGAGCTTCACCTCTCTGGCCCGGCCTCCTTCAGCAACTGGCTTTACTGGAGGTGTCTGTCCAGACACGAACGCACACACGCATTTGCCTACCTGCCTTTCAGCACTATCAGTCCTACTGACACCGGTGACACGTATATCAATTGTGAAATGGGGTGAGGAAAGAATGCTTCAGAAGAGAGGCAAATATCCTGAGTATGTGTGTGTATGTGGCTTTGGTTGGTTAAATAAAGATCCTACTGTTGAAGTACTACTGCCTCACCTGCTACAGTGTGTGTGGGTGAAGCATGACTACCTGGTTGTCCGGCACAGCTCGGCAGCACGCAGTACAACGCTACCTCATGCTTCTCCTGGAAAAGCCTACTCTTTCTACTGTGCACAATGTAGCCTTTATGTAAGGCCCCAATAATGGAGCCAGCTCCTCACCCATGTCCTCATTGTCTTGGCTAGTTGAGAAACGGCTGCTCTTTTTATGAAAAGGGCTAGACTCTGCTGTGAATCATGCCAACAGTCACGCTTGTTCTCTGTCTTCTAATATGAGCAAAGCAGCCAGGGATGGAGAAGCCATGGTTTTACAGGACTTCTGCTCTCCTCAGGGCAGGAATGTTCTGTTTTTTTTACTGAACCCTCTAGGCGTAACTGAAAGGTGGTAACAATACTTTTTCCTGTTCCTGTGGTGGCCCAGATAACCAATGACCCTGTGCCAGTGATAACTGTGGAGGGATCTGTTTGTCAGGCAGAAGTTGGGTGATCTAGACTGGAATTGTAGGGCTACCTAGGGGGTCAGGGACTCTGGCCTTACCCATTAAGTAGCCCTGTAGTTATCAGCAGCACAGCTGCTGCTCGCTGCTACAGAAGGAAAAGGACAGAATTCATGTGAATCATATGTCCCTCTCCTCTCTCCCAATCTGCCCCTGCATCCATCTGACTACTTCATGGTCCATTGCTGTTAGGGTGATGGGATGTTTTGCATAGACATGGGAGAGTTTAACTCTGAAATGAGAGTGATGTCATAGTCTGTATTGATCGATAGTTTAGTGGATGAAAATGCAGAGTTAATCGGGGTCAGCAGAGGAGGCTTGGAGTTTTCTATACGATGTGTGACGGAAAATCAGCATACATGCAGCCTCCTGCTGTGCTCTGCATTTTCAACATGGAAAAAGCAGCAGGGTTACCACAGTAACGAATCCTGAATCAGCGCAGAACCCCTTCACTCCAACTAACAACCCCCCTCTCCCTTCTCCCTAGCCACGTCCCACCAGATCCGAAGCTCATACCTCCAATCGGCCTACTTACAGGACCAAGAATTGCCCTCGGAACACAGGTCATGTCCAATAATCCACACTCGATACCAGGGAGGAAACAGCCCCTCCTCTTTTGCTGCCACATTCATTCATAAAATAAGAGGAGATTCAATATATTCCAATGAGAACAGAAGAGAGCTTGACTGCAAAAACCAACCGTGAATGGACTCTCAGTTTGGGATTTTACATCAAAATCCAAAACATGCTGGCGTTTGAATACAGAATTTGTTGCTTGGAGTAGCCCAAAAAAGATCTAAATTTCTCCAAAATGCAGAACTCTTGAGTGGGGATTCCACTGTTTTCTATCAGTTATGAGTGTACATTCCCCAGCATTCTATGATTCGGGTACAGTGATTATAATTTCTGCCTGTAATCTCATCTATAATTTATTTCCTGGAAAAGTCAAAAACTGTTCAACATAATTTAACACGTATCTCCGTTGCATTGAAGAATTGAATTTTGCTATTGTGAGATGTGTCAAAAATATAGATGGAGTCAGATGAGAGTGGGATTTGTATGTCACCATTACAAGTATTTTAACAGACTTAATTATACTTGCATCTTTCGTACAGAGGTGATATGGCGTTGGCATTCGTTCCTGCTCTGACTTTTATAACATGTATTCAAACCAATAGGGCATAAAATTATAACCAAGACATTATAACCACCAGTCAGTGAGATATATTCATACTTTGTCTTAGAAGTTGACGAGGTATATTGTGTTATAATATTGAGCTATAAGAGCATAGAGCCAAAGATGGGCGTTTTTAAGGTCATTTACTCTGCAGACATGAGTAATCAGGGTAAACAGACAAGCGGTAATCATGGTGTCAACAACTGTGCAAAAGCCTAGAAGCTCCGTGCTTCAGTTAGTGTTGACTGTGTTGAATTCAGGCTGAATTTGTACATCAGAAACAGAAGGTCTGGTGGGTTTTGGCCAGGACTGGTGATTAGTTTAATGGACTCGGTCGGGCTCTGACATACATGTGTACTCGGGTCGCGCACTAATGTTCAGTAGAGCTTTGGGAGTCAACCCTTTAATGCCTGCAAGCATCTATCTGTGCTTCACACGGACATGACTCTTTGATACAGACTGGTACTGTTCTGAATTCGCCATATGTAAAATGCATCCCTGAAAAAAACTCAGTTGGAGCATTTCATCACGACGCTGGGCATGCACAGATACAACTCAACAGAAAGCTTTCTCATACAGCGTTTACAAGCAGCGACTGGCAATCGGAAAGGTTTTCAGAAAGGATTTAGACTACCACCTTGCAAAGGAATGACATCTAATTCGGAAAGGTTCTTTCCAATCGCGAAGGGTTTTTACATTCTGTATTTTCTTTCCGATTAGACGTCTTTTCGAATCTAATCAGAATTGAGCTGTCCCTGTAAACCCACCTACAGTCCAGATCTAGATGAAAGAAACATTCAAGTAGAAAATCTTTATTGATATAAATTGCGTAATTTGTTTAAAACAAAATTATGCAAGAACGATCTATGGAAATCGAAATCATTAAACATTAAGGGCTGGATTCCAAATTACACCAAAAATGAAAGTGAAAAACTGAAATCACAGACTGATCCTACTCCAGCAAAAACTGAAAATCACAGACTGATCCTACTCCAGCAGCAGAACAACTCATTATGTGACCCAGGGATGTGTTTGACCCCACATGCCAAAGGGGCCGCCTGAAAACATGCGGGCATGCTCCTGATGAGATGGAGGATGGTGTCCTGGGGGATCTCCTCCCAGACCTTAATCAGGGCTCTTGGACAGTCTGTGGTCAGTGGTGGTGGCGTTTAAATGCAGCAATACATAACGTCTCAGATGTTCTCCGGTGGATTCAGGTTTTGGGAACATGAAGACCAGTCAATGGCATCAATACCATCATCCTCCAGGAACTGCTTACACACTCTGACCACATGAGGCTGGGCATTGTCCTGGACCAGGAGGAACCCAGTGTCCACAGGACCAGTGTGAGGTCTGATGGTGGGTCTGAGTTTCATCCTTGTACCTAACAGCAGTCAGTGTACCATTGGCTAACCCGTGGAGGTCTGTGAGACCATCCAAGGATCTGTCTCCCCAGACCATCACTGACCCACCAGAAAACCGGTGCTCCTGGACGATTCTCCACAGCGTCTCCAGACTCTGTCACACCTGCCATATGACCTCAGTTTGAACCTGCTCTCATGTGTGAAGAGAACTGGGCAACAACAGAGAACCTACCAATTCTGCTCTTCTCTGGTGAACACCAATTGAGCTCCACAATGCTGGAATCTGAGCAAAGGTCCCAGTGGAGGACGTCAGGCCCTCATGCTATCCGGGGCTGACAATTTTGTCAGACACATCATACCAGTAGCCCACTGGAGGGTCATTTTGTAAGGATCTGGCAGTGCTTCTCCTTTTCCTCCTCACACTGAGGAGCGGGACCAGTCTGTTTGTTAGGTTGTTGCCCTTCTACGGACCTGTCCAGCTCTCCTTGTGAAACGGCCGGTCTCCAGCCGTTACACAACGGCGCTAGCTCATAATGGCACACGAACCGCTCTGGTAGGAACGGCCCCTTTGATGGGTTACGGCTAGTGTTTTTTCTCCAATCACATAGAAGTGGTACTATAACAAATTGCTAAAAAGTTGTCAGTTTTGATAGGAAGATGTCAGAATATTAAGACTGTTCATAACATAGTTTTTGTGGCTAAAAGATGAGTAGTTTTATTGATTGGCGTTTCTAATTTAAAGAACGTTCTAGTATGACTCTTCTTGGGTCAGGAATGTGCCATTTCCTGATGGCTCTTGTCTTCGTAGAGCGTATGTTGCAGGCTTTGGGTAAAGTGACAGAAGACTGAGCTGTTCAGAAAACGACTGGTTGCTTTCGAAGCTGGAGCTGACATGATCAGTCATAATCTGATATGAAGCTGTTACCACAGTCAGGTTAGCGTTCTGCTTCATCCCAGGTCCTGGAATAATGAGATATATTGTAACTTGAATAAGCACAGATGAAGGATGAAAGCTGTACAAGGCAAGACAAGTTTATTATGTAAGAATATATGTTCTGAACTGTGTGAAGGCATTAGTGAATGAAACTGATGTTTGTTGTATGCATTCCTCTGCTCATACAAGATTTGCAATCATGACACTCCCCTGGAAAGACAAGGCAATAAAAGGTGGTCCTCAAAATCAACCAATTTTGATTATTTTTTAGAAATTTCCTTGAGTTTATTAAGTGCCCAGTTTAAGATTGAGGCAATAGCCACACAATAAAGATCTGGGAAAGATTAGTGGAGGCTAGGTTATGGATGAGATGTTTACTTTAAGCGTGCTGATGGAAAAGTGTAGCGTAGAAAGAAGGAGTTGTGTTGTGTCATTGTGGTACCGGTTATGTATGTGACTGGTATGACAGTGGTGAGTTATGCAGTAGGAGTGAGAAATGGGTTAAAAGTGGAAAAGACCGGCTCTAAGCCTCTTCTTGTTTGCCATGGTGACAGTCAGGCTGACAACTGAGCTGGAAGTGGCCCAGTTGAAGGTGTTAAGATTTTCTTTGGGATTGACGAGGTTGAACGGGGATAGAAACAAGCATGTCAGAGTGACAGTCCAGTTTAGATTTAGAAGAGAGGCCAGACTGAAATGTTTTGGACATTTTCAAAGGTGGGATGCTGGGGATGGAGCTGCCAGTGAGGAGAAAATGGGGAAGACCAAAGCGGAAGTTGCTGGATCTGGTACTAATTGCTGTCATTATGACACAGAGAGGACATGCAGTTGGTTTGTGTGGCAGGGGAAGATGCAGTGGACAGGGTAAGGGGGAAACAGGTGATCCGTTGTGGCGATCCCTAAGGAGAACAGCAGAAAGAAGAAGAAAGGCGGTCTTTGCACTGTCCCAGTTTGCTTTGGCCTTAAGTCCAGGTCATATAGACGGTGGCTGCTGTCCATTGTGTAAAGGGAACGGATCCAGGATCACCACCTCTTGAAACATTTTATTGCCCAAACATAAAAATGACTCAGGGATTCAGTCATGCATGTCAGTAATTCCATCTATCCGTCATTCACCGCATTTACACATATATCCGCCTTGATAAGAGGTTGTACCTTCTAATGTATTGATTTTCACAGTCAGTTTTTGATTTTCTTTGAAAATATCGTGTTAAGTGACTCTGAAGGTTGATTATTAACTCCATAGCATCTATCTAAAACAATACCCACTACTGTAAGCTCTACACAGGAATGGAGTATGTGTTATATACAGATGCATTTGTTTTTCCAATGTTTTGGGGGGATGTATCATCTCAAGATAACTTTGGTTAAACCAGCTACAGGAGCACTGTCTTTTCTTTTTTTAACGTTTTTTCCCCACCCCAGACACGGTATAATTTCAAATTTCAAATGTGTTTATGTTATGTATGTGAATCTAAAGTTCTTAATAGTCCTAGCATGGCAATTGTAAAAATGAATGTTGATGGTCTATTAATCCAGTAATGAATTAATGAAACCCTAAATTAGGATTTTAATATGTTTGGTTGTGAACTACTGATAAATCAAGCAATATGGAGACATGGCATGTTTTGAACTTATAAAGATTTTTTTCACAATGTTCTGATGTTACTCAACGTACAAATCCATAAAAAAATATTTTTAGTCATAACCTGATTTTGCAACCAGTCAATTAAAAATGTCTCCTTTTGAATTACAGCACGCAAGCACTGAGATTTTTTAAAATCTCTTTGAGATTAAAAAAAACGAACTATGATCATTCCCACATTAATGTCAGTGAGACAGGCAATGACTGAATGTAATGCACTTTAGTGATTTGGCAAGATAGAGATCATCAGTTATTTGACAACATTTGGAGGTCAGCCTTATTTTCCATCTTATCTAAACATGATTACCTGTTCTACAGACTCAATGAAGACTTGAATCTCAGAGTCAGTAAGTTGTCTGGACAAATATTTGTAAGACAAAAGACTAGGCTACAACTGACAAACAGTTAGCCCTGAGGAGCTATAGTAGTCATACGTCTTATTGTCTTGCTTTTTTCATCGTCGCAGCGGCATGTCCAAATCTGCAGTAGAGTTAGTCATGATCTCTACATTTGGGATCACAGGGCGAAAAGTGCTTGTAATCTCCTCCTGCCAACTTTCCCAAATATCTTCTCTCTTGATCTAAAATGTTTTCACTTTTCCTTACACACATTCCCTCTCACACACATATTGTATGTAGCTCCCCAATCAGCTATTCTCATGGACACAGTAAATGTGTTTGGAATGTTGGATTTGGACTCTATGTGACCCAGGTTAGTCCTGCACCATTCAGCAGCAAATCCCCCTGGTTAAGGATTTGTTTTTACAGTCCAGGGCACCAGGGACTGTACTCCAAACTCATCCATAAGGATTTCTCACCAACTTATCATGTTTTCCCAGGAGGATGATTGTAAAGTAATGTTTGTGAATGGGCTGAGTCATAATTAACACTAGAGTGCTTATTGGTCTGGTACCTGATGATCTAATTGCATCTTTGGTTTTCAGTTTGACTGTAGTGTGGGATTGTGAAACATGGCTGCAGGCGGATGACGTGTTTTCTTTTGAATTAAAGGCAGTTCACATTACGGATTTTGCCAGGGAAATGTCAAGGCTCGTGTCAACACTGCAGTTTGCAGAGTATTCTGTAACTAAAACAAGTTTTCTCAATCCCTTACACGAGAAAGTTCAATGTGTATTGTATTTTTTGTCATCCTCAGGCCTCCCCTTCCTGAGAGCTCCATGGAGAAGATGAAGCGGTTCAAGCGGCGACTCTCTCAGACTCTACGAGGCAGCCATACGATAGATGAGTCGCTGTCGGAGCTGGCTGAGCAGATGACCATTGAAGAGAATGGCCTGAAAGACAGTGGTGAGTAGGGCTATCAGAAAAATGACATTCTTAGCTGACGATTAATTTATACAAATGAATTGTGATTTAACAGTTTGAATGGCATGGGTCACTTCTGTCCCACCATTGCACTATTTGTCTTATTACAACAATTCAATTGCCAATTGAAGAAAAAAAATATTGTTGTTTTAATTACAAAATTAACAAATTGCCTCCTTCAAGTTATTTGGTGCTCTGTTTCCATTTGAACCAATATGTGTCCACAATAGGTAGGTTTACATGGACAGTCTAATTCCGAATAAATTTGGAAAAAATTCGGAAAGGAATATTGCATGTAAACACCCCTTTACGAAAGAAAAGTCTCTCTCCGAATGACATTTAATTCCTTTGCAAGGAGGTAGTCCTTTCCGATAGCCATTCGTTGCATGTAAATGCTATTTCGCTAAGCTCTCTGTTTTAGTTGTATTTGCGCATGCTCAGCGTTGTGACGTAATGCTCTGGCTCAGTTTTTTTCAGCACATGCAAAACGCTGCAACGCATTTTAAATGTGGCGGCTTCAAAACTGTACTGGTCTACATCGGAGAGTCATTTACTCATTGCAACTTTGAAAACGTAGTTGGACAATTGCATGAACGAAAAGTCACTTCCGCGCCTGCCCTCTTTGTCGTATTTTTCTTCTGGGCACTTGTCGCCGGTTTTCCCAAGCCCATCGAAGCATTATTGCCATTTTATGAACGGGAGTGTGGATCATTTGCTCATATCAGAAAGCTGCTACGATTAGATGAGTCGATGCACGTAAACAACAGGTCGTAAAAGATCACAGGTTGTGTAAACATGCGACCGACGTTGCAATTTAGAACTGTTTAATTCGGATTTGGGGAAGTGTACCATGTAAACCCACCTAGTGACATTTCATTTTGTACTAAATTATCCATTACATCGTGCTAAAGATTGATTTATGTATCAATTCAAAGCAGAGTAAGAAAATCATGATGACATCATGTACACCGGTCAAACCTCTAACAACTTGGAGAAAAAGAAAGAATATGACATTTGTCTGAAATCAGTGTTTTATACAATGAGATTATTATCACGATTGTGAAAAATAATTACGAGTATTTCAAATAATTGCGATCAGGCGATCAAGTAATAATTGTGACGGGCCTAGTTGTGTTTTTGATGTCTTTTCTAAATGTTAATTATTGAAATTTGATTTTTTTTTTGTTCACGGCGAATGTTAATTTATTGTAGAAGATCATTCCCAAATTAAGCACCACAACCTCTTGACCAGTTTTTAACAAAATGTAATGGTGCTGGATCTAGGTCAACAAGAGCCTCTACCAGAGGAGATTGTTACATTCAATTTAAGTCTACAACATTTGGGCAAAACTGCTTTTCTGTTAAGGCTACTTTGATTTGAAATTCTTTACCACTGAGTGTCAAAGAGTATAGTATTTTAAACCTTTTGAGGCTAAAAAAAAAAATGGTTGAAGGCTACTCAGGCATATGGTCACCGAACTCAGCGACACAGGGAAAGTGGGTCAGCAGTGGTTCTGACAGTCTGGGATCATTTGTAGTACTGATGAATTGTCTGATTTTAAAGACTTGCTGATGGTGTACTCTTTAGCGGGAAATTAGTATTAATCTGTATGTTGTCTGTGTGTGGAGGGACGGGTTTGCGCTGTAATTAAGATTTTTAGATTATTTTATTTTATATGTAATGTTTTATTATAATTCCTCAAACCTGCGCATCATTTGGCCTCCGCCCAGGGAATACAGATGAAAATAATCTATTAACTATATCTGGTACTATATGTCTATTGTGCATTGTCCTTGCTAAATAATAAAACAATAAGATAAATCAATCCTAATCCTATCCTCAATTTTCTTCAAAGTTTGACTAGTGGATAATGTACAGTGTTTCCCACAGGTTGAGAATTGACTTGCAGCTGTGGGTGGTTTAGCACAGCGTGTGACAGATGGGTTCACAAAAAACCCCCAGATCAAAACAAAAGTTTTTAACTCTATTTATGGCAATTGAATAACCCTCTTCCATCTTAGGTCAACATAAATAACAATTTACAATTTAAATACATTACCATTTGCAATAAAATAATCACTCTAAATATGTAATTTCAACATAAAATAAACACATAAATAACTTTTTACATATGATAATAAATTTATATTTGTGAATGACTATTTGCTAAAAATAAATATCTTATGCTTACGCACAATATTTCATATTTCAAAGTAACTTTTAATAAATAACTATTTACATATTAAAATTAATTTCCATTTTCAAACATGTTAAGTAGCAAAAAACACATGCCATTCATGTGTGCTCACTGAGTACTTGAATGTGGGTACGTGCCTGTGGAAAATACAGTGTTTTAGGCACACCAGTTAGTGTTAGACGGAGCCCCTCTTTATCATTAAAAATGATTCGGCTTAGCATCTCATTAACAATCAAGTTTTACCGAAAAAAAGGTGTTATTGAAATTGTTAATTTGCACATACCTGTTTGATTGTGGTCGTGCCGTCAATGCTAATCCCCTGAACAAATATATGGCCATTCCCTTTTTATGTTAGCAGTAAGCTCCTGAAATATTCAAAAATATTAAACTGCAGCTTTTGGCTGTACCAATTGATCAGTAGGTCTGTTTGCATCTCCTCTGGCATTGCAAGACTGGTTTGCATAATGAGTCGTTATTTGTGCACATTATTTAAAAGAAATAATTACAAATTCGGATTTTATGTACCTGGGCAGGTCTTAATTTCCCTGTGCGGGCCGCCCAAGTAGAGCTTATGGAAAGCTTAAGGAAACACTGATTTAACGATTATATTGGTCTTTATATTATGGCTAATAATTTGCATTATTTCAAATAATTATCAAAAATCAGCTTACGCCTGTTTCAGGTATGACTTCTGTTTTCAACCTACTTTGAAGAAACAATGTCATGATTATCGTTTTTGTGATTAACTGAGATGACCAAAGTCATAGTATTATGATCGTAAGTACTTACGGGTACTTTCTTGACAAATTTAAATGGATTTTGGTGAGTTTTTATATTCAGATATGTAGGAGTGCATCAATTGCCTGCCTCTCCATTGGTCCAAATGCTAATGCTTCTTAAAAAGCCTCCGCTCAACTATAGAGTCACGCAAGACTTAGGAAAAAAAGTCAGGTTGCATCGCCCGCACGGCAAAAGGGTCTTCTATTAATGTGCCACAAAACCCGACACAATTACACACGTTTGGACACGTCTAGAACATACACTCCGTTATATTAACAATGAAATTCAATGTTAAAAAAAGGGAGATATTTAGGTTTCAGGACACACACCTGTCAGCCAGTTATTGTAACAACCGACAACTGAAGTGAATACTATTGATTATCTGATCATCATGATTCCCGTCAGTGGTTGGATATATACAGCAGCAAGTGAAAATATTGTCATGAGGACGATGAGTTGGAAACAGGAAGATCTGAACCAGTGAAAGGTTCATGGGCATCCATAGCTCATTGATTTGTGGGAAAACGATGCTGCCCAAATTGTCTGATCCCACAATAAAGCTTCTGTAGCACAAACTGCTGAAAAAGTTCATGCTGTTCCCGATTGAAAGTTGTCCGAACACACTGTGACATCACAGCGCTGTTTTGGTGCCTTCACAAAATGGGGCAGGTGGTGTCAGTTTTATGGCAGATTGGTGTGGATGTATTGTACTTAAGCCTGCCCATTTTAACACACCGCTCTAAGTTTACATTATGCCACGGACAGCACTGACACGCAAGAATTAAACAACCGACAGCTTTTTAAACTCTAACTACCCGGTGACTCCTGCCATAGTGTTGATAATCTTGAATGCCGCGGAACCGTGATTCCAGATCCACTTTAATGAGGTTTCCCCCGCTACATAACCAACCCTTTTACCTAGTACCTGTATAATCTGTTTGGTAGTTTTGCATAATAGACAGTAATGGGGAAACAGCCTTACTTTGCAGTGTTATAGAAAGAGAAATCAAATTCCTGACTCTGCCCCCTTTTACGAACCCTCTCCAAAGTTTAATAGGTTCTTTGTTGTCAAATGCCCAACTATCCTACCAGCTTTCTCTAAAATTTACACACATATGCGCAAGTACTGCTGAACACATCACCTCCTTTGTGGAGGTATAACACTTTCTAACAGATTTTTATGGCACACTGATGAGTAATATGTATAGTAGTGACATTCCACCTCAGTGCCCAGAATATCTCCTCTTCCACAACCCTGGTGGATATGATGGATCATCAGCTGAAAAAGTAAGGTCAGTATTCTCCATATGAATCTGTTGTTTTTTCCTGTTAATTCTGGACAAAAACACATACTGTAAGATGGAAAAATAGTCACATGGGGCACTGAATAGAATATTTTACTTCACTTTTTCCACATTTTGTTATTTTACAGCATTATTCCAAAATGGATTAAATACATTTTTTCCTCAAAATTCAACACACAATACCCCATAATGAAGTTTGTTTGAAATTTGAAACCAAGCCATGAAGTACAAGGAATTGTCTGTAGACCTCTGAGACAGGATTGTATCGAGGCACAGAAAAACTTCTGCATCATTGAAGGTCCCAATGAGCACAGTTGCTTCCATAATCCGTAAATGAAAGAAGTTTGGAACCACCAGGACCCTTTATAAAGCTGGCCGTCCGGCCAAACTGAGAGATCGGAGGAGAAGGGCCTTAGTCAGGGGAGTGACCAAGAACCCAATGGTCACTCTGACAGACCTCCAGCGTTTGTCAGCCGAGAGAAAGCCCACCAGAAGGACAACCATCTCTGCAGCACTCAACCAATCAGGCCTGTATGGTAGATTGGCCAGTAATAAGCCACTTCTCAGTAAAAGGCACATGACAGCTCGCCTGGAATTTGCCCAAAGGCACCCGAAAGACTATCAGACCATGAGAAACAAAATGAGTGATCTGAAAATGGCTGTGCACCGACGCTTCCCATCCAACCTTTTGCAGTTTGAGAGGTCCTGCAAAGAAAACTGGGAGAAACTGCCCAAAAATTGGTGTGCCAAGCTAGTAGCATCATACTCAAAAAATCTTGAGGCTGTAATTGGTGCCAAAGGTGCCTCAACAAAGTATTGAGCAAAGCCTCTGAATAATTATGTAGTTATATATTCTCGTTCTTTATTTTTAATAAATTTGCAAAACTTTTATCGCCATGTCATTATGGGGTATTTTGTGTAGAATTTTGAGGAAAAGAATGAATTTAATCCATTTTGGAAAAAGGCTGTAACTTAACAAAAATTGGAAAAAGTGATTGTATGAATACTTTCCAGATGCGGTGTACCTGGAATCGTCACCACTTTTGCGTCTGCCACAGATCCTTGTTGTTTATGCAACGACTTAAAAATTATAATTATTCTTAATATTTCATGGATGATTTTCAAACTTGATAACCTTCATAGACCTTAATGTGAGGAAAAGCCGGATTGAATTTTGGAAACATCAGTTGAATATTTCTGCTTCTTGGGGGAGCTTATTCTCCAAAGTTTTTCAATCCATAATTTATCTACCTATGGTAGTCCAAATTTGTTACAAACGAATCAATTGAAGGAGATCTTGCCTATGTTATATGTTATTCTCGTAGTCATTTGTTGGAGTTTTTATTTTTTTATTTTTTTAATGAAAAACTGTTTTCTGGACCTAATATCCTAATCATTAGTTCGTGGGCCGTTGCTCAAAATTTGGTAATAAACCAAATCTATCTATCTTGTATTTATCGTATTCTACCGTTGATATTTAAGATTTAACTCACTATGGTGAGTTTTTATTCTTTTTTTCTTTTTTCTTTTTTTCTTTACAAAAACCCCCACTGTTTTCCAGACATAATTTCCTAACCCTTGGTCCGATTTAGTCCAAATTCACCTCACATGAACTACTCCAAGAAAATCTAACTTAACTCCTTGAGGATTGAACTCCTGCTTTTCGGACATAACTTAATTAATTTGAGGTGGGTGATTCAGTGGGATTGCTTGTATGAGGGGGTTGGGGGCTTTTTGGGGTTTTACCCTTGCTGTCGATAATGACAGCGTAAGCCTAGTTTATTGGAGGAAACTACTTAAGAACTAACATGATCTTACCAGTGGACATAGGACCTATGACTTTAATTATTCCTAAAGTACTGCTTCTTTATCTGCGATTAGCCCGTCGCCTCAGTTAGCTATGCAACTTGTGTCATTCTGCCAAGACTGGGCTCAGAGCCCTGGGACAAGTAATAGTGTTTACCCCATGGGGAGGAGATTTTCAGACCCAAGGAAGGTTAGCACCCAGGGAGAATACTGATGAGGAGAGATCTAATATAACTGCTACCTGTAAGGCTAGCAGTTATATTGCTAGTGAGATAATTAGCTACAGGTAGTAGTAGTACTTTTGGCATCAAATAAAACAATCTGTCCATCATAATGTTCCATCAATCACACAGAGTTCAGGTAGTGCTGCCAGAAGACAGTCAACTAGAAAATATTTTCTCCATAATATATGATCTGTATCAGAGTGCTGGTCAGAGCCATGGTTAATCAAATGGTGTTAAAGTGAAATCCAGTCGGAAGCAGTTATTACAAGTTGTTGCTTTAACACGAAATATACAAAGGATGTATGTGCCTTACAAAAATAAGCATCATACAAGTGTGGGGGACTATGGTTGACTGGTCTGACTCTTACACAAGTTTTATTTTTACTGTAAGCACACTGTCCCACACTCAGACACTGTTATAGGTTGTATAATTCATTTGTATTGTCGTGGAGGTTCTGGCCTTCAAGGCGTCAAATAGGAGCAGATTAAAATAATTACTTATCTCTGCTGATGCTCGCAAACTTTGTAGAGGGTGAAGGAGGGAGTATCGTTACCATAGCTCTCAGGACCTGGGTAGTTTTGAGAGTTTCCTTGACATTCTCTTTTGGACACCGTTAGGTTCACCACACACTCCCCCCCCCCCCCCCCCCCCCCCCCGGCCCCTCTTGTCTTTTGTCCAAAGTTTTTATCCCTGTCTCCAATAAATCAGCCCTCCTCCTCGCCACCTTCTGACAACTAACTGGGCTTTCTATAGAGCTTTTTGTGTTGAGAATAACACCGGGTTTGGCCAAAGTGTTGTGTGCTCATTTTGTGTATGTGTAAAGAAGAGACGGCATGGTAGTCAGATGAGATGTGATCTGAATTCCGTAATTGGGGAAGGCATTATGGTACTGATCGGATTATGTAAAACTTAAACTCCAGCCAGCAGCAGCTGCAGCGAGATAAGGGAGAGGTGGCATAAGGACTTAGATGTTACACGGGGGGCTGTGTATTCTTTTCATAGTAAATCTATGAAATGTCACATTGATGTTAAAGGAAATGAGAACTAAAAATACACATCATCAATATACTTTGAAATACAAGACAGAAATCTGACAAATTTGTAGAATATTAATTTATATATATATATATATAAATTATATACACTTTTTTTTTAATGAAAAAGACCTGCACAGCTATAAATGTGACTTTCGTTTTGCCTAGATTTCAGGCTAAAAAAAGCCTAGAGAATTGGTTGCCACTGCAAAATGAAGGCCTGACTATTTAAATACATAAATTAAATTATAGTTGTGGTTAAGATATTAATTTAGAGAATGACTTCCCTGACCCTTACAAAATACAAAATGAAGCAAGACACGTGAACTAGATGTCTTATTTCCTACCTTGTGTTAGTGCACTAACTGTTATTTTATATTAGCAAAAGGTTAATGTCCAATCGCTGGTGATCGTAGTTAGTTTTGTGGTGATGCCTCATTGATGTGCATTCAGTTTTCTTGTGCGGCAGACCATAAAAAAATACCTGTTGTGGCTGGCAAGACTACAGACTGAAAGTTAATATTATTGTTATTTTACAGATTTAACTCTTAATGCAAATTTTGAATAATCTTATGAATCATATTGTTTTAATATAGGACACTGCAGTACTTCAAAGGTAAATCTTACAAGGTAAACTGTCCAGAAATAAAAGGTATAGCAAATCCACAAACAAACATTTTTATAAAATCAAAATATGATAATAAGCTTTAATTTAAAATGTGCAAGAACATTTGAAATGAATGAATATAGACAAGCCAAATTAAATAATACAATTTAAAGCCAATACAAACAACCAAAAGGACAAACAGTATAGCCAGATTGTAGCTGTGTTTTAAGATACAAATCACTTTTTCTTTGTATTTCATATTTTTACTGTATAGATGATACGAATGCTGTGTTGTAGCTTTTTTTGGACAGTTTGCAATTCCTCATGTCTTTGCAGTCAGCCCATAAACTCATCCATTTACTCAGTAGGCTTCTTTTTCCCTTGCAGCTCAGATATGGTATATCATTATACCCGTTGATTTTGTGACATAGTACATTTCTTGTAAATCCATCAAATGGTTAATGGATTAAATAATAATTTAGTGTCTGTTTTGAGCTACTCCAGAAAATTAGATGCGTAAGCAAGAAACAGTGCCATCAATAAGTCCTACTTGCTGATTCCGCACTGAAAGCAGTGATATTAAAGAGGTTGTTGGTATCATTGCATGACCCTGACTTGTTTGCTTTGCTGCTCCAAAGATGATAATGGCACGGTTTCAGTACGACAGCTACGTCGTATTGTTCAACCTCTCCACCTCTTTTTGGATTGAGAGTTCATCCTTAAACCAGACAGTGATGAGTCTGAACTATGACTGTCTGATAAACGGCTTCTCTGGGACTCTGTTATCTTCTCCCTAGCTTCACAGTCAGTGCTACTCTATACAATAATAAATCTCTCTCCTCTTGTCAGCTCCATTCTTCTGTTTAAAAAAAATGCTGCTCTGTTGGACAGTTACAGAACCATTTCTCAAGCCAAAACACACTGCCGAGACCAAAAGACATTATGCTGGAGTGCCGGACTGTAGTGGTTTGTCTTTTTGCAGTTACATAAAAACAACTTGATGGAAACTTGGTGGGTGGGTTGAGCATATGATGGTGAACTCATAAATTTTGGAGCTGATCTATTATGATTTTATTTTACATCTCCTCAATTTTGCCAAATAATTTTTTTTTTTAACGATTTCCATTCAATCTGAGGAAAAAAGTTATTCATGTACCCAGGAAGGAGCCAAGGTGTTATTTGGTGTGTCCAGATTAAAAGGCTTGGTAAAAAAAAATGTCTCCTTCTTTTTTGAACATTGCAAGAAGGAGGCTTTTGGCCAAATTTGTCAATTACCCATTAACCACAGTACTTGACTGATTTCTGTGACACTGAATGAAATAGTCGAGCCATGGAAATAATTATCAAAGTTTCGAGGGGATCCAGATAATGAAAGTCATTCACACATTTAGGCGATCTAGTTTCTGAAGAATAACGACTCCTTAACATTTCCTTTCAGAGCATCAGCTGCCTCAAAACTAGAGCTATTGCATACTCAACTAGTCAGAAATCATTATAGGACCATGTGATCCAGGTCATTATTAAAAACTCTTAACCGGAGCTTTGTATGTCCACCGCGGGATAACTTCTGGACTCAGACATTGCAGCACTTTGTTTTCAGACATCTGTCATCTGTGCCGTCAGAACCAATACGAAGCAGCGGCCATATTTGCATCGGCCATGGCTGACAACATTTTATGTATCGTTACAGAAAGAGATGGCCTTGGGTTCGTTGGTTTTCTCAT
Organism: Lophius americanus; assembly: GCA_037951165.1. Taxonomy (NCBI): domain Eukaryota; kingdom Metazoa; phylum Chordata; class Actinopteri; order Lophiiformes; family Lophiidae; genus Lophius; species Lophius americanus. The sequence goes on from JBBDHG010000009.1 coordinate 655,070, forward strand.
CATGGGACTGACGCAGATCATCTGTAACAGTTGTGCAAGTAAAGACGCGCAACGTGAGCTCAAGCGGGGGAAGTGTAGCAAGAAATGAATCCAATGAATGGTGGTGGGGGGACTCCAAGAATATGTAACTCTCCTTTGCCAGAGTCAGACTGAGTCATCCTTTACTTGACTGAGGTTTGAGACGGTAAAAATCTCTGGCCCGGAACAGGACCAGACCGCTGAGTTTCGGGAGGAAACGTTAATTCAGATAATTCATTCATGTCGTACAAATGTGTATGCATAAGCTGCATATCCGTGAGAACAGATGATGAATCTGGCGTACGGATTTACACATGGCTTTCTCATGTGACACTAGGTTGACTCCATAACAAAGTACAATGTTCTCTAAACTGAATGATGCTTGATGTATTTATTGTTTAATGATGGTTTTTAATTTAAAGTTACTAAGATTACATGTAGATATTATTGATTGGATAGCCTAAATTGTTTTGTAGTGCATAATTTATAATGCAATCTATTCTATAACAATTAATCAGGTGCTTACCTTTGTCATCTGTTTTCCTTTTCTTAACAATAATTTAACTGTTCTTTGTTCTGTCTTCTGTTGTCAGCCTCTCTATTAGACATTTTTACATCTATGATGAAAAAACAGTAATTCCTGTTCAACAGCGTTTATTACTGTGCAGTGTTTGTTTATTGTTCAGTTGATCAAGTCAGAGCAGATCCCTGATGTAAATCTCTGTACCAGTTCATTAGAGTCAAAACCTCTTATATAATGCACCCCCCCCCCCCCCCCCCCCCCCCCCCTCCCCCCCCCCCCCCCCCCCCTCCCCGTGTCACACAATCCGGTGTTTTGACAGTAACAGTAAGCCAGCAAAATTCTTGAAATCCTGACCAATTCTCAAAACCTGACCCTTGTGAATAGTTGATTTGAGAAAGCGACATATAATATATTTTTATTAAATGATTAAGTCAAATTGTTTGACCACCCAACAACCAGTTATGATGGAGTATATCGATGCCTTTGCAGTGTGCATGAAAATTAAGTGTTTGTCTCAAAAATAAATAAAATGTTCTGGTGGGATGGAATGTGGAGCCTTAAGTATGGCTTAGGTATTAATCATTCGAGTGTGAGGAGAATCCAGCGCTTTGTGTAAACTATTTTTGTTGGTACAAGCTGATTTAATCTACTGTCTGACTAAATCTAATTTTCTCAAGAATTTGAATTTTTCATACAGAACATTTAGGATTAAGGAGTGAGAGTTGGAGAAGATTGCCAGGTATTGGCCACATTGTGATTACATTCACATTAGACACGTTCCCTTTCAACCACATTATAAAATGAAGTCTCATTCTTTTAGTCAGAAGCAGGTTCATATTCCCAACACGCCACAGCCTGCGATGTATCTACCCAAATATGAATAAAAAATTGTCTCTTTCCCACAGAGCCCATTGTGAGAAATGGCCGTCCTCCCTCAGCCCACAGTGTCCACTCCTTCCTCCACCAGTATACAGGCTCCTTTAAAAAGCCGCCACTGCGACGGCCTCAGAGTGTCATCGGAGGAGGCCTGGGCTCACTCATGGTCATGCCTCGCAATGGCAGCCGACTCGGTGAGATGTACACTTGTCCTGTCCACTCACACGCATCCACCTGGCCATATGGCCTAATGTTTCTTTCTTTTCCAAAGAAAAACATTAAGTCTGGAGGAAATGGTTATGTTCCTCATAGATATGATACAGTTTGTTCAGGTAATGGAAAATTACAGTATGATGTATGGAATTGTCTTGTAAGTCCCTTTGGCAATGAAACTAATGAATTCTATCATTTAAACTTATTAGCAAAATATCCTTAATGCACATATTTAGTACTTGATGAATCCAGGAGCTGTAAAAGAGAAACTTGAGTGTTTGTCTTTCCTGCTGGGGCTTAGCTCCACCCTGTCTCCCAAAGACCCGCTCCATCTGTCATATCCAGCCTCTCATCACCCCTTTTTTCTCCCTCTATTTATATTCCATTCTCTAATCCAGATATCGTACATGAGAACCTGAAGATGGGGTCAGATGGGGAGAGTGACCAGGCGTCAGGGACTTCCTCTGATGAGGTGCAGTCGCCAACAGGTGTTTGTTTGAGGACCAGAGGGAACAGGCGCATCTCTGCAGAGGTTGGATTGTCCTTCTGTTTTCACACTCTTTGTTGTCCTTGCATTGCTCTTTCAATTGAGGATATTTTTTGAGATGTAAGTTTCTGCCTACTATTAGCAAACTTTTTTGTCTGACTTTGTTACCGTTATGAAACATGACCCATCATTTTCTACCTGGCCGGAAAGGTTCAGCCTTCACTAGAAGACATGCTTTGATTAGTTCACTGAAAAGCTATTTAATGTAGGTATTTGACAATGGATCTTTTATCTTGAAGAAGGCAGGGAAAAAGCTCCATGCTCTAACCCAATGTTGGTCAATTCTAGTTGGGTTTCATGAACATACTAAAGTCCTCACCTGCTCACATAATCTCAGCAGGACACCCACATGTGTACACAAGCACAGTGACTCCACATACAGTGCTATTGAACAGCCTTTCCAAATGTGTTCCATAAAGATTTGACAGACGCCAGAATCTCCACACAAACAACACCACTTATCACTGTAATCATAATTCTTTGTCGCTTTCACCACTAGCATTCATTCATCCACACCATGTACAAAACAGTGTAGCACTTATAGCTCAAAATCATTAAGTTAAAAAGCCCCAAAACAATTCACTGTTAATGATTAAGTCGTCATGGCTTGTTCAACACCACCAAGAGATTTATTAAGCTGAGAATGTGGAAAAACAGACATGAACACCAATGCAAGATCAGATCAGGAGTCATGGGCTGAATCCATTCGTCTTGTAGGGACACATGAGGAGGAGCGTGAAGTCAGAGGTGAGGGGACACTTCCTTAACTTGAGGTAACCGGTGTTAAGTTTTCAGATTCCTGTCATTAGCTTGCTTCAGATTATAGCGTTAGCTCCCTTTAATAATTAGATGGACTTCTATGGATAAACTGAATCAATTCTAGACAAAAATTTAATTTATATAGTGCAAAGCATTAACAACGATAAATACATGTTGATTAAAACCATGTGTCTAGTTCCATAGAATTGCTTTTAACTAAGTACAATTCTACTTTGTATTTATTTTTATGTGGGTGGTGTTGATATCTTGCCAGTGAACCACATGTTGCACTGTACCTGCTGGGTGATCATGCGAGGAGAGATCTTGTGATTGAATAACACACATTTCCTCCCTCTGACTGTGTTTATTGGTTGGTGTGATGGCAGAGGACCTCCGGGGATTTACAAGCAGATAGCAGCAGCAGCTACACAGACACACCAAGCATGCAAGAAAGCACCAAGAAAAAAACACACCGTTAAGCCGCTTACTCTGTTTGGGGCCAACCGCTAACAAAGACATGACACATTACCTCTGACTATGTGCGGGTTTGTGCAAGCAGCGCACCTCACACATCCTGTGACTGTTTCGAAACCCAAGAAGTTTTTTCTCAGAGCAGCATGAACAGACGTAGAGGTACACCCTAATGGTTTTGCAAAGTGCAGCATTACTGGTGTATTTTTTGGGCGGATAGGAGCAGTGTGATTGATGGCAGGCTTGAACAAGATGAGGGGAACCAACAGTGCAGTCGCTGTGAGTTTTCTCTCCTTATGTTTATAGTCATGTGATACTTAAAGGACGGAACACCAGAAGAGGAAGAGACGGAAAGATGTGAGGAAGAGTGAAGAAATCTGTGGTCAGGTAGAGGATTGTACATCTCTCACTGGAGAGGAAACAGCTTTTTGGGATTACATCACATGGATTACTGTAATACGGTCCAGATGGGCCACAGTTCTAACAGATTAGAAGGGGTTGATTGGTCGACTGGAGGGGGTGGGGGGGTTGCAAAGGTCAGGTGACTGATGGCATTGCTTACCCAGGGGACAAACCACCAATCAGGAGCCATCACAGAGAAACAACATACCTGCTGATTTGGATATAATCTATACAGATATAAATCATTATCATACTTTTAGGCTCCGTCTATAGATGGCTTCTTTGGGACAAATTGGGCAACGTACAGAAATCCGTTTGTGTTGCAGTATATGGAACATTTAGACGATGTAGATATTTTAGTTGATAAATTTAATTTAAAAATAAAAATTACATTCACCGTGTTGGTACCAATTATCCACATGAGTAATAAAGTCATCCACATATTTTACGCATTGAGTAACTTCCGTCTGCAACGTTAAGATCCATTATACTTCTCAAGTTGTAATTAAACAGTGTTCCCTGTGAAACTGCGTGTTGAAATCTGACGACTGGCTGTCAGACGAATGCAAAAAAGATGAGTCATGTCATGGTATGAATAAAAGGTTCACCCATCTCTGAGTCACCCTTAGTTAGAGCATCATCAATGAGTTTGTTGTTGTTGAACTCTGCAAAATTCAAAGTTTCATCTAGTTATGTTTTCCTGAGGCAGGACAGAAGGAGCGATGGTACCAAGTGTTAACTCAGAGGGACTGGATGTAGATTTAAAGCCACTCGAGAGAGACGGAGAAAGAGAGAGAGAGACAGAGAGAGGGTGAGGGGGATGGATTAACAGTAATCTAACGGATAGAGGAAATGCATGATGGGAAGAAGTCAGATATTGTTGTGTTGGTGTGGGTGTGTTTTATTTTATATAACAAGTAATTAGGATCATGCTTTTGTACTTTGTTGCTTTGGGAAGACCCTAAACGATCAAGGGACACCGCAGGAAGCCTTTATTATGTATGTGTTGTACACACACTCAGAGGCCTCTCTGTTGACCAATCAGCCCTAGAGCTGGAAGAGTCTTACAAATTCTACCTGTTCACTCTGGGTTTATGCCTTTTTGTTATCAATCATATGTGTTTATTCAGAGCTGACATAGTATAGTGAGAGTTAACCTTCTGTTTTTTTCAGGTTTACAGCTTGTAAACACACTTTTTAAATTGGGTGTTCTGTTTTTATATGTTTGTGTTGCGCATGCAGGACCTGAACAAACGTCTGTCCCTGCCGGCTGACATCCGGATACCTGATGGTTACTTGGAGAAGCTGCAACTCAGCAGCCCGTCATTTGACCAGCCACTGAGTCGACGCTCCCGCAGAGCATCACTGGTGAGACTGAGAGAGAAAAGGGCAAGAGGAGGGCTGGTTTGTGGGCAAGAGAGAAAAGAGACTATGATAAGTAGGGCTAATATGAAATTTTAGCTGATGATAAATTGTAGGACAAAATAATTGGGATAAACGATTGAATTGTCTTCCTCTGTTCATTTAATCTCACCATTATAATACAAGTTTAATAACAGCTTCAAATGACAAATGTACCTTATGATGAATTAGAGACATCTATTGCCTCTGTCACATTTATATTTAGCTATAACTGTTTGTAGTTAAAAAGTATTTAAATATTTTGAGCCATTATACATCCATCCATTATGTATGGGTTTGGGTCCAGAAGGGGTCTAAGAAGGGTATTCCATCCGTCCCTCAACTCAGCAGCACTCTCCAGCTCATCCTGGGGAGTCCCATGGCATTCCCTGGCCTGATATGATATATAGTCCCTCCAGTAAGTTCTGGATTTACCACGGCTTCTCCTCCCAGTTTCACATGCCTGAAAATCCTCCAAGGGTCCAGGGGGGCATATTAATCAGATGCCCAAACCACCTCAACTCTGCACCCTATCTTTAAGGTTGAGCCTAGCCACTCAAGGAAGGTCATTTCAGCCGCTTGTACCCTTGACATCAATCTTTCGGTCATTACCCAGGACTCGGGACCATGGGTGAGGGTTGGAATATAGATGGACTAGTAAATTTTAATCTTTACCTAATGACTCAGCTCTTTCTTCACAGCAATAGACCGATGCAACACCTGCATTACTTCTGTGGCAGATTTAAATATTTAATTATTCACAATAGTGCAAAGGACAATTTATAATTGAAAGCTGTAGTTCAAAGTAACAAGCGCAGAAAATTGTCTTTTTGGATGATCCCTCAGCTTTATGGAGCATATTAACATCTTTCAGCTACTTGTATCTCAATTATTTTTTTTCCAGATCCCATTAGGCAAATTTCAAGCTCTAACCCAATGTACACTTCATGCCAGGCCTAACAGCAGATAATTTAGTTAACCCGATGAACATCGTGGAGACATTTCATTACTGAAGAGACAGATGGTATTAAAAGCATTGGAGAAGAGAAGAGAGACGAATATTAGACTAACAATTAGCGGGTGAACATAAACTAACGTAAAAGATGGAAACACAAGAGACCATAACCCTGCCAACGCCCATTAGTCTATTTTAATTCAATTTAAACCTAATCCAGATTCCATCGAGGCACCTGTACGATTAAAATGGCTTATCTCAGGTTTTTGGCAACATTGACGAAAATAATGGTTCCGTGGTTCGTTTTTGCCCCACCAGTCCACCCAATTTAAAATTAGTTTATGTGGGAATGTTTAAGCACTTGAAGCTGTATTGACAATAACTGTCCCAAAAGCCTAATTTTGAAAAGTAAAAAATAATAACATTTCTGAATCTGACCTGTTTTTCAAGATACACTCCAACATTTTAGGAGAGATAGTTGTATGCATAATAGATAGGAATGTTGAGAAACATCCTGCCTCACACTGTTAAAAACAGAAAAAGAAATCTCTTTATCGGCCCCTTTTCCCCGATGTACTAAAAATTATAACAGGATGTTTTGTGTCACATTCCCAGTCCTGCTACGAAGAGTCATGAAAACACTTCACGTAGTTTTTGTGTGATCCATATAACAGTCAGAAAAACCAACCCCCAGATGGCGGTGAAAATTTAACCTCCTTGGTGGATATAAGATAAAATTAGATAAGTATGGTTCTGTTTACATTTAGGTAGAATGTTGAATTAGCTGTTTGTTGTAGCTGTTTAAAACAGACCCATGTTTGTGAGAAAAACTCAGAATATCAGGATACCATTAAAAAGCTCAATAATGTAAAACTTGACTCTGGAAAAAAAAATGCTCCTTATAACTTCAGAATTTTCTTGATTTCAAAGCAGAATATTATGGATGTTTCACCTCAGGAAGTATATTGCCGCACTTCCTTGCCACATCCCTGTTTATACAGATAAATATAATGCTTATAATAATATTTTTAAAAAAAGGGTTATCTTTCTGTCGGTCAAATAACCAAAAAAGGGGACAGTTTAGGTAGGTGATTTTGATATTATTGCTGATCTATGTATTCGCTCAATCACACAGCCATCCTCTTATCTGCCATTTTTGGCCTATTCTCTGGATGTGGATGGAAGCTGATATCTACAACTATCAGACAAATGCAGTCAATGAAAAACAACAACAATATTTCATGTAGTACTAATACTTCCACGCAGTGCTTATGTAAAAGTACAGTACTCGCTGCCCACCTCTGAGAGCGATCAGTACTGCTTTCAGAGTCATGCAGAAATGGAGAGACCATCAGGCCGAAACATAAATATAGCGGTGAGAGTTGCATTTTGTTTAAAGGCAGCAACAAACAGAAGTGAGAGGATGACAGTTTACACCTTGTCCTTAGACTTTCTGATGTCTTGCTTTCAGTCTGTTGTTTTGTGTTTACAAACACAGCAGGACAGGGGCAGAGTATGAAAACAAATACTATGTGCTCTCCTATAGAATATTTCTGAGCTGTCCGAGCTCTCAGCTCATGCGGCTTCATCTAGCCCCTGAAGCTACAATAAAATGTTAATGAGACTCTAGATGACCTCAAACTATTCCTTCAAATTTATAATTTTTTTCTTAAAAATTCATTTTTTGGGCTCTGAAGTACTTTAAAGTTTTCCTTTTTACATTAAATATGCTTAAAATAAAGATTTGCATAAAGTTTGACCTCCTTTACCTGTAAACAAACACATTTTAAAAGCCAAACGCCAGGGGCTCTTTGTCACATGAGATTAGCGCTGATGTTGGTTGGGGGTGTGTGACCTTACATCCAGCTCTGTCGAGGGGAAGCCATCATCAGTATTTGCCAGTCTCTGTAAGCCTGTCAGTGCTAATAAAGGCCGAACCCTCATTAATACTTTTGTCCTTTTCTCTCTTCCAGTCAGAAATTGGATTTGGGAAGCTGGAGACATACATCAAACTGGACAAACTGGGGGAGGTACGTGAAAGGGTGTTCACTATAAACCTTACAGCACCCCGCAGGTGTTAATCTCCTCATAGTAAGCGATAAAATGCGTAGAGGCCTGGTTAGAGAGCTGACTTTTTACCCCATGAGTCTGACCCTGCGTTGGTGCAGCTTGTGAAACGTTCCGTTACCTCCCTCCCTCTCTTCCTGTTCTCCAGGGCACGTATGCTACAGTATTCAAGGGGAGGAGTAAGCTGACAGACAACCTTGTGGCGCTGAAGGAGATCCGACTGGAGCATGAGGAAGGGGCTCCATGTACAGCTATCAGAGAAGGTATCAAGTTCAGCCTAATGTATGCCCCCAACTACCTCCATAAATGTTATAATGTTTTTTATTATAAGCAGCATTTGTCTTAAAGATAGATGGACATATTACCGGCAAAAATTAATCACCACAGAGAAAATGTTAATTTGCCAGGAATAGATCACCCTTTCCCGGTAACCCTCCGATTTCTCTCTCTGTTCTAATTTTCTGATGGTATTGTTCTTTCTATGTATTTTGTTTTTATTTCAACAGGTATATCAACATTTTTCTCATTATTTAATTCTATTCAACCTTTGTACATAATGTAAGACTATATAAATTCAGCAGGGACACGTCGTGGCTATGATCAAAGAAAATAAGCTGAGTGTAATCACATCTTCACTGTAACAGGTTTGTCCTCTTATTTCCCTATAGTGTCGTTATTGAAGGACCTGAAACATGCCAACATTGTAACTCTGCACGATATCATTCACACCGAAAAGTCACTCACGTTGGTCTTCGAGTACTTGGTGAGATCAATTACCTCTGCCCTCAGTTCCTGCATGACTCACTTTTTGATCAGTACACAGAAGCTTAGAAAATATATTTGAAGTCATTATCATTCATGAGCCCGTGCAGATTGGGAGGAGCACAACTGATGAACTATTGCAACTGGTGTGCATGCCCATCCACTTCTAACTCACTTTCCCTCTCTAACCCATCTCTCACCCTCTTTTCCAGGACAAAGACCTCAAGCAGTACATGGACGACTGTGGGAACATCCTGAGCATGCAGAATGTCAAGGTGAGCCTCGGAAGGCGGCCTGCTGGCCAGGCCAACTGCCATGGCTTTGTACTTGCTGGTATCTAGCAATAAACACAAAATGCACTTAGTATGCCCCCTGGTGGTGGATTCTGGCAAGCTTGTTCACAAAAATATGTTTAATTTATGTGCATGCTATTGAAATTTCATTTAATACCCCTTTGATAAATACAGAAAAAAATCATCAAATCTCAGTTACAATGTGCAGGAGTGTGTAAATATTTTTTCACATAAAGCATAATGCAGTATTGTCTATTTCAACACTAAGGTTTTATTTTTCTAAATAATTTCGGGTAGAGAGAATCAGTACATTGCATGAGAATCTGTAATATGTATTTTTTATCCTGCACCATTATTTAATAGAGATTTCAGGAATTTGGTCATAGTTGCTGATCAAAAAAATCTCTTTCTACAGATTTTTCTATACCAGATCCTCCGAGGCTTGGCATACTGTCACAGGCGGAAAGTTCTGCACAGAGACCTGAAACCCCAGAATTTGCTCATCAATGACAGAGGAGAACTCAAATTGGCTGACTTTGGTAAAACAAAAGGGTTTCTTTTGTACTACTACTATACATAAAAAAGGGAGAATCTTTTTTTTTTTATATTAACTAAAGTTATGTTGATCTAAATTTTTCAAGTATTGTGTGCTACAAATTAACCATAAGGGAGAGAATATTGGCAGTAGTAGTGGGAGAGGAGCAGGTGTTCTGGATAGAAACTCCCAGCTACTGCCAAATGTGTCCATTGGATCTTTGTTTTATTTCTCATATTTCTGCTCAACAGGTCTGGCCAGGGCCAAATCAGTGCCCACTAAAACGTACTCTAACGAGGTGGTAACGCTTTGGTATCGACCTCCAGACGTGCTGCTGGGCTCATCTGAGTACTCCACACAGATAGACATGTGGTGAGTGGGTCCTGCTCAACAGGGATGATTACAACTGTTGGAAAACACAGAACAGAGTGTTTTCACATCCGTACGATGGAGTGCAAATATAAACCTCAATGAGAAAGAATTCACCTCATTTGTTTGGAGCTTATTTCTTTAAATTTAATTGATGCTATTATGTTGAGCAAATTATGCAGTGAGTGACATACAGCTGTCCTCATATACATGGAAAACTTATTTGGGTGTTGATGAACATGATGAAGATGTTATGGCATTGAACTATGAATTAATTCTCTGAGATTTGAATTATGAAGCATCCTATTCGTTCCCCTTATGGATTGTGTGTATCATATATAGAGGCTGAGAGCCATAGTTCGATTCCAGTCGTTGGCCCCTTGCTGCATGTCTTCCGCCTCTGTCCTCCGATTCTTGTTTGTCCCAACCGTCTTATCCAACAGTAGCTCAACATAGGACAAAGGCCATAAAAAACATTAAAAACTTAAAATTGTCTTTTCGGTTTCAGTCAGTCAGTTCAATGTAGAAAGAGTGATCAAAATTTCTTGTGGTGTTACAAGCACAGAATATCTGTATTGGTGCTATAGCTTCATTCTGTGTCTTCCTGTCAGGGGTGTTGGCTGTATATTCTATGAGATGTCTGCCGGCAGGCCCCTTTTCCCCGGCTCCACGGTGGAGGACGAGCTGCACCTCATCTTCAGGTTGCTGGGTCAGTGCCGCCCCCTGCTGAAAGGGAGGCACTCAAAACTTTAACATGATTCTTTAATCACATTGACCGTGGCATGTAGCCCCATTGGCAGCTTAAAAAGCCCCTCCAGCTGCCGCGGTGAAGTCTGGTTCTAACAGGGTTGATTGTATGTCCCTCCACAGGCACCCCCACAGAAGACAGCTGGCCTGGAATATCTTCCATTGATGAGTTCAAGTCCTACAAGTTCCCCAAATATAAGGCCCAGCCCCTCATTAATCATGCACCCAGGTGAGGCGTGGAAAGTTGAATATTTTTTACTCTCTCTCATCTTTCTATCTCACATGTGATGTGCTGAAGTTCATCAAGAAGTAATACACCTTTACAGTTTAATGACACCCCCTCCACCTTCTCTCTTGTTAGCTCGCTAATCATTGGAGATGGAAATGGGCAAATGTTTGAAAATATCAGACCCAGGTATAAGAGCTGCTGCTGTGTTTTAGACTGTAGATGTAGACATCAGTATTATTGGTTTGTTTAGTTAGCCGTGTGCACTCTGTCACTTCCTGTAAGGACATCCTGTGGAATAGTTGACTGTTTCCTTTCTTACCCTTGCCAGCATCTGTGCGTCACCCCACCTCCTCTGACCTATCTCTCTCTTTCTTTCTCTCTCTCCTGCTCTTTTTCCCCCTCCCTCTCCCACCCCTTCCCCCCTCATCTCAGGTTGGACACTGATGGCATTGATCTACTGATGTCATTCCTAAAAGTGAGTCTCACTATATCTGCCGGGCACGAATGTGATGTTTAAAGCAATGTGACATTTGGCAGCTATTTTAGGACTGTATTTTTGGAAAGACATATATCATGGCGCACCAATAGGTTCACTATCAGAATGCTGACCCATTTTATTTGTTCTTTGTACTTCCCGAAAATTTCAGTATGAGTCAAAAAAGAGGATCTCTGCTGATGAAGCAATGAGACAGCAGTACTTCAGGAGCCTGGGGCCACGTGTGCACACACTGCCAGAGAGTGAGTAATGAAATGGCAAGGCAGTAATGCAGACTTGGCAGGCTCCATTATGTACAACTTGAAGGATATTACAGTGTACAGTGAGGATCAGTTACAGCCTCACAACAAAGACACCATTCTCCTGGCAAGATGTGATGTATGTTGCTCTGACTGATTCTTTATGTTTGGCAGACATGTCCATATTCACACAGAAGGAGGTCCAGCTGCAGAGAGATCCTGGCTACCGGAATTCATCATACCCTGAGTCAGGTGAGTAATGGTGCAAGAATGACTTCTCTGATTCCTTTGTTTTTGCTGCATATCAGGGTTCTTTACATTTTGAGTTGCTGGTGAGCCAGGGGAGAGGGGAGAGGTGTCAGGTAGTTGCCAAATGACCCCATAGGCACATCTCATGTGTATGCAAGTGTTTTTAATAATGGTTGTTTGGCCCGTTCACTGACTCAGTCAACAGTTGTGTCCCCGGCAGAGGCACAGATCAAAGGGGCAACCATATTACGGCAAATGTGTTTTTGACCTTCCCAATGAGTACAAGCTCAGTCAGCTCTGATCACAGGCTTAACTCTGAACACATAGTTAACATGAGCGTATATACATATATCTACAATGTTCAATGCAAATAACCAGACTAGAAAGAACTGAGAGAAAGCATACCTCCCCCACACCATCATCACATCAAAACTAAAACTAAAAACTAAAAAATTTGAATCCTGCAAAAATTGCTTCTTCCCAGGCCTCAGAAAGAAGAAATGTGCACGAACACGAGATGACCAATGCATGCATTTCGTATCATTGTGAAAAGAGCTTCTGCTATTTTATCATGGCACCCAGGGCATGATGCCTGATGTCATATTAAACCATGCAACTTCATTTCTTATCCTGTAGATCTACTCCTAGCATTTGGAATCGGGTGTTTATCATAAGTAGTTTTAGTCTTAAACAATAATCCGATTTTCAATAATCACAGATCTCAATCTGTTTTTCGTTTTTATAATTTTTTAGCTTTCATTGAATCCATTTGTGGGACTCTGAATCTGCATTATTTGAGCTACACATTTGTGGTAGTGCCATGTATCTACTGCTCTCCATTACTGTAGTATGTCCCGAAACATATTACTCTCTGAATAGGGATTGTAATCTCCCAGATCTGAATAATTCTCTGCATCTGGGTCCTATTGAGCAACATGTTGGAACATCATGAGATATCCTTGTCTGGGTATTTTCATTTCGATTGGCATATTATTATTACCTCAGCCACAAACATAGTAGGGGGACATAGGGATAGTTTCTGTCTATCCTTGACGTTTTTCTGGAGCATAACTCAAAAACTCAATCTGTTTTGATTTATGACAGTGACCATGGCTTAACTCAAAAACTGTTGCTGTTTTGGTTACAATCATTTTATAATGAATACATCTATCTATTCCCCACATTCATCTTCAATGTACTGAGAAGGCTCTGTTTGATATTTTGGCAGCATTTTATTTATGTATTTATTTGTGTTTTTGTGTGTTCAAAGTTGAACTTTTTCTTAGATACACCATTAAGGAGGGCAAACAAACTTCTTTCTGATTGAAATGCCCTCGTAGTAGTGGATCCTTAATATTTCAAGCTTGTTTTTCACAAATGTTGCAACATAAAAATTAAAAAAAAAAGCCACAGATCTCTCAATAGTGGAAAAAAAAAGTCATTCAGAATCCTGGTCCATACCAGCAACCACTTCAAAATGTACTCAACACTTCCTTAGACACAAGATCCACCCGAACTTCTGAGATACCTTATGGACTATCAAGCATGAATGATCACGTCTTCCTGGTACATGTACTGTTTTTTGTTTTATTTTGTTTATATGATGTTTAAATAAATTTGCACTTCTATTTTATTTTTATTTTACAAACTCACCTCTGGTATTATGTTGCTTATCCTCTTGGGTAAGGTCAATTTACTAAAGGTTGTAAGACCTGCAGTAAATTGACTGTATCAATGAAATCCAAAGGGATCCAGTGGGGCCATAAAAATTATACAATTTGAGATCTAGAATCTTCATTCTTAAAAAGGATAAAATTGGCTGAGCTATTATATACCATGTCTTAAATGTTCATTATTGGAACTAAAATATGTTAACGTTCATTTAAACAGATTCTTCAACAAGGCTCGTTAAAAATACTTCTATCGGGCTTAAAGAAAATGTTTTTTGGAGAACTCACACATTCAATCAATTCACAATCAATTAATATTGGTCTTAAAAAATCTGTAATTTAATTAATTGTTGAGCCCTGTAGAAAACCTGAGTCCAGTGATCCATGCCTGTATATCAAAACGGGAAGTGCTTATAGCTGATTCACTCAAAATATGAGCAAATAAATCACTGGTCAACTTGTAACCCTCAGTGTTGGTCACTCATTCGTTTAGGGCATCTTCACAGTTGCTGTTGACAAAACTAACAGCATTATTAGAATAGTTGGAACTTGCGGCCTTATTATCCCTGTGTTTATGTCTGAGTGTCCCACAGTGTTTGGCTTTAAAATCTCCTGCCACAAACTCTGAATCACTGCTTTTTCTTTCTTTCTCCCCAGGCAATGGAAAGAGCAGAAGACAAAGCATGCTGTTTTAGATTGTCTGGACCGTATGTTTTTTAATTTGGGAGTGAAATCCCAGCTGTCAGTCTTGCCAATGGGTCAGTTACCTGAGATGGATGTTGGCGTCGAGCATCATCATCACTCCTCCAAAACTTGGGGAAACTTGTGTCCACAGTGCGACATCCCCCCTTTTTCCAGGTTTGGCCTGAACATGGCCTAAAGAGACGTTTATATACTGTACATCTATATTTATTGAGAAGAGAAAATTTGCTGCTAAATACAACTACTGTCTAGAATTCTAACTGGCTCAGTCACTTTAATGAGTACATGCAATGTGTATAGATTTTAAATTTTTTCGTTTTTTTGAACTGGTGGTATTAACAGTGATTTTTTTTTTCTCGTTATTTCCATTTTAGTTTATACAAAACTTCTTAAGCATGCAAACAAACAGAGATCATGATGCTGTTCCCAGCTTCACCATTCACCCACCATTAAATGAAGTTTTTGGGATGCTGTTTTTTTTTTTTTTTTTTAGAAAATATGATTTAATCCCAACTGGTGGCTTATATCCCATAAACCTGTGCTGTCAAAGCTCAGCACTATAAGATACTTGTCAGGACTGGCTGATCATTCCGGGATGCTGTTTTCTCTGTTGTGACCAATGAACAAAAGCATGAGAGAGAAAAGGCTATATAGAATTATTAATAAGGGCATTACATGATTAGTTACACTTCCCAAATTTTTCAGAAAGTATCTCATCTTTTTCTGCCCCAATTTGGAAATATATCAACATTCTGTTAGAAAGAGGAGATGCAGTGACTTCCTCGTGTTCGTATCTTCTCCTTTCAGCCATTCCCATCTCCATCAAAATGTAAAAATGGATGGTTTTTTCTGGATTGCCTCCATTATTGTGTTGCATGCCTGCTCTGTCGTATGAGGAAGTCCATAGCTACTCCTAATTACGGGAGCACTAGACACAGTCCTACCCTTGGAGAATATGATACTCTTCAACAGTGTTACAAAAGATGCTTTGTATAATGTTCTTTAACTTTATTTGTGGATAATTGTTATTGGTGTGGGATTTCGTTGCAGATGCACTCCCTTTTTTTTTTTCAAAGAGTAAAGAAAATAAAACCTATAATGTAAACAGATATCTGAAAAGTGAAGTGTTCTCAATGTAAAAGATACATTTATGGCACTCAAAAAAAGCATTCAATGCTTTGTTTATTGAAAATGACAAGACATTCTTTACAATACAAAATTATACAGAATACAAACTGTATACCAAGTCCAGTATAAAAAAGAACATTACAAGTGTTACAAAGGTTTTCCATTGATTTGAAATCTCGTCTTCATTAAAAGATTTTCGGAGAAAAAAAAACAGTCAACAAGGCACAGCCGATACTATCTGAGAAGCATAGTGCATATAAAACATACAATACCACGCGTGGGAAACAACCTGTTCCACTTTGTGATGAACATTTAAGGGAGAAAGAAAAGACTTAAACAAGATTAAAAACCAAGCTCTCTGCACAGAATAAGCGGCTGGCTAGTCTTTTGCAGCTACTTGTACGTCACTTCTATCCGTGGTGGACAGGGTCATGTGGAAATGTGCTGTACGTAATCATAAAGGGCCAGATGTCTCTCAGACACCTTGGCATATGGCTTTTACCAAGTGCTTTCTACTGGAATCTGAAGCAACACAAGTGCAAAAAGGTGAGGTCACATACTGTCTCGTAGGACTTTTCTGATGCTAAATTTAATAAGATGGACGAGAGATCGCTGCTGCTGCAGATGACACGTTTTCAGCGAGAGATGGATGTAGATGGGAGGTTTTTAGCAGATCCTGGATCAGGATTTGTGTGTGGTGGGGGACAGGAGCACAGAGGAGGGTGTTCCTTCCAGGGTTGGCAGGGGGACAGGCATGTGTCCGTTGATTAGGCTGGGGAACTGTGGAGGAAGAGAAAAAAGGGGATTGGAGTTAGCAAGGAGGGGAAAGAGGCTCTATGAAAGCTGCTTTCCGGTGAGGAACTGCAGCATTGTCACTGCGTCGGTTTCCTGTTTTTTTTTATTCATAGCGCCTCTTCCTTTTCGTCTGTGTCCCCTCAACCTCCACAACAGAAGGAGAAGTCAACAATATTTGTGCACAGAGAATCCGGTATGGTGTGCCTGCTTGTTCCTGTGGCGGGGGTGTGGTGTATGTGTGTGTTTCACAAATGAGGAGCAGCTCTCAAACCAGTCCACCCTGTTCAAACCGGCTCCCCTGGGCTCAAACAGGAAGTATTCACAGGATTTCCTCTCCCTCTCGCAAACGCTGAAACAGGATACCTCTGCTGGACCTGCTTACTGAGTCTCAACTAGTTTCACAAGAGCTGGTGCCTGCCGATCTCAAAACATTTTGATTTTAAGCTTTACCTTTGACTTCAGTCAAGTCTTCTACTTTAGAATGGCACACCATAGTTTAAGAGGATAATGTGATCACATCAGGCATAAGGAACAAATGTATATCTGTTCCAAATGGCTGGAAATGGGTTCTCCTAAAAAAAAAAAATACACATCTCTCCTCACCTGATTTTAATAACTGCTGGGAAGGAAAAGGAATCTGCAGTGGAGCCAAAGTGTTTCAACTTCTGCCTCGTCTTTCTAACACGACCAGTAAACCGCAATCCTCAGAGCACACATTCTGGTCTATTTTTCTGTCCTTCCACTGCATGTCTACACCTGCATGTGTTTATTTCTTACCTGGAAGAGGGAGCTGTGGCCCTGCAGCCGGGCGGGACTGAGCGGGGCGACGGGGCTCAGGCTGCTCCAGAAGTGGATGCCTGACAACAGTGGACTGTGAGCCAGCAGCAAACCGGAGTGAGTCTGTGAGGAACAGAGAGGGAGGGAAGCTTCATGTAAATAGGAGAAACGAGCGAAGACAACATTTTATTTTATTTTTTTTAAAGAAATGCTCTTGAGGGCTTAGGTAATGCGAAACATGCCGAAATTGTAAATGGACGCGTATTGGCGTTTGGAAAAACAAACTGACTGGGCAGGAAGGAAGTCTGTGGTTTCTCCCCCAGAATACAGGGGTGACGTCGGGATGGGAGGAGAGGGGGAGGGGTGGACAGTGGGGGTTGTTGATTGGGGAGGGGGGTTCTTCAAGCACTTGGAACGCCAACTAGAGAGAAAACATATGAAATCAATTTCTGCCTCCCTCTCGCCTGGTCTCCTCTCCCCCTCCCCCCTGCTTTACTTTCCCCTGTGTCACCTCAGAAGTGAGCCAGTGTTGCAGGGAGACCAGCCCTGCTCCCATTATTAATGGAATTATTGGAGCATATGGCATCACTTAGGGCCTCTTCTCTCCTCTCATAGGTTGGACTTGTGGAAGATTTCTGTAAATCGCTTGTTGTTCTCTGATCTCACTTTTTGCCCCCTCATAAACAGATGGCGTGAGTGCAGCTTTAATACCTTTTTCAATTTGTGGAGAAGCCTCTGATGTGGCAGGGACTTTCCTTTTTTTTAAAAACCCTCCAATGTAATAAAATCAACAGCGAAAAACAGATTAGAATATTGTAATTAGCAGTTGGTGCTTGTAGGTAGAGCCTTTGGGGTTATGGCAACCATTAAAACAAACCAGAATGTCACGGCTGGTTTACTTTTTGTCAGTTCCAAAAACTGGGTCAGTTTTCTAGGAGTCCTCTCATTTAAATTCAGCCAACCACAAGATTTTCAAACCAACTATTGAAATACCAGCCCTTTCATGTTATAAATTTGATCTCAAACCAGAATGTCACGGCTGGTTGAGATCAAATTAATAACAACATAAATCTAAATTCAAACATATTTCTAGAAGACTGTTATTTGAATAATATGTTGGATCAAGCAGTCTGAGTTTGCATGTTGTTCAAAACAAAGTACAATTCTTGTGTGAGATAAAAGTATCTGCGCTAGAATCCAACCAATTTACCTTTCCTGTCTACTAAAATAAATACAGCGGAAGTATTTCCACCAACAAATGTTAGACGTCACTTGCTGCTTTAGGGACAGTGACATCATACTCTAGATAGATGCAATCATCTCCCTGTGGCCAGCTAGGCTGCAGCACACAAGGGTTGGAAACCAATAATATCAAAGGATTATTTGGTTGCTTTTAGATCTTTCTATTATGGAATTCTCCCTACTCCAGCTGTGGCTGCCACAGAGTGACAGAATGGAGAGAACTAGTATAAATTGTGTAAATAAGCAATAGCAGTACTGGGGTGTGTGAATATGTCTTGACTGGACAGCAGGTTTTAGAGTGCTCTTGTTAATTCTAGATACTCCTTATTTGTAGCAACTATTACTATTGTTATTAGTCATATTATGTATTTCTGTTATTGTTATGGCAAATTTGTCTATGCTCCCTTCCTCTATCAAGTCCGCTTAGCACAACCTGTTCACGCTGGGACTGCTACACCTTTATTAAACTTATCGGTTGTGTATAAACCTAACAAAGACGTAATGGGGGGATGGGTCATTATTGTCGGAGGATAAATGGAGGAGGATGAACTGGTCCTGAAGCTCCTAACCCCGAGCAGAGGATTATGTAAAGCGCTACTAATGACATATGTAAAACGTCATAACGGACGCCGGCGCCCTGTTACAGGTCACGCTTTTTTGGTGTGCGGAATGCCAGCATGCGGTCGAAGATACACACTGGTCTAACATTATGCTGCCTTTGTTTTGTTTGGTGTGAATAGAAAAAGGCAGCTATGGACAAGTCATAGTTATGTCGCTACTGCAAAATATAAATGTGATTCTTTCTATGTGTTTGGTCTTTGTTAGATGGGAAGTTTCATGACATACTTTAAAACCACAAAAGTGATATCATCATCGTTGGGATGAGTCGTCACACCTGTGCAGTGAAGAATGCAGGAGTGAGCGAGCCGGATGGCAGCGCTGGACTGTTGAGGGCGATGGAACCGATGTCGCTCCCTGCGAGTAGCAGAGACGGGGCAGAGATCTCCAGAGCTTTGGGCTTTTTGCTTTTTGGTGGGAGTCCATCTCCTTGGTTACTACTACTACTACTACTACTAGTAGAACTACTGCGGCCGCTGCTGCTGCTCTTCTCGGGAGGCTGAAGGGCTCGCTCCCTGTGCCCTGAGGAAAGGTTGAGGGGCTGTGCGTACTGGTCAGAGTCCTCCTCCTTGGACGCAGGACTCCAGCTTCGACCAGGCTGGGTATGGGGAGAGCACGGAGAATGGAGTTTGGATAGCCTGGAGGAGATGTAGGTCTCAGGCTTTGCCGATGGAGGGGAGCTCCTTTCACTGGCGTTAGTGCCAAAGCGAATGACGGAGCGTGGCGGTTCTTCTTGGTGCTCCCGCAGGGCACGGAGCAGCTCAGGTTGGTTCTGCAGGGAGCTAATGCTGAAGGAGGAGTAGAGACCAGAGCGGAGGTAGTCGTTCCGGCACTGCTGTGCCCCCAGAGCTGCCAGGGTTCTCCTCTGGGCCTCCTCCTCCCCTTCCTCTTCTTCCTCCTCCTCTACCTCAAGCTCAGAGGCCTCTCCTTCCTGGAGGGGAAACCTTCCAGAAGCCAGACCCATCTCCACAGCCTGCGGGTCCATCTTTAGGATCTCAGGGAAGGACACAAACTTATAGACAAACTTCTGGCCAATCACCTTCTTGATGATGTTCTAGAAAAAAAACAAACACATGAAATGAGGAGATTTTCACTGCCATCAACTTATGTCATGGGAATCGTGACAAACGCTATACCGAAAACTGCTGTGGTTCTACACCACAGGCAGATCTCTGCTGTGTGTTTGTTTGATGAGAAAGGGGAAGTTGACGTGTCTATCAGGTGACCTAGTGGGTTAAGAGAGAACTAAAAATATTTCCTGATGCCACATTCCTTTCACTAACTACGGGTGTAATCACATAACTAGTTGGGAAGACTAACCGAGTAGCCCATGGACTGTAGTCCGTTCAACTCACCTTGTCATAGTAGTAGCGCAGTGCTCTGCTCAGCTTGTCATAGTTCATGTTGGTCTTGTTCTTACGAAGCCCCCACAGCTTTGCCACTTCCTCTGACTTGAGCAGCTTGAACTCTCCATCCGTGGAGGTCCAACATATCAGGTGCTTGTGACTTTGGTCGAGCAGTAGCTGCAGCAGGAACTGCCACAGAGTGATGGCACTGTCCATACCTGAAACGTGACACGAGAAAATCATCACATGATAATGTCTCACTGGTCCTTTGCTTCCACTGAGACAAAGAACCAAAAACGACTTCTACTCCACCTGCATGGTTCATAAAAAAACACACATTGTACATTGTGCGCCTAAGTAGACTACTCACAACACAAATGCCTTATGTTTCATCTTAATGAAATGCTTCTCATCCTGATTTCTATCTTGCCAGTGTACTTAGCCACATGCAGACTAAATAAGATTACCGTCTGAAGGGTGAACGTCTGTTTGAGCCGTAATATGCGGAAAAAGGAAGAGCAGACCAGGATGAAAAGAACAGTGTGTGTTCAGGAGCATAGTGTAATGCGGCAGCAGCGGCAGCCAAAGAGAAAAAAGTATATGGAGGAACAACAGCTCAAGCCAGAAATATGCTGTGGTTCAACCTGGCCCTCTCTCCACAGGAAGTATGACGGGCCCAGGGTGGGTTATTCCCTTAATAGAGGAATGTGTAGCCTCCAAGCTCCTGTCTGCCTGCTAGGAACTCACATGTTAATAGTGTTTGTGTGTTTTTTGGAGAAAGACTGCTTCTTTAAGCAGAAAGTATCATCAGGCTTGAATCAATTTGGCAAATCACGTATATAAGTCATACATTAAAGCTCCGAAAAAACAATGTCCTCTCCAGCATCTCAAATGAGAGAAATTTTGCTGCACTATTCGATTTGTATCCATTTGAATAGAATAGAACATTTGAGTTTAAGACGTTTGATCAGAAAAACAAGTAAGTTTTATGGATGTTTATACCTAAAGAAAATGATGAAATGATGGTTTGTAGCAGGTCTACAGCTGAGAGACTCTCATATGTCATACACACATCATTAATCAAGGATGATAGTCAGCTCGATCATTTGTTTTGGTGCTTGCGGGCTTACCATACCATTACTATTTATATATATATATATATATATATATTTATATATGTTATAGTATACATATTCTTATTTAACAAAGAGCATATGGACGTAGCAATATGAAAGAAAGTCTAAAATTTGACAGCCTCATATTTTAGACTTTCCTTGATATTGCTACATGCATAAGCTCTTTGTTAAATAAAAATATGTATCATAGAGAAAGATATTGATATTAGTTACTGTTCAGGATGGCTCTCAAAATGAAAAACTGACCAAGCATACTGACTCCTACACACCGACCGACAGCAAACTGTTGTCATCGTGTTATTACTTATTAGTAGCTGTGAGGTCTGATTAGTGCCTAATGCCATAAAATAATAACAGACCAGCCTTTCAGCCACCACACGTCTGTCTAGGGTGGGAGTGCTGAACTCATTTCCGACACTTACTTTCCCATGAGTTTTCTATCTGCCATGTGAAACTACAAACCTGTCAAAGTCAGGACTTCCTGCTATTCTACTCCCAAGGACAAATGGTGAGGAGAAGGGATCCCACAGCAGGGGAGCATTTCCCTAGTCCTGCCACACTTCCCACAAAAATCCCAAAGGGAGAGGGTCAAAAGATAGGATAATTGTCCACGTTACACAGCTCCATCCTTTAACCCACTCAGAACCCAGACTTCATTTGGGATTTTGACCACTTTGAATGTTCCAGGACTGCTTGCCTGACAGGGCTACAAATAAGCCCGGGTAAATTATTTAAAAAATCACCTTTACCAAATGCTGCTAATAGAATAGACAAGCTTGAAGATATCAAGCAGATAATCAGACATAACTCCTACAGATATCAGAGTGAGATTTATATCTCGTAAAGAACACTAAATGGGTACTTTATATGCAGGGGTGTCACCAGACTCATTTGCAGGGGGCCAAGCCCCAGTCTGCCACCAGTAAAATCACATTACTGATGAAAGGTCTTTACTATTTGTGAGTGGATTCATTTGAAGTATCAAGGGTAAAAATTTATCAAAATAAAATACTATAAAAGATCAAAATCATAATATTTTATAATCTATAAATCCACACGATATATTCATATCCTGAATAAAACCCCATGTAAGCTGGTGTAGTGCTACAAAAGAGGTATGATAACATGATGGGACTGAAGTTTTCAATAATTCCAATTATTTTATTTTGCTCATAAAAAAAGCTTTCCTAGACCTGATTTATACGAGAGAAAATATTTGTATTGCCAGAGCTGCTACGAGCTACGCATGGACTAAAATGCAATGTTTACCTGTAAACTGAAAGCTAAGAAAATGACTCCCGGAGGTCTGGACAGAATGCACACATGCACTGTCAGATTGTTGTTTGTTAAAAGTTGGTATGCTTCTTCATAGGAAACACATCACAGTGAAATATCAGTAGGAACCTGGTCTCCGTTCAGAAGAAAAAGCTTTGGGAGCAGTTACACTTACACAGAGGGAATATATAACATAAATATTTTCTGGATTTTAAGGTCCCTACGGAAACTCAACACATATCATAGAAGGACCAACAGGAACCGCCCATGCTGACAAAATAAAGAGCCTTACTGTTGTGTGGTGAAGTCTTCATATTAGGCAGTCTAACATTGGCAGCAGGCAATTTAGCACAGGCATCATGAGTTTGAGACCCCCAGTGCGCCTTGATTTACAATTTCATTAGTTTATCTTCCGTAATTATTATTTTATTATTATATTACATTTTAAGTGTTTTCAGAACAAATCTTATAGGTGAATATCCAACAGGGTTGATGTAGAATCTAGGATAAATTAACTTTAAGGGGGGCTTGGGCCTCTGTGGAGCTTAATTTCTAGAAACGCCCCTGCCAAGAAGAACATTACAGCAACAGGCCAGGCACAGAGATACCGTCCCTCATACAAAGCGGTACCTTCTGTGTCCCCGTGAGAACCGCAGACAGTTTTTCTAGGAACATTACAGGAACATTGTGGTGGTTTTGGCCGGGGATCAGGAGCCCTGCTGCGGATGCTCGGACTGAGAGGTCTCGCTGTGCGCACAAAGCCCTCCAGTGTGTCGGTTGAACGGAAACTCCTAATGAGATTAGATGGTGTGTGCAGACATTACTTAGCCATGACTAAATCTGCTCTCTTCCTGTTCGCAGACGGTGGAAAATTCAACAAGGGCCTGCAAGAAAAGCATCCCTAAACAGCGGCTCTACACCCTGGAGCTGTTTGGCGTCTTTTGTGCGCCTCTGTTATTTATGGGAGGCTACGGCTGTATCCGGGACATAAAGTTTGTCGGGAGCTTTATTCGGTTCCACTGACTCAATTTCAAGATGTTGCTCGGACCGGAAGAAGAACCAAAGCTCACCATTCTTGTTTAGAATTAGAAATCACATTCGATATGATGGCTTTTAAGCAAGGCATAAAAGTTCACCTCCCAGACGATCCATGTAAAGAGTGAAAACTATTCACGCTATTTCACCACTAACAATCGGCGATCAACCCGTCTTTCGCTGCTCACACAAAGATTTATTATGGCTTACCTGCGAACTTTTGCCTCAACAAAACTTCACGGTGCGGTTCCCATCTTTTCCATGCCTACTTCTCGTCTCCACGGTTGTGCTGGACTGAAATAGGATCCTGGGCTTTTTCTCTTTCTGAGCAGGAAGTTGGAGCAGGCAGACACAGAGCCGGCTCACTTCCTCTCCCCGACGATTCCCCAGGCGGTTTGCCGTCTGTGTAAACACACTTTGCCTCCCCTCCTCTTCTCCTCTGCATGCCCGCTGACGGCCAGCAGCAGGCCTCACAGACGCTCACAGAAACTCCTTCAGACCGTAAAGTGACATCATCACTCTGCAGCCTGTCGTGGTGCTTTCAGGAACACCTCGTTACTTCAAGCACTCCTGCACATATCAGCCTGTCCTGTTCAGCTTTCATGAGGTTCCTTCTGCTACAGCACAGCGAAATAACCCTTCGATTTCCTCACCAACAAAGTTAACTATGGACTAATTATATATTTGTATATTCTGTTGATTTGGGGGCTTGTATTAAATTAACAATTCAGACAGTCTGAATTTACCACAAAATGACACCGTTTGGTCAAGCGTGTTTTTAAACGGTAAAAAAAATAATCCGATTTATAAAATTGATTTCCATGAAGAAATATTAAATTTCATAGAAAATAGTCAATTTTTTATTATATTAACTCACAATTCTGGAAATACATTTTGTAGGAAAATAATTTACCCTTTCATACTTTTTTGGTTGCATGATGTTACATAATTTTTGTATCTTATCAAGTAGGACTGTCACTCTAGCCATGAGTAATGCCTCCTCTTCGTTGGAAACTTTGTTCACCAGGGTTGTATCCTTGACCCCTTACTCTTTAACATATATTACTGCCACTCGGTTGATTTTAAATAGGTTCAGTTTAGTGGCACACATTTTTCAATCAGACTCAAAATGAGCTCAACCAAACAGTTAAGCAGGATATTAACTGATTAATTCAGTATCAGGGCGTGGAGATGCTTTAATTGCAGGAATTTTTTGAGTAAATCTATACTTTTCATTTTTAAAAATGCATCTTGATAGGGAATAATTAATTGAATAAGAAAGATTACAAGAAAGGACCAACGGTAACTTTTAATTAATTAAATAGAAATTAATAAAATAGAGCAACTTTATTAATCCTCACAGGGAAATCAGAATGTTAAAGCAACATCTATAAAGTAAAAGCAGTGGTTAAGAAAATACACATTCAAGAAATATTATAGACATATATATATGTGTCATTATTATACAAATATGTACCTACAAACGTAAACACTCATATACACACATTTTATATATATATGTATAAATATATATTATATTATATATATATCGATATATAATATATATATGATATATATATTATATATAGATATAGATATTATATATACATATTATATGTATTATATAATATATATAATACATGCACAAAAAAATTAAAGGGAACACTTCGATCACACATCCCAGATCGGGGTGAATGAAATATTCCAGCTGAAAATCTTTATTGATTACATAGTGTAATTTGTTGAAAACAAAATAAAGTGAGAACGATCAATTCAAACCAAAATGATTTACCCATTGACGACTGGATTCAGAATCATACCCAAAATCGAAGAGGAACAACGAGATCCCTGGCTGATCCAACTTTTGTGATTTCCTCAAGACTTTCCTCTAATGTGACTCAGTAGTTTGTATATACTCCACGTGCCTGTATGCACTCCCTACAACGTCTATGAATGCTCCTGATGAGACGACGTATGGTCTCAAGGGGGATCTCCCTCCAGACCTGGATCATGGCATCAGTGAGCTCTTAGACATTTGGCGATGCGACATGGCGGCGGATGCAACGATACATGATGTTCCAGAGGTGCTGGATTCAGGTCTGGGGAAAAGCCAGGCCAGTCAATGGCATCAGTGCCTTAGTCATCCAGGAATTGCTGACACACTTTCCTGCTTTTCTTGCAATATTCACAAGCCACCACAAAGTTTAAGATTTCAGAAGTTTTTTATAATCATTAATTTTGTAATCTGAAAAAGGAAGGTTTTTATGATTATTTCCAACACTTGACTGATTTGTTTAGTATCATGTCAACAATTAATAGAGAAATAGCTATAATGCCTCTATTACCTGAAACGAAATTACCAAGACTAGCAAACACCTATAAAATGGCAATTTTGCGTGAAAACAACCCAGCTGGGGCAACATGTCTAGGATTGTGCCATTGGCATGCTGAAGGCAGTTCAAGAGGTCCTGGCTGTTTAGTGAAGTGCCCTGACCTGAGAGCGACACTGAACATCCTCCTCAAGAAGATGGACTGCAATAAATGCTGATGGGGGACAGATTCACCCAGCTTACATTTGTATGTGGGGCCCATACTGGTAGGCAGAAAATGGTTACGTAATGGTCCAGTGCCAGTTGGCTAAATGGTGACATGCAGGGTTGGTCTTTGTTTTTGGTGGACCACTGCTGGGAAAAAAACATTCAAGGCCCAAGTTGTAATTCTATGAGGTCACTTAATCGGCACTACATGATCTGAAATCTGCAAGTAGGATTATCATTGGTTGTATTATGGTCAAATTCCAGTGACCCAAATGGGTTTCGTTTCAGGACCAAACTGGACGCTGGGTGGTAGACATATTCAAAACTTATCTCAGTTTCTGTTTCAACTACTATGTTACCGGGGACTGTTGGGTCTTGTTACTTTTTATATACATCATTCATCATTATTATCAATCCTTCAAAGATTACAAGAAAAAAAATGCAGGTTTTTAGTTTCATAGAATACAAACTAAAGATCAAGCAAATTTGCAAATCAACAAAGTGGTGAATTTTGAAATCTCTTGAGCACAGACAAATGAACGATCCTCGCCAAACTATTTCTCTGTGACCGCGAACCGTGTGTGTGACCACTGGGATATGTAGAAGAACATTAATATGAAAGATTTTTTCCTGGTGCTTTTGATATATAAATCTTTTTATAACTTAACGACTGTGTAAGTGTGGCAGACAGTTGATATTTTTTGTGTTTCTGCTCCAACTGATACACTAAAAAACTATTTGAATGAACTTGAACAATTCTGGAAAGTATTTATATTTGATAAATGGGTATCCTTCAGTATAAAGCAATTATATTGGTCTAACTTAACTTACATGGGTTGGGTAAATGTAATTTATTAGGGTTGATCTACTGTGAATAGATCTAATTTTATATAGGTTGGTCCAATTTCCAGTAGTAAAATTACCTGTCTAAGGTGAGTTCTTATAAACCAAAATAATCAAGTTTGTCCAACAGAATTACTTGGTTCTGAAAGAAACCTGTTTAGTCACCTAGAGATACTGATATGATTTAAATAAATTAATCCGAAGAATACCTTTTGAATGCTAACAAAGTGAATATTAAGAGAAATTTAAGTAACTTCAGTTTTTGCATCAAGGGTATACGGAATCACATCGCTGTCATGCCAGCAAATGAAGAAATTCAGTATCCCGTTATAACTCGACGGTTTTAAAATTTCCACATGATAGTTTTCACATTATAACGTGATAGATTATTTTCATGTTCTATCGCTATAATTTTCACTTGTTAACATGATTCACGTTAAAAAATGTGGAAATTATCTATCATGTTATATAACATGAAAATGATCAGGTAAAAATGTGAAAATAATTGTGTTATAACTTGATAGGTTTCACATTTTTAACTGATTGTTTTCACATTATAACGTGTGATTATTTTCAAATTATATAGTGATAATTGTCACGTGTTTACGTGATTCACGTTAAATAATGGGACAGTTATCTATCCCGTTACAACATGAAAGGCAGTTTGTCCACCAACAGAGAATCAGATGCGGTTGGCTGTTCACAGACGTCGTGAGATAACACTATTTTGATCCATGTACAACAAACCCATAAATGATTAAGGGTCTAAATATGACCCCTTTGCTTCTAGCAGATTGTGCGTTGGTTAAGTAGAAAAACGATGACTGGAGTCTCCCTAAAGAAATTTTAGCATGGATTTTTATAATACTTTGAAAAGGTTTCATTGGGACTCTTGTTCTTTTTGCCCTAACATAAATGAGTTGAAGATATCTGACAGCAAATATTAATAGACCTCCCATGGATAGTAGTATTCTGTGGCGTAGCTTGTGCGGGGCCAGGGGGGCTGTTGCCCCAGGCGCAAAATTCTTAAGGGCTCCAAATTTGAAAATAATTTTTTTTTTTGTAATAATAAATACAAAATATCGCCCCCTTCATTTCACAAAGAATATCTCCTGCCCTAAAAGGCGCTTTTATTTGTATTCTTTCGGAACTGTACCAAGTCTGTGGGACTCAGACTTCTTATTTCATTACTGGCTTGGATTTTTTGTAAATACACCGAAAATCGAAAAAATTTGCTGAGATGTGTTTTATTGCTTGTGTCTTGCTGAAATGCTTCCTTCTTGATTTACCTTTTTTCATTTCATATTTTATATATGGTTTGAACTAACTTTAGCCAAACAGCCTATTTGGTATAGGCTTAACAGAGGATGCCCTTCCTGACGCGACCCCCCATTTTTGCGGCCTCGGGACCGGCATGAGAAACATACAGGCTTAAGTGTAATTTCCATTTTTGCAGATGCCGGTACTATAATGTTCCATATCATGCAGAAGAAAAACCATAATCATTTCACAAAGTTGAAATGGGGGCTTTTATGTCCTGGTCTTTGTCATGTGTGTGACACTGATTGATGTTAGCAGGTCACTTTTTGTATCCTGTTTAGGTTAGGGGTGTGATAGGCCTACTTGGCCCGGGCGCTGGTAACCCACCACTAGTCTTTCTTTCAAAAATAATTTAAGAATACCATCTTTATTTCTCCTTTGGGAGCAAGAGCCGCTGTTTTATGGATTGCAGAATCACATTTGGTTTGGGAGTGTGAAAACGCCAGCGGTCAGCGCGTGCAGCAGAGTTCACCCAGAACTGTACACTTCTGCTTCTGGATCCAAGCAGTTCCATATTTGTCGTCAGGGTGATTCAATAAAGAGTCCAAACATCACCGACGTTGAGGTCAGTGGTCAGTGTGTCATCTGCGAGGCGTGGCGGTATACCGGTGCGTCTGATTGGTGGCCGGCGCAGAGGCGACGGAAGGTGGTACCTTGGAGAGCGGCGGGCAGAGCTCACTGCTGCAGAGTCCCGCTGCAGCGCCATGCCTCGATTTACCGTCCACATCAGAAATGAGTGGCTGACAGTGCCCTGCCGGGATACCGCAAGCACCATCCGGTGGCTCGGACAGGAGGCTCTGAAACGTTACACGAAGAACAAACCGGACAACGGCGGCATCGAGGCTGTGAGGGACACTCGTTTTGTGGTGCGGAGGTGCCAGGGTTTGGGTTTGCTGGATGCGGATGACACCGTCGAGGATGTTCTGGAGGATAATGACTTTGTCGAGCTTGGTAATGACCCCCCGCATCTAAAATATAAGAAAAGAAGGCATCACATGTGAGGGGGGTTGGATGTGTTTCACAGTCAGTTAATTGCACATGAATGCCCCTGTACCAACTTTAACAGACATTAAATAAACTTACATGAGACACCACTAGAACTATGCTCTGCTTTTACAGCCATTGAAGGTGATACCATGTCTCCTGACTTTATCCCATGCGAGCCTGGAGTTTCTCATCTGTATCCTTCAACTTGTTGAGTGTTTGTGTTCTACTCACAGTGGATATGTGGTTACTGCAAAACAAATACTGCTAGTCAAATCAGGTTTTCACTTTTGTTCAAGCTATTATATCACTTTAAATGGTAAATTGGGTTTCATGCTCTCTGTATACAATCAATATTGTAAAGGGCATCATTTTTTGCAGAATGCTCCTTAGTTGAAGTGTATGAAACAGAACAGCAGCATACAGGGAACCAGAGGAAGTAAGTGTTTAGCCATTCTCTGTTAAATGTTAAAACATGCCATACAGACTACTGTGTAAAACGGCTTATTCTGTGCAGTATATTGCTCTGGATGGCAACAGCCTGACATCGACAGATCTGGTCAACTTAGGAAGGGGACTCTACAAGATAAAGGTAATGATCCACACACGCTATATGTTATCATAGCTGGTTTGTGGTAATCTTTGACTTAACTTAATCATTCCCTTTATCTACTTTCAGCTGACTCCAGATGCAGAAAGAAAAGTTGTACAATCAAGAGAGCTTCTGGATAGAATTGTCAAAGAAAACAAAGGTTAATTTCACATATGAATCAAGACCTTAGATTTATATAATGTTTAGTATCTGCTATAATATTTCAGGAATGAGGCATCCCATTCATTCACTTCCCTTTCTCTTCTCCTCCACTAGTTGTCTATGGAATCACAACAGGTTTTGGCAAATTTGCCAGAACCGTCATTCCCACAAGCAAACTCAAGTAAAGACTATATATTTAGATTTATAAGTATACATATATATATATATATATTTTTAATTTTGTGAGGTAGTTAGAGCTCATGTTGGACAATGAGCCATTTATATTTGCTGATTGATCATCATGCACTTTTTGTCCCACAGGGAGCTGCAGGAGAACTTGGTGCGCTCCCACTCAGCGGGTAAGAAGAATCTTCACTGGTTTAGACGTTTAAAACTTCAAAACAGACTGTGCACCCGACAAGGTGTTTTACATTTTATTGTATTTGTATCCGCATCACGAATTCTAATCTACGGTTTGTAGGTGTCGGAAACCCATTGAGCCCAGAGAGGACACGCATGCTGCTTGCTTTGAGGATCAATGTACTGGCCAAAGGGCACAGTGGAATCTCTTTGGAAACCCTGCATGCCATGATCCAAGCCTCTAACGGTAAACCATTAGCCCAGTATCACCTTAACTGACCTGGAATATCAGCCTCAGTCTTTAGGGATCACTATTTGTGAAGCATACTGCCATCTGTACTGTCTTTACATGTAACTCATTTTTACCTGCAGCCTCCTGCCTCTCCTTTGTCCCTGAGAAAGGATCAGTGGGTGCCAGTGGAGACTTGGCACCCCTTTCTCACCTAGCCCTTGGGCTTATGGGAGAGGGTAAAATGTGGTCTCCCAAGAGCGGATGGGCAGATGCAAAATATGTAAGATCTATTGATGGGATTGTCGTAATGATGTTCCTGCGGTTATATAACAAGAAATTGCTTAATGCTGCAGGAAATGTGCTTTTTGCTTGTAGGAAAGGTTAATGAAAGGTCACAAGGTCTAGCAGGAAAACATGTTTGCTTTTTGATGATCCCTTGACCTTTCATATGTTTTCTCTCTTTTCATTCCTGGTTAGGTCCTGGAGGCCCATGGACTCAGGCCAATATCACTAAAGCCTAAAGAGGTAATGTTTAAAACCTAGCATGCAGCTCATATTTGTCTGACCTGCACTAGTGACCAAAGGTTCACTAGTTACACAGTTTGGTTTGCCAGGTACAGAAGTTAGGACAACTAGAATAATATTCAAATTTACACATATGCACAACAGAGCACACACTACTTTGCTTTCTCCTTGTGATCTCATTAAGTCACCAGTGTTATACACTCATGTCAGTCTCTGTCTATGCCTGACAGGGTCTTGCTCTGATCAACGGGACTCAGATGATTACCTCTCTGGGTGCGGAGGCTGTGGAGCGAGCCGAGGCCATTGCCCGTCAGGCAGACATCGTTGCTGCTCTGACCCTGGAAGTGCTAAAGGGAACCACTAAGGCCTTTGACAGTGGTGAACATCAGCAGCAGTGATATTTTTTTAAAAACTAGAAGGGAGCATTTACCCGATTATTAAGATTCTGTCTTTCATTTGTTCAATCGTATTCTCTGGTCTATTCCGTCAGACATCCACTCGCTGCGTCCCCATCCAGGACAGATTGAGGTGGCCCTACGCTTCCGCTCGCTGCTGGACTCTGATCACCATCCATCCCAGATTGCAGGTTGGAGGAAAGACTAAACCCAAATATAACACATTACAAATAAATCAGATATGGTATAGCCAATGTTACAAGTAAGCAATACTCATTAAATAAGTGAATTGATTGAGTATTAAGTATTCATAAAATGCTAACACGACCAAAATGTGTGGAGTTTGCATGTTATTACACCTCACTTTAAACATATTCATCTGTAAGGAATATTTCTCCAGCCATCCCTCATCAGCTTAGTTTCAGCACTGGAGCCTTGCACTGTGATGACCCACAGCTCATAAATTGTTAAAATACAGAGGGCATTGATAGTGTTTGGCATTTGGTCATATTTTATCCAAATGACACTACAAAAAATGAATATGTGTCATCTGATGTTTCTGTGTTTCTCCAGAGAGCCACCGGTTCTGTGACAGAGTCCAGGATGCCTACACAATGAGATGTTGTCCTCAGGTTGGGAGACATTGCCAGTAGGGCGGGGGAATTGGGCCGAAAATATATAATAATACATAATATAATCACAATTATGATCCACAGTCTAGATATCAATAGGTGGAATTCACACCAAAGTCAGTGCATTTAAGTGAGGGATGTAATATTGGAGAGCCTCTCTCTTTCTCTGTCTCTCTCTCTTTCTCTTTCTCTCTCTTTTTTTGTGTGTTTCTATGCAGGGGATGTGTGTCTATTAGTAGACAGGAGCGATCGAGCAACCAGTGACTATAATTAATCGATAATGGATGAAGTTGTTCTCTCAAATAGAAAATAAAAGTAAAAACTAATAGTTGGGTTGCCAAACATTTTGGCCCATCCAAGCCTAAGTCTATGTGGATCAAATGCTATGAAGTTGAAAAAACAGAAGTCAGGAGACATTAATAACACAATCCTAACAATTTTGCAAAAGAGGGTATTGTGCACGCTTTCAAGATTCAATACGTTGAAATAGGGGTCGAATGCAGATAAATGATTTGACCATGTTGTACTGTGTATGACTGATTGTGATTACTAAAGGGTAAATTATCATTATTATTATTATTATTATATCATCAGATTGCCCAATCCTACTTGTGAACCTATACAGGATTGATCCCTGCACCCCCGATTTGGAAAGAAAGATTCTGATTGATTTATTAAAAGTGACAGTTCTGGAGCATAGCATTCACATGGTTGGAATTGGAGCAGGAAATTGTTGAAGTATTGAACTGTTTCGGAGCATAAACTTCTCTTCAAATGTGCAGGTTCATGGAGTGGCCAATGACACAATAAAGTTTGTCAAGGACATCATCAATACAGAAATCAACAGTGCTACAGACAATCCCGTATCCTTTCCTAATGAAAAGATCAGACACCTTAAAGCAGGAGAGGATTTAGCCTGTGTGGCACCCTGGGCGAACCTCCCTCTCATTCCACTTGTGCTTACTGGTTTGCCGACATATCTGACTGTAATAGCTTTAAGTTTAGGATTTTCTCTGAGAAGGATCCCAGTTGTTTATAATTGTTAATATTAGCAGACTTTGGTTCTAACAAAATGAAGAGACTGACCATTTATGTGCAATGTGGCTTATTACTCAGATTTAATTGATTACTAATACATTATCAATATATATTACAAATTCTGCAGGCTATACACAAATATTATCAGTGTGTTTTGGTCACCTCTATTTATAACTTTGCCCCCGCTGTGCCCTGGCCATTCCATTAAAAAAAACAAAAAAAAAACAAATCCTAGGACCGCCCATGCACTGTGCTCGAGATCTGGTTGGGTAACAGAAAACTTTTATGGAATAACATACCATCAAATTTAAGTTAGAGTTGTAAAAGTCTTGCTGCAGCCTACACAGATCATCATGATGTTGTATAATTATATCCAGTATTAGTTCCTGTTGGACAGAAAACAGAAGAGTGTCGCCCTGGGGGTCACAGCACAGGAACCAACCCAGCATTATATACTGTACGAATGAGTGAGCATCATCAATGAAGCTGGTCGGAGTGGGCGCCAATCTAGTCTGTGAGCAGATAGGTTTCTTCCTGCAGAGAGGAATCCCACCATCAATGGGTTGAAATGGAGAAGGGCTGCATAGCACCAGTTAAAGGAACGATCAGAAGTTGATCCGCTCCACTCCAAACCCGTCATGGACTTTCCTTGATGTGTCCGAGACCAGAACATACTTTTCTAAATATTTGTCGGATGCTGGCGCGTCAAGATGGAACCAGTTGGGCTATTGTCGGACATGCACAAACCCTGTCATGCAGACATGATATGACAGGGAGGAATGAACCAGAGGGCCGCCCAGAAAGAGAAATCCAATCAATGATGTCACCATTCAGTTTGAGTTTTTAATTGATGCTTGGCCATGCCGCCCGTAAATATGCCTCTGCTTTAAGGCCTGTTAAAGGAATTATAAGTTGTCTACAATTTTTTTGAATCAAAATTTACATTTGATCTATTTTTTTCTTAACAACTGTCCAAGATGGTATTTGCAGAAAGAGGGGAGACCATTTCAGGTGGGAATTTTCATGGCGAGTACCCAGCTAAGGTAAGCGTGTTTGGGATAGTTTGATTTCACCTGTGGCAGCTTGTTCTCCTGCTTCATGGCCCTTTCCTATCTTGTAGGCTCTGGACTTTTTGGCCATAGCAGTCCATGAGCTGGCCTCAATCAGTGAGAGGAGGATCGAAAGGTTGTGTAACCCTTCTCTGAGTGAGCTGCCTGCCTTCCTAGTCAACGAGGGAGGACTAAACTCAGGCTTCATGATTGCTCACTGCACCGCTGCTGCCTTGGGTTAGTGTAAAAAACAAAACAAAATATTGATGTTTTTGGGTTGCACACTTTAATAATGAATATGTAATCTCAGATAAATAGTTTTAAACCATATTAGAAATAGAGCAAGAAAGTTAAAAAAACATTTTCATAATATTTGTATCTCTATTTTGCAATTTTTTACTCTCTGTGGATTAACTCTAACTTCTATTTGTGTACTTTACAGTTTCTGAGAATAAAGGTTTGTGTCATCCATCCTCTGTGGACTCCCTGTCCACCAGTGCTGCCACAGAGGACCATGTGTCCATGGGAGGCTGGGCTGCAAGGAAGGCCCTGAGAGTCGTGGAGCATGTGGAGCAAGGTAAGGCTCTCATCCCCAAACAAGTGAGCATCAATTCATTATCAGTATTATAATTTTTAAATTCTGTCTAAGTAACGATGAAGCACAAATATGGGCGTCAAAACGCTAGACACAACTGTGATAGACAACACAACCAAAAAGATATCAAACAATAATACTAAGACAGTGCAAACAGAAGATTTTAGAAGAAAAACGTTAATAAATGATATTACGAAGACAGAGGGTAAAAGTCAGTAAACTAGTAGGGAATTGTTTGTGTTGTGTGCAGGTGTGAGTCAGTCTGTGGCAGTCTATGTCATTTCAATGAATTAAAGTGGACTATGGTATGATGATAATAATATTTCATATACTACTAAAAATAACAATTGTAATAGTTGCCAACATAAATAATTACACAAATATACCAACCAGCCACAAAACCACAACCACCAACCTCTGTGAAATTCTTGAAACTCTTAAAACTACTCAATGAAAAGGAAAAAAAGATTTAAACACTTTATGAAAATGAAACATTTTTATCTCCATGACTAGATGCTATCTAGTTGAGTTGTTTGAAGTTCACAGCCTCCAGCATTTTAAACGGGATCTGAACCATTTCATATTGAGGTAGATTAGAAACATCCTGTTCCCGCTCCGTCTTCCAAAATCCAAGTGCAAAGGTTCCAGTGTTGAAAATTGTGCCAGTGTACACCAACCATAGATAAAACTGCATCAGCAAACATTTGCATGGTGGTGAGTAAAAGCTCATTGGGTAGTTATGGTGGCTAAGCATGAAACTGCAGTTTCATTCATAACTTCATAACTACTAACAAGAATAGGGGTTATAATAGGTGTAAGAATAGACTTAAGTAACAGCTGGAAATAGTATAGAGGTTTTTACTCTAAAACAATACTGTCTGTTATAATACTGGAAGAGCTTAGTTAAATCCATCAAGAATTTTTAATTTAAGTGACAATCCCTTGTAATCTATTTAAATGAACGAACTCAATGATGCATTGACTCATAGTACAATGATTAAACTCAAAGACTGGACCATGCACAGCGTCTCCATTGAACTCTACAATCTCTCCGACCACCACCTGAGGATTGGCTGAGAGCATTGGTGATAAATCCAGAGATCTCAAACCCTCTTAAAACTCGATGATTGGTGAATTTAATAATTACCACTAAAATGAAGTAGATATTTTAAAGAATAGTATGACTTACTAAACAAGCAGTATAGGTGATATTTAGCAGTATTCTAAGCCAACTGGATTTTTCCTGTTATCAGTTCTTGCTATAGAGCTGTTGGCAGCCTGTCAAGGTATTGAGTTCCTCCGCCCTCTTCTTACCACCACGCCGCTGGAGAAGGTCTATGAACTCGTACGCAGTGTGGTCAAGTAAGTCAAACAGATGTGGCCAAGGTACAAAAGTTTTCAGGTTTTTGCTGAAATGATGTGCCGGGTAGTTAATATTTATCCACTGTTCCACTTTTTGACTGCCTCATACTCACATCTACTCTGCCATTGACAGACCGTGGATTAAAGACAGATTCATGTCTCCAGACATTGAAGCTGTTCACCGGCTTTTGCTTGACCAGAAGGTAATAATAATAATAATAATAATAATACATTTAAAATGTCACGGATGTTAAGTCTTACCCTTGCTGTAAAATGTGTTCAGTGTATTTTTGAAATGACATCTGAATATTTTCTCGTCAGGTTTGGAATGTGGCCAAGCCTTATATCGACAAGTATAATACAGAGTACATCCCAGAGTCCCGTCCCGTCTCTCCCACTGCATTCTCTCTGGAGTCTCCAGCATCACCAAGGAAGCGTGCTCGTCATGAGTGACAGCTTGGCCAGTTTTTCTTATTTTACGAATTCTAAAAAAAGAAACCTCATACATCAATACTAAAGTGGATTTTAATTGTTTAAACCAAGTAAAATCTTTGAATTAGGATACGATGTTATATTTACCCATTCCCACCAAATCAACACATTGATTTTGGATTTTGATTTTAGTGTTTTTAAATGATATCTTTATCATTTTACAATTTCCTATAAACGTATTTCGTCCGTAGTTATTGGGTATGAGTGACACGGATGTGCACGAGAGTTCTATTTATCTAAACTTTGTAACCCACTTTTAAAATGTGCCTAATTGAATTTGCTACCGGACTACCTCAGCCATTATACCATTTACATTTCAAATATTTTATAATGATGGAATACAATATGAAAAAATGCTTTTATTCTTGTGTAATCCTATGAGATCTTAAATGATTGTTATCTATATATATTTGAGATTCAACAACACAGCAATTAAAGATTCTCTAACATTTCCATGATTACGTAAGCCCTTCATTCTCCTTGTTGTGTCTCCAATGTGCCGTGCCTTAATGATCTGTTGGGGATCATTATTAGGATTCCTTTCAGCAGTGACAGTGACAGAAGTATTGATTATGGAATACATATGGGGTCATTATTTCCTTTTAATTACAGAAATCCTAATATGCACAAAGTTTGGTTTCACGGTAGTGTATGCCTGTTCGTAGTACTGTGGTCACCCTGGTGCTCTGGGTTCTATTTCCTGGATGTTCTGGGGGCCTGGGTTGGCGGGTTGGGCTATCTGGCCCCTGTTGGACTCTGAGGGGTGAGCCTTTGCTCTGGTAGGGTTCCTGTTGCATGATCCTGGCCCAACACATCCGCAACCACTACACTACCCAATCGTCAGTGCCAATTGGGCCCACCACCAGGTGCTGAGCCAGTGTTTGCGGCCAATATCACCGCTCTGTGCTGGGTTCTTGGGATTGTAGGTTCTGGGCAAGCTTGGGTTGCAAGAAAAAAACCTCTACACTGATCATTAGTGCATGTCTTTTTGTTTCCGCAAGTCCTCTCGTCCCTGTTTGTCTTGTTTCGTCTTAGTGTTTCACACACGGTGTTCCACATCCTCTTTGAAGAGAAAAAAGTGTTAATTCCAAATAAAACATAATACGCTAGACTTCCAAAGAGGGCTGGTGTAGGTCACATGCACTCGCTCACCTGCACAAAAATAATTATCTGCTGCAAGATCAAACTGAATGTAATTTTTTCTTCTCTTTTAAAAAATTTTTTTTTTCTTCTTCTTTACCAGTCTTAGCAAATAAATATGCAGGTAGTCATATCTTTAAAAAAAGAAAAAGAAAAAAATTTACAAAGTTGAATATAAAATGCCACGTAGTAACTCCAGTTAAGGGGCAACGTCGATGGAATGTAGTGAATGTATCAAACTACAGCATTTGAATATAGGAATCTTTATCTAAAGAAAATGAATAATTTCGTGCCAGTAGTTTTATCTAAATATCAACACGTTTGACTTGAAGCTCCTTATTGGGTCTGGTTGATGGGGAACAGTTTCTCCTCAGCAGTGGATTAAGGGAATAAGGCAAAGTTACAGTAAGACGATAAATCAGAGCTCTATCTGCTCTGTTTATCAAAAGCCAAAGCATTAGTCTTCTAGTTACAGTGTGTAAATAATAATAGGTTTGGGAGCAAAGAAAAAACATACAATTGACAACAAACAAAGCTAATATTCCATATCATTAGCCTCATAGCATAATTGTCTAAGTCATATTTTAAGGTTTTCAGAAAAGAAAAGAAAAAACACATTTTACAGGTAGAAAAAGAGTAGACATGACTTAGGCAGATATTGGTTTTGGAATGTAAAAAGTATTCTGATAGGCTGAGGACATAGGCCTCAGTGGCAGCAATGATGATTCCATAATATCCCCAACATTTTCGGGGACATAACAAATTGTTTTTCATCTTTTGCCTTCAAAATACTGCAATTTATTTTATTAATATAATATTCCAGTTATAATTACTAGTGATGTAAAAAATATATATATATATACACAATCCAAAGCTGCCCTTTTGAAATCTAACAATGAATGTCACCATGGAATCATAGCGGTTTCATTGTTTCATAAGAATCATATTCATTAGCTTTCAATCCAGTATTTAACTTAGCTAAACACTATGTGTCTAAACAGAGATGAATATATTTTAAAAACGCAGTACTTCACACCCTGTAACCCTAATCCGGATAAATGGTTAAAGAAAAATAAAGAATAAATCAGGACTGTTGCTGCTGTGCCACAGTAGTATCTTAAATCTGGTTTAAACAAGCATCTATATATAAGATATAACTACAGCAACAAAAAAAAATCCCAGTGGACAATTTGCTCTGACATTGTTTTAGATAATCACTAATATTGCAACACGTGAATTAAATATTTCATCAAGATTAATATCTCTCAAGGTTGTTTCGGCCAGTGGCCTAAGCACCAGCTGTTCCCGAGGGCCACAGTATCAGAGATTTCATACATGTAGTACACGTTCAAGAATGAAATGAAGAATAACGGGGGCCAGTGCCCCAGTAGTTTTATGTCCAGCAATATCACTGGCCAATTTTTAATTTTTTTTCTGGCAAAATGGTCACAGGTCTATTTGATAAAACTAAATTTAATTGAATTATTGTGTAAGAGATTGTCTAATAATGCTCAGGATGACACAAGGGCAAAAACACAGTCAATGTAATTTCCAAAATAAAGTAATTTATGTTTTAGTTACAAGTTGTTATTCGCAAATATTTATATGCATCCACATCATAAGCTGTAGTGCTGAAATTCCAATATTAAATATATTTACAATCCAATGGTGTTCATTGTTAGGGTTTGTTGCTTTTTAGTTTTAGTTTAAAAAAAATATATATAAAAAAGCATACTTTATTCCTTACTGTATTTCTTCTGCATTTAATCCATCCCAGAGAGGGCAGTGGTCTTCCTCTGTGAACAACAATCCAATCTGCACAGATGTTATAAAGCTCTACTCACCCAAAAAATGAATGTGGCTAAAATGATGGAGTCACCCTGGGACAGGAGGGTGAGAAGCAGAAAAGGATGCTGGCCACAAAGTTATATTTAATTGTTGGACCACACTTTTAAATTTACGATTGAAACTGTTAAAAGTCATCTCCTTCGAGCCGGAGCAATCGAAGGAACACTGAAACCAACCACGACGATGGCTCTATACCGAAATATTCAGAGTCCGAATGGTCTTTTCGGTCATACTTCAAAGTCAGAAACTCACAAAACTTCTCGACAAGGTAATAAAAACCGCGCAATGGTTAATGAACCCAGTAGCGTTCATGTATATAAGCCTTAATTTGTATTAAAGTCATCACCAGTCTGAGATCACCCACAGCATTTGGCAAATTTAATTAATTATGTTCGCTCGTTTAGAAACCAATTTCTATATGAAAAAGGTTCGTTGGGCGCAATAAACTGTCGTCTGTCTGTCATTTATGTTCGCTAAAAAGAATTAATTTGTCGAAAAGTAAAGAAAACGCGTCAAGAACAACTGACGTTAGTTAATGTAGTAAAGGCTAAAGCTATATATAAGTTAGCTAGGTGAGTTTATTTGTACTAAAAGCGTACAGAAAGACCGGAAGTTAGGTTTTTGAACGATAATTTACCAAACACACCAATGGCATACCCTTAATTTGACCAGATTAAAATATCAAAAATACAAAATTGCCCATGTTTTCTTTAAGATATACTGATCCATATTTATCAATATACGGTGGATCTAAAAAATGTGTGCGTGGTGCTTCCATATAGGCAATAATTACTTTATCTACAATTCACCAAAAGGTAGTGACATATAATTCATGCTTTACTGCTCGGTCTTGAAAAGGGAGGCTTTTATTGTGACATGACAACTGCACACAGAATCACCTGACCAGGAAACTCTGCTTGGAACTGGGTTGGACAAATATTTGTACAAATATCTCTTGAGATTCTATTATTATGACAGTGTAAATATTAAGTTACACGTTTCACCAAGTATCATTTAGAATTTTAAATTTAGAATTTTTTTGCCTATGTTCTAATAAGAATATGTTTTTAAGAGAACAGGGTCACTGGTTGTCAGCCTGCATTACACTCAATCAACAAATAACTTAGGATCAATCAAGGGATTGTATAAAATGCAGTATTACAATGAAATTATTACATTATAATAATTTCTAGGGACAAATTTAGCCATTGGGTACCAGATCAATACTTTGAAGAAATCTGAAAAGAGATTACTCTACTAATCAACGTGGAATACATTTCCATTTTTCATCCTTGTCTTCTCTCACAGTGCTCTGAACAACATCATAAAATAGTTACCCTGTTGTTATGTTTGTTGCAGATGACGAAGATATGAACTAATTCCCATTTTAACCACTAGATGGTAATGTTAGTTCATTTAGAGAAATTAAAATGTCTGGACTCACCACTCCTATGTCTCTGATCAGGTGCACATGATATCATGTGATGAAGTTTGCATACTTTCAAATATATAGTATTTGCTTCACTTTGGATGGGGTTTGTGTATCAGGATATTTGAATTTGCTGTAAAGGGGAATTTTCAGGTATTATATCACATCAGCAGAACAGCCTCCAGGAATGTGATCATTGTCAGTTGGGGCACGATTCTCTGAACTCATAAAATGAAAAACTGTGATGTTCGACCCTTGAGAGAAATTTTTCCAACTCATCTTTTTGTTTCTCACTAAAACCATCAAGACTACCAAAGAGCAGGAGAGAACAAATAAGGGCTTGGGGTTAGGGTTCATCACTCCTACCTGACCTCTGACTCCAAACGTTTCAGGTACGACCAAACCAAAAGCCTTTTCATCTGGTGCTCAGTCTCAACACAGGAGAAATAACCATATTTATATAATTTATTCATTCCCTCATCAAAACAAGAAATTCTGAATGATCTTAAATGAATGGAATTTAAGGATCCTGAACCTAAGAGTTCATCTACTACTTCTATTTCCCTAATTGTAATTGATTTCAATATCCATTTGACTAACTCAAGGATCAAAACCTCATTCTTCCATTATATTATCAAGCATAAGGAGGTTTTAGGAGCAACAATTAAGATTGAGGTGATCTAAAAAGGATATAGC
This sequence comes from Lophius americanus, assembly GCA_037951165.1. NCBI lineage: Eukaryota > Metazoa > Chordata > Actinopteri > Lophiiformes > Lophiidae > Lophius > Lophius americanus. The sequence continues at coordinate 697,176 of JBBDHG010000009.1, forward strand.
ACAGAGATCTTACTTTTATCTGACGATGCAGAGAAGAGACTATCTGAAGCAAATTTTTTAGAAATCTCCATACAGCTCCAAACAACCAAATTAAAATGTTTAATTTCTTGTCTCAACCTGTCAGGAAGGCAAGGCCAGGCGAAAAAAAGTGGCTGCTTCTACATACAGAACATCTCAACATCGGGACAGACTTGGAGCCAAAAGCGAGGTCATGGTAGTGAGGTGGATGCCTCTCATAGCACAGCCAAAGTTCGAAGACTCGCTCTTCAAAACATATTATCATGAACCATAACCTGTAGTTACATGTGAACATCATGATTATCCTCAGTCTCGCGAAAACTTTCAGATGTTTTAGAAGAAAATTTTGTTAATTGATTTGACAGAGGAAGATGCAGAGTACAGGGGAAGATGGAAAAAGATGATCCACTGCAGGGTGACCCCCATAGAGAGCCACGAGAGAAGATGAATAGGATCAAATTCTTCTATAAAGTGTTTCTAAAAACCAGTTAGCACTACAAATACATGACAGAGTAGGATGCAATTTTCTTTAAGTAACTGAGCCACTTTCACTTCCAAATCTTTTTACAGGCAAAAAGCAAAAGTCCTCAGTCTACTTTCCAAGGGGACAGTGTCCTCACATCCTCTGGGGATATCCTATCTTACCGTGCTTTATCAAGGACTTCTTTCTACAGGGTATGGGTAAGGCACTTACGCATATCCAGCAGAAAAGTGTTTTTTTTGGGTTGTTTACTAATTTTGACGGGCAGCCTCTCATCACTCTTTGAAAAGGACAGAAATAAAAATCAGGTGCTTGTCAGGTCGTATTGATTCTGTCTGTACAAGAAGTTACAGAAAAATAGTTATCCTGTCGCATCTGATGCCAATTTGTTAGGGCGACGGTGGCCCAGTTATAGAGCGGCTAATAGATCAGTGGTTCGATCCCCACTGCGGTCCACATGTTGAAATATCCTGGAGCAAGATACTGAACCCCAAGTTGATCCCAATAGTTGTTCCATTGGTGCGTGAATGAAGCCGTGAATGGTTAACGCTCCTGATGAGTATGTGACGCCTTGCATGGCAGCCTCTATCATCACTGTATGAATGTTTGGGTGAAAGGGTGAATGCTGACTCGTGTTGTAAAAGTACTTTGAGTGGTAAGTACAGTCCATTTTACTATTTTACCATTTATAACAGACAAAAATATCAGTTTGTACAGTCTCCAGTTGTTCAGTCTATAGTTGAATTCTACATTCTTTATATTAATTATGCATATTTAAAAATACTATAAGGAAAATCTGAACTACATTAGCCAATGTTCAAATTTTACTACAGAAAAAATAATAATAAAATCCTTAAAAAGCAAAAGGCTGTACTTGAGTATTTGGTTGTTGTGTACATGTGTTCAAAATCTGTTTTTGAGTTATGTTCTAGCAATGAAATTCCTATGCCTGCCTCTTCACCTCCATTCCAGAAGTCTATCATCTAGATTTGCTCTCATATAATGTAATGTATAAAATAACTTTTGTTATAATTCCATTCAGTATAAACAAAGTTGACTTGACATGACCAGATACTGTATTTAGACTGTCTGAGGTCCACATGATTGACTTAAAGAACCATAATATTCCACATATGAGAGTGTTTCCAATCCTACAAGAACTACATCAGTCTTGCACTAATGTATGCAAGTCAACAATGGAGACATCCCCTATTCAGAGCCAACAAATACAAAGAAAAAAGAAAAACATGGAGTGAAGCGGATGTTAGATCTTAACTCTATTTAGAGTGAAAATGCATTTGACGAGTTTTTGGTTTTTCCATATGAGACAACTGTTGAAAATTTTCATGGATACCATGTAATTTGCAGCAAGGATATAATAAAGATTGCTTCAAACAGGCCCCTTCCCCTGTATAATCACTTAATCATTCATTTTATCCTTTAATATTGCATTATTTATGGTCTCTTATCTTCCTCATTTGTGGGGGCATGTTGAGGTTGGAGCATACCCCAGCTGACAAACCGCAGTAATATCTGCCTATTTGGATGCTAGCCTACTGTTTCATCTGTCACCTGTCAGATACACAGAAGAAGAACTCACACCTGTGTCTTCAACAGCGTTAAACTGTCACAACTTCCTCTCCTATTATGGATAACGCTGTGTGTTTCTTCTCTGCTTTCATTCTTACCATTCTGCCAAAGGAAAGGACACAGGTGCACTTGGGCAGTAAAACCTTAAAATGGGATGCATCTGCCTGTCGGCTATTTTTTATGAAGGTAAGGCTTCATAAAAAATACAGACACAGACACAACTATTCTTGTGTCTGTGTCTGCTCATTTGCTCAGACGAATGCGGGGTCCTTCCTGTGTAACTGCAAAGTGATGTAAAATACAGTCGGAACCTCCATATGTGTCCGGATGGAGAGAGTTGACGGTGAGGGCAATGTCTGTGGAAGGGTAGGGGGTGATCTTTACTGGGCTACTTTGATAGCAATAGTCCTACTTATGTCATAATATAATATGAATAACTAGGAGTATTGATGCCAAAAGAGTTACATCATGGTAAAAGCTGTGATGCAGGGATAATATTTACATAGCACAGGCCTTGTCTCTTTTTGTCATTACAGATGAAAGCCTCTGATGAAATGTGGGTGCGGACAATGTTATGGCTAGGAGCAAGCAGACAGATAGCGCTGATAAACGCCATAAAAATGGAAGCCACAGAAAGGAAACGGGTGACAGAGAGTGCTATGAGCAATTTGTTTAATGCCTTGCCAGTGGGAAAGATACCTTCATTACTTGCCTGGAGGTTTATGTCTGACTTTAATGGAGGAGTAGACCGATCACTTGCAAGTGTTGTAATGGTTCAGTGAGCTGAAGGTACGAGGTGACATGGCAGCATGAAGGGGGGAGGGAGTCCTATCCTTTTACAGTCTGGAAATAAAGCAGGCCCGAGGGGATGTAACGGCCAAGCGTCTGCCATGTTATTGGGCCATTAGATGGCAACTTTCCGTGTAGGCCGAACACCAGGCTGCTGCAGAGGACTGTAATTTAATACGAGAGAAGTCTTTCACGTGTTCCTGATATAACTTCAATGTCAGCAGGAAAACGCTTAGAATTTTATTAACAAATGATTTCATCTGCAGTATATTCTCAGGTGGATGCATGAGTCAGTGCCTGCAAAATCATGCAACTCTTACTGCAACCAGAGTCAGAAGACTTGTATTTTCTTTTCTTGGGATTTTTTTGCGCCTCTTTGCAGGGAGGTTGATAAGTGGGTTGATACCATTCGGTTTGTAACACTTTTGTGCCGGTCTCACCGGGACAACTACATTTCTGTAATTAACATCAAATTTTTATGTAGGCTTGTTTAAAACATTACAGAAAATAAGAAACTAAGAAATTGGAGATTTGCAGGGAGCGACATGCAGGACTATGTCTTTGCAAGGCGCAACGATCTCCTGAGGGCTCAACTTGTTGTATGGGCAACTTTTCAATGACAGCGCTGATTGCTGTCTGGTGCATTGTACAATTTATTTTTGCACAAACCAAACAGGATATAAGTAAGTAATTTTGTATAAATGCTGATCAGCAGATTTTGTGTTCGTTTGTGCAGAGCCAGGCAATTTGTTTATCCAAGCTAAGCTAGATAGCAGCTGCTGGTTGTTCCCAGGCCTGTGGAAATGATTACATAATGCTCACATTGTAATCCATCCATCCATCCATTACCTGTTACCTGTTTATCCTCATCAATTGGTTGACTTAAGTGGAATTATATTGTATAATCTGTATAATCTATATGTCTGTGTCAAACAGAATATTCAAATTTCATCTCTATTTCCACATTGTTTTTCACGGTGTGATTTTGAAACAATTTGATTTATTTTACTCTGCAATAGGTTTCATCACCTTTTCATCCAATAGTTTTAATCACCTTAAGTAACTGTTATTGTTTGTGTCAGAAGAAACTTTCATTGACCAGTTGCAACAAGTCACCAATTCATCACAGGGGTGACACATTGAGACAGACATCCGTTGATGCCCATACCGGCAATTTAGAATCACCAGCTCACCTATTTTGCATTTTTTTTGACAGTGGGAAGAAGCCAGAGCACCCTTATAGAACCCATATAAACACAAGGAGAACATACAGAGTCCTCACAGTAAATGTAAACTATGTAACCGAGAATAATAGCAAACAGATGTCGTCAAAGCACGCAATGTGCTATGTTTGTGATGTACGTTGCTTTCAGTGTGACAGGGAAATACACCACAGACTGACCAAGATTCAACATCCTTCCTGCACCATTTTTCATTGAGACTCCTGGGATTTGAGGATTAAATCCCAGGACAAAAAGAAAGGACAGTGTGTATCAGCCCTCGGCCCAGCAGATCGTCAAGAGACAACCAAAATAACCAATGAATATCTACAAACACACAGACCTGACCCTGTCACCTCTTAATAAGACTCTGTCACTGCGAAAACCGTCCCACTATGCCAGGAATGTCCCTGATCCTTTGGAAGCCTTAGGGAAGAGAACAAGAATCCTTGTTGTACCACTTCTTCTCTTTTCATAAAAAGGACACACATATGACAGAATGATTAATATGATAGGTCAGAGTTACATTGGGAACAGATCACTTCTGACATCATGTATTCACAGGTAAAATGAATACTCTCAATTACAATGTTCCCTTTAATATTCACACACCAGCCTGTCTTCTCTCTGGCTGTCTACTCCAGTTCTTGTCAGTCCTCGCTTTTAAACTTTTATATAATAATAATAATAATGATAATACATTTAATTTATATGATGTCTTCTTAATAATGTATGCCTCACATGCTACTGGTAATGACTGTGGCACAATGTACACTCTTTCTATATGATGCTGTGTCTTATGTGTCTCAGTTAAGTGATGTCACTGTTTCAATACAAAATATATGTAATGTGCAGCTGTACAATTATTGGGCTCATGGGTTTGGGTAACTCCCCCAGGTCCAGGGCTGTTTTCTACTCGAGGAGACGGTTAAGGATGGTTAATGAGTGGTACTTAGAAACAAGTTATGATATGTGACAGAAGTGCAACATAATGACACACAAGTCAGCCAGTACTTTAGAGATTGCATTCACATAATTCAACACATTTATTGAATTGAGTCAGTCTAAAAAACTAATTTTGAATAAATGCCACCAATGCATCTTAATAAAGTAGAACATGATAGTTATGTTTAATTGACTGAACGGAATTATATTGCATTTACTAAATACAAATTTGTAGTCTTTATGTCTTCATGCAACAAGGCCTGTAGTGCAGTTTATATAGCTTTTTATAGTTTAAACACAATTATACATATAACCAAAAACATGTTACCATTATAACAATATTATGACTCTCTTGATTTAATTGTTAAGCCCTTATATTGTGATTTTCTTCTGAAAAAGAAGAAAATGATATAATGCATGTGACATCTATGTTTCAGACTGGCTGTTAGCTGTCTAAATGTCACACTTATTGTCTTAGACCTGTAATTTTGTATTCAAGGTCTAATGACCGTTGATTTCCTCCACAAAAGCGCTTATTAAGGGGAGAGTAGAACTTTATTATCACTGTAAGGTAAAAAATGTATTTATTAGTTTGTCTCTAGTAGAAAATTGTCCAATGTGTAAGAATAAAATATTGTCCATTAATAACAAAAATAGGTTGACAATCCATATTTAAACAAGCAAACAAAAGCGTCACACACGACAAACACACAAAAAAACACCCGTTTAAACAACAGCATGTGGTGAATTAAAAAAACAACAGACTGTCAAAGACTGTTTCGATTTTCATTGTTGCTTTAGGAAAGTCGTTTTAGGAATCAGAGCGGGAGGGGTTTCGGAAAAGTCGAGCAAGGGGCGGTTCTCATGTCTTCAAATTCCCTAATGTCATTGAACGCCTCACGACAAACGGAACGTTCCGGGGAGCAGGATATGATGACCGCGGAGATCTCAGTGAACGCAGGTTTAGTCTTCTAGAAGATTTCATCCGCTGTGCCAGATTTTAAAAAAAGGATCCAGAGCTTAATACATGACAGTTCTTCAACATGTCTTCTATAAGTGACAGGCTGGATCAGTAACGGCTAGATATCCCTGGATCAAGCTGTTGGAGGAGTCGTTCATAGGACAGGTGTCTTCATGTAGAAATACAATAACTCTTTCAAAATGAGATTGTGGACTCTACTAGTCTTCGTCCCGTTTTGCGCACCATCTCCTCTACCAACCGGTGAGTTTGGATTGTTTTGTCTGAGTATTTACGCACGTATTATTACGCACGCATTTAAAGAATGAATGAAACAATAAACGTCTCCCAGCATCATTCCTTGGAAAGCAGGGGGCTGACTTCGCAACGTTTATTGCCATTGCATTTCCTCATTAATTGTCATTCTAAAGCTATTTATTAACTTAAACCCATTTTCTTTTCAGGAAAGTCTAAACTTAAACGTCCAGATGAGGGGATTCGTTGCACTGGTCGAGCCTGTAACCCCCGGATGGGCAACTTGGCCCAGGGCAGAGTGGTGAGCACCCAGTCAGTCTGTGGCTCCAACTCCCCGGAGCTGTACTGTTTCTACAAACTGACGTCTGCCCCTCATTTCCAAGAGACATGCTCAGCTGCAAAATGCACCAAATGCAACTCTGCTATCCCAAGCCAGGCGCACCCTCCCTCTGCCATGACCGACTCCTCTTTCCGCTACCCTGATACTTGGTGGCAATCTGCAGGGGGGGCGAAGGAGGAGACCCTCCAACTCGATTTGGAGACGAAGTTCCTCTTCACCCACCTCATCCTGGTGTTCCGCTCCCCCCGTCCCGCTGCCATGTTGCTGGAGCGCTCCCAAGACTATGGGCGCACGTGGAAGACCCTCAGGTATTTTGCCAGGGACTGTGAGGAGGTGTTTGGTCTGACAGAGGGCTCTTCAGTAGGGGAGAGTGGAGCAACTTGCACCTCCAAATATTCAGGGCTATTCCCTTGTGCCAGAGGAGAGGTGAGTACAGTGTCTGGTCTCATTCTTTTGCTTTTTGGGGTGATAGGCTATGACAGTGTGGCATTATGAGGCAGGTCAAATGAGAATACATAACGCAAATAAGCTAGCTAATAACGACAGGTATGTTGTTTTACTGAGTAAAAACCTAATAATCACACACATCATCTTATAGATTCAATCATTGGTGTTGTTTGAAGCTTTAAAAAAAAAAAGCTTTCAAGACGTATAGAAAGAAATTGGAATTCTTATTTATAATTTTGAAGATCTGAGAGTAATCACATCCAAAACATGCTGCCATGCATTCTCAGATACAACTCTCATCACCTGCTCTGCTCCTGATCTTCATTGTTTGACTCCATGCCACCAGCACTGATCAAACTGTTGACCAGTTTTTGTAAAATGGTCTGATGGGCTATGGGAGCCTGCTTGAATCCTGTATCGACAGCTACAGCTAGAATATCAATATTCATTTTTATGTCTCGTGTTCTCTTTTTCCTTATGTATTTCTATGGTCTGCTGTTTCGCCGCAGGGAGATCTGAACCAGATGAATGCTAAAGTTGATTCATGACCAAAACATTTACTCTCTCTGACGATGTAAAAAAAAAAAACCACTCTTTCGCAAAGTTTTGTTTTCCTGCAAAGAGCCCGAGAAATTCTGGTTAAACATCTGAATGGATCTATGGCTTTGACTGATCTCATAATTGCAGTGTGTTCGAGACAAGTAAGTATCTTGTTACAGTATGTCAGCTCTCTTGTGTAAGCCCCTTACCTTCCATAATTAGAGTCTCTGCTGCTCAACATGCAAAGAAATCGCCGAAATGTTGTGTGAGAAATGTGGTTTCAGTCATAAGGTAATACAATAATCATTGCTGTGATTAAATTCTGTGCCGACGGTGATTATCTTATATACATATGGTGTTACCTTTAGTATATGGCCACAAACATTTTCATTTGTGTTTTTTAAGCTTATTTCAGCTAAGAAAGATGAATGGATGAAATCTTTTTTTTATTTAATCAGCAGATGTCTCAATAAACCTTGATGCTTAAGCTCTTCAAGTATAATTTGTGCAAGGGCATCTCCCCTGAGCTGCAGCAATTCAATCCCCCTTAGAATCCTGACACACATGGTGGTGGTGGTGGTGGCTAAAGACTCTGCTGATATTGATATGGGTGATGGAAATGATGAAGTCAGTGATTATCTGAAGAGTGATGCGGAGGTGGACGGGCACTGACGAGAGCAGCATAACTTTACTAAAGACAGGGATAGAATCATATTTAAAAAGACAGCTCGCAATATGATAGGCTGACACTGAATGTGTGCTTATATGCCATCGGACTGATGTCACCAGCTGATTAGAACAGCTGGTATCTTAATCGACAGCATCTGACTATGACAGAAGGATATGAAAACTGGACACGCATGAGAAGACTGAATTACATGATGGTATGAAAAATAAACTACAAGTCCAAGCATGCAAAATAAATATTTTGAGTGTGTCTGCTGTACTGTGCACACTGATGCTACAAGATTTATTAAACATGGATATCTGACGATAAAGCTAGATTTGTACAAATTTTTCAAATGTCAGCAAAGGTCTGGGCTCTTGGTTGAAATAGTTAGAGCATATTACATTTCAATATTAAAATCCATTTGACTAGATGTGATGTGATTCAACATTGAACTTACATTCAATTCTTGAAGAAAAGCAGTGTTTGACACAGACAGACCAAAGCTCTATGAGATTTTCCATGAATAATGAAATTAGATGTACTGTAACATTTTTCTGAGAAATTCTTTTAAAAAAATGTGTGCCATAATAATGTAACAGTTTTGAATCATAATGTTATAATGGAAAGAAAGTTTTTTTGTTTTAACATCTGGTCATATTTTTAAGTAAAGACAAGGAGGATGTAGCTTAATGGAGGAGAAAAAGACCCATTTGTCCATGTTTACATTGAAGCTGGTCTCTTTTTGAGGAGCTATTTGAGGAGCATGAAAAGCAAACCAGATGCCCTTTTTTTTTTTTTTTTTTTTTCCCCTGACAGACCAAGAAAATACAGAGACTATTATTATTAATGTTTTTCAGTGTCTTAAACATATTTTCTTCACTTGGTAGAAATCCCCTTAAAAGCAGAGGACACATGTTCAGAGATTTAACTGTTGGTTTCATCCACTTTAATCTCCAGGTGATCTATCGAGCCTTGTCGCCCTGGCACTCAGTGGATCCATTTGGACCAGCGGCCCAGAACCAGCTAATGATTACCAACCTGAGAGTCCGTCTGCTACAGCACCAGCTGTGTCCCTGCCAGTCTAAACATCCTGGTACCGCTGTCCTCCCCACAGACCATTATGCCATCTATGACTTTATTGTCAAAGGTAGCTGCCTTTGCAATGGTCACGCCGACTATTGTGTAGCAGCCAGGGGCTACAGACCCAGCCAGCTGAAGACCAATAACATGGTGAGCAATTCTGAAATGTTTTCTGTGAACATACAGTTTGCATGTGAATAGTTTGCAGGGCTAAAATGTTTTTACAGGGTATGCATCTTGCTGAAATCTGTCCATGACAATTCATAACTGTTTTCATTTGATTAATGTGGTGAGATTGGGAGAAGAAGGTTTTGGGTTCCCACCAGTCGTTGTTATCCAGCTGTGCTCTGGTATGTGCTACTGAATCTGAAGCTGCAGTGAAGACTGGATATTAGGCCACAGCTTTACCTGCCATTACAGGGATTTGAGGATGTGGCAAACCTCAATTATGGCATTCAGACTAATTCTCTAACAATCCAGTGTCTGTCATGTTATTCGCTCTACTGTAAATAGAGAATAGAGGAACTTGTTTAACTCCAACATCGTTGCAAGGGGTGCAGACATGCTAGAGACAGTAGTAAGCTGCATATTGTGTGATCACTACGATTGTGCATGTAGATGATGGTGTGTTGCAATACTGAAGAACTATTAAACACAGTAGGTTTAGTTGCAACACTGCTACGGATGAGCATCAACAAAATATAAGACTGACACTCTGACTATGAACCACAAATTCATTTATGTAGATAATGTTTTGATCCCAGTCTGATCTTCATCAGATGGTCACCTGCCCTTTTTCCCACCAATAAGCCGAAGACAGGCTAAGTGATGACTGATGTTGCTATTATCCATTTTGCCTAGGGTGATATATACAATGATGAACAGTTTATGAAGAACTACTGAAAAGTTTCTCAAAATACATAAATATGAATAAGCCATAAAATTATAAGCAGCTGCCTACTATTGTGTAGGTTGCTGTCAAATCAGCTCTGACCTATTTAGGTATGCTCCGCAAGACCTGTGAAGATTAGCTGTGGTATTGAAGCAGGGGCTTCATGGATCAAATTTGTCTCCGGCTCATCCAACATGCTCAATTAGATTGAGGAAATTCCTTTATATCTTGGAACAAAATTTTATTTAGCTCCCCCATTGCTTGTGTTATGACAAGTTATCAAACCTGTCCGAGCTCCAGTCTTAAAAGGGGCACCAGTCAAGGTTGTCTACTCAGTCCTTCATTTTTTGTCATATATTTGATTTAGAGGGATTCCAACGGCAAACGTGTGTCAGAAGATAAGCTTTTATGCTGATGATGTACTACTTTTACTCCAAAACTCACAAACATCTGTTTCTGAACCGACTGCACTTATAGACAAATAATTTGCATCTCAGACTACTCTATTAATTGGACCAAATCCTCAGAAATACGCTTCAAGTCCGAGTTTCATTGTATGTCATCTACTCCTCTACAGTCAGGAAACATCAGATATTCAGGTATTAATATTTCCTCCAAGCTCCCAGACCTGATAAGACTTAACTTGACCCCACGTCTCAAATCGATAGAGGATGACCTCATGCGGTGGAGGTCTTTGCACATATCGGTCATGGGAAATGATGATCCTCCCAAACATTTATATTATTTTCTCAATGATTCCGACTCAACCATCTTGTCTTTGGTTTTAGTCCCAAGACTCTAAAATCTCCCAATTTTTTATGGAAAAACAAACTATTTGAATTCACTTTTGAATCTACCAAACTTGTTTCATTATTTTCTTGCCAACAGACAGCAATATGTCTTAAAACGGATCAAACCAAATCCACTGGACATCTCATGGATTGATGTAGAACAAACATTCTAGAATGAAATCCCAATGTTTGATCTGCCATTCATCAGTTCCACTTTCAAATGTCATAGCTGCTTCAAAAGCATTAATATAAGCTCCTGGCTGACAGCCTGGTGGGAATTTCTTAAGATAACTAGGTCTCCACTTATTCAATGCACTCAGACCAATCTGGAACAATCCGGACATCCTGCAGAACAAAAAATTGCTTAATTTCTCATCTTGGTAGGATAAAGGAATAAGACATCTGGAACATATCATCCAAGGTTCTGTCTTCGCCCCCATTCCAAGAACTGGTGATAACATATGGAAACAGCAGTAAGAAATTCCTTGAATATCTTTAATTTAAATCCATAATTCAGTCAAGATTTAGATTGAGCAAAGTGGATTGAGCCGAGTGGTGCCCTGAAGGGTGAAGTATCTTCTGAATCTCTCATCCGCCAAATTGTTATCCAAAATATATGTATTACTGGTCAAAACGCATTGTACAGTTTCTCTACCAAATTCGGATACAGATTTATCTATCAAACCAGACCAAAATTTCTGTGTGCAAATCTGTTGTAATACCTTTAAATTGACCAAATGCACCAACTTACAGCTCAGTCAGTACAAAATTATTCACAGGATGCATTACTAAGGGAAACGCTGTTCAGAATTGGTTGCTCACAATCAAACATTTGCTTATATTGCACGGGGAACATAAAGGATGGGTGCGTGTGGGTGCGTCTGTGCGCGGGAGAACTGTGTCCCCCTCGGGTCCGCCCCCCTGTGGGGTAACGCAGGATGGGCTGTCGGTCCTTACCCGGCGTGTCTCCGGTGGGCTGTGGGGGGCACTGTCGCATTCCCTTGGGAATGGCGATCTGGCACACTCTGGCATTTGCCGGGCTCTGTGTCGGGGGATGGGTTTATGTATATGGGTATGTGTAAGTGTGTATGCATGGACATGTATGCATATATATATATTTATAGATATTTATTGGGTGTCGTCCTTGTTCCCCCGACCCCCTTTGCATCTTTGCCTTTCTTCCTACACTCTTTCTCTCACACTCCAAGCCCCCTTTCTGGTCTGGCCAACTCTTTGAATATTAACATATAAAAAGTAGCAGTTTACGCAGCTGGAAGAGTATGACTGACTCTTCCTATGCAGACTAATATCTGTCTGGCACTGTAAGGCAGTCAGATCCTCTTCTGCATGCCGAGGCAGCTGGACAGGACACGTTAAAAAAAAAAGAGAAAAGGAAATGGAGATTGAGATTTGTGGAATTTGGAGGTCAAACCTACACTTTGAAGTCATCGTACTTTTCCTCACACCACTCCCGAAAAACTCTTTAAAAACCATTCCCGTAAAATACAGTGTTTTTGCAATACTCAAAGTCACGCCACATGAATAGAGGGACCCAAGGTGTCCAAGGAGGACATTGCCAAAAGCATCACACTGCCTCCTCCGGCTTGCTTTATTTCCATTGTAAATCCTGGTGCCATCTCTTCCCCAGGTAAAAAAAAACTTCATTCCTGGCAGTCCACATGATGTTAAACAAATTGACAGTTATCAGACCAGGACACCTTCTCCTATTGCTCAGTATTCCAGCTCACAAGCTGACATGTTCATTTTAGGTACTTTCATCAGTTCTGACACAATGCTGCCATGAACCAATTCAGAGATTTGTGCTACAGTAGCATTCATTAGAGTTATGGTTGTTGAAGCTCCTTGATGTACATGGGGGTATCAATGAGCTTCAGCATCCATGACTCCATCATCAATCCTCAGTTCTCTGGTTATCCTTCTTTAGACCGCTTTCTTAGATACTAACCACTGTAGAGTGGGAACACCCAACAAGACCTGCAGTGTTTGAGATGCGCTGACCAAGTTGCAAAATTGTCACATTTTGTCCATGATCTTCCTGCTTACTTCCAGCACACCAACTTTGAGCACAAAAAAATTCATGTGTTGCCAATTATATGCCACCCACTGACAGATCTCGTTGTAAAGAAATAACCTGTGTTGTTCTCTTTACTCGGATAAAATTATATTGCTAATCAGTGTGTATTGAGTTAAAGTATCTACAATATAATATGTTGCAACTTTTAGTGACCGCTTGCTGAGTTTTTTCTAAGCAGAAAAACATTTCTTAAATTATTTAAGGTCCCTTCAGATTAAATGACTTCCATATATTTCCTGGTGTTTTTCTTGCAGATCCATGGCAAGTGTGTGTGTAGACACAACACAGCTGGTGACCACTGCGAGCGCTGTGCACCTCTCTACAATGACCAACCTTGGCAGGCAGCCAATGGCATCAAAGGAACAGCGCACAAATGTCAGAGTGAGTGAGTGATGTGATCTGAGTGTCACATAGGACTCTTATCTTAGTCTCTAAAATCACACTTAACGTTTTGGATGCACATGCATGATTAATAACAGTGCAGCTCCTCTTTATGCCAACTGATGTAAGCATTGTCATTGTCACTTCTATCAAACAAGTTTTTAATGTTCAGGTTAAAGAAAACCTCTGTGTTTGATTGCACATGTCCATCTATACCCAGAATGCAAGTGTAATGGTCACGCCAAGAGCTGTCGCTTCAGTCGTGGATTGTGGCTCGCAACTGGACGGCGAGGCGGCGGTGTTTGTGACAGCTGTAACAACAACACAGAAGGACGCCATTGCCAGAACTGCAAGAAGGGTTTCTATCGAGATCCCATGCAACCAAAAACGGCCTCTGGCTCCTGCAAACGTGAGACCCTCTGACTCATATGCATGTAGCTTCTTTTTCTCTGAAACCATAACTCAGCTTGGAAGAATGCTAAGAGAGTTTTCCAGTTAGGAGGGATATAATTTGATATTTTGATGATAGTTGTGGCGATTACATTTTTCTTTTGACACTCTAGATTAAAGCACATTGATCTCTCTGATAAAGGGCATCTTCCCCGATCAATGTTCTAAATCACTGCCCTGCCAGTGATGAGATAGTACAAGGACTCTACTCCTCTCTTTCTCAGGAATGACAGAGATGGCACTGTTTGGAAATGTGACTGTACTTGCAAAGAATGGAGGAATTTCCCTTGGACCAATACACGCACATTTTCCCCATTGTTGCCTTTTCCCCCTGCCAGGCATTCTGCTGCATTTTTAAAGAGTAAAAATGTTGTTTTTGGAGACGAATAAATCAAGTCTGTACCAAAAATCCCATCTCAAGGGACCATCAGACAGCGTAGAGAGGGACTGATTTACTCCAGTTGCTTCAAGCATGTTGAGCGCATACTCCCAGCTTTTCGCTGGTTAGGAGAGGATCAGAATATCGGTTTACTTTTTATGTTGTCATGGGAGTTCACTAGGTACACTCTTACCTGTTTGTGTACACATTTACAAATATGTCTGTCCTCTGTAAATGCACAGATTTGCTGCATGCATCTAGGTCTGTATTAGAAAAGGTGGCATATTTTTATAATGCAAACAGAAATGTTAAAATGCAGTTCCCCTGTTCTCTCTCGCATTTCCTCTGCAGGCTGTTCCTGCCACCCTCTAGGCTCTGTCCTCTCAGGAGGTAGCACTCTGTGTAATCCCAGCAGTGGGGAGTGCACTTGCAAGCCTGGTGTCGGAGGTCCCCGCTGTGACAGCTGCATGCTGGGATACTGGGGGCTTCATGAATATGGCTGCCGTCCGTGCGATTGTACAGGGGACTGTGACCCTTATACTGGTGACTGCATTTCCAGGTGAGAGCCAAGACTTAATATCACATCCATATGAACTCCTTCTTGAATAAAGTACTAGATAGTGTCGAGGTAGAGTGAATTCTGGATGATTAGCACTGAATGGAGTCCTGCCTGTTTCTCCTTTTACAGACACAGCAGCAATAAGAGTCAGATGGCATTCTTTAGGGTAGAGGAGCTTTTCTCTGCACTGCACCATTCTGGTGAGTCACAGGTCATGTCAAACTGTCAGAAGTCTCTACTTTACAATGAAATGAATCACACCAATCCCATTAATCCCATTTCATTCATCTAGAGAAATGTGAATGTGTGGATGTAACACTTGCCAGCCCGAAAATCTTCTGTGCTGCAGAATACGACTATGGTAAGTGCTATTTAAGTGAAGGAATCGATTCAGTAGGGTGAGGAGCAGTACCTTCAACAATTTAATGGGGAGGTTTGGGGAGGTTTCAAAAAAAATCAGATCTATCCATAAAAACATTTTGAATGGCAAAAATGACCCCCCCCCTGTTATTACACTTGATGTCATTTGCAATGATTCTTTGAAAACTCAGTTTAATATTACATTTGGTGTCACTAACCTAAACCCATTATGTGTATCCTTGCCAAATGTTACAAAATAGCACAATTTCCATATGTGTATAAAAAGACTTTGGTAAATATAGAAGCACTGATTAAATGTCTTTACTGAAGTTAAGGTAAATAAGAATCCAAAATGTACATTAAGTATAAAAGTGACAAGCTGCCTTTTTAAGGGTATTTGTACCGACAATTTTCTGGAAACCTAACAAAACCTAATTGTATCTAAAAATGATTTTAATTCAAATGATTATGGACACTATTTCACCTTTTATTATTGCCATGCACAGGAAAAAGAATGTGTCCAGCATACGCAACATTTAAGTAGAAACCAAGTAGAGAAGAACAAAGTGGATAGAAAAATACTGACATCATACTTTTTCCTCGTTGAGATTTCTCGACATTGTATGTGTGCATTTCGCCTTATTTTGTTTTACATCTATCATCCTGTTTCATCTGCTTGAGCCAAACCAAAACATTTATATACACGGAGCTACGACACATGGAGTGATGCAAAAACAAACAGTAATGCTTTTTTCTTTACCCTCTAATGCATTAGCACTAAAATCAACTGATAATAAAAAATGGTAGCATAATAAAAGAAAGGCCAACATTTAGCATTGCACTTTCCCAAAGTTTTGAGAAAAGGAATGGTTAAAACTGCACAGTGAGGGCCCAAATATCTGACTTTCAGTTCATAACAGAAGTGAACATTGCATCTTGCAACTCACTTTCTATGAGGTTGTCCTCTCCTACCGAAGGCCCTCATCCTTTACATTCCATCCCCAGTTTAAATGTAGGCAGACAGTTTTATATTCCAAAACCTAAGTAAAGACAATCCTTATAATATCACTTGAAAAGCTCCTCTAGCAACACAGCAAACATCAGTCTTTGGTTGTTCTAGTAGTATTAGTAATAAAATTGGACTTTCATTTTGACCTCCGAAATGTAACAATGTAATTTTTACAAATTAAAAGTCAGTATTTGTTGTTGGACGGCTGCTAATTTGATACATTACTCTTTGTGGTGCTTTGGCAGTGCTGGTGGCGAAGGTCATGTCAGCTCATGATAAAGGCTCCCATGCAGAGGTGGAGGTCAAGGTCAAGAAGGTCTTGCATCAGAACCCTCAGTTGAAGATCCAGAGGGGAAGTGTCACTCTTTACCCAGAGTCCTGGACCATCCAAGGTTGCACCTGTCCCATCCTCAACCCAGGTCATCTGCAGCTAAAATTAATGAACAACTTAATTGCTCACATTGCAGAAGCATATAAATTAGTCAACACTGGAGTGGACAGTCTGACAGCTTTGTGCTAGATGGAGAATCTCACTGATTGCGGATGCTTTGAGTGGATTTCAGCATCATAATTAGTCATTTGAATATACTTTCAGAAAAAAGCCCTGCTATAGCCTATTTAGAATTTTTGCAGTCACGTTTTATTGCATCATTCGTCCAGGCCACCGATTGAAGCACAGTATTAACCTGGTTGATTTCAGTTGTATAAGCATGTCCACTCTTTAAGGGGAATCTTTCTGTTCTTCTTTTTTATGACAATGATTTATTACAATTCTGATTTCATGCTCTGGTTTTTCTTCTCCAGGATCTGAGTACGTCGTGGCTGGCCATGAGGACTGGAAGACTGGTCGGCTGATTGTCAATACCAAGAGTCTGGTTAAACCATGGAAGTCAAGCCTTGGACGTAAATTCCTGCACATCCTCAGAAAAGACTGTGGGTACCAGTAGAGCTTCATTAATATCTGCGAATCACAGAGCCAATGGAGAAAATGGAGGATCATCTCTGGCAGATATGTCTCGGATAAGTGAAGGAATCCACGATTACACAGGGACTATTTCAATTAGGCATTTTGCTCCGGCACTAAAATGAAAGCAAAATCCCATTCCTGCCACAGGGGCTTCCCTTTTTCTTCTATTACCAAACTTGAGTCCACGACCCTAGGAAATAGCTGCAATACTGCATTGCTGTGGTTGTTGATAACGTGGTAGAAAGGAGAACATAGTATGAACAGATATCTCACCACAGTGTCTTAAGAATGAAAACCAAAGAAGAATCAAAGAGAAGAATAATAAAGGAAGCAATGATGACGGCCATGCAGACAAAGTTGAATATTAACCTGCATTATCTAGGAATCACCAGCTCATGATTAATTACAGCTTATAAAACACTAAGGTGAATATTAAATGCTCTTTGTTTCTATGTGTTGGCCAAAGACACTGTCAGAGTTGACACGGTCACATCCTACGATATTGGTTTCCATAAGTTTGACTTTGATATCCTGCAAAAGTGCAGACTGAACCAATCTTGTCTTCTCACCGATATTGGTCCTAAATCAAAAATGTGTCAACACCAGAATGCACACGTGTGTGCATAAGAAGGGTTTGATGTCCTTGGCGGGGGAGTCGAGAGAATGTGCGGGTCAGAACAAGTAACTCCTGGATGAGGGGAGGGGACGAAAAATGCATTAAAGGAATCGACAGGCCAAATCTGAACTGGTCTGCTCCTCTCCACACTCTACACTCTTCCACCCGCCTGCTACCTGATGAGAGGGAAACACTCACCTCCACCATCTCTGGACTGCAGGACATTCAACTGACTAAAACGCTCCAGATTGAGTTTGCTGTTACGGCGGCTTCAGTTTAAGAGTGAATCATTGTCATGTTGCCTTGGTCAGACTTAATTCTGTGTGGATTCTGTCCTCATATGGCCTACTTTCATGAGTGGATTCACTTGAGAATGTCTCTCTGAACCCGGCCCGTGGGAGCCAGTGTGTGTGAGAAAGAAGTAACTAGACAGTTATAACATATGAATCTCTTTTTGGCCTGTGACTCCTGCAGCCCCCAAAATAAATATTTATTAAAGGCCTGGGTATTCATTGACATCACAGTGGATGTGTTATCCAAGGACCACAGGTCATTTTGAGTCAGGCCCAGTTAAGAATACTCTTGGTCCAGTGTCTCCAAGGAGAAAAAAAATGCATTCCTCAACCATGACATCACTGCCGAGGTCCTTGCAGCAAAGACTTTACCAAAATAAGAGACGATGTGCTGGATTTTCATGTACAGTGATGTGAATGGGGATTGAGCATGTATTAATATACTCGGTAACCCATGTGTTATTTCTAACATAATACTCATGTGTGTCCTATGCGTTCTTTTTCATCTAAACTGCACTAGCTACATGTCAGTCTGCTCTTTTTTGATGCCCGTAGGGAAAGTCTGCTTTGTAACATGTTGAAATGATATTGGCTAAGAATATTCTTATGTGTCTTAGTGTATTACATTCACCTGTAGAGGTGGGTGACCCATGTTTAAGTGCCAGCCTCCACTGGATAGGAGATAGAAATTCACATCGACAGCATTTATTATTAGCTGTCATTTATTTTGCTGAAACTTTGAGCCTTCACAGATGTGTACACAAATATTCAACGTAAGACTTATAACAATTTGTTTATAATAAAACTGCTTAAATTATAATAGAGCAAAGAAATACAGAAATATTAATATTATCTTAGCACTTTTTCCAAGGTGTTATCAAGTCAACAAAGCATAACATTATTAAGTTAAGCGAGGTCATTGCAAAAATGTTTTTCTACGATTTTTTGCATTTATTTCTTCTGTATATTTTCCAAAAAGCAGCGCGTGAAAATAAGACTAAACAATACAATTCTCAGAGATACTCGCTTTGTCTAGTAAGCTACTGCCGTGACATAAGTCTTGCTCTTGCTAGAACAATTACCTAAAGGTTTTGAAGCAGTGGATATTCAAAGGAAGTATTGTAAAATTGCTAATAGGCAGCAGAGGTTTGTTGATTCAGAGTTGTCGTGCTCCACCTGGTTCAACGGGACTTTTGGCACAGTAATAATCTCAGTAATCATCTCCCCGGTTCACAACCTCCTTGTAAGTTGGCCTGAGCAGGATGGTGTGCTCATACTGGGCGGTGTAGCTTCCCTTGATGTCGCAAAGAGGCGGGTATGGGTCTACGATGCCAAGGTCACACAGGTTTTTTAATGCCAGCAGGTACTTGGTCTCACCCAGGCGGTCCAGCCAGCGGCGACAGAATGCCAAGGTCCCAAAGTTCTCATTGATTACATTTAGCAGATGTTTAGCCCTTGGAAGCCTGCAGCATATAGTCGACATTGAGAGATATTAGACTTTAAAAAGGCACCAACATGCTGATATGATGCTCTATTCACAAATTAAATATTGATTTTCTACATTAATATTTTGATCACATGGATGAGATGAAAACAGCAGCGCCAACCTTATTGGTACGTGTCCCACATTGAAGTTTTTCATGTAATGTGAGCACTCCATGTCATCATGGACGGCACCTCTTCCTGTACTGCCAAATGTCTCGATTGCGTAAACTTCGCCTTCCTGACAAAAACAAAAACATTGTTTGTTTGTTGATGTAAAAAAAAACAGAATTTCTCTGAAAATATTTAAAGGTGAGGCCATGGTTTCATCACAAACATCTATATATATATATATATATATATATATATATATATATATATATATATATATATATATATATATATATATATATATATGTATATATGTATCTATACACCATTTATGTTGGGCTGACTGTCTAGGATGTTACTGAAAGGAAGGGACTAGGTAAATTTGACTAGAATTATCTTGTTAACTTGTAAAACATTCTTTTCAAGCCTTTTTCAGATGTGTTCAAAAGAAGGGGATAGATGTAGGACAGCCACCATTATGAAATATCAACTGACGGTAAGCATTCACACAAATAACTATTAACATTCTAATTGACTTCTTCTGCCATTTTATGTTCACATTAAAGTAAAATCTAATAACAATGTAATAAGATAAACAAACCTTATGAGCAAAAAGAAGCATTTATTAGTTTTGTAAAGTTAACATTCAGATTCAAGTAAAAATGTGGCCTTTCTGTCAAAGCTCAGTTCATTTGATGAGGTGGTGCATCCACTAACAGTTTGTTAGATTTCTGGTCTTTCTGTAGCAAATTTGCCACATCACCTTCGCCAATATTCAAGCTCTCCTGATCATTCATTTTGGCTTAAACCCAAGCAGTGACAATAATCACAGCAGAGGCTTGTACAGAAGGATTTGTGATGCTTGTTGAAAAATTCAGCTCTTTCAGAGATTGACAGTGGGAGGCGCCAAAGGCTAATCTAATCCTCCACTCATAACAGAGTAAGAGAGCAACAAAATGATGTCAATGATGAGTGGCAGGGAAAATGCAGTGGAAATGGTGATGAAAATATGACATTTGTTTCATCCAGCTCTTTTAATGCAGATGAATCGAGGGGATTAGGATGATTAAGCTTTATTATTATGATGGCATAAGTTAAATAATTGCTGGTGAATTAATCATAATAACATAATTAATTATAGTATAATTGTTAATAATTGAGACAGGCTGAGACAGATCTAGAGAAGGATAACTCAAATACACAATTCTTGCTGCCATGGCTATCACTTGTAAGGAGACATAATCTATCAAATACATTTCAAGATGTTTCTTTTTAAAATTTGGTTTCTGAGAGAGTACACGGTTTCAGGGTTGAGAAGTGACACCAGCGTAAATATAATCATGCAAAATTGTGAGGTCAAAGTGACCTTGACCTTTGATGACATAATTATGATTGTTTCTTTCTTAAGTCCAAATGGATATTAGTTCCAAAATGAGAAGAAATTCCCAGGATTTCCTGAGATATTACAGTCCCAAGAATTTATGGATGAACATAGATCGCGAACACTAAACTTCAAAACATGACACCTCTGGCCAAAGTTGTTATCAATAACCATAATTTACAACCGCCAAAGCAGACATTATGTGTAGTCTATGAAAGACAGTAGGTTGCCTGGCTTCACTGGCATTTTGTGTCTATCAGTGCATGGCTGATGTAGGAATCCCTGTGGTCTTGGCTGATAACACTGTGACACCCTCTCTCACCGCACTGATAATCAGTCAAAGTAGCAGCCCGGTGGCACGCCCACCTGCTACAACAGCCGTGCACTCTCCGATCACAGAAAGGGTAATGGCCCGGTTACACCAGCACACTTTAGCAAAAAATACTATACCCGTAAAGCTGCCACATCAGCACCTTACCCTCGCGTAACAATCAGGTAAAGAGCTTGACGCAGCAACTTGCCAATGAAACTGTCTATCCTGTCCTAATACAGTCATGTGCTGCGGCCATGGGGGTGTGAGGCATGCATGGAGGTCAGGGTAGACTCAGGAAATGAAAGATGCATGTTTCAGCAAGGGGATGTGCCAGCGTTTTTTATGAACTGCGATTGCCCACAATTCAGTGCTCTTACAGTGAAATGGAATGGAATTCCATATACGATGTAATTAGTACTGACAAGGGTGACAATAAAGCCGTTAGAGCAGTTATTTGGATAACTTCTTCACATCATTATTAACCCGACCCAGCCAAAGATTCTTGTAATTACACACAAGAATTAAAACAGGTTTATTTGTATGCTAGTTCAAACATCTAATAAAGACTTCGGTTCAAACGCTCCAGTACAAAGGCCAGTGACATGATATGAAAAGTTGAATCAAGTTTGAAGAATGCATGGCTGCACAAACCTCCATCCTCGTGGCGTCTCCTCCTTTAACGATAGGGACCGTCTTCCCTGAGTGTATTCTGTACTGTCCAATAGAGTGGCCATTGAGATTCCTGATTGGCTTAACTGAAAGAGAACACCAGGCAGAGGTTAATAAATAAAAAATTAACACCAAACCTGCATATAACGAAAAGATGACAAATGACCTTGGACTACCTTGATATGTTTTCCCATCTATCTCCACCTCATAGGACTCCATGACCTCCTGAATGGTCTCACCAATGTCACACAGGCGTACATCAATCCCTGCAAACTGGGATAGACACGCGCCAACACTCGCATCAGAACGCAGCATTAGGAACCTCATACACAGTTTGGATGGCAGGAAATATTAGCCAGCCCTTCTGTGGTGTGTTTTCTTTTTAGTTAAATACACAAAACTCCTGATTATTTACAGAGGAACAAATAAAGAACAAAAAAATCTAATAATTGAATAAACATTGATGAGTAACTGTAAAGCAGATACAATATTTTCATCATGTATTCCCATTTACTTCATTCCTAT
Source organism: Lophius americanus (assembly GCA_037951165.1). Classification (NCBI taxonomy): domain Eukaryota; kingdom Metazoa; phylum Chordata; class Actinopteri; order Lophiiformes; family Lophiidae; genus Lophius; species Lophius americanus. Next base: position 719,782 of record JBBDHG010000009.1, read on the forward strand.
TTGAGTCTTGATGTAGTTTATACTTACTATTTGTAGATTGTAGCTCAAATACTTGTTAATGTGCTCCATATAGTATAAAGCACTTGCTCAAAATATTTATGGTATTGTATTTTTGAATGAATATTACTGTAACCATGCTGTGGATATGATGATGTTCACTTCTTTGTAGGCGGTCAGGATTTTGTTTTGTATTTGAAAGTCAAGTCTAACAAGCTGCAAACAGAGGCACCATGCACTAGGAGTCTAGTCCGTTGAGTTACCTTAATGCCCGTGTTAGTTGCGTCTCTCACTGCCTCCAGCAGCCCGTCGAACTTTGGATTGAAGGTGACGGTGAAGGCACAGTCAATTATCCGTCCTGAAAGACCATAATGTTTGACCATTCATAATAGGTTTTACGAAGGGATCTGTTGTATAAATATTCAGCATGACTGAATCACAAAATAGGACATTAATAATACAGAGTACCAATTTATTCCCCACAGTAGTAATCAGAATGTCCTCATTGTTAAACCAGGACACAATGTATGAGTGAAGTGAAAAATGGCAGAGCACAACCCCGACAGAAGGTAATGATTAGGTCTTACCGTTGATGTGTGTTCCAAAGTCAATTTTGCAGATGTCATCATATCGCAGCACGGTAGGGTCTCCTGCATTTGGGGTGTAATGGGCAGCACAGTGGTTGATTGAGCAGCCTGTTGGGAAAGCCAGGCCTGCCTTCAGCCCGTTTTCTTTGATGAGCTTCCTGGAGCAGTCCTCCAGCTTCTCACTGCCAGAAATCGAATGCAGCACCGGGACAATGGGGAAAAAGAGTAAAGAATCAATCAGTTTCTTGCAATCTGAGACAAATGAGTGCAAACGTCAATTTCTGTTTAGAATGAGTCCAGGTTGGTAGGAGCAGCTCAGATGGAAATCCATTAAAAGGGCTCAGGAACAATAAATTAAGGCATATCTCACCAGATGTCAATCATTGACATCCCTGGTTTGAGCCAGCTCCTGACATAGTTGCGGACTTGCCGATGTGCCTCAGCTGCCTGCCTAAAATCACTCCACATTTCTTCGTTGGCCCTGTCCAGTGCCCGCTTCTCCTCACTGGTGGTCCGCCACGCTGCACTGCGGCTGGTGGGAGGTAGACAGACAAACCACAAGACACTCATTATTTTTTCATGATACAAATACATGTTATGAGGATAGGACAATGGTCCTACACTGTGGGGGTGACAATGATGTTGGTGCTTTTCACCTGAAGCTTAATATTGACTAAATGTATTGATGAATCCAAACACTAAATATTGCCACCTCATTGTTTTGTCTATAAGTAAAAAAGAAAGACCTAAATAGAAGCTGGATATGTCTGAGCGGAAGATTACTGCTGAGTGTGAGGGACGATGTGGAGGTCACACACCCGTCTTTGGATGGCGGATAGTCACACTCCTCTCCCTTTGGAAAATCTCCATTGGGATAGAGCTCACAAATCGGGACTGAGGGAGGGTCAGTTTGTCCCTTCGCTTTGGCCCAGATAGAGAGGAGACGCAGAAGAAAGCAGTAGGAAAGAGGAAAGAAAAAAGAAGTTATGTTCATGACATTGATGCTCTTACTTAGACACAGCACAATGTAATTTGGACATAGATCTGACTAAGTAAGACATTCATGAGCACTTACAGTTTTATTTAGTTGGTTGTAATGATTACCAGTATATGTTGCCATTCATTTTGTCCCATTTGTTGACATGTAAGGTCCTGTGAGTTGTCCTACAACTCCCCTGTCAGTGCGGCAATGTGTAACCTATCATGACACCAACAAACCAAATCACACTGCTCTTGTGCACCTCAGGTTTCTGATGCAGTCAATTCAGGATGTCCATTTGCCAAACTCTGAAATGCTTTAGCTGTGCACCGTGTCAATAATTTCTGACATGCCACTGTGATGCGAAATGTTCTGTCGCTGTAATGTGATTTGCAATTAAGATTCTGAATCCAGTCAATGAGAGTCGTTGTCAAAGAGCAATCTGTTCAACACTGTCTAGATGCAAACTGGCTTACATCCTTTCTTCCTTTTCTTCTTTTTCTTCTCTTTCCCAGCCGAGTTATCTCCCTCATCCCCATCTGTTGAAAGCATCAATAGTTTCAAAACACTTTTAAAAAAATGAGAAATATCAACAGGATGTTTGTGCGCAGCTTAACGGTGCCATCCCAGGGGCTCAGAGTTGAACACTGCAGATGATGATGATGATGATGGTGGTGCTTGTGAGGAATTACCTTTTTCTCCTTCCTCCTCCCTCTCTTTGTCCTCCAGTGTTTGCTGCTCCAACCGTTTCCTCACATCAGCAACACCACTGGCTTCTCCATACTCATCAACCTCGTTTGTCCCTGCTGCAAAGTCACACACCCTCGTACATGCATGTGCAGGTGAACACGCACGTGTGCACCGACGGCGTGATTGCACATGCATAGACACACACACATGCACATACACGATAAAGTGTTTAAATTGTTTATGATGCACAACAATCTCAAAAAAGTGCTTCCAGTGCGAGCGGAACTTGGCAGTGTCTGTGCATAAATCCTTTCTTTATCTTTAGAGTCAATGTCCTCAAGGGCATAGGAAGCAGGCCACACGGACATTTAACCCCTCAAAGGCTGACCTGTCACCTCCATACTTGACTTACGGGAGGATCGAGAATTAAGTTGTTTCTTTGTTTAATTATTTTATTTTGCCACACTGTGAGGCAGTAAGGCATGGATTTAGATGACCAATTTAACTCAAGATACTTTTACAACACAATGTCATCTTTGTTAGGTTTTTTTTTAACGGATAGAACACATTTAAATTTAATTTGATTTAATTTCCAATCAAATTATAGAGTTTTGAAGTTAGAGTCCAGAGTAATTATCCCATTCTCATATGAGCGTTCTGAGCTCCAGCCGCAGTGGCTGATGGGACAACTGCACAGGTAAACCCTCTGAAACGTTGGGAAGTCTCCGGTCCCGTATCTTAAACGCTCAAGTAGAAAACTGAGCGGTAGCGGAGGTGAGAATTTGGCGCGATTTCTCCCATCCAAAGTGACGTTTCTTACCTGATGCGCTGGTCTTCTTCTTCTTTTTCTTTCTTCTCTTTTTCTTCGCCGACTCGTCGGCATCTTCTCTCTCCTCGGTCCATTCCCCCCCATTCAGAAGTTGAGGCTTCACTTGCAGCTGCAGCTCCGCCATCATGAGCGGCTGAGAGATGAAGTGACGCAGAGGCTGCCGGGTGCCTCCTCTGGTCAAAGCAGAAAAAGGGTCGAGAGCCAATAACAAGCTTTCACATCGTGTCTGTGCAGCAACCTCACCTCAATCATGCCATCCGCCTCCTCCGGCGTGTGGAGGTGAAACCCCAACAACACCCTGATGATACGAGCATTTAATCATTACCGTTAGTATTTGACCTATTAATGCTGACTGTCAGCTTGTTTTTATTATTAAACGTAGTTTTAAAATCATTTTATGATCCTAATCCTTTAAGACATTTGCCGGATTATAATCAGCCTCCGAAGTGGTTGAATATTATATTAATTAATATATATTAATGAAATAATATATAATTTCATTAAGCCATAAGGAACCAAGTATGGGAACTCATTTAAATTCTATTGGATGGTCTTTATACAAACTTATTAGGATTTATCACTCACTAGGTCCCCATATGTGCTAATTTTCAACTTTTTATTTTCTTACAAAAGTTATGCTTTAATCATTTTAACAATGTTAGAGAAAAGTTACAAATTTCATTTTTTATAATGGGTAATCCATCAGAAAATGTACGATTTTATATATGCTTATGAAAAGCGAAATGTGTGTTCCCAAGTTAAAAACTGTCTCACTGATTTATTTTCAAATGAGAAAAAAGGGAAAATAGCTTTTGTAATTTCCTCTTGTAAAAGCTAATGAGCACAGTTACAGTTTTAATATACTATGTTGTATAGATTCAAGTAAAAACGTGAAATATGTATTCCTAAATTGAAAGAAAAAGAGTATCAAGCTTAATAATATTCAAATGAGAAAAAAAGCCTCAAGTAAAATTATAAATATCTGATAAGCATTATTTCCAAAATAATCTCTGAATGTTTTATACGTGGTTCATTTGGTCTATTGTTTATCCCACAAAAAGTTCATTAAAGGATAAATTGGTCTGTGTTCTTATGGAAAAAATCTAATCTTAAGGGAGACCGGGTATTGTTGTATCACGGTGAGAGAATATTCAGGATAAATAAATGAGTCATGTAATCTTTCTTAATAATAATAACACGTATTATTTGTAGAGGACTTTAAAAAAAAATACTCAAAGCGCTTAACAGGCACAGAAATAAAAGCAAAACCACGTATCAAAAAAGTAATCCATATCAGATATTGAAATAAAAACATAAACAGCTCAAAGAATATCTAGGTCAGAACCGGCATCAACCATTTGTACGTCCGTTTCTCTCCTGTGGCATTGAACACTGATGTTTTAAGAACAAAATATGTTGATGAGAGCAAGTCAGTCAGATCAGTTACATAGGATGTGTCAGGTAACACTGAGCCGGTACTGAAAATCACTGCTGATGCTGAGAGACGAGGGGTACAGCGTTGTTTTACTAGAGCAGCAGAATTCTCTCGTCGGTGCAGCATGAAGTGGTTGACTATATTAGAGCCAGCAGACCTCTGTTACTTACTGATTCTATGTAAGGCAAGTATACGGCAGGGTCAGAGCTGAACACTCTTAAGCTATTTTAAAGGATAAACACCTCTATCTTTTTTAAAGGATAAATGTTAAATGTATGTATTATATGATATATTAAATGATATAGTATTATGATGATATTATTAGTACAGTATATTATATGTATAGATAATGTTATATGTTATTACTGTGTTAAACAGCATATATCATAGTTATTATCTAATATGTGTCTCTTTTTTCGGAACAAAAGGTACAATTACTACATTTCTCCTGTTCTTCCTCTTCATTAAAAGTCCAAAACTATAAATGTGCAGGTCATTCCTCACCCTCATGTGTGTTGAGTAGTGGGCCAGGATTGGTCCTGTTGTGAGAGACCTATGATCAATGAATGCATTGAAGAAAGATGTACATGAAACAACCTTATACTGTTATTATGTGCACATAGGTGCATCATTGTAAAGAGTGAGGAACAAACACCTTGAATAATCTTTTTTCTGAAGACCAAGGCATGTTTGGTCGCCGCTTTTGCTCATTTTGTCAAATTGTTAGAACTTAAACCCCGTCTGTGACACCTAGGGTGGTAAAATCTAACACCAGGGGCTGTTGTGTTCAGGCTGAGCTTTGAATTGGTACAATTCATACAATTTCGAGAACTTTGCCTCGATTATTTAATTATTTACAGATGCTGAAGCAAAAGAATGTTATTTTTGATGTCACTGCAATATGTCTGAGCTGAGGCGGATGCTTGGTTTACTGACCATGATGATACACTCTACAGTAGAATCATCCCTTTCGCTGAAAATCCAGTCCAGTTTCAGGTTACCTGTCTGTCCACCCACCTGAGTCTGCGCCTCCACATCAAGCCAAATTCCAGCCAAGGTCAATTAATTTAGGAGCTGCCATTAATATTGAAGCCTATTTCGGTCAGGAAAAACAAAAATTGGTTTACAAACTGAAACACATGGTAAGTAGAAATTATGTATTAAGCTTCTATTTTATCGCTTCATTATTCTACTCTCATTATTCATTCATTATTCTACGTCTTATCCTGTAGCTCTCTTCCCAACAACACAGACACGGTCGGTTCTTTGAAACGGGCGTTTATTTCTTGGTATGGCAGGTCTCTATCACACTCTTTGTCAACTTGAACACACCCGATCACGCCATATAATGCCCTTCAACGCCATATAATGCCCTTCAACGCCATGAGAACTATACTGGAATGAACACAGTGAAATAAATTGATACATGATCTGAAAAGGAAATAAATACAAAATGGCGCACGGCGCAAAATATTATAACATGGAAAAGGTATTAATATGAAAAATAAAGTTACTTTGTTGGCTGCTAATCATTAAAAAAAGGGTTTTTTTAGACTGTCAAATGTTTTTTTACTATGATGCTGCTAAAACTACCTTCAGGTGGGGAAGTCCAAGTTCCCTGCTAAAAGTCCTGAAGAGCCAGCGTAACCTGACTCCATCACCGGTAAGTAAAAGCATTACATTAATTGTTGGAACCAGAACATTAGAAAACAATCTGCACCCAATAGGCATGACATTAAATTCACCTGCTATCATGTAGCTCCTCTTTTTACCACCACAACAACTATGTGATGCATTGAGCGTCCTTACACCTTTCAACCAGAACCATCATTAACTTCTTTATTGAGCGATTTGTGCTACACTAACTCCTCTGGGAATTGGACAGCACAGGCTAGCCTTGACTACCCACATGGATTCTGTTGTATTTCTTTAGACCACTGTGATAGTTACTAACCACTGCAGACCTGGATTTCTGGAGATGCTCTTACCCAGTCATCTAGCCATCACAATATGACCCGTTTCAAAAGTTGCTCAGATCCTTAGACTTGTCCATTTTTCCTGTTTTAAAACTCATCAACTTCTGGGGACAAAGGATATATAAGTGTCTTATTAATTGCAGCCACTAAAAGCTGCCTTTGTCACATGATTAGATTAGATAAATAGGGATTCTGTCTTCACCTGCCAGTGGTTATAATGTTATAACTGATCAGTGTATATTATATCTATATCTTTTTTCATGCCGTGAAGAGTGTTTGGACTAATACACTTTGCATAAATGCTAAATACATTACGTTTTTGTATGTCGTTTTTGTATATAATCTAACTTGTGGACCAAGCCGTATTGCAAGCCTTTGTGTGCTCTTGGGAGTCTTCTGGATAGTCAAAAACGTAGAGATGGTGGAGGAGTCAACAGCGCAGTGGAGAGGAGGAGGGTACTTTGGTAAAGAGCAGAGGAGAATTCAGTGTAGGGCACAAAACATCCCGGATGACTGTTTGGATTATTATTATGTGACCACCTTGGAAAAAGACCTGTCTGGCTTCTCTTCTAAACTGTTCCATGTGTGGCTAAATCCAACCAGTGGGTCAATACTCTCTACATGATGAGTCACAAATCTATTTGATGATCCAACCCGCTGATCTAATCCGAGTGGTTCGGTGAAGCAAAACTTTACAGTATTACCTCATTTTGCAAACTCGACATTATTGAATGTTTCATGAAGATCTCGTTCACAGCCACTCCTGTGACTCATTGTCCATCTACTATTTTCCTTGACCTTTTCCTCTCCCTCGGGGATCAAATGTCCTGACATGAAGCAGATGCCAGGTACCCCATTGAGACACACGGTCTGAAGTTAGAGGTACATTCAGCTTCTCTGCCCTCTCTGAACCACCCTGAGTAGGCTGAGGCTAAACAATTCCTCCCAGGGTAGTACAACAGTAAATGACATGTGGTGCACCAATATCTGTCAGCACCAGCAGAAGAACTCTATTTTCTTACATCAAGGTACCAAAGTACCAACATAACACTACAATTCACAGAACTAGAGAGTCTGACCGTAGTCCAGTGTCTACTCTATACATTTTAAATGTCAAAATAAGATTGCTATTCATGAGAAAAAAGTTTTGCAATGTCTTCTGTGACTTTGGCAAGATGCTATGATCAGCCCTATTGAAACCACCCGTTTAATACTGGTTAAGTATTGGTTCCCTTTTTGCAGTCAAAATAACTCTAATATGTTCTGTGTGTTCTGGCACCTTTCTTTCAGAACCAACTTGAACTTTTTCAGTAATTGGTGCTACCTTACCTTTTTCGTGAGATCAGACCAGACGAGCCTTTAGTTACAGCAGGATGAAGACCAGGCACCCATACCGTCTTTCCATTTCACCACTTGTCCTCCCTTACAACGCCGCAGTTCTAACCTTAATCATGAAAACCCAACAAGACTTATTGCTCTGGAGAAACTCTGAGTCAGACCTCTGTCCATCAAATATTTTGATTCTGATCAAGGTCACTCAGATCCTTTCACTTAACCATTTTTCTTGCTTCCCTAACATCAACTTCAGACAAAATGGTCACTTGCTGTCTAATTCATCCCGCCCAATGGCAGGTGCCATTGTAACCAGATAATTTACCTTATTCTGACTTCACCTGTCAGTGGTTATAATGCAATGGTTGATCACTGTATAAAATGTCATGAGGATTGTCTGAACTTGATAAAAACATACTCTTGACGGAAAGCTTATGTTCCGAACTGACTTTCTAGAGATAGAGAGACATGGTTGTGGCAAATGATTTAAGATTGCATTTCCTTTTCAGTGGAAGCTTATGGGGTTATCTTTGTTGGTACAGGTGGCTGTCGCTCAGGAAGTAGTGCAGTCTACGTTTTGATGTAACGAGCAAGACACTGAAGTCCATTTTGCTCTTGATGGTTGCTCTTATTGGTGTGTGAATGATGAGTAGGTGGAGCAGCAGCCTCCGCCACAACTGTATGAATGTTTGTGTGAATGGATGAATGCTGACTCGTGTTTAAAGCACTGTGAGTGGTCGAGCAGACTAGAAAGGTGCTATATACAGTCTGTTTACCATTTTACGCATGTCCATATATAAAATTGATGACTGAATTCAAAGAAATTTCACAAATTCCTTGTAGGAGCCCTATCATCATCAACCCAACCAGAAACTTTTTGTTTCACTTTCCTTACTTAAACATTTTTGGGTACGTAGAGTCCTCTACGTTTGAACGTACTTGAATGCCAGTTTGCACACATTCACCTATGATAGAGGTAACGGTTTACCCACGTCAGCACAAATTGAGTTTTGGTAGTAGCAGGTGCACACGTGTCCTTGGACCAAAAAAAAACCAGTTATATTTGAAAACTGGGGCAGTACAGTGATGCAGTGGTTAGTACTGTCCTCTCGAAGCAAAACCAGTTTGAATCCAGGTATGTGGCCTTGCTCTTTGAAGTTTGCATGCTCTCATTATTTCTGTCTTGGTTCTGAATGGTAGCTCTAACTTCACTCAAAGGCCAGAAACATGCAATATATGACTCGGTAGACGTGAATGGTTATATGAACATTTGACCTGACGGAACCCCGCCAGCGCTCTGATCAGGATATGTGGAGATTAAATATGCATATATTAAAAACCACATTTCCGTTTAAAAAGTGTGATTTTAATCAGTAACTTACATATTTTAGAGTCCCTTTTACAGCTGTAGGAATTTAGTTGGTGATTGATGATTTCATATCTCGCATATATATATATGTGACATGGCATTATTATCGTTCACCATCGTTCCCCTCCTCTCTCCTCACTTTGTGCACTGCACTACTGAGAGCTGCTCTACTGGGGAAGGATGAGAGGTGACGCAGGCGGTGCTGCTGCGGCTCGACACAGAGGCCAGTGTCGACGGACCTGGAGGATGATGCCCTGGTTATGGACCAGCCTCCACACAGTCAACAGATCCTGGTAGTGGATGTGACTCCAACGTGGCGACCTATCAACTCACACGCAGATTCCTGCAAAGATGCACTGGAACCAGACCATGTATACTCAGATGTTAATGCGGATTTAAAAACAGACAAATGAACTAAAACACAATTGTGAATGACAACATCCCAAACATTTAATCATTAGCCATTTTCACTGTAGTTTAGATAATATCCATGTTGCATAATCAGCATTGTTGGCAAAAGACTACAGTCAGCATATTTATGTACAGTTTATCCATCTGAAAACCTATCAACAGGTATATTTTATTTTAAATCTCGTGCCAGATTGAGTCATATCAACTGGTGAAAAATGAGATGTCAACAGAGGAGATCAGCTGTGGAGCGGAGAACATGCTGCTGCAGCAGCGACAGGTTGCTCCTCCTGGGATGGTTCCTGGTCAGTAAATCAACAGCAGACCGAGCCAAAGGCTGCAGGTTGTTCTCAATGTATGTTTTCATAGCTCCCACTGGGTGGCAGTGGCATCCTTTGCCTGAAGTAGAGGAGCTGATGGAATTAGAGAATGCTTGTCACACAGTGACTAGTAGTAAGACCTGACAGGTAGTGAAGTGTGATACTTCAATGTAGTTAATGACTTTTGCTGTAAAACCAATAATCCATGAATCAAAATGAAAGTAGTTGATTTATTATGACATGAAACAGTGTTTGCACTTAAATATTTCTATATTTATTTATTTTCTATATTTATATGTCTACACACTGTAGGTTCCCCTTTAATGCAAAATAGCTGAGTGACTGATGTGACTTCAGGTTAAAAAGATAAAATTTGCATGGTTTTGCAAACCATGTCTCTGTGATCTAAATGCAAATACGCGGACTAATGACTTTATGAAATCTGCCGCTTGTGTATTTATTTTTGTTGTTGATGTTGTAGATGCACCTTGAGATTTGATCCAAATTTAAGGTGCGTTAAAATTAAATGTATTATTATTATTATTATTATTATTATTATTATTATTATTATTATTATTATGTACATCAGGTGAAAACTGCTGTTTGAAGGCCATGCATCCAGTGGTGGTTGCTGCTCCGTCAAGGACCTTCAAGAACACATTTCAAGAAGCAGGGGAGACTACAGAGTAGGTGTGAGACTCTCTCCAGACTAAAGTTCAGGTACATCTGTTCCCATACCTACCAGTGTGATTCTAATTTACTTTAAAAAAAGAAAGAAAAAAAAACTGGCTGTAAGTCATTCTCATTACCATCCAGCAATAGTATGGACTTAGAGGTAAAAATAAATTTGTCTTTGGCTTCATGGAATTAGTCACCTGAAATAAACAAAACAAAAAGGCTCTTTTCAAAGGACACATTGACTTCTTTATTGATATCTATTTCAGATACAATCTTATATGAATACGTTTGCTGGTTAGAAACTGTGTCTGTTTTAGGGTCCTCTGCTTACAGTGACACAGTGAACACCCCTGCAGTTATGGAGGCACACAACTCTCAAATTGCAACACTAAGCAGAGGAGATGAGGGAACGCTGACCGTAAATCAAACCATTCAACATAAATTAATCTGAATCCCAAATGTAATTTGATAGCTCATATATATATTTTTAAATATAATTGACTTTGGACTCTTCCTCCTTTGAACTTTTACCCTGCCTGTTCTAAAATATTTGACTGGATTCCTTGTATCCTTTCCTTAACAGATTCCTGAGGTACAACATCAATGCCAGCGAGACATTTGCACCAAACAAAGACTCTGCATTCCCTCTTCTTCCTGTTGTCACAAATCGAATATGCTCCAGTGTTGGGATAGTCCCTAATTCAACTCACTTCTAGTCATAGAGAAACTCCAGACTTTTGATAATGCAGATTAATCTAACCTGTAACTGATAATGTCTTTCAATGTTTATGTCTAAGGAATACAAGAATTGGAAGCATCAGTGTTAAAGATCAATCATCACGTGTTTAACTTATAAGAACAGATCCACGAAATGTCTATATATCAATACCTTTGTCACACCTGATTTGATAACACCCCAAAACTATCTAGTTCAGTGTTTTCTTTCATATTTTTCTTGTTAGATGGGAAGATTTCTTTAGTTACAGCATGATGAAAGCACCTCTTTTTTTTTTTCTTTTTGAGTTTTACTTCCTCAACTACATATGTACCATAGTTCACTGTGCATCAGCTGGTTCCCACTCACATTTCTGGCTTCTTCGTCACAAGAGTGATGTTAATATTAGAAATGATTACAATGGAATAGCAAAGATAGGTGGGTGTGTCCTTGGAAAATGTGAGCAGTGAGCCACCTTAAAAATCTTAGGGAGTGTTAAAACATTGTTCTAATGCAAAGTAGAATGTAGTTTATATTACCAAAGGCCAGTTAGGGTACATTTCATGCTTTGTCTCACAAATAATGTACAATAATCTCAAATACCCATTAATACCTTAAATGCACACTCTCTTACAAGCTACTACAGTCTCATACGTGCACAATCATACTCTCACATGCACTATTTGCTATATGTTGTATACACCATAGTTGTATAGTTCTGTATGTAAGATGTAATAAAATGGGTTGTATGAGAGACAATCTTATTACTAGTATAATAGAAAATGTGTCTGTGTGAGAGTAAAGTCATGTACGTGAGCGAGAGTCAACGAGAGATTAACCTTATATGAGAGCTGATTGTAGGGTGTGACAGAGTGTATGAGTGTATTTGTGCGAGAGAATATGGTGGTGTGATTGAGACAGTGTACTTATATATGTGCAAGAGTATACCTGTTTATGCGAGAAAGAGAGTACTAGTGTATGCTAGAAAATATACTTGAAAGAGAGGTATGAATGCAAGAGAGGATAGTAATGTGTGTGAGGGGGAAGCACACTAGTGTGTATGTGAGAATATATATATATATATATATATATATATATATATATATATATGTAACCATGTGATGGGCAAGCGATCACAAAATATGCGATAAGAAACCTGAATTCATTAATGAGCAATCCCCCACATCCACATCATGCTCAGGAGGTGCTTCAGCAGAGAACCTTAAATCACAGGCTGATCCAACCGAAATGCAGGATCGATGTTGCAGGAAGTCCTTCCTGCCAGCCACCATCAGACTGTTTAATAGACAAAAACCATAACATCTGTATACCAAAGATACTGCCGGACACTCTTTTTTTTCACAAACTGTTTGCACAAACCACTTTTTTCCTCCTGCACAACTTAAATTATTTAATGGATTGATATCTATTTATATTGGATGGCTCTCCCATTACACACTGCATCATGTCTTATTTAGCTCATTTGCACTGTTTTTAATCATCTCAGTTGCACTGTTCTTTTCTCTTTATAGTTATATAGGAAAGACCGGTTTTTACCCTCAATCCTAGCTTGGTGGTGCTCAGATTTCACTTTATTTCAATTTACTTGATTGGTTTTACCTTGATATGTGTGTGAGAGAGTGAAAATCACTTATCTTTTGACACTTGAACGTAACTGCTGTGACGGATCAATTCCCTGTAAAGGATAATAATAATAATAATAATAATAATTATAATAATAATAATAATACATTTAATTTATAATGCACTTTACATTTGGATCAAATCTCAAAGTGCTAAAATAAATTATAGTACTATACATTTTTGTGAGAAAATATCAAATATGACATAAATTACCTGTTATGTTTATACAACAAGCTGCTATCAGTGATGTATTTGGGCTTCCTCCCCATTTCCTGTCTGTTCTGTCAATCAAACTTTCCCAGGCGCCTCAGACGGTTGGAGCCCCCTGGTGGTCGGTGAGCAGAAGTGCCAGGCAGGCTGATCTGATGGTCTGTGCACCGCACGATCACATGATTGACGATCACCAAAGTGGGGGTTTTATGGACTGAGTTTTGATCAACTTCTTGCAAGATATCCGGTTACAAATGATGATCATCTTCCACTGCCGTCATTTATGAGATTTCCCAACAGAGACACGCAGGGAATGAAGCGGGGATGAGTTCAGGTAGGTGTTTGGAAACTCTGTGCTCTAGGTTTTGACTGTCTGCGTGCTAATTATTCAACATTTAAGAACAAACGAATAAGTATGATCCCAATAGACGTTTGATTTATTTATGTGTCAGGAGAATATAGATTGCCATCGTTTGACGGCCATTAGCTGTGCGACAGATGAAGTGTATAATTGTATTGATAGGCGTCTCCGGTTTTGATTTATAAATGAAAATAGCAAACTATCAGGTTTGTGGACAGGGCCATCTTGAAGAAATGCTGAAAAGATAAATATAACTATTTATAGACAGGTAGAGACAGGGAATCGTGATATTTCAATTTGTGTTCTACTTTAGAATAATGTTCATGTCTCGCTCATTTCTCTTTCCTTCCATGGTTTATTGTGCTATTGCATAATTGTTTTATGTGCTGAGAATCAAACAGTCTTGCTGAATAAGGAAATGATGTGTGGTATGCGGAGGGAAATTAACTTAATTACTTCCTGTCAACATTTGAAGAATATGTTAGTGCTTCAGTTCACCCAGATTTTAGTTAGTGTGACTTTATTCGCTGCGACACTTTTATTTCTCTCCCAATCTTACTCTCCTATTTACTCCTTGCCTGCCTGTTAACGGGACATGAGTCACGTGTATGTGTTGTTGTGTGGACAGGCAATTAAATACTATGGGATATTTGAAGCCCCTAGGACTTTACAGCAGTTTTACACTGAGCTGCCACATGACAGGGATCAGTATTACGTGAACTGCTATTAAAGCAACGAATGCCAGTCTACTTAAAAGCATAATAATAATAATAATACATTTAATTTATAATGCATATGTGATGCACTCAAAGTGCATCACATATTCCCTTTTGATATACAGAATATGCTTTTTTCATAATTTTAGATCAGATCTCAATTACAAACAGTTCTTATTGAGAAGAGATGGAGATAAAAATCTAAGGTGCACTTCTCTTTTGTTCTTTAGGTATGGACAAGCCACCTGTGGCCCCAAAACCAAAGCTGCCCGAGGGCCAGAGGCCAGGTCTTTCTCCCTTAACCCCTAAAAAAGACAGCCTCCTCCTCCCGTCTCCAGGCACACTGAGGAAGGTTAAACCAATACCTGCACCCAAGCCTTGCCTCTCCAAAGTCACTGCTGCTGTGGAATCCAACCCAGTCTCCTCTAAGAGCCTGCACCAAACATCAGTAACGGAAAATCCAAATACTCAAGGTCTTCTTAACTCCCAGCAAGGAGTACAAGAGAACAAAAAGTCAGCTTGGGATTATACCATTCCCATTTGTCTATGTAGTCCTGAAAACTGCATGTGCATCGGTGACATATCAGCTAACAAAGACAAAACGGAGAATGACTTGAAAAATTTCTTTAAGGGTAAAACTAATGAAAACATAAAGCCTCTACCTACATCTCGAGGTCCTACTGATATTCATGGAGAGAAAATCATTACCCGTCTCGCAAACCATAATCATCTTAGAGAAACATTTACCATACACAAAAACCTCAACACAGACACCAATACTAGTCAAGCCCTTCTTCAAAGCACATGGAGCGATGAAGCAAATGGTAACAAAATACCTCAAAGTGCATCTGGACATGGACCAGGGGATGATTCTCTTGGCTCAGAGCAGGTGTCTAGGGTGCTCCAACACAAACCTGTCCCACCAGACACTAGGAAACCCTTACCTGTACCAAGGAAACCTAGGATGGCTGTGCTGACCCACCAGGAAAAGGTGGATGGGTGTTTAGAAATTCTACACCAGGAAGGGAGGTATATGAATGGCACAGAGGGGAAGGTGTCATCAGAGGGGAAGGACAACTACTCACTGTCTGTCAATGAACATGTAGAAACACAACCAGTTGTTCTGTCTGAGAGAAAAGGCTGCGCAATGCCAGCCGCTATGCCCAGGAAAAAGCATTTTCTGTCTGTATCTGCCGCAGACACACAGACACTCTCAAAGGATGTGGAGGAAGAAGAACTTGGTTGGGAAAGTGCCAGCCAAAAGATGGAGATGTCAGTTGACAAGGTTGATGACGAGCAAGGGAAGGAAGGAATCCATGATCAGGAAACGGACTGCACTGACTTCACACATTGTCCTCATAGCGATCAGCAGGAGCACAGCCACCCTCCTGTCATCGCTGTGGCAGCAGTGGATGTCCCTGCCAGGGTAGCTCCAAAGAAGCCGCAGAGACACTGCAACCCGAGGGCGAGGATGGAGGAGGATGGATCCTCTAAGGAGAAAGAGCAACAGAAATTAGGAGACAATGAGAAAAGGCATGATTTTCCTATTGAAGAGCGTGTTTCGAAGGAGAGAGCAATGAGGGAGCTGCCTTTGCCTCCAGCTGAGAAAACAAACAGAAACTTTTTTACAACTGGAGCTATCAAGCCTTCTCGAACCAGCTTCGACAAGTCGAGAGCGAAGTCGTTCTCTGCTGCTGACCTCATCCGCTCCGAGGTACCGAAGAGATATTCATTCCGTAAGCTGTTAGACTTAAAGCTCTCAGTGAAGATGCTTCCCAAGGTGGCAGCAAAAGGAGGCCGGAACCCGGGGTGCTCTGTGAATGATACTGAACAAAGAATTGACAGGGACCAGGATGGATGTGACGACTTCCACAAGCAGTTCAAGCCTGAACGTACAATGTCTTGCCCGCTGATTACAATGACGCAAAGTGTGGATGGAGACGAGCTTCCTGCTGGAAGAGAAGACATTTATTATGAGAATGTTCCTTACTATGAGGAGATTTCAGACTATGAGAATATGCATGTGGGAGGTGCTAAAACCATTCCATGCGCCTCTGATGCACAGCCTACAGCTTGGCAGTGCCCAGAGTATAACGATGAGGGCATTTATGAGGAGCAGGAGCCATACATGTCCTTTGAGAAGAACCCTGTGCACCTACAGGGTCAGCGATCAACAGACTCTGAGAGGTAGTCTATTGTCTTACCTATAAATAACCATCAGGTTATTGCCATGATGTCATTTTGTTTTTGTTGCTGATCCTGTCAAGGGGATTTCAGTAGTATGATGTGTTTCTTTGAAAGCCTTTCAGAGTTCATGGATTGTGGGTCGACTCAATAAATTAGGTTTCACATAAAGTTTTCAAAACTATTATCATAGATGACACAAGAAAGCCTTTGGCTCCAGCCAGCTGTCCACAGCTTTGATTTATTTTCATTAACAGTCTCAGCAGTAAGGTTGTAAATGAAAAAAGTGAGAAGAAGTCAGTGGAAAAACAGGATTACATTTGGTGTAACTCTGGGCACATACACGTTAGTAGGTCAACCCTTTTTAGATCACACTATGTTACATTCACACGCTAGAGAAACGTTGAGCAACTCAAACTAGGTAGGCTGAATGCTGTGGCTTTTGTGAATTGTCACCATGTGGTCCTCTTGCTTAACCTGTCCTTCTTATTTTTCTGTCTTTTTGATTAGGCAGGTGATGCTCTAATTGTCACATGTGTTCCTGGATTGGCTTTTTAAAAATGTAGCTTTACTTTGGCGCTGGTGTAATTTAGCTACTCCGCTTCACTGATTTTTAAAGCTGTAAGCTTAGAGAAGTAAAGTGTGATGATAAGAGGTTTTCATCTGGTTTGTCAGTTCAAAAAGGCTGTCTGATTGGAGCTGGCATCGTTTCATTTTCTACATTTCTCCCTCACATCACTTAATTATACTTTCTACAGAAATCATGCAGCACCTGGATGACTGCAGGTCTGCCATGCTTTTCTGCATGTACATAATTTTTAATGATAAGTGCCTCCTTTTGGATTTTTTTTGTGTGCAATACGTGAACAATATCTTGATTCTCTTCCATTTGCCTCCACTCTCCTCCAATCCTAACAACCTGCCCTTTTGACAGAAGCTCTGTTGACGAGGAGGTGACACCCCTAGATGGAGGCCTCTCGAATGAAGACACCCTGGTCATCACATCAAATGATGATGACGATGGCAGCTCCAACTCAAGTAAAGGAGACCCAGAGCAAACAGAGCAGAGTTCGGTGAGAAACATACCCCTATTTATGACTTAAATCCCTGATGTACGCAAAGATACAATCCAAAAAGTTCTTCACAAGGTTTTGGAGAAGAAAAGAAAGTCTTGGTTAAAAGGGAAATAATCTTTCCTTTATGATATCTTTTTTTGCTTATCTTTGCCATCTTTATTAACTAGAACCCCCAAAAAGTTATACTTAAATATATGATAAACTACAAAATGTGTCTTATATGAATGTGTTTTGATTCATAATATTGCATTGAAATTCTATATCTGTGTGTGACTTTGTTAGGTGCAGAGTGAAAAGAAGCAGAATAAGATCCTTCACATAGCCAACGAAATTATGAGCTCCGAGAGTGTGTAAGAATCTTCATTTTTTTTCTGACAAATAATATGAAATATCTTGGTTGTGTTTTAACAATACCTTCAGCTTTTTCTTTTTACTTTATTGCAATGTTTTCTTACACATTAGATTTTACTTAAGTATAGCCCATGGGACTTTTTTAGATTTTAAGAAATGTATACAAGTTGAATGAACTGTTTGTTATTTCATTGAATCAATATATGGACAACCGAAAAGGAACAAATAGAACAAAGAAACTACCTATAAGACCCCCGAAAATATCTGTCCACTCTCAATCCTTCCTTGCTGAAAGGAATATTGTTTGTACAGACCGGATATTGAAAATTCAACAGCAGCACTTCATTTTGAAGAAAGTGTTCCCATTTCATAATCCACCTAAATTGCCATTTTCTGTGCTTGAAAGAAAAAAGAAAATGCAAAACAATAACTATACATCGACCTAGTTTTCGTCTGGAAAAAGATATGGTTGGTTATTATTAATGTTATCTAATGTTTTTTTTGCTGTTAACATAACAGCAAAAATTCAATTCAGCCATTGCATACCTCAAACGTCGTTGATTGAAGCAAATGTATCGATATGGCCAGCTTTAGAGGTAAATATGAGAATATGTGTGAAATGACTCTTAACCACTTACATGTTCGGTTTGTTTTCCCAGCTTTGTTGATGCCCTGAAGTTGCTTCATGTTGTAAGTATAGAAATTATTAGAAAAAACAGTATTTAACATTTTATTTTAACTTTAAAATAAAGAAAAATAGTTTTTGAGCTGTGTACTTAATATAGTTTTTGAATAGAATTGAATATCTCCTCTTAACAACATGCTGCACACTAAAATAACATCCATGCTTTCTGTCATAATATGCTGTTATTCTGCTAGTGTTTTATTTATCTCCTTAATCTAGTCTGGGCTTTCAGGATGTGACTGAATATGTTCGGCCCAATGCAGGATAAGATTGGGTGTAGACCAGACTCCCCTTAATCTCATCCTCACAGCTCAAATTCTTTTCCCCAGACTTTAATGTCATTGAATGATCTAATAGCAACTCAGTACTAGTCTGTGCTCCAAAAGAAATTGTGTGATGATTATTTTATTTTCTGTTTGAGAAAACCATTCAGAAAACACACCGTAGGTTAGCAAAGAAAAATATAGAGATCTTAAGAGAGAGAATAGGAATTTCACCTCCTTGCACCTGACGAATATGACATAAATGTGCTGTCACATTTTCATATTTGAAAGTTAACTGTCAAAATTTTGTGAGCAAGTTCTGCCAATTTCTCTGCCATGCTGAAATCTGCTAGTCCTTGCTCCCATTGGTTGTGCCAGAAATGAAGGATTTGAACTTATTTCTGTGACCTATTTTCATTTTTTATACAATCATTGTTGGTACGTAAGTGTCTCCAAACAACACTGATCATACTTTCCAGGTACGATTGCTCAAAAATATGTGCTGGCCTCCCCAAACTTGCATCTCCCACTATTTAATCTACCTACAAATAAAGAAACCTGAAACGGCAGGCTTTCCTTTGCAACATCAATAGTGACCATTCATAAGAATTATCACACATTGCTTCATTACATATCATTCAAACTAACTTTTTTTTTTTGCCGGAAGCATGCTGATGCTGAACTGTTACATGAAACTGTGTTTTGCAAGTTAAACTTAAAAAATTGCAATAGCGAATATAGACATGCAGAATGACTGAAAGTTACTGACGGAATTAACTGATCAAATATAATTCAGACTTTCATGAAAACAACTTTAACTTATAAACATCTTGAAAATGTTTTCCTGCGTTGACATTTAACTCCTTTACTTGTGGGGCGACGGTGTCTCAGTTGGTAGAGTGGTCGTCCACTTATCTGAAGGACAGTGGTTAGATCCCCGGCCACTGCTGTCCAGACGAGCTTATCAACTTGGTGTCCCTGCTGCCGCCAAGGCCCGACCAGGGAGAAGTGGAGGAAAGCTAAAGTCGTTGCTTCTCTCTCTCTTTCTTTTCAAACCCATCCGGTCATGGCAGTAGGCCGTCTACCCTGAGTCTTGGATTTGCTCGAGGTTAAAGGGCAGTTTTTTCTCGCCACTGTCGCCAAGTGATTTCTCGCAGAAGAATTTGTTGGGTCTCTGTAGATAATTATATAAAGAGTTTGATCTAGATCTGCTCTTTCTGGAAAGCACGTTGTGTCAACTGTTGTTGTAAATTGGCGCTATATAGATAAAGATTGATGGATTGACATTTCGAACTGTCTTTGAGCATGATACTGAACCCCAAGTTGCCCCCAATGGCTGTTCCATTGGTGCGTGAGTGACGGCGTATATGGTTACTGCCCCTGATGAACATGTGGCACCTTGCGAGGCAGCCTCTATCATCACAGTATGATTTTTCGTGTGAATGGGTGAATGCTGACTCGTGTTGTAAAAGTACTTTGAGTGGTCGAGCCGACTACGAGAGCACTATCTAAGTACGGTCCATTTTTACCATTTACTTGAAAGTTAAATTTGTCTTTCCGGTTGTTTTATTTTTGTAACAGAAAAGGGATGAGTGAGCAAATGTTTGAAGGAATAAAAGTCATCAAACAAGACTTCAGTATTAGTGAGTCATAATGACTGATGACGAGCATGGACAGGATGTGCATGACTCTTATGTAGAATGCTGAGCAATGGATTTTAATAATCATAGTCAGCCATTAGTTGAAAAAGAATGTGAAGTGATATAATATTTTTCCATTCCAACTAGGCAGTCGGCTAGTTCTCCACAAAATCAGAAATGGAAACAACACAAAATGCAATGCAATTATTTCTGCAACAGGAAATTACGTTATCACTAATATGTCAAGAGTTCAGCAACGGAAACATAAAACAGCTTCTTTTTTTTTTAGCTTGATGAAAAACATTGATGGTTTGTCAGATTATAAAGTTCTTAGATGTCCTGAGAGAGTAGTTTTTTTAACTAAAAACATGAAACTCAAAGTCAAGCTTATGTTATCCCTGCTGTTATTATTGTTTGTTATTTAAGACAAACATCCACAATAGTTCCCCTTCAAATAATTTTCCCAATGATGGTCCGCCTAAGCTGTCAGCGTTTGGTGCAGGAAGAACTAACACGTTAAACACTGGAGTTCTCTGCTGGTTGCATAGTCTGGAAACACTTTTATTTGCAATTTGTTCCCATAAACCATTATTAAAAAATTCCACATCATCAGAAATAAAGCCGAAACGGCACCTTTTGACTCTGCTATGCTTTTTTGGCAGCTTTATTTGAAAGCGTAGGCAAAAGTGGCCCATTTATTTGCTCATATATGACCCTGATCTATTTTTATTTTTAATAGCAGTTTGAAAAGCACAAAACACCAGCGATCTCTTTTCACACGTGATCCTAAAATAGATTTGTTCTGATTCATGCTGTTGAGAGTGGCCAGTTTAAATATCATGTTTGTTTGTTTTCTTCATCTGAGCATGTGCACAACAGTGTGGTAGAATTTATTCATTAATCCTCAGCAGAGCTGGTTGAAAATAATAAGCAGCGCATCGCAGAAACAATGACAGTTTTATAGGGCCGGTTGAAAATTGTCTAAGATAAGATCATTTAATAAAAGCCCCTTTTCACAATCTTGCTCTCAGATGGGCTGTCGCTGTTCAAGGAAAGAATGTGTGCACCAGTATTTATCTATTTTGTTAACCATGGACTATTGGGCCGATGACCACGTTTTTTGGTTTATTCTGATGTCAGAGATGGGTCACAGATGATAAATAATAATAATAATAATACATTTAATTTATAATGCACTTTACATTTGGATCAAATCTCAAAGTGCTAAGATGGATGTGAAAACAATTAAATAAGATATTTGGGTAACTTTCAACCACAATGAAAACATATTCTAAGATGTATTGATGTTCTTTTGGGACAATGTTACATGATTTGAAGAATATACTTTAATACCTGTATCTTTCATGTATATTCTAAGACTTCATTGAGAATCAATATTGGGCCAAAACTGAGGTCCCGTTATTTCAAACTGCATTTTCAAGAGAATGTGTTCATAGAACGTGACGTAAATGACACATTTGACACAGTTGATCTTTTATCTTGTATGTATCCCAGCCTCTGACTTTTAATCTTTTGTATTATCTAAATGGCAGGACTTCCGTGATGAGGTGTACAGAGCATCTCGTCAGAGTGGGAAGCTTGTGATTGAGGAGCGTCTCCTCAACCAGATCCTCCATTACCTCCCACAGCTCTATGAACTCAATCAAGACCTCCTCAGAGAACTGAAGCTGAGGGTGGCCAAATGGTACAATACATCACTGCCTTTACATTTGTTTGCATTCCTGTGATCTGGGAATATTTTCCCAGTGTTTTGCTGAGTTTGCTGCAAGAGAAATCTTAATCCCGCAAGTGCATCCAAACCTCCATCACCATCAGTCTGATAACAACTGCGGGAGAGCAATTTCCTGTTGCTACATGACAAAGCAATGGACAGAGTCCTGCTGTTAGGTTTTCAAATTTTATAGAAAATCTTGCTAGAAGTGTCAAAGCTGCTGTAGAGGCATTTAACAACCGCTGTTTTGAAACTGAATGTTCCCCAGTCAGATATGGGAATAATAATTTTTCCTCATTGAAAATGTGTGCACTCTATAGGAGGTGTCAGTGTCCACTTTATCTCATGTTTTATTACTCTCTATAAATGTGTACAGGGATGAGAGATCCCAGCTCGCAGACATTTTCTTGAACAAAGGGCACTATCTAAAGATGTACTCCACCTACATCAGCTCCTTCGACAAGAATGTGGCTCTACTGGAGGAGCAGAGTAAGAGGAATGCACTGTTTGGCGCAGTGGTTCGAGAATTTGAGGTAATGAGTCTTGCTTGACCTGTTTTTCTTTCTGGCTGAAGTGCTAGATTAATCAGGTCGATGAGGTGTCATTGTTGAGTCGTGTGTAGAGGATGTGTTTTATTTAAACACATTGTTTCACTTGTGATGTCTGCTGTTTGTCCAAGGCGAGTCCGCGATGTGCCAGCTTGGCTCTGAAACATTATCTACTGAAGCCTATTCAGAGGATTCCCCAATATCAGCTGTTGCTCACAGGTACATCTGCAAAGCAGATATGTTTGCAGTATCATGTTAATCACTCATACTTTCTCCGTCAGCTCAACTTTCACATCACTCTAGATTCAGGCTGCTTAACTTTTCATAGTAGACCAGCCTGGCGGGCCTCATTGTAAGCACCATGATGCCCTCTGCTGTTTAGAAAGTTCCAAACACATTGGAATTTCTGTTTTGCATTTTTAATCCTCATGTAATGAGATGTTTGAAGTGAAACATAAATCAGATTGGTGACATAACATGAGCTTTAACATAAGTGATCTTAGTGTTTCGTTGGCCTAATGGTGCTCGCTGAATCCCTCTGTACAGAAATATGAGGAATGTTCCTTGCCTCACTCTTGCATATTTGTACAAACTTGGTACCCATAGAAATTTTTATCCAGGATTTTAGATTATATTCCGCTTAATTAACTGCACAACATTAAGTGCTTTTAAACCAATGTGTTCAGGGTAGTTTTCACATGTTTGGTGAAATTGTTCACCCTTAAATGTTTGTAATTGTGTGGCAGACTATCTGAAGAACCTGACCAAAGATTCCTCTGATTACAACGACACACAAGGTAAACCAAGGAATGTTTTGCAGCTGCTTACTGTAAACTAGCCTGATGGTGTCACTGTAATAAAAAAATATTGTTCTTCATACATGTCATTTCACATTTTTATCCTCTCAGCTGCCCTTGTACTCGTGAAAGAAGTCGCCAATCATGCCAATGACATCCTGAAACAGGGGGTGAAAGACATTTTCAGTCTTCAATATGCCCATAAAAACTCCATGTTTATACTGACGTTCACTTTTTTTCCCAGGATAACTTCCAAAAGCTGATGCAGGTACAGTGCAGTCTGACCACCCCCAATGAGATAGTTCAACCTGGACGGGTAAGGCGGTGATTTATTTGTTTATTAATTAAAGAAAACCTTTTGTAGTCGTAGCTACATCAGTTTCATTAACCAGACAGTTTAAATGCACTTCATTTACATTAACCTCTAACACTCTAACAACTTTCTTTTTTTTTTTTAATAAATATTATAGCAATTGGGATTTGGATTATAACAAACAATATTCTTTGCTAATGGAGTTTGGCTAGTTGTTTCTTTGTTTTGACAAGTGGCATTTTACTGGATGACCTGTGTTTCTTATCTCTAAAAGGACTTCTTATCTAAGATTATTATTATTTAAAATAGTTCCATTGTTTATTTTTACATTAAACTCTTTTTACATCCTGTTGATTTTAAGTTGAAGATTCAAAAACTGGCCATCAAGCTGCAAAATCAAATGAGTCATATTAGAAATATGTGTGCTTAATGTGACATTTTTTGTGTTTCAGAAATTCCTGAAAGAGGGCATCCTCAAAAAGCTCTCCAGGAAGGTTATGCAGCCCAGAATGTTCTTTCTGGTACAGAAAAATCTGCTTCTACCCTTTTGTATTTCACTTGACTTCTTAAAGCATGTAACTTTGCAGTTATTTGCCTAAGCCAATCCAATGCACAGACTCACTCTTTCATTTAGTCCAAAATGTTCTTTGAAGCTGGGATTTTGATATGATGCTTTGTGATTTCATTTCTACACCAGGGTTTGCGTTGTCGTATATGTATGGGATTGTCTGTGGTGTCAGGTCATAAAATCAGAGAATCTCTGAAATGTTTTGTGACTGAATCATCAAAGCATTATAGAATAATTTTTCACACATATTCCTGATGTCCTCTGTAGAGTAATATATCTGTAATATAAATAGATCTTTGGCGATATGATGAAGTGACATTTAATTAATGTCTTTCTCTTTTTTCCTTTAGTTTAATGACATACTGTTGCACACCATTCCTGTTCAGTCAGGCCAGTACAAGTTCAAAAACATGTGGTCTCTGGCTGGGATGAAGGTGGGAACACACAAACACACGTAAATGTACAGGTTTTATCCCAAGATATGTTATACATTGGCGTCACTGCTCATGATAAATATAATTACAGGTTAGCAAACCAAGCCAGGAGGCCTATCAGAATGAGCTGAACATTGAGAGTGTGGAACGCTCATTTATTCTCTCAGCGAGGTATGACAAGAATATATCTCTTGGTGTTTGAATAACGCCTTGTTTCAGTAGTCATCATCCTGTTTTTCCTAGTAGTGAATAGATCTGTGAATGATGTTCAGCTGTGAAGTGGCCGCATCTTTCTTTCTTTTTCTCCAGTTCAGCCACAGAGCGAGATGAATGGCTTGACGCTATTTCTACAGCGATTAGTGCTTTCACCAGGAAGAAGTTCACGTTCGCATCTGGAAAGCCTGTCGAGGAGGTAAGATGACACCTTAATCTAAAATTTGAACTGCATATATTTCCTGTTATCAGTGTGCGTGCCTGAGATAGAGTGAAGGACACTTATTTATGTTGTGCCTATGAACAATGCAGATTAACTCTCTCCATATTCAGGGGGAGCTGCAGGGCAGGGGTGAAGGTGCTCCTTTGGGATCCAAAGCCCCCATATGGATCCCTGACCCACGGACCACCATGTGCATGATCTGCACCTGTGAGTTCACCTTAACATGGAGGCGACACCACTGCAGAGCATGTGGGAAGGTACGGTGGGAAATTTGGAGTGAAAAGTCTTTCTCTCGAACAAACTAATAAGTTTGCTTTAATTCTCTGCATCAAAAATGAGAACTGCAACATACGATGGCTTGTAAAACAGAGTAGCTACTTGAAAGAAAACTATTACATGATTACCAATAGTCAACCTTAATCGAAAGGGGGAAGCAGATATAATCATGGCAGCGGAAGAATGGTTGAATATAAATAAGAAAATTACAAAAGATTGGAGGATTTTTATTACTCCGAAGAGGAACAATGACTTTGATTATATTTATCATGTATTTGGGGAACACACCAAACAATATAAATGCATCAGATAAATAGCTTTTTAAAATAACACCTGTAGCCCCTCAAACAAAATGGCTGGAATAACTAAGTAATGGCATAACTTTGCAGATCCCTTTTGTATGTATGGCCCTGTGATGTTTTCTATAAAGGTTTTTTTCCCTTTCTCTTGGGACCAAAACAATTAAACCATTTACCAGCATCAAGCCAAACTAGGCAAAACTGCTTTTTATGGTAATTAAATGTGTAAAGTTTGGTTAGAAATAAATGACCACCCATCCTTCTTACCTGAAACATGTTTCCATAGAAACCACACAAAATAAAATTGGTATGGAATTCTAAATATCATCAGGTAAAGCTAACTGTTACAGTGAATATATTTGGAAAGTGAGATACAGCTACAATGTATTTGCTAGATATGCTTTTGGTCTTTAAAATTATTAGTTTAATGACTGTATCCCCATTTCATAGTCAAGATGGGAAATTGGGACAACAGAGCACATTGAACAACTATAATTACTTTAAAAAACACTGCTTTCTCATCAGGTGGTGTGCCAGAATTGTTCCTCCAACAAACATTGTCTTGAATACTTAAAGAACCGATTAGAACGGGTGTGTGACCAGTGTTTTAATGTTCTTCAACAACAGAAAAGTGAGTTTGGCTTACTCCCATTATTTTCTTACATTCTGATCCAAAATGACTGTCATGCTCACATTTCTATGTTGCCTATAGCTGAATTATCAGTTCAGATTAGGCAAGATCACACCTTGTATTGTCTTTGCATTGATGTACTGCATGCTCCACAAAACTGTTTATCAGGTGTGAAAACCGTGTCAGCAGCTGCATCCACCGGACACAGAAGTACCTTTGCTCTACATAGAAAGCAGAAGAAGATACCTGCGGCGCTGAAAGCGGTCTTGATGCTTAAACTCCTAATAAATACTGACAGTGATATGGATAAAGTGACATGTTGCTAATCAGAAACGTGTTACTTGTTTCAGGTGACGGCAAACACAGATTCCTCCATGAGTGGGTATCTGCAGAGGTCAAACGGCAAAAAGCAGGGGAAGAGGCTTTGGTTTGTCATCAAAGACAAAGTCCTGTACACGTACGCTGCAAGTGAGGTAAGGTCTCCTGTGTGTTTCACTGTCATGTTGGAGTCTGACCTAAGCAAATCCATTTCTTGTCCATCTAACATGATGTTTTAATGTGTTTTCTTCAGGATGTCGCAGCCTTAGAGAGTCAGCCCTTGCTAGGGTTTGTGTTGAAATTGGATTCATCAGCGAGGCTGCGGTTTCAGCTTTACCATAAAAACACACTTTACTACATTTTTAAAGCTGATGACATCCAGACAGCAGAAAGGTACGATATAAAGAGGGCAGACACTAATTATGCTGCATCGTGATAGCGATATTTTACCAAAATTGACCTTTTTTTGACAGATGGATAGACTCATTCAAAGAAGCCACTGTGCTTTGATCTCAACGGACAGTATGTGGAGCTGTTGGACTTACTTCTTCACCTTACCAGGAAATGTTTTTCCTCGATGCTCTGAATTCTGCACAAAGCATTAGGGGACACTGCTTCAGTAACACTGAAGTAAAATGAAAACACATTTTATAGCTTTCATTAGAAACTTTTGTTTCGAGAATCACACTAATATTTGTAGCTACGTTGTACTTTGATTTTTTTACATTTTTAATTTTCCTCTACTAACCTTCTCTGTAGGAGAAATCTCTCTTTAGAAGAGATGTCCGGTTGGTGTTATTGGATATCTAATGAAAGCAATCATTTTCTATCCACATTAAATAAAATACTTTAGGACAAAACAAATATTTCTTGTTATTTGGATTATTTCATCTTTGTGAAACTTGGCTTAGAACATATAATGTATCGTCATCATACTTGGTGAATAAACCCTCATCATTCATTATAAAGCCTTTTCAGTAACTTTGAGACTAACCTGCAGTCAGAATAATGCATCAAGAAAACCCGGTTGGAACACAGCTGTATTATAATTGCATTTTAAGTAACTGAAATGGCCGCACTAAGTTTTATATAGGTAAATACAGAGTAAATGAAGTTATCAGATTTCCATGAATAGCCAATGTTATTGTTTAAATCACTGAAATAAATAAAAGTTTTAATGTGTGATTTTCTTTAAGTCAAATTTCATGAAAAGGTAAAAGTGGTTGATTTAATGGCAGTAAATCCATTTGTTTTAACAGCCAACAAATATAGAAATAAATTACTTAATCATGTATTTGAGTGGAATTTTGAGCTTCTTATTTTTATGCCCTGCCCCCAACCAAAGGAGACCTATGGGATTACCCTTGACCGTTCATCTGTCCAGTACATAATTGGGAGTAGTCTATTCACATCTACTCAAACTGCAGGAAAGAAGTAGGTAAAATTTCACAAGTGCTTAGAAGGGGACCAAATGGTGTTGATTTCATAATTGGTTTATTCGATTTATGTATATTTACATTTGAAGCACATAGGAACTTAGGCATTTTTTCCCATCATATGGTGCAAATCCTGGGGATAAGGTCTACCCACGTCTCTAAAAATTGCTAGACAGAGTTCCGTAAAGTCTCAAAGGTGCATTGTAGGGACCATTGCATTGTCCGAACATCTGAACTTTTTTTTCACATTTTCCACTGTATTTGAACTTGGGTTATTTTCATTATAGAGGTTATGGTCTTTCCACAACAGAAATATTTTATCATTTTTCCCAGTAATAATAATAATAGTAATAATAATACAAGGCTATCAGTGTCCTTTCACACAAATCAAGTTTAAGATCAAGCAACGTGTGGTAGGTGTGTGGCAGCATGGTCTGGATGTTGGTATGATTCTGGTTAAATAGCTAAGGAGGTGCCTTATTTCGTCTGAATTGTTATGACTATCATTCCTTCCAAAAATAAACTATTATGTTTTAAGATTTGTCGTGGTACTGTGCTGATTGACAACTATGTCATTCATCCTCGCACTAAAATCAGTGAGGCAAAGTAGTAAGAAAATTCCATTTTGAGAAATGGTATCACTCACCAAGGAAGGCTGTCAAGCGCTGCGTTCGGATTGCGCCTGCGCATTAAAGTCGCTAATGAATGAAAAAAAGGTCACGAACTCTGACCCTCCTATCAACTACAGAATACAGATAAAATATAAATTTATATAAGACTACGTCATCTGACCTAATAGATGCTTGACTGGTAAGAAATATTTACTTGTGTAGGCTTCTGGGAGTTCCGTGTATGCGCTACGAGGAGTCCGTAAGACAGGAAGGAAGGAGTGTTCAGTGGCTCCACAGCATCGATGCAGCCATTAGCTACCATCTAGCAAATAGTTAGCCAAGCTCATTAGCGTTGTCGTCCGCAGCTCAACGCTTACAATACCAAACCCCAAGTATGTAACTCTAGTAATCGTATTATATGATTGCGGTTGGAAATCTGTTCCGTTAAACAGCCTCACACGCCAATGGTTGGATTTTGGTTGCAAGTAATAGTACTAGCATACATGCTAGTTAGCCAACTAGCTTTGCCGGCGCAGTTGCGCGTGTTACCATTAGCGGCTGTTTGCCGCTCTGCTAGCGTTGCTAACCTGAATACGCAAACTTAAGTAGCCGCTTTACTGATGCAAGTCTGAGGGTAAAACATGTATGATGCCATGTCGAGTCGTCTTATTGTCATATTACTTGGCCGATTCAAGAGAAATTAATTGCAGGAGTTAATGAGAAGTTGCCAAATCTGTCGCCCGACCGTTGATTGCGAGTCCGCTTCATGGGCCTTGAACCGAGCATTCTTTAACCCTTCAATGTTGACCTTTCACCCACAGGAAAAGAAATACCTTTATCTTCCGTAATGATTTTAAATAGAAGACTTACTGCCAGGAGGTTGATTTTTGGTTATCCTACCAAATGCAAAACTCGCGCGATTTCACCAAACACGCATTTTGTGTTGCATGTTTAGCATTAGTACAATTTCGAGCTAGTCGGCTAGCGTTAGCTTAATTAGCACAGGCCACAATCTAATGCCAACACGTAATGTAATACAGCTGACGTTTGTAGTTTACCCAAACGAAATCTTAGCTAGCTCTTGATACTTTTTTAAAGACAGTTTTTAGAAAAAAATCAAATATTCTTTGAATTCATATCGGTGGTATGAACCAAAATAATAACGGCAGCTGCAACGTTAGTGACGTTTTCGCTACATGACTTATACATACGACAATTAATCGTACTATATAACTCACGGTCATCTTGATAACAGCTCTTATCTTTGTTCAGGCTCACACATCAGTCTTATTAAATCGACATGGCTTACACAATGATTTTGTTGAGAGTTTATGAAATATCTTTCATCGGACTTTCAAAATAGCGGGTAAAAAACATTTTTACCCGCGAGTATCAATTTATTTTCCGACATGGCAGTTCATATTCACTATCCCACATTCACCATGTAATAATGAATACCTACATGTGCCATTAATGTATAGATAGATAGATATATAGAAACTTTATATATCGCCATAGGGGAAATGTAGTCGTTAGTAAAAAAAAAACAAATACACGCATTCAAAACAAATTTCGATAAAATATTTAATAAAACTTAACATTTTTTATATGTAATACTTTTAATAATGTGCAGGATACACACCAGGTGTTTATTATGTAAGAGGACAGTTAATGTGTACTAATCTGTTTTTGAAATTTTTGCTGAACTATTAAGATTTACTCCTGGAAAATGTATGCTTTAGCTACAGTGTTATACCTTTGTATGAAATTGCTTGGTTCTGGAGGAGTATGATATGGGAATTTGGTGACCAAAGAAAAAGGATAAAGCCAGCCTTATCCTCAAAGGTATTTTTTTCAACTCATCGTAAATTTGTTTTGGTATAACATTATGGTCTCTACAGGCGTATGTGCCTCATGGGGCACTGATGTGAAGAGTAGTTGAGGAAGGTGCATGCCTAATCAGGATGGATGGACAGACCCAAAGGATTCAACTTGTGTCGGCAGACAGCAGCATGGCATTAGGACACAGAATCCAGGTAATGTGACAGCCTGTCCACCACGTAATACATCTTTCCGTGCATCCATCCAGTCAGTCAAATTTCTATTACTAAACACATGCACATGTTGATATACTTTTTCTCAATTCCTAATAGATTGTAACTGATCAGCAGACTGGCCAGAAGATACAGATTGTCACAGCACTTGAGGCACCTTCCCCTGGAAAGCAGCAATTTATACTAGCAAATGCTGATTACGCCCCTGGTGGGAAAGTGATCCTGGCCAAGCAAGAGGGCTCACCCAACAAGGTCATCCTCACTGCCCCTGACAGCTCTGGAGTCAACCAGTTGTTGTTTGCCTCACCTGAACTAGCTGGGCAGCAGATTCAGGTATTGACATAAATTATTGATGACTTGTTTCTGTCAGTTTTGATTACCATGTTACTGAAACTTAAGCATGTTTCTCTGAAAATAATCTAAACAGTATTATTATAACTGAATTTGCTGTGCTGATTAACTCAATTGTCTTCTGTTGTTATTAGTTTGTGACTGAAGGGTCAGACCAGGCTAATATAAAGCCAGTTGTGGAATACTGTGTTGTATGTGGGGATAAGGCTTCAGGTAGGAATCAAGTTTTATTTGTTGTAACATCCTTAGGAACGCTCATCACTAGCAATAACTAACTGCTTAATTGCTCCTCTTTCAGGGCGTCATTATGGAGCTGTAAGCTGTGAGGGCTGTAAGGGTTTCTTCAAACGCAGCATTAGAAAGAACCTAGTGTACACATGCAGAGGCTCTGGAGAGTGTGCCATCAACAAGCTCCACCGAAACCGCTGCCAGTACTGTCGACTACAGCGCTGCATAGCTTTGGGCATGAAACAGGATTGTAAGAAACTGCACTATTTCTTATAAACAGCTGAGGATAAATCTTTAAGACTCATATTATAATTGTTCCCTGCTAATTTTTTTCTCTTTAGCTGTGCAATGTGAAAGAAAACCGGTTGAAGTGAACACCCGGGAAAAATCCCTTAACTGCGCAGCCTCCACTGAGAAAATCTACATCCGCAAGAACCTTTGTAGTCCTTTGGCAGCCACACCCACTTTTGTAACCGAAAAGGAAACTGCTAGGTACAGAACATATTACAATATATTTAACAGGTTTAATTTATACATCTATGTAGTTTAATACAAAACAATTGTTAGCCCTGGTATTAACTTTTTTTTATAATATAATTATACACTTCCAATAAATAAGACAGAACTCAGAAACCACAAAAGTTTACCATAATGTGATAGTGGCTGTAAGTTCGTATTGTTATGGTTATTTGTTGACAATTTTTTTTCTCAGGTGGAATTTAGTGGGGATTGAAATAAGTTAAATTGCATAATTATAGATGGATAAAAGTTTTGAGTAATGGCTTAATTGTATTGCACGATTGTGAAATGTCACATCTTCGTATTCAGGTCTACAAGTTTGCTTGAGTCCAGTATGTTGCTTAACATCCAACAACCCTTCACCAAGCTGGAAAACACCATCTTGATTCCAACATCTCCTGAAAAGGTAAAGCTTATGGACCGTTTAATCGTGACTGTCAATTAAAATATGTGTGATGTGGAAATTGTTCTGGCCTCTTCTCTTGATGTAGTTCAGTGATAAGCACAGACAGATATTTGGTAACCATAGACTGCGCAGCATTAACATATTAAAATCTTCTCTTTTATTAAACCCATCATGCTTTATAATGACCGTTACCCATTCAGCAGGATGATCCATCCCAAGGTGACCTTGGCACACTGGCAAATGTTGTGACGTCCCTCGCCCACCTCAACAAGAACAGGGAGGCAAGTGACAGTGGCAATGATCTGATGGCAGTTGAAACGCTTAGCAACGGGGATAGCTCCATGACAGACATCCAAGGAGATGAGCAATCTGCAAGTGATATCACTCGGTGAGGGAGATGTCATAAAGAATGAAAAGGCTTTTATACTGACAATTAGATGTTTATGTTCATCTGATGCATAGACTGAAAATATACAGGGGCATCAGATAGACACACGGGCCACTGCTTCCTGGCAGTTGCAAATTTTTAAAACAATTTCCTGTAGGGCCATGTGTTTCCTGACTCTGTCTTCAGGACTTAATTTGATTCTCCCATAGTCATTCAGAAATGTACCGAATGTTAAGGATGCCCTGCTGTGCCTTACTTCTATTGTTGTTTTTTTCTATATTAGATTTAGTATACAAACCCAATTCCAAAAAAAGTTTGGAGTCTGTAAAACATGAATGATAAAGGATTTGGTTTTATCCTGTTTGACATACTGTATGGAAAACAGTACAAAGAGGATATATTTAATATTTTATGCAATGATTTTTTTTTTGTGATTTTTGTAAAAGGTTTACCCTCAATTTAATGTTAGTAACATCTTATTAACAAGTTTGGACAGGGGCAACAAATGAGGATGGATATATAAAAACTTTATTTAATTGTGCACCTTGCACATACAATACAGTAAATAGATGTATGAATAAAAGATAAGTAAAAACCTTGAAAGTGCTTTGTATTATTTAAACATTTTCTAATTGAACATTTTAACTGGAAACAGTTGATAGTATTATGATTGGGTTTGAAATAAGGGATCCTCTTGACGCTCAGTCAAGCATTATGGGGCAAGGTTCACACGTTTGTGAAATGCGTACTATAGAAAGGATATGACTACATGGGCTTAAACACTTTCTGAAGCTGTTGGTAAGCACAGTCTGTTCGCAAAGTGTTCTGTTTATAATACTGATGTATACAGTCCCGTGTGATTTTGGAGTCAGGGTTGGCTAGATATATAAATCAAAAAATGTGGATCTTATGAAATTAATGTTTTGTGTTTTTGCTGATAGAGCTTTTGACACCCTGGCTAAAGTGCTGCACCCTGGTGATGGGACAACGGGAGGCTCCTTGGAGGCGACAATGCAGCTCTTGTCAGGGGATCAATCTGGTCCTGTGGTGGAGCTGGAAGGACCTATACTCTCGGACTGCCATTTCCCTTTCAAGGTAAATATGATCAGTTTCATTTGCCCGTAGATTGAAATCTAGCTGAAAACAAACCCCTGCTTATTTTGTACTAAGTTAATACTTCTGATAATCACCGCAGTCATGTTTTATCCATCAACTGAACAGTTTGTTCTTACAGCTTATGATGCCTTTGCCTGTGCCGGAGTACCTCAATGTCAATTACATCTGTGAGTCAGCTTCCCGGCTACTCTTTCTCTCTATGCACTGGGCTCGCTCCATTCCTGCCTTTCAAACCCTGGGGTAAGCCAGTGTAAACAATTTTACTTTATTCTGTGTCACAAGTACACTTATTGTGTCTTTACAAGTCATTTGTAAGAAGAAAGTTACATGATGTTTCCCTCATGTGGCCTGTTTTAAATTTAGAATGATTTTGTTTTACAGTGGTCAAGACAATGACATTAACCTAATGAAAGCCTGCTGGAATGAACTGTTTGCCCTCGGTCTGGCACAGTGTTCCAGTGTTATGAATGTCGGTACCATCTTAAGTGCCATTATCAACCATCTGCAGACCAGCTTACAAGAAGGTAGGAGGGGACAACTGTTGTTGACATCTATCATGCTTATTTTTGTGGCAAAATTTGTCTTGAAATTTGAAATGCATGAAAGCTATACTGACGGTTAGTCACTTTCCTTTCATAATGTACAACTGTAAACTTTTTGTGTCCTCTTTTTGGTTCTTCCAGACAAGCTGTCCCCAGAGCGAGTAAAACTAGTAATGGAGCACATCTGGAGGATGCAGGAGTTCTGTAACAGTATGCTCAAGCTGTCCCCTGACTCTTATGAATATGCCTACCTCAAAGCCATCGTTCTTTTTAGTCCTGGTGGGTTGACAACTGGCTACTTTCAAAAATTATTTTGACAAATTTTGGAAGGTCCTCTTGCGAGGGCAGAATCCTGGGAAGAAAGTCCTGAAGTAAAGTTTAGATGAGGGTCAAATGTGTATAGACTTAACGTCAAACTTTTTTCTTTTTTTTTTACCAGATCACCCAGGCATAGATAATACCCCACAGATCGAACGATTTCAGGAGAAGGCGTACATGGAGCTGCAGGACTATGTTACCAGGACCTACCCAGAAGACTGCTATCGGTCAGTATCCTTGACCTACTTGTACTTCATGCCGGTTCATTGTTACTAGTACAGATTTTCTATATATTTAGCAAGATTGGTTTGTAATGAAAGCTGCCGAACCTGCTACAGATAACCTTTAAATTGTATGTCTCAATGCCCCCTCCTTGCTTTCAGGTTATCCAAACTGTTGCTGCGTCTTCCTGCCCTCAGGCTTATAAGTGCGGCCGTCACTGAGGAGCTGTTTTTCGCGGGGCTTATTGGAAACGTGCAGATTGACAGCATCATCCCTTACATCCTCAAAATGGAGTCCACTGATTATAATAGCCAGGCAGTCTCTGGGGTGTGACAAACCTTGCCAATTTCTACTTGCACCACTTGACTGTGAAAACTTGCCAGCTGACCAATCAGAGTGCTCCACAGCACGATCGTTACATGGTCATTACATACTGTATTTATGACTTTGGATCCTGGGGAATTCTGCTGTCACTACCTTGTTCCTACTTCTGATTCCTCAGAACAAGTCACTGGAGTACAATTCACAAAGAGGGCAGATAAGATCCACTCCAGGCCTGTTCAGGTGTGAAGCCTTGAAACCTTCATAGTCGATAGCGCTTTTTATTGTATATAGTATTTTATGCTTCATAAACATCTAAAGCTCTTGCTTTTAATTTGAAGATATTGCTTTTTTTCCACTGCTTTCCTACATCATTATGTTTAATTTTCTAATACTGTGGAGGGAAATTGTCAATATGAATTTGTTTGAGAATGACCTCATCGCTTAAGGTTATAACCTTTACTTCTTATTTGTTTGCCTATCCAGAGGATCGGGCAACATAACTTATGAATCAATTGCCCTCATCATTAATGTGGATCTGAAGTAATTATGTAAATATATTTGTGTATAGAATGCACCAAGAAAACCGCAATGGACAACACTTGGTATGTCATGGTGTCCATGTTTAGGAAATATAATGTGGACAGAAAATATTGGTCAAGTCATTTGAAAATAAAAAAACCTTTCAGTCATGTTTCTGTAATTATTCACAGTTGAGCTTTGTGCTTCACCTTATCAGTAGGCATAGATGGAGCTATACATACAGTGCATCCAGAAAGTATTCACAGCGCTTTACTTTTCTACATTTTGTTATGTTATAGCATTATTCCAAAATTGATTAAATTAATTTTATTCCTCAAAATTCTACACACAATACCCCATCATGAAAAGGTGAAAAAAGTTTGAAAAAATAAAGAACAAAAATGTAACATGTACATAAGTATTCAAAGGCTTTGCTCAATACTTTGTTGAAGCACCTTTGGCACCAATTAAAGCCTGAAGACTTTTTTTGAGTATGATGCTACAAGCTTGGCACATCAATTTTTGGGCAGTTTCTCCCATTATTCTTTGCAGGACCTTCCAAACTCCAACAGTTTGGATGGGAAGCATTGGTGCACAGCCATTTTCATATTTCTCCAGAGATGCTCAATCAAGTTCAGGTCTTGGCCCTGGCTGGATCACTCAAGGACATTCACAGAGTTAATGATAATAATAATACATTTAATTTATAACGCACTTTACATTTGGATCAAAGTGGGGTGAGTAGTTCTTTTAGGTATGGGGGTGTGTTGCCATGAGTGTGTACTGGTGATGGAGGAAGACTGGGTCTAATGTGGGGTGCCAATTAAAATTGCTTCGGTTTTGGAGCTGTTCAACTGGAGAAAGTTATTTTTCATCCACACCTTTATCACCTCCAGAAAAGCGCGGAGAGTTGACAGGGGAGATGATGAAGATGGAGAGGCTGTGGAGGAATGTGTCCGTTTTTTATGTAGATTTGCGTGTCATCAGCATAGCAATGGAATGAGAGTCCATATCGACTTATGACATGGCCAACAGGGGGGATTGTACAGTATAAAGAGAATGGGGCCAAGGACTGATCCCTGGGGGATCCCAAAAGTGACGGTGTGTGTCCGGTACCTTGAACTTCCAAGGGAAATGTATTCTGTTCTGTCAGTGAAGTAGGATTGAAACCAGTTGGAGTGGGAGTTGTCCCGTAGCCACTCCCTTGTTTTCTTGGCTGTGTGCCTAGGGTGGTTGTCCTGTTGGAAGATGAACTTTCGCCCCAGTCTGAGGCCCAGAGCAGGTTTTCATCAAGGATGTCTCTGTACATTGCTGCATTAATTTTTCCCTCGATCCTGACTACTCTCCCAGTTCCTGCCGCTGAAAAACATCTCCACAGCATGACGCTGCCACCACCATGCTCCACTGTAGGGATGGTATTGGCCGGGTGACGAGCGATGCCTGGTTTCCTCCAGACATGACGTTTGGCATTCAGGCCAAATAGTTCAATATTTGTTTCATCAGACCAGAGAATTTTGTTTCTCATGGTCTGAGAGTCCTTTAGGTGCCTTTTGGCCATCTCCTGGCGATCTGTCATGTGCCTTATACTGAGTGGCTTCTGTCTGGCCACTCTACCATACAGGCCTGATTGGTGGAGTGCTGCAGAGATGGTTGTCCATCTGTAAGTTTCTCCTCTCTCCACTGAGAAACGCTGGAGCTCTGTCGTAGTGACCATCGGGTTCTTGGTCACCTCCCTTCTCCCCTGATCGTTCAGTTTGGCCAGGCGGCCAGCTCTAGGAAGAGTCCTGGTGGTTCCAAACTTCTTCCATTTAAGGATTATGGAGGCCCCTGTCCTCATTGTGACCTTCAATGCTGCAGAAATGTTTCCGTACCTTTCCCAAGATGTGTGTCTCGAGAGGTCTACAGACAATTCCTTAACTTCGTGGCTTGGTTTGTGCTGACAAGCACTGTCAACTGTGGGACCTTATATAGACAAGTGTGTGCCTTTCCATATCATGTCCAATGAACTGAATTTACTGCAGGTGGACTCCAATCAAGTTGTAGAAACATCTCAAAGATGATCAGTGGAAGCAGGATGCACCTGAGCTCAATTTTGAGAGTCATACTAAAACACATGTACTTGTACATGTACATGTTATATCTTAATACATTTGCAAAAATTTCAAACAAACTTTTTGCGCTTTCGTATTGTGTGTATAATTTTGAGGAAAAAAATGAATCTAATCCATTTTTTGAATCATGCTATAACACAACAAAATGTGGAAAGAGTGAAGCACTGTGAATACTTTCCGGGTACACTGTATACATTTGCATCTGTACATGTTTAAAGAAGCAGCAGTAGGCTACCAAATAGCCTAAATGTGTCGTGTTTAAGTCCTGTTTAGACATGTTAAGATAAATTGGAAAGTAGGCTGGCTGCATTATGAAAGAGTTTGTGTCTAGATGAAATAGAGTAAGTATCTTACATTAAAGTGTCTGTTTGTGTGTATGGTGTGGTTAACTGCACCTCTTGACAAAAGTGTCAAAACCCCACAATTTGACAATGAATAACATGGGTTTTCTAAAAGCAGATTTAAGATATCTGGAAAACTTTGCGGAGCAAAATCTGCAAGAGCTTTTTGGATCTAGTCCAAACTTGAGTCTTTGTTTAACTAAACATATCAAGGAGATTCAGTAACCCTGCTTCTTGGAACTGCCTCTGTAAACGTAGAAGATGGTTTACATGTTCCTTTTGAATTAATAATGCAAAATCTGTATCCACCCTTACTTACATGACTAACTGTTGTGTTTCGTGTCAAATGACGTGAGGGTGGAAGATGTGGCAGGGAGCTGTGGAAGTGACTGGACTTGGATTGTGTTATTAGCAGGTCAATATTTCATGAGGGCTATGCGGATATAGGTGAAGTAAGGACGGTGATTACGCTCTGTATTGCTGTATCCGTGCAGCCAATTAAAGGTGCTGGTTGGATCATTAAAACTTCATGGCCAGATGAATTATTTTTGTCTGCTGCTGCTTTTAGATGTCCATTCTCCATAGCACCCAGTGGTGTCTTTATGTTATTTTCCACTGCCCTATCATATCTCTGCATCACTTGACCTGCCCTCAATGAAGGACAGCGTACGTACATGTAAATGATACATGATACATAACATGTTGAATACAATGCTTGATCTGTACAGACCAAAGAAAAAAAATATCCAGACGTTTGTGTCTACCGATTGCAACAACAAGCACTTATTGTCCACAACGTTAAAAAGGTTAGACAAGCTGTGATGCAACACAGGCTTTCTTGTTTACAGCTAGGTGGATTAGTTCATTCCAAGTGAAATGAATGTGACGGAAAGTGCAAGTCTGACTGTTCCCATGGCTTTTTTCGGCTTTGGTTTTCTGACTCACTCGGGGACACTGGTGAAGCAAAACAAGGTGACTTAATGGATTTTTACGAAAATTGCAAATTTATATAACACATATATTTTATAGCTTAATGTTACAGATCAAATAAAAATCACAACAAATTGTATCAGTTATATGTCCGATATGAGCTTTCCTGCATTGGCTCCCAGTAAAATCTAAAATCAAACTCAAAATCCTGCTCATATAAAAAGCCCTTAACGGTCAGGCACCAATCTATATGAAAGAGCTCGTAGTTCCATATTGTCCAACCGGAACACTGAAACTCCCACTTTTTTTTTTTTTTATTTCACTTAGCCATGGTCACACCTTCCAACTTGTGACAAAAATCTTCGATAAATTTTCCTCCTCCTATACTTCTCGATTATTTGTAACAGATTTCATGTTGAAACTTCATTTTCAAAAGACCCTATCTATTGGACTGATTTTAACCTAGAAGCACCAGCCTTGGTACAAATGTTTATCATATCAGGATATACCAAAAAGTCTTTCGGTGCTATAGTGCCAACCTAACAGGAAGTTGGCTATTTCAATTAAATGTGCAATTTTAAGGCGTTTTTTTTGCATTTCCAGGTGTTGTATTTTAACAAACGCATCTTAGAGTTTTGACACGATCAACTACAAATTTGGTTGTTGAAATGTAACAGCCATGAAAACTCAAAGTTATCAAAAGCTTTGGTTTTCGTTCAACGGTATGGAACAAATAGGAAGGAGAATATTGAGACCCATGAAAAAACCAATTGCCGTAACTCCGCTATCCATCGTTCGATCTGCCCCAAATTGAATGAAAGTCCACCCTTGAAGACGCCTATCTGAAAAATAAAATCTGCTTTTGTAATAGGCCACCTAGCCGTAACAAGAAATGTCCTGTTTTATGATTTGACCCCATGCTTCAAGGCTACAATTCCTAAACAGTTCAACCTGAGGTCCGCTATTTTGAATTTTGCATACATTTTTCTGTGATGTATTTGATTGAACTCATCCGAGGGATTTGATCTGATCAACATGTTCAACATGTTTTGTGAAAATGATGTCCACGTATGGAGGATGAAAAGTTATTAAAGGTCCCAAACTTCACATCCTGGATCAGTGTCCGGCCCTGAAGATGCCCATATGACAATAATTAGTTACATTGATAGCGCCACCTGGTGGAACTGAGACTCAATTGAAAAACATCATTATCATTCATATCATGTTATCATTCTATTATTATTGTTATAATCATCCTGGAATCCCTGCTGTCACCGGGGCCTGACAATGGAGAGGCGGAAGAAAGTTAATACTCTAGCTGATATCGTTGTAGCTTTTTTTTGCATGTGGCTTGTTTTTAACTCCCACTCCCCCTCTCTAACACTCCCGCTCCCTCTCTCTTGCACTCTCTCAGCATCTCTTTCTCGTTTGCGATCTCCCTCTCACACATTCCACAGTTTAACCAACAACGTGGCTGCTTTTACAGTAGTATGGGCTGTCAGGAATGTCCTCTGCTCTCTGGGAACGGACAATTCTCTGAACTTTCAGCTTGATCACTATAGTTATGTGAAAATTCATGTGTGAACGTACTGTTCTCTCGTTTCACTGTTCACCTCACGTAGTTGATGTTCATGTTCAACGCTATTAAGCATATTAAGTCATGAGATTTCTGCCTGTTAAAAGACATTTTTTCTCCCCACTGTCGCCAGGTCGCTTGCTCATGGAGGAATTTGTTGGGTCTCTGCAAGACAATGAATAAAGAGTTCGGTCTAGACGTTGCGACAATAGTTGTTGTGAATTGGTGCAATATAAATCAAATTTGATTTGATTCGGTATGTCCAGTCTTATTATAGGTGATTATAACAATAAATTGTAATTACAAAAGCCTACAAAATACCAACCATATAATAATATTCAATTTTAATACTAAAACATTTAAGGTTTATAGACACTGAAGAGGTATAGATAGATAGATAGATAGATAGATAGCCTTTATTAGTCCCACAATGGGGAAATTGCAATTGAGTTGCAGTTGATCTGGAGGTGGTTCCACTGGCACCAGTGCGTGAAGTCCTGCGTCAGTCCTCTGTGCTCCTTGTCGTCACCGTCTGTGATGAGACCGACAATTGCAGAGTCATCAGAGAACTTAATATTCTATATAATAATATGTAATAATTATATATATATATATAAATAAATAATATATGTATAATCCGAAGCTACGCTATACATCCTCTATACATCCTCTATACATCCTCTATTCATCCTCTATACATCCTCTATTCATCCTCTATACATCCTCTATTCATCCTCTATACATCCTCTATTCATCCTCTATACATCCTCTATTCATCCTCTATTCATCCTCTATACATCCTCTATACATCCTCTATACATCCTCACGTGAAGACACGTGCATGACATTCTACTCAAACACTTTGATATTTGTTCAACATATTATTTTGAAATTATGTTCACTCTTCCTCATTTTCTTTATTTTCTTCTTAAAAAATCTGGTACATTTAGCATATTAAGGGGGTAAGTGTTGACCAATGTTTTCAATTTAATGCAAATGTCTTTAACAATCCATATCTATTAGATATAAATTTTAAGTGTTAGAAATCCATTAGCCATCAATTACGGTTAGAGACCGAAGGATCAGATTTTGAATCAGACTTGCAGGAACTGAACAGGACGGGTGAGCCTTGGCAGAAATTCATATGTGGCATTCTAAATTAAACTACCCAATGATGTATTACAAGCACATTTCTTTGAAAATAATTTCCTTAATTTCCTTTCCATTTATGAAATCCTTTAATTTCATAAATGTCGCTTGTAACAGATGAATTACAGCAATGAAAAGACTGTCTATATATTCGTTTTTCATTTTCAGAATTTTCTATTTATCCAGTTTTCATCAGCAATGTTTTATCTGACTTTTGGCAGGATTACCCAAAACACTTTGAGTAATGGGAAAAGTAATGGGTAAAGTTTCATGAAGAATTCTGCAGTGGATCTGGTTGAATCCGGGAACTATTTTTTCCCTTTCTTTAATGCTAGGTCAGGTAGGCTAGGAGTTTGGAACAATGCAAGGCAGGGCCTTTCTGGAACATTTCTGTCACGCATGAACTACCTGACACATTTTCATGAAACCGCGGGGACAGATTGGTGCTAGATTGTCAATAAATTACTTGAAGAAATACTGTTCTTCTTGAACAACTATCAAACCAACAATGATAGCAATATGATTCAATGTGATGATGTGTAATGAAATATTGCTTTTGTGAGCGATGACAATATGAGGACAGTAATCTGCCACTAAGGGCTTTACCTCCTTTGATTTGGAAGTACCAACGCACAATTAAAGTCAATCAAACATTGGAATTTTCCTGTGTTTACGGAAGTTGATGTAATGACTCAAGCCGTTACTAGCGGTTGTTGGCGGAAGCTAACAAGCATTCTAGAAAACTGAGGAAGTTGAGCAACAATGATAAATACTGGTATGTAACATAGGATTTAAATCGATATGATAATACATGGAAAGAATCAAACTTCTATTTATATGAAACATCCCATGTCATTTTCTGAGAGATAATGCCACAAAACTTGGGCCAGTTCAATGTAGATCTCCTCTGCTTTTGGATTCTTGTTGCAGTGGTATACACCGATCAGCCATTACATTAAAACACTAAAACATTAATTCAATTTATGTTACACCCCCACTTTTTTTCTCTCAAATTGAACCGTATTCATGAATAAAAACATATACGTCTATATAAGTATATATAGACTTTTGTATAGCAACGGCCACAACAAACAAGACCAGATGTAACTTAAATGCTAAGATGCTAAAGAGTAACGGGCCAATGATGGAACCCTGGGGGACACCGAGGAGGCATTACTCATGGCTACTCAGGAATTCCTATTTGATGAGTATGATTTTTTCAGCATATTCAATCATGTAAGGAAAGACTTAATAAAAACAATTATGTCACACAACCTCGACACAACCAAAAAAAGTCTCAAAATAGTAGTAATAGATAGTCAAATAGCTATCTATAATCATGCTTTGCCTAAGGGGTTGCCTTTTTTAAGATACATTTAAACTGTTTTAGATTTTAAATGAATAAATGTCCCAAAAAAATAGAATATGCAAGTAGTAGTAATTTTTCCACTGTTTTTCTTTCTTACAACAATAAAGCAAGTATAAGACAAATAAAATGAGTTAAGTAAGGCCTTAAGTTTCACATATAAAACAAATCCAATCTTGAATTATAGCGCTTCTGCCAACCATCGCTATAAAACCTTACTTAATGTCGTCACTGAAGTAAACACATGGGCATCTTTTTGTCACCTTTCAAATTATTTCCATGCATTTGAAAGCGATTTACAATCTAGAACGAAACTTTGGACCACCGCGGGCACACACACTGAGAGTACATTTATTAGAGTATGATATTTAGACGTAGATATACCATGTTTTTAATCAAACACTGACTGGTTGTGACGAGAGTTAATCCCTCCTAGGGACAGACGGAGGCGGAGTTTGCCTTCGCAGAGTTTTTGTATGTTGAACAGAGGCGCAAGTGTGTGTGAGAGAGGGAGAGAAAAGAGAGAGAGAGAGATGAGGAGGAGGAGGAGGAGGAGGAGGAGGAAGAGGCGGAGGAGGAGGGGTCTCAAACATGTCCACGACACTCGGCGTGAGTTGTAGACCCGGTGCTGAAGGGGAACGGTCAAAGCTGACAGCTACCACGGGATTATTATGCCCAGCGCCAGCGTGTCCGTGCAAAGTTTACATGAAGTAGAGAAATCCCTCGGCAGTCGGATGGTGAGTGTCTGTGAACGTGTTTTATTGTGAAAGACACCGGTCTCCTGCCGCACCGGCGATATGTTGTTTGTTGATTAATACTTCATGCGGATCCAACAGCTGCGTTGTCGTGAATCCAACAAAGAGCCTCGGACACTGAGCGTTCAGACAGAAAGAGAGCATCATCAAGTTTCTGTACTTTAAACGGGACAATAGTCTCTCTTTGCTGCCTTCCACAGAAATTAGGGCGGGCATTTCCTATTT
The DNA here is from genome assembly GCA_037951165.1 of Lophius americanus. Classification (NCBI taxonomy): domain Eukaryota; kingdom Metazoa; phylum Chordata; class Actinopteri; order Lophiiformes; family Lophiidae; genus Lophius; species Lophius americanus. Next base: position 764,066 of record JBBDHG010000009.1, read on the forward strand.
TCGACTATGATTAATCTCAAGATTGTTTTCTCGATTATTCGACAAGTCTCGTTATTTGGTCTATACAGTGTCATAACATGGAGCAGAATGCTGAGCAGAATGCTGCACAGAGCTCAAATGAATGTTTTAATGTGCTTTAAGCAGGCAAAACCCAAATATTTTAGATCCAAGAGTTACATATTCTTTTTAGGAATGTGTTGTATTTGGTGGATTTTGGCGCAAACGATGAAATCAATTTTTCAAAATGGTCTACTAGTTAATTTCATGATTATTATCAATGATCCATCATCTCTTTGCTTCAGCTTTAACAGAATCTAGCACATGTTTTTGTCTGTTGTCCCACTTTTAAGCAGATTGAGAAAGAGCACAATAACTTGTAATCCACCACAAGTTGCTGTAGTAGATTTTACTGGAAATTGAGTGGATCTTGAACTTTGTTTTGTTCCACCTCCATTACAACAGCATCAGAGCTAAGGAGCCTACAGAATTAATACAATGGAAAACAGTCGCTTAAAGTCCGGCGTTATCTGACCTTTAAACATAACTGATTTTTACTTTTTACAACAAAAATAGGATATTATGTAATCTCCATGTTTGTTGGACAAAACAGTTGTAAGTAATGGCAGTAGTAACTGATTTTTTTTCTATATCAGAGGCCATGATGGTTTATACAAAGGGGTCAGTGTATATGACCCACATGCCTGCATATTAGCGTAGTCATAAGTAGTGTATTATTGTACATATATATATATATCAGCCATAACTTTTTAATTACGACAGATGAAGTGAATAACATTGATTATCTCGTCTCAATGCACGTGTCAGGTGGTAAGATATATTAGATAATTAAGTGAGTCTTTTGGCCATGAAATTGATAATTGAAAGCAAGCGCCCAATTGTGATGGTTAGAACTGGGTCAGAGCTTCTTCAAAACTCCAGAACTTGTTGGCGGTGCTTGATTTGCAGCGGTAGGTCGTTCCCACTGTGGTCTAAGGAAGGATAACCGTTGCAGCAGCGAGAGGATCATGGGTGCCAAAGGCTCATTGATGCGCGTGGGGAGAGGAGGCTAGCAGCTGTTAGCCGATGCCTCAGAGGAGCTACTGTAGCACAGATTGATGACAAACTTAAAAGGTTGTGCGTTACATCCCTGCACTTTCCTTATTTAGTATATGTCACAAATGTATAGAGTTATGTCTATTGCTTAAGTACTATATGGCTGTTGCAGGCTTTTTAACCTGATAACAGCAGTTCTGTGAATTTATAAACAACAACCGTGGCATAGATTAAGAAAAACATTTACAGAGGGACATTTGGAACCGTTTCAAAAACAAAACTCAATGTCAGAATGTTGACATGGTAATCCAATAGAAAGCTGCAAAATCATGGATACAGTGCCGGGAAAAAGGAAATACAGAAAGGCTTAACTTGTTCCACAATGAGTGAATCTGGCATTGGCTTTTACTTACTGACAGGAAAAAAGGAAGATAATTCAGACAGAAGAAAATGTGAGGAATCGTCAGTTAGAGGTACAGAGTGTAAAATTTAAGGGTATCTCTTGGAATTAATGGAATATAATATTTGTAATTGTATTTTTTGGTGTACTTTCAGCTGAAAATTATAAAATGTATTTTCTAATGTTAGTTTGGAAAAAGTCCTCAGTAGTTAAGTCCAAACAAGAAGAAGTTTCTCTGTGAGTGCACATACATGCAAACGCGACAGAGTAATTGGCGACTGGATGTGCGGTCAGGATTTACAATGGAAAGTAAACTTAAAACAAACGATGTGTCAAACATTTTTAACAATTTCAGGGCAAGTTACCAATACTTGCCTTTGTGTTTGCATGTATGTATTTGTCTGCCTTCCAAGATCCATGAATCAATTCATTCATCATCCCTAACCGTTCAGGGTCGCTGCAGCTGGAGCCTATCCCCGCTGACATTGGACGAGAAGCAGGGTAGACCATAGATGAGTGGCCCGTTCTTGTCCCAATTTTCGCACTGCGCCCTAAGGTGTTCTTGAAGGTGCGCACTTATGTGACCTCGTGGAAATGTTTACTTAGTGGCCTAAGTTTTCAAAGGACTGAATCATTTAAGAGCAGAATTGGGACAGTTCAATTTGGGTCACCTAGGAGACGAAACATGTCGCTGCCCGTAGTTGCTGCACTGCTCGCTGTGCTCTTGTTGCCTTGAATCTCCCCTCCTGGGAAGCGATCACTCGGGAATTGGCAGCTGTCCGTGGCCCGCTGGGTTGATTTCGGCAGGTGAACTGGATAGACCTCAGAATGAATGCTCACTCCCCTACGGTTACATTTACTCAACGGTGGGGTGACGCAAGCGACTCTGGGTCAGCCTAAAAAAAATACAGGTGCGGAAGGAGAGTGAAAGCTCTCAGAACAACGCCTCTCGGCCCGGGTAGCGATCACTGGAAGCAGTCTAGGTCTTTTTGCTTAGTTTCCTTGACATCAGGATTTTTACTCTGCTAAATGATAACCTTGTTGACGCCCCCCTCCCTCCCAGTTAGGGACAGGGCGATTACGATAAAACAACGGCCGCGCTCAACAAAGAATAATAATAATTTTCTTTCATGTTAAACTTGACCTGTAGTTTTACATTCCTAATTATATTTATCCATATAGATAGATAAGAGACTTTATTAATCCCAAAAGGGAAATTCAGTCAAGTGACACATCACATATATGTTATATATATATATATGTAATGTCTGTCATTACATATATATATATATATATATATATATATATATATATATATATACGTATATATATATATATATATATATATATATATATATATATATATATATATATATATATACGTATATATTTACATTTGTATATATACACACATGTATATATGTATGTATGTATATATATATGTATATATTTATGTGTGTGTGCGTATATATATATATGTATATATTTATGTGTGTGTGTGTATATATATATATATATATATATTTATTCAGTTACTTTATGAGTGTCACTGTATTTTATGTTTTTGCACAGAAATGTACAAATGAGCTGATGAAGTCAAGTTGGTAATCTTCATTAAAAGTAGTTAGTTACCCCTCAAAAAAAGTCGTCTATCCACAAACAAGTTTCTGGGGAGAAACATTGCCATTGTGAAAGTATTAAGTTCAGACAATTGCCCTATTTGTTTACAGCCAGGTGCTTTCAGTCACACTGACAGAGGGCTGCAAGACCTGTGGAACTAGAAAAGGAGTCAACTATCCTGCAGCAGTTATAGTATCAGCCTTTAGGGCTGTCACCTACAATCTTAAAAATTGGAACATGATATTTTCATCTACTCTAAAGTGTGATGGCCCAGAAGTGCATAACCTGCACAATTAAATTCTCTCAGAATAAAGTTTGAGGGAATAAAGTGTCCTGAAACAAGAAATGCGAACTGCATCTTTGACAGAAATGTGCAGATACTACTCAACAGTGAATCTTGCTGATTTTTCGTGTCAATAAACTTTGATACAGCTATGAAGATGTTCACAGACTCAAACTTTCCGCATCAAAAACTCATTAGTGAAATTTTGTAAAAACAAAAACAACTACAAAAAGCACTCGGGAGTGCAAACTTCCCCCAAGTGCCAATCTCTGAACCTACTTCTAAACACACATGGTTTTTGTCATTTCCTGTACTTCTCTAGTATAAAACATCAAGGCCCATCAGTACCCAAGGTTCAAGGAACGATTCATGCACATTTCTCCACTAATGGTACAGTAATTGCCAGCTCCTAAATCTACTGATATACAACTCCATAAAACTCTCGGAGTGTCGATTCTTATAGAAACATAAAGAGGTTTACTCTTTATGACGTGTGTTGTTTCATTTCCTGTTCCTCTCCCAGCCTCAAACTCCCCCAACCTCTCCAAAAGGAACATCAAAGGAATCTAAGGAATTCTTGAAAATTGAGCCCCCAGCTTCACCCCCAAAGAACATCAAATTAATCAAAGGACCAAAGGGGGCATTAGGCACTTTGTGAGATCACTACTATAAACATCTTATTTTATTTTGTTTAGATACCAAAAGGAATCACCTCCAGGATATCCCTAAATCTACCTCTGGGTAAAATGTCATGCAAATCCTTCCTGGCGTTTTTTTTCTTGGTCTTGCTCACAAACAAACAGACAGATTAACACACAGGATTGACAAACATAACGTCCTTACGGAGGTAATAACAATACTGGTCACAAATGGCATAAATGTCATAAATGCCGTATAACACTCAACGTCACCAACATTTTATCATCAGTCAGATATGCCATGAACTACCTCTGGGTTTGCTATCATGCAAATCTGTCCTGTAGTTCTGTAATCTTGCTGACAGACCGATGGACAGACAAACCCACACGGTTGAAAACGTAACCTCCCTTGACGGGGTCAATATTGTCTCTTTTGTTCCATCAAGAGGTAGACAGAGGTATAATTTCCTTTTCGTCCAAAAAAGTCCTGCTGGATGAACTTTTCTGATGAGAAGAACTTAGCGTGACATATCCTAAATTTGTGTTTAATGTAATTCATTTTGTTATTCGAAAATGTGAATTTCGTTTTCCAAACTGTAAATTTGTTTCCCCTTTTTTAATTAAAAGTGTTTCACTACTTCAGGTCTTCAACGATTGTGAGCTGGTTACTGAGAGATTACCAGCTATTGATCCTGGTTCGCTCTAGTTGGACCCTTTGCCATGTCGGTAGTTACAGATACTTCAAGATAAAGTGAATTAACCGTGGCGCTGTCAGAATTTCTTCCCTTGGATTAGACCTTGAAATAATCATAAACACTTTAAACCAGCTTCGCATTTAAGCAATCAGACCATTGTGGGATAATGACCAATACACTATAACGCAGCATGTCTGATAATTCAACTGATTTACTAACACTGTAGTGTAGAATCATGTTTTCCTCATTTCGTTGGCGGCAAATAACATTTTAATTTTGTTCCTCATAAAGCTATTGTGCAGTGGCTATAGTGGGTTAGAGGCCAAAGAAGATGTAGAACCTCAGTTTGAGAGTCTTGTTTGCCGAAACTGTTTAACCCTCAATGGAGCCTCCCCAACATTCATCTCCCTCGCAAAAACCAAGTATATTAGTAATTGCTTCAATAGAAGTAGGAACCCGTGTTCTGTGTTGGCTCTACTCACTCTCACATTAAATCGGTACATTGAATGCTGCATATTTATCGTAATTGAATGCGACTCAATACTCTTAAGTCCAGGAGGGCAAGCGTATACTGGGAATGTCAAGGAGTTATTGATTTAGACCTGGACCAGCTTGTAAAAGAGATATTAGCAAAGATGTCTTCAGCAATTCATTTCACCAACCTCCCGGATGTTAGTCATACAAGAAACTCAAGACCTCAAATAAAGGAATTGTTTTCCATTTAATTTATGATGACAATAAATACTTTTTGGCCTCCGAAGAAAGGATTTAAAAACAAAGAGTGGCCAGAGAGACAGCTGTGGGATGTAGGGGAGAATGAGGAAGAGGAAATGTTGGGTCAGCTTTCTGACCGCCATCCAAGGTGTGCTCCCTGTTGCTCTTAGCTCTTCCTCATGGTTTTCTTCTCTTTTCTCTGTGTGAGCCTGTGAGTGGGAGAGTGTCTGTATTTATGAGGATCAGCTGAAGGGAATACCAATAAGCACCACAGGCTTCTTCCCCTCTGTGGGTCTCTTCTCTGCTGAAGGGATGTTTTTTTTCATCTCCATGAGCGTGCCAGCCGTATTGCCATGCATATTTATCTGGAGTGCAGGGAGAACACTAAACAAGTGCCATCCAATGAAGGACAGTCCACAGTTTCATCGTTTCTTTCCAAATTGCAGTTGCATGTGTTGATGGAAAGGTGGTACGGTGGCGCAGTGGTTAGAACTGTTGCCTCACAGCAAAAAGGTACCAGGTTCAAATCCACATCTGCCATCCTTTCTGTGTGTCCTTTCCCTGTGTCTTCGTGGGTTCTCTCAGGGAACTCCCGCTTCCTCCCACAGTCCAAAAACATGTGATATAGGTAAATTGTTGACACAAAATTGCCCGTAAGTGTGTGTCTCTGTGTGTCTGCTCTGCGATGAACTGGCAACTTGTCCAGGGTGTACCCTGCCTCTCGCCCGATGTTGGCTGGAATAGGTTCCAGCCCCCTGTGACGCTGAACAGGATAAGTGATAGATAATGAATGTGTTGATGGGCCTGCATAACCTCACCATAAATACATTTATGGTTTCACAGGATTACTGCTTCCTTGTGACGGCAATAATGTCTTCCTGTTTGCATAAGACCATGTCTGTGTTTTTCATAAGAGGGTGAAAAAGGGAGTTTAACAAGTAACAGGCTCAATTTCTTCACATTCTGCTAATCCTAATCAATCTGTATTTCACCAATAATGCTCGGTATTTTGTGCACACCCACTGCATACACACCCAATTCTAAATTATTTGTGTGCTTTCGTCTCAATCCCATTTTGGACATGAATGCAGAAAATCTGCTTGCCCTACTTGCTCTGATGCTGCAGTGGGCAGATGAACAAAGGGTCTGTTTTTGCTTGAAAAGTTGAATAACTAACAACATCATTGATCCAAGATGGACATTGCAGTGAGGGATAAGCATCTTCATTTTCTATCAGCTCCCTCGACTTTGCCCCCTAAACATAGATATGGACAGATCTCTGTAACAGAGCAGCACACAGTGCTCCCCTGTTGGGTTAAGATTGAGGCTAATGCAGTTGGATCTTTATGTTATGCTGTCTGGCGAGCATATTAAATAGGTCATAGTGTTGGACAGACGCTGTTTGCTATGTAGGACAACGGGGGGGACAGAGGGCTCTTACAGTGCCGAGGTGAAAGCAAGGTACCCTGGGGGCACAACGGCCTCCTGTAGATCCTGTTAGTTGAGCTTATGATGACTGAGCTGATTTGAGCTGCTTCTCTGTTTTCCTCCCTTTCTTGTTCTCTTATCTTTTTTATTCTGAGTTTCTGTTTTCTCATTTCCTGCATATGTCTCTTCTGATTTACTGACACATTAATACAAACAGAAGAATAGAAGGATCAGACAGCAGTGGACAAACCACTGGCTTCTGAACTTAAAAAGACAAGATTTGAATTTAAGAGAGCAGGTAAGGATGTTGCTCAAAGGCATCCATCACTGTGGCTGTAGATAAAAAGATAAATTGTAAACACAATTTTATCAAACTAAACCCGGCTGAAGTTGAATCTGAGCGGCTCCACTTTACTGTAGGACTTGACCGCTGGCATCTGTTTGGACGAAGCAGCTTCACTGGGTTTTTACCCCCACTCTCCCACCTCAGCAACCCCTGGACAACGCCCAAATAAGTGTTTGCGAGAAACCGAGTGAAACGTAGGGCAGCTCCTAGGCAGATTTGTAGGGACATTTTCATCAGCTTGAGACTAATTCATTTAACAGAAACCACTCATACAGAGAGACCCTCAGATTGCTCTGGAGCTTAGTCAGCGCGGAGAGAAATCTTAAGTGGCGATAGAGAGAAAGCAAATATGTTGATTCAGTTTGAGATCTTGGTGTAGATTGGCTTATCAGGGACGTTTTCAGATGTTGTGCTTGTTTTCTTGGCTACAGTGTGTGAATTATGTTATTATTCACACACTGAATATTAAATTACACATTAAATATTATGTCTGGGTCATTCATATGTCTTGTTGGAGCTGCTCTCGTGATTCAGGCATCATGCAGCCTTTTTTTCTATCATAAAACCTTAAAAACGCCCTTCATTCCAGTTGTGTCATTAAATCTTCAGCTCAACATTTACCACTCCTAAACTACTCCCTACTCTAAAGGAGGTGTATCTATGTTCCCCCCACAAACTCCCTCACTTCTCTCAAAATTGTTTACCAGCTCCCAGTTTGATCTATTCCTTTTTTTTCATCGTGTATTTATATTAATGATGTCAGCATGAAGCGATAAACACTAAAAACTAGAATCTTACACTTTTGACACTCCTCATTTGACCCTAATCGGAGAGAGGAAGCATAACATTTAAGAGTTCAGGCTGGTGGTGGAAAACAGCCCAAGGAACTAGTTTAGTTCCAGTAGATACCACAGCAATAGCATTTAGTCCAAGTTGTCTGGTCAAGCAGGCAGCTTTTTGTGTTTGCCATTTGAGAACTAAAAAGACCGGATAATATGAGCAACCGACACAGAAGCCGGCACTATAGTTCCTCTTTAAGGAGAACATTATTTGGCTCTTATTTCTTTTGTATGAAAAACAGGTTTGACAGAGGAGCAGCTTATTATTGAACCTGATTGTTTTGACAGGCGTCATTGTATGCACCCTTGAGGGAACTGGACTGTGATTGGATGCAGGACTCCGCAGGCCATACATCAGGCCAGATAACCCTATGTGCTTTAGCTTGTTCATCAGAGTCCTGACCAGAGCAGAGGTAGGGCTCGACAAAGTGTGCTTTTTCCCTGCAAACAAAGAGTCCTGTGTTCATGAAGCACAGATGCCATAGAGGGGGAGAGATAGGGATGAGGAACGATGCTGAAATACCCCAGACATGATTGTAGAAATAAACCGGTCATTCTCTGGTTCCACACCATAGCCTGTATAAATAAAGATATTATATACAGTTTTCATTTAAATCTCTAAACGAGTCTTGCTTACATACTTGCAGAATTGAAGCACAGTGCTGTGAGATAAATGCTAATAATCCATGTAAAATGCAGAAGTTTGCAGTTAAATGAAAACTTGTGATAGTTGTCACTCAACACATCCACAGCTGTGGATTACGTGAGGGACTTCAGCATCAGCTGCATGAATGCAGATATTTGGTCATAAGCACATTAGACAAATGGACCTCATGATGGTGTTCTGTTACAGGAGAGACCAGTAGGATTAATCTTCGTGGGAACATGATTGTGCGGTATTACATTTCACTTTAAATTGACGTCCACACTACTACCGCCAACGAGTATTTTGTTTTCACCTGTATTGATTGTGTTTTAACATAAGATTTTGTTTGTTGGTTGGTTTGTCACAGACCAACCAACAAACAGATTCCATGTGGCTTGCGTATGGGTTGTGGGCTGGAACAAACCCAATTAAATTTAGTTGTGGATTCAGATTTAACAGAGTATCATGGCAGGATTTTGATTTTTACAACATCTGTAGAATTAATAAGCACATATAAGAGTGTTTGGCGTGGATCCAACATATATAATTTGTTTTGTTAGGGGTAGTGTACATTGTACGACTACAGGACTAAGTGTTTGATTTTAGATGAGTGGTAATTGAATTAAAGAGGGCTGATAGGCCTAAATTGAGGTATGTGCTCTACTGGCTACCATTAGAGATGCACTGATTAACCATAACATTAAAAAAATGTGCTTAGTATGGTTTTGGTTCTGACCGATGCCACAGGAATGAGATGATCAAGTGTTATTCTGACTTCTCTTGTCAGTGGTAATAATGTTATGGCTGATCAGTGTACTTTTCTTTCCAAACCAAAGCAGTGCACCGACCAATGTTGAGATTAGATCAATGCTGCTGGCATGGCTAAAATAAATGATTGAAGCCTTTCTGTTGTCCATTTTACGATGGGTATTCTAGTAAAGATGGAACATTTCTGAAACGACAAATCCTTAGTAAGTGTGTTGCCCCTGCAAACAAGTTTGACCAGTTGATTGTGTGTGATGTCACAATGTCAACAAAAAGGTGACTGTGAATGTACACATGTCTCTGGATATCTGGAAACTGGTTTAAAGAGGGATTGTCCAGTGGATCTGCTGTGTGTGTGTGTGTGTGTGTGTGTGTGTGTGTGTGTGTGTGTGTGTGTGTGTGTGTGTGTGTGCGTGTGCGTGCGTGTGTGTTTGTCTGTGGCGTTTCATACTTAGTTATTGGCCAACCACATCCTGAGTACCACCTGACGGTCACGTGTGTGTGTGTGGTGAGCTCTAGATGCATTAGTCATCTGTAAAGGTACTTGGCTTGCAATATGTAAGTCTGACATTGTGCTGTAGACATGCTAAACAGGATTGAGCCTTAAGTCTGCTAAGTAGGCTGTGATCTATTTATTTCCTTGAAACAAGCAGTGTTAACATTTGTCAAGGATTAGTGCAGCTTTATACCGCCAGCAGTGCTAGATGGTAGATATTATTATTTTTCACCTCCCATCATGACACTGGTGTTGTACTGTGATAAGCTTGCATCGGTGGCTTGTTAGACCACAGCAAGGTGTGGTACGTCACAGTGCCATTACTCTTGAACTGAGAATTCTGTCACTTCTGTCTGTAAAACTTCTGTCTGAAACCAAAATAAATTCCCTGTTCTCTTCTGTGCTCAGTTTCCTCTTTGTGAAGGGTCCTCAAATTCCCTGCCATGGTTAAATTTAATTACTTGAGCTTTATCTATTTGGTTTCACTTCCTCAAATCTGCAGCAGATTCTAGAATAATTCTATCCTCTGCAGTTTCTGTCTGATGTGATGGCAATTCACTGACTCTAATGGTGGAACCTCTATAAGGAAATCTGTTAAATACTGAAAAAATAGGGGACAATGTCTGGAAAAGGGATTTCTAGAGCCTTGGGGCCTCATGTGACATTTTCACTGACCTACATTACATGTGCATGCTCCACTTCTTTCACACACATTAGTGGCTGTTGTCTGAGTTTCATCGTCAGTGTCATCTGTCTGCTATGCTACAAATAAACAGGATTAAATTCTGCTCCTTAAAAAGAAACAGACGGGTCAAAATAAGAGCATTACCCAGATGGTCTCACAGTGGCAATACTGCAAAAGCTAAAAGCATGTTACTCATGGTGAAAATGAGAATAAAATATTTGTTTTTAATGTCCATTATACTGCAGAGCTCCAGAGCAGTTCATCTTTGTCCAAATATACTTTGCCCTTTCTAATGCATAAAACACTACTAATTGTCCAATTTGAAACTGAGTCAACTGAAACAAAATACATTTTTTCTTTCGGCTGTTGTTTCTGCATTAACTGGAAAGTTAGGCCATATTTTATCTTTTCCACGTGACTTCATATGCCACTTAGACAAATTTCCACAGCAAAAAACTGCTAGGTATCTTTGTTTTACCCAAAAGTTGTACCTGATTGTTGTTTTTACTCCTTGTAGGACACGAGTACAGAGGGTTCTCTTAGCGTCACTGCATCCATGCGTCGCGGTTCTTCAGAGAACAACTTGGATATAGATCTGTGTGACGGAAGTCCGAGTCAAGCTCTGGGCTTGGAGGTCCAGCGTAGTCGTTCTTGCTTGGATAACCTCCAGCAGAAGATACTGAAAGTCACGGAGCAGCTGAAGATTGAGCAGACGGCGCGTGATGAGAATGTTGCAGAGTACCTGAAGCTGGTGAACAGTGCGGACAAGCAACAAGTAGGGCGAATCAAGCAGGTCTTTGAGAAAAAGAACCAGAAGTCCGCTCAAAATATTGCCCAGATGCAAAAGAAACTGGAGCAGTACCATCGGAAGATGAAGGACAATGATGTCCACGTCAGCTCTTCCCCTCACCGCTCCACTGTCAAACACAGCACCATGCCCAGGGAGTCACCTAGAGAGCTGCTGAGGGATATGACTGGCAGTGGCCGACACCCGACCATGGACAAGATCAAGACCATCGGACCAGGTGTTTCCCTTTCCCCGCCTTTCTTCTTCAGCAAGCCGCGAGAGTTTGCCAACCTTATCAGGAACAAGTTTGGTAGTGCTGACAACATCGCCCACCTTAAGACCACGCTGGATGCTTCCTCGCCGCTGCCCTCTGACAGTGCGGTAAAAGGATTGAGTAGCAGCGCTTCTATGGTGGCCAAGCCTAAATATCCCAGCGATGATGAGTGTTCCTCGGAGAGTGCTTCCATTTCAGACAGTAACGGGAACCCGGCGGGGAAGGCACAGGGTCAGCCAGCGGGGGAAGATAGCCAGAATAGATTGGCCCTAACCCTGGAGGAGGTGGGCGAGATAAAAGATGCCCAGGCCCAGCTGGATGAGGATATGGAGGAGCTGAAGTCTCAGTTCACGAAAGAGTATGGCATCATCACCCAAACACTACAGGAGGAAAGATACAGGTATGTTTATATGTACATATTATGGTCCTTACGTAACTGCCATTTACTATTCACCTAAAAAGTATATAATTTGCTAAATGGCAAACAATAATCACAAAACACCCATAAATGCTTCATGTACAGTATTCCGTATACATTACATTCAAATCAGCTGAATTTTTTTAACAATACCTGCATCCTCCAATATCCACTGCCAGGTATGAACGTTTGGAGGACCAACTAAATGACTTGACAGAGCTTCACCAACATGAGATGGCTAATCTGAAGCAGGAACTAGCCAGCATCGAGGAGAGGGTGGCTTACCAGGCTCATGAAAGGGCCAGGGACATACAGGTTTGTGATAGACAATGTTAAATGTGGTGATACATGCTTAACCCTTTGGATGAATTAAAATTTCCGTAAAGCTGTAATCACACCCAAAGCAACAGATTTTTTTTTTAAATTTCTCTGCTTCTCTTTTGCAAATGACGCCAAAGTTACCCATCGTCATTCCCACAGTTTCCATCAACGATGACTAAAGACTGTGTCTGTCTTACACTTCCACATCAACATCTTATGATGTGATGAAGCTCAGTGCTGTTCAGCTTTTGTTTTGAACCATATCGCAAATTTTTCAACCAGAAGTTGACAAATCATTTTTTTTCCCACAAAAGATGCAAATAATGCAAAAACACGCATCCTTCCTGTTTTGCTTTTGGCATCAAAGTCTCTCTCTCACACACACACACACACACAGAGCAGATACTTATATTCAGCTGTTTCAGAAACATTCAGACCCACAAATGATCTCTCCCTCATCTCCATCTCTCTCAGGAGGCTTTGGAGTCCTGTCAGACACGAGTGTCCAAGTTGGAGATCCAGCAACAGCAGCAGCAGACTGTCCAGCTCGAGAGCCGTGATGCCTGCGTCTTGCTGGGGAAGAGCATCAACATCATGCTAGCCATCATCACCGTCATCCTGGTGTGTGTGTCCACTGCTGCCAAGTTTGCCGTTCCACTGATGAGGAGCCGCCACCATGTGGTTGCTACCCTCCTTGGAGTTTGTTTTGTAACCATATTCTGGAAGAATTGGGACCATTTACAATACACCATAGACCGGTTACTGGTGCCTGCCTGATAGTGAAGACAGAGTGTACTCTGAAAGCAACATATCGGTTACATAGTCACATGTTCGTCAGGATAGGACTGTCTGAGGATTGGTTGTACACTCGTCAGAAGAAGCAAACATGACATCTTTTAATGTGTGGGCATTTACAGAACCACCTGAAATGTCAAACTGAAAGTAATCTTTGTGATCTTTCCTCGTACAGAACTTGAATTTGTGATCCTAACACTTTTCAGCTAAGAAGAAGTATTTATTCTCCGAGGATTGCTATGGCATCATCATCACCAGGCAAAAATAGTATCAATAAGTTCAATGAGTATCATATAGGGTGGAGAGAAGTTAGTTATCACTCAGCAACTTGGGACTTTCCTACAGTGTTCAAGAGGGCAATCTGTCGATGAGGTAAAACTTAAAGCTTCAGCTTGACCTTAACATCTATCAGGCTACTGCATGCACACACAGACTCCTTAAAGTTAGTATATTGTCGGCCACAGCTATGGAAGGCTAAAGGTGGCTGGCAGGATTGTGTTGCCTTTGCACAGACAGAGACTGGCTCTTTCCCTTTGTTCTATACTAATATACCTAGCGTCTAGCTCATACAGAAATAAAATTGCTATTAATCTTCATAATTAACTGATAATTCCCCAAATGTTGAACCTTATTTTTTAATGACAAATCTTTATATTTCAGAGGCAATGGGGTTCCTGTTTTTTCTTGTGCTTTATTTTTCTCATTGCCTTGTGTTCACTATGTCCTTTATCTCTTTTTCTGTTTCTAATATTTCCATGTATTTCTGTTCCAAATGTTTTAAGTGCAATATATTTGATTTCTGAGCACTGTTTTTAAAATTGATCTTGTAGCAGATTTAGGAGATTTTTTTCAATGATTTACTGAGACGGTGTTTGTGCTAAGAGTTTGAAGATTAGTGAGGAAGTGTCATTAATGTTCTCATAAGAGATCCATAACCACTGAAGCCACTGCTGGGCTCTGATAAGACCAGCGGTCTCCTCTCTCAAGGACAAAAAATCAATCCCACTGCATTACTCTGCTGATAGTGTGGTAATATCAACACACCCCAGCTCTCAAGCACAAATGCACACACACCCAAACACCACAAGAACTGTCAGTCACTTTTCTCTGTTTACTTCTCATTAGTTCAATGTTTTTTTTTTTACTAATAATGTGATGAAAAACCAATAGGTTACACTGTGATTTTTCTGAGAAGAAAATACAATTTCATTCTCTTCAAGGAAGCAACAAATGGCCTTGAGTGCTCTAATGATGACAGAGGAGCACATTATGGGCTCTTTGTCATGAACTGTGAGCAAATTTTTTTTTTTTAAATGACTAACGTATTGTTTCCTGTTCACTTCAGAACATTGTCTATGAATACCTAATATTAAGCTATGGACCACTCTTAAATGTTTATCTGCCATTATTATAACATTGTGCGATGCTTTTTGATGTATCTATATTGTTCTAATCACTGTGTCATGTTTGTCCTCTTATTTTGAAATATTTGAAGACATTTTTCTTGCAGGACGTCAGATGTGGTTTACATTCTCCTTCATCTGTGGTTCGCTCTGTGTTAAAAGTGCCTTTGTCTTATAGTTTCTGTTAAATTAAAAATTGTTTTTAATAAACTTGTGACTAATGGTTATATATGGTATTGTGTTGTATTTGTGCTGCAGCATCTCCTAAAACATAAATGATATGTTCATTGGTGACAAAAATGACAAAAGGTTTTGAAAATGAGGGTGAATATTTTATGTATATGTATTAATATTTGTGTATCTGTCAGAGCCATGAACTGGAAACCTGTTGTGGGTGTCGCCCACCTCTTGAGCAATATCAGCTGTGACAGATGTGATGTATGGACGGAGAGATAATAGTAATAATGATAATAATACATTTAATTTATAATGCACTTTACATTTGTATCAAATCTCAAAGTGCTACAAAGTAAAAGCAGATAAAAGCATCAATAAAAATACAATAACCATATAAAAGCATGACAAAAAAACAGCAATGTTAATTCAAGTTATAGGTTGTCCTAAATGGAAAGTTTTAAGACCTTTTTTTAAATGTGTCAGTCGTCTGTGGATCCCTCAGATGGTATGGGAGGGCATTCCACAGACGAGGGGCAGTAGAACAGAAGGCCCGATCACCCATGGTGCTGAGCTTAGTCCGGGGAAGGAGGAGGCGGTATGAGTGGGTAGTTACGGAGTAACGGAGGGATCGTGTTGAGGTCAGTGGGGTGAGTAGTTCTTTTAGGTAGGGGGGTGCGTTACCATGGATGCACTGGTGAGTGAGGAGAGAGATCTTATAATCAATCCTGGTGGAGATGGAAAGCCAATGAAGGGAATGAAGAATGGGGTGATGTGTTCGTGTTTACGAACTCTCATCAGGATCCTTGCAGCACTGTTTTGAACATACTGTAGTCTTTGAAGACTTTTATCAGGGATCCCGATGAGAAGTGCGTTACAGTAATCCAGTCTGGAGGAGACAAACGCGTGGACCAGCTTTTCAGCATCACAAAAGGTGAGTGAAGAACGGAGTTAGGAAATATTTCTGAGATGGTGAAAGGAGATCTTGCAGATTTGTTTGATATGGGATTCAAAAGTGAGTTGAGGGTCGAATCGTACGCCGAGGCTGGTGACTGATGAAGAGAGGGGAATGTTGTGACCAGAGAAGGTAATACTGGTTACGGAGGAAGACTGGGTCTGATGTGGGGTGCCAATTGAAATTGCTTCGGTTTTGGAGCTGTTTAACCTCGAGAAAGTTGTTTTTCATCTTCACCTTTATCTCCTCCAGACAAGCGCGGAGAGTTGACAGGGGAGATGATGATGACGATGAGGATGGAGAAGCTGCGGAGGAACGTGTCAGTTTTTATGTAGATTTGCGTGTCATCAGCGTAGCAATGGAATGAGAGTCCATATCGATTGATGACATGGCCAAGGGGGGGATTGTACAGTATGAAGAGAATGGGGCCAAGGACTGATCCCTGGGGGACCCCACAGGTGAGGGTGTGTGTCCGGGACCTTAAACTTCCAAGGGAAATGTATTCTGTTCTGTCGGTGAAGTAGGATTGAAACCAGTTTAGGGTGGTGGCATTGAGTCCAGTGGTGTGATGTAGGCGGTGTAGGAGTATTCCATGGTCAACTGTGTCGAAGGCAGCAGACAAATCAAGGAGAATCAGGAGGGAAGGTGAACCAGCATCTGCTGCCATCTGTAGGTCCTTTGTGACTCTAAGCAGAGCTGTTTCTGTGCTGTGGGCAGAGCGGAAACCAGACTGAAAGGTTTCAAAGAGGTTGTTGTATTTGAGGTGGTCCTGGAGGTGGGCAGCAACTACTTTTTCCAGTACTTTGGATAGGAACGGGAGTTTGGAAATGGGCCTGTAATTAGCAAAAAATTCTGGATCGAGAGTAGGTTTTTTGAGGATTGGTCTGATTATGGTGTCTTTTAGGGCAGATGGAACAAAGCCAGCCTGGAGGGATTGGTTTATTACAGCGGTGATAAGGGGACTGATGGAAGAGATGTTAGTTTTTACTAGGGCTGTAGGAAAGGGGTCAAGGGCACAGGTACACTGGGAAGCACTTTAGAGGCTGGGAAGTCTCAAACTTTGAGTAAGCAGACTGGATAGGTTGAGAGGAGGAACCAGAAAGGACAGAACGGATTGAGTCAATTTTCGATTTGAAGAAAGCCATGGAATTATTACAGTGCTCTTCTGTAATTTCTCTAAGTTGGGGAGTTTGTGGTTTAAGAAGATGATTGATAAAGGAAAACAGCTGCTTAGAATTTCCAGGACTGGTTTTGATAATGTTCGAGTAAAACAGTGACCGAGCCTCTTTAAGCGACTTTGAGTAGACTTTTTGGTGTTTCCGAAGGCTAGCTTGTGGACAGTGAGACCTGAAGCCTTGTGACGCCGCTCAAGGACACGTCCAGCTGCATCCATTTTCCGTAGCTCGTTGGTGAACCAGGGGGCTGAGCGGGAGAAGGGGACTGTTCTAGTTTTTACAGGGGCGTGACGATCCAGGATGCTACTCAGGGAGTTATTTTCAGAAATCTACTAATTCATTGGCTGATACAAAGTTTGCAGAAAGAAGATGTTGGAGGTTGACTGTCATGGTTCCTGGGTTGATGTTTTTCAAATTCCTGAATTAGATTTGACGTTTGGGCTTGTTGAGGGGGGACAGAAGTGACAATTCCATGGAGACGGCCTTGTTGTCGGACACACACAGATCGTACACAAGATGATTGCTGAGAGGAGCAGAGTTAATGATGACTAGATCCAGAGTGTTGAACCATGGTGTGGGTGGGGCATCGTCAAGTTGCCTGAGATTAAAACAATCCAGTAGTTGGAGAAATTCGGATGCAAAACAACATGTAGGGGAGTTGACATGAATGTTCATATCTCCAAGTACTATAATATTGGCAGATGTTTTGCAAAATGTCGACAAAAGGTTGTAGATCTCAGAGATGAAGGCCGGGTTTGGTTTGGGTGGTCGGTAGATTAGAAGTATGGTCATGGAGAAGGGGGGTTTACAATTAAATGCCAGGTATTCAAAAGAAGAGATCTCAGGCAACGGCAGTGGAGACAAGTCCAAATCACTGCGGTAGATGACAGACAGACAATGGGCTGCGGGCTTTCTGGAGGTAACAGTATCTGGCAGGACAGGTCTCATTCAGGACAGAAAAAGCATCTAGTTTTTGCCAGGTTTCTGTAAGTTCCATAACGTCCAGACACTTCTCCAGAAGGTGGTCATGTATGAGGCATGATTTTTTGGGAGAGATTGTGAATTAAAGAGTTCAAATTTAATACTAGATGGAGCAGTGAGTCTCTGTATCGGCCGAAGAAGACTGAAATCCACTCCACGTTTTCTAACCCGCTCAGTGAGTAACTTTATGGAGGAAACTCCATTGCCACTAGGGGGAAGAGCGTTCTGATGACGCTTCTGAGACGCGACGGTGCAGACGTCAGACCAAAAGGACGGAATGGAGTTATCGGAGCGGGAGTAAACAAACTTTGAACGGCAACTTCTGTGAATGTAACAGGACTTGCGAAGGAGTCCAAGTTGTTTAATAACCGATAAGCACAACGGAGTGTTGTAATTGTTGAATTTCATCAGTTGGGTGACGGAATAATTATCATCATGCCAGTCGTGGAGACTAGCCCGTCATTAGCTGTTAGCCATGGATGAGATGCACAGAGGACGTTAGTAGCCGTTTTTTTCATGGAAATGATGGTAAGAAAAAAGCTATTAAAACACAGAAAGTGATCAACAGCGGTTTTTGGTGAGAGTGTCACTGGGGCAGTGATGAACAACACGGATAAACAAACTGACATCAACGATGAACAAACAGAAACGACGAAACAAACAGATACAGAAGTCTCCGGGTTATGGTACACTTGCAACAACAGGTAGGCAAGACCGTCACCAGACTCGATTTCGATTTCGTACAAATACAAATACAGAATAACAGATACAAATACGGATATACATCCAAAAGGTTTGCCGGTGAGCAACAATAAAAGGTAATAATAATAATAATAATACATTTGACATTTTTTTAACTCGCTGACACATCTTGAAATTAAACTATTTATATTTACACTAGATTCAATCTTTACTGATGGTGTGTTTTTTATATTTATTTTAATTTTGGGGCATTTGCATTAGAAGAAAATTTTAATAAGCATTCCATTTATAACTTAGAAATTTAAGATTTGATCCAAATGTAAAGTGTTTTATAAATGAAATGTATTATTATTATTATTATTATTATTATTATTAACTGGCCTGTTTCTCAACAATCCATGCTCCTTCATTCTTCACCAGTAGAGGGCGCAGGTGCAGCGTTGTTGACTGGCAGACATCACAAAAACATCCAAAGGCAGCAGCAGCACTTATTGCAGCTGCGTGACGTCAACGAGGTTGAATGCATTTAATAAGAAATAGAAATTATTGATGGTTTTTAGGCAAAATCAATGCACAACACTTCATGAAACATGAATATGACAATATCACAGCAGTAGACATCCCCTCCAGTTAAATTGGATGTGATGTGCAGAAGAAGAACAGCACCCTCCTTAGTTCTAACTAATAAACAATAAAATATAGTTTTTGGCACATTTATTTATATTTCTAAACAATTTTCTCAATTATACAACACCTCATTAACTTCTAGTAACTTAAGATCCATATTTTCATCTATATTCCCAATGCAGGAAAAATGCGGCCCAAGCCTATTATTATTTTTTTCTTCCATATGTGATCTAGACATTTTTAAATGGCAGTGAAAAAAGCACAGACCACATGGAAGGAGATTTTTTCCAAAACTGATTTAGGCCACTTTCATATTTGTTTCTAAATCAGATATGTATGTGATTTCTGCTGATGTGACAGCAGCTTGAACAGAATTCATAGCTTATCTCCCAATGAGCATGCTCACATCAGTGTCTTGTCAGCAATGCTGGACAAAAGTCCAATATAGAAAATCACCACAAAGACCCTTGGGTAACACCAGGTTGAAATTTTAATAATATGTTGCCACCAATCAGTCAAATCCCGTTTTTGTCTTTTTGCATTAATCCTTAACAGACGATGGATTATCAATGTACTACTTTCACCACAAAAAAAATGCGAATAATGAAAACTTGCATCACTATTTTATATATTTTGATGAGAAAATTGCAAATCATCTACATTTTCTGATGTTTAGCAGCATGTTTGTTGTTAATATGGAGTCATTGTACGCATCCGTTCACAATGATATCAAATAAAAGTCAAATACGAATGGGATTTTCAAAACACAAGGCAAAGAAAAAAAGAAAACAAAAAATCAGATTTTTGCAAGAATGTCTGAATTGTCCAACATTGAACTGCGGTGTGCTGTGATAACGAGTGGATTAATGATCCCTTAGCCAAGTCTCTACATTGCGGCCAAATAAGAAGACAAATCTTGGCATTACTCACAGTAAACAGACTATCAAGGTTCCAGGACTTATGTGATAAGTTGCCTACATTAATTGACTGGACTTGACGACCCTCTCTGAGAGAAAAGTAATACCTTCTTAGAAGTTTGAAGCTTTATTCAATCAAACTGCCTATCAGATGCAAACATTTAAACAATAAATATTGTACATAAATACTGTTAGATAGATAAGTCGTATTTCACAAAAAACAAGCTAATGATGTTACATATCGATAATGTTAAATGAAAATTGTTTGACTAATGATCGGTTACATGTGAACCACTCACATAAAGTTAAAATGATTTAATCATTTGTTTACTTTGTTTGATGAGCAACAGGAATTCACGAAGTTCATTTCTGGAACCTACAAACTGGCAAAAATTAGATCCCTGACCTCCATTTGAAAAGAAAAATGTGTCCCCCATTGATAGGAAATTTATTTGTTGCTATGATTACACAAAGTGCTTAAAATCCATGACCAAAGTAGTCATACTTTCTGTTTTTGTATCACTGTATTTATTTATTTGGCTGAAATAATTCAATCCGTTTTTCTTTCGGATCGTCTGGAGGTCCCTTCAGGTCCCCTGGGGGTCTATAAACCCCAGTGTGAAAATGCCAGAGATTGGCAATACTTGTGGACATGATTTCAAACCCTACTATGAAATATTACAGACATCATCAAAAGATGTATTACAGACATTTGATGATGACTGTAATACATCATCAAATGTAAACAGCATCAAACAAGCAGATAAATGACGCATGGCTAAACTACGTGTTAAATATCAATTTCAAAGAACAGGTGACACATAGCTTATACACAATTCAGCAGTATTAATATAAATACTGCATACCGATCCAAAACAAAGGGTGTCTGGTATTCACGTTGTGCTCCCATGATTTTATAGCATTTTACAGTGAAATTGAGAGTTGGATGCATGCTCGTGGTGCTTGTGTGTGTGAATGTGTGTGTGTGTGTGTGTGTGTGTAGGTTTGTGTGTGTAGGAGGACTGTGTTTCATGCATTGGTGGAGAATCTAAGGCTTCTTGGGAGAAAACATGTTGGCTGTGTTTATGTGTGTGTGATAACCTGACTCACAAACACATAAACACACAAACATAGAAAGCGAGAGAGAGAGAGACTTAAAAAGGGGGACTATGAGCCAAAATTGGTAGGTGTGAATGGAGGTTAATATTTTCTATCCTTTCTGTTTTTTGTGATCTTAAAAGTGGACACTTTCCTCTGATGTGTGCTCAGATCCTGTGGGTTTTCCACTCTGTGGCTCCTCAGGCTCATTGTCCTATTCTTTGGGCTCCATAATGAGCTGCTAATTATCACTGGACCACATTGAGTCTCTTTGTGCCCACAGCACCTTCTCATCACACAGGTTGGCATGGCGACCGATAGTGGATGGGACCTGCAAGAAGGAGGCCAAAAAAAGGACCGTCACGGCTTCCGTTCTGCTCTTTTCTCCTGAGGGAGAGAGAGGTTTGCTTTTTTTCACTCCAATGGAGATAAAGGAGAGAGTGGGAAGTGTGTGGGTTGAATTAGCTTTGACAGCAAAGCTGGTTTCAATGCTGTGAGTTTTCAGATATATGTGTGTTTGAGTGTTTCCAAATGCATCTATGAGTTTGTGTCAGTACATTCCAATCAATCAGAAAAACGTCATTCATGAAGCACCCTTCAAAAAATGTGCAGGCCTTTCAAACTGCTTTGCAGATTTGGATTTAGGGACTGATTATCAACATTCGGAGGCTAAAATGACTTTAATAAAAGATGAGAAGTTAAAATTCTAAAGACAACAAGCACTAAATAATTACTAGAAAAACACACAGTGCTCGCAAACGTCTCCCAGGGCATAACAGTTCCCAAGGTTTAGGAAAAATTTAGATTTCAGATGCAGTTGTCAGAGTTATTGCCAGTTTCTAAATCTACCGCTAAAACTATCAGAGTCCTCTCAAATACCCTGTAGCCGGTCGTCTCCTGCGTCTTCCACTTCAGCTCCTTTGTCCAACCCACTGAGCCCCCCCCCTCAAAATAATAAAGAAAGCTTTGTAGAGACTGCTAAACAGATGAAAACATTCATGTAGCAGAGTTTTCAGTAGCTCATTTGTTTGTTTCTTTGGTTGACCAGAAAGGAATACATTCTATTAATCAAGCCTGCTAGATATAAAAGAAGGCATCAAGTTCTGTGAGAGAGATAGGCTCACTTTGTTCATTCGATAATAAAATGTTTCAGTCACTCTGACTGGGAGAAATGGGAAAGTTCTGACCTCTGTGGCAACTTTCACATGATTTTGACTCCTCTGGCACTTGCCCCTTCCCATTTCCTGCTGATGCCGTCATGGAAACCGGCCTTGTTCCCTTCCTCTGCTTTTTCACTGTAACCTAAAAATGTACACTTCATCTAGCAAAGAGCCACTATCTCATTCCTCAGCATGCCCACAGTCTGCAGCCATGACACGGCAATGTAAGATCTTCCAAGGATGAATGAAGAGAAATGACCACTAGAATATTCCAGATTAGGCCTTTACCATCAAGGTCTTCGTATAAACCACTACTTAAAATTACCTAAGTCAAAAGCACCTCAAATTTCCTTTAGTTTCTAGGAAACCTAGAATCACTGTCTATTGTAGCTCTGAGTTTCCATTACATGGCGAGTGGACAGTGACAACGATGTGTCGTCCCTGGAGTTATAGTTGGCTTCCTCTGGACAAGCAGATCATTTTTCTAATCATTAGATCTAATTTGAGATATTAAACAACATATTTGTTAAATCGCTTTGGGTTGAGTGTTCAAATGTAGGAGATCCTGGTGCAAAAGCATCTACTCTCATGTACTATTCTGCTCCTTCCAACTGTCTGTTGATGAATGATATTTGCTGTCTGCATGCCACGTTGATGTCTGTATGTCTGTATGTCTGTATGTCTGTATGTACTCTGGTCTATGTGTGTGTGTGTGTGTGTGTCTGTATGTACTGGTCTGTATGTACTGATCTGTATGTATGTCATGGTGTGTATGTATGTATGTATGTATGTCATGGTCTGTATGTATGTATGTATGTCATGGTCTGTATGTATGTATGTATGTCATGGTATGTATGTGTGTATGTATGTATGTGTGTCTGTATGAACTGGTCTGTATGTATGTATGTATGTATGTATGTATGTCATGGTCTGTATGTATGTATGTATGTATGTCATGGTCCGTATGTATGTATGTATGTCATGGTCTGTATGTATGTATGTATGTATGTCTGTATGAACTGGTCTGTATGTATGTATGTATGTATGTCATGGTCTTTCTGTATGTCTGTATGTACTGGTATGTATGTACTGGTATGTATGTACTGGTATATATATATGTATGTCTGTATGTACTGGTATGTATGTACTGGTATATATATGTATGTCTGTATGTACTGGTATGTATGTATGACTGCACTAGTCTGTATGTATGACTGTACTGGTCTGTATGTATGACTGTACTGGTCTGTATGTATGACTGTACTGGTCTGTATGTATGACTGTACTGGTCTGTATGTATGACTGTACTGGTCTGTATGTATGACTGTACTGGTCTGTATGTATGACTGTACTGGTCTGTATGTATGACTGTACTGGTCTGTATGTATGACTGTACTGGTCTGCATGTATGACTGTACTGGTCTGTATGTATGACTGTACTGGTCTGTATGTATGACTGTACTGGTCTGTATGTATGACTGTACTGGTCTGTATGTATGACTGTACTGGTCTGTACGATGACTGTACTGGTCTGTATGTATGACTGTACTGGTCTGTATGTATGACTGTACTGGTCTGTATGTATGACTGTACTGGTCTGTATGTATGACTGTACTGGTCTGTATGTATGACTGTACTGGTCTGTATGTATGACTGTACTGGTCTGCATGTATGACTGTACTGGTCTGTATGTATGACTGTACTGGTCTGTATGTATGACTGTACTGGTCTGCATGTATGACTGTACTGGTCTGTATGTATGACTGTACTGGTCTGTATGTATGACTGCACTGGTCTGCATGTATGACTGTACTGGTCTGTATGTATGACTGTACTGGTCTGCATGTATGACTGTACTGGTCTGTATGTATGACTGTACTGGTCTGCATGTATGACTGTACTGGTCTGTATGTATGACTGTACTGGTCTATTAAGATTTGGTTTTGTGATCTTTCTTCTTTCAAAATGTGTTTTAGATGCCATTAAGGAGCTCTGTTACTAAAATTAGCTGTCAGAAACTTTTTCCACATCCGTTCCTCCAGCTCAGTCTGTGTGTAATCCCTCACCTCCAATTTCCTAAGAAAAGCTCACTGCAGACATTGGATTGACCCCAAATGATGTCACTCGAAAAGCCAGCAAACAAGAGCATCATGACAATGTAAAAGAAAATAGTGGGACTGAAATTCTAAAATGAAACAGAAATGCTTAAACCTGCTCAGCCTTTTGGTGCAGATGTCCAGAGCTCCATTTATAAGGTAATGTCCACTGAGTAATATAAGCCAACATTTTTTTCACGGCCATGCCACCCTTGTCAAAGTGTTCTTTTTCTTATTTAGAAAAAATATAATTATTAATTGGGAATTAATATCCAGTAATATACTGCATCTCTGAATATACAGTAAGAGACAAGACCGTTCTTTACAGGGTAATTCTAAATTTACAATGAAAAACATTTATTTTATTTCTATTTAACACCCTGGACAAGTCGCCAGGGTCACAAGTGAAAGTTTCGAGTCACAAATGAATCGATGTTGAGTGTCTTTGGAGTGGGGGGTGAAAGCTGGAGAACCCATGAAAGTGTGCCAAAATGTGCCATTAGATCGGCCTAATATTAGTTTTACAAGGTCACAGAGCTGGAATAAATGAAGAAAACCCTTTTCTCTAAAAAACAATAATTGCATAGATTTTGTTGAAAGAAAAGTCAGAGAAACTACGTCTAATTTAGTCCATGAAGACCGTTTGTGCAATAGCTCACGGCTGTTGAGCTTTGGCACAGTCTTAATAATATCCTCAGAGCCATGGCTAGAAATATGACATAGAATTCATTCCACAAACAATCATTTGATGCTGCATGTTTTTGAGTGAATCCTCGAAACACTCCCCTTTGAGCCGCCGTTTCTTTAAAGATCACATGATCGGAGGAAGTTGAATGACTAGTGATAGAGATTCTTTATATCCAGAAACTGATCCTTGGTCTGTTAGCATCTGGGTCAGTGTGCTTTTGAGTTACATTACAATTACAAGCCCACATTCCTGATGTCTTAACTGTAGCTGTGGGTACCTTCGCATATGACTTGTTGAATCTGGACAAAACAAAGATCTCAGTATGAGTCAATAGATTCCCCCACTATGACCTCACACTCGGGACAGCTTGCAGTTACAGCACAAACAGCTCATTTTGTAACACACTCCAACTGCAGGAGCATCAGATTTTGGTCGAATAACACTTTCAGACACATTTTATAGCATGAGTTTTGGCCTTTTGCTGTTATGGTTTTAGGTCCAGCTAAAGCATGGGTGTGTATTGATAAAAACTGGTCATTTGTCCAACAGTGACAAATGACACTAATATTGATTTGAAACTTGATGACAAACAGCTTTAAGATAGAAAGCATTTGAGCTGTCGCCAAGCAGAAACATCCCACCCATCTGGCTCAGCAGGCAGCTGCAACAAACAAAAAGCAGAGAGTTATTTGTATTTGACCACAGTGCTATAAATTCCTTTTGTGCCCATTCTTCAGGAATTCTGCTACACTCGTGATACTGGTGAATTGTCAGCTCATTATCATTGGCTCGTCAACCAGCTTTCTGCAGTCCATCACAATCATTGCCTGTGTGTGTGACTGAGTATGGGATGACCCCGAGCTGAATGACGCCTTCATGCTCGCTTTCCTTGTTTTTGGGATTACAGCTGACTGAAGAAAGCTGTACAGGGCCACACTGTTAAAAACGCTTATACACATGCATGAGCTTTTCTAATCTGGCACCTTGTATCGTTTGTTCCATTTTGTTTGTCACTTGTCCCTTGCTGTTTAGGAACAGCAACTATGTAACTAAATGTTAGTCTGTACCTGGGCACATATACATACTCAGGCACAGACTTACTTCTTCTTTCTGTTTCGGTGGCGCAAACTGCTATTTTTATTTTGTCTTAAAGACCTCTGCCGGTTCTTTATGAGTGTGATTGCATTGTTTGTACGTGTCTACATCTGCAAAGCACTTCCTGCTCTTTGACAGTGCTGTGATAGGTATATCCTCTTACTGCGCCTGCCAAAAGTCAGGTCTGACCCAGCTCCCCCGCCACCTCCCTAAGCAGACCTCCCTTTTCTGCTTCCTTGTGTACGACGCAGAAGTGTGCAAATGTGATAGCAGCTGAAACTGTGGGAACAACATGTGTAAGAATATAAAGGAATATGATGGAAATTATCAACAAGCTTTTTATAGCCAAGTCCAGCGAGAGGATGAGAGGAGATGAACAATGAAAAGGGAAATGATCACTAATCTGTAGTTGGAGCTGCCAGCCTCCACGGCAACAGCCAGTCTGGATCTCATTATAGGTATATTTATCAAGGCTGAACATACATGAGTGTGCCGGGAACCTTTTTTGTGTGTGTCCGTGTGTGTGTGCATTGGGATTTAGAGGTTGTTGTGAGAAGAAAAGAGAGTTTTTATGTGTTTGTTTCTTCATTAAAATCTGATTGTTGTTCTGTCCTCTTTTTGAACAATGTGAAATCACACATTCAAATCCTCATTTGTGTTCTTTTTGAAATATACCAGCCAGTTGCATTTAGTGATGAAACAGTCTATATACTGCACATAAAGAGAGATTTTGCATTTGGTGGCTAAATGTATGGCCAATCATTGGAGATTTACTTTTTAGCTGACTCTGCCATGCAGTTGGATTGAGAGCTCAGACTTTTAAAATGTTGTTAATATGTTATGCTCTGATATAATTGGAAAGCCTATACAGGCCATAATAGTCTAAACCTCTAAAAATTGAATCAACTTCTGGTAAAAGTACAATATAGATATTCAAGATTCAAGATTAACTTAATTGTCATTCAGATTATCCACCAGGCTACTAAACAGCACAACAGAATTACGTAGCATTCAGGTCCATAACAATATAAAGAAAACTACAAAAGTAAAAGTGAAGAAAGAGCAATATTAATCTTTATGAAAAATATTTAATTATTTCGAAATATGTTGTGAACATTCTCAACATGCTTTATGGTGCAATTATCAAATCTAATTACAAACCTGACCAAAGCTACTAAACTAATGGAAATGTATATTGTTCTTCATTAATTTAATTAAAAAAATGATTATGATACTAGAAGTTAATGCTTGCATCACTCTGTCATTAATTCAGATGATGACATAACAAACCACTTACGTTTTCTTTATTCAGGTGTGTTCACACAGATGTCAAATGCAGCTCACACACAGAGATGAATGTGAACGGTCAGCCACATGTGTCACTTAGAGCCAGAGTGTGATGATAGCCAACATGACAAAACGCTGATTTGAAAAGATGTGGATCTTGTGTCCACAGCACTTGAAAAATCAGAAATGTACCCTATTAAATTTAAAATTACAGAGCATGCAGAGAGAGTCTCTGTCACCTGGAAAACATCACACCTGGTGCCAGTGCCCACAAAGCCTCATCCCATAGGTCTGAACGAGTACAGACTGGTTGCATTTGGGTCATGCACCGACTTGATGGTAAACCTTGGACCACTGGTGTCCACATCACTTGACCCACAGCAGTTTGCATACCAGGCCCTTGTATGTGTGGGTGATGCTCTAATGCACCTGCTGCAAATGGCCTTCTCCTCCCTGGGCAGACAAAACAACCCAGTCCAAGATCATGTTCTTCGACTTCTCCAGCGCCTTCCACACCATACATCCCAGAGTGCTGAAGAAGAAACTGGGGAACATGAAGGTGGATGCTCCCTACCCTCATAGATCGAGGACAACCTGACAGGCAGGCCACAGTTTGTGAAGATGCAAAGCCGTATCCCTGTGCACCAGGAAAGCAACATTGAAGCCCCCAAGGGAACTTTGCTATCACCCCTCCTCTTCACCATCTACACATCGGACTTCCAGTACAACTCTGAAATCATAGTGGAATGTGTGGAGGAAGGACAGGAGTCGCATTATGGGAGCCTTGTGGACCGGTTTTTGAGGGGTGGTGGATAAAGAGTTTTCTGGGGCATGTGGCCCCTCATCACATGGATCTAGCAGCGCCCATTGTGAACAGAAGAAAGCAGGAGGGACTGAAAATATCGAAGAAGCTGGAGGCAGAGTCCAACTAGAGTTGGCAGAGAAAGTGTGAGAGCGAAAGAGAGGGGAGAGAAAGAGCGAGAATCGTATGGAAAACAGCATCTTGTTCTCCACTCTGCTCCTCCCCTCTTCCTTTCCTCTCCTCGCATCTCTCCCACGCTCAGTCCAGAGCTCAGCCTTCAGCTCGCCGGCTCCTCCCAAATTCTCCCGAGGTACGACCTTGTTTATGTATCTGCGTGTGTGTGTGTGTGTGTGTGTGTGTGTGTGTGTGTGTGTGTGTGTGCGTCTGTGTTTGTGTGTGCGTGTGCGTGTGCGTTGTAGCCTTGCTTTATGTGCGTACTTGTCACAGTTTCAGTCCTTTCTGTTTTCTTCCCCCTCACTGCAGCTGGGGTGGGCGTGCGGAGCCTCTGACCCTCTCTCACCCACTCCCTCTCCGTCTCCCCCTCTTCACTGCAGCTACAGGAGGCTATGGATGGACTGCGTCTGCCTCCCCTCATCGAGGAAGCTTTGGACTCCACAGGTTTGTGCAGCTGCTTTTTCTGTCGCTGTTGATCTGTGTGTTTGGATGCGGTGGGCTATTTTTAGTCCTGCACTCCAGAAGGGATGTGATGTGCAGAAAAGAGGTAGGGGGTTATTAGGATGTTTTACCCTATTATGATGCAATGTAGAGTCATGGAGTGTTGGGTGTTATTTTAGCTCGGCTTTGATTAATTTCTTTAATTTGAACTTGAATTGTTTTCAGTTTACAATCTAATGTATGCTATTAAGATTGTCTGGTCAGTTCATACCACTGAAACTTGCTGTTTGACATTTGGCATCTTCATGGCAGAATCAGTGGCAGTGTTCCGGGATGAATGAGTTGAATGTTTTTCAACGAAGTGTCTTCTGCATGTGTTGAATGGGCATGGAGACAGGGCAGCACTCGGTGGGATACCAAAGAGGAGAAGGATGTTTATTGGTGTAGAGGCGCTTTGAAAGATCCACATGTCAGCAGCAACCTGAGCGTTATCCAGGTTGCCTCAATCCGGCTTCTTTGAAGTATGTATCTGTGTTAAACAATTTTGTTCATTGACCACCATAACATGGATTCTGCCTCCAGAGAAATGCTTTGTCCATAACAAGCTTCTTCCTGTTGTCATTACTCTAGGTACCTATTTCCTTTTATCTCAGCCCGTGGCATGCTTTTAAAAGTAAATTCAGTACAGTGATGGGAAGTCTGTCTCCGTAACGTGAACTCTGGCTGATTGACCATCTTAAATACTGGCCCACTTCGCGTGCTCCTGAACAAGAGTATTTATTTGTATCTATTTGAATTACACGCAGTCTGTGATCTAGAATGAATCACGTGCATTCATTCTGTCCTGGCTTAGGTGAAGTCCCTCGAGACATCCTTGGTTTTACAGACTAAACTACCTTCATGTTCATGGAAGTCGCTTTGTTTAGAAGCCTTTGCCCCTTCTGCTGGTAATGAATTCCATGTTGCACTCACAAACAGGTGATGAAGACGGTTTCTTAAACAGAATCTGGTTTGAAATGGTCAAAATGTCTGCATATATAGCACGCTTAGCTGAACGTATTTCACAAACCATATCTACTGGACTCTACCTCTCTCTCTCTCACTCCATCCTCCATCATTCTCTCTGCTTTCCCACTCAATATCTCTTCCCCCTCTTTCTATCATAATCCTCTGCTCTTCAACACCCACACACCCTCCAACACACACATGTATGCCTGTTAATGTGCCTGTAAACCTTTGCACCTGCCAGTGTCTCAGCCCACACAGCGTTTCTCGCCTCTCCTCGCCTGCTTTGCCTCCATTTGTCTCCAGTGTCGTGCCCTCACATCAAGAAATCCAAACAAGCAGCGATACTTCCCAGAGGTGAACAAACAGGATTTTCTCTTTGAATTTAATGAACAACAGAGAAAGTTGCTACCTTAGACAAACTTTGTAGATCAGGGAACTGCATAGACTGCAGAGAAAAACGACAATGTGAGAATCTGACATCAGTGTTTAACATGGCCAGCCATGGTGGTCGGTGGAAACAAATCTAGCATGCATTAACACCCTCTGGTATGCCCAATCATTCTTTCTCAGCCTAGAAGCCCTAAAGTTGGATGTTTCTTTGTGCTTCACCCTGTTCCCATTTGCCCTCGTTGGTTCTACAGTAGAGTGTCAAATTTTAATACAGATTTGCAAGGCAGCCCCAGACAAAAGTGTGTTCAGCACATGTTCTTTTAAAGTCTCCCTCGCCTTCATATTGGATAAACCTGTTCACTGAATAGAGAATTTTATAGAGCCCCCCCTCTCTACCTGTACATACTCAAGATTTTTGGATTTGGAAGCTGCGTGGGGAGCGCTGGTGTCCCCCGTTTCATCTGGGATTCCACCGACGCAAAGCCTCCCAGAGAGATCACTTTCAGTTGGAAGGAACTGATTTGTGATCAAATGTATTATTATCGCATCACATGTTTTTATGCTTCGTTATCTGTTGCTATTTATATCCTCTGATAAAAAGCTACACAGATGCACACACACACCAGTACCACACACGCTTGAAAAAGCTTTTTTCCCCGAATCAATAATCTACAGTATGAACACACTGACAGTATTTCTGCATGCTCTGGTAATGAGGCGATATTATAGAACATTCCACCATTGACCCATTTTCTCTTATTTCCCTTTGAAAGTGAAAATATAGATTCCATTCCATTTAAATACGGAACGACTCATTAAGTCAACTCAACTCTGTGGCAGTACTGGTCCCTGTTTCTGTTCTTGACTTCTGCTGCTGCTGCTGTTCCTCGCTTTCCCCGGTGTTTTCAGGCTCAATGTACAGAGAAATGGAAAGAGCGATGAACTCAAATTAACCTGACAGGACCTCCACCACATGGCACTCACTGCTCATCTCAAGCTTTTTAGTCTCACACAGTTTGAAGTCAGCAGAGATCAGATGATGACTTTCTCAATATGTGGGTCACCTGGGATACCCTCACTAGTGATTATCTGAAAGCAAATGGCTGAGAGATAGTGTGTTTGAAAGCAGCTGTATTGCCAACTTGAATTTCCACGGTGTGCCAAGTTCACTATAATGATGAACCCGTTGACGGAGCATCTTGAGTGCCCTCCTTCCTTCTATTGCCCCTATTGTCTTCTCCTCCTTTCCTGTTTTGCTCTCACCCTGCCCTTTTTCGACTCCCCCTCACTCATCAGTATTATGTGTTGCCGTGGAAGTGTGCCAGAGCAGATGATAATGTTGCAAGATCAGTACTGGCCTGGCTTCAAAGCTGGGGTAGGAGTGGTTGTATGAATTATGCATGGACTCCTAAACAGCTGCAGCGATTCATGTACACAAATAGACGCTTAACACATGCTGCTTAAACAAAGAATGCGTATACAGTCATATACACCAACCACCAATACCATTATAACCACAGACAGGTAAATTAAATCATACCAAATGTTGATATGTGTTTTAGGTCTCCATACCTGCAGGACGTGGGTGTTCCTGGTCAGCAGTGGTTCATACCTACCGAAATTAATCTGACAGAGGACAACCAATGAACTGGCAAGATAGCCAAGGTTTATTTATACCAAAGCTTACCTCTGGTCATTGCCAAAAGCATGTAACATGGACACATCAGCATTTGTACTATACCATAGAATCGGGTGTCCTGGTCTCATGAATCATGTTTTTTCTTACATCAAGAGGAAAAGCTAAGGTTTTCCCTTCATGGAGGGTATTCCACAAAAACAAGTTCAATGTATGGACCTGGCCTCCAAAATCCTCAGATCTCTATCCAGTTGAGCTCTCTGCTGGAACTGCGGATAAACAAGTCCGATCCATGGGGAATATTCCTTTCAACCTAAAGAACTTAAAGGCTCTGCCTCTAACGTTGTGGTGTCTTCTGAAGTCCATTAAGCATGTGGATATAAAGTTAATGCATAGAAATTAATATAAAAGCAGGTACATGGAGTGTTCACATACAAAAAAACATCATACTCTTGATACACTAAGTCACAGACAACAATTTGGAACAAAAGGCTGCACACGCTCTCTCTAATCAGGAATACTATCTCCAGCACCACGACCTGTCTGATCAATCTCATTGTCAGCGTCGCTCAGCACAAAGCAACTGTTCGCAGCCTCAAGCTCCTGTTTCAGTGAGCAGTCATCTTTTGTCATGACTGATTTGACTGCAGATTTCTCCTGTCAATGCAGTAAAAACTACACATTTAACAATCAGTTACAGCGACGGAGACTAGAGGACACTTACTGTGTCTCTGACACCAGCTCTATTGGAAACTACTTTGTAGTACATTTGAAATCATAAATGATGACCCTTCAGTGCCCATGAAGCTGCATATATTATGAAAATAAAGATTGTTACAAATATCTTAAAGTAAAGAAAAAACCTTGTTTTTCAAAAAATACCTTCAGCATATTTAATGCAAATGCAGATTTATTTGCATGCTTCATCTACAGAGCTATAACTGTAACTGCTGGGATTTATTTTACAGAGAAAAGCTTTACCGTGATTTCAGGTCAAAGCAGGACTATGTCCCACTTTCACACCTTTTCCAGCTAGCTTCTCCCTCGCAATAATCCCTTCCCCTAAATTTAGCAAAATACCAATTTCATTACACTCATTCAATCCATCCCTGAACACCAAATTAGAAGCAAAACAAGAAGCTGTAGTTGCCAGATTAATGTTTAAATTTCAGCTCCGACAGCTGTTCTGAGAAGACTTATCCTGCTTGTTTTCTTCGCTCTAGAGCATCACAATGTTTGCTCTGACACTCTTCATGTGTTATGCTGCGAAGAATAATGAAGGTATTTGCTGTGGTTAGATAAAGCCATCCTCTGCTTGCGGCGTTAAAACTGCTACTGACAGGAGTCTCCTGTCCGTCCCTGCTCTTGTATGCATGTGGCATCCGTGTCTAATACAATCCCTGCGTGACTAAAGATCTGCATTTTGCCAGGAATGCAGTGGAATGAGGGCAGGTGTCACTGCAGCTTATTCCACTGTAACTTTCACTCAAAAGCTGAGGCTGTAACGCGCACAGACGAGTGCTGATAGACAAAACTCTTGAGGGAAGTAGAGAATGCCAATTTATGGGAACATTGGAATGACAATAGGCATTATTTCCCTCAATAGCTTGTAATGTATCATAGTTTTACTTTTTCATGATATAACCCATGCGTTCCTTTGTCTTCAAAGCAAGCGTGATTGGCTGAAAGATCTCTTGAGAATATGCGTAAACACAGGCGTAAAGGCCATAACCTGATCATGTCACGCAATTCCTGCAACTGCTTATCCTGTTCAGGGGTCCGGAGCCTATCCCAGCTGACAGTAAGCGAGATGCGGGGTACACCCTGGACAAGCCGCCAGTTCATCACAGGACAAACACACAGGGACAGAAAACCATTCACTCTCACATTTACACCTTCAGGCAATTTAGAGTCACCAATTCATCCGTGGTGGATGTATTTGTACTGTGGAGGAAGTGGAAGAGAACCCATGCAGAGACGAGGAGAACATGACAACTCTATAGAAAGGCAAGGCAGAAGTGGATTTGAACCTTGAACCTTCTAGCTGTGAGGCAACCCACTGTCCACAGTGTAGCCCATCAAGTCAGAAATTAATCAAATAATAAAACTTCACACAAGCATCAAGAAACGGTTACATCATGGTATATTATGGGATATTTCTGGAATTATTGATCTTACGAATACAATAATTATTTCACATCTGGCAATGGACATATTCCCCTTGCGGTACTTTGGAGGTTGGTGAGATTGTTTTAAATATTAGTTTTAACTAGATAAGTCATGCACAACTCAGAAATAAATTTTACTTTAATAAGTTAAATAAGATGAATGGAGTTTGAATATCCTGTAGTGTCTTGGAATGTTGTTGCAGCTCCTCTGCTTTGAAAGGAGCCGGTTGAGGTCGTTCAGACATCTGATTAGGATGTTTCCAGGACGCCTCCCTTTGGAGGTTTTCCAGGCACGTCCATCTGGGAGGAGACCCAAAACTCACTGGATGGGTGATATATCTCATCTGGGCTGGGAACGCCTCGGCATCCCCCAGGATGGGCTGGAGAGTGTTGCAGGCAAGTGGAACGTTTGGAATACTCCTCTTACATTGCTGCTACTTCGACCCGACTCCGGATAAAATGGAATGAAAGTTAATTAAAAAATGAAAATATAGCTAATCAAAATAAAATACCCAATTAACAAAAAAATAAATCCCTTCCATTTGAAATGAAATTCTTAACTGCATTAAACTGTAAACAACAAACACTGTCACATTCAATGTACGTTGGAAGTATGGATATTGAATGACAGATAGAAATGACCAAATATGAGTGGTTGAAATGTAGCAGCAGCACAACTGAAAACACAGGGACGCAAATAAGAAATGTATTACAGCGCCAGCTACTCAGTTTAATAGTAACTACAGTGAGGACGTAATTCGTACTACATATTGACAAAAAACAGTTTGTCATGAATTCAATGTTGTAGTGCTGCAGACCAGGAAGGGTATTCTAGGATTCCCTCTCCCCACCCATGCCCTCCAGCTCATCCTGGGAGTTCCGAGGTTGGATGAGATATATGTTTCCTCTTAATCAGACGCCCAAACCACCTCAACTTGTTGTTTTCGACGCAAGAGAGCAGCTGCTCCACTTTGAGCGTCGCATCTTATTGCCAAGGCTGAGCCCAGGCCCTCTACGAGTGGAGCGTTCCTTCATTCACTACCCAGAGCTCATGACCATAAGTGAGAGTTGGATTAAAGATAAACCAGTAGATTGAGAGCTTTGCCTTGGGACTCCGTTATGGATAGTGAACAATTGAAAAACAACGTGTAAGTCAACATGAAGTCATGGTACCTTCCAGTCAAACCTCAAAGCCAACCAAGCTCATAGAACTCTTTAATGACCTCAGATACCACCACCCTATAAACTGTGATGTGGTCTACCTTTGTGCTCTGATGAAGGCCCAGTAGGCCGACACGTAAGCAAACATGTTCTTATGACAAGGCCAAAATAAATTGGTTTAACTGAAATAAGTCAACTTGCACTGGGATGTTGTTTGTGCTCCCCTTTTGGGTCCTCATATTTTGATGATATATTTAGGGGTGATACTAGGAAGGCGCGTCCACTCCATGCTCTTAAAACAATGTGATAGCAACACAAAAATGTTTTACAGTCAAAGGGGAATATAAATATTTCAAAAAGCAATTACTGAAAAGGTTTGAGAACCTCAGGCAGAGAGGGCGTCGTCAGAGGAAATCAAAGAAAGATGAGAAGGGTTTTTTCTTCCAGGAAACATCTGTCCAGCATTAGCAGAAGTCCTGAGCAACTTTACAACTAAATTATGTGCACAATACTTCATTTTTGATTTCTTTTCCTGTAATCTATTAACAGTAATAGAGGTTTTTTCTGGGAAATTGTATTTATTGCCCAGTGAATGGCAATGTGAACACTATGTCCACAAAACCAAAGAACTACAATGTAACACGTGCCCCATGAGCCAGAGCTTTCTGAGTTCTTCCACTCTGTGCTGAATGCCTTGGAGGACCTGGATGTGAGTGATATTCTCCGGGAACCTTTTGTCTAATTATGGCCTTTAGCTGCGCCGGGTTATTTGATCAGTTCCAGCTATCTCGCTGGCATCTGGATCCAGTACTTCTCTTTATGAATAACACATTAGAGCGGCATCAAAGTTTTATTACAACGGCGCTCATGGAAGCCTCTAAGTGGCCGTATTGTTTAATTGAACATTATTAAGAGACGGGAAGGAATTAGCCTCCTTGTAATGTCATACAGATTTATACATTGAAAATGAAGCTGCCTGTGTGTGGTTGTGATGGAAATAGTTACATCTAGCGAGGGGAAAAACCGGGCAGAAAAATAATTACCACAAGAAATGGAAGCAATCCCCTGAGCAGGGAATACACTCCTGAGTATCGCTTTTAATTAGGTAGATCTTTGGTGAATACTTT
This sequence comes from Lophius americanus, assembly GCA_037951165.1. Classification (NCBI taxonomy): domain Eukaryota; kingdom Metazoa; phylum Chordata; class Actinopteri; order Lophiiformes; family Lophiidae; genus Lophius; species Lophius americanus. The sequence goes on from JBBDHG010000009.1 coordinate 800,534, forward strand.
CCTTTTTACTTGCTGCTACTTTTTTTCTAATTACGTCCATCTATACTCAGCAAACACCATTTCCTTCTCCAGTACTTACACTGTTTTTTCCGTACAAGCAGCAACTTCCAGGAACTGGGAGAGCCCTTTAAAATGAAGGATTCTTCATATTGATTTATTTCTCAGACAGACTTGACCCTGGAGGACAAGCTATCGAGAAATAAGAGAGAAGAGAGTATGACCCTAGATCCTACCTAGAATCAGACAATGCTATGAGGGAAAAAAAACATTTCACTGTAAATCTGATAAAACCACAGTGTGATATCAATATCCTTTCTAGCCTTTCTGCCCTACAGTAAAACACATCTGACTAATGAGAAAAGATCTGCCCTCCTTGTCGGATGGATTGTTACTGTGTTGTTGTTGTGGTGCACACAATGCACCACAAAAATAATATTAATAATACTAATAATAACGATATTATTATTATTATTATAATTATAATTATTATTATTATTATTATTATTATTATTATTATTATTATTATTATATAATACAGCACCAACATCATCTGCAGATGTCTGTCCGCAGGGAGGAGCCAAATAAAAAGGGGCAGAGACCAGTGTAATGTGAAATAAGCACATCTGTCTTACCACGAGCGCTAGAGTTTCTTGTTATGATCTTTAGGTACATTGCTGAGTGGTGAGTCACAGCTTCTGCTCAAGTTTGGGCCTCCACCTCCCCTTAATCTCGCTGTCGTGTCAGCTATCTCACTCCACCTACTGGTCACACATTTAAACTCATTCTGCGGATACATTAATATAAAACAATGTCCTGCACTAAATATCTTAAGATTATGAATGATTGCAATCAGCACATGTTACATTTTATGGAATCACAACTATCAACTATACACTAAAAGTAAAGTTGTAAAGCACTGGACGTTTTAGATATATGACGTCACACATTCTTTCCCAGATGAGTGATTTTCTTTTTTATAAAGTTCTCGGCTTCAATGTCATAAGAGAATTCTAAATAATTTTTGCTTATAACTAAGTATGCTCAATTAGACACATTACTGGAATAGAGGTGGGTGAATAAAAGATCACTTTAATCACAAGATGGTGCTAGTGATTCAAAAGAAAACGAGACATCCATCAGAGAGGGTAAACCCCCACCTAGTTCCCCATAACATTCCCCTCTATGATGCTCAGATCTTCATGCAATTTGTGGGCTTACTACAATCTCCCTGTGGCACACTGTCATTTTCTAAACAAATCTGTTATGGAGCTCACCCCAGGGACATTTGATAATTGTTAGTCACCCGCAACGACTAGTGGATAGTTCCCTGGGCCAGGACTTTTCGGTTAATCCTGCTAACAGACAACCAGACAGTTACACCATCGACTGCAAACTAACAACCTTCTTGTGAAGGCAACAATCTACAATGATCCAAGCTGAATGCTGGTGTCACCTCTATGTCTCTTTCATCTCCCCCTCTTTCCTTATCAGGTATCCCTTTTCTAATATCGCTGTCATCTTTCCATCAGATGACCAGTGCGATCTGAAAGCAGAGTGCAGCCCGACCTTGGACAACGAGATTACAGCCAAGGAGAGAGGCATCATGGAGGAGAACAACGAGAAGGAGGAGATGGACCAGGAGAGAGCTCAGCAGGAGGAGGGCGAAGAGAATAAATTGAGAGAAGAAGAAGGAGAAGGGGAAGGGGAAGAGAAGAGGAGGAAGGAGCAGGAGCCTTTAATCGAGGAGCAGGAGCTGGAGGAGCTGAGGGCTCAGGTTCTACAGCTCCTGCTGGAGCTGGATGACGCCAGAGAAATCTCCAACAAACACCAGGAGAGCTTCCATGAGCTGCAAGGTTTGACTTTTAAACTTTGAATATGACAGTCCTACACCTTCAATTAATTATTCTTCGTTCACCGCAATCTTTTAGTTACTAACGGTCATCCACAGGGGGCAAAAGTCACGTATTCTTTACTCGAGTAGCGGTACATTTAGTCACTTAAAAACACAAATAAGACAAATAACTGATTCAACTTCTTACATACAAAAATACAGGCTCCGAAATGTACTCAAAATAGTGTACGGCCCCTTGAAGGCTATTTTATAAGAAGTATTTTGGCGCAAATCTATTTGAACTTCATGTCATGTAAATATGAAATTTATTTAAGGGATTATATAGTTAATTTTAAATCATATTATTTATTCAGCGTGAATAACCATTATGTAGAACTCAAGTAGAGTGAAAAGTGGATTTAGAAACACTTACATCATACATTTTCCTCATCGTCCAGTTTCATACATATCTTTCTTGTCTCTTCCAATATCTTACTTGTTTCATGGCTGTTGTTTTGTTCCTTCTGCTGTATGTGTTATACCCTAATGATTATCTTTTCTATGTGTTATTTTCCCCTCTATTAAGGCACAAGATGATGCAAATTAAATATTATTCACTAAGTTAATGAGCCTGTTAATGGAAATGTATGTTTTAGAAAGTTCAGGTATTTCTGTTAAAATGGGGGGACCTGAAAACTCTTTCCACATATTTGTTTGGTTCCTATTTTCATAAAACAATTATTAATGACATTAAATCCCCCACCATTGATATAGACAATTAGGTCATATAAATTTTGTCAAAAACCACCACCATTGGGGCAAGGAGAAATAGAATCTAGAGCTTTGCGTCTTTGAGTCAAACTGAGCACACACATGGAAATCTGTTCTGTTCCAATTATTGTGAACTGCTGGCAGTTGTAATGCAATAAGCTATGGCAGGAATCTTCTTTAATTGCATCAACAGTTAAAGCAATTCAAAGTAATCTGCACAGTGTGGAGCTTGTTATTTTACTTTTGCAAATAAGAAACCATACTTTTCTGCGTGTTTCTATCCATTCAGACCAAAGATCATATTGTGGAAAAGATACTTTGATGATGTCTTGTTATTTTGAAAAGGAACAGGAGAGGAACATGAAATGTGTCAGACATTTAAATTCCAGCAGCTACTTCCTTAAATCACCATCCACTTTCTGGACCTAGCTGTCTCCAAGCATGAGGACGGAAGTATCCATACCTCCATCTACAGGAAACCCATGGAATGCAACACTCTCCTCGACTAAATAATACATTTAGAACAAAACATACCCAAAGGACAGTTTTTTACATCTGAGGAGGAATTATTCGCAGTTGAATGAATTCAACCATAAAGGAGAAGAGATGAAATCCAGATTCGTGCAGAATCTACCCCTGGCTGTAATCAACAGAGCATATGATTATACCTTTTCATCGCCTGGAGCTGATCTACTCAAGCCTAAAACAAATCTCCATCACCAGAAGGATTACATTCACTACTGAGTTCAACCATAGCCGCCATGAACTTCAGGGCATAATAAACAATCATTAGCATATCCTGCAAGCGGAACCAGCGATTGAGGCGATTGAGGGTCATGCGTGAGATCACTGAGGAACCCAAACTCCTTTCATTCAGTTGTGCACCGACCACCGGAGACCAAATGGCTCACACCTTCCAACCCAGTGAAGCCAAAAACACATAGCTTAACATCCAAGGAAACTACAGATGAACACCACCAACGTTAAGTTCTTCATCCACCACACATGAGCAGAACATTTCCAATTAAGTAATTTACCACATGTAATAAAACATCCTTGGTCTACCATGGCCAAACTTTACCAAGAAGCAAAACATGGCCCTGCTGGACTGAACGATGACTTACCTTCAAATGTTTTCTCTGAACAGACTTCAAACTACATAAACACAAACATTCTGAATTGTGAACATACCTACACACCAGGGACCTTGGTGACCTCAGGACACACCTACTGGAATTAACAACACAGCCCTTCCTGTGTATCTATTACTTTCCATTTAGCATACCTAATCTTTGATCATCTCAACCTCACCTCGTGACATCATGAGTCAACTTTGAAGCACCGAATATAAGTTTCTGGAATTCAAATGATATTTTCCTCTTATACTCTATTATGGTTCAGAAGAAGGCTGCAGAAGCCGAAAGGTTTGCAGAAGTTTGGATGAAGAAATTTAACTTTGGAGTAATTGAAGTTTGTCTACATGCACGGGTTGTTTTTTGTTAGTTCCACCATTCCCCCCCCCCACTTTTATGATCTTTACGTGTTTTGGTTGAGCACAACATACTAGAGAAAGACGCGCCCACTCCCTCCACCCTATAATTTAACTTCCTTTTTGTTCATTAATTGAGATAATCGAAATTGTATAAATTTATCTAAAATATTGCAAAAAACCATTTGAGAATAGAGGTGGCAAAACCAATTTCTATCTGCATATACAGTAGGCCTAACCTGATTGACTTTTGTGCTATAATTCTTATTTCATTGTAACCAATCGACGTTGTTCCATTTGCTGCAATGAAAGCAGTGGATAGAATGTTGATTAAAACAAGATAGAAAGATAAGGTTGATAAATAACTGAGCATTTACAAAATCTGCAGGACTTGTGTCATCTGGAACTTTCCTTCTCTGTTCATCAAACTCATTTATATTGTAAGATGTCATGGGAATGGATTTCTGTTTGGGCTATCGCAACCTTAACCGTTTACATTGAAGTAAAATAAACTTTACACCACTCTGACAGATTACAAAATTCAATTCCTTTGAAACCCTGACAGCTACTGTCTATGACAGAGATGTCCTCTTCATTACAATCCAGTCAAACATTTTGAATCATAAATGTTTATATCTAGCTACTGACATGTCACTTTCTCATAACCACTAAATAGAGCATCACATCGGACCTTAGAAATTCTGAGCAAAACATTCAGGACAGCAGCAGTGAGTACAGCCTTGGGTATGGGGTTGCAGGGTACTGAGAGTGTGTATTTATGAGGATGTGTATATGAGTGTATGTCGTACTAAAAGACATGGCGTTATGAGCTCGGCTGTCTGTCTGGCAGCGGTAGAGGCATTCCCCAGACAACTGGTTACACGCTGATGGAAACTTCCAGACTGGATGTCCTACACCACAATGAGAAGTTACTATTGGTCACCTCCCAGTGGGACCAGTCAGCTGTTCAGGCTACTGGCAGTGAAGGCGATTGAGGGTCCTGAGTGCATATGATGAGAGTGTGACATATGGTTGGTCTAGACAAATCAAGAATATTTATAACTAGGGGGATTGTGGGTGGGACTTAAAGGTCTGGGAAAGTCTGGAAAAATGTGGAGAAAAGAAATAAGAAATATTGGGAATGACAAAGTAGGATGTGGCAAGTTTCTTAAGGCAAATTAAAAACAATTTATGATCACCACTCTATTTGAAACTAGATTTTAAACTTTTGCCAGGATGTGTACATAAGAGAAAGATCAACAAATGTCATCGAAACCAATGACAAACCCCTCCCCAAAAAAACTTTATGTTTATGTTTATACATAAACATAAAGCAGATTCCCCATCTGAGAACAGACTTAAATATATATATATATATATATATAAATATAAATATATATATATATATATATATATATATATATATATATATATATATATATATATATATATATATATATTTAAGTCTATGTTCTCAGTCAGATGGGGAATCTGCAGCATACCACAGAAATAACATAACATGAAAAAACATTAGAGTAGAAATAACAGCAAAATACAAAAGTGGGAATATAGCTGCCAAAAATATTCTGATTTATTTTGTAGATAATTCTAACTTCATCCATATGAATACAATTACACATACAGCATGTTCTGTATGGTTCTGCTCACTTTGCAGTAAAACCCAGAAAGACACAAGCTTCCTTGCATCATTCGTTCATGCTTCAAGGTTATCATGTTGTCATCTGGTTATCTGCCTGCCGAATTCACATTTTCCTCTTATCTTCCTGCTCTCTGTCTGTCTAACCAGGCATGTTGGAGGAGGAGCGTCTGGCCAGCGCCCATCAGGCTGAAGCCTTTTCACGCCAGATTCAGAATCTGCAAGGTATCAACATGGTTGAATGCAGAGCATGCTCTGTCCTTAAAAAAACACAAAAACAAAACAAAAAATAAGATGGACTGTTCTGTAAATCAATGGATTTATTATTATTTAATTATCACCGTATTTTTTTTTTTTTTTACACATGACAGTAAAACAATTGTAAAAATTGTCTTCCAAACTCAACCTTACGTAAAAAAGATTATAAAAGGGGAGCTGTGACTAGATTTAAAATGTCATGTGTATAACCTTCATTGTGAAATGAATTGGTTGGAATTGATAATCAACTTGTTGAAGTTGGTGCTTTTTATTTGCAGTTCCTTGCACTTTTGCTCCTCTTTGTTTTTGAAAGATATCATGAATTTCCGTTCCTTAAAAGTCTGAACAAATCATTTTGAATCCGACCTTGTAGAAAAAAAAAGTTGGTTACCATCAGTTACATCAGCTCCTCTGTAAACAGAACCCATATTGCACTTTTAATAATAATAATAATACATTTAATTTTATTCACATTTTCAGTGGAATACGCACTTTTTGGATTAGAAAGCACTCATTTAAAATGAGATGCTCCTTTGAGGGGTTTTATGTGATACATGGACTTTTTTTTACATAAGCACATGCTTATGTAAAAAAAACAGGTGTTTTACCTGCTATAGAACTTCAGCTAAAAACATTCACCTACTCCTCTCCCCACAGCACAGCTCCGCTCTGTTCAGGAGGAGTCGGACATCCTGGAGGAGGAGAAGGAGGGCGAGCTGGCCGAAGCTCAGGAGGAGCTGCGCGTGGCTCAGGAGGAGGTGCTTCTGCTTCAGCAGGCAGCAGAGGAGGCGGCAGCAGAGAGGGAGAACGACATTGCATCCCTGCAGGAGGAGCTGTGTCGCCGGCGGGCTGAACTGCAGCGCCTCAGCGAGGAGACCCAGGAATACGAGCTGGAGATCACCACACTGAGAGCTGAGATTAGCATGAAGAGCCAGCACAGGGAGGCCGAGAGGAGAAAGGGTGAGGGATGAGGGGTCGTAACAAGAGGAGAAAGAGATAAGATAATAAGAGATAGAAAAAATTAAGAGCAGAAATGAATGTGCTGGTTTGACAACTCATCTCCACACCTAGTGTAAACAGAAATCACTGAGAAGAACAAAGTTACTGAAATATAAAACCCCGCCTTAGCCTGTATCTTGGGATTTATCCGACTAACAAAATGTTCAAATAGCCCATGACCAGTATCTGTGGTTGATATTATAAAAACATGATGTTATAGCTGTTCTCCTTCCATGCTTACAACATCTTAGCAACCTGCAGTAAAGCACATAAATCAGTGGTGAGGTTTAATAACTTCTACAAATGGCAGATGTGCCTGTTTAGTGTTGTTAGGGGAGTTGTGTGTGTGTTCGTAGGTTCTTGTCCAGGTTTGTGTTTCCTTTTAGGATACCAGTGACATTAAGTCATGAGGGGAAATGACACACACTCCGAGCACATGATGTCATGGTATACGCTCTGAAGCTGAGCAATGGGTGGGATTGTGGGTGGGGTGTTCATATTATTTTGTTGTTGTGCTCTTTCATTTAACATCCCCAGAAGTGTTTACGCACAATCAATGAAACATAATTTCTATTTTTTAGTAATGAATACCAACCAGAAATTCAATGTGTATGATACGTTCAGGCATTTTCCTATGTCATTGTTAGAAGTCTGTAAGGAGAGACGAGTGAATGATGAAAAGATTATTGTTTTCTTCAGCGGATGAGTGGTAATAATTCGTCTATCAGAAAATCTTCGGCGCATAGACCCTTCAGATCGGGATTGAAGGACTTTTGCCTCAAGTAGCAGCAAGACTCAGTAAATCCTCTTCTGGTACTGGCGGTGACTCTGTTGAGACTGATGATGAAGAGGCTGATAAATGTTGGTATTAAAGAGGAATGCGTGGTGTTGGAGGTCACACATTACAGCAGCATGATAGAAGTAGAGGCCTAGAGAGGATGGGATGAAACAAGATGTGGTGGCTTATGAGAGCAGCTGATATCTGACAGCCCCAGTCAGTGAGGAAATGAAGACTGAGCATGTGGGAGAGGTGTGATCGACAGGATGGCCTGAGAACAAACTGCAGTTTTGCTTAAGTGTGGAATGTGTTAGTCTTCATCACTGAGATTTTGCACTTGAACCAGGAGATTTCACTCTTCACTTTGTTTACGCCCATTCACAGGAAAGTGGTTATAGAAAATGAATGAATGAACGAAAATCATGACATTGCTTGAATTTGTCGTTGGATTGAAACATTAAGGCTCTACCACCTCGCTTTGGTTGCTATCAGTCAAAAGTGGCAAGAGTAGTCCAGCACTGCCAGGCCAAAACCTCTGTTGATAACACTTAGCATCCAAATGCCACTTTGCACGTCCTGTTATGAACTTAAGTTGGCACAGCACATGAGGCGGTGCACCATCGTCTTAAGGACTCCCAGCTCCATGTGCTCAGGCCTGAAGCTCAGTAAGGAAGATCAAATTAGGCTGCATTTCAAACTGACTTCTTTTCACTAGTCTGATAATAATCTTTATTCTGTTTGATGTGTTTTATTAAGGATAAAAAACTGTTGAGTTGCCTCATTCACATTTGGCAGTTGTTTCTTTTTTTTAATATAAATCTATTTGAATATTTTTTTAAACTTATGGGTGATTTTCATTGATAGTCAGTATGTGTTATGCACTTACAATTTCATAAAATGTCAAACTATTTCTTTAATACATTACATAGTAAAGCCTCTGGCCTCTGGCTTGATTAACGATGAGCTCCACAACCCAAGAGCCTTTTAACATCATCTGTGACCATCCTTGTTCTGTCAGGTGACGTGGGCCTGCTGAAGGAGGAGTGCTGTCTCCTGAAAGAGGAGTGTCAAGCCCTGAAGGAGGACAACCGACGTCTCACTGAAAGGCTGCAGCTGCTGCAACGACAGAGGACATGGTGAGGGGGTTAATGGCTGCTCACTCATCATTTGTGTTTACTGGATCACCTGGAGAAGATACCCTCTGGAATAGAAGCCTCTGGTCTCCGTCACTCATGTCACTTCCCATTTAGAAAATAACAGTCACCTGTTTAATCAACGCTCCAAGACGGTAATGTCATAAAAGGGGTTATACAAAAGTACTGAATCCATTAGTCTATTAATTGATAAGTAGAGTGACATAAATAGTCACCAACAATTTTTAGACCGAACACTCAACCCTGACCTTGGAAACAGCCTCCAAAATCTCTAAGATCTGTTTTGCTGCTATGGTGAACATTTAAATGCATCAGATCATTTTCCTTAGCTGATGAAATATGACACACTCCATCTGCTGAGGGAGATCTTGTGAAGCAAACTTTATTTTTAGCGCTGCTAAAAGTAAAAGTCAGACAAGGGGAGATAAAAGAGACAGATACGATTAAAAAAACAAACATTTGAAACAGAGAGAGATAATGGAAAAAAGAATGCGGAAGTTGACCTCTGAACTTTTGCATATAATCTCATCACTTTATCATTTTATCCTATTAGATATGCAGTATTTAAAAGTCTAGACACATTTTCCAAGATGGGAATGTTTAACTTACTGTGTGGGTAAAGGTTAGTTAAAGTTTGACCATTAATAATACTATATGAGGTGAAGTGGACATTTGACCTCCACATTGTTTAGGCGTGTTGTTTATGCATGTCTTTTTGATTTGATGACATTGATAAAAATCCTTTATTGAAGTAGTATTACATGGCTGCAACAATACCGTGCAGAAAAGGTTAACTAACTTACTGGTTATTATTTAAAATACACCCCCTTTTGAATGATCTTATATTAAAAGTACAATCTAATCCTCACCTCTTCACTCCTTTTTATCCAGCTCCAGCGTCTACCTGTCCCTGAAGGAGGATGACGCAGTAGAGGGCACAGAAGGGAAGGAGATGGAGAGCGGCTCAGACGAGGTCATGACAGAGAGCTACATGACCATGGCGCAGTCGGAGAACTGTCGTCGGGTGGATGCCTCCATGCAGAAGAATATTTCTTTTGACGGGAAACCAGTGACAACGAACAGCTGGAATGGAGGAATTGGGGAGATCTTCTCCCTGAGGGACCAGCTCAAACAGGCAGAGGAGAAAGCCTCACAGGTTCAGAGGGAGGTATGAGGCCTTGAATTGGTTGCTGATTAGAATTATGAATAAAACATTTACATAAAACAGTTTTGGGCCATGCCAAACCTTTATTTTTCAGATCAGATTTGTACAAATAAAGTAAGCTAAAAAGAGTGCTAATGCATCCGTTATAGTAAGGAAAAGATTGAAAATGTGAGGTCTGTGTCCTCAGTGTGACGGTCTGAAGCTGGAGCTGCAGGAGCTGCAGGAGCTGTATGACAGCAGTCAGAGGGAGCGAGCAGAGCTGGAGGAGGAGCTGCAGCACTGCAAGGCAGAACTGGAGAAACTGTCAGGGGGGGCTCAGGTGAGAAAGGGACACACGTATCATCAGAGTGTGCAGCTGGTATCAGAAGTAGGGATTGGCTGATTTAAACATTACACTTTGGGTGATTAATGTCACCCATATTTAGAACATTTTACGGTCCATTGTGTGGGATTTAGCGGTATCTAGTAGTGTTGTTGCTGATAGCAACCGTCTGAACACCTTAAAGGTTGTTTGGTTTGTCCGTTTGGAGATAGACTGGCCCCATGACAATGCAAGATCGATCCACTCCTTCCTTTTATTATTAATATTAGTAGTACTATTATACAATGACTACAAGTAAAAACAAAGATTTGCATACACTAATGAAAAATACAGATGAATACATGTGTAGATAATATATTGAATTACTGTGTTGGCACAATGATGTGGTTAGTTAGCATCAACACTCATCACACAGCAAGAGAGCAAGAAAACATACAAAACAGGTGATTTGGTGACTGTAAGTCTCCCGTAAGTTTGAATTATTGTCGTGTCTCTCTCCAAGTAGTTCGTCCAGGATAAGCTCCAGCCCCTCCCAGGGTCATGGGAGGGGCTGGAGACTAAAGACAATTAATTATTAAAAAAAGTAACCTCTGAAGCCCACTAAATCCTACACACGTGACCTTTAAGTTATGTCGTTCTAGATGGGGTTTTGAGAATTTGAAGTCGTAGTTTCTAGAAAAGTGATGCATTTTCTTTGCGCCCATGCTGTCACTTCACATACCTCACATCGTACTCACTGTAGTGTGTGTCTGTGGAGCCCACATTTGATGTGTCTCATACTGTAGTGGTTATGTGTATGATTAAATATGAAGTGACCTGTCAGCTCATATCACTATTAATTGTTTGTCTGTGTTCTTACTTCTCTATGACAGCAACGCTTCGATACTGTTGTCGGACAAAAATACAAAGTCTACCAAAAAACTTTCAGCCAGGCAAAAAAATGCAATCTTTTATAACTGATTTTTTCAGGATGTCATTTAAGTCTAATCAAAGGATATTTAAACCTTTTTGAATGCCATTTCCAAAACATCTTTTAACAAGGTTCTGTGTGAAAGGCGACTTGCAGTGAAATTAAACGTAATTCGAAATAATCAAAACATCTGATAATACTTCCTTTTGCTGTTTTTATCTTTTGAAGTGCCAACAGGAAACATTAAAATTCATTGTCATTATTATGGCCTGTAACGCTAGCTGCTTATAGTTTGTCCTCTGGGTTTGACATTTTGACTTGTGAATGCAATGTGGTATTTGAATGCACCGTCCCAATGACATTTTTGCAGGTGTAACATTCAAAGAAAACATGCATTCAAAAATAAATTCCCCCAAATCCAAAAGTACATAAAGCTATGCCACGTTTTGAAAATTGGACGAAAGCTTGCTGTAGTTAGAAACCGACAGGACTGAAACTCTTGTGTTTTGTCTACAACAGTCATGATAAGAGTAAGTCAAGCTGTCTATCTGTACCGTCTCTGATGCTGTCCTCGTTCTCTGAATGTCCATCAGCCTCTATGATCACAAATTTAACAAAACATAAAATCAATGTGGAGTGAGGATCTCGAGACAAAAAGCACCACTAGTCACAACATTCATGCTTTGTCTTTCTTTGTTTGTCACCATAACATCTCACACAGTCAGTAAATGCCACATTGGACTGCTCGTACATACTCACATTGAGTTGTCGCCTATGTCACCAGGAAGATATGCACCGCTTGTTTATCAGGAAACGTAAATCATTCCATGTTAATCTTTCTCCTTCATGTCACAGCAATAAACCACGTCTCACTTTTATTTTGGTGCTTTGTCATAGTTGTCACTTTGTGATTTTGTCACTTCACTTTTATGTGTGTATTATTTTTATTCCTCCATTCATCCGTTGATTCATTTCCTTCATCTCCATGGTCCTTGTGTTTGTTTTTTATTCCTTCTTCAGAGATTCATCCATCCGTCTGAGCCCCCTATTTTCTCCATCCCCTTCATAGGAATGATTGTAATAGTGGCTGTGGTCTGGTGCTGGTTGTCGGAGCTGACGTCCCAGAGGGCAAGGTATGGCAGGAGCCTAACTCTTTCTGATGCGTAATGATACATACGGTTCTTAGACACAAAGTCAGTTCACCCAAGAAACAGGGTGTCCTATAGGAATACACCAATTAGCCATAACATGAAAACCCACTTCTTAATTTTATGTAGGTCTCCTTTTTGCTGTCAAAAGACCTTTGTGATGCACTATGTGTTCTCCCAGCTTTCTGTCAGAACCATTCATCCAGCCATCAAGATTTCAACCTTGTCAAATTTGCTAAGATACTTATGCTTACCTATTTTTCCTGCTTCCAACACATCAACTTTAGGGACTCCAGAGTCATAGGATATTTTTTATGCAGGGATGTCAGAGGTAAGCGATAAAAGGTTTTAATTTTATCAGGGTGAACTGACCCTTTTCATTGAATTATTTCCCTAGATTGTTTTGGATTGAAGGTCATTTCGAATGGGTCAAATCTCACTGGGAAAACCAGTGAACGGAGGTGGTTGAAGATAGTATCCCCGTTGTGGAAGGGGGAAGTGGGGCGCGTAAGCAGTTTGGCAAATTATAACAAAGTATTTATTATACTCAATTCAGCTGAAAGAAATAAGATGCTGTCGTCAGGAGCCAATGACTTTAGCTCAGCAAAAAAAGACTTAAAAGTCAGAAAAATTAGTGCCGAAATTCAATGTCCGAAATTCCAAAATTAAGAATTGCCACGTGATGTTATTGTATTCGCCATGAGAAGCTTAGTTCTTCCATGCGTAGAAAGTTCTTCCATGCGTAGAAAGTTCTTCGATGCGTAGAAAGAAATGTTTAAACAAGACGCAACTACCAGTAATTCTGTTATTTTTGGAAATGTTTAACTTTTGTAGTTTGTTGTCACTTAACTTAATTTTGATACAGAATTAGGAGTTAAACCAAGCTACAATCGCTCAGTCTGTTTTATGTCCATACACCTTATGTGCATGAAACTTATCTCTCAGATGGTGTCACTTTCATTTTCAACCAAAAAAATTTGAGGAGTCACTGACTGTAAATTGACCCGGGGTGTCACTCGGATGTTTACCTCGGACCAGGTGGTTGGGATGTGAAACCCTCCCTTGCACAGATACTACAGGTTTGTTAGGCTCCCAACTTTGTAGTCAAGTTTGACCACATAGCAATCCCAGGCCTCAGCTGGTGATCAGTTGCCTCCCCTTGTAACTGTGAGAAGCCGCATGGGTAATGACGTCACTTCCTTCAACACCTGACAATTCCAACTACAGGCCCACTTGATACTCAGTAACCAACTCATTCTTCTTGTTTGTTTAATATTTACACCAATGTAGATCATCTACAAGAAAGATCGACATCTACAACTTCGAACCAGAACAAGCAGGACATACTTAAACGCTGGGCGGGAAGATTTAACTTTTTGAAAAGTTATAAAAATAATTTTTTCAATTTTTTTATTATTGTTATATTTTTTGTATTGATGCTTTTGTCTGCTTTTACCATGTAGCACTTTGCAAGTCTATCCAAATGTAAAGTGCGTTTTAAATAAAATTGTATTATTACTATTATTTGTTAGATGTTTGCATTTAAAATTTTATGCCAAGCTAACAAGCTGTTTCCCTTTGCTTCTGCTATTATACGGATCTAAACTATAAACACTAAGTCATGATTTTAGTTTCATACTTAATGTACAGACAAAGCAGTGGTAACAATCTTCTCATCTCCCTGTCTGTAAGAAAGCATCTTTCCCAAATCGCTTAGCTTCCGCTGTCTCTTAACACCATTTTTATTCCTGTTTTCTCCCAGGGGAGTGAGGTAGGCTGGAACCCCATTTGGACGATCACTGCAGCCACAGCAGTGCTACTAATGATGACTAGCTTGTTGCGAGCTCTCGTCCGATGTTGACTGGATGGGTAATGACTGCACGGGGACAGACCAGCGCTTCTCGCATGAGTTCTCTCCTTCTGTCACTGCGGATTGAAATGGAGTTCTGTAAACGTGATGGCGTTGACAAGTGTTAGGCAGGAAATGGATAGGCAGAATTGAAGGTGATACATCGACACGCAGACTGAGAGCGATGCACAAGTCTTATCAAGTGCACAAGTCTTATTTGAGGTTGAAGGTGGAATTAATGATGAGCTCGCATGAGGAAATGCTCTCTCGCCATTAAATGTCTGCTGGTTCCGTGCCATCCCTCCCCTGTGTACACGTTACTTTTCTCTCCTTTAGCTAACAATGTCTTGATTGAATGTATTAACTGGTTTTCAGTTTATTGTACCGTTATTTATTTATCTTGTTTTTAAATATTGTTCTTGTCTCTGATAATTATGAGGAACATGGTATCTAGACATTTAATGCACTAAAATCCCTGATATGTGCATGTGCTGTTCATGTGCTGTTAGAATAAATTGTTTGCATCTGATTTTTCAATATTAATATGAGCCCTCTCACCAGTACCGGATGTAGTAAAGGCTAAACATCTGAGTGAGTTAATGTTATCCTATTATAAAAATCCTGCCCCTGAATTTATTCCCTGCAAAACTTTAAAATATCAAACTGACTGATTACTAAAAGAACAGAACATGTATGGCTAACTAGAACCCGTCAATGGAAGCTGAGGTGTATGGTTGGTTTTTCAGGCTCTGTCACTTTCACCTGTCTCACAATCGTCTGCCGTCTGACTCTGAAATCAGACTCTCTCCTTATATCTCCCTTTACTTGTCAGTTAAGCCAGTTCAGATGTTTCCTATTAAAATTCTGAACTGTTACAGTACACCTGCACTGGAATATGTACGTTATGCTTTGCTGTAATTTTTGTCCGTGCAAGTAGACATATTTTGAGCAAATTGGGAGATTTTTGACAATAATCTAAGTGTATTGCCAGTTATTCTACCTTGGAAGAAGAATCAACTTCAGCTGAATTGAAATGAGTCACCCCCTCCTAAGTTATTGTTATTTGATTTATGATGATCAACCATGTCGATCACAATCTTGGTGTTAGATATGTGAACACATTAAAACCACTGATGAGACTGAAGTGAGCGATAAGGGTTAATGGTGAGGGCATTTGAGTATTTGATCATTTCCAAAGTAAATAAAGAAGAAACATCCAGAAAAACATACAAGCATCAATTAAAATAAATGTATGCATATGTGGAAGGACTTCTTTATTGTTTACGTCTTTGAAATGCTTATCGTTTTTATTTGTGAAAATATTTTGGATTGCAAAAGCATGCTATGAAAAGTAGAGAAGCACAAAATATAATTTATTTAAATGTTTTCCTTTGTATTTCATGTACATAGATCTGACATAAAGTACTATGGGAGAGATGCAGTATTTCTTAAATCCATTTGTACTATCTTTGTAGAAAGGTCATACTATTTTGAAAGAGCCTTGTATATTTGATAGCCAACGATGTGTAAATGTTTATTTATGGTGATGTTACTCGGAACAACGGCTTGCGTTTCTATTCCCACTCAGTACCTCTTCTTTGTTTAAAGGTGGGTAGTCATAGCATGCATTTAGATTGTGTTTGCCAGAAAGAGCATCATGACACTTGTTTTATATTTTCTCCTGTACGTTTAAATAAAGATAAATATTTTCTGGAACATTTATCATTGAACAGAAACCTGATAAGCAATGCCTGACCAAATCTATTTCATCCTATTCATATACATTAAGCTAATTATGTGCCACTGGACTGCAAATATCGTCATTGTCAGTTAAAAAAATCTGTTTAAATACAAAGTTCCCAAATTCCCATTCATTGCAATGGTACATTATGAATGTTGTCTGATTCCGTCATTATTTCTGAACTTATTTCAGTAACTTTATGTTTCTCAAGCTTCTGTATTGCGCTGTGTTTCTCAGCTTGTTGCTTTATACAGTATATTGATAGTGTTGTTGTTCCCAATATAGTTGTAGCTATTTTGTTACCCGAAGGTCTATTTTGTACCGTAAATGACTTGAAAAAATAAATATTCCCACTCTACATCATGTTTGAGGGATTCTTTTTAAGCTGGCGGTGTGTGTGTGTGTCTCACAAGTTGTTAGACACTCATTCTTGGAGTCAAAAACAGTGAACCTGAGTGGGGAGCACCTTCCTGCTTGCATCATATTACACGGCCTGTATGGATATTAATAGCCTTTACTCCAGAGATGTGACATTAGCTCACAGAAACAGATGGCAGGAACTGGTGTGTCAACTTTGTCGACAAAGATCTCTGAACTCATTACAGCGACTCATGGTTTACCGGGTTTAAGTGTGTCTAATGATCTAAAAGAAGCAAGGATGTCCAGAGCTACTCATTGGACACAGTTAGCGTAATGCTTGCTGAACACTCTTCGGTCTCTTTAGTTTCAAGTGTGCTTGCTTTCCAGATCTTGTAAATATTCTCAAGGATTCTGATTCAGGTTTGATTATGTGACAGTCATGACAAGTTATAAGTAGTTTAATGTTCAAGATGTCAAATCAAGACTAAGTGTGAAAACCTTATATACTGGGCCTTGTCCCATTCCTATCAGCACAACAAATGTAACCCAAATCTCTTTTAAAATGTCAGATACATTCAAATAAAAATTTGGAAGATGATTCTGAGAACAACCAAGAGCAAATCCACTCCATGGTTTATAATGTATTATGTGACAAAACATATCGAAGTATCCAAAATCACTACATTTCTGTTGTTCATTCCTTGAAGGATTTCTTAATTTGCTACATTTTATACAATAATGCCATATATCAATGCAACATATGACTATGACTATGAATATAGTGAACTATACTGAAAATCTAAATTTTACATAAAAAATGTATGATTCATTATGGTAGAATTAGCCTACATACATTTGTAAAGATATTAGCCTTTATTTACCAGCCTAAACAATATATAGTGCTATAGAGAAAGTAATAATGAAGTGCTATTACAAATTAACACTCACACTGAGTATCAAAAATAAGGAATTTGACTTTTTGATAACAAATACACTAAAATAAACTAAAATTTCAACAATGCTATCCTATAATTTATTAATACTGGTTTAAAGTAAGACTGAAGCTAGAATCGATTCATTAATGGCTTTTAAGTAGGTTTTTTAATTAGTTTGTAAACACCTTAAACATATATTATAATCTATTATGAGCAAATTCTGATTCATTTTAAACAACAAGGTACACTATTTATCAAACACAGGTAACTCACCTTTATAAGGAGTTGTAGCTTATTAATGATTTATAAAGAGTTCACTCTTTACTTCTTCAACTAGTTATAACCCATTCATTACCCCTTTATAAGGATAAACTTCGATTCAATAGTCTTATGGTAATGTGGTACTAGTTAATGACATTAGTAATGGTATGATTAAATATTTGTCAACATTGTCTAACAAAAGAACAGAGTACATCATAACATACAAATACTAATCACTTAATCCCCTACATTTATTATTATAATTGAATATTGTGACTGATGATCAGTGCGTGATCTTGATGCCACAGTCTTACAGATTGCTCTCTGTGGTTCATACAAGGACATTTTAAGCCGCTTATAAAAGATAAATGGATTTAATCCGAAGAAAAAAAAATAAAACGTTTACAGTTTCTTAAGGCATTGTGGGTGATGAGGAGCCCTGGCTGTGTCCAGGCTAAATCCTTAAGATGCCTTCTGTATTTGGTCACAGTTATTATTACCTCCCACCACTGCATCAAGACTGGTGCTGGCATCTGGTGTCACTGTCCTGTCACTGCTGAGTCATAATGCCTTGACAGTCCAGGAATCCTATGTTTGCTACATAGGATTTATTGGAGCTGCCTCATTTTGGATTATCACACTGACATCTGTCCACATGTATTTCTGTCCTCAGCCTCATTCATCTCCAGTTAATTATTGTTGTCATGCTGTCACTGATTACAATTAGAGATGACACTAGCGTGCTTACATTCAAATCAGGAAGTTTGTTCTTCTTTTTGCAATAAAAATTGTGATAAGGTGGCCTGGAAAGATATCAAAAATAAATGCAATTTAGAATTTTTTAAATTAAGCATGTGAGTGTTTAATTTATTTATTTGAAAGGCAATTACTCTGTTCCTGTAATGGACACAATTGGAGGCTGGAGCCAATCAGCTGATAATGGATGAGAGGCGGGGTACACACTCGACAAAATATATCTATGTGTACAGGGTTCATCTCTGGTGCCCCATCTTCTTACTGTCCAAAAACCTGCACTGAAGGTGAAATACTGCCGTTTGAGTTCACCGCAGTACAAATGAGAGTTAGGATGGTTGTTGAATTTTATATATGTTGGTCATGTCCTGTCCAGGGTGAACCACATATCTCAACCAATTACACTAGTTTTATCCCCGAAAAATTCCTGCCAACGCTGCCGCCAATCCTTCGTGTGAACACAACACAAAATTAATACATGGATCACTTTCAAATGTTCAATCAGTCAATCTTTATTTATATAGATCCAATTCACAACAACTGTTGTCTCAAGGTGCTTTCCGGAAGGAGCAGATCTAAACCAAACTGTTTATATAATTATCTTACAGAGATCCAGGGTCGGGCTGTGGCGGCAGCAGGGATCCCAGTTAGATGATAGCAATAATATTAATTTAAAGTTTAGAAATTACTTATGGGAAAATACTATACAATAATAATAATAATAATAATAATTGTAATCATCATCATGATCATATTGTAATGAGTGGACATCCAGCAGGTCCACAGCAGGAGATGCAATCACCAACCATATGACCTTGCTAAGTGAAAAAGCACAAAGAGTCCAGGGAAGAGGTCAAGTTAATAACATGCATTAATCCAGTAACATGCATTAAAGTGAGAGGGATGTATAAAGGGGACAATGAGAGAGGAAGAGAGAAAAAGTCAGTGCATCATGGGAGATCCCCTAGCAGTCTAAACCTATAGCAGCACAGTAGGTTACACGCCTACTGTTAAATGTAGAGAGGGTTTCTGCGCCCGAACAGAGATTGGGTGATGGTTTTACAGGAGAAGAGCCTGATAGCTTAAGGCTCTGGCTCCCAATCTACTTCTGGAGGTGCTTGGTTCTACTAGTAACGCTGCATGCTGGGAGCTTAGTGCTCTGGTTGTACAATCCATATACGTTTGATTCCGAACGTTAAGGGCGTTGTACGTGAGAAGAAGGATTTGGAATTTGATTCTAGATTTTACCTGGAGCCAATGCTGGGAAGCTAATACAGGACAGCTGAGTTCTCTTAACCTGGTTCTGGTCAGCAAACGTGCAGCAGCGTTTTGGATCAGCTGGAGGGGCTTCAGAGACTTATTGGGGCTACCTGCTAGTAGGGCATTACAGTAATCCAGCCTGGAAGTAACAAATGCATGAACTAATTTTTCTGCATCTTTGTGTGACAGAATGTGTCGTATTTTAGAAATATTACGCAGAGGATAAAACGCAGTTTTATGTGGGAGTCAAAGGACATATCCTAATCAAAGATAACTCCCAAGTTCCTCACAGTGGTGCTGGAGGCCAAGGTCATACCATCCAGTGTAGTTATATTATCAGATTCATTTTTTCTAAGGTGATTGGGTCCCAGCACAATAACTTCAGTTTTATCTGAATTTAATAATAAAAAAATTGCAGGTTGTTTTTATCGAGCGATTCCTGATAATGTTGCCAAAAGGGAGCATATATAATCTGAATAATATTGGCCCAAGTACATATCCCTGGGGAACTCCATAGGTAACTTTGCTGTGCATGGAGGATTCATTGTTAAAAAATAAAAACTGAGATCTGTCACATGAATAGGACTTAAACCAATTTAATGCTGTGTCATTGATGCCAATTAACTTTTCAAGTCCTAATTTTAGGACAATTATACATTGTGATTGTTGCAAAGAAGAACTGTAGGGATTTTGGGAAAGGTACGTTTGCATTTCTGACACTCCGATTAAGTTCCGAATTGATGCATATGAATCGACTCAAGAGAGCTAACTTGCATACATCTTGTTTTACTTTAATAGTTTCCTATTTTACTCACTATCGGGAGCTTTTTAAAAAAACACAGTTTTTCAAGCATAACTTCCTTACAGTTGATTCGATTTATTCCAGATTTGGTGCATAAGAATTGACTCGAGGAAATCTGTCTTGTAGATATAATATATCAATATAAAAAGAGTCAAATATAAATATCATATTTTACTCTAGTAATTCATATTCTACTCATTAGGGGCAGTTGTCCGGACATAACTCAAAACATATTTCATGGAAAATTTTCAAATGTAATGCTTACCAAATGTAATGCCGACCTTAGTGCGAGGAAGAGCTGGAGTGATTTAGTCAAAACTCAGGTTTTATATTTCTAACTCTAGGGCGTACTTAAGCTTCAAAAGTTTTCGGCCCATAATTTCTCAACCGTTGGTCTGATTTATTCCAAATTGGATGCAAAGGAATAGCCCCTGGGCATATATTATGTTTTACTCCAGCAATTCATATTATACTCACTGTGGGAGCCTTTTTATGAATAACACTATTTTTCAGCTGTAACTTCATAATTGTTGGTCCGATTCAGTAAAACTTTGATGAATATGAAGTGACTCAAGGGGATCTATCTTGATTATGTCATGTACCACTTTAGAAGTTTATATTTGACTCAGAAGCGGGAGCTTTCTTAAAAAAAATAAAATAAAAAATACTGTTTTTAGGACATAACTTCACATATAATTTGAAGAGTTCCGATCAGGAGGTTTTCTTGTGCGACACGGGGGAATAGGGGACTTTTTTAGGATACACTCTTGCTGTCGCTAAGGATATATATATTCATCTAACACATTCATCACACAAACTCAGCATCATAACTAAATGAGAACAGGAGTGTCCAACAAAATATTTGTGATGTCATAAATCATTCCTGTAAGTAGGTGTGCCTCTTAAATCAAATTTTCAGTGAGCATGCAAAGGTGCACATCCCTACATATACATTGGTTTCACTAAAGGGAAATTCATTTCAAAAGTATTATGTTGTTTTTTTTGATAACACGCGTCATTCTATTTCATAACCTACCGACTTTTGCTTCTAGAAATGCATTTCACCCAGAGGTGGTAGACAGATGTGAAAGGGATTGCAGTTTTCATTCTTTAATTATTATTTTTTTTATTAGGATGACCTCATCTCAGTGTTTTTCTCTAAGACCTTTGGGATCAAGAGCAGAATTCCACTTTTTGACACCCATCCTCTGCAACAAAATAACTTACTAGGAGATTCAAGGCACAAGTCATATTTCTCTTAGTTCATTGGTTCACCCACTGAGACCCTGAACGTGACACACATTCTCAACAATTGTTTCGTCCCAGCCCACAGCTGCCCAAATAGGAGTGCCTAAAAATAAGGAGCATGCCGCAACTGTTGCGCTGCACGGGGTCTGACCAATCTCTGCGCCAACCCCCTCCCAGTAAACCGACTCCGACTCCCGTTATCCGTATGGATTAGCAAATAGACTATGATCACAGAATGTGGGTGACGTGGCCCCGGGTCCTTTATATACCCAACTGTCTCTCCCCCACCGTCATGTCAAAGTTAGAGGCAACTCCAACCGCGCTGCTCCATCTCCGCTGCAACCAACCATCACCTCCCACAACTTCTACCCCACGGAGGAAAGAAGGTGCCAATTCAAACTGCGGACGATCTCGCACATTGTGCATCGGATAATTGAATCCATCACTGCCCTGCCATTAGTGGCTTCTTCGCAAGTAGGTCCGAAAAAATCTCTAGCCTGCTTTTTAACTCCTTAAAGTCTGAGCTTGGCTCCGCGCGAGCGCGTTTCTCATCCACCTGCGAAAGTTTTGTGCTCTGCCGGCCGAGTGTCACCCAGGTATAAAAGTGGACACAGAGAAAGCCACCATGATGAACACCAACTACGGTGACGACCAGCTCCCTCCGCAGTATTACCAGGCTACGGACTTTGGGGAGGAGGAGGACGACGACATGCCGGCCACGGAGAAGGACCTTGCCGAGGACGCGCCGTGGAAGAAGATCCAGCAGAACACCTTCACCAGGTGGTGCAACGAGCACCTCAAGTGCGTCAACAAGACCATCAGCGACCTTCAGAGGGAGTTCACTGACGGCCTCAAGCTCATTTCACTCCTGGAAGTTTTGAGCCAGAAGAAAATGTACAGAAAGTACCACATCAGACCCAACTTCCGTCAGATGAAGCTGGAAAATGTTTCTGTGGCGCTTGAGTTCTTAGATAGAGAACACATCAAACTGGTCTCCATAGGTAAGTCCGACTTCTTCTCCTAACAATACTGTTGTAAAATGGACACACAATAACTCTCTGTTATATTATTGGGTTGGACACAGAAATAGAAATAACTTTATGATAGCAGTGAGCTCAATCAGAAGTGCTGCTGTCAGCTTCTCTTCACAAACACATCCACCTTATGGAGCTATTCCGCTGGTATGTTATCAGGACTGGTGTCAGCCAGCAGTGAGGCATGACTTTCACAAGGTTCTGGAAAGCTGCACTGAGATGAGGTCACCAGCTTAGAGGAAAATTATAGCAGCTATGCCACTGAGGTTATTACCCGGTGTCATGGCCTATAGTTTCTCCTTAGGATGCTTCTCCGCTGCAGCAATGTGGTAAACTATGGGCTGGACATTCACTAGGACTGTGCTAATGAGAATGCCTCAAATTATGCAAGTGTACACTAGTGTCAGATACACACTCCTCTATACACAAACACTAGCAGACACACTGTCTTTTCTGTCAGGTCAGGGGTTGGAATGACTCACGGGGGCTGTTTGTTGATGGCCACAGCCATAGCAACCTGGGGAGAGGATTAACCCAGATGGGGTTTTTAAATCAAAATTAATATTTATATGTTGTGGAGTCAATAGGGGAACATTTCACCAGATTACACAAAATGACACTCGAGATATATGATATTACTTAAATAACTCTTTTTGGTGTTGATGGAACTTGCAGCACACTTGAGTGAAATTCATGGCATGGCTGACGGTTTGGCCGGAAGACTGTGAGGACCACAGTGTGTCTTTAAGTATTTTGAGTGTGTCAGTTTGAGAGAGTGTGTGAGGATACTTTGGGAAACAGTCAATGGTAAGCTCATATCTCCTGATGATTTGCCGGAGGGTTAAGGTCACAATCACAGCCATAACCTCAAAGCCTGTGGAGTGTGTCCAGGATATTGTGTCCAATACCTAATGTGCTATTTTTCCTGCTGTACAGGGTCAGACACACACTATGTCTGACTGTTCGCCAGAAATAGGGTGTGATAATAGAAGGACTGGTATTTGGTGTCCTTGCACCCTGTCCTCCCATGCAGCTCTAGTGGGTCAGTGCAGCCCTCTTAAGATAACGTCCTATACTCTCATGCCAAAGAAACAAATCACCACAAAAATGACCACAGGCTTAGGTGCACATGTGTCACACTGTGTAACTTGATACTATTTGATGGGCCCAGCAGTTGTCCTTAAAGCCACACACAGCAAGTTCTAAACTCTGCCACATCAAACCACCTGCTTTTGCCAGTCAGATGGTAGCACATCAAACATTACCTCCTGATAGGAGGCACTCATCTAGGGCATACACACATCTTCAATATCACAGTCCTGTGATAAATAACTGACCTAAACACCCCCGGGTTATTACAATCTGACTGAATTAACCGCAGTGTATCACACAGGATTAGTCAGTTAAACATCAACAGCTAGTTCTCCTCAAAGCTTCTTTGGCTTAAATGGCTGAATTTCTAAATTAGATTGGATCTATATCGTGTCACTTGCCAACCATATCCTCCGAGAACTTCAGCAAGTGAGCAACATTTTCAATGTCATTAATCTAATCTCAACCTATTTGATTTGTCAATCACCGGCGCTACAAATTTTGGATGTAATTGGAATCCAAGTGGTATTTATGCAGAGGGATCCACTTCCCTTATCCTCAGCTGTCACTGCCTTCAGACTAACATTGTGAATAGATGACAGATTGTCAGGGGTCCTCAGCCAGACAGCTGTCTGAGAGAAAGGGGCTCGAGGGAAGGAGTGAGGAGCATTAGATTCTTGTCTCCTCAGCAGTCAATCATCATTGTTTATATTTCGACTCAGAATAGCCTGGTCAACTCTGAAAAATATTCAGGAAACATTGCTTCAGACCTTATTTCTTTCCTTTAGCTGTGGGCTACCTTGATCAGTGAGAACAATACATGGATTGTAAAACATGACTTAGTAGTAGATTGCACAGATCTCTTAGGAAGGGCCCATAAACAATTAACTGCTTGAACTCTTAGAAAATGCAGTTAACTTGGATGCAGAAAGTAGTTATAGCATTATGTGAACTTCACCTCACGAACACTTGTTTTTCCTGTCCAACTGCAGATAGCAAAGCGATTGTGGATGGGAATCTAAAGCTGATCCTGGGTCTTATCTGGACTCTCATCCTCCACTATTCAATCTCCATGCCCATGTGGGATGACGAGGATGATGAGGAGACCAAGAAAATGACCCCAAAACAGCGCTTATTGGGCTGGATACAGAACAAGGTGCCCCAGCTGCCCATAAACAACTTCCATCGTGACTGGCAGGATGGAAAAGCCCTGGGAGCTTTGGTAGACAACTGTGCCCCTGGTAAGACGTTTGTAGCTGCATGAGCCGAGTCTAGAGGCCGTGAGTAAGTGCTCAGTCAGAATCCGTGCAGTGCCTGCTAAAATACTTAATATACATAGTGGGTTTTTTTTGGGATGCTTTAAAGGTTGGGGTCAGTGAAGTGTCAGTCAGTGGCTTTGAAATAATATTATCCTCGCATGAAGATTTGTCTCTGTTGGTTGTCATCTAGAAATGAGGGGTATTCATCTCTGACACCTCCTGAGCACATACACACAAAGGTGTGTATGTGTCCAGATTCAAATTCAGATGTGAGCCAGTGTAATTTGTCTTTGGGGACCAGATAGTGTAACTGGGTTGTTGAGGGGTTTATGATGGTATGAATTCGTCACTGCCAGCTGTCCCACAATGACTGAAGCTTTCAATGTCAGAGTTTTGGGCCCTGAGACCCAAGTCTGGCTTTAGTGTTTATAGCCTTGCTGCTACAAATCACCCCCAAATTTGGGCACCATTCCTCCCCTTCTGTCAAGGGACATGCTTGACTTTGCATCAAAATTCAAAAGTGATATGTCATTGGAAGGTGGCTAAGCTGCGGACCCAAGGACTTCAAGGCTACATATTGTGTCTCTGCCAGATGAGCATTCTGCTTCCAACCCAGAACATTAAAAGTCCTTCCCTAGCTGAGCGTCACAGAGCAAAAGGCAGAGGAGTAGCAAGAGGAGTGCGGAACCTTATTCAACTGTGTTTACATGATCATTGATCTGAGGGGACGCATCTTTCAAACACTACTGCAATACGGACCATAAAAGGTGCTATTGCTTCATTAGCTAATAACAAACAGCAGAGTGACAAAACCAGTCCTGTTCTAAAAGAGAAGCCAATTTTAATTCAGTAAATAGATGTAAAATACAATAAGAATCCAGACCAGGAAGACACCATCAATCAGTTTGATAGATAACTTCTGTTATTATTTATATTATACATCTATAGCATATGTCTGTCTCTCTTAGTTTTGCAGTGATGTCGCATTATGACCTGCATTGTAACGTGGATAAAAGCCCAGTCTGGTGCCTCCCAGCATCTTCACAACTTTTCTATCCACTGTCAATATGCAGTCCTTCCATGCTAAGGCATCCATACTCAGAGCCATGATAATTCTGCTCTCTTGTTTCTATATTAATTGGATAATATTATTCTGCCTTTTGTCTGTACGGGCTTTTTGAGTGAGTGGCGACTCCATCCCACAGCACTAATCCAATTTAGGTATTAGAAACAGGCTTCAGGCTAGCGTTAGCCACAGAGAACGTGCCAGGACGTCTTGTTTTTATTTTTGTGTAGTCGGGAGACCTCCATTGACTCCACAGGAGCAGAGCAGAGCAGAGTGAAAAAGGTAATGCAATGCAATGCTGCAATGCTGCAGTTGGAGGATTTAGACAGTAGAGACAGCCCAAGTGACCTTATTAAGTCCACCATGGTGTAAAACAGCAATGGTCTCTGCAGAACTGTCTAATCCCTGTTTGTATTCTGTCAGGTTTGTGTCCTGATTGGGCTGAGTGGGACCCAAATCAGCCTGTGCAGAATGCCAGAGAAGCCATGCAACAGGCTGACGACTGGTTGGGTGTGCCTCAGGTAAGATGCATGACACTTTAGAGCTGCCGGTTGTCAGAAGGATGGAGGTGACCTCAAATAACATTAGTTTTCTGATTAGCAACATATTTCATATCTATTTGGGTGGAACTAATAATTTCAAAGCAGTTTAAAGCACTAGAATGCTTTTCAAATATGCTTCATTGTGTGTAGGAACACTGTGGTGAGAGAGGAGGTACTGTGCACAGAGCAGGAAAAAAAGCAATATTGTGCATGATTGAGCCCAGTGAGTTTCCAGTGAGATCATGCTGGAGGGTGTTCTGAAATATTTATTTCCCAGTAAAAAAGGCTAGAAGGAGCTTAAATTCATTGATTGGGGTCTTTGTGGGGGGGGGGGTGAGATTTCTTTACACATTCTGAGCCCGCCACTGAAACAAAGGTGTAAATATTCATGTGCTCATCAGAATAGCAATACGAAGTGAGTGCAGCCCAGTTTATAAGTCTCTGCATTATAATGTGCACTATGCAGGTTGTTTACTTGTTGTTGTCAGATACAGGGTTAGCTATTCTCCATGAGGTCTGGCATTGGAGAGATAGCCTTGTGCTGTATGTCATAAGTCTGCAGGTCTTGGAGCAGAATCCCAGTGTTGTGGTGTTAAGGAGATGTGGGAGAGGTTTGGCTCAGGATAAATCCCCTGGCTGGCTTATGGAGGACAACAATCCATAACATTGCTGTCCTGGAGTTAAATATAACCAGTGTGGAAGCATGGCATTGTGCCACTGTGTGATAGACAGGAGAAAAAGTGCTAGAAGGGAGAGATGACTCATAGCTGGGGGTTATAAAATTGTTTAATCCTTGTTAAATCTTGCTATGCTTCATAAGGGAAAGTCCTATAGTGAGAAAATCAAACCATTATAACAATGAAAAAACACTTAAGACAAGTTAAACCTAAAAAGCGGTTACCATTTCCATGATTTTTGCAGAGATTTGCAAAAAACAGCTTAACTGTACTCATAATGCTGAATGTAACCTTTGGTTTATCTTGTCAGTTATTCAGATGCATGCAAGTTTACCCCCTTGTGCTGTGCCTCTTTATGTGCTGTAGGTGATTGCCCCTGAGGAGATTGTGGACCCAGATGTGGATGAGCACTCCGTGATGACCTACCTGTCTCAGTTTCCCAAGGCAAAGCTGAAGCCTGGAGCTCCTCTCAGGAACAAACAGCTTTTCCCAAACAAAGCCAAAGCTTATGGACCCGGTGGGTAACCCAACAATATCCATCTACATCTACACAGTTCACAAAAGTTCATATTATGAATTTGGATGCATAATGTTCACTGCAGTACCATATACTACATAATGCAAAAAATTTACACCTAAAAAAAGTATGTATGTATTGTTCTTTTATGCTTCTCGCTAAGAAGAAATAAATGTCCTAACCCTGTGACTTTACAGGCATTGAGCCTCACGGCAACAAGGTGCTACAACCAGCAGTGTTCACTGTGGAAACTCTGGAAGCTGGCAGTGGTGAAGTTCTGGTCTACGTGGAGGATCCTGAGGGACACAAAGAGGAGGCAAGCTAAACCGTGTAGACAAGGGGTCTTACCATACAGCCTGCCATGATTTATTAAGATTTGTAGCGCCTTCCATCCTTTCTTATACTATCATCTTATTCTCCAGGCTAAGGTTAAACCCAACAAAGATAAAAACAGAACCTACACTGTTACTTATCTTCCCAAAGTTGAGGGTCTTCACAAGGTAAGACCAAAAGCATTTTTTTCAAGTTTAACTTTAATCCACACAGCACTCATGAAGAACATGGGAAAATCCCTTTATTCAAAGGTGCTTAAAATATATCTTGATTTTTTTTGTCTATTAAGGTTAAAGTGCTGTTTGCTGGTCAGGATATTGACAAAAGTCCATACTCGGTGAATGTAGCCAAGGCTATGGGTGACCCAACAAAGGTGCATGCTAGGGGACCGGGTTTGGAGGCCACGGGCAATGTAGCAAACAAGCCCACCTACTTTGATATCTACACTGCGGGTTAGTATGGAAAATACATATACAAAATATACATGTCCATGTGATCCTAATTCCTTTTTAAATGAAGTCAAAATAATCACTGAAATATTCTCAAAGAGACTAAATTTGTGGTATTTACTTTGCCATGTCATAATTGATTATTGTCCCGTTACTCTCAGGAGCTGGTAATGGCGACATCAGTGTGGTCATCGTTGATCCTCAGGGGAAAAAGGACACGGTAGAGCTCATCCTAGAGAACAAGGGAGATAGTGTTTTCCGTTGCACGTATCGTCCTGTGCTGGAAGGGCCTCACACCATCCGGGTACTGTTTGCTGGGCATGAGATCCCCAAAAGCCCTTACACTGTCAACATCGCAGAGGGTGAGCCATTTGTCTTTGCTGTAAATTACAGTCAGGCAATTCTGATTTATTTATGTTCTGATAGTCTCAGGGGGATCTATCCATCACGATCATCTTTATTTTCCCTGCAAACAACCACCCAGTATAGACCATAACCTTTCCTATCTGTCATTTCTAGCTCCAACTGTTGCTCCTCCCATGGGAGCTCCTCTCCAGATAGTCCCTAAATCAGTGCGTGCCCCTCCCGGAGTGAAGGGTGGGCGGGGGGTAGCCCCCCCAAAACCTGTTCGCCCAAGTTAGTATTGTCTGCTGGGAGGAGCTTGTGTATATTGCTAAGCAAGAACCCCCCGAAACCTCTCTGTGCCGCGCCTTGCACATGCCCTCTATGCTTTAACTGAGATAAGGGCGCCGCGGCTCAATGCCGCGCTTGATCGCTGCCCTGTCTTCTTGCATCTTGTAGCTTGATGGTTTGTTATAGTTCACAATGGAGACGAGATGCAGTGTTGTACAAATAGTGTACAGATTGTCCCACACTGCATTTCTCTTCTCTTTTCTCTTTTAAATGTCTTTGCTTGTGCAGTTGACATGTTTGACTTTATTATATATACATGCATTAGTCAGTATTCAGTCTAAGCCTGCAGTAAATATTTTGGAAAATCTGAAACGTTCAATCTTGAGTGCTCTCAAACATGTCAATTCAGAATTTCGCTCTTGGTATCATATGTGCTGCAATTTGCATTTTGTGGGTTTACATGGACAGCCTGATTCCAAATAGATTGTCAAAAGAAGCCATCTAAGAAAGAAAATGCAGCAAGTAAACACTCCTTTCCAGATGATTTAATCCTTTACAAGGGGGTTGAATTTAATTAAAAAAGTCTGACTTTGAAGAGGCTGATTTTATAAATGCCAATTTATTATTAACCAACTGACTTCACTTTTTATTGCGCATGAATGAAGTCATACAAGACCTGGGATAGTCTCCAGCCCCCCGCGACCCTGAACAGGGTAATTAATTAATCTAAATCTTCTGTCAAGACATGGATCTGGGTTTTCAGGATAACTTGCCAGTGAGGAGTTTGTGCTTTAAACGTTACGTCAGATATTTTTTTTGTTAAGGTAACATTTCTGGTGAGTTCACCACAAAACATGGCCTCACTAATAACTAAATGTTTCCTAACGTCGTAATGAAGTAACGTTAGTCAGAATAAAACCACTCTGATGTACCGACGAGACTTAGACGTCGACTTTTTGTCACTCCCTCCCTCATGTCTCCAGTAAGAGTCCACCTGAGTCATTATCAAATTATTTCTTCATTAAAAGCATCAGAGTTACAGAAAAAAAACTGCCCTGATCATACGGTAGACTCCCACCTTCTGATAATCTCGTCATCTGTTGGTCATAGGTTTAGCGCTCGTAACACAGCTTATGAGAGTTTTTGCGATTGATGTGTCGGCGCATATAAACATAATGTCCGATTAGATCACTTCAGATTAAAACAGTCAAAAAGGAATATTCTTTCAGAATTATTTCATTCTGGAAGAAAGAAGAAAAAGTGTTCATGTAAACCCACCTACTGTTTTCATTTTCAGGATCTGTCAGTTGACCTTAATGGAATCCACAGTGAATTGGATGTTTTAATGTCTGTGCTACTAACATGGCCGTTAACTGCTGACTATCTCAGATAGCATTTTGCCTTGCTGGATATTTCTCTTTCACACTTGTTGTTATTCCTTACAGCTTCAAACCCAAATGCCTGCAAAGCAACCGGCAGAGGCCTTCAGCCTAAAGGCGTGAGAGTAAAGGAGGTTGCAGACTTCAAAGTTTTCACCAAGGGAGCTGGCAGCGGAGAGCTGAATGTCTCAGTCAAAGGACCAAGTGAGTTATGCAGCTCTTACTTCTCTGGATCACTCCTCACTCCCTCTCGCATATTTTTAGAATGATTTGTTTTGTTTGGGGTTTTTATATGAAAGTTTAAATTTATATAAGCGTATGATAGAGCATTAACACCCTCATCTGTTTAACTTTACACGATTTTATATTAACTATATTGTTCGTCCTCAGCTGGAGCAGAGGAGAAAGTGAAAGTGAGAGATGCAGGAAACGGTGTCTATGAGTGTGAATATTACCCCCTTAAGCCTGGTAAATACATCGTCAGCATCACCTGGGGAAGCCAGCCCATCCCACGCAGGTAGGTTCTTATTCATCGTCTCATTAACAAAACACGCCCTTGCCGTTTATGTAAAGTAATACTATGTGTTTCTTTGGGCTGCAGCCCTTTCGAAGTGGAGGTGGGTGAGGAAGCAGGTTTTCAGAAGGTGAGGGCCTGGGGTCCTGGTCTGAAGACGGGTATGGTGGGAAAATCTGCTGACTTTGTTGTAGAAGCCATCGGCACTGATGTGGGAACTCTAGGTGAGTCATGGGCTCTAACTCTGTGGAGTAACTAGTTTATGTATTCTTAATGTGCAATCACAAAGTTTTCAATCATTTCCATACTCAGGCTTCTCCATCGAAGGCCCATCACAAGCTAAAATTGAATGCGACGATAAGGGGGATGGTTCCTGTGATGTGCGTTATTGGCCGACTGAGCCTGGTGACTATGCTGTCCATGTCGTTTGTGACGATGAGGACATCAAGGACAGTCCTTTCATTGCCCACATTCTTCCTGCGGCTAATGACACCTTCCCAGAAAAGGTAAATCCCACTAACTGAATTACACAGTCTAGACATCTGTGTTGATTGCTGTCTAGAAGACCAAAGACATTAAAAATAACAAATTATTTCAGGTGAAAGCTTATGGTCCAGGCCTGCAGCCAAGTGGCGTCATTGTTAACAAACCCACTGAATTCACTATTGATGCCCGCATGGCAGGGAAGGGTCAACTGAAGATCTATGCACAGGTATGGAAAGCACCAGTCTGTGAAACTTTCATCATTTATTCATAAGAACACATCATTTATATTTCATGTGACTCTGCAAACCAGTGTTGACATGCTTTTGTAACCACCAAGGATGGTGAAGGCTGCACCATCAACATCAAGATAACTGACAAGGGAGATGGCACATTTCTGTGTGTGTACACTCCTGTGAAGCCCATTAAACACACCATCATGATCACCTGGGGAGAGGTCAACGTACCCAATAGCCCCTTCAGGGTAAGACAAATGATGATGACTGGTGCACTTAAAAATCAGTTTGTTTAATTTAATGATACTCCAGTAAAAATAGAAAAAACTAAGAGGACTGCAGCACTTGTACTTGAACCAATTGCTTCTGCCTCAAGTGCACTGTGAATTAATTAGGTGCTGGTTGGAGAGGGTTCTCATCCAGACAAAGTCAAGGTCTATGGGCCAGGAGTGGAAAAGACAGGACTCAAGGCTAATGAGCCAACATACTTCACCGTCGACTGCAGTGAGGCTGGTCAAGGTGAGCACGCCCAAACAAGTAGCTTTGGTTATTACAAAAAGGCTTCTTCTTCACTATTAATCATCTTAATTGATTATGAACGAATCACAGAATGACTCAGTTGATTTATGAAATTTGGATGATATGTGTTTTAAACTATCAAGCCAGAAGAAAGATTGCCTCTTTTTATCCAGATCATCTACTCTATCCTCTTTGAATGACCTTATCTATCACACTGTGCACCATTAGGGGACATCAGCATTGGAATCAAATGTGCCCCAGGGGTGGTTGGACCTGCTGAGGCAGACATTGACTTCGACATCATCAAGAATGACAACGACACCTTCACAGTCAAATACACTCCCCCAGCTCCAGGCCGATATACCATCATGGTGTTGTTTGCAGACCAGGTAAAAATATGACTTTCCCTGCATGTGGTGCTGTGTCTGGAAGAATGATTTTTGGAATTTTATTCAGTCTTGAGTAATTTCTTAAGGTTATTTTTTTCTATTGCCCTTATAAGGAAATTCCTGTCAGTCCATTCAAAGTCAAAGTGGATCCTTCCCATGATGCTGGCAAGGTGAGAGCAGAGGGCCCCGGACTCAACAAGACAGGTGAGATCCACTCACATCCAGAATCAATATAAATATTAATAAATACCAAGCACACAAATTTATATGGATTTGCATTTGCGACAAACATCCACTGTAAAAAGAATACTTGATTAGAATCGGACTGGTTGCTCTGAAAAAATACATGTGTTTCAGGGGTGGAGGTGGGCACTCCTACCCACTTTACTATCTACACCAAGGGAGCTGGAAAGGCCAAACCTGAGGTGCATTTCACTGCACCAGGCCCAGGAGAAGCAGTTCGTGACTTTGATATTGTTGATAACCACGATTACTCCTACACTGTCAAGTACACAGCTCTTCAACAGGTACATGCTGCTTTTTGAAGACCATTAGCTTTAGAAAGGAGATTATCCACAAAAACAACTCAAATCAATCATTGTTCTTTATGTTTGTTTTCAGGGTAACGTGTCAATTTCAGTCACTTATGGAGGAGACCCCGTTCCCAAGAGCCCCTTTCACATTACAGTGGCACCACTTCTGGATATTGGAAAGGTGAAAGTGGAGGGATTAGACAACAGTAGGTTTCAAACATAATATAATCATTTTACAATTACTTTGTAAAAGAGTTTCCAGCAATGGTTTAATAGCTTCATGTTAATCTTTCTTAAAGAAGTGGAGGTTGGAAAGGATCAGGAGTTCACGGTTAACACGAAGGGCGCTGGTGGGCAGGGCAATGTTGGTGTTAAAATGATTTCACCCTCTGGCCGACCAATCCCGTGCAAGATGGAATCAGACAAAGCCAATGGTACTCACAGTGTGAAGTATATCCCCCCAGAGGAGGGGCAGTACAAGGTTGATGTTAGCTATGATGGCAACCCAGTGATGGGAAGTCCCTTTGGGGTTGAAGCAGTGATGCCTGCTGATCCTTCAAAGGTAAAAGTTATTCCACTGAAACTTCAAACTCAGGATTATGGAAACACATGTTTGATTATTTTATCACAAGATTATAATACTGAATCTTGTATTACAGGTTCGAGCTTTTGGCCCTGGCCTAAAGGGAGGTATTGTTGGTAAACCAGCTCCATTCACTATTGACACTAAGGGAGCTGGTGCT
This sequence comes from Lophius americanus, assembly GCA_037951165.1. NCBI lineage: Eukaryota > Metazoa > Chordata > Actinopteri > Lophiiformes > Lophiidae > Lophius > Lophius americanus. Next base: position 834,623 of record JBBDHG010000009.1, read on the forward strand.
GGTGGACTGGGCCTTACTGTGGAGGGCCCCTGTGAAGCAACGATTGAGTGCCGGGACAACGGTGATGGAACCTGCTCAGTGAATTACCTTCCAACTGAGGCTGGGGAGTATGCCATCAACATCTTGTTTGCTGACAAGCACATACCTGGCTCTCCATTCAAGGCTGCAGTTCGCTCAGCTTTGGACCCCAGCAAGGTGACTGCTAGTGGCCCGGGACTGGAGAGGGCCAAGGCAGGTGAACCAGCAACCTTCACCGTCGACTGCACCCGTGCAGGCGATGCAGAGCTTACCATTGAGATTGTGTCAGAGACTGGTGCTAAAGCCGAGGTGCACGTCCAGAAAACTGCAGATGGGATCTTCTCTGTTACATACACCCCGCCGTTCCATGGCACACACACGATCACGATCAAGTATGGTGGCCATATGATTCCCCAGTTTCCCAAGGTCCTTCAGGTTGAGCCCTCAGTGGACACCAGTGGGGTTCATGTCTTTGGACCAGGAGTGGAGCCCAGAGGTAATGATGCCAAAAGCCTGAGCTTAAAGGAGTTAGCATTTAGTTTAGGTTTTCAATAAACCTCAGGGATTGATTTAAAGAATAACTACACAATGATAAGTCGTTTTTATTCTATATATTTGGGTTTAGAAGTGTCAATCCGAAAGTACAAGCTTTTCTGAGCTGTCTTACACTCAGAACACACTACATTTTAATGAGTATTTTACAATATTGTATGGCATGCTAGAAAAGACCAACTAAACTCAAATATCAATTGATTCAAAATACAATACACAGTATAATCAACAATAGGAATATTTACCATTGCTGATTTTTCACTCTTTCTTATTTTCTTCTGGTCTTAACTTGAGTGAGGTCACTCAATGTTTCTCTTTGGTAACAAATCACCTTCCTCTCTTGTTTCTAGGGGTCCTAAGAGAGGTCACAACGCACTTCATTATTGATGCTCGTGCCATCAACAAGGTTGGAGGAAATCACATTAAGGTCCACATTATCAACCCTTCTGGCAGCAAGACAGAAGCCTTCATCACCGACAAGGGAGATGGCACCTACAGAGTGGAGTACACAGCGTTTGAGGATGGTATGAGAAAAAATATTGTTTTGTTTAATTCACACTGTAAGGCATTTGAGTGACAGGGCAGTTGGAGTAATAATTAACTGGTGCTTGATTTGGGAATAAAGAAGTGGGAGAGATAGAACGGTATAAATACTGAATGATGCAGTGGAGCAGTGATGTGAGAGCCAGAGAGCAGGGAGGCTCTTATTTATAAATAGTGTGCTCTGGAACAGAAGCTCTTAACCAGGCAGGTATGTGTGCTGAAGGCTTCTGCACACAGCTATACAGCAGGGGAATGACAGTGGATATTAATAGAGACCTATAACACAAAGTGAAGAGATCACAGAGCACTTCACCACAACCAGACATGCTTTAATATCATAGAAGTATGGGTTGGGAATCTTGCATATCGGCCTACTGAGAATGCTACGCCCTAAAAACACAGTAGCAGGATAATGACTGGAGAACAGATGTAGTGGTCCGTACGTTCACCATAACTTCTGAGCCCAAGATGCAATCTTTTATAAATAGACAGATGTTTATCTCCCTAAAAGGGAATTTGTCTGCCCTGTAATTAAAAAGCAAGCAACAATAACAGAAAACTGTTTCTCTGCTCTGAGAACACTCATGCAGGTAGGAATGACACCAGATGTTGACCTTATCTATCTGCTTATGTGCAGGAGTGCACCTGATTGAAGTGCTCTACGATGATGTGCCTGTGCCCAAGAGTCCTTTCAGAGTTTCTGTGGTGGAGGGATGTGATCCAACCCGCGTCCGTGCTTATGGACCAGGTTTAGAGGGAGGAATTACCAACAAGTCCAACTGCTTCACTGTGGAGACCAGGTGCGGCTGGATCACTTTTGAATGAGAAATCCGTGAATGGTTAACTCAAGCATGTGTAGTAAATGTGTCTGCTTCTCTCTCAGGGGTGCTGGCACAGGAGGCCTAGGTCTGACCATTGAGGGAGCTTCAGAGTCAAAAATATCCTGCAAGGACAATAAAGATGGCAGCTGTAGTGTGGAGTACATCCCCTACACTCCTGGAGACTATGATGTTAACATTAATTATGGAGGACACCCGATCCCTGGTAGCCCTTTCCGTGTTCCAGTGAAGGACCCTGTGGACCCCAACAAGGTTAAGTGCTCGGGTCCAGGTTTGGGCACTGGAGTGAGAGCCCATGTTCCTCAGACTTTTACAGTAGACTGTACCAAGGCTGGACAGGCCCCACTGGATGTCAAAATCTTTGGCCCAAAAGGTGAGCACATGCTGGTAAAGTATTAAAACCCATGATACCTTGCCTAAGTCTCTACAGTGACAGGAAACAGTTAGTTGGGAACAAGTGATCACTTTAATCATGTCTTATTTCCAGGTACTGCAGAGCCAGTTGGTGTGAAGAACAATGGTGATGGGACCCACAAAGTTCACTACACTCCAACTCAGGATGGCCCATACACTGTAGCTGTCAAATATGCCGATCAGGAAGTTCCACACAGGTAAGTTTGAATTTATAAAATGTCATGAGCTCAGCCAGTTTGTGCAGAATAATATTAATTAGAGTTAATTTCTGTCTGACTGGATACAGAAAAAAAAGATATCACTGAGCAAATTTTCTCTGCCATTTTTTTTTGTGTCGGACTGTGTTTAGCAATGGTCTTTTCTTTTCCTTTCACAGTCCATTCAAGGTAATGTCTAAGCCTGGGCATGATGCAAGTAAGGTCCGTGCAAGTGGCCCTGGCTTAGACACAAAAGGAGTGCCAGCAAGCCTGCCTGTTGAGTTCACCATTGATGCTCGTGATGCCGGAGAGGGACTGCTCACTGTGCAGATTCTGGTATGTTCACTTACATTTTGCACAAGAATTTCCTAACCTTACAGTATGACATAACTTGACATTATCAATTAACAGGACCCGGAGGGCAAACCAAAGAACGCAACTATTCAGGACAACAGGGACGGCACCTACACGGTCTCCTACGTGCCTGACTCTACAGGTCCCTACACCATCACCATCAAATATGGAGGAGATGAGATTCCTTACTCCCCATATCGCATCCAGTCCCTGCCCACAGGAGACGCTAGCAAATGTCGCGTCACAGGTAAAGAACAAACAAACATAAAAACCCACTGTGGTACGATAGTTGTTGCGTTACTTAAAAAAAATATTTTTTGTATTTTTATTTTCCAGTTGCTATTGGAGGACATGGAGTGTGTGAGTAACCAATGCTTTGTATTTGACTTCTATGCTACCTGAAAGTATCATATTTGATGCATTTTTGCAACACATATCCTCCTTCTTTTTCTTTTCTTTAAAAGCAAACCTTCAGAAGCTGCAGACCTCTGAGGATACGGTTATTACAGTGGATGCAAAGTCTGCCGGGAAAGGCAAGGTGACCTGTAAAGTCCAGACCCCACAAGGGATGGAGCTGGACATGGATGTGGTGGAGAATCATGATGGGACTTTTGACATCTACTACACAGCCCCTGAACCTGGGAAATATGTTATTACTATCCGCTTTGGGGGACAAAACATCCCAAAAAGCCCCTTCCACGTGGTGGTGAGTGAAGCATTATTTTAACAATTGCTGCAGTCGTGTGCAAGGTGCATTTGTGTGGATCCATCAAGTTCTATGAAACTATCACTTTGTTTCCTCTCTGTAATGAAAGGCTACAAATGAGCCAGTGGTTTCCCCCGATACCGTGGATCCTCTCTTCCGTCCTGTGAACTTCCTGGTTCCTTTCACAACACAGCAAGGAGAAATCACAGGTGGGACAGATTCCAAATATGCATAAACAAAACATACAAAACATCTGTTACGCCACTAAATCTAACTACCATCATTTTTTAGGTGAGGTGCGGATGCCTTCAGGCAAGACGGCCCGGCCACACATCACTGATAACAAAGATGGGACCATCACAATCAAGTACCAGCCCACAGAGAGAGGTCTGCATGAGATGGACATCAAATACGAGGGAAACCATATTCCAGGTCAGAAAGAGACCATGTTACCATCAGGATTTTCTTATCTCATTTTTCAAAGCAAGTCAGATAGGTGCCCACTGCTCCTCAGGGATGGGTCAAATGCAGAGAGCCAATTCACAATGTGTACTGCATGTATGCTTGTATGTAACAAATAAAGGCTATTTCTTCTTTTTCTGAAACAATACCTGCCTCACTTTGAGATAATAGTAGCTGATGTATCATTGCTATGTTCATTCAACCTTCAGGAAGCCCTCTGCAGTTCTTTGTGGACGCTGTGAAGAGTGGAGTGGTGACTGCTTTTGGTCCAGGTTTGAGTTACGGGATGGTCAACAAGAATGCCACTTTCACTGTGATTACCAAGAATGCAGGAGAAGGTATCGTGCTTTACTTTTCCATAATTATTTATTCATACTTTGGGGATTTGACGCAATTACAAACTCTTATCAATGCCATACTGCCAAAAAATTAAAAAATGTATTATCTTTGCTTTTTCTTTCTTTCCCCCTTCCAGGTGGTCTATCTCTGGCAGTGGAAGGTCCTTCTAAGGCTGAGATCACCTGTAAGGACAACAAAGATGGCACCTGCACTGTGTCCTACCTGCCCACTGCACCTGGAGACTACAACATTATTGTCAAGTTTGATAACAAGCACATTCCTGGCAGTCCCTTTACTGCTAAGATCACTGGTAAGGAAATACAGTTTCTCTAACACACTGACTTATTTATTTGTAGTGGATGAGTACATGCATTAAAATCTCCAAACCATCTTGGTTGTGTGAAGGGGATGACGCCATTACTAGAACGTCGCAGCTGAATGTCGGCACAGCGGCTGATGTGTCCTTGAAGATCGCAGAGACAGATCTGAGCTCTCTGAGTGCAAGTATCAGAGCGCCATCAGGAAATGAGGAGCCCTGTCTGCTCAAGAAACTTCCAAACAGACACCTTGGTGAGTTATCCACCTGGCTGACATGTCAATAAGAGGAAGAATAGTCCATAGATGAGACAGTGCTCGTTTCATCAAATGCATTATGATTTAATATTTATTCTTCTCTACGTTCAAGTTAAATCAGATCAAGTCAAAGTTATTTTATTAAGTAAAAAGGTACAACAAAATAAAATATATAATAATGATAAAAATCTTTTGGGATAACAATTTGTCTCAAATCGAAAGTGGAAGAGAAGAAATGGGTCTTCAACAAAGATTTTCTACTTTGCAGTGGTAAGCCGCTCCACAGTTTGGGGGCAGCTTTTGGAAAGCCAAAACCAACAACAAAATTTTGAAATTAATTCTTTTGGACCAAAATACATTTATGAACTTGGATCAACATCTCTAAATCTTTATCTTAGTTATTAGGCTAAGCTAAAAAAGGCTGAACAGAAAAGTGATTTAAGAGGCTAGTGGACTGAGAGTGCCCACATGCAACTGTTCAGGGTACCCGAACACTATGAGCTAAGTGTTCCTTCTTTTGCATTCACAGGTATCTCTTTCACCCCTAAGGAGGTCGGGGAGCATGAAGTCAGTGTGAGGAAGAACAGCGTGCATGTAGCCAACAGTCCTTTTAAAATCATGGTTGGCCAGTCAGAGATTGGTGAGGCCAGCAGAGTGAAGGCTTTCGGTAAAGGCCTGGTTGAGGCTCACACTTTCGAAATGACTGAATTCTTTGTGGACACGAGGAAAGCAGGTAAGGCTTGAAAATACGGGACCCTGTCTTTGACAAGCACTGTCATAGAAAATACAAAAGCAAAAAATACTTGAACATCCCTTTTCTTCTGCACCTCCTTTAGGTTATGGAGGTCTAGCATTGTCAATTGAAGGCCCAAGCAAAGTTGACATCAACTGTGAAGATATGGAGGACGGGACCTGCAGAGTGACCTACTGTCCAACAGAACCTGGAAGTTACATTGTTAACATCAAGTTTGCTGAGAAGCATATCCCAGGTTTTTAACTTCTACTTAAACTGGCAATTTTGCATCTTGAAATGAAAGAAATCTGTATCTATTTTATGTACTGTATATGTATTTGTGGACTACAGGAAGTCCTTTCACAGTGAAGGTGACTGGAGAAGGAAGAATCAAAGAGAGTATTACTAGGAAGAGACAGGCGTCTTCTCTTGCTTCAGTGGGCAGCACATGTGGCCTTAACCTGAAGATCCCAGGTGAGTGCAGGAGCCAGTCAGAAGTGGTTAGAGGACAGCATGAACCATCTTACAAAATGACCCGCTGTTCTCCCTCATTTGTATTCTTACTGCTTTTTTCTTGCCAAAGGAAACTGGTTCCAGATGGTTTCTGCGCAGGAGAGACTGACCAGAACGTTCACCCGCAGCAGCCACACTTACACCCGTACTGAGCGAACAGAGTTTAGCAAAACCCGAGGTGGAGAGACCAAGAGGGAGGTACGAGTGGAGGAGAGTACCCAGGTGGGTGGAGGAGGAAGCCCCTTTAGAGATGTTTTTGGAGACTTTCTGGGCAGAGAGAGCCTCAGCAGCTTTGCTGGAGTCACTGCCAGACCTGAGGGTGAGTCTTAATTCAAACTTGTTTTTCTTGGCCTTGAATTTAGTTTTATTACAGTATTCTTTAACCGATAACGTATTTTTTCAGCGCAAAGTCCTATTGTATAAAATCATCATCTTTGTCGCTCTTTCTCATCCCAGCTGAGAGCGGATCTCAGGCCATGACAGCTCAGGTGACCAGCCCCGGTGGGAAAACTGTGGATGCTGACATAGTGGATGGAGGAAGCAACACCTACAGTGTACGCTTCATCCCTCAGGAAACTGGGACCCACACTGTCAATGTCAAGTACAGAGGTCAACATGTCCCTGGTAGCCCCTTCCAGTTCACTGTGGGTCCCATGGGGGAGGGAGGATCTCACAAAGTCCGCGCAGGAGGACCTGGCCTAGAGAGAGGCGTGGCTGTAGCGCCTTGTAAGTTTACTTTGTGGACATGCAACATGCCATTGGAGAAAAGAAATGTGCTTTCAGGATTTATTTTAAAGGTGTTTCTAGAACGTGTAAATTTGGTTAGATTAAAGTGATTCTGGTACGACTGCTTTTATTGGCGGGAACATTATTAAAGCGGGAACACTGCTGACCAAACCCTGTTGTGCACCAAAGAAGTGAACCAAATCCCCTTGCAAAATGCAGACTTAAAATCACATGGTTTGGCACAATATCTTCGTTTGACTGCGCAACAGAGTAATTACTGGTGTTTTTGTTGATTCCTTTATTAATTTAAGATGCTGTTTGTGGGTTCTTAGACTTTGGTTTAGCTTTGTACACAGCATTGTTTTGCAAATTGGAAGCTCTGTCACACCATATATATCATATAAGCTGTCTAATCAGGATGCAAATTTTGCGTTGTATCTTTTGTATTGTAACATTTGTTTGATGTGAAAAATGCCAGGGGTAATATAGATTCACCAGGACTAGCCCTGTATTTCGACATAATATCTGAGAAATATTTAGAGCTGAGCTATAAATGTGAAGATTAGATATTGGATATTCAGTGGTGCTTAAAATGAAACCTCTCATTTTGCTTTTTTTTTTTACTATCTCTAGCTGAGTTTAGCATCTGGACAAGAGAGGCAGGTGCTGGTGGTCTGTCCATTGCGGTAGAGGGGCCCAGCAAGGCAGAAATCTCCTTTGAAGACAGGAAGGATGGTTCCTGCGGTGTCTCCTACATAGTGAAAGAACCAGGTAGAATTCTTTCTTTCAGGTCAAAATTTTTTTTGTCTTTTTTTTCTTTTTCTTTCCATATGGAATGCTTTTGGTCTCTAAACTTCTATACCTGTCAGTAATTCATCCACAGTTCTTCCAATCAATTTGTGACTGAGGGTAAATAACCTGTCTTCATCCTCAGGGGACTATGAGGTGTCAATCAAGTTCAACAACGAGCACATCCCTGACAGCCCATTCATCGTTCCAATTGCTACACTGTCAGATGAGGCCCGTAGACTCACTGTCACAAGCCTTCAGGTAAGATCACACATGAACACCAACACCAGCATGACAAAATCCATTCTAAAGTATTGCACCGAGTACGCACAGACACAATCATAGTCGCTAATCCCAGTGCTGATAACATAAAGGATTGCTCATGGCATAATGCATGACAGTAAGTAGATATAACTTTGTAATAACACTTTGCCCTTTAAGTGTAATTGAACACGAGTAGTGGAACATTATGAACGACTAATACTGCGTATAAGCCTTCTAGCCTGTGATGGAAGACTGGATTAACTGTCCCTTGATAATGTGGGCTAATACAGGCCGTGCTATGTGAGGGCAGTCAGTATATCAAAGCAATATTTTCTGCTATCCTAGTGAATAGAAGCAAGAAGGAAGTTAGCAGGATATAAAGACTCTTTAGAAGTTACCTATGACAGCTGTGGTTTACAAGTTTCAATCTGCCAATAATGCTAAATATATGCATTTATTGTAAACTAAATGCCACTCCACAGTGTTTTACTAGCATTAGCTGCCGGGTGAAGTGCAAAAGCATAGAAGCATTTAAAATGCTGGTGCTATCTCTTCTGCCTGTGGGGTACAAAACACTAAACGCCTCGCTTTCAACTCTGACCTTTTCTGCCTCTCCAAACCAACCGCTAAATCTATTTTAGTTGGACATGACTCACACACTTTGTGTCCGTCGTGCTCACACACTCATGCACATACACAACTGCATTCTCATTAGATTCGTCACTGTTTTTTTCTAGGAGAAGGACCTGAAGGTAAACCAAGAGGCATCCTTTATGGTCCAGCGCAACGGGGCTCGAGGTGTGGTCGACGCCAAAGTTCACACCCCATCTGGTTCCTCTGAGGAGTGTTATGTCACAGAGCTTGACAGCGGTGCGCATTAACTTCATGTCATCAGGCAAAATAGACTTCAGCGAGAATACTGAGAATTCAGATTTTATTATTTACAACTCACAGATCAGTGACTTCTCCATTTCTTTTGTGTTCAGACAAGAATGCAATCCGCTTCATTCCACGGGATAACGGAGTCCACTCCATAGATGTCAAGTTCAATGGATGTCACATTCCTGGAAGTCCCTTTAACGTGCGAGTGGGAGACCCGGGACTGGTTGGAGACCCAGGCATGGTGACAGCGCACGGCCCTGGACTACAGGGAGGAATCACCGGTACTCATCAACACCAACGCTGCTCACGTTTTCTGTTAATTTAGCATAGTGTTCTTCTCTTTTTATGTTTTAGCAGTTTTTAATCTTGTTTTTGCACTGCCCTCTTTCTTCCAGGTGTATCCTCAGAGTTTGTGGTGAACACCTGCAACGCAGGCTCTGCCACTCTATCAGTAAACATTGACGGGCCATCCAAAGTCAAGATGGACTGTCGGGAATGTCCTGAGGGCTACAAGATTACTTACACCCCCATGGCCCCTGGCAACTATCTTATTGCCATTAAATATGGAGGGCCACAACATATAGTGGGCAGCCCTTTCAAAGCTAAAATCACAGGTTTGTCACACTTTTATTCCCACATCAAATCTATAAATGTCTGATAGAGAGTAAATCTAGCTGGAAGTCAGTAAAATGCTATGTCATGCTCAACAGTGTAGATTTTACTGTAAAGCTGTCTTTCTGTTGTACAACACAAATATATATATATATATATTTTCTGCTTCTACACCGTTCTTATTTTTGGAGGAAATCAGGGTGAAATGTGTAATCTCTTGACTGAAGCATAATAACATAAAATAATCTCTCATTGCTCTTTCTGTATATCGTCGTCGCTCCCTTTGTTACAGGCACCCGGCTGTCAGGAGGTCATAGCCTCCATGAAACCTCCTCTGTCTTGGTTGAAACAGTTACCAAGACCTCCAAAGTTGGCAGTGCCTATAGCTCCTCCTCTTCCACTTCCTCCACAAAACTGACGTCTGATGCTAGCAAAGTGGTTTGCCGTGGAGCAGGGCTGTCCAAGGCTTTGGTCGGACAGAAAAACAATTTTACAGTTGACTGCAGCAAAGCAGGTGAGGTGATCAAAAGTATTCGGGCAAAGGAAGAATATGTTAACACACCCATCGGCTGTCATCATAGCAAGGGTGTTTAACCTCTAACATTTGATGATATGAATTCTGGTTTTAAAAAATCTAAGGTAATATGTTAAAATATTACACACAAGGACTTGTTTTCTGTTCTGTCAATCACATCTTCTTTGAGCACACACACACATACACAGAGACATAGACACACACACTTTATAGTTTAGACAGAGTTTTATGGGACTCTACTGTTCAACCATATCGGACAAACTAATTTGCCAGTATGGAGTTGACATAGATCTCAAATTTAATAATAGTTTTAAATTAAAACAGTGGAATCTTTTGTTATACCTCTCTTTGTTTCAGACCTTAAAACTAAAACAAGGAGCTGGAAAGCACATAGCAGATGAAGAGTAGAATTGGAGCATAAGAGTTATATTATTATATTTCACCCATTGATCATATGTGAAGTATTATTAGCCCAATTGTGAGTTGAAACAACCAAACAATCTTGTACAACTGTCATTAAACCGGCATTTTCTTCTCTTCCCAGGCTCTAACATGCTGATGGTGGGTGTGCATGGACCCCATGCTCCCTGTGAGGACGTGTATGTAAAACACATGGGCAACAAGCTCTATAACGTCACATACACTGTCAAGGACAACGGGAGCTACACCGTCATTGTCAAATGGGGTGATGACAATATCCCCGGGAGCCCTTACAAAGTGGCCGCACCCTAAAATAAACTGCACCAACTCCCGATCTCCTCTCCTTCACTGCGCCTCCGCCCTTCCCTCATCATGTGCACACATCAATCAAACTCCCCAGTACCTCTTTTCTGCTTTTCGCCCTTCAGCGGATTACAATACACACATCATGCACTACACCCTGCAAGGACCTTCACTTACAGTTTTATTCATGACAGATTATCTATTGTGCCAAAGTTTGAATTGACTTCAGGAATTACATTTACAACTATGCCTCCATATTTTCAGAGTATGAAGCCATCACCAAGGTCCTTGAGTGCTGTCCTTGAGAATATAGGTTATCTTGCAATGTAAACAAATGGCAAATTATATGAATGTAACAAACGGTGGAACTTTCATCAGCATTTAAGTGCGGTGCAATATGGTTTTGTATGGTTTAAGAATGAGAAATTGACTTTTTTGTTATATTAACCTATTTTTGGTAAGTCTTTGCAGACCTAATAAAGTTTTAATGGCTAACTTTCCAGACAAAAGTGTTTCAACATATTTGATTTCTTGCTGTCCTGGTTGACCCTCCACTTATTCAGCAGGAGGCATTTCTTACCACTCAGATTCATTAGAGAGCTATTTTGAGACCACTGCTGGTCGCAGCAGCTGTCAGAATATGTTCTCTTCATCAGATAGGAGAGTCCAATCTTTTACAAGACGAGTATAGAAATGGATTTAGATTATATGGCATTTAATATTTGTGGACCCTTTATTTAACTTTGACATCAACTAATTATAACAGACATTGAAAGAGCTGCCCAGAATGCCCTTATACTTGCATCAAACTTGCCCAGATGCAATCACAAGATGGCAGCATAGTCAAGCTCTCCCATCTAAACCTAATACACCAGTACAAAATCACCATTGTTACCAGTTAAAATTAACTTCACAATCCCTTACACAAGGGAACCAGCAGAGCACAGAAGCCAGGCATCAACTTCCATTGTGTGTGTAATTAATCCTGTTGGATCAGAGGTGGAACTCAAGTGGTGCCTGGTGGGGCATCTTCCTGAGAAGAAGGGACAGACCCCACTGAAGCACACATCAATGAGGAAAAGGGTGGTTCAGCCCTTTGCTTGTGTGCGATTTCATTCATGTGTGTGCAGTCACATGTGCATCTACTACAGTGTGTGTGTGCGCGTGCATGTGTTCTGTACAGTAAGTCCTTTGTGAAGTTTGCGGGCCTCAGTCCCACAGTGAGTCAGCCACCCAGCCTCCACACGCTGACACACCAGCAGCACCAGTACCATTCTTCACAGAGAGGAGCCTATAATTAGGTGATAATTTTCTCTGGTTCAGCTGTGACATGATGCTGGTGGCCATGGAGAGAGAACATGAGTGGGTGCGTTTCATGAGCAGTGGCGAGAGCTCAGCTCCAGACCATCTGGCCAAGTGCCTCACCATTGTTGCCCGTCCGGATGGTGAAAAACCAAGGCAGGGCCCACCATGTATATTTGCCATCTTGTTCCTCTGGACTAGGTCTCAGGCTTCCGTCCACGACGGCATGTTTATCTGGAGAGGCTGCCAAATGAATCAGTACCGTGTGGAAGATACAGCTCCTCCCTATGCAGTCAAGCAAGCAGAGAGAGAGAAAGAGATGAGAATGTGGCAGGAAGAGATAAAAGAAGATGGATTAGAGAAATAGAATAGGATTAAAATAATTTAGATGGAAGAATGGGAGACAGACAGAAACTAAGGCAAAGCACACAAACAAAACCGGCAAGCACATATGAGACAACCTGAAAACCCCACACACGACACATGAGTCAATCCCTGCTGTAATTCATGTAGAACATGCAAATGTGATGTACAGCAGCTTAACCTTCTAAGTAATCATGAATGTTGGACTTGTAAACTGGTGATGACTTATTAATATTGTAATAAGGGGGTAAGGGTGGGGTGGGTTGCTTCTGTCTATTTTATATCTTTCTCATCCCCATTATCACTGCCCCTCTCTCTCTCTCTCTCTCGCTCTCTGGATTATGTTAAGAGAGAGAACCCCCCCCCCCCATGCCAAAGCTTTTGAAGTTGGTGTCTTTGGAGCAAAATTCTCATTCCCGGGTTTGCCCCTATCACACTGACTTCTGCTCTCCTCCCTCTCTCTTCATCTACTCTCATCCAGCCTCTCCCTCTCCCCTCCCTCTTTCCAGTCTCCCCAATTCATTTTTCCCCCCCTCTCTCTCACTCTCTACATACCAATCAACCTAAGCCATTTCAGATCCAGTAGGTTATTTCTCGTATCGCTTCTTCTATCACCAAAAGCATTGTCCCCAGGCTTGCTTCTTCTTCCTTTGACCTTTATCTAGCAATACAATCCGTCTCTTCATCTAAGATGACAATTCCCACAGACTGGGTCACACAGACACAGGCATCTCTTGAAGCAAATGAAAAAAAGTTTACATGGCTGAGAGAGCAGACAAATAAACAGCGAAACGAATGCACAAATAAACGGCCCGCCAGCTGGATTAATGAATGGACATGTAGCGAGAAAGAGGGAGGGATGTTGTCAGAATTCATCCATCGGGTTTCCATCCTACCCCTAAGGCTCTGGTATGTAATTGCTTCACGCATCGTTGATATACTGCATAATCAACCAAATACACTGGCTTTTTATACGTTTATGAAGAAGGGAACACTTGCATTTGCAGGTCATTCGTAAAATTTAGATGTAGGCATCTTCGGATGGGAAAGCTCATTCATATGTGAGTGGGGAGGCACCCCCTGTTAGAATGGACAGATCCACATGGGACCAGTGAAAGGTATGCTGTCCTATACTTGAATCAGGACCATGTTGTGTTTTATTTATACAGAACAATGATGAAATATTGATTCCATAATGTTGTTGCTATGCTTGCTTCTGTGTCTCCTACCCCTCATGTACACATTACGAATCAGATGCACTGCGCACTCATATTCTTTCCTTTCCTGTGAGAGTGTGAAAACAGTGCAAGTAGAGGGAAGGAGATCTCGCTGGGCACAAGCAGACTGTGTTCATGCAAATGCATGAGACATGAAGCAGGTCCAACCAATCCACAGGTAAGATCCACTATGGAGGGATGGATTCCTGTTATCGTGAGCCAAGTCAGACACAAGAGATGTATTCCCAAGAGCTGTGCAGGGACAAATACAACAGTTTCCAACGGATTTTCTTCCATAAACATCCATTCAAAAAATTAAGCTTGACCAGAAATTCACACCATCATGCTCACAAAACCAGTGTCAGGCAGCGTCAAAAAGAAAAAGAAAGAAATGGTTTAGATTCCTGAGATGGATGAATAGCAACAGCCCGAGGCAGGAAGAATTCCAGGAAAGAAACCTTTTGTTTTTTATGAGAAAGGTGTTCTCTAACTTCTTTTGGCAAGCAGCAGGGACATATCAGGCAAAAAGTCTCCATGTCTCCATCTTTAATTGGGGCGCATCCCTCTAACCTTCCCTTATCATACTATGGTAGATGCAGGATGCTGTGCAAATGGATAACCCCCCTGCAGAGTGCTTGTCCTTGATAGGCTGGGTTGATGCTGGCCCATGCTGAGGGTAGACTGCAGATTAGAGGCAAATCAGAAGATTTGTTTGTCCTCTCCAAGCAGGGTGGAGCACTCAAGGATACAGAGCAGACATGATTGTGATGGAGTGGGTTGAAACAGTGCGACAGATGTGTGTTAGTGTGACTGATATGTTTTCGGTGAACAGGCCATGCTGGGTCACTGATACCTGGAGAATGAACATAAGCCTGTCCAAGAAATGTATGGACATCCTGATTCTGTGTTTGCTTTGTCAGTGTCCAACAGGCTATCACCTGAGCCAAAGGAAGATTTGTGGCAACACCTTTGGTGAAGATTTAGGGGGAGATAACGTTATAATTACTGTGGCTAAATTGGAAATGTGGATGCTCAATGAGCTATAAACAAGGTTACTCTAGTCCCCTTGGGGTAATTGTTTCAAAAGCCTGCAACAGTCTGGTCCAGCGATGGTGAAATTGGAAGGGGTGCTATCCTGTAATTTCTCAGATCATTGAAGCATGTCTTGTGTAAGGGCTGAAACTCAGACAGATTTGAAATGGGAGCATAACTTTTTGTTCCCTCCTCCTATCGCGTATAAGAGTGAAAGTCATTGGTCTCGATCAGCTTTTAACCCGGTGATGATAGAGGTTCGTGGGTCATTGGACACCACCTGCACTGCTTTTTACCTTTCAGTGAGAGCGCCAATTCCTTTTTCACTGTATTCCTTCAGTCATGACCAGAGTGCTTTTTTGAAAGTCATGCTGCATTACAATATGTGCACAGGTGGGGAAAACTATGTTCCAACTGGATGCAAATAATCATTTGAACAGAAGCGGACTCTGACAGATGCTCCTTGCAGATGGGCCACATGTTAATATGAACGTAATGAAATTCAGAGAACACCCAAAGAAATTCTCTAATACTTCCCAGCATCAGGCCAAGGTAAATAATACTGGGGTCCTCAAGCTACAAAAGGACAATATGTTTCCAAATATTAGAACAGACTGAAAGTTTAAAGCCAAAGCAACTGCTAGTTCTAACTTTTTTGAATCTTCATACATGCAGAATTCATTGCTGTGTCCGTCAGTCAGGCTTGACCTTAGGAAAGCAGCCACTGCAGGTTATCCGTCTGATCTTGCTAGATTCCTCCTCATCCCACATCACACCATTAAATGAAATTCACAAGCACAAGTTTGCTGCTGTGATCTCCGTATGATTTCCAACCCTTCTCTGCATTTTGTCATGGAGCCACAGCTAGTATTACCAAAGTTCGATAATTACATTGTCGCCCCCTTTTGAAGGCACCAACCAACCACTGGGATGGCTGTAAAATTGAAAGATGAGACGAAATGGGCCTCAGCAAATTCATTCCGGGGATGTCTTTGTTGACTACCGTATGAGAAAATGTGATATGATGCATGATAGCGCGCTTGAAAGTCAGAAGGTGTACATAGATTAAAAGGCCAAAACTGATGGACGCACACAGGAATGCACACACACACATTTCAAGATTGCTTCAAAATGCATGCTGTTCAGGCACTTTGTCTTCTGGACATGCTCCTGGCCATGATTAATAATGTGTTGCTTACATTATTTAGAATCTTTAAAGTAGATGCCTCTTTATTAACATGTATATTACATTATCATTTAACTTCAGGCTACATTAGTGTCATGTAGGCCCATTTTGTTGCCCATGAATTTAATTAAGCATGTTTTCTTAAGTGAGTGTGTGGGTTTGCTACGGGCTGGTCACAAGGACATAATGTCCAGGGAATGGAATAACATTTATGTTTACCAGGGATTCCACATTACCATTGATACAAATGGGCGTGTCACGAGTCAAGAGTGGAAAGATAAACTTGGAATGATGGTAGTTTCGATACGTTGGACTGATTAGAGGACAGCTATGGGGACCGAAATCATGACAGCGATGATCACAGGAAATAAATCAAATGATTCCTGAATGCTGATGCATCTGCTCCAAATATCAAATAGTGCCATTTATATAGAAAATATATGGTATGATGCTGTGATAAAGACCATTAAGACCAAGACCAATACTTTCTTTTACATTTTATGTTTCATACGTTTTGGAATAGTTAACTATGATTTCAACTGATTAACGAAAAGTAAGAGTTGGATTTTTAATAATAGACTATGCTTTGAAACCTACATTATTATCATAGGGTCATATGACTTCAGGCAATGTTAAAGGATTTTCTAATATTGTGACAATCCTCAGACAATTGAAGTGATTTTTAGATTTGAAAGTTTCCAACTGCTCCATGAAGCAATGGAATTCACTCATTCAATTGTTTTAGTTTCCCATTTCCAACATTCCTGCTTTCTTTTGTTACCTGGCCAGTGCCAAATGACTGACTGGAAACATTAGCTTCTAGCTCGATAGCAGAGTGGAACATTTAGTTAGTAAAGAAATATTTTACAGTAGGTGTAGACTGAAAACCTCACTCCAAAGCCTGATTTTTGATCGCTGAGTTAACTATAGGGTTAACCCTGGTTTGTCAGTGCCCCTCTAGAGCAGGTTATCTTTCATTTAACAGATAAAAATGTGTTGGCAGCAAGCAAAGCCTTTTCATTGTGCTTTTGTGTACTGATAACATTCCATCCGATAACAGAATAAGTGAAGCTCAAAAGCCTGGTGCTTGTTTTACTGATAAGAAATTAAAGAACCACATTGTATTAATTTCACCTCCTAGTCTGTTTGACATTGCTGGGATTGCGGGTGATCGAAAAAGGCCAAATGTGTAAAACACACCCATAGGTTTACATATAAGAAAATACATTAATTTAGTGAGGTAAACAAATGTTAATCAGATATAGATATGACCTTATGTTGCTGCAATGGAATTTTAATATCTTATCTTATACATAGTGACACAGTGAGGTTTTCTTTTAGTTGATACATCCTGGAATTTTAAAGTGTGTCGCTTTAATATAAAGGAATGTTTCCCTTCTTTATATTTGTCTCATCATAGTTTCTGCTTGATTTTTAAACTCTTCTGCCAGCAGGCTTGACCCTATTGGCAGGTGTTAACATGCAGTAAACGTCATCATTTAATCTGAACGTGCTCACTGATATATTTGGGAATGAGTGTTGACGCATGAAGCTGATAACCACGTTTGTCTGACTGTTTAGCGAGAATGTGCCTTAGTTTAGTGAGTTAAGTGAAGCCAGATAAAGGAATAATATAATGAATATGATGAATGTGCTCCATAGTTCAGACTTCAATGAGAGCTAAAAGAAGAGTCAAAAGTGAATTGTCTGGTGACAATGCGTGCTCTTGTTCCTCTGCTGTATAAGTGGACACCCAATGTCTGGCTAACATGCTAACTTTATTAGAAAATACTGTGTCTTGTCATTAAAGCTTGTTCCAATTTCCTCAAGTGGCAAAAAAGCATATGCAGATTATCCATAACATTATAACCACTGACGACTGAAGCCAGCATAGCAGAAATGATTTTGTTACTGAGGCACCTGTCAGACAGTGAACATTTTGTCCTGGAAAGTAATGTGTTGGAAGCAGGAAAATTGCAAAATTTGAGGATACATGCATCTCCAAAAACTGCAGATATTGTTGGGTATTCCTGGTCTGTGGTTGCTAGTGCCTATGAAAGTGGTTCAAGGGGGGACAACTGGTTAGCCAGTGACAAGGTCATGGGTGTTCAAGACTCATCGATGTCCATGCAGAGCGAAGAATAGTCACACATGTTTTCAGCACAATTTGCTGAAACTTTTGAAGCCTGTTCCAACAGAAAATTCATGCAGTGGAAGCTGTTTTCATGGTAAAAAAAAAAAGGGGGCCGATACAAACCTATGCACCTCGTTTTAATGTTATAACTGATCAGTGTAGTAAATAGATTGTTTGCATATCAAAACTAGAAAAAGCACTCAGGAAGCACAACCTCCATCAAGGGCCTAAACCTACTCTTAAACAGACTTTGTTTCGTCATTTCCTGTTCCTGGCCAGTACAAAACATCAGGTGAACAAGGCACGGCTGTACCCAAGATTGAGAAAAAAATAATCCGATCTCAGTTACTGTCTGAGTTTTTGCCAGCCTCTATGATAACTCCAACAAACTCTCTGAGTATCGATCCACATAGAATCCTAAAGAGGTTTACTCTTTATGTTGTGTCATTTCCTGTTCCTCTCCATTAAACAGACATTGTTGTGTCATTGTTTCATGTTCCTCTCGCAGCTCCAAGCTCTCTTCCTCCCCTTCCCCCTAAAAAGAACATCAAATTGTATCACGCGGCCGTGAAGCTGATGATGGGGGTACGGGATTTCTTCCACAGTAAGAATATTCTCTGGTTATTGAGCGATAAATTAGATTATATTAGTATTCATCACAAGTATGATTGACTAAGAGTTTATTGCCATCTTAAGGTATAAGTAAATAAGACAATCTCGGGGGACGGTTCGATTAATTGTCCTAAAATTATTGAAATGGCAGTGAACTAAGATTTCCAATATTCTCCTAGTCTCGGACAAAACCAAAACATAAGACTGAGAATACAAGGAGCTTGGGGGCATCTGCTTCCCATCGTCTCCCAAGCGGAAGTCCCAAGGTAGCCAGTTTGAACCCCAGCCTTTCAACATGTCGTAGGGTCTTTGAGTAAGACCCTGAACCCAATATTCTCCCGGGAGCCTCGAAGGGACACCCACCGCTCCCTCAGGGATGGGTCAAATACTGGGAAAGTAATTTCACCATTTTGTATTGTGTATAACTGTATGTGATTAATAAAGGATAAATTATCATTATAAAGCCAGAACCAACATGAGGCTGTTAGCTATTAAGCGTATAGCTGTTAATCCTGTCAGATTTGAGACATTGTGTGAGGTGGTACTATGATATGGATTAACTTTAAATGTCATTTTCAACAACAGTAGCCTCATTTATACGTACGTTCGCGTACACCTCACCCTATACCGTGACTGGATGGGAGAGAGGTTAGAGAAAGCTTAAATATATGCCCATATTCTGAATGTGTCCTGTTGGGCTTAATAAGCCAAGTTCAACAAAAAATGAATTAATCCTGTTGAATTGAATGGAATAATAAACATTGCAGTATATGGAAGAGAGTGGAAGCCTTGGGTCTAGGTTGGTGTCAGGAAAGGGAACATATGTGCCTGTGTTGCTGATGTGTAGCCGCTTTGTGCTTGTGGTGTCTGTCCATGGTTTTATGAGGGGGTTACAATGTTGTTTGTGGTGACCCAGTCCCAGCTTTGTCTCATTAACTGCTGTCATTTTACTCCTCTTAGTACAATCGCATAATTTTGTCCATCAACAAGTAACATAAGCCACAGGGCAATGATTGAGCTAGCCAGTTTCAGCAATTCAGAAAGGAAGAAGTCTGGACAGAGTCAAGAACTGTTCCTCCACATCAATCCCTTTTTATGTAAAAAAAATCAAAAGGCCTTTTCTTTGAATTTTCATTGACAACTTAGTGCAAAGTTAATCTGGTTTGACCGCTGCAGAATTCTGAACTGAACTGAAAAGAATTTGGTGTTCATGGTTTTACTTTGTTCATCATCAGATTCAGGACAAGCAATTTGATTACAAATCACTCTAGACAGCTGCAGTCAAATTCCAGTGTACCCATGTGAGTTTGTTAGAAAATGTATGACTGCTTCAGTCCCAGCCTCCATGTGGCCGACAGTCCTCTCCCCACAGTGATGAAAGCTATTTTCTTCTCTTTCACCACACTGACAGCTGGTGTGCAGTCTTCACAAGCAACACTTCAGCTGAGACCACCTCTATGTATAGATCGCCGTCATCGAGAAAGACTATTTCTGTATGCTGCTCTGAATTTATGTGCACATTCTGCTTTATTTCCAATACAATTACCTCCAAATAAGTAATCATGCTTTAATGAACAAGCTATTTGGGGCACATACAATATTACTTGTCTCGTGATGAGAAATTCAACATGATTGTCCAAATGTCAAGTTGTCCCCCAAGAGGCATTATAATGTACACAGAGCTTGCGGTTGATTTTAATTGTGACATTTATGAGATGCGGGAGAGTACCATTGGTACCCTATGCCAAAACTACCCAGAGGACTCTTTATTCCATGACTGAATCGTCCATTAATTGTCAGTACAGCTGGTGAATCGATCTGTCAGGTAGTTTTTTCCCGCGCTGCAAATTAGTTCACTGAAAGCAGCTGTGAGGGGCTTGTCACTGCCCAGTGTGTTTCCATAGTTTCCCATGATGCCTATAAAGTTCAAATCAACACTTTGTAATTACCATCTATCCCTCAGTGTACAGCAGCACAGTGGCTGCTACCGCCAGGAGAGTAAGGACAAGCTTCGCTGCTTTTTTTCCCCTGTTTGTCATCCTGGGCTGAAGAACAAGATTCAATTTGTTGTGCTTTACTATTTACTGTAAACTAAAGGTAAATTGTTCAGCCAGAGAGAAAAAAGTATCCTGAAAATCTACAACCAAACACTCACCTGCTCAAACAGACAATGAAAGTACATGCACATAGCCATGTGAACTCAGACGCACACGCACAACCTCACACTTGTAACCCAATTAACAAAAGAATATATTCAGCAATGCACCAAAACAGCATTCACTGTGAAAATGCATGTGCACAGACAAACCCACCTTTAGTAATTACACACACATGGCAAAAACACACAAACCACAAAGATATATATTAGTGTTGTCTCAGAATTCCGTCATCTCCTGTTTGAAAGATGTGAAGGTGTTGGCCACATTTGTAACCTTTGCTGTGACTGTGAGGCGCATATCACCCTCTTTGTGGAAGATGATTAATTTCTGTTATTTACATTACAGCCCTGAAGGCCCCTCAATAGGCATCCCACATTTGTCATTTCCACTGCACTGTTTTTCAAATGGAAATGAAATAGAATGTTCAGCCTCCTGGGTCTGCTTCGCCGAGACTCTTTTAAGCGGGGACAACGCAGGGAAAAAAACAACTGTATTTGTTCATAAAAAAACGCAGTGTCAACATTGGGCTGCAGCAGTCACACAGTCTTTTGACTCTAGTAAACATCAATATAATCTTGAGGGGAATGAGGAGCTCTGCTTCCACCAATGGCACAGCTCTTGCTTAATTAGAATACTGATTGGATGGGCACAGTCCATAAAGCAGCTATAACACTGGTTTAATTCTGAAGAGCTGCACTGCTTTTTTAACATTGGTTTATAGCCTGCAGGAACCATGTTGTCCCCAGATGTTTAACTGTATATTCCCACAGCCATGCAAGCGAGCACACACATGTTATACTGAAACACCTTGAAAATCTATGTTCAGCCTGTTCTCACTTCCTCTTCTAGCAGTTCAAGGCTTATTCTTTTTACCTCCTGGGAATGTGGCGATGATGTGAAAGAAAACTGAGAGAAATGAATAGAATGTTAAAGGGAGAATGAGAAAGCCTTATCGTGAGAGCACTTCTGTAAAATGGAAAACATTGCAACTAATCCTTTGTGCCACTGCACTCTCCACATCCTTAATAAGAAGCATTTTTCTTATGAGACGTACGGACCCTCCCCCCTCTCTGCTGCTCAATCAGCCTTTAAACAATCAATCGCATCAGCTTCATCTTGACCATCATTAACTTTCCCAAAACAATTAGCCTTTTCATGCTTTAAGAAGAAAAACGGAGGCACAAAATCAGTTTTCATCATTATGCCCGCTGAGTTTCACAGAAATTGTCTGAGTGGAAAACCACATCCACTTATGAGCCATAAATGAGTTATGGTCATTAATGCTAATCGAAGCAGCATATTACACATACCTCACTCTGTGTTAAACAAACACTTTTCCGGATGAGAAGGTACTGGCATTTGTTCCCTGGGGTTGTATTACTACAGCTGGCCTACAGCTGTGATCATAACTTAACGTGTCTATAATGGGCTGGCCCTCTCAGCAAGCTGACCTGTTAGGCCTTGGACTGCTTGACAGTGGTAATTATACATGTGAGCCATTTAAATGAGCATGATTAGCCCGTAACAAGCTGAAAGAGTGAAAGGAGGTGATTAGACACAAATGTGTGCTGATTCATTAGCCAGTGGGAAAAAGCAAATCGCTGCAGGTGAATATTTGTTTTGCTTTTTGCATTGATAGTTGCTCTAATGCAGTTTGTTCTCACAGTGGTGAGCTTAGCCATAGAATAAAATAAAAATAATAAAATGTGGTTTATTTAGGCTCACCATAGCACAGTGAAATTGAAATGCTTTTATGTTTCCCTGTCTGCCCAGGCAATTTAACATTAGCAGTTTGGTTTAGGTCGCTAACCTTGTGCTTATTTCAGTCTCTTGTTCTGTTATCCAGGAACCTTTTTATCAGTGTATCCTCAGATCTACGCTCGCAGCCACAGCACTGCCCTCTGGCCTTTTTCTTCTTTTTCTTTCCTTTTTTACCCTTTTTAGATAAATTAACCTATGGTTTCGCATATGAAAACGGTTTACGGTGACAGTTTATGTTGAGTGAAGGATTTGAAATAATTTTGGTAACAAAGGACATTGTGCGATTCTTAAGCTTGTATGTGCCACACGCCATCCTAATATCTGACGTGGCCCAAGGTATTTCACTGTACGCTCTTATTCTGAGAGTGTTGGGATTTCAATATTCGGCTTTATGTCAAAACTTTTTCAATGTTGATATTAATACGTTTAAACACATTTCCCTCGCAATCACTTTTATAGCCACTGCAGGTGCTCCTCTGGGTCCACAATTATTTCATTATCCATTAAACATACATCGCAGCTTTTATGAATCAGTTTGCACAGCGTTCCTCAGATGATTTTAAAACTGTCGACTATATCACAGCAGCAGAAAAAGAAAAAGAGGTGTAGAAAACCAATTTGAATGCGTTGGATGACTGCTCTGCACTCAATGCGGGATGAGCCACAGGGAGTAACTATACTGCTGCAGACAAGTGAACGTGATCAAACGCTGCATCAAGTCAAACATGACATGAAATCATACTTAGTGATTATTGGCCTGATATATTATATCAGTAATGAAGCAGGAAACACCTTCACAAAGACACAAACCAGTGGACAAACACAAGTTCAATAATGACCATTCACTCAAGCAGCCGGGTCCATAAGTCATTAATAACACATTCAAGATATATTCCTGCTATGGAATTAGAATATTTTCAGAGAGGCTCAATTTGAAATCCATCAAGGTTGCGGGGGGCTCATTACTAGTATGTATCTGAGCATTATCAGAATAAGGCACTTCTATGCCCGGCTGTCATTACAGGACTGTCAGATGTGCTACAGCTAGGGGAACAGTTAAAGGGAGCAGGGGGACTTATCTGCTCAGCTCTAAAATGATTTTCTGTCTCTTTGAGCGATACTGTGGGTGTGTGTGTGTGCGTGTGTGTGTGTGTGTGTGTGCATATGGGGGGAGGGGTTTATCAGTGATCTGAGAGTAATTAAGATAGGGGCTCACATCACACAAGAGGTTTGCACGTGGGAGACGAGCAGCTATAAAATTGAATGTGAAATAGCTGAGTTTAAAAAGGGACTTTGATTAATTAAGAATTATCAAATGAAGGTCCAGCCCCTCATGAATTGAGCCACCATCCAATAGCAGCTGGTGTAGAGCCGATGACCTCAACACCTCCCCTTTATCTTTAATAAGCAGGTCACCTGGTAGTTCATTGCAGTTCACCCATTCGGCAAGATTGAAATAAATCATTATGTTTGTATCACGCCATACCATGTAAAGATTTTCTTTAAAGGGCTGAGACAATTCTGTGCTCAATTGAATTTTAATCGAGTTCATGACACATATTCTATCAACTGATCTTTTCACTTTAACTGGTTTCCGTAGCACTGCCAAATTTGCCAATTACAAGGGTTCCTCATTAGTATATACCCTAGAAATAGCTGAATAAAAGTTTAAGGAATTTGTTGACATTTTGGGAAATATATGGGGGAGTTGGATACCATTGTCATCAGTCTTTACATCTAACTATTTTAACTCTTTATGTTTAACTCTCTGACAGAAAGGGAATGAGGTTATTATCAAAAACTAAGTTTTAATGTCACTTGTGGAAACATCGGCCTCATACTGTTTATGTGTAGCCGTGCACATTCACTTGCCCACATTTAAGATTTCTTGGGCTCAATCCCCCACAGAAAAAGTGTTTATTCATATACTTTTGGATTACACAGCGAGAGCAGTGGGAATTGAAGGTGAAAATTAGAAACCTAAGTTTTTCTTATTGACAATAAACATGTAACTTCCCTGTCTTTGCTTCTTAGTCCGCAGTTTCCTCTGACTATGCAGTCTGCGTGTTTCCTAGTAAAGAGGACAGAATTTTACAAAAGCTGATCAAAGGAACTTTAAATTAAAGTACTGATGCCTATCACAGTCTACTGATATGGTTCATTTAGAGAAATCCGTCCTTCATCTACTATTCCCCCTGAGCGTTGATGCTAATGATTGATAACACTTTCAAAGGGAGTAAATTCAATTGCTCACACGTCACAGGGTCAATAGGCTACACTTGAATAAACCCCACAAGGTTTTCACTTTGCTCCTGGACCAATATCTCCATGAGCTATGGACTGTATCAAAAGATGTTTAGTTCAATGAAAAATCTCACATCACTAGTTGTTCCTCTGAATATACTCTAGCATTCACAAATGACTGAAGGGACTAGGGAATGGATGCGAGACAAAAAATGGAGGGAAGGAGAGATGAGGAGAATCAAATTTTGTAGTCCAGATAGGAGAGGTGGACTGGACCTTTATTATGCTATTTCACCCTGAACAAATAAGCTGAGCCTCACAGAGAGAGGAATGCATCGATCTACCCAGTTCCAATCATAATACATCCACTTTTGCCCAAGTTTACCTTCTGGCATTCTATCAAGACTTTATAAATAATTTTGGGGGACAAAACGATTTTCTGCTTTGCCCCCCTGTCTGCTGAGTGAAGGGGAACTTATGAGAGTGAGCAGCTTGTGTGTGTGTGCGTGCGTGTGCATGTGTGAGTGCACTTATGCAAATGTGAATATGGGTGTGAGGAGATGCATGATTGTTTGTGTGTTGTCTGCTTTGGAGGTAGACAGCCATCTGGCCTCAAAGCACAGGGACCACATGGTGGAAAAGCAAATGTCACTGGTCAGGCCAGCTAAAGCCAAGTTCTAACAATTGATGTCATGTGAAGCCCACTGTGTCACTGCCCGAACAAACAACCCCGCCACCGAGACCGATCCCACTCCTGACCTCTGCCTCCACTGTCATTCATTGTAATGATGGCGATGAAATCTAGGATTTAAAACCCATCCTTGAATACCAGTCAGTGACCGCTTCTCCAAAGCACTGCTGAATGCTTATAAGCAGTATGAAGTATCATGAGGGATTAAAGAAGTTTTAAGGGGTGTGGTGAAAACATGGGTGGTCTTTTTGGACTGTTCATCTGAAAAGGGAGCAGAAAGTGAATCCATAAAGATAAAAAAAATGTATTAAATATCTGCGTCTGTGCCAGTTGTATTAAAGTTACATTTAAGTGTCAATAAGCTGAAATGATGAAGATATTCTGTTCCCCGATCCAAAGAAACAGTACCTCACACATGCCAAACAAATACAATTCCAGTGGAGATGTAGATTATCTATTATTTTTCCTAGACTACCATCATAACTATTAATTCATTCTATGTATTCCAACGATGGACTATGAGGTCTGAAGGCTGTTTATTGTGTGATCTCATCCAAAGTTTAATTTAAAGTCTAATTTTTGTCTTTTCTAAGCATCACTGCCATGCATAGAAGCTGCAGGAGCTTAATATTTTTAGTCTAACCCCAGCTTCATATTCAGCATTCAATTCTGGACGGCAGATGCACAGACAGCATGAACCTGTTAAATATATTTATTCAAATGTTGAATAACATCTGCTCAGCACCTCTGCAATTGGGATTGTGGTTTACAGATGACGCAAGTAGACAATGTCCTTGGAAAATAATTACTATTTCAATGACAGTTTGCCAGTTATGTGGCACGCTGTCTCCTGCTTTTATTTACACACCATGAGATAAACGCACATCAGTAATTTTCTGCATCACTGCAAGGCCGAGAGAAGTTATACCTTTATAAAGGTGGAGGAGGAATATATGGTTGGATTGGTTTCATGGCTGTACTTTGCATTTTCCGACTGATGCGCCCACGTGCATTGGTAGTAAAGGAACTGACGGCTGATCTTGCAGTGATGTACTATGCTCGAGGACTTTTGTAAGCCCCAGACGCATAATGCAGAATATGTGCTTTAGCTGTAGTAACAAGCACTCGCAGTGACTGACACCTCCCTTTTCTTTCCAATCCCCTCTACACCACCTCACCAGATGACTAGAGCTCCTTTCCCTATAGGTACAGTAAAATGGAGTAAGGTAAGAAAGAATAAAAAAAATACTAGTGGATGGAACATTTATCTCCATCTCGTAGTTTTCTATCTGAAGAATAATATATAAATGATATAATTATTTATATCAGGAGTTTTACCAGCCTGCACACTTACATGGGATTGAACACATTTGGTTGTGTCTTGTGGCAGGAGACGATCACCAGCAGTTGTTAAATTACAGATTATCCCAGCAATCCTGAGGGTTATAAAACTAGTCATACAGTGCTCATGCCAAAACACCAGCTTCTATTTCCCTACAGTGACTTGTGCACACACACACACGCATATAAATAGCATCACACATGGGTGCATTCATGTGTACACACATGGACACAGATAACAGACACAAACACACCAGCTGCCTTATGCAATAAAGAAACAAGGAGACCTACTCTATTTTACACATCCGCGGGGGGTCAATAACTCATTCGAGCCGAGAAAAGGCAGAAGCAGCTGAGGGAGATTACGCGGTTAGAGACGGTCTGTGTGGCTGTGGGCTTCTCACCTGAGGATATGAGCGTGTCATTGTAAACGGAGGTCATACAGACAAATCGTGACTTCATTAGTAGAATGTCAAAAACTTGCCAGGGTATTTCTAGCCGGAAATAGAGTGCTATATGTGATTTGATTTTTTATTTGTCTATAACCTTTTTCTCTCTTTATAGACTTTTACTGCTCATCCTGTTGACTTTTTCTTAATCACCCTTTCATCAGTTGTCACCAACTTTGCATCTCATTGAAATGATCCATAACGATAAAGGTTATTAAGAGGATAAAGTCCTGCTCAGTACATTGAGCTTATATGATTGTCTTTTTACAGCATTGTTGGCATAAAAGAACAATTTGTACAGTATGATTCATCTGCTAATATGACCTAAACATATAAAACTGCTCCAATCGATTTCAAATGGCAGCTGCCCCTTGACTTCTTCCTTAACAAGCCGTTAATGTCTGCAGTGAGGAAGGTTCATCTGTTTAATCATCTCCATCACTGAGCTGGTCCTGGCTGAATATAGAATAAGCGCTGTGGTGTAAGTTACACTAATGCACCACAAAGGACAAACTATTGCTGTCAATACATAAAATGTCTATGTTTGAGACTACATGAATATCTTAAGTTGCTTTGTTTAATGGTTTTTGGTGCATCTCTTGTATTATGACACTATTAAGATCCTGTTTTCAAAAACCATCCTGTTAAACAACATTATCCTGAAGTCTTCAAGTGTGACCTCAGGAGTAAAAGTTCAAAACGTCAGCGGGCTCTATCTGGCCTATCATTAAAACTGGAAGATGCCTTAATGTCTACATGTTATTTGAGAGGTATGTATATTCATTCTACATTGGAATCAGTGGTTTCCAGCTTTCAAATGAAGTTCAAAACACTCAAAAAATACTGAATTCGTTTCTCAACCTTGTGAAGGACAAATGTGAATTATTTGGTCAATTGATAACGTCAAATCCTTTTTTGTCTTTGTGTCAACTGAAATATCTAAAATGACCTTGGAACTTCTCGGGATGAATTGTTCATATAGTATGTTAGCAGCGAGTGTGATGTGACTTTGACTGTCCCTTCACAAGACAGGTGTACACAATACAAATGACAGGTCTTCCTCGGCAGGAAGGCAAAAGTCCTTTTAAAACCTTCAGAAATAACAACAGAGAAAAACAATTAAAAACATTATTAATAAACTGAAATAAACACTATATATATATGTAATTACAAGAAACAAATAACACAACTGTGGTTTCACAGAAATTTTCACTGAAATTTGAAATTTAAAAATTTGGAAAATGTTCATACCAATAGACTATGTGAAGCACAAAAGCTAAAGAGCCATAAAGTACCATGCATTTTAAATTGGAGAACATCCATATCCCTTTTTCCATTTTATAAAAACAAATGCCATTTCGTGCCAGAAATCTCAAAAAACTCAGAACATTTTTAACAAATTGTATATTCTCTTTAATTTATAGTATGTGTAAATGTTAAATCGCCTGATTGACTACGTTTTAAATTAAAGCAAAGTGTAAATTCGTGGTTTGACAAGCCTGCAGCAATAGTATGGCATCCAGCTCAGCTGGGACGCCTGTGTTTGGTGCCATTTGGCAACCGCTGGAATATTTAAATGCCCTAATGAATACATAGCCCCTGGGCCTGACTGCTCAAACTGTGCTCTAACATGCCCAGCATACACTAATAGGACTTCTGACAGTCCTATGCATTAATTCCACAAGACCTCAGCATTGTGTCAAAGGGGGCCAGATGCTGGCTGTGAATGTAGTGCAGATTAAGTACTAAAGATCTGGAGAACAAACGGCCACAGGTCCGACTGAGCTAATATCAAACGTTTCCGTCCGCAGTAGTTTACAACCATCCTTGAACAGGACACTTGACAACCATATTTTCACTTGTGGCAAAATTACAATTTTCCGACTGATTGTGACTCAGTACCTGTGTGTAACTCAGCATGACAGTGAACACCCGTGATCACGGCTGAAACTGGAACAAATACAAAGTAAAACAACCAGTGGAGAAAGGAGAAAGTGTTCGGAGTGGAAACACGCGTGCTGTCCATGGTGCTGAAAGACAGGAGCGCTTCAAAGAGGGAACGTGCCCTTAATATTCTAAAACGGGGGTCTGAAGCCATATATGGCCCATGTTGCAACAAATGCTAAACCGTGGAAGCAGCTATATCGCATCCCATGGCTGATGCCATAGTTGTGTTTTAGAAGACAGACATTTCATTGATTATTCCGATTTGGGAAAATGTCAGTGTAGCAGTGTAGCCAAATGATGTTGACCTTTTCAGCGCCACTGAAAAGCATCCAAGAAATAATATTGATCGCCATTTGTTGCGCATCTGCAAATGCGTGTATAATTTCTCTGTAGAATAAAGCCCAATGTGCCTTGCTCAATGTAGTCTATACATTTCGCAGATATGTGCATGGTGTACTTAATACGACTTTTCATACAGTCGTCCTAAACTCCTCAAAGTGAGTGGTATCAAGATCATTTTCGTTTCCGTTATTTAGGGGATATTAAAAACAGATATAACACAATGCAGGTCTCATATGCAGCCGGAGGGGAAAAAACATAAGTATTTACTTGAGCTTTTGGAGAAGGCTCCTACTTATTAGACTACCATTACGCATTTGAAAGCGCCCCAGAGTGAAGCAGTAGGGGAATTTCTGGGTGCAGATAGGACCACTCCTCTCTCTCTGCCTATAATTTTCTCTCCACCATCGGGGCTCGCTTGTGAGGAGGGGGAGGGTGGTCTTGCAGTCGACGAGAGGAACAGGAGTTTATTGAGGAGTAGCTGCAACGGGAGAGGAAAAAACGCATGCAACTGAGCACCGTCGCCTCGCGGATGAGAGGAAAGGAGAGACGCTCGGACGGATGACCAATCTGCTGAGAAACTGCCGCTTGAATTCTTTAACTTGTTGATGCGGCGCTATTCCGCTGCTTTTCATTTCATGTGTGGCTGCAGTGATAGATAGATGGGTGGCGGAATCGCAAGTGTTACCTTTTGAGGATAGATGTTTCCTTGTAAACCCGGCGTGGATGCAGTTTAAAGAGCAGCCTTACCTAAGGTGGGTGGTTTTCTGTAACTCAAATTATCATTGAAAAAAATCTATTCCTGTCTATTTCTCGGTGACGTTTATTGTGCCCAATTACTATTCTGCCGCAAAGTAGGCTTCTATAACTGAACAATTACAATAACAATGAGGAAAAGGCGCTTGAGTGTGACACTCAGCAGTGCAATGCGCAGTATCAGTGCAAGTGAATGGGTTTGTGTATGTCCTCATCACGCTGCATCCCTAACCATCAGTGTCTCTTCCTCCTGCAGATGCAATTCATCTCCGAGCCATAGCACTGTGATAACCTGAGCAGGGTTGTATTAAGCACTACAGGTCAGCATGGCAGCAGGTGTAGCGGCATGGCTCCCATTCGCCCGAGCGGCGGCCATAGGATGGATGCCCGTGGCGAGCACCCCGATGCCCATCCTTCCTCAAGAGAAGAAGAAAGGCAAGGACGGACTCATCATCCTAAACGTGAGTGGGACCAAGTTTCAAACGTGGCGCACCACTTTGGAGAGGTACCCGGACACTTTGCTGGGGAGCACGGAGAGAGACTTCTTCTTCCACGAGGAGACAAAAGAGTACTTTTTCGACCGTGACCCTGACATTTTTAGACACATACTAAATTTTTACCGCACGGGGAAACTACACTACCCACGCCAAGAATGCATATCTGCGTACGACGAGGAGCTGGCATTCTTTGGCATTATAGCCGAGATTATCGGGGACTGCTGCTATGAGGAGTACAAAGACCGGAGGCGCGAGAATGCAGAGAGGCTTCAGGACGACGAGGAGATGGACATGAGCAATGACGTCACGCCGGTGAACCTGACTTACCGGGAGTACCTGTGGCGGGCTTTCGAAAACCCTCACACCAGCACCTTAGCTCTGGTCTTCTATTACGTCACAGGCTTCTTCATTGCCATATCAGTGATGGCCAACGTGGTTGAGACGGTTCCTTGTGGGACACTATCCAACAGGTCAAAGGAGATTTCCTGCGGAGACCGTTACGCGCTGGCTTTCTTTTGTTTGGACACTGCATGCGTCATGATTTTCACTTTTGAGTATCTCCTCCGACTAATCGCAGCTCCCAGCCGCTACAAGTTCATGAAGAGTGTGATGAGCGTTATTGACGTGGTTGCCATCATGCCTTACTACATCGGCCTGGTGATGACCGACAACGACCAGGTGAGCGGGGCTTTCGTCACGCTGAGAGTCTTCCGCGTCTTTCGGATTTTCAAGTTCTCCCGGCACTCAGCGGGGCTGCGTATCCTGGGCTACACCTTGAAGAGCTGCGCCTCGGAACTGGGCTTCCTACTGTTCTCCCTAACCATGGCCATCATTATCTTTGCAACGGTTATGTTTTATGCAGAAAAAGGCTCCACAGCCAGCAAGTTCACCAGTATCCCCGCAGCGTTCTGGTACACCATTGTCACCATGACAACACTCGGGTAGGTGCCTCTTAAGCTTTCACCATATATCACCACCGAAAATAGATTACCACGTTTGAGATTCGGATCAAGAAGGGTAGTCGATCACTCAAGTCTAATATTAAACAAGTATACTTTAATTTTTAATCAGTTTGTCAATTAAATTGCCCTGAAGAGCAAGCTTAACTAGCCTACCACAAATGTCAGGCCATTATTAGATCTAATTCTCCTGCAGCCACAGGTGTGCATTTATTGTCCATACTAAAGGCCTGGAAGGCTGCTCCTATGAGGAACCTGATGAGGAGTGAATGAGAGGTGCAGTGTGTTCCATTCCCAGCATATCACCTCACAAGCACTCCTATCCGTAGGTCAGGCCTCGCCCCGTCTGTTTTTAAGCGTCTTTATTGGATCTGATTGTGTTGGAATGGTTAGTACCATCGTTACACACATTTTAGCCAATCAGTAAACGATGATGGGGTCTTTACCTTATACAGGATGGCCCTGTTAGGGCCAAAATACTGAAGAGGCTCCAAACTTAGACATTCTAGATGCCACGTTCACGGACCGAACCGAGACACAACTGAATAAATAAAAGAAAAAGTAGTTTACCATACACAAGCGCGCGCACACACACACACACACACACACACAGCACTTTCAATATGTCTCGGTCATTTTCTTCCAGCTTCTTACTTTGACGTGGTACAGAGAATTATAACATGTAGCATAAGATAATAAAAGATTAAGGAGACTACATCAGATTAATTCGTATAGACTTAGATGCTCTATGTGCTTTATTATTATTATTATTATTATTATTATTATTATTATTTCTAATATTATTGATATTGACCCTATAATGAATCATTCTAGGACTCTTCACTTCCAAGGTGCTGAAGGGTTGTGTCAGTGAGCTGAATGGGTTCAATCTCTTTAAAGGAGGGAAGTGAATGCAGTTTGTAGTAACCTGAAGTGCAATTGCAGATTTTTAGCCCATAATAAATAATAGATTCACTATTTAGAAATTGGTGTATACAAGTATCCTGATTGCTCCTTTTACTCACTGCTGAATGTAGTCATCACCCTCTCTCAACTGCTGACACAGAAATGACTGACATAAAAACCTGCTATTTCAAAGTCATCAAATCACAGATCAAACAAAAACTCCCACTGTCTGTGTGTGGTAGTGTGTGCGTGTCTGCATATTTAGGTGTGTGTATGTGTGTTTTTGACAGAATTCTGTGAAAATAAAGTTAAGATGTAGACTTTTTCTGCAGTCATTTTTATTTTATCTGCTACTGGGATATTAATGCTTCATACAAGCAAAGTGGATTTCATGCTTGACTTGTTATGTGTTTAATATTGATCCCTATATTCATTTTCAGCCAAATATCCGCATTGATGCAGCCACACTGCATTTGGTTACCTGTGGGCCCTGCAGGCATCGTATAGTATGTTATAATTATTATGTTAATCGCTTTTTTAATCGTTATCACTACCCCAGCTACTATCTTCCATCATTAATTATAGCGTTTCTTACATATACAGAGCATCCCCCTGAACTTGGTCAATACCATTAGAGCTCCCACTCACCCTTCAAAATGACCATTGGCTGAATAAATAGTGACATCCATGGTTAGGTGATTAAAGCTGCCACATCAAACATGATGGTGCATTGGCCATGCTCGCTGTTCAGATTGACATTGCAGGTGAAAGATGGGCTGTGTAAGATGGTACATGATTTATGTTTTAGGAGCAAAAAAGACATTGCAGCATTCAGCCCAGTATCCCCTTTGTGTTTAAGATGGATTTGAAAGAGCCGTTGTGCTGTGGAAGAACAAAAGGCAAATGTCCTTGATAATGGGGACGTTTTTTAACTCCATTATGAACCGTGACAGCCTGGATGACAGATTTGCAACATGAACTGAAGCCTTACAGCAATGCAGAATGCTGCATAGTGGACCACCGTTGGAAATACTGAATAACCATCACTATGAGACAAAGTTGTCTCCTTCTCATCATTCATCAATATCTTAAGGTATGCTTTTAAAATAAAGCATACAACCCTATAGTCAAACTGAATTGTGGTTGTGTACTAAGAACATTGAAATGGGGCAAATATTTATTTTTGTACACTTTTAATGTAACTTGCATACACTTATCTGATTAGGTTAATAAGGCATTCTGAAAAAACAATCCTTGCCCTGAGTGGTTGTCTGTATCTATGTGTCTGCCCTGTGATGAACTGGTGACTTGTCTTGGGTGTAATCCGCCCCTCGCTCAATGGTGGCTGCGATGGGCTCCAGCCCCCGCGATTCTAAACAGGATAAGCGGTTACGGATAATGAATGACTTAATAAAGGATCTTCTTATTTGGTTACAAATACGTTCTTTACAAACTTACAAATGTGTGTGCTAGCTGGAACCACCCTTTGGAGCATTTGATTTCATCCAGTGATGCTCTATGCCTGCATGCTATCACGATGCCTTTCTACTACATATATTTTCAATTTCCCCTCCTCACACCCTGTAGAAGTAAAGACAGTGGAATGCATTCTCTCCCCTGCTGATGGCCCATTGATTGTGCTTAAGTAGACGTACAGACATTGGGAGAGCAGGGGCTCCTGTTCAGAGGCACTTGGCAGGCAGCCTGAATGAAAGGGAAGGGTGCCTGAAGACCGGTGGAGAATCAATAGCATTGTGCAGCTGCATGTCACACCTCTGTGCGTGTACTGGCTTGTGCCACCAAACACAGGACAAGACCCACTTATCCCTCCTTATTTATTGATCCTAATCTCTGTGCCTGCTTTCAGAGACCAGACAAAGAGATATCCGCGTTTGTCAAATTGCTCCTGCCAAGATCGTCAAAACTTTTGTGACTGTGGGAAATATTCAAGATTTTTATCCTTTGTGCTACATACGGTACTACAATATCTCTAAACCGGCAACTGTCTCCTAGATATTCAATTTATTTACTGCTGATTTGGAACAAAAAATACATTAATAGGGAATGTGAAGTCTATACCTGGATTATATTCAGAGACAATGTTTATTTAACTGAATGAAACGCTGCAACTATGTGCCGCACTGCAGTTGCAACGAAACGGTCAAGGTGGGTGGTGGGTTAACAAAATGCCCACAAGTCAAAGTTACCTTTCCAGTCAGTTGGTTGGATGCGTTTATTACTTTTTAATTACTTTAATAATATTTTTTACAAAAGATATAAATAAATATATAAATGCATTGATCAGCCAGAACATTATAAGGTGATGGTCAGACAACTTTGATTACCTTTAACAATGGCACCTGTCAGTGGATGGAATATACAGTATCCACAGCAATAAACATTCTATCCTTGAAGCTGAGCTTTTGGAAGCAGGATAAATAGACAAGCATAAGGATCTGGGCGACTTTGTCTAGGGCCAAACTGTGATGGCCAGACTACTGGCTCAGAGTATTTCCAGCACTGCAGGTCTTGTTTGATGTTACTACTCTTCAGGCGTGAGAACCTACCAAAGTGGTTTAGAAGTACCACTGGTGAACCGGTGACAGAGTCATGGATGTCCAGGGCTCATTAATATGTGTGGGTTAGCTAGCCGGTGTTGTCCAATCCCATAAAAGAGTTACTGTCGAAAAAGGTAATGCTGGTTCTGACTTAAAGGTGTCTGAATATAAAGTGCATCGCTGTAGTGGTGGCCAATGGGGAGACTACACAATATTACACAGAAGATTTTAATGTTATGGCGGATTCTCTGTATCAACACATTGAAAAATTTTATCATTACTTTAATAAAAAAATAGTTGGCCGATATTACATTTCCCTTCTGAATATATTTCCATCAGGAGAGACAAGCTGCTAAAGTAAAGATTATCTTTGATTACGGCATATAATGTGTGATAACTAGACTCTCTATTCGCTGTCAGGGCTGTTATCCCCGAAAAGTCCCAAATCCACTGCATTGTACAAGAAATCCCCCTGATTGAACTCCTTAAATTAAATGAGAATTAATTGTTTGTCCACAGTAGTTTTTTTTTATACAAACCCCAAGTGTAAAATATACAACCCAAATCCAGTTCTTCCTCGCACTAATGTGTATGTGGTTAAACGTTTGAAGATGATCCATGAAATAGTTTTTGAGTTCAGTCCTGGAAACAATGTTTTTTAATATAAACTCCTCCCAGTGAACAAAATATAAACTGCCTGAGTAAGATATGATAATTAATAGATAGATCTCTTCGAGCCGGTTCATATGCGGCCAATTTGGACTGAATTCGACCAAGGATTAGGATGTTATATCCGGAAAACAATGTTTTTTGTAAATATATATATATATATATATATATATATATATATATATATATATATATATATATATATATATATATATATATATATATGGTAGATTTCATGAAGTTGATTAATTTGCAAGTGGGAAGAAATTATGGCTTCTTAATTTTGGAGTTAAAGCTCCCCTCAGTGTCACAAATAGACAACCAAACTTTCCCTGAAACGCCCCAGTCCTTCTTTGCACTAAGCTCTATGTGGAGATTAAATTTGAAAATAATCCATGCAATGGTTCTTGAGTTATCGCGCTAAAAAAAAGGATCTGCAGCGAGCGCGGCGATGAGGATTCCATAATGTTCCCAACTTTTTGGGTATATAATTAGTCTCCCACTTGGAGCCTGGGCAGTGGTGATGGTGTTGGCAGATAACTCTTCTGAGATGGTTGAATGATGAATCTGTGAAGTTTGGGAACTGATGGAGAGCTGGAAAATGCAGATGGAAGCCGAATTAAATAATGGATGGTGAGAGAGAATGCTTGTGAAAAGATAGCAGCAAGATTATAGGCTAGCAATGAAGGGGTGTTACCGTGTTATTACAAATGTGACTGGTTGATGCAAGTAGCATGTATCTTGATAACCCTCCTGGACAAAAATAGTCGTATATTCAATAAGTGTTGAAAGGTGTGAACGGCAGTGTGGTATGGGAAATAAACTATTTCCTCAAAGTCAAAGGAATAAACCTCCTGACTGAAATTTCTCTGCATCTGCTTTTGCCATAAACATCCCTTAATAGTAGCAGTAAGACAGCAATTTATTTCAATATAAAGATAATGATATCTTTTATTTTTCTGCTCTTTTTTGTTAGGTGATCCAAACAGTCAGGGGGAATTAGCTACAGAGGGAGTTTTTTGTGCTTCAGATCTTTTAAGTGATTTAAGGTGTAATGGACTGCACTGCTTGGAGCAGCTGTGAAAACGATGGAAGTCAAGCGCAACCCACAAGGGAAGAGTGTGGGGTGGACCGGATTTAGCCTGACAGACACGTTCTCCTTGACACCAGCAGACATTACCTTTGATTGACACAACAGGCCTTTGCTTCTGAAACAGGGATGTTTTCAGTCACACACTTTTCTGACTACCCTCATAGATACCTCTTGGCAATGCCAATATGAATGCTCCCCCAAATTACTGATCGGTTACATTTACTACGTGTATTATTCCACAATCAAACCTTGGAAGGTTGAAATAACTCGCAGATCTAAAATTTCTCACCATGTCGTTTGTCTGCCCGGCGGCTCCAACCACCAAATACAACTGGAAAGTCTTGACAAGTGAGCAATATAAACCTCTCAAGATATGATTTATAAGACAGAAAAGACAAGGTTAACACACACGAGGGTCAATAGGGGCCCATAAACCACCAGGAGTATAACCATTATCATGCGTGCTAGTTTTGACACCTTAACCTCTTGGCAATCAAAGTCTGCAAAGCCAAGCACTAACATCATTGTTCAATGTGGTGCAGGGCTAGGCTTTTTGAGCCCCCCCCCCCCCCCCCGTCTCTCTCTCTCTCTGTTTCTCTCTCTGTCCCTCCCTCTCCCTCACTCTCTCTATGCCAAATATAAGTGAAATGTACAGGAACAATCTAGAGGTCTACAGTATCTGTACACAAGAGATAACAAATGTGTTCTTGATGATGTAGTACTCTTGTAGTTGAATAAATTACCGTGCCCCTGGCAGGCATTGCAGAGGATTTTCACCCTTTTTTCCAACTGAGCTCGACTGTCAGTGAGAACATTTGGTGTGTTTGATTATGCACTGCAATGAGTGTAATTTCTGTGTTCAGTAGAATACATTACAGAACTTGGCATTGTTTATGTTATTCACATTATGAAAATCAGCAATCCATTACGAGCAACCTGATGTATCTCTGTGCAGAGCAGAAGCGTGAGATGTGCAGGTTGCCATTAGCCTGTAAGCTCCAGGTGCTTTATTGGGGAGGAGAGGTGATGCTAATAGGAGGCTGGCATAATAGTCCTAAAGTGACAGGTGATTTAATGAAGGGAACCTGGCACGGAGAAGCGTCCTGTGTAAGCTCCTTTCAGCTCATGCAAATGACAGTGAAATGGAGGCGGGAGCATGAGGGATGGGAAACAGGCAGCCTTCTTCATTAGAGATTAGAATCACACTGAAAGACAGAATTGGGGATAAAAGCAAAAATATAATTTTTTGGCTAAACTAAATATACATTTTCATCTCACTTACACATTTTAAACACAAGCATAGTAACAGTGTGTGGTTAAATGAGTGATATCAAAGATTAATTAAATCATATTCTTTTACTTTGGAGATAGATACTTCAATTGCTGACATTTAAAAACCTGAATTAAATTTGAGTGACAGTTTATTTATATGTTTTTTTTTTTACTGAGTAATACAATGTGAAAAATAAATCTGTGGTCAGTCAACCCTACACTGAAAAACAGATTGTGGCCAGCTGGAAGGTTGATGTGAGGATACTGTGTTTGTGAAGTGACTTTAAAAGCAGAAATGCATCACTGCAGATGGTCAGATTGATAAATAATCTATATGGCAAGGACAAAATGGCTCTCCCTCCTTTAGATTCGATTTATTTGACAACCCGTCTTCGAAGCAGCGGCAATAACACTCATTCCATGTCGGAGGTTTTCATTAATTCACTTTGAATGTGCTGCATTAAGCAGGGAAATAGACTAGCATGTTCTGCACTTGGGCCTGGGTAACGTAGTGTGAGGACATAAAATATGGCATCAGGGTTTTTTACACCGCTCAGCATTTTCTATCTTCTTTGTATTGCAAGCAACGTCAAAGATTAATACAATTTTCCAGAACAATATTAAAATTGCTCTGAATGAATGGAGCATCACTGCATTAGGAAATAAGGAGATCTGTGAGGAAACACATCACCTCAATTTCATTGTTGTTAGAAAGCATTTGCTCTGTCTGGCTCCACTTCCATCCAATCTAACAGTCCAGAACCCCTGACCCAGCTCCAGAGATTGATGAAATGGGCAAATAATTCCTATCATGTCTTATCTTGAAAGTTGATATGTTGTAAAAGATATCAGTTGTGGTATATGCCAGATCAGTGGATCGAATGGCGTGGAAATGATAAACCCTAACCCATCAGCTATCTCCTTCCCCCTTGCTACGTGGCCTATTTACAAACTCAACATTTACATAAAGATGAAAATGGCTTGTCTGGTCGTTGAGATGCGTATGCACACACACACAAAATACTTCCTAATCACTTAGTAGAAGTATAAAGTAGTATGCAAATTTGATTTTCTTAGTATTAGATTCATGCAATGATCAATCCACCAATATTAAGGGACATGTATTCTACTAGAAGTGGACAAGGTATGGACGATTGTCAGGATGCACTGGATGTAAAAGTCATTATGGACAATTATCATTATTATTCTATTATTAGTTTGCTTATGTTGACAAAGTTCAATACCATTCTAATTGTTTGTGTTAGTGATGAACAGTGCCACAACATTTGGTTTTGATGGTTCAAAAATGTGCCATACCTAACCGTATGTCAATTTATGGTAAATTCAGTGTTTAAGATATGAAATTAAATCAAAAAGAATTAATAGTATTAATAATAATATTAATACTAATAATAATCATGAGGAGAAGAAGACGAACAAGAAGAAGAAGAAGAAATATTTTTTCAATAGTTTTCTATTCTTTGTGAGAGCATTTAATCTTATTTGGATAGTTCATAATATACTTTCAACATCCAACATTTTTTTTACTATTCTTTTCTAGTAAGTTGAACAATTTAAGGGATAGCACCGTTGGAAAGCAAATTTCTTAATCACTATGGCGATGCTAAAACCCTCCCTGCACTCTGATCGGGTTGTCATGACGATGGTGTTCCTCAAATAGTCCTTAAATGAAAATTCTTAAACTCAATTACAAAAATATCCTGACAAGCCAATTAGAGGTGGGAATGTTCGATGAAATGCATTCAAAACGTTTCCTATCTCATTCTATTTATCCCACTGGTGTTAAGTATCCATAAATAAAAATGAATTAAAATTTTGCATTATGCAACTTAATGTCAAAAACGTGTGACTAATCAGAGAATCCCGTGTTTGGCATGACTGGTCACATATACAGTTGTTCAAGCTGTCTACATCTTAAAGAAGTAGAGTGTTGAAACTAGAAAAGCACTCAGTGACCCTATGCCTCTGTCAAAGCTATTGCCAATAAAACAACTGTAAAATATTTTTCTCAGGTAAGAACCCTTTTGGTCATTTCCAGCAGCATTCAAATCTCTGAAAGAAGAAATGGGCATGCTTGTGAGAGTCTATAATAAGTGTTTCCTTTTTTGTATCTCATGGAGGAAATCCTCTGTTGTTGTATCATTCCACTCACAGCGTAGCAAACACTATGATGATATCCCTATGATGACCAATACCTCCTAATTATTAAACCTGGAGACCTGAATGATTGAATTTAGAATAATCAGTGCATTATATGTCACCAACAAGAATGGGATTTTCCACCGTGGAAAGGTCCATTATTTTTATATAGATACAAACTTCTCTCCTCTTTGTTTGTTGCTCTTATTCAGAGATGTGACTCTGAAGATGTGACTCTGTATAAGTGCCACATCTTCAACTTCTCATTTACTGTGATGAAATACATATTTTTTCCCGTCAAAATACACAGTATATGATAATCTTCCCGATCTGGATTATGATACGGATCTGGATCCAGTTCCACATAGAGTAATATTTTTTCTTATGATTAGCCTATTATCATTTTCCCTTTTACTGGTAAAAGAATCAAAAATCATGATACTTCCCCTGTTATGGCCTTCATCTACAACCAACCCTACGATGCAATGCAACTCACCGAAACATAGGCAAACAAAAAAAAGCACTTAGAGAGCACAAACCTCCACCAAGGCACAACAGTAACCAGGAATTTGGAAATATTCATGCAGATTTCTCCAGTATTGCCTGAGTGACTCAAACAAATGCTCTGAGTACCTCTCAGTACTCTGTACCCAGTTGTCTCCTGCACCATCCACTTCAGTATTACTATTCAGCCCACTGAGCCCCCAGCTCTACCCCTAAACAAAACCACATTGTGTCATCACTACTCCAAACGGATTATTATTTTTATTTTATTTCAAATAGCGCGAAACAAGTAATGTCACCAAAATAAAGCCACCTCTCAGATATGCAAAAACCTACCTCTGG
Organism: Lophius americanus; assembly: GCA_037951165.1. Lineage (NCBI taxonomy): Eukaryota > Metazoa > Chordata > Actinopteri > Lophiiformes > Lophiidae > Lophius > Lophius americanus. The sequence continues at coordinate 875,890 of JBBDHG010000009.1, forward strand.
GTTAAATTTCAAAATCCGTCCTGTAGTTTTTGTATAATCTTGCTCACAAATAAAGAAACAAACAAGCAGACAAACAGACAAATGCATAGCAGTGAAAACCCAAACCTCATTGGCGGTGGTAATAAAACCTTGATTTTATGCATGCTATATACACAATGTTGTGAATAATTTATCCAGAATCTGCATCTGTGCCCACATCCATCACAGAATTGAACTTTATGGATGTAATGCTGAGAAACAAAACAAACTAACACAGATAATCACGCCGTCTCCTCTAACTCATGTTTGCAGTAGTGTCAAAAGAGGAATGAATTGATATGACTCATTCCCTCACAGTCTCATCAGCATCGTGAAAAAACTGTACAATTAAGCATTTTCAGATTTCTTGGCCTTTTTGGGGGCCCTTGAGCAAGCTTTAAGGCAGAGCTGTAACATTTTAAAACCTATTATGCCTGTATGAATATCACACCACTCCATGTATTGGCATGCAATGAGTGCTGACAGAAGGGGAAACAGTTGTTCTTTTATTTTTAGATGCCACTGTCACTATGATAAACCAAGACTTCATTATGCTGCATTTCATAGACCCAAACCATCCATCGCTCCCTTCCTGACCTCAAAATCCAGCATTGCAGCACAGATGTAGGAACAAGAAATTGGGAGGAAGGTGATCATTGTCCCATCACTGAGAGGAATTTGGGTGGGGCCTATTGCTCCTCAAACTGGATTTTATCTCTTACGCATATGGGACAGCAGTGCAGACATCATGAAATGGTGCCAACCTTTATAAAGCGAAAGTGTGAATATCCCTCCCCCTGACATTTGTTTCTATTTCAAAAATGCCCGTCAGCCAACAAGCCAACATCTGTGATCAGCAGAGATTCAGAGATTATAGCTAACAGCAGGCACAAATCTCCTGTGTGAGTAAAAAGAGAAAAGAATAACTGGTGGCTGTGCACGGACTGAAGAATGATGAGGAAGACTGTTTTTAAAGCTTCAACACAACATGAACCGCAGTGAAGTGACACCTAGACAGCTATCATTAACTAGACAGCTATCATGATGTTTTAAGCTCCTACACATAAAAGCTGTAAAGCATACATTTATTTAATGCCGACTCACTGTCACTGTATAGTAATTTACAAGGTTTGCACCACTTCCTCTCATGTTTGCTGTTGGCACAATGAAATCAATACAGACTTTCATGTACCAGACACAAACTTAAGCCATAGATTGTCATCAGTCTCAGCGATTGGTGAAACTTTGATGTTCCTACATTAATTGAAACTGGGTTTACAAGTCCATTAATAATGCCGTAACATGCAAAGCTTTATTGCAAAGTCATGAATACTGATATAGACCGTTTGTCAGCTTAAGGCTCTGCTTAACCGTTCATGAACTGTTTCATTTTTGTAGGAGCTGAGGAATCTTGCTCCGGTTTACACCAGGTTACCACAATAAAAGCTCCTCATGATCAATTCTGATCGTCCTTGAATAAAATCAACGGCATTCACTATAAAGGCAGAGTACTGGTCTTTGTAAAACATACAAGTGCAGCTTCATCCAAAGCTGCACATACTTGATGCTGTTAACCCAGTTTCATTGTTGAGTCTTTGCCACAGGCTCCGTAGATTATTAGTTTCTGTTTGCAGAATGAATTATAAGAGGCTATGTCCCTTTTCAGTTTAGGTATGAAGAGCTACCTCCTGTCTGCCTGGCAGGGAGGTCCTGCTGGGATGAGGGATGTCAGCCTGTCACCCTGATGCATGGCAGCTGTTTCCTGCCTGCACCAGCTTCTATAAATAGCCAAATATATCACCTAATGTAGGCCATTTGGTCAAACTGAGACTAAACAGGGCAAGGGCTCAGGGGCTACATATTTCTTTTTCACCTTAAACTAGTTTCTCATGAAAAGGTGTGTCACTGCCAAAGTTTGAATATTTGCCACTTCTTTAAAGGGAAGGTCCATGTGCTTTGTTTTCTGGGATATTCAAATGAAAACTCTCACTCAGTTGGTGAAAATAAATGACAGCAATGATGTCCTCTGCTTCCTTCAACTTACACACAGAAGAGAGTGATTAAAAGAGTTAACCTGGAAGATTTTACCTCGCAGAAGTTTATATTGTGTAAACTTCATGTTACTATGTTTTCTTCCAGACTGTTTTTTGCTGTGTATGTAGTCTCACAGTTTGACAGCGTACATGCAACTTGTACATGAAATTGTGCCGTTTGATCGTAAGTCTGTTACCATGTATCAGCACTTGAACGATAAATTTCAGCTGATTTAAAAAATATATATATTTCTGGCTTATTTGTGGTGGGCACAGAAAGCCTTAACAAAAACACACCAGTACATCAGTACTGCAAACCACCAGATTGCAAAAATTGTACAGTTTTTTGCTCGCTTCTTATATATATATTAAATATACATACATATACATATATATATATATATATATATATATATATATATATATATATACATATAAATATATATATACATACACACACATATATATATATATATACATACACATATAAATACATATAAATACACATATATATACACATATATACATATATATACACATATATACATATATATACACATATACGAATTATAAAATTCAATGATAATTGAGAATACAAATAAAATATTTATTTTAATTGTAGTCTCAATTAAAATAAATATTTTAATTTACTAAATGTAAATTAAAATATTTATGACTAAATGACTAAATGTATTTGAAAAGTTTGTGCCCATCCGTTTCATTGCTTCTCTCCTGCTGCTTCCAGTGGGCTCATATAACTAAGCTTTGTTTCATCCAATCTGTTTTCTCCACTGCAGTCTCTGGGTGAGACATCTACATGTGGCAAGCAGCATCAAGAGTGGAGGCCTCGGCTATTATAATAAAATGGCACGATTTTGTTGATAGTCATATTTTTTAATCATAAAATTAACCAATCAGATTTCCAAGTTGCCATTTAGGGCGTGTGCTTTGACAGGCCAGTGGTAGCTAGCTCGGCCAATAGCTGGCCGAGCGTGTTATAAGGCGTCTTCGTGCTGTCAGTATAACGTTTTCGGAAGCGATAGATTTCTTCTCCTTGCAGCTCCTTTTCAACAAATTAAAACTTATTGACAGCATGTCCGCACTGACCTCCAAGTCATATGGAAAATGATTGTATATTGTAAGTCTCTAGGATCGTCATATTGGTATATTTGTTTATAGAAAGAAAAGAGGACAGACTCTATAGCTCCAGATAAGGAGCAGTTTTGGTGAGTTTAATTTTTAAGTATCTTAAATAGCTGTTGATTATTGCTTGCTGAAGATGTTTGCCGGTGTTGTCGTGGGAATGAGATCAAGATTCCGGCTTACGCCTGATAGAATGTATTTTATGCCAACAGAAATGCTGTTGAATCCTATTTACATTTGATGGCATTTTTGTTTTCTTGTTGGTTGTATGATGATGTTGAACCTAAATTTAATCACTTAATTGCACTAGATAAATGTTACTGTCTCTTCGAATATAGGCTTGTGACACGTCTGACAGCAGCCTGTATCTGTATGAGAGGACAGCATAATTGAGGAAGTATTGTGTTAGGCCCAAGTGGATAAACCACGGTCTGCCACTGCATTCTGATAAGTTTTCTACCACGGTTGTCAAACATTCTTACACTCTATAAATCAGGTTTTTTTTCTAATTTATTTAATTGAACTCCCAGCAATCTAATTTGAGGTCCACTCCTTTATCAGGGTTGATCCAGGTTTCAGGTATGGCAATTGATGAAAGTAGTGTGAATTATCTTAAGTATTCCTTGATGTTGTTGAAATTGGCATACAGGTTTCTGCTGTTGGAATGTATTAATGATAGTCTGACATTTTCCTTAATGGTTTGGTTGTGCTGTTCTTCATTGCAGTAGCAGCAATTGTCATTGATATTAGAGAAGAAATTATTGTCCGGGTCTATTTCATTTTCCATGACCTTTACGTTGTAGTCAGTGTATTCAAATTATATGAATTAATCTTTTCTATGGGTTCAGACAACACATGCAATCTTTTCACCTCCCACATGCATCAATGAGCCTGGGGCACCCATGACCGTGTTGTCGGTTCACCCAGTTGTGCTTCTAGACCACTTTCATGGGCACTAACAACTGTAGACTGGGAACACCCAAGAGGACCTGCAGTTTTGGCGATGCATTGACCTAGAGGTCAGATCATGTTGCGATCACTCAGATCTTTACCAATTTCCATGCTTCTAACACCTTAAATTTGAGGACAAGTTATTTATTTGCTGCCTAATATGTCCCACCGACTGACAGATGCTATTGTAATGAGATTATCAATGTTATTCTGACTTCACCCATCAGTGGTTATAATGTTGTAGCTGATCAGTGTCCCTCAGCTACACTTTTTATAGCGTTTCCATTATATTCTCTGTTATATATGTTTTGGTCACTAAACAAAGAATCCTATTAATGCTCCAGTGTTGAAATTGACATGTGAAGTGAAACTTGTTCTGTTGGACTGTATGGACTGTCCTGAAATATGGCAACGATATTTGTTTCCCAAACATAAGATGATTTACAAACGGTTTAATTATTTCTTAAGCTTAATTGCGGATAGTGGTAACACACTCGAGGGGTAGGTTCGGCTTATGACAAACAAGATCCAACAAGGCGAGCTTATTGAAGTTGAAGGCAAAAAAACCAAAATGACAAATCCTATTATGCCATTAAAGATGCTATCAATTTTAAACAATCTTTTGGAAGGGTAAGGGAAACGGACATGTTTGTCTAGTTATTTATAAAGTGCAGGTTTAGCTCCTACCGAGGAGACACACTACGCGGGAAGATCTCAACTGCTTCAGGATTGCATTTCGAATCTTTTCTCCCTTTTCAAGGTAGTGGAAAACCGTACACAGTTTATCATCATTTGTAATTTCCCCCTCAGCCAATTGTCCATAATCCCTTTGGAAGAGCTAAAGAGTTAGATTTCTGGCATGCAGTCTTATCTATAAATAACGGCCACAGAGGAATGGCAAGCGGCTGTTTTTTACTAAGTCACACATTTCGGTCAAATCACAAAGACATGCAGGCAAGTTAGCGGAGTTAAGCGCCACCTAGGCAGTTAGCATTAATAATAGCACATACTGTAATCAACTCCATGTCGGGCTTAGTCTCATTTCTTGTACTTTCAGACCCTCTGCCTCATGTTTTAAGAATACAAGAGAGACACACTACACCATTAATATTTCTGATGTATCTGCTGTGTGATGTTGACTCCTGTGTCCTCTTGTCATTACTGTCCTCTGGAGGTTTCAAGGGAAGCATGCATGAGGATCCTGAGGGGATATCCAGCAGGAATGTGACATTCAGTTACCTCCAAAGGTGAAGTGTTTTCATTAGGACATGAAAATCTATTTTTGCATGGATATGTACATCTATAGTTTACTCTTCCACGCTGTTCCCCACAATTTTGAGTGCACATGTTGCAGACAGAAAACATGCGGCATCGCTGTCGTTCAACTCCCATCGTCTTTTCTATGAAATGGAATCCATCAAAGTTAATGGGCTGTTATCATCGCCACAAATACACTGCCACACGTCCCACTGCTCTCTCCTGAGTATTCAACTCCCAGTCAATGGGATGTAAAGAGAAATAAGCTTCAGCAACACAATTTCCCATGCCATTAACAACTCTAAGTGAAAATTGGAAAAATCCAAAGAAACAGAAATCAAAAATCTTTGGAGACTTCAGAGGAGAAAGATTCATCAGGAGTTCATGAAACGTACCGCCAATACCCCTGACGCTGTGTTTCAGCTAAGCAACAACATCATCATCTTGTGAAATATTCATATTTGAGTATGTCACACTCTACCCAATATGCTATGTGCTAGAAAGATTAATTTACCAAGTAACCAACCTTACCAGCTTCAAATGGAGTTCAATGCATGCTAAATAACTACTTATCTTCAGGCTGTGTGCTGCTGGAGTTCTGATTATACATCACACAGGCACACAAATGCTCGATGAAGACTCTTTCGGTGCCTGGCATGGCGGCTCTCCAAGAAGTCCCCAGTGCATTTGTGTGCTTGATAGGAGGTTTTAGCTGTAGCATTCCCCGAAGACAATTTGTAGACCCCAACAGATGGAGAAGTCCAATTAGAAAGCAGGCAAATGAATGGAAGAAATGGGAGACAAATGTTCCAACTCTTTCTGTCTCCCCTAGGACTGACAGCTAATCTTAGAGCACAGGTACAAAACCAACATCCCTTCTGTTTTGGATTTGAAACATGATTTAAAAAGAAGAAGAAATAAAACCTGTAAAGCTGGCCAGGGAAAAGTGGCTGTGATATGATTTTTTTCTTTTTTTTTTAACACTTTACAGTCAAATAGGAACAGGTTGAATTTGATACAGCTTGCTCTCACTCCACTTCTGCTGTAGGCTATGTATAAATATCTCCTTCTTTTCTATGATTCTTCAAGGGCAGACATCCCACAAAGCAATTGCTTTGCCGTTAGCCAAGATCAAAAAAACTAGAAGAAATGAAAAAGTGCTTAAATATAGCAACCCCAAGGGATAGTGGGAGGAAGGGTGCGCTGTAGTTTGATTAAAATGAATAACCTTCATTCACACATGATTTTTAACGGCACATTTGAGGTCTTCTTCTTGTGGTGGAACCAAATTTGTGACTATACTCTGCCTGTCCTCAGTGTGTGAAGATCATTAAGACACTGAGGAAGAATTGGCTGTGTGCCTGTCCTCTCCTGTAACAAAGTTATAAATTATGGGAGTTATGTCTTGAAGTACACATTTCTCCCACTGACCAAGGGTCAGTTTAATTTAACTTCAGCCACCCCTGCTGTGAAAGCTCAACAAACCTGTTGACGACTGATAGATTGGATGCAGGAATAGTCTTCATCAGCAAAATTACATTTCAGTTGTGTTGTGAGAAGTATTCTGGAGTGAAATGGAAAAAGTAATGACATCCCCAATGTACATGAAGTGACGTGGTGCCGTTGTGGAGGTTGTGGTTATATCAGCAGCCAGCAGCTCTACCCTGCCTTTGGAGCCAGTCGGCAGCTGGTAGAAGAGATTCGTATTCCCAATACGTCCCTAAAGGTTCTCACTGGTCTGTGGTACCGCCTGTTATTAGGGCTCACTGCTGTCACCAGTCTTGTTGTGTTCACACTCTCTTGTACTGAGGTACTGAGGGAGCGCTCAGTACATTTCTACGCTTCACCACTCTTTGTGTCTCCTCCCAACCTTTACTATTCCCATCAGCTTCACTGTGAGATTTTTTGAAGTACCAATTTGAACGCGCAACTGTTTTTATTGAATGAATGGAATTTTGCACCTTGACGTTTGTTTCAAATATGCTCCTCGAGGAATACAGAAATCTCACTTTCATTGCTTTGACAAATAATCTGAGGCCATCTCTGTATTGAGTTCTGTACATACAGTTTTCAATGCGAGGCATGAACTATCCTGTATGTACTATTTGTGTGGTTGAAGAGAAGGCAAAATTGATGAATTTGAAAAACATTTACATTTAAAAAACTCAACAACTAGTCATCCAGACATCATGACCCACTTGCTCAAGATAAAGAAACAAAAAACTGAATTTATGTAAGCAGGTCCATGAAGGAACTATTTATTTCCTCACTGTGCAAAAGGAAACATCTACTATACTCATGGAGGAGAGGCGCTCTTCATAACATTGGATGGAAATACCTGGGGCATTTTCCTCCAGCGAGCTGTTACATTAGCTAGCTTAGCTTGCTGCTTTATTGCACATTAATTTAACTGTCCCACATGAAACTGTTCACAAAATGGTCTTTAAAAAAAAAAAAATGAAAGGAGGAAAAACACCAGTGCTTAGGATCTGCTGACTATCTGGGTAACTGCGTCCTGTCTGGGAAAGGGCAATGCTCTTGAGTCATTTGAACAGAATTGTTGCCATTCTGAGACTACACTGTAAATTCGACGAAGCTGACTTTCAGTGAGGGAATTGATTGCCTCAAAATTTCAGGTAAATTAAAAGCTGAATAAAAGAAAAACTGCATTTCCCTTCAAAATTTTGAAAACAATAACACTGACTTTTTTTTTTGTTACGGAAACTGAACCTACTGTGCATGAGGTAAGACTGATCAAATGATTTCAAAGAGTCAGCTGTACAGTTGATCGCTCCAAAAAACTTGGCAATACACACCACAGTGATGGATAGTCACTTCCGTGGGTATGAAAAATTAACACTTCTGACACATAAATTATTAAGTAGTCCTCAGAAAATGAGATTGTAGACAATCAAGATTAGAGGGTTTGATATTGATGTTATGTTGGGTTCAAACACAGGACCCAAAGGCAGACTCAACGAGGCAAATAAAAGTGAAGAGAAAAACAAACCTTAAAGATCCACAGTAACAGGTACAGTGGTTAACAAAAAATGTCAAGCACTTCAAGAAAATTCTGAAGCCCAAATGAGAGTAATCCAACAAAAGGATCCAAACACAGGATAAATTAAGAAGAGATAAAACGAATAAGAAAACAAACCTTCAGGGACAAAAACCAGAAGGGGAACACAAGAACATGTGCATTGTGGAGAACACAGAAATATTCAGAGAAATACTGATTGGGAAGGGGTGACATCACTCAATGATGTGGAGGGAAAGCAGAGGAAGGACGGGAAGAATTGCTTTTTACTTTAATGTTTACACATAAGAGTTGTTCTCGCCATTATCAAAATTCAACTGAAAAACATCTTTCAAAAACTCCCAGCCAACTTCTATCAGAGCCCATTCTTCCGGTTTTATAATTGTGTCTTCATGCTATAAATTTGAACTTTCCAAGCCCAAGCACAGAAAACCCTGATAACACTGTTATGACATCATCTGGTTTATTTTCTCATACTTGACAGAGCTCCTCCGGAGCCACAGAATAAATACATCTTTTTATACGGACTGAACATTTCTGCTCGTGATAAGGGAACCGGTTTTCACGAGCGGAGATTTTAAAGCCACACTTTGAAATAAAAAAAAAAGCAATCAAAACTTTGTCCCACTAATCTCTAAATTCAGATCTAAGTGGCTAATTACTAAAACCGGCACATTGAAATTTAAAATTCTCTATGTCTGTTTGTGGTAAGAAGCCAGATTCTGGTAGTGGGTTCTTTTTCGTTGTCTTTTTTAAAGATTATTTTTATATACAGTAGCAAGTGACTGCGTGCAGTGCAGAGTTAAGGGGGCATTTGGTGGAAGAAGCTGATATCCAGTGGCTGCTCTGTGTGGGATCGCACATCAAAGTTAATCTTGCACAGTCTGCTCTGGCGCCGTGGAGCACTAATCTGCTGTCAGTATGATGAGGCTCCTGGACCAGTTCCCCTTTCCAAAACGCATGGACTGATCTGCCAAACCTTTCATGTTTTCCTCTTCCCCTTCACCTGACCACACAATAAAGGTCACAGGGGTCAAAGGCAGATGTGTACTGTATGATTGAAACCAGTAATTGACGGGTTCGGTCTGTTGTGTCTCTGTGAGCAGCATCCCAACGCCTTTTCATTTGAAGTGAGAATTTACTCTACACAGAAGAATATAAAACAACAAAGCAGACCATGAGAAAAAATGGATTCAGAATATCAGCAGCAGTAAACAGTAAAAAGTCCTTATCTATGGTAATAAAGAATATAAACAGGTTCTTACATATGGATGTGTATGAAGCAGTGTAAAGTAAAATATATACAAAAGGTGGAGCAAAGCAGGAAGTCATAGTGCTCCAAATATGGCTGAAAACTGCTATGAGGATCTTCTGAGGACTTTATCGCTGTCATAACAAACACACACGCACGCACACACACACACAAACACACACACACACAAACCATGAGCTGTCACAATAGGTCTTAGCCCCTTTGACCCCACCCCAGGACCTCTTGCAGCAGATCTTATTTAACTCACGGCCAGCTCAATCAACACTTCCAATACTCAAGAAAATACTACTGCTCCCGCGCTCTCTCTCACATGCCGATTAGCCAATGATGAATAGGGAATGGATTCATTAGCATAATCTCTTGCTGGTCTTATGCTTTCATTTTATTATCACCTTCTTTCATAATCCACAGTTCTGGCACCCCTTCATGCTTCCGGCCGCTCTTTCATGTCGGTTTGCCCTCCCCATTCAGCCACCAACAAGTGTATTAGCACTATCAAAGTTTTATACTGATATATATTTTTAGCGCCTAGTTTTCTAAAGTTATGTAATGGTCAGATAACATGGGGTGAAAAAATGGACTTAAAGAAAAGTTTGAGTGAGTTAAGCCAGGTTTCATCATATCTGGGCTGATCGAAGATTTGCATCAGCCCAGAACCTCCTCTGACACCAACAAGTTATTATTCCTACATTTAGGTGCTTGAGGGTAGCATGCTATTTCATCGATCCCCGTGGATACTTAAACCTCGTAAAACCCTTATTAATACAGAGTAGTAATTCACCTAGTCATTAAAAGAAATTGCCAGAAGGAATTGGTTATAATCACATGATAAGGAGATAAAGTAGAGGTGACTCAGCATATAATAATAGTGAAATAGGGTCCCTTTTTTGCACAGGGCAGCAGTTGCTTCCAAAATCTCAACTGAAAAGCAAAAGAAAATCAGAAGACAAGAAAAATGTCAAGCAGGGCTGTGCAAGCACTGAATGATAACAGAAAAGTGGGAGAAAAGGAAGGAGAATGAATCGTTTCATCTCCACCTTATAGTTAGAGTCAGGCAGGTTTAGACAGAGGAAGGGTGAGTCAAAGTCAGGAATGGTAAGAGCGGTAGAGAGTAAAGCTTTTTATCAAGCCTGACTCTTAAGAAGATCTCCCAAATGAGAGAGGGCACTCATGCTAATGTCAAAGCCGTGGTGATAACTAGCCGCCTGGTTTTGCGGGTTGAGGGTTAAGCTCGGATTTAGAGGGCTGAGGGAATACATGTTTGATATGTGAGCAGGAGAGAGCTGAGGTGCCTTTGCCAGAGCTATACTTGGGGGATTATTCTATATAGTTTATCTGTGTCTGCATGGATAAAGGAGAGGGCTTTCACTAGCCTCTATTGGCTGTGTTCGGTTCCTGAGACTCCAGGGTGAGTGTTTAGCCAAAGAATCAAAGACAAATTGGCACTGATGCATCACAGAGTCTTCATATACAAGGCATTCAAACCAACTGACGTGTGGTGACGCTTGCCATGGTTGTTTCTTTGCACGTAACATGCTAACCTCCAGCTCTACCCATCACCTCTCATAAATCTTAGACTGGATCTCAACCAGATTGTCGAAAGCACTGAAAACGATCAGAACCTAGAGCCGTGATGAAGAAAAATCTTGTGTTTTGATCATTTGAAAAAAAGGAATTAACTTGAGGAATCTCGGTTGTCTGATGTAAATATATATCGGTTTATTACAGATAGATCTGTTATAACAGAGAATATTCCGGCACGCTCAGGTGTGAGTCTCATCCCAGAATCCTCCCATTCAGATCCAGCAGGATCCTTATATGCTTACAATGTCAGGGCCAATATACCAGGTCAGGCTATCTGGTCCTTCAGACTGAATGCTGCAACCCATCACTCGCCAGACATAACATGAGGAAATACGTCAGAAACAAGTAGGGCAAAGGTAATACTTTCATTTCCCTAATAAGCAGTCATTCCCCAATCGGAAGATCAGCGGCTCAATCCCAGTCCCTGCAGCCAACATGTCAAAGGGTCTTAAAGCAAGACCCCAAACCCAAAATAACTGTCATAGGGGCTGTCCACCGCTCCTTAGGGATGGGTTGAATCTTGTCCTCATAGAAAAATTAAGATTTATTAAAAGATCAGTCAGTATGACTACCCCCTCACACACTTGGGCCACAGTTACTAGTCATACCACTTTATTATTCCCACCTTTCACAAACACTCAGTCTCAATTATCCACTTCACACTGCTCATTCAACCAGGTCCATCAATTCTTCACCAATAGTGAATGGCTTCTTAGCTTAGCAATAGGGTTAGCCACCAAGTATGATGCTCTCAGTGCACTCGCATTTGTTGATGTGGTAGCACTCAGTAATTGATTCTGTCCTTCTTGTTCACGCTTTTTTCTTTCAAAATACTCAAAAGGCTTGTTTTTTAATGCAGGGTGCTTGGTCTCCAAGTGCCGAAGCAGTTTTGAAGGCTTCATTGCCTCATTAGAGAGCCGGTCGCCACATATTATACAGAGCGGGCTTGATGCGTGGGAATCACCTGTCCCGATAAATCCACATTTTAAGTAGGACTCCTGGTATTGTCTGTTAAATGCACTTTTCTTTTTCTTGGAAGTCGTAGACTCTTCTTTGTCTCCTCACTGGGCCTTTTCACCTTCGCAAAGAAACTTTCCAAAAACGTTTGTTTTTTACTCATTTTGCTAGCTTGTGGGTTTAATTTTAGCGGGAACATATCACAGGACTGAGACAATTGTCTTGACATGCATCAAGAGTGAGTCATAGGCGGATGTAACGGAGAAAATCCGGTAATTTTTCAAAATAAAACATCTTTCAGAGTCAGATAATAAATAAAACAGAAATAATGTAAGTTATTTATTCTTTCTGTGCGGCCCAGTAACAAATGACCCACGGACTGGTACCGGTCCGCGTTGGGGTTGGGGACCTCTGCTCTAATAGATTAATTATCAAATATAATCATCTGCTAATACACATAGATCTTCACTCTCCCTGTCTTCTGATTGAAAGGCATTTAATGTATGTGTTTTAACCCATTGTGCAGGTGATGTTCACCTATCCCTATAAGCTATAGTTGTCCTTCATTGTAGCTACTGTTCACAGTCTCTCAAACTTGAGTGCACTATTTTTCCTAACACATGCTTTACACCAGGCAGTGCGGTCTCTGCTATCGCTTTTTTACCCAACTCCCCATTATATTGTGTAGTTCTGCCAGCCTTCTCTTCTCTCCCTTATCACCTACAGTGAAAATCTAACAGGCTAATCCCAATGCCTGCGGGGACCCCCCCCCCCCCCCCCCCCCTTATGATGTCTTATGATGTATATCTGAGGGATAGCATCAGAGCAGGGTCCTATCAGCCAACACACTCTCAATCCCATCAGTCTTTTGGAGTCCAAATCCAAGAGAGGTAGTGTTCTGGATGTTATGCTCCTGGGTTTAAGACAGAGATGCAGTTGAGAACATCAAAAAAGGTACCTGGTGATCCTGGTGGGATCATGTTGGAGATAGTGTTCATTTATTGTGCTTGTGATTTGTGGAAACCTTGTGATTTATGGCCCCCCGAGATTACATTGCAGTGCTACCTACTGTAGCTGTACTATTGTTTGAGAAATTGTTGCATGCCATCAGTGATGGTGCGCGTCAATCTGAGATTTTATTTCACAGTCTATTCCAAGATAAATACAGAATGTGCATAATATTTTAGCAGGCTGACCGAAATAAAAGAAACTGATTTAACATCTCGTTCATCAATTACAATGTACACCAACAAGAGTTTTCCTTTCTTCATTTAATTACACATACAATTTATTTGATCAGTAAATGTATTTTTTTGCTGCATGTCTTTCTTTCTTTTGCTGGTAGCATTCATAATGAGTACTGGAACAGGAGGTTCTTGTTTTAACAGATATTTCTTATCGGGGCTCTGTCATATCCAACCTCAAGACCTTTCCTAGAGTACTCCATAAATCTTCACAAATACAACCCTGAAAATGTATATCTTATGGTCACTCATGTTAACATGGATATATGACACACAGACAGTAGAATCCATTTTCGTGAGATTCTGAATTTGTAGTTGTATGAGCAAGATTGAGTTCACGAGGAAAATTACTTTTTTATACATCTATTATTTAGCTGTCAGCAGGGATGAATATTGTGCTCTCTCTGCCTTGTGGAGAGGTGTTTAGAGAGCCGGACTGACGCTGAACATTGCTCCATTTATCCTTGTCATTACTTCTGGAAAAGGATGAACCTTCCTCAGTTGGTCAGTTTAAGGTTTCATCACTTCTGTATCATGTTCTCATATAGGATTTTTGATGTGTGTCCACTCTGACACTTTTTTGATCCTCTGCTGTAGCTTTATACTTCACATCACACCCTCCAGAGATTTCCCCACTCCAAGGGTATCTGATTCTTCCCGACCTTGCCACTATCCTGATGTCCTCGCAGACTTATAATTTCTATCGCTGTCATTATCAACTTTTGATTGGTACATTTAGTGACAGTATCAGAGTTTCCAGGTAATTGACAGGTTTTGGTCTCATAGGTTTAGAGGGCTTGTCTGTGCTGCAGAAACCATTGAACTGTGAAACTGAGCGAGTGAATTACCCCAGGAAGCAGTGATAGGAGCTTGATGTCTAATGGGATGGATGGTGAAGGTGACAAAGAAAATCGTTGATTTGCAGAATTGGTAAAGACAAGTTGAGGACACGAGATGCATGTTTGTAATTTATGCTTGTGGTTGACCTTGACATTTTTCATGCAATTAAGGATATTCTTTTCCCGATGAATGTCATGTTTTAACATCTCAAAAGGGTATTCCATAATATTGTTAATGTGAACAACATGCAAAAACAGATCCTAATGAATGTATCTCAAGACCGTTTCCCCTGCTTGCACATAATAAGAGATATACTCGATGGGAATGCGAAGATAAAAAAAATCTCATTGAAGATTGAAATGAATTTAGTTTCATATTATCAGATTGTACGCCCTTCAGCAACTATTGGCATGAAACCACAGGGATAGATGGTGCATGAGATAGCACAGTGTGTTTAATTCATCTTGACTCTAATCAGCGGACAAATGGAAATGCTAAATGTATTAATCAAATTGGTTTCATTCCATTGCATCTCATTGAAATATCAAAGTGAAGTAGATCAAAGCGCAGTTTGATGAGATTCAGTTTCTTTAGCATGACAGATTTAATAGGTTGGGACCACACAGTCCAGTAGATCCAGGATCACACGGTTTTTAATTATTTCGAACACCTTTACTTTCATTTCTTTCTTCAATGGAATCAAATGCTGCGAGACCGCATTTGAGTTCTATTCAGACCCTCTGCTTAACTATTACCCAGGACTATACTCACATCAGCAGATGATGATTTACGTCAATTCAAGGTTATTATAGCCCAAAATGACAATGCATGTCTGTATATCTTCAGGGAATTTATTAATTCAATATCTCCGATATGGTCTTTCTAAATTCACCATAAAATGACAATTAGTTTGTTCAAGCATGTTCTTAAACAGCAAACATGAAATCAGACTGATAAAATACTTTCATGATGACATTTTGTATTCATGGAAAATAGTCTTATTCAATCAGATCAACTCGACCTTTTAGCAAAGCTTATTTCTAGAAAACTATTTGGCCCTTTATGGACATTTTACGTTCTATCGAGTTACATAGTTCTGTTAACTAAGTCGTCACATGCTTTAATATAAAACAAAAATCCTACATAATGAATAGGACCTTCTCAATAGCCATGGTTAAGACCTCGTCCTCTGTGGCCCCTTTGACCTGTGGTGTTCCCCGGGGCTAAATCCTTGGTCCCTTACTTTTTAGCATATAAATGCTACTACTGGGTCATATTATAAACAGGTTCAGTCACATGGCGCATTTTTGAATTTCGAAGAAATAGAGATGCAATGGGCTCAGTTAAACAGTTGAGTAGGTTATTGGTAACAGGCCACAATGGGCATCTCAACAGCCTATTATCTACACCAGCCAATTTTAAAACTGAAATTCTTCTGCGACCCTAAAAAACTGTTAATCACAACCCTGATCAATGCAAAAGACTAAAATGAAGCACTTCCTTTTATTATATTTCATGAATAGAACAGTTAATGTGGGCCTACGACTGTGCAGTGCAATTTTATAATACATCCACATACACCTAACAGTTCCAATATTTAAAAAATAAGATTATTAAGCCCCTATCCTGAGAAAGTCCATTTTCAGGTTGAATTAGTCTAACATTTAGCATTTCTTCCAATACATGCACTCACACGCAAAGCACTACAATGCACTATGATTGGTCTAGTTGCTGCATAATGAATAAAATAGAAATAAAGTAGCTCAACATATATTGTAAAAACATAAACACAAAATATGGCAAAATAAAATAGCTGTATAATCAAAGTGGGGAAAATTCAAAGCAGAACTATATAACGGTGAAACTGCCAGAAAACTAAAAACATTGAGTATGTTCAAATGAAAATGAAGTAGCCTACAGTAGTTTCAATGATCACCTCGCGTCTGTAGATGCACACGCAAACATTTAAGTTCAATTATATTACTGCACTCTAAGCCATGAAACATAGATTTAATTTGCATTAAAAGAGTCTTTTCCTCTTGAAAGAACTAAATAATTGCACTAACATATTTGTAGAAGATCTTGGGGTTTCATAATGTTGTTTTTATTAAATGTAACATAAGTGATTAGCACATGCAACATAATTATGTTCAGTAAATTAAACATAACTTTGTTAATAAATTCAACTTAACTGGATGATGTAGCACTTAATTAAGAATTTTTTCTTGCCATTTGCTCAAAAGTATTGTGGAATAATTACTTTTCTTATAATTTTCCCATCTATTCAACCTCCCTTTTGTGGGGCCGATGGCCATATTTAAGTAAATGTGGTGTTTGACTTCTGTGTACATTTGGAGGGACATATACAGGTATATGCAAAATACATATACGTAGAGGCAATCACACATATACACATGCTGAAGATATATGCAGAGGATTTAGAAAGGTGAGGAATTTGCATGAGAAGAAAGTCAAATAAAATAAGATTTAGTTGTATGTTGAAACCCAGGAAGAGGATGCTGGAGTTGCCATAAAGAAGATGCAGGCGGATGATTGGATTTTTTAAGCTATTATAAAAGCCCTCTCCGCTGAAAGATCTGCCACAATCCTTTTCAGATCCTAATTGTCAGCACTGCTAAGCCGTCGTTCGTGAAATCAACTGCCATGTCAGTCGGTGGGACAGCAGGACTTATTTTAGACCACTGTGATTGCCTCAGAAACTGAGACTGTTCTCACTCAAGATGTGTTCGTGTTTCAGCAATGCACATTGCCAGAAAAGGTCAGACTGATTACAACGCAGACTAATTTTACCGAAAAATATTTTAATTAATGGTCGTTCTTTTGTTGTTGGTTTTTTTTTTTTAAAGGAAATGTTTTTTTCTCACTGTATGTGAGAAGAGAAACTAACAAATAAGATCTTAGTAAAGTCCAGATATCAAGCCTTCCACTAACCAGATGGTCGTCAGATTTCAGACACAGGGAAGACAATCAAGGAACAAGATTGCTTTTTTAGGAAGAGGGATTGGTTTAACTAGACATAACATTAAAGGCATTTTCTCTCTCTCGCTCTCTCTCACACACAGACACACATCCACAGGGGCGAGTACATGTTCTCATGGCTGCTTGTGTGTCTGTTCCAGTGTGTCCAGGCGTGGCCATGTTTTTGGGTGTCGGCATTCTTTGTGAAGCCGTGAGGTCATGTACAAAAGTCAGTCTCGGAGCACCCCCTGATGGAATACCGCACCGCTCCTAAGGTTAACCGCCCAAACTCTGCCATGATATGAGGACTCATGAATGTTTGATTGGTCTATTATCCAAGCTAGGCGGGGACATTCTTGCCCAGCACCTGGAATTCAAATGTTCATTTTAGTCTGACATGTGCCCTACATCGTCTTAAGCAAAACCCCAGTTTCCCTCTCTCTCACCATGCCGGTTTTCATCTGTTTTTAAGCCTGATGCAAGTGCACAGTGCAGTATGGTTTCAGGTGGATGGAGCTGGGGAATTGATACTCAGTCATTCCGACACTTCTTTTCCTCTTCTGCATCGTGGATAAGGATCTGGCCATCCATCTTTATGTTTCAACCTTGTCAGCCCAGGGTAGCAAATGTGGATACCTGGTAGTCAGAGACAGCACAAACAAAGCAGTAACATTAATTTAATCTCTTGCAGCTGTTAATTCCTACCTCTACCGTTATCCAGAAGGCAGATATTTGTGTATTTCAGCTTCCACCGTATGACCAATCCATCACTGTTAGTGCTGCTCTCCAAAACGTGCTACGCTTTGCTTTAAAAGACGATTCGCCAAAAGCACTTCAATACATTGTATTCCGCTGTCGACTGTTCAGACTTATCTTCCCATCCAGGAGCATCTTAATACTCAACCAACTGGAAAGAAATACACAGGAGCTCCCGCATTTATGTGTTGTCCTGCATTTTTTTAATCTAGATCTCTTAATAGGCTGTCATCGGTGCATCTGAAATCTATAATTGACACCTCCTGTCAGGCTTCACTGGTGATTACATAGGAAATTACTTGACCTGTAATGAACTGTAGAACTAATGACATCTGTGTGTGATTACTGGACTTGAAAGCAAACTGCTGTACAAGAAGACCCATCAAGCATGGTATTAAAATGTCCACTTTTACACATTTCCACACAAGGTCTGTGCAAGCCCAGGCTGTTGGGCCCAACCTAATGGAAACCTGGGGCTAATGACTCAAGCCGACGCCAGTAGGCATTAGACAACTTCATTTATGAAATAGTCAACCTCCCGTGTAGCGATACATTCACATTAGCCTGCCTCAGTTGAGAGACACTCAACTGTCACAGCCACTGAGCAATGCTGATGTCCTTTCCTACCTGCATTCATCTTACTCTGTGGAGGTAATGGTGTTCTCAGGTCATTTGTGCAAGAGTTTCTCGATCATTCATCTCTCGCCCACCTGCTATACAGTGCATTGCTGGTCCTCCATAGCAAGGATGGAGGGATGTTTAGAAAGACAAGGGAAAAATGCCTCTGAATCATTCATTTGGACACTTTATGTTAAGCCCCAGTGTTGCCTCTGGCCTAAAGTGTCTGCTGAGAGCTAGTCATAAACATGAAGAATATGTGGACTTGGTTCAAAAGCATTACTTCCGAATTTGTACACGATTATACTAATGTTGTCTATTTTTGTCTTGTTATTATTTAGTGGGTTAGTTACATGTATGTACACATTTCTTTTTTTTAAATCTTCAAAATGTACCGACTCATGCAAATCACTGTTGACAGTGTGTTATGTTATTTCCTCAACATAGCTCAATCCACAGAAACCATTAGGATTTGACAAAGTTGTCTCACACAGTTGGCTGATGAGCCATTAGCCTTGCAAAACGCATCTGTATATTCAAGTTTTGTACTGAGCAGAATATAAAAGTTTGAGCCATCAACTTACTGAAATGGCTGCTGCCGAACGCTGCACGAGCCATTCTTCATCACTTAATGTTCCATACTCTTAAATACATTTTAATGGTAATACTGGAGATCATTTTGGAAAAGAGTCAAACTATATAGTTATCTATCTTTTACAAAGAATTACAAATCTTAAGGATTTGTAATTCTCTCGAAGTTGAGGTTGATGTGTCGGCTAATGTAAAGAAAGTTGAATCATGAAGACAGTTTGATTCTAGCTTTACCTTAAGCACAGACAGCTTCAACTACCTGAAGACAGGCCCATTAATCTCCTTAATGGGGGTAGTTGAATCCCATCTCATACATGTACATCATTAATCTATTCGTGGGGAATGTGGCCTTTTCAACATTTGTGTAACTTAGGAAAAAAAATATGCTTACTTAGATCCATTAAATCAGTGTTATGAAAGATTTCCAAAAAGCTACTCTATGCTTTATCTTGTATATTAACTGTTCAATATGGTTTTGCCACTTATTATCTGTTTTCAGTATCCAAGATGAACTTGGATGTGTAACATTGGGGTGGGTGCAGGAGAACCCAGGAAAACAAAGCTAGATCTTAAATGCATGCAATGTATGAGTTCATGCCTCAAAAAGTAACCTACCAAAAGAATGAATCAATGAATGTGCACTAACTGACTGCACTGACTCCAACATAGTTCAGGCATTATGTGTAAGCTGAGTGTTTATTAAGTTTCACAAGCTCTTTTAGCTTATAAATAATTAACCCTTTTTCGCATGGCATGATTAAATAAACACAGTCAGCCGTGTGTTCAATGTAGATCCAAAAGGCTGAGCATCCTGGTTATCATGTGCTGTTCGCTTTGTGCTTATGGTGCTCCGTTAGTTGCAGAACTAGACACTGTTGCTGGTCTTCTTTGGCTTCATGTTATTCCTTAACACTGAGGGAGTATACTTCGTGCTACGAGGTTAGCCGGTGCATCTGTCACTGTGTCAAAATTTTGTCTTAGAACTGTTACTGATAAAATCTTAGAAAATATTGAGAGGTTTTTATCCACATCGTATCTGTGGTACGCAGGTACACACACCGATCCGCCCGTAATATTATATCCAGGTTAAGTCCAAGTTAAGCACCTGTCAGTCAGGGGGATGTATTAGACAGCAAGTTAACAGTGTGTCCTTGAAAACGATGTGTTGGAGCGACTTTACCTTTGGTTTACTGATGCATGTGTGAGTGAAAACAGGCCAATGTCTGATCCCACAGTTGAACTGTATGTTCTGACTGAAAGCTGTCAGAACATGCAATTCCGCTCAGAGCTGCTTACGGCAAATAGTGGACATACACCAAAATTAGCAAGGTGGTTTTAATGTCATGACTGTTTGTGTATTTGGATGGGCATCTATACCATAGAGTTATTTAATTAAATGAATGGTTGGTCATATGTGTGCCTGTTAGAACCACATACACTAGATAGTTTGGACATTGTTTTGTTTTTTACATGGCAGAGATCATTATATTTACTGACTGCTTTCGGACTGTTTAGAGAATTTATTTTACAAAGAAAACCAAATAACCAAATCCCCAACTCTAGCTTTAACCAGTTAGCCCCTTTTACTTTTACTCGATGTGACACCACACCCTGTGTCGTCCCAAACTGGCCAAGAGAGGTTACAGGGGAGACGTAGCACATTTGGTCACGACTTGAAAGCATTAGCTGCTGCCAGCAGGTGTGTAATTATATATGAAACAGGGTTTTTAAAAGATGAATATCACAATGGGATGTGGAAAGTAGGCCAGGCTTCATATAAAGTCCTATTTATTCCGTGTTCACTTGAAATGTGTGACTTCTTCTTTGAAGCTGTGAAATAATCAAAGGTCACGGTAACTATTTCAAGACTGGTAAAAATAACATTAAACATATAACAACTTCAGATAATAAAACAAGCCTCCAGAGCGCGTCCTATTAAAGGAATATTGTTTTCTTTGTTTTCCTAGATGTCCTCACTCTCGTCTGTTTTTTGTATTTCAGGTATGGTGACATGGTGCCAAAAACAATCGTGGGGAAGGTGTTTGGGTCCATATGCTCTCTGAGTGGGGTGCTGGTCATCGCCTTGCCCGTTCCTGTCATAGTGTCAAACTTCAGCCGTATCTACCACCAAAGCCAGCGGGCAGAGAAAAGAAGAGCCCAAAGGGTACTGATTTCCCTCCTCTCTCAGCCGATATCCTCTTTTCTCTCTTTCTCTCTTTATTTTGGTTCAATCTGCCTCTTTCCTCTGTCCTTCTCATATCCCCACGTAGAAAAATGACAGGACAAAGACTCTTCCAGAATATTAATCTTTTAATGTCTTTCTCTGTATATGTGTATTGGGTGGGTTAAGTTTGCTTGAGAATATTACAATGGAAAAGATCAAGAACAAATGATCATCAGAATATAGTGTCAGCAGCTTTTCAATAGCAATATGTACATTTTTCTCCTAAAAGTGTTTGCTAAGACATAAATTCCTAATGGTAGATTTAAGTATGGCCTCTTCGCACTAAATACTGGCTTCCAGAGGGAGACAGAGCCAATTATTGTGACAGACAAACCCTCAGAGGCTAAAACAGAGGTATGTTTGTTCAAACAGAAAACTCGGCTTGCTAGAATCCGTGCTGTGAAGATTCGAGGCACTAATGCCTATATGCGCTACAAACAAAATGGGCTCCTGATCGACTCACTGGAGGAGGTAACGAGACCAAGCACAGGCTTGGGAGCTGACTGACCGGGGCCTCACTGATGCTTGCATGCCGCTCTGCTTGGACCATGCCACCACACAAGGGGTGGGGGGTTCATGCTCTAACACAGGGGGGTTTTTCATGCTGACACACAGGGGCTGCTGTCATTCCAGTGCTTCAGAGTGATCGTCCTCTCTCTTACATCATGCCTTTCAGCTGCAGCATTGACATGCTCCGTCTACCCTCTTCTCTCTACCATACAGGAAGGCCAGCCGGGCACAGATACCTTCGGGTGAAACACAGTCATTACACTGACACTGACTCATGGCCAAGCTCTGCATGTCTATCCAACAGGGTTTGGAGGGGAAGGAGGGAACTAGATGCTTTCTGGATAGTAAGCTGCCTACGGAGGCTGTCTACTCAGTCTACGTCTCCTCTGGACTCTGTTTTTTATCTGCTGTGTGTTCTGTGTGTTATTTTTCGAGCATCCAGTATGTAGAGCAGACTAACATGACATCTGTTCCATCCCAGATGTGTGCAGGACATCATCAACGTGTGTAGTGTTGTTGTTGTACGGAATCCGTGTCGTGTTTGGTGGAATTTGTACGATCTGTGTCCAGGTGTGCCACTGCTGTTCCAATGAAAGAGTATAAATTTGACTTTTCCGGTCTTTCGTGTCAAATCAGGGAAAGAATGGAGAGGGAAGTTCTATCAGTGAACCGTGTTACCATGAAGCCACTGTCGCTATGCATCTCTAAAGCGCCTCCATTTCACTAGGTTCTCAGTAGATTGGCTGCCATGCTACAGATCAGCATTTCAACCCCCAGTGCTTTGTGTTAACGTCATCGAGCTAGCTGTTGCCTGACTCTCCGTTCCTATGATGAGACTGAACCTTCTAATCCATGCTGTTTCATTTTTTCTCCAAGGCTGCCAAAAAGGCAGGACAAGCCCTGGTGGGGAAGGCTCCCAACCCTCCTTTTGAGAGCCAGCATCATCACTTACTGCACTGTCTCGAAAAGACCACGGTAAAAATTCCTTCTTTTATCTAAACCATAAAAGCTTTGAACACTGGAAAATAAACAATCAGTTTGGGGTTCTATATGTTTACTGTATGGTAGCAGTCTAAAATAGCAGCTCACTGGAAAAAAAAAAGGTGCTCCCTCTGTGTTAAATTGAATCACCTCTGCACTCTTTGCTGTATGAGGCTGGTACAGTGGGTTGCAAATAGAAACAAAGTGGGTTTTTCCATCCATGCACAAACTGTAGAATCATTTCATATGCAGCACAATTTAAAAATAGCTGTTAATGGGATTGGAATAGCTCGAGACTCTTCTCCAGCAGCATGCCAAAGATAACATGACTTGCTCAGCCAGGAACATTGTTCCTTCCCAAACAAACCGACATACTCAAATTTATTTGATCTATAATTTAGAGATGTAAGAGTGTCTTTAATGCTTTGCTCTGACATGAGCTTTACACGTACAGCTCCATCCCCATACAGAGACATGGCTGCAGGAATTCAGTGATTCTCCCAAAAAAAAAAGTTGTATAGGGAAATCTCGATATCCGTATCATGCTTTTTTAGATTGGCAACACACACGTGTGTATCAGGCTTCTCACGTTGTGCATTATGGGTGGCAGAGTGTACTGTCAGAGTGACTGAGGGAACATAGAAAAAAGGATGCACTCATCAAGGCATGGTATCAGCTTCTCAGTTGTGTCTCTCTGCCACCTGCTGGCAGAGCTTGAAACAGACTTGGAATCTGGCCTACATGTCCTGCTCATTCGTCACAGAGATAACAGTTGCGATAGTTTTCCCAGATGGCACTCAATGCGGACATCTGGGCCAATATACTTCCTTTCCCTTGATGATTAATTTTCCAATTATTAAACAATTTTGTTGTGGATTCTGTTCAGTCTGTTTAGTCTTCAGTGTGAAACATCTTCACTCATTGTTCTGCGGAGCCTATCTTTGATATAATAGAGTGATTAATGAGCATCATTTCCACAATATTGCCTTGCAGAATCATGAGTTTGTGGACGAGCAGACGTTCCAGTCCAACTGCATGGAGATATCTGTGATGAACAAGTTGGGCTCCCGTGGGTCCTCCCTGTCCTCGTCACCACATGGTCTCAGCTCCTGCTGTTCCCGGCGCCACAGAAAGAAGAGCAGCTTCAGCTTACCAAGCACAAACAACCAGGAACTCAGCACCATACAGATACGAGAGGGGCCAGCTGTCCACAGGTAGTCTACTAGTCTTTCTGTCTACAGTATATGCACACAAACACCTGATCCTGTCTTATAATTAAGACAAACTTAATTAATTTTACCCTGGAAAATCAAGTGCTCATTTTATAATACATGTATATGCAGTGATCTGTTATAAATACATTCAAAAACAAGTACACTGCTCAAATAAATATTAAGGGAACCCCTTAATCATAAGAGAGTCAATTAAACTTGGGATATTAACTACCTGTTATGAAGTGTAAGCAGTTGTGATCAGTTTTAGCTGCTTTGGTGTAAACAAAAGAGCAATTGTGATTGGACAGGAGTGGACAGGAGAGGCAACAGCAAAATGACCCCCAAAAAGATGATGGCTCTGAAGGAGGTGGCCAAAGATAATTTTTCTCTCCTCATCATTTCTGACTAGTTTTTTTCTAGTTTTGCATTTTGATAGTTTCCTTATCCCTACGGGTAGCACGATGCAGTACCTGCAGCTAATTCAGGTTACACAGGTAGTGAAGCTCTTCCAGGAAGACACATCCATACTTGCCATTGCAAGAAGGCTTAGTGTCCCAACCGGAACAGTCTTAAGAGCTGTTACAAGAATACCAGGAGATACCAGGAGACGGGACGCTACACAAAGAGAGATGGACAGGTCCGTAGAAGGACCGGTATCTGCTCCTTCGTGCGAGGAGGAACCAAAACATTACTGCTCGGGCTCTACAAAATGACAGGCTGCTTGTGTGCATGTTTCTGACAAAATGTCAGAACCAGAATCCATGACGTTGGCAAGGGGGCCCAAAGTACTCTTTTGGGAGATGAGCTCACAGCACAGCACCGTGCAACTGGATTGAATTTCATTAGAGAACACCAGGATGGGCAGGTTCACCAATGGTTTCCCGTTCTTTTCGCGGATGAGAGCAGGTTCACACTTTGCTCATGTGACAGACGTGAAAGAGTCTTGAGATGCTGTGGAGAAAATGATGCTGCTGAAACTTCATCCAGCAGGACCGGTTTGGCAGTGGATCAGTAATGGTCTGGGGAGGCAGATCCTTTGAGGGTTTCACAGACCTCCATGTCTTAGACAACCGTACCCTGACTGCTGTTAGAGAATTCCCCCATTGTCAGACCTTAAATACTGGTCCCGTGGACTCTGGGTTCCTCCTGGTCCAGGACAATGCTTGGCCCCATGTGACCACAGTATATAAGAAGTTCCTGGATGCTGAAAGTGTTGATGCCATTGACCGGTTCTGGCATTCCTCAGACCTGAATCAAATTGAGAACCTCCGGAATTTTATTTTTCAGTGAATAAGACATCATCAAGTATAGCCATAGACAAGTAGAACCACAGACAAGTAGAACCACAGACAAGTAGAACCACAGACAAGTAGAACCACAGACAAGTAGAACCACAGACAAGTAGAACCACAGAAAAGTAGAACCACAGACAAGTAGAACCACAGACAAGTAGAACCACAGACAAGTAGAACCACAGACAAGTAGAACCACGGACTGTACAGGAGCCCACTGATGTCCTGACCCAGTTATGGGAGGAGATCCCACATGATGCAATCCACCATCTCATCGGGAACATGCCTAGACATTGTTAGGAGTATCTTCAGGCACAAGGGGATCCAACACATTATGAGTGATTTGAAATCCAGTACTCAGGGTTTTCATGATTCTCATTTCCATTTACCTTTCTTGCATCATTTTGTTCTCAATCTACTACACAATGTCTATCAATAAAAATTCTTAACTTGAATGTTTCCTTGACTGAGATAAGTCGTGAGATTTAAGTGTTGGCCTTATTTCTTGAGCAGTGTATTTTCCCTGGATAGGGGCACATGTTTTCCATTGGAAGATAATACATACATTTGAATCATCTTGGATATGTATTTATCCGTGTATGTTGTACAGTTATTTTACCATTCCATGTGTGTAAAAGATTCAGTTCACCCAGTAACACCTACCTACTGGCATTTATATACAGATTACAGATTAAACTACAGATAAAGATTAATTTGCCCTAGTTGTTAACCTGCATGTTTAAAGAATAACTGAAAGAAGATAAAACTTACAGACCTGAGAAATGGGTTGGTCTCGGTGTCACCATGTGTTAACTTGATATATTTTCAACTGTTTGTTGCCAACTTTGGGATTCATGTTTAAGATACTCGTGACAATGAGTATGGGATTCCTCAGGGAAGAATTCTGTGGCCATCTTTGCTCTCATTAAATACAGTATACTCCTACATGTTAATATTATCCACCACCACCAGGTCAATCCCATTTTTTTCAATCCCATTTTACCATTGTAATGCTGAAGACACATCAGGGTAATTTTTCTATATATTACAGGCAATGATATTCTCTCATTGCCTGTCTCTCACAGGAAATAATAAATGGATGACTACATTTTTACAATAAAATGAAAAAGGTGTTATTTCAAAAAATAAAATAATACCAATTCTTTATCCACTGAAAAATCATATAAGTACAGTTTCGTCTAGTCACTGGATAAAACCAGCAATTTTGAAAGTCTTTAAAAAATTTGAATTTAAATTTTGATTTCCATCTTAATATAAACTTAATTTTAGAATTATAGCCAAAGCCAGAGCAATGCTGAAATAATTTTTTTTTTGTTACTCATCATTAATACTGCTAGAACTCTTTTTTCCTGGTTTTCCTAATAATTCAGTAAGAGACAGCAAGTTCAGGCTGCTGCAGAGAGACTAAAATGAGGAAATTGAATCAAATTACCCCACTTGATAAAAAAAAAACAATCTAGGGTCCTCCTCAGCTTTTCTATTATATGTCCTAATGTGATCCATAATAATTCAACAACAGTACTGTCTCTTTTGTTCTCCTAAATTCTGGCATTCACTGTCAATTAACCATATAATGGGAAGCTCTCTCAATAAATAAAGTAGATTACTGACTTTTTAAATTGTTTAAATCTGTCTTAAATAGATTATTCTTATACCATTTGTGTTTATTGTTGAATCATTAAGTATTTATTGTTCCCAGCATTGTTTTCTTATTAAGATTTTTTATGTTTTATTAATTTATTAATTTATTTTTTGGATCCGACTTATTCTATCTTTCTTGGGGACTGGAGTTCTCTGTTTATCACTTTGATATCGGTATGTGAAGCACTTTGTGCTAAAAATTTGTATAATATGACTGCTGTCATTAAAGTCGAGTTTTACATATAATGACTTTTTGAAAGATGTGTCATCTAAAAAAAGCTTTATTAATGATATGTGAGTCTCATCCAGAGGTGACAAAATACGTTCTTAACTGAAGTAGAAGTAGAAATTTTTGTTTAAAATAAAGTCTCTGCTTAAAGTAGAAGTATTCATTTAACTTTATTACTTGAGTAAATTGAAAAAGTAGAAACTCTGACATGTACTCAAAGTCTAAAAAGTTTAATTAAAGTTATCCTAAAAGTTTTATTTAAACTTAAATACAACTTCCTACAGGATTTATCCTGAATGGCTGACTGTTATATAGAACACAACGAAAGAAAAACACAAGCGGATAGAAAAAATGTAAGATGCAGGTAACCTCTGTACATGGAGAGTCGGCAGTATAACCCTTTAAATGGACCTATACTTAGTTCCAAAGGGGCCTGACCTAAGAGCAAAGTTTGAAGGGCTGTTTAAGCTGATGACAAGGATAATAGCCTAGCTTCCCAAAACCTCTATCTGTTAGCCCCTGTTAGCCAAATACAACATAAATTGCGTCCGTTAACAATAGCTCTCCTCTAAATGATCGGTGCACTTTGCATGGTTGTAAGTTTATAATATAGAGGCCAGGTAAAGAATAGGCCCCAAAGACCCAATGTTAAAGAAATGTAGTTGACTAGTGTAACGCTTAAGAACAATTAAAAAGAGTATGGTACCCAAAACTACCGTCAACACACACGTGTGTATAAGGCTTCTCACGTTCTGCATTATGGGTGGCAGAGTGTACTGTCAGAGTGACTGAGGGAACATAGAAAAAAGGATGCACTAGTCAAGGCATGGTATCAGCTTCTCAGTTGTGTCTCAGTTGTGTCTTCCCAGTTGGACTTTTTGGGGAAAAATGGGAAAACAATTACATTTTTTACTTTAAAAACATTTTAAATATTTATTGAAGGTAATTTGGCATGGCAAAAGCTACTGCAAAATTCCATCACCAAATCATAATCAAGTTAATAATTACTAAAAGTATACATAGAGTTAAAAACTAACTCATCAGTAACAAGCCCTAATCTTTGTGCCTGAAGTGTTTCAGGCACATGTATGGACATATCTTTAACATGTTCACAAAAAAATGCAGAACAATTATACTACTAGACCTATGCTGTTGTCCCTGACCGCAAGGGTCAGGGTATATCCCTGAAAACTCCCCAATCCTCTTCATTATACATCGCCGTGATTGAACTCCTTAACCGTTTCATTTCTGACTCAACTCTTTGGTTAAGCTAATTTTGAGTCTATATTTCTTATTGAAAAATGTGACTCGCCTTGTTTATAATGTGACCCAGTGGAGCATATGCTAAAGAGTAAGGGGCCAAGGATGGCGCTCTGGGGACACCACATGTCATAGGGGCCACCTAGGAAGACGCATCAAGCATGGATATTGAGAAACTTCTATTGGATAAATATGATATTTCTTGGCATATTAAAGCATGTCAGGACTTACTAAACAGTTTTATGTGATTTGATATAACCAAGAATGTCTGATAAGGGTCACATAGTTCTCTAAAAACGGGCTTTACCAAAGCTTTCAGCTAAGTTAATTAGAATTGACTAATTAACATGAAATGCAAATTGAATCATATATTGCATTGATGGAAATTTTGTCTTGTCTGATTTTTATCTTATGTTTAAAAACATGCTTGACTAATAAATTTATAATTTTATTCTAATTATAAATTATCCAAGATATAAAATGAATAAATACCCCAAAAGCATAAAATGTGCTAAGTTTCAATACTTTTTTATCATTCTTGAATTGATTCATATGCACCAAATTTGGACTAAATCGGATCAATGGTCAAGAAATTATGGCACAAAAACATTGGGTGGTAAAGCTCTCCCTGGTATCAGAAATATACAACTGACCTTTTCCAAAATCAATTCAGTTCTTCCTTGCACTAAGGTCTAAGTGGGTATAAAATTTGAAAATGATCGATGCAATATTTTTTCAGTTATGTCCAGAAAACAGTGTTTTTCATGAAGCCTCCCCCTATTGAGTAAAAACTGCATCGTTATCTATCACACCAACCAACTGCATGTCCTCTTTCACCCCATCCAGAAACTTCCTCTTTGGTCCTCCCCTTTTTATCCTGCCTGGCAACTCCATCTCCAGCATCCTTCTACCAATATAACCACTATCCCTCCTTTTCACGTGTCGAAACCATCTCAATCTGGCTTCTCTGACTTTCTCTTCAAGACGTCTAACTTGGGCTGTCCCTCTGATGTGCTTGTTTCTAATCCTGTCCATCCTCATCACTCCTAAATTAAATCTTAACATCTTCAACTCCCGCCAACCCAAACTCCAACACCTGTGTTTTGGTTGTTGCCGCCGTCTCCAAGCCGTACGTACCGGCTGGTCTCACTACCACCTTGTAAAGCTTTCCCTTCACTCTTGCTTCTACTCTTCTGTCACAGATAACTCCTGATACCTTTCTCCTTCCCCTCAACCCTGCTTGCACTCGCTTCTCCTCCTCCTTTCCACACTCCCAAATGCTCTGAGCAGTTGACCCCAATATCATACATAATCTTCAGAACTCTAACATACTTCTCTGTCACTCCAGACTTCTTATGCAATACCCAAATTTCTCCCTCGGCACTCTGTCGTACCCTTTCTCTCATTCCACAAAGACACAAGGCAACTCCATCTGGCCTTCTCTATAGTTCTCCATCAGCACCCTCAAAGCAAACATTGTATCCTTATTGGCAAGAAACCATACTGCTGCTCACTAATTGTCAGCACTTTTCCTGACCAGGCTTCTACTACTCTTCCCCAGACCTTCGTCGTGTGGCTCATCAGCTTTATACCCCTGTAGTTGCTACAGTGCTAAACATCACCCTTGTTCTTGAAAATCGTAGCTAGTGCATTTTTCCTCCATCCCTCAGCCATCCTCTCTTTTTCCAAGATAGTGTTGAACAATCAAGTTAAATGCTCCACTCCCTTCTCTTCACGACATTTCGGTACCTCCACCGTTATGTCATCAGAACCGACCGCCTTTCTATTCTTCATTTCTTCAAAGCTGCTCTCACTTCAACATTACTGATCCTTGGTACTTCTCTATTTATGGGTTACACACCTTTCACCCTTCTTTCTCTCTCATTTTTTTCATTCATCAGTTCTCCAAAGTATTCTTTCCATCTTTCCCCTGCCACACTCTCCTCACTTGATAGCACAATTCCATTTCTATCTTTAATCACCCTAACCTGCTGCACATCCTTCCCATCTCTGCATCGCCAATCGGTACAAGTCTTTTTTTCCTTCCTTAGCGTCCAATCTCTCATAAACTCCTCACAGGCCACTCGTTTAGCCTTTGCTACCTCACCCTTTTATCTTACGTCACATCTCTTTGCACTCCTGCCTACTTTCTTCATCACTCTTACTATCAGTCTTCTTCTTTGCTAACCTTGTCTGCTTATACTCTCTCGAACCTCCTCATTCCACCACCAGGTCTCCTTATTTTCATCCCTCTGCCCAGATGAGACACCAAACACCTTCCTACCTATCTCCCTTATCACATGTGCTTTGGTTGCCAAGTCATCTGCCAGTTCTTCAGTACCACCCAGAACCGGCCTCAACCCCTCCCTGAAGTTCCAACAGCAGCCTTCCTTCCTCAACTTCCTCCATTTGAGCTTCTACTCTACCTTTGCTCTTTTCCTTCTTTGTACCACCGGAGTCTACTACATACTATCATTCTATGCTGTCTGGCTATGTTGTCCCCTGTCACCACCTTGTGGTCTCCAATCTCTTTCAGGTCGCATCTTCTGTATAGGAGGTAGTCTACTTGCGTGCTCCTACCTCCGCTCTTATATGTCAGGCTGTGCTCCTCCCTTTTCTTAAATTACTTGTTCACCACCGCCATTTCCATTCTTTCCTCAAAATCTAACACCATCTGTCCCTCCATGTTCCTGTCCTTAAGATAAGATAAGATAAACCTTTATTAGTCCCACAACGGGGAAATTGCAGGGTTACAGCTGCAAGAACATATTACAGAATAACCTTATATACAATTAAATAAAATAAAATGAAATGTGCAACACCATACTTGCCCATCACCTCCTCATTTCCTCTATTCCCTTCACCAACATGACCATTGAAGTCTGCTCCAACCGCTACTCTCTCCCCCCTGGGCAAAGTGTCCATCACTTCGTCCAACTCACTCCAGAAGTTCTCTTTCTCATCCAACTCACAACCAATATGTGGGGCTTAAGCAATGACAATGTTTATCATCACACCTCCACTTTCTATCTTCATACTCATCACTCTGTCTGACCCTCTCTTCAGCTCCAGAACATTCTTCAGATACTACTCCCTCAGAATCATCCCTAGCCCATTTTCCTCCCATCATTTCCATGATAGAACATAAGTACAGTAATGAGGTATTTACGTCGTTACTCTACACCTCTGCACTGTACACACAGGATAATTTATCTAAACAGTATTTCTTCTGTCGACTTCTATAGACCCTTTTGAATTCCGCAGTGAAAACGGAAATATACATGCTTATTGTTATGAGGCTTTAATACAGTATAAAAATGTGTAAAATAAATAAATAATTTGTTTTTACAACTCTTGTTGTTGAGCTTGTGTGTAATACATTGACAAGGTCAGGCCTGTCACATTCTTTCATCTTGTTTTTTTTTTTTTACAGTCGCTCCAGCCTGAATGCCAAACTTGATGAGACTGTGCCCTTGAAATGTGACAAACCTTACATCACTCCCTCCATGGTTGGCTTCTCTGCCCCGGTAGTGACCTCATCAGACGTGCATCGCTCCACCACCACAACCACCACATACTGTCAGAGCAACATTGTGCGAGTATCTGCTTTGTAGATGTCACGCCTATCTGATCAGTTAACTGGAAGCACCAGATGCTGAGGAGAAGGACCACCGAGCATCAACCTGCCATAATCTAGAGGGATTATTGGATTAGCAGAAATCTGGGTTCTTTTGAATTAATGATCTCATCTGATGTCAAACTCTGCATGGTTTTAGTTTTATGAATGGACGGCTGCCTTGGAAATAAAAGTAAACCAGCAGATCTCGCTCCATAAAGCACAGCAGAGCAAGGAAGAGTTGGGATGGCGTGGTTAACGTCGTTGCCTAAAAATACTGAGAAAAAGTTTATTTTTGAATATGTAATGTAGTTACATTTGTTGTCTTATGATTCGAAGAAGAAAAGACAGGTGTTAAAAAAGTCACTCTTGACGGCCTGCCATGATAAAGCACACACAGTTATGACTGATCCTCTTTGTGAATAATAATTCTGTCTGCTTACACGTTACAAACAGTCACTTCTTCGTTTAGATTGATTTGAAATTTTCTTCTTTCAAATAGTCTCCCTGACTTTTGTAAATTCAAAAACATACATCTGCTGGAATGGATAACTGTTATGAGTATTCGTGACTTCACCCATTCACTGGTTGATGTCATCGCTTAATGAGTAAAATATACTACGCATTCTGACATGTTTGTGAAATGTGCAAGTGAAAGTTGAAATGAGATTTTGTGTTTGCTTACATATTTGACTTTCCGGTATGGAAATATGTGGAAGCCACTGTCGTTAATTAACATTTGATATTGAGAACAGGGTACATATTAGTTGGGTCACAAGGTAGAAATATAAGTGAATTTTCTCTGCAACTCTTTAACTGATTCTAACCCTAATGTTTACACATAGCTGGAAACCCACATGGAAGAGTGCGGGACATCGACTCCATTGAGTTCTCTTAAATTATAAGATTCATAAAGAAAGACTTGGTAGATTTCACTGTGTTTAAAGGCCATTTTGTACATTTTTCATAGTGTAAATATCTCAGAAATTTATCAACTGCATTTTAAGTTCACACTTGTTGTGAATCTCTTTCTGTCTGTTAACTGGTTGAAATAAGGATTTGCATGCTGTCATTGCAGAATTCTGTTTTATTAATTAAAAGTATGTCTCTGCTTCTCGTTGGAGGTTTGTCAGTAAAATTGAGACAGATGAAAGGAAATATAGTGTTAAATTCTGCGATACCTTGCTTTGAGTAAAAATACAAATTTAGTCATGGAGTACATACATTTAAGAGGTAAGGAAAAGGGGGGAATATTCACACATTGCGCATTTGGTGCAATGGAGAGAATAAATACTCTAGGTTTACTGCAACATCAATTTAATGGCCCATGTGTTCTTTTTTTAACCATAACACAATTACATAGATTTCCTAGCGTTTTTCCCCATCACACACACAGCATCACTAATAACAGGATGAGATCATAATTACTAGCTGTTGGAGGACATGTGAGGGCCTGACCTGCCCAGTGGTGGGTCCTGACGGCAGGGTCTCTGGAGTCACACAAGCAGGCCTCAGTGATTACTTGACAGAAACACGGCAGCGTCCTCCTGCTGAGCTGATAGCATCGGTCCAGGCTGTGTCTCAGAGCGTGCAGCATTTTTGCTCTGCATTATATTACAACTGCTAGCATACAATCTAATACAGCAATGCAGAGTCAAACAAAAATAGTAAGAACACTATAACATAAATTAAAATGTACACTTTGATGTTCTTTTTAAAAAAATAAACTAGACAGATATTCATTAGTTTTCAGATACACAGTAAATATTGAGTTTGGCTGTTTGTCCCTCTGCAATACAAAGGAAGCAAGAGGTGGAAATATTACAATTTCTTACTGAAGATAGTTTGAAACCTGGTTTTTAGCCTACAAAATTCTATCCGGAACTGAGGATTCACTGCAGCATATATGATGGGGTCAGTCAGGGATGTGATGCAGGCAGCCGAGACTGACAGAATCTTCACATCCTGCATGATCGCTATCTGTAAAAACAATAAAACAGTAGGAAATTAACAGCATGTTATCACCTTTTGCAGTCCAATATATGTTTAAATGATATATAAAATGCCAGTTAAGATGCGTCCTAACCCTGCAACTACTTACCTGTGTATTCAGGTTTTTGTGAACAACAAAATTTACCAAGATAGTTGAGATCAACGGCAGCCAGAATAAGAGGAAAGTTATAATTATATAGCCTGCACGCTTAGCCATTTTGCTTTCCTTCTTCTTACTTGCTCTCTCTTTTCTTGCTTTTGAAGACCTCATGCAAACAGCTCCTTCAATCTCCATATGGATTTTAGTCCCTTCTGCGTCAGGAGCACGATTTGAACCTGAAGGAAATGAAGACGCTTCTACTGTAGGAACAGCCAGTGATTCTCCTCCATTGATGTTCCTTGTTGTCTTTAGTTCAATAAGTAAAACAGAAGTGGATTCAGGGTTTTCTATTTGTGCAGACGATGGATAATGTGGGCTGGTTTCTTCACTTTCAGAGGATGCTTTTTCGATTTCCACTTTCTTTTTGAACTGCTTTTCTGTGTCAACATAACTTGACGCCTGCACCTTTGAGGCTGAGATCTTAACAGCATTTCCGTTTGATGGTTTTGCTTCAGCTTCCTTGGCACAAGCATTTGACATCTTTACTTTAAAAGGTTTTTCCTGAGTCTGCACAGCAGTCTGTATTACAGGAGGACGAGGGCGTCCTCTCTCTAAGTCTGTTATTTTCTGTGTAGTGTTTGATTCTGCTTTACTCCCAGAACTGAAAGACAAACACTGCAGAGCTTGTGTTGAGGTAAGAAGAGTAGCTTTAAAATCCTTCTTGGATGAATTTGGTTCCATTTTTGTGACTGGTTCAACCTGACCAACACTCATGCTCAAGGTTTGGTTTTGCTCTGATTTCTCATGTCCATTTTCTACAGTTGTTGTCTCTACTTTCTCCTGCTTATCCACAGTTTTGTCTCGATTTGAAGGAAGAAAGGTGCCTTTGTCGAATATTTTACGATTGTGTGATCTCACCAGGAAGAATATGCGTGTATAGAATCCAATGATAATACCAAAGCAAACTGCCCAAAGTGGAAACAGCATGTAAATTCCAAAGGTGTCATAGGACAAGGATGTTTCTCGCTGCAGTCCTTTGCATCTTACGTGAATGGATGAGTCCTTCAAAAAGAACAGACAAAAACCAGCAATCACAATTGCCAATGACCATGTGAGAGGAATTATTATCATAATCCGTCTCCGACTTTGATTGGTCTTGAAGGGTTGTGCAATCGCTTGGTATCTTTCTGCACTTATACAGGCCATTGTCAATAGCTGGATGCAGCAGCTGAAAGAGAAAGAGACCATTTGTGCATCGCAGATCATCCCGTCCACATTTCCTCCTTGATAAACATTCATAACGATGGTTAGGAGAATGGGGCAATCAATTCCACATCTCAGAGTGTCTATAACTGCAAGATTCACCACCAGAGCGTTGTTACATGTTTGCAGGGACTTTTGATGATAAACTGCCAGTATGACAAAAATATTTGCTGAAATTCCAACGACAGAGGTGATCAACAAAATCACGCTGTTTGACACCACAAAGGCGATATCAATGTACTTCTGCCAAACGCTGTTGTTCCCAACATTCCATTCTGGTGCGAGCTCAACTCCCATCTCCAGCTTCAAAGAGCCAACGTGTTTAGTCGGGTATCTTCATTTTCTTGACGCTGCCGAAAAAACGCAGTAAGCCCACTTCATTAGTCCACAAATGATTCTCCACTGAATGAATCATACTGTCGGATGAACCTGCAGCTTGGACATGAAGTGGCACAGTACCCGCCCATTTCATTATCACTCCAAAGCAGCGGGTCACCTGGGACTCTTCACTGTTCACATTCATTAAAAACTGTGCTGGGTATTCACAGCATAGACAACTGGAACACAAAGTGTGGCTTTTAATTGAAAGGAGGGTTCGTCAGCATTGTCTCAATCCAGATATACAACTTTCGAATGTGAACCAAATCTCTTAATTATAATTAAAATATCAGCAGCTGCTATTAAATTTCATACCGTACCTCACAAAGGTTTGCATCTTTGCATTAAGCTTGCCTGGTGGATAACTTGGTAGTTTGCGAATTGGCTCCTGAAATGAAGTGAGCCATGATAATGGATTATAGCATGACATCATGTAATCCTGTTTGGAGATAGTGTGAAATGTTCTTTGCTTCAAATGTGCAAGCTTATGGACTATTCCAATACGAGATTATATCGACACAATGTGTCTTCCTCCTCCTGACCATTTTACAAAATGAAACTCATCAATGTCTCATAAAATTATGTAGAAAGGAAAGGGTGGGTCATAAACTTTTGCGAAAAATTTAAATATGAATCTGCGCTTAATGATTTAGAAAATGATAGACTGGAATGATGAGGCGTTTTAAGTTAAACAAATAAATGCATTTAACATACCTGATAAGCAAGTGTGAGGAGGCTAAATGACAAAACCTGCAATTATATTACATTTTTTTTATTTATCTATCAAAATAACATACTTTGTTTACGGTAGGAATATTGAAAAAATGAAAATGGGACTGCCCACCACAGCTCTGGTGAATGCAGGGTGATAGAAAGCTCAAAAGTGTGCTGAGAAAGATGAAATGAGATGTTTTCTCATTTATATATATATATATATATATATATATATATATATATATATATATATTAACAACTGTTTATTTTGTTTGGGTTTTTTTTCAAGGCGATTCAGGCACTGCTTTCTAATCAGTGTTTGAGGACCTGGCGGTGATACTGCCGTTGGAGGTTTTCCAGCGGTGGAAGAAAAAAATCTTTCAAACAAATTCTTTTCAGAGAGCTCCATTTCAGTTTTATAAACATAACATAAACCTAAAACTAACAACATCCGTCTGTCATACAGTAACTAACAGGGACTTCACATAATGCTTATTCATACTCCATCTACATATTAAAATAGAGAGACGTTTCTTCAACGGCTGCATGCTTCATGCTGAGTGAAAGTTTTAGTTGGTCTTTGTCTGTGACATCATTAAACACACCTTGATCTGGAGACCAAGAATGATTTTTCTCTTTCATCTTACTTTTTAAATTTTTTTTGAAAAACTTTTGCTGCATAATTCTTGTGTCTTGCTTCAACCATGTCTAGAAATTCCCCTCATGATTTTCTCTGATACTGCCCTGTTGTCTTTTTCATCTACTTCTATATGCTCTCGTGCATGTATGAGCATGTATGAAATTAAAACGGAAGATTCCACGCATCTGTGTCCGTATGTATTCGTATACGTCAAACGTTGAGCATGTACGGACTTTGCAGGTGGTTGACTTTGTGCTTTATAGGTGGTTTAAGTGGCTTTATAGGGTTTATCGCAAATTGTTACAGTGGGGTTGATGACAACATGGCGGCAAAGTAGGTTGCACAGTTGCCTAACAGCAAGACGGTTCCGGGTTCAAATCCATTTTTACCCTTAGGGCCTTTCTGACTGGAGTTTGCCTGTTCACCCCGTGTTTGCATTGGCTTTCCGGGGACTCCAGCTACCTCAAACAGTACAAAAACATGCAGTAACGGTGAATTGGTGTCTTCAGATTTCCTGTAGATGTGTGTGAGAGTATGAATAGGCCTGTGATGAAATGGCAACTTTTCCTGGGTGTCTCTTGTCTCAAATATTATCCAGCTTTTTTCTCAACAGTCGGGGCTCCCATGCAGGAATCATATGTCCAGACAATGTTTTCTATTCAATTGGGAGGTACGTTTGAACAAAAGTAGAAACAGCTGATTGGAAGTTCTTGAAAAAACTATAACCAGATAATTTATAATACTTCTATAATACTATGTACTTAAACAAAAATAAACACACAAATGTTCTTGTTGGTTTATTTTGTTTTGTTTGAGAGAAGTGATTGTTCTAAAAGCATCATCTTATATTTATCATTTACAAAACAGAATCAGAAGGGGGGGGGTCTTGCAAAGCACTTCTTAACTATATTTGTCAGTATGCTGAATAGAATTATGGATTAAATTATCAAATTATGTAATCATTACAACTAACAACCAATTTGACTCCAACATCATATGGAAAATGCATATTGGTAAATTAAATTCAACAAATTATAATTTCTTTGATTTAATTTGACTTTTTTTTTTTAACCTCGCCTTTATTCCTTATTGTGTATTACTTCTGGTGACATAGTGTGGGTTTAGACAGGTGCAGCAACAGACACGTTGTCCTGGGTTTGAGTAACGCTCACAGACTTTGTCATTATGTCATCTTTCTCTAAGCTGTCTAATCCCTCCCTGAACTGTTTCTAGAGATTACAAAAATAATAATATAAATTTGACATTGAAGGCCCACAGAGAAGACCAGAAAAGAAGTATTTTACTGATCCACTGATTACTCATTGTCAAATGCACAAGGGGATGTGTAGCAGGCTCCCACAACAACAATACCTGAATTTGCCATGTTTTTGATTTTGTGGGGGTGGTCAATCCTTTTAAATGCAGTATAAG
Source organism: Lophius americanus (assembly GCA_037951165.1). NCBI lineage: Eukaryota > Metazoa > Chordata > Actinopteri > Lophiiformes > Lophiidae > Lophius > Lophius americanus. The sequence continues at coordinate 914,677 of JBBDHG010000009.1, forward strand.
CCTACTAGACAGTAGATCCTGCATAGTTACATAAACACTGCAGCAATCAAAAAGTTTGTGCAACAGCGTCCTGGGATGTGCAAATAATGGCAGAAAGCAGGATCTATACACTGGCAGAAAACAACCTTTTAATAAGAATATCTTTTCAAAGACTACTACTATATATGAATCCATACTTCATACCATGTGTAATTGCAGTGTTGTGCATCAAATGTTATGAAGTTCAAGATACTTTCAGAAAAGAGGACATATAATTTCAAACTACTTGGAAACAGGTCCAGCACATTTTGGAATAAAAACAATCAAGAGTCAAATGTTTTATTTCACAGTTCATGTTTAGTAAAGTCTAGCAGCATGTGACCTACCTGGCATTGAAAACTTAATACAAATCAAAATTAACCAATGGAATGTCAAAGTGTTTTCTCCTTTGAAAATCTCCTTTTTCTTTGGTTAGTTTTCCACAAGCATAAAGTACATATACACAGAACAGCCGTAACATTAGATCCAGCCTCCTAAAGTTGTGCAGGTCCATTTTTGGGCGCCCAAACTTCTCCGTGATGCACTGTGTGTTGTGATACCATTGTATTAGGATGCATGCTACGGAAGATCTTCCTTGGGAAACAACCACGCAGACTACCCATCAATGAGGGGACCCTTAACGGTTAAGGGTTAATCCGATTGTCAGTTCACCAGTTATCCCTTCAGAACCCTTTTATTAGGTACTTACCAGTGTAGATCAGAAACACCCACCAGGATCTACTATATTGTAGATGTTCTTGACCCGAACATCTGGACACCACCCACTTGACCCTTGCCAAATCACTCCGATCCTTAAGTTAATCCATTTTTCATCAACTTTGAGAACAAAATGTTCACCTGCTGCCTGAATATATCACAACCACTGACAGGTGACATTATGACGAGAAAATATATGTTACTCTTTACTTTTCCGTGGTTATAATGTTATGGCTACTCGTGAATTTAAACAGCAATATGAAAAAGGAAAACGTTTAATGATCTAAACAGAAACACATAAATAGAATAACCTTACTCTAATTGATCTTGGAAATGGGATGGATTAAATCACAAGACCGCCTTAATGCAAATCTATAAGCATCACATAAGAGTTAAAGGAGATAAGTTCAGCTCATCTCTTACACAATTTAAAAAAAGTGAACAAAATAAGCATTTCTTGGTGGTATTGTACTGGACTGCATCTTGACTTATTTTGCTCACCTCCTTAATATCGGCTGTCAGTCTCTGAGCTGATGCTCTTCTAACTGGGCTACAGTGAAGTCGCTCTCAAACACACAGGCCTGAAATTGTGCAGGTCAGCATCTCTGATTAACCATGGCAGCCTCTTGCTATTTGTTTGAAAGATTCACAGAGGCAACACTCTGTTGTGAGTGTTGGCAGACTTTCTCAAGGTAGTCAGCCGGCTTCTCCTGTTCAAAGAGCACATGTTGATGCTGACACTTGGCATGTGGGGAATGTAGCGGCCGCAAGATAAGACCTCCAGGGCGGCATCACGGAACTGATGGGCAAAGACACACACAAACACCACCAGGAAATACATTTGCATAACATGCAAATCAAATCTGCTTTTCTTGTGCACCAGATGTACACTTTAGCTGCTCACCTGCTTGTTGGAGAGGAAGTAGATGATGGGGTTGTAGACAGGGCTGGTCTTGGCAAAGTACATGGGCATGGTGGCCACCAGTGGAGGGATGTAGCGCTCTGGATCCACCACTACCACCACTGATAATGTGGTGTAGGGCAGCCAGCAAATGAAAAAAGCTATTATCATGGTCAGGACCATGCTAATGGCATGTTCATTCTCCTTCTGGCTGGAAGAACCACCTTGAAGCTCGACACTCCTGTTCAGCTACGAGCAGAAAGGAAATTCAACATGCATTAAAATTTAATTACTCGTTTTAGTCTGTGGGTGGAGGTATTCATTTTAAATCCAGTCTTAATGTTTTAAAAGCCTAATAAATATGTAGAAGCCATCCATTGCCCACCTTGTTCAAAGATGTGAGCACTTTGAAGTAGGAGTAGATGATGACTGCAACAGGGAAAATGAAGCAGAGGAGTGTGTAAAGGATGAGATAGCTGTAGTTACTCCACGATCTCTGCTCCCAAGCCAGAGAGCAGGAGGTTTGGACTCCCTCAAGGCCATAGGCGCTCCAGCCAAATAAAGGAGTCACCGCCCAGAACAGGCAGAAGCTCCAGACAAACAGCAAGCCGATTGCACTTCTCCGCATGCTCAACTTTACACCAGCTTGTGATTTGCATACCACGTTGTAACGCTCGTAGGCAAGCAGGGTCAGAGTGCAGAGAGACACCAGACCTAAAAAAGGGAGAAAAAAATTAAATTAAATTAACTTATTTCTCAAAGTCAATTTACTAGCTTTTTCTGGAGTTTTTTTATTTCCTTCCAGGGTGTGAATTTGAGATTTTTGAAGGAAACTCTATCTAAAAATGTGAGTTTTTAATGAAATCACTGCAAAAAAGCAAGTTAACATTGAATCACAGATGGACTCCAAAAAGGAACACAACAATTTCTGTACATTATAAAATGCATTTAAGGATTCACTGTCATTTTAATGCTAGGCTACACATTCTGAGTTTAATTGAAGTGAATGAAGGTTTGGATATTTTAACTTTACAATGTCACGTACTCCAGTCACAGACACAGCAATAATCTCAAAAGTCTACAATGAAGAATAGCCACAACCTACCAAAATAGTTCACTGCAAATCCTTGAAACACGCAAGCTGCATGACCAAGAAAGAAAGAGCCTTGGTAGTTAGTGATGGTCACAACCAGGGAGCCGCAAAGACCAATCATGAGGTCAGAAACTGCAAGGCTGAGGATAAAAGTGTTCAGAGGCTGGAGGAGAGCAGGATTCTTCAAAATCACAATTATTACGAGACCATTGTTAAACACAGACAATACTGTGTTGATGAACATGAGGAAAGAAAGTATGCTGTAGCCCACCCGAGGGAAGATGGTGGGTGCCACAGTCATCATCTCGGGGTAGGTGGGTGTAGGATGAGGGCCAGAGCTCCACGGTGTGCTACTGCTGTCCATGGTGTCTAAATGAAGTAGAGCTTTGGAGAAGAAATTAAACATTCTGCCCAGCTCAAGACGCAGCAGCGTCATTGATCTTATCATTCCATCCCGTTAAACTACTCTGTTCAAGGATGTCAGATTGTGCACCTGTCTAAGAGATAAAGCCCCCAATGTAATATAGGAAATTGGTCCCTAACACGATTTGTAAGGATTAATCCCAATAAAGCTACTGCTATAATGGTAATTGGAAAGATGATGGATATTATGTAGCGATGAATCGGTCCTTTAAATTAATTTTGAAATCCAAAATAATCATTTTTACGCTGTAAAATCTCTTATTTCTTTAAGTCTTATCAATACAGAATAATAATTTGCTCCCACAAACTCTATTATACAGCTCATAGAAATGGAAAAACAGAGAGCTCAAATGGACTGCTTATTTAGTAGAAACATAACTGCATCAATTCATCAGTCTATAGATCAAAAATATCCATCGATCCATCCATTTCTAGTGGGTTTAAATTCCCGACAAACACAAGATCATGGATTCCTCTCTCATTTATTAAATAACAACAGCATCATACATATTTGAAACCAGAAAATGAAAACATCGAACATGAGGTCCTGGTTGTGGCCACTGCCATATACGGACTACCTTTTTTCAAATAATTAAGAACAATATTACCACATACTGTTAAACATTTTATATTCAAGCCTGTAGTTCTGGTCAGGTGATAAAAATTCCACACTTTTTCTCTCTACCAAACCAGAGTCTGCTTTCACGGATCAAATAACAGTCAGGCTAGATAAAGCTTTGATCCCTTTTTTTCCTGACATATATATACAATTCTAAACTTCTAAAAATGACACATCCTGTTTTTGTTTTATGGAGCCGGTTAAAACAATTAAATGAAAGTATCTTGGAACATAAGTAAACAATGTGTTTCACAATGTGCATTCCATACTGAACTCAGCAAATATGCATGCTGGTAACATCTTAAAAAAGGCGGTTACTACATAAGGGGATTATACATGAGAGTGTTGTTAACAAGATATTAAGGCAACAAAGTTGGAAGTACAAATATTACATGTGAGTATTCATGTTTCAGTTCGGCTATTTTTTAATTTTACAGCTCCAAAGTAAAAACAATTGTAAAGATGTACAGCCTGTACAATTCATACTGCAGAGCCTTTTCATAAAATTGGTGAGTGACTGCACCCTATTGTTTGAACTGGGTAACGGAATCATGTGTAGCGCTTCTCTCTTTCAAACACACACCACATCACACACACACGCACACGCACACACACACACACACAGAAACCAATAACATTGCGATGTCAGTTGTAGATGAACATGTAAATCTACATCTTTGAAAGTTTCTTCCTCTAATCTGAATCAGTACTGTGAAACTTGGAGGAGAACTTAATACCAGCAGGACTGTGTTCAGGCCAGAAGGGGGACTCATGCTGCAAGGGAGTACGGCGTGGGAAAAAAGTGTGCTCAAAGTCATAGTTGAGCAGACAGCTGATGGAGGCCATGTAGACATCAGCAAAGCGCGAAAGACGGCGTGAGAAGTAGGTGGGGTTGTGGTACGTCCGGAAGAGACTCCCAAACTGACTGTTGAAGATGTCCTTTGTTTGAGCTCTGCCATTAAAACATCATTACATGAAGATTAGGTTAGAATGGTTCTCAATAAATAACACTAAAAACTGCTCTTGACAGCCAAAGTTGTTGTTCATAATACCTGATGGTTTCTCTTTCTTTAGTCCACTCTTCAACCACAGCTTTAGATGCTGGATCCCTATGGACCTGATTAGGTGGGACAGAGCAAAGGTCAAAGAAAAAACTTATCAAAGTAAGACAAGAATGTGTTCATAAAGTCTCCCTGACCTGCATCTGTTCAATAAGCCCAGTCAGTGCCTGTAACCAGGACATCATGTGCATGTACTGCTCTGTGTTCATGATCTTGGTCTCCTTCCTCAGCTCAGGGATGATGGCGCCCGTCCTCCACCCATGTTTCAATGTCAGGTCCTGCCCAACAATAGACCAGAGGAGCCATCTTGAACAAAAGCTTAGAACTGTTAACAGTACAGGGAGTTATTTCCTGGCTTTGAGGAAACTGATGTTATTACACCAGTGTCCCAGTCCGGTTTCAACCATTTAAAAAACACCAGCACAACTGCAATGTCACGCTGGATCTATGAAATAAGAGTAGGTCGACAAGATGAAGGAAAACGGAGCACTATACACCTTAAGCACACGTAAAGACTTGCCAGGATCGAATGCTTTCCGGGAAAGCAGAGCATTTTGAGGGATTCTCCCATGTATCTAGATTCTTAAACAAAAGCGGATAAAACAGAAAACAAGTAGTGCTTTCCTTCCTATGTAGCTTGTTAGCAATTCAGAGATGCTTCTACTGTTCACTTGTACTAATGATCTCATCTCAGCTTTTACCCACTTTATTCCACAGTGGTAATAATGTTATGGTTGATGTATGTATTTTGACAATGAGAAAAATGCATTTCTATTTGTTTGCTTAGTGCAAACGAAGGATAGCTGTTGGCAAGTTGCTAGGTTAAATGTGTAAAAAGGTAAATACGCAAACACTGACACTCATTGAAATGCCTATCAATCAAAACCTAGTATAGAGTTACAGTAAACATGGTTTAATACATGAATAATACCAAGCTTTCACTCAGTATCTCACAATGGTAATTTTCTGACAAAACATAAACATTGGGCTGTTATATGGATAGTTAACTATGATCAAAGCAGGGGTTTTTTATTCATGCTTTTGAAATATTTCAAGAGCATTTCATGTAGCTCTAATTAATCCTTGGGATACAAATATGCCTGAATGCTGCTTACTGCCAAGTCACTGTAGATGTGATCACCAAAGTAGAGCACTTTGGATCCGCTCCAGCCTGTGAGTCTCAGGAACTCATAAAGGTTTCCCTGCAGCAATCAAACAAACATTTAGAAATTCAACAATGTATTTCATCCATAAATTGTTAACAGGCATGGAATAGCAGTTTTCGGAAAAAACACCTGTTTATAGATATTCTCCTTCTCCAATCTGTGAATCCTGTCCCACAGCAATGCACCTTTGTCTGTCACTCGCCTGAAAGGTCTGGGAAAAAAGCAAAAATACAAATATTTCCCCCTTCTAATATTGCTGCACACAAACCAACATAGATGTGAAGGTTCTCTAAGAGGACATAGCAAGGGCTGCAGAAACACTTACTTCCTACGGTCATTGAAGAAACTAGGTTTGTCAGCCTGAACAATCACAACATCAAACAGGTCTCTCCATTCCTTTCCTACGATGAAATTCATTCCTCTGTCCCTGAGATGGACAAAGATAAAAGACATGAACTCAAAGGCCACATCTTAAAGCTTCTCATGAGAAGCTGAGGGAGCTTATTTAAAGGTGGATCTTGGACTGTGGAATAATTTATTCAACATGAGGCTGATGAGGGTACGAGTGTGTGCTGTGGATAATTTTTTCACCATCAAGTCTATAGACATTTTAAAAATTTTGGCATAAAATATAATATTATAGCCATCAATAATCCATATCTGGACCATAATCCCAAACTGTGATATTGGAATGTATGTTTGGATATTGGGGGTCAGTTTGTGTTTGGACACAGTATTGAAACGGGAAGAAGAGATGTGGTAATGCAAACATCATGCAGCTGATGGATTCCATGTATCTGCGAAGGGTAAGAAGTTTTATCTAGATTAAATAGTTCTAAAAATCTTATTATTGTTGATAACTCATTAACAATCGATCATTAACGAACTTCAAAATGATAAGAGTGATCTCCAAGAACAAGGAATTGGGTGGCTCTACTTAATTTTGGAATGAAGCTAATCTGAATGAAAGATGTCACGGTGACTCCACCACAGTGTGTGCTTTGTCCTGGACCTAGTAACACAACCACTGATACAGCATGGAATGCTTGTATTGTGCACATTCACCCGTGCAATTCTTTTTTCAGACGTCTGAATTCTGATGAAATTGACCGGTTGTTCATATTTTAGTGAAAATGATATTGCTGCCTAGTTTCAGAAGGTGGACAGGTTTTCCTTCGACTGTGTGAAACTAACAATTAACGACGGACATACTGCAGTTTTAATGTGTCAATAAAGCTACTGCTATAATGGTAATTGGAAAGATGATGGATATTATGTAGCGATGAATAAGTCCTTGAAATTAATTTTGAAATCCAAAATAATCATTTTTATACTGTAAAATTTCTTATTTCTTTAAATCTTATCCCTACAGAATAATAGTTTGCTCCCACAAACACTATCATAAAGCTAATAGAAATGGAAAAATAGAGAGCTCAAATGGACATCCTATTTAGTAGAAACATAACTGCATCAATTCAGTTTTAATGTGTCTGTGCTCTTTTGATGTTTGTTACCTGTTTCGTAAAATCCTGCGCCTATTACTGAGATATTCAATTACTTAGAATAAATAAGAAATAGCAGCAGAAAGATAGCCGTTGATGTGGAGGGTGCTCAACTCTATATAAAGGTTGGACATTATACGGCAGCACCTATTATGTTCAAAACGGTAAGAGATCTTCACGGCTCAGAGAAATTATCACATTATCACAAGTAGAAATAATTTCACTAGTTTTCTATAATAAATTGTACGTCTCCAATTGAAAAGAAAAGTATCATGATCTTAGTAATAGTCTCCATGTCTGCACTATTTACCGTTAAATCAAACATTTGAATAAACTAAATCAGAGAGAAAAGAGCACAAAAACTATTTTCCTCTGATCAGATTTCTATAGCAGCATGGGTCTTTTCACCTCAGTAACTGTTCAGAAAATGTCTGATTCCCTTTCATTTCAGCTTAACAAGGTAATGTACTGTTTTGATGGAGTTTGTCGCTCCAATCATATCCCTGTTGTTTGTTCGACATTCACTCATCGGGGATTTGAGTCATGAATCGCACACATATTTTGAAATCCAACTCTGCCATCAAATACGGGTAAAGTTGGTAGTGTTTCCTCCTTTAGCAACTTTTTTCATAAACTTGTTTAGTCATCCTGAAGGATGAACACTTTTGGGGTTTTAAGATATCTAAAGCATTCCCACGCTGCTGATTTCATATCCTTTATGGGTGGATGGAGACAATGATATCTTTCTTGCTTCATGCTCTGTGGTTGCCATCTTGGAGCCCGACAGGTGAAAACAGAGACGCACATCTGAGACTCTTCCTTGACCTTAGTATGCAGCTACCCTTTTTCATTTGTCATTAATAATGCCAACAAACATGTGCAATCTTTTGTTCATACTTACACAAAATCAAATGGGCTATTGGTTATGAGGAACATCTTTTTTCCATGCTCTGACAGTTTTTTCAACACAGCATGGCTTTGCTCACCGTAGCAAATGTATTTCTCTGTGAAATAGGAAAACAGATGAAGAGAGAAGGTTTGGGTGCCAAAAATGCAAAAACAAACACTGCGTTTCTTTGCATTTCACAGATTCACTAGCTTTGAATTCATTTTTATGTCTTGGAAACAACTCAAGTGTGGCGATGTAATTTCCTCCATATTAGCCCCAAATAAATATGAATGCAGGAACATTACCAATATCTGCCTCCACAGCGCGGAACATAATACCCTTCACGTGCACATCTCTGATGGCTTCCTGTGGTTAGGAAAGAGTAAATAGTTCTCTGTCAGACAGTCGTGAGTTCAGCAGCAACCGTTTTCTCTGAGAGCAGGCATCTCTGAGTATAAATTACATTTCAAAAACGTTAGGTAAGTTGGTGACACAGTCAGAAAGTTACCACCACCATTTCAACAGTTCAACTTTATATGACACTGTATATAGACTGACATTTGCAAGTTGCACAACGGTCAAAGAAAGCTAAACCAAAATGTAAGGCTAATGGTGAATAATAAATCAGGCTTCACAGGGAAGAAAGAAAGACCATGTGGGGGGTCCTTGAAAAGGTATGAGAGACACTAGTGGAACAGAGATTACCGATCCTGGAGAAATACAGCACTGTCCAACAGATTATTTGGCTCTTAAAACCCACTCATACCCCGGGAGTCTGCACAATGACAAGTTAATAAAACTACCATCTGTATTGACTAAAGACACGAGTCTCTTTATATGCCTTTACTTGAAGACGTTAGTTTCAATGTCTCAAGCCAAGACCAAGAGAAAACTGAATCAAACTTAATTTCAACTGTCCAGCCAAAAATAATTGTGTTTATCCAAATGAAAAGATAATAACCATATTATTATATTAGTATACATATTATTAATAACCATAATAACACAAAAAAATGCAGCTTTCTTTTCAAGTGATTGCTTTACACCTGCATTAATTGAGTTGTCAGATTGATGCATATATCATTTGCTGGCTTTTCCAAACTTTGATCAACAGTGGTTGAGTAACTACAGAAAGTTCACCTTAACGTCTTTGTAAAGGTGAACCGGCTCATAGTCGATGTTGTGCCTCATGAAGAAATCATTGACGCAGGATAAAAGGGTCATCTCCGGCAGGGAGAATATGTCCATGAACTGTTTCATTGTGTGGCCATGGGAGCTCTGCGGGACAACAATTACCAGCATTACATTCTGTTGTAGGTACAACAATATTATCTCACTCTTCACAGATGAAGGAGGAAATGACCATCACCTTGCCATAGAAGTCGCTCATGATCTCTAGAGGCACGTGACTACCTTCATACATGGCGATGACTTCTTCAGCAGGAACTGGATGAAGGCCCCTGTAGATGAGCAAACATCAAATCCTTAGTTAAACCACACCGTGTCATTCATAGCATAACCTCCTTACCTTGAAGACAAAACACACAACAGCTCTAAGATGTGCAGCCTGAAATGTGCAGTGATTACAACAAATACATAAGCTGTTCAAATCTGTTGCCTAACTATCAAAATCATCTCATCATATTACATTCAAGCCTTTTTTTGCATGTATGATTTTTATACACTACCACAGTGTGAAGAGTAACATGGTGCCCAAATACCTGTAGACAGTTCCCAACTGGATGTAGTGAAAAGCATCTATCTTCATCAGCAGTGCCTGTTACAAATAAATCCCTCTTCACACTGTGTCTCCAGTACAAGTGATGCAAATAATTAATAACCATCAGACTGTGAATTAGATAACCCACAGTATACTTACCTTCTGAACGTCATAGTGAAGTCCTCTGATAGCAAAATCGGGAATATACTCATACTTTCGTAGGCCTTCTGGATACTGATTTAAAAAGAAAATATTTTTAAATGTTTAAAATTTTTAGTGACAATGAAACAGTCATCAGATCTTTGAAATCCAAACACAAGAGAGCAGCATTAAGAGAGTAGGCAGGTACAAATAAAGCAGTTGGAGCCCAACTTAAAACTTAAATATGTAGTGGTTATGCTGCCTCTCCAAATTTTTCAGAAATAAGCACAAGTTTCCACTTAAAATCGGTTAGCATCGCTAGAGGAAATCATTTTGAGGTAAAATGTCATACTCGATGACACCTCGCTACTCAATGGGATCCTGATCAGATTATCATGTGATGTATTTTAAAAGACTAACATTAAAGGAAACACATGGTAGTGCATATCGTCCGGATTTGCTAGCTTCATTATAAATCTTAAACTTTCAGTCAAGTAAAATATTTCTGGAACAAAAAAGTGTTTGAGGTGCTGCACCCTGTGTTTAGTGATGAGAATGTCCCGTGCGATGTCGAAGATCAGAGTGTGGAGGTGTCTGGAATAGAAGGCCAAGGTGTAGTCATAGTCGAAGCCGTAGATCTCTATGTCCCCCAGGCTCATCTCATTGTTGGCAAAAATGGTGTCTGGGTCTACTGAGTTGTTGGCTATGACTGGGATCAAATCTAGAGAAGAGAATAATCTGTTGTTATTCTTTCATTTGGGACGTTTATGCACAATCGGAAATATAACATTCCAAACTACTATTGTGTACTCACCCATCTTGGCTGCCTAAACAGAACGGTTACGCATGTGTGTTGTAACAACTTTCTATCAGAACCAGCTTCAAATTTTTTTCAAATCTGTGCAACTTAGTGTCCTTCCTTGAACAACTTTGATGAGTAATAACCAGTGCAGAACCAGCCGCATTCAACATCTGCGATTTTTTGGAGACATTCTGACCTAATGATCTTGCCATTGAACTTTTTCCGTTGTCAAAGTTACTAACTTGCCCTTCTTTCCTGCTTACGACAAATTAAATTTTCTCTTGCTGCCTAATATATCCCACCCACTGAGAGCTTCTTATTCTGAGTTCACATGACAGCGGTCATAATGTTATGGCTGATAAGTGTGTTGCATAAAATTCACTGTCCTCTTATATTCTCAAAAAACACTAGACATTAAAGTTATTGTATGAATGTGTGGTTAGAAACATTTACATTGCAACAATTTCATAAATAACCAAATTCATTTTTCAGCTGTAGGAAAAAGAAAACAGAACTGCAACACCAGGCCCAATAATATCGGTACACAAAGCATTAATAAAACAGAACAACATAATTTCCTTCCTACAGTTTGACGTTTAATTCAAATGAAATGAGTACCAAGACAATATTTCTAAAGTTTTAAATGATTAATTTCTTGATTATGTATATATAATATAAGCCCATTCAGAATATTATGCCAGAGTTACATCTCTAAGAAAGTTGGGTAAGAATCATCAAACGATAAAGAAAGTTGATGGAATACTTAAAAAAAAGTATGACCATTTCACGGGACATTTGTTACTGCTTGGATGTAACTGATAAAGAGATGAAATCGGTATTGAGTACTAAAATCTGCAGAGGCAAATAGCCTTACACTTTGAGAACAATGAATCTCAAGGAATTCAGGATTTCTTCATGTATAGTTTATAATAGCGTCAAAACATTGAAACAATCTAGAAAAATCTTTTTACCAAAGGATAACTCTGAAAACCAACGAAGAATGCTTGTAACTTTCAAATCCCTGATTTACTGCATCAAAAACTGACATGAATCTATGAAACATGTGACTCTGTGCACTCTTGATCATTTTGAGAATCTCCCGTCAGTAAGTACCGTCCATCGCTGCATCTAAAAATGCAGGTAAGGACTCTACCATGTGAAGCTCACGCCACAACGCACATCAGCAACATCCATAAATACAACCAACCGCTCTGGGCGTGGGATCAAGTGATATGGAATGATTCAAAGTGAATATCTGTACTTTGACCTGGTAAGGCAACATTTAAAAATAGTTTTATGAAATAATTAACTTCACATCCTCTAAGATGAAGAGATAAAGGGCCGCCCAGATTGTTGGCTGCAGGAAGCTGAAATGAGAACGTCTGAGATGATATGAGGTGTGTTAATGCCCATTGGGTGACTTTAACATCTACTATTATTACAGGCACTATTAATGCTGAAAGGCATGTTACAGGTTTTTATACTGCCATCCACATGTATTCTTCAAGAACGACCCTTTCTTATTTTGACAGGACAATAATAAGTCAAATCAGTACGCCTTTCCACAGTGTAGCTATAAAGTAAAAGATTCTTGTTCTGTAGACTGGCCTGACAGTAGCACTGAACTATCCCACATCTGCCAACCCGAGTAAAAGGAGGCTTTTGACTATTGAGCAACTTATGTCATTGATCAAGCAAGAATGGATGTACTTCAACTTTCTCTCTTTCCACACTCACAAACAGAAAGGACACATTATTGATTATTGATTCTCAAGGAAATTCATGATAACAATTTCTGTCCAAACTTTTTTGAAATGTTTTTGAAGGCATCACATTCAGACTAAGCCTATATCTATAAAGCCTTATCAGTTTGAACAGTGAATATATTGTTTTTGAACTGCATTCAATTGTATTTTGGTGGAAATTATTTAAAAATCATTGTCTTCTTTTTATTTATTAACATTTAACATGATGTCCCAACTTTTTTAGAGCAGGGGTAGTAAATAGAGAACAGTATATAATCAACTAGAAGCTTCAGGGAAACAAAAGTATCTTAAGAAAAGGTCACTATACTGTATTGAACAATTGTTCATGACATGACAACATGACATGACAACATTTATCTGGTAATGTTAATGTATCGGTGTTGAAATGGCTGTGGTTTTAATCATCTGGGAACATTACACATTAACAGGTTTATGAGAAGGTAACAACAGTTTTGTTTTGACCACAGCTAATGAAGGACCTGTTCTTACCTTCAGTTTGCTGTTTGGTCTCTTTGTAAACAGACCACAGCCTCTGTGTAATGTCCTGACCGTCTGCAGAGCTGCTGCAAACACATGCTGCGTGGATTTTTACTCTGGTGGGGATTGACAGGGGTTGAGCAACTCCCTGAACAAATGCACCGAAATTCCGTTTCCATATAGGGGGGTCGGATCGTAAAGCGCTAAAGAGGAGGTTGACTTTCTTAAGAGAGTCCCTATGCTTCAGGAGAAACGAAAGGGGTGAAGACAAGGGCACCATGACTCTGTTATTTCTGTGTCAATGCCAGTCTTCAGGCAGGCTGCTCTGTGAATCCCAAAAGTGTATCTTGAATCGTCGATAACAACGTCACTTCCGCATTCAACACGGAATCACCCAGTCAGCGACCAGAGGCCGATGCGTTCACTTCCTGCTGTCCACTGAAACGATGCATCTCACTGGAATAGTTTGTTATATCACTTCACTCTCACAGGCAAAATGACACGTGAAATTCAATCAACGTAAGTGTTGAGATGACCTTCCGGTTTGATCAGCTGACGTACCAAAATAATATTTCTTTCAAAACACTTTTTGAAAAAAAAAATCTGTGCGTATGCAAGATATTTTTGTCATTCCAAATATAATAACGATGAGCAAATGTGCGCGTAAACGAGCTTCCAAGCCAGCATAACCTGTTTGTGAACGTCTGACGGTAATTCAAAGACAATTGTCTTGACTATTTTAGCACTTTGAGATTTGATCCAAATGTAAAGTTCATTATAAATTATGCATTATTACTATTGAGAAGACGTCTTTTAAAGACTTTAGAAAGCTAATTAAGCGCTTTGCCGTCATGCCCGAAAAAAAAAAAAACAGTATCACGTTATACCATGAAAATTATTTATCACGTTATAACATCAAAATAATCATGTGAAAAATTTAATTGATCACGTTATAACGTGAAATACTTCATGTAAGAACGTGAAAATTATCACGTAATAGCGTGATACAATTTTTATTTTTTAGTTCTGGGATGACAGCAAAGCGTTTCCGTGAACAAGCTTTCCTTTTCAAAAACTTTATTGTTGACTCACTTGATTATTGGTACAATACACACTACTTTTTTAATTTTTTAAAATTATTAATTATTTCAACAAATAAATTGTAATGCAAGTACATTTTATTTTGAACAAGTTGTTTTTTCAAACATACAATAATAAAAATATAACATTTGAAAAAAAAATGTTTTTGAAGAAACTGGTACTAGAAAGGGAAATTATTTTTGCATACATAAGTTCACACTAAGCACTGTGATTTATATCATAATAAAATAGCTTTAAACTTGTATTCAATAAACACAAAATGCATAAAATTACAATCAAAAATCTTTATGTAAAACATTTGTTAACATTCTGTAAATCTGTATCCCCAAAAGAGCAAGCACATGCACTTTAAATATTACATTTCAATCACCCCACTGATCGCAGCATACTCCACTTCACACTTGAGTAACATATAAAGATCTTGTAGATATGTTTCACAAATGTGTCAAACCTGTATGAAAATTTTAAATAGTGAGTGTTTACTTATCAGTCCGTGCCCCTTTTAGATAATTAAATGCTGTAAGGTACGGGGGCCGACAGGGACAAACCTCCTGCAAAGGACACTTTAAGTCAACTAACTCAGGACACGCTTTTTTAATGTTTCATTCAAACAATAGAATAGATAGAAAACACAAATATCTCATATGGTATTTTTATCCGCGGTGTTACGCTTCTTTTGACTTCCAAGTCCTTTGGTCATGTGACTTAGAATAAAACCTTGGTCAACATTGTGTAATCAACAAATAAACTTAATAACGAACCTAACACACACGCTACCCAAAGCTAAAACGAGCGATGGTTTCGTCGAGATCATGAGAAAACAAACTGTTGTTTACTGTTATTTATGTTCATCAGAGATCAGGAGACTTATAACTGTAGAAACTGATTGAAGATGAACATGTCAGATCAAGGTTTTTCCATTATTGATAAAGGCATCAGATTCTACTTCAAACACAATTCAACACAGACAGGATCTGCTTTCGTAGTAGTTGTACACGTAGCTATTGGCAACATCGTAAGTCATTATGTGCGATGGTGGTTTTGTGTTTTCATAAGTATATTACAGCTGGTTTACTCTAGCTTTGGGTTCCGTGTGTGTTTGTTGAATTCACATTGTTGATTAAGGTTTTATTCTAAATCCCATGACTGAACCACCGGGTTAAGCGACGCATAATACTGCGGATAAAAATATGAAATGATATTTTTGTGTCTTATATCTGTTCTATTCTCTAAATGAAGCATTAAAAGTGTATCCTGGGTGCATCACTTTATCTGTCCTCTGGAAACACTTCTATTGTGATGGGGCTTTTGGAGTTTGTTTTTCTTAATGTGTTGTTGTTTTTGCAGCGCGTTCCCTAAATACTGGGCATGTCATCAGATTGATGAAGATGTTTTCTTAACTTGCTTGTGTTTTGTCTGTTTGCATGTGTTTTTCTTAAGTTGCAGCGCATTTGCCCCATTCAGCCTCCGTACATAGGGTATACAAATCTTCAGAAAATAATGTTCTTGTTTCTGTACATTAAGTCAAAGAAACAGCTTCTGAAACACTTGAAGTTGATTGCAATAGCCCGTATTTAGAACATACATTATGCCCATCAGAAAAGCACAGCAACTTAGGACAGGCTCCGCCTCCAGGATTTTGACTGCCTCATTCATGATGGTTGACAATTTGGGATCAGATCGTGGAGTGGACCGGTCACTGATGATGTAAAGTTTCATTCCTTGTCTGCTGCAAACTCTTCTTTGTTCTTGTAAGGATATATAAAGATAAGTCGGCATGTCAGAGATAATAAATTTGATGATTACTGAGTTTTTAAAATCTCATTCTTAAGGGATTCACTAAATCAATTGAGGCATTCACTATTGTATAAGTTATTCATTTAATTACCTATTTATTTCACATAGATTATTAGAGAAAAAGGAAAATATCCTTACCAATGCAAATATACAGAGCAACATTGAACTGAAGTTATGTATACTTACCAGCTAAGACAAACCACTCCTATCAGAGCAATTTGCCCTTTTTCCTGTGCAGTAAGAGACTGCAGCTAGGATTTCCCATCCCTTTACAAAAATACCAACAAAACTGTTTGTTTATTATGATTTCATTTTCTGTCATTTGGCTGCTGTTTAATTGACTTTCAGTTTGTGTCTACATACAGATATGTTTCCTTATCTCTTGATCAAGTTCATACAATAATTGAAGTGGTTATGTGAAGAGAAAACGCTACTTGTCAAATACTTTTTGAATGAATGGACAAATGTTATGATACTATTTGATATATTCCCAGAAAAGCAACATGAAAGGATAGGAATCAGTAAACACACATGTTCTAATTTGTGTAATTATAGTGTGTTCAGTTTGGATATCATTTTCTTTAACTACATAGAATTACTTGGATAAAACTCTTTAGAAAGATCCTTTTCTTTTTCTCCAAGGTAAAGAACCCGTCAGCAGAAGGCTACGTTTTCTCTGTCCTCCAACTTTATTGTGCTATTTAAGAAAACAGGAAGAAACTTATTGAGAGAAGATGTCTAAAGGAACCAATATAATGTAATGACTGCTAAAAACTTACATTTCAAAAATAAGTGTGAGTAATTATCATAACTCAAGATAACATACCCTTAATCTGCTCAATTCTTGCTCTCGTACTACCTCCCTGGAATGAGACTCTATCTTTCAGTTTGGGGACACAATGATCATGTGTGACCATGGACATAGACTCGAGGCTCACTGTAGTGATCCTTTTCTTCTTCATTGATCTGTTCCCCGAAAATAACGGCCAATTAAAAGTTTGCTGATTACTGACTCTGCACAGGCCTGCTGCATTAAGTCATAATAACAACATAGGAAGAATCCATACCCTGGAAAGTTGCAGCACAATATTGGTTTTAATATAACTTACAACATTGTCCATCTCAGACAACGTATTGCATTTTTTACAAAATTTGCCTCCGTGGAACGAAAAAGAAATCTTAGTGATTTTGAAACGTGTCAGCACAACGTACTTGTGAGGCCTACAACATGCATAAACTCTAACACATTTCCTCCCCTAGTAATAAATAAACAGTCTTCTTAGGTAAATAAGATATTTCTACTGAAACCATAGAATTTTTATCAAATGTTTTGCTACAGTAAATCATAAAACGGCAAAACAACTCTGCCAGCCAACTAAACGTATTATTATTATTATTATTATTATTATACTAGTCATTTTTATAGCATGAAATCAGACAATATCTTAAGTGGGTAGGGTAGTGTACTTGAAATCCTGAACTCATTTAGTCTGTACAGTAATGATAAAAAAAATTTTTTTTTAACTTTAGGCTACGCAATTAATTTACTTCTTTTTTTGGCCAAGCATTATTTACACAAGTGCAAATTCTCCAATCATGGAAGTTTCTTTTCGTACGACTTCAACCTGTATTTAGGAAACTGCCGAAGCTTGCTCCAACAAAAACGTTAAATATTTGTCTTTATCTTGTAGTCAGAGCTAGCCTGATTGTTGATCCCCATCGTAAAGTGAGACTTGGATTTTGTATAGTGTGCCTTAAGTGAGTTCATGTTCCCTTTCTATTTCATTTTAATTATTATTATGGTAAAATGTGTTAAGCTTTTGGAGGCTTTAGGGTAAAGTAAACACATTTGATAAGCTCAAATCATGACAATGAGGTAATTCTTCAAAGTTTTAAAGGACAAATATGACATTTTACACTGGTAGTTTAAATCACCGTCTCATCATTATGACTTGGTTAATAATCAAACTTCGATTAAGTATCTCATACATTTTCTTTCTTCTTTCAAGTGATTATTGTTTTGATTTGATTTTTATTTCAAGACGTTATATATTATATTTGTGATTGTGCATTAAGGCAGTTCAAGATGGCGGACAATTAGACAAGTGTGGAATTAGTGCAATGTTGCCATAAGAAAAAAACAAACTGACAATCATTTGTTCTTATAGTAAGATCTAAAGAAATGATGTCTATATTGTTAATTGCCTCACTCAGATAAGTGATAGCAATTACATCAGCACTACTTTTAATAGCCATTTTTACTTCATACTGTAGGTTATTTGGTTTTTGGTCCTAGTGCTCATAGTGGTTGTCACTTCTGACGCTGCAGTGGAAGGCGCGGGAGACGACCAGTTATGTGGGAGATCCTCATGGATTTTGTTGTGTGTTTGTTGGTGCTCTCTCAGTGCTTTTCTAGTGGTTTATATTGATTGATAACAAAAAGCACTGGGCAGCTCTCTCATTTATTTGACGAAAACTTTGTGATACAGTTTGTGCCTCTCTGCTTTTTAAAAAAATGAGTACTTGATCACAGACATGGCTCATTGTGCATATGTGAAAAATTCATACAGAGTAGGGAAAATTCCTCACTGTCCTCCACAAACTGTCTCCAGCAAAACTTCCTTATTAACAACGCTGACAAAATCTTAAAAACCTAACCATAATTGTGACATTTTTAAATTATTATAACATACTTGTAACTTGGTGGGAAGCATTCACAACATTTCTTTTAGTCGCTGTTTTCTTTGTCATTGGAAATTTTGATCTGTAGCGAGAGCAGTGAACAGGTGGAGGAAAACCTGGAGAGGTGAAGGAATGAAACTCAGTTGCAACATAACAGAATTGATGGATGAAAGAGAGAGAGGTGGAACCGTGAGGATTCAAGGAAAAGAGGGGGAGAAAGGGCAGGAGTTTTACTTGGAGGTCTGTTCAGAGCAATGGAGAATGTGGAAAAGAGGTGAAGAAGCGAGTGCAGGCAGGGTGCAGAAGAGTATTAGGAGTTATCTGTGACAGAAGTGTAGTAGCAAGAGTGAAGGGAAAGGTTTACAAGATGGCGGTGAGAGCAACTCTGCTGTCTGTTCAGGGAAGGTGGCAGTGACCAAAAGAAACGAGGCACAGCTGGAGGTGGATGAGTTGAAAATGTTAAGATGTTTTTGGGAGTGACGAGGTTGGACAGGATTAGAATCGAGGACAGCAGAGCGACAACCTAGGTTGGATGATTTTTTAGACAAAGTAAGAGAGGCCCAATTGAGATGGTTTGCACATGTAAAAAGGAGGAACAGTAGATTTATGGTAAAAGAATGCCGGAGATGGAGCTGCCAAGCTCTACCTCCAGCATTCCCGCTGGCTGGAGGTGGAGCCTCCAGCCAGGGGGAATTCTCCTTTTGGAGCCAGACCAAAAGGAGAAACCTCCTTTTGGTCTGGAGAAACCTCCTTTTGGTCTTGGGATGTGGTGAGAGAGGACATGCAGTTGGTTGATCTGAGAAAGGAAGATGCAGAGGCCAAGATGGAAACACTTTCAAACTACATTTAACATTTAATTCTAATGAATGTATACCGACACACCACACGCACACGCACACCCTCACACATACACCACAGACACGCACACACCTTCTTGTTTAGTGCCACATAACTTGGTACACACCCATACACACCCATGAAACAAGCTAAACCAGAAACTTAATGAAGTAACGATGTAAATATTTCAATACAATTGTACCACATACTACTTTTTCCTCTAATAATGATTGCAATTTCACACATTTTCACATGTGATTTTCACACTGCGATTGTGACTGTGATTAAGACTGTATGTCATCATGTGCACTTTCAACTCATCTACCAAACAGGTACACCTCGTGGACAAAGGTCGGTGTTACACAAATGAACCGTTTCAATCAGTGCTTTTAGGCAGTTACATATTTCCACTAATTTATTGGAAAGGCGATGCAGACAGTTTAATTCCTTTACAATACATGCATACATATTAAAATACACCTTCTAGGAAATTAATAACAGAGACATAAATATGTAGAGATATAATACAACGATCAGAGACAATCATTCTAAAGACAAATTAGTTTTTATATTCCCAATATCATCACGATTCAGTTGGCTCCTGTCTTTCTGATATTAGATAAGAAAATAAAGTATGACTTCTTCCAGAGGTAAATTTTAGGAAGTGATTTGCTCATTATTAATTCTTGACCAATGGTGTCTAGCCACGATTTTCGGGTATTGACATATGTTGAAGAATCTGATTGGACAACATGTACCTTAGACGGTGCCCTGATTGGTCAGTGGTTGTGCGTGGTGCGCTGCCATTGGTCGGACGTCACGGGTTCAATAGTGTGGCTCTTTTGGTGGGAGCGGTAGGCTGTCAGTCTCTCTAGTTAAGGCAGTACTCATTGTAACCGTTCCCTAGCTGTTGCCTCAGGAGCAAAAGAGAGTCTTCACCGGTCTAGCGGTATCCCAAAATGAAACGAGCTTGGGTATTAGGTCTTCTTTTTGCCCTGGTAGCCTTTGGTGAGTAGATAAAATGTTTGATTCTATTCTCAGTCGCTACTACGTTTTAGCTAAGAGCCGGTAAGCTAGCTCTAACTTGCTTTTGTTCTCCATTCATACATAGCAACATCCTTCATATCTTTGTTGTGTTCAAGCAACAAGCGTATTTATTTTTGCTTATTTGCTTCAACACATTTCGAAGATAAACACTATCGGTTATGAATTGCAAAGTTTGCCGTTGAAACACGTATCCAAGCGGGTATGTGTTACAGAGGGGCTAGTAACGTTGCCTCTAATTAATCTACCCCTAAATTAAAAGTGTAACTGTAAATGAGATACAGTTACAGAAGTACCTGTAGTCCTGTAAGTTTTTTGTCATTCAAAATGTATTTCTCTTTGGCAGTTGCTGTAAAAGCAGAGGATGAACTTGATGTCGATGGTACAGTAGAAGACGACCTGGGTAAAAGCAGAGATGGCTCCAGAACAGATGACGAGGTGGTCCAGAGGTAGGTGTCACTTTGAATAATAGGATCCTGTTGACTGATTGTGGTTCACCCTGTCAGGAAACGTCTGTAAAGCCTTACGTTTATAGCACATGGTCAATCTGACCAACCTTATGAACATAAAGCACTTGAATGAACATTAGCACTTTGAGATTTGATCCAAATGTAAAGTGCATTATAAATTAAATGTATTATTATTATTATTATTATTATTATTAAAGGCTCATAGCAACCTTTGATGCTTGGTGTTAGTTAAGCAACAAGCTGAGCACTGCTTGTCCCTCATTCCACCACACCGATCCCTAGAGGGGATAACTGATATACACGCTTGTTGCTAAGATTTGTCGTTGTGTATCCTTGGCCTCACCTGTGTCTTTGTATTCTCAGAGAGGAAGAGGCTATCCAGTTGGATGGATTGAATGCAGCTCAGATCAAGGAACTCAGAGAAAAGTCAGAAAAACATGTCTTTCAAGCTGAGGTTAACCGCATGATGAAGCTCATTATCAACTCGCTCTACAAGAACAAGGAGGTGAGCAGAAATAAATGTTTTTGATGTCAAATCGCTATGATACCATGGGGTTGTTCATGTGTCAATTGATAAATATGAGCTTTGTTTAAATTTGACACATTTTGACATCCAGGACTTCCTGTTTATGAGTAACCTAAGATAAGCAATATACATGTTCATGGTGATTAAATAATCAGTCTATATAATAGAGTGGTGAAATTTATAAAAATATCTTTATGATGCTAAGTACAAGTTTCTTATTTTTATGCTTATAAAGCTTGCTTCTCTGTAAACCTAAGTGTCCAAAATCATTTTTACATTATTTTATTGACCTGACAGTTGGAACATGAAAGCTTGCTTCTGTAGGTTTCAAAGCTCTATGAAATCTCTCCAAATATTCTGTATAAAAATGTAGATTCCTCTGCATATGTGATCTGTGGGTTTATTAGAAAAGATTCTGATCTCTATTGGAAATATTCAAAAACATAATCTGTGATTTTTATGGATTACTAACCTATTCATGGAAGGCTAAAATAATGGTACATTGACTTAATCTCTTTCAGATCTTCCTCAGGGAGCTGATATCCAATGCATCTGATGCTCTGGATAAGATCCGCTTGTTATCGTTGACCAATGACGATGTAATGGCTGCCAATGAGGAGTTGACCATCAAAATAAAAGTATGCAAAACAATATGTTTATTATATTTACTCTGTTGTAGTCATTATTGCTAATATAGTTCTTGCTTTGTTAGTAACTTAACTTTTCGGATCCAACCTCTAGTCTGATAAGGAGAAAAACATGCTTCACATCACTGACACTGGCATCGGAATGACTAAGGACGAGCTGGTGAAGAACTTGGGTACCATTGCGAAGTCAGGCACCAGTGAGTTTCTCAGTAAGATGACAGAGATGCAGTCGGATGGACAGTCAACATCAGAACTGATTGGCCAGTTTGGTGTTGGGTTCTACTCTGCCTTCCTCGTTGCCGACAAAGTCATTGTGACATCCAAGAACAACGATGACAGTCAGTACATCTGGGAGTCTGATTCAAATGAATTCTCTGTCATTGAGGACCCCCGTGGCGACACACTGGGCAGGGGAACCACCATCACGTAGGTTTACACTATTTACATTATAAAAATCCCCCAAAACGATTTAAGTTACTTTTTTAGGGTTCTAATCAACTGTTATTAGTCTTACTGCACTTCATACTTCTTGGTCCTCTGCAACATACTGCATTACACCTACACATATGGACCTACAGTTTCCTGTTACTGCTTTTTACTCGATATTTGCACTTTGAGATTTAATCCAAATGTAAAGTGCGTTATAAATGAAATTTATTATTATTATTATTATTCCCATTTTAATAAATCTTCTCATATTTATGACTTCAGACTGGTTCTGAAAGAGGAGGCGTCTGATTATCTGGAACTGGAGTCCATCAAGAACCTTGTCAGGAAATACTCTCAATTCATCAACTTCCCCATCTATGTTTGGGCCAGCAAGGTGACTCTTTAAGACAATTCCTTCCCCACTTTGATTCTGACTTGGTGACTGCACACATTGTTAATAAATATTATTATATATTAGCACTCTGAGATTTGGTCCAAATGAAATCTGCGTTATAAATAAAATGAAGTATTATTATTATTATTATTAATAATAAATGTTTGCATAACTTTACCCCTCAATATGAAAGACTGAGACAGTTGAAGAGCCTGTTGAGGAAGATGCTGAGGCAGCAGAGGAACCAGAGAAAGAGGCTGAGGATGAGGCTGAGGTAGAAGAAGAGGAGGAAGACAAAGACGCACCAAAGACAAAGAAGGTATGAAGCTCGGATAAGAGTGGACAATATAGAAAGAATGAACTAATATAATGCCTTTAATGACTATCAATTACATATTCAAAAATGTATTTATTCTTTGAAACATTGATGAATGATATAAATATTCCATACCTCTTTTGATTCAATGGCCGTTAAGAATAAGACTGATCTGAATCATATGGTCTGTTTGTCTAAAGATAATATTTTATGGAAACTTTAGAAAAATGTATTACTGGGTGTCTTGTAGGTTGAGAAGACCGTGTGGGACTGGGAACTGATGAATGATATCAAGCCTGTCTGGCAGCGACCAGCTAAGGAGGTTGAGGAGGACGAGTACAAGGCCTTCTACAAGACATTTTCTAAGGTGGGCATGTGAGCAACGCTGTCATGCTGAGTAAAAATGCCGTATCTTTAAAAAAAAAAGTGTAATCGTCAATAAATTAATAAAACCTCAGCAATGCAGCAGTAGAATATCACTCAAATGGTTTCCAACTGGAGCAAGACAGGGAACAAGGATGAATTTTTCCAATCCAAATTGTTTCATTCTCTAACAGGACAGCGACGACCCGTTAGCCCACATCCACTTCACAGCTGAAGGCGAGGTTACCTTCAAGTCCATTCTGTTTGTTCCCACCTCAGCTCCCCGGGGTCTGTTTGATGAGTATGGCTCTAAGAAGAATGATTACATCAAGGCATGTAACAAAGGAGGCACTATCAATTTTATGACCCTATATTATGTCAATAGAATCATTTCATGATTCCACCAGTCCACTTTATTAAATCGTTCTATTTCTGTGTCACAGCTGTTTGTGAGGAGAGTTTTCATCACTGATGACTTCAATGACATGATGCCCAAGTACCTGAACTTTATCAAGGGAGTGGTGAGTGACTTTATGATTTAAAAGCACTTTCATGTGCCTGTATTTACGCTTCAGACTTTGCTCAGAAATTGCTTTTGATTAATGGAGATTTGTTTTTCTAGGTTGACTCTGATGACCTTCCCCTGAACGTCTCCAGAGAGACTCTTCAGCAGCACAAACTGCTCAAGGTGAGCTTCACAGCAAACATTTATGCTGCATTGATATAACACTTATATTTTTAATCTTTTTTCACTTTTGGCTTTTGTAGTTAATTGTATTTATTCTATCATGTCCCTGGTCTTTACGGATTGATTGAAAACTGTTAAAAAACAAATGTAAGAGTGCTTCACAGAATTTGGTAATGGGTGAAATTATAGAATAAAGAAATAGGGTCAGGAAGTAGAGTATTGAATGTACAGTAGAGAATGTAAATGTGGAATGATTTTCTTCCTGCTCAGGTTATCCGCAAGAAGCTTGTGCGTAAGACTCTGGACATGATTAAGAAGATTGCAGAGGAACATTACAACGACAAGTTCTGGAAAGAGTTTGGAACCAACATCAAGCTTGGTGTGATTGAAGATCACTCCAACAGGACCCGTTTGGCTAAGCTCCTGCGCTTCCAGACATCCAACAGTGAAACAACCGTGGCCAGCCTGGAGCAGTATGTAGAGCGCATGAAGGAGAAGCAAGACAAGATCTACTTCATGGCTGGGACCAGCAGGAAGGAGGTGAGTGGATTTATTGTGTCTAATCAATTGAATTGCAGTTATCACAAGAGTAGTTTAAGCATCAATAAATATGCATGCAGTTAATATAATTACAACAAATTAACAAAGCCTCGCTGGTGATTTTGAATTCCATATCCTGGTATTGATCTTCTGTTGTATTTGGCGTCTGCAGGCTGAGTCTTCTCCTTTTGTGGAGAAGCTTCTGAACAAGGGCTACGAGGTGATCTACTTGACAGAGCCTGTGGATGAGTACTGCATCCAGGCACTGCCGGAGTTTGATGGAAAACGCTTCCAGAATGTGGCAAAGGAAGGTGTGAAGTTTGACGAGACCGACAAGGCCAAGGAGAAGAGGGAGACCCTGGAGAAGGAATATGAACCCCTCACCACTTGGCTGAAGGACATAGCCCTGAAAGATAAGGTATACAGCCAATCATTTTGAAATATTAATTCGAGAAGCTCTTCTCAGAGGAGATCCATTTCTGTTGCAACTGCTAAATTGCATCTATTCCATCAGTCATTATTTAATGTTTCTGTCTTTGGCCACAGATCGAGAAGGCTGTCCTGTCTCAGAGGCTCACCAACTCACCCTGCGCTTTGGTTGCCAGTCAGTACGGCTGGTCAGGAAACATGGAGAGGATCATGAAGGCACAGGCTTACCAGACAGGAAAAGACATTTCAACAAGGTGATTAATGATCATGATTGTAAAATGAAAATAAAGACTGTGTTGTGGCCTGCCTGTTTGTGTGCTTATATAGCAACCCCTATTTCCTCTTTCTCCTCTTCAGCTATTATGCCAGCCAGAAAAAAACACTAGAAATCAACCCCAAACATCCTCTCATCAAACAGATGCTTAAAAGAGTTGATGTAAGTATGAACACTCGCTTTACTAGTTCTGTTCTGTTTTATATATGTCATCTATAAAATTACACTACCAAACATTGATACACATTTGCTTGGGTTTCTACGATCTGACTGCTGAGGATGCATAAAGGGACCATGACGATCACAGCAGCAACTTAATTACTTCTTAATTTTCTTCAGGGTGATGCTGAGGACCAGACTGCTTCAGATCTGGCAGTTGTTTTGTTTGAGACTGCCACGCTGCGCTCAGGCTACCAGCTGACTGACACAAAGGCTTACGGAGAGAGGATAGAGCGCATGCTTCGACTCAGCATGAACGTAGGCCTCGATGAACAGGTACTTGTCTCCACCAGCCTCATATTGTATTATTTCATAAGAAATCCATTTAAAAATGCTATTCAAGTCTGTGTGCATCCGTTGTCATGTTATGGGTGGGTCTAGTGGGCCCGGGCCCAGCCGCTTGAGCAGCTGGCCCAACCTTTTAAGAGGGGTTGCAAATATATGTACTCCATTTTTTTAATTGGTTAAATCAAAATGTCTTTACAGAAGGGCATACATTTTTGTTTTCCCCTCTAAACTGTAAAAGAACATCCATACAGCTAACGCATTAGTTTGAACAATCACGACCATCCAGTTTGGCCCATGCAAATCCACATACTGGAGCTGGTTTCTTATAAGAAATATGGAGCTGCAGTCTCGCACACAAAGCCGAACCGGGTCATTATTTACCGTAACCAGTTGTACTGGTTTCTCATCAGTTCTGGGATGGTTCATATAGTTGGTGTGTCTGGTAGTGACTATCCGTCTACAGCTAGGCTTACTGGAGATGATGGTGAAAATTGTATTTAAGTTACTGATCTTAAACACTACTGCTTGATCGAGCCGGTATATAAATACTTCCAGAGTCACCTGAATGGCATCATGTTCCAGCTGTGAAGACTATACAACTATCGGCCACAGTTGAACCAGTAACTGGTGTGAATTTCTGGATGCCTATGTTGCGGTTTAGTGTCAGATTTTACCTATTGATATAAAACAACCCATAGATGATCCGCTTTGATTCGTCTTCGATATTTTGAGTTTTAGGGTCACCCATGGGAACCACAAAGTAACAATTAGAAGTAGTTGAGGATTTTCAAGTCTGCAGTTGTAATTTTTAAGTCCTCCATGGAAAGATTACTTTAAATGTTAGTCATTTTCTCCAAGGCGTGCATCCAAAACAGTATTCACTACTACAGCGTTATGTCTTGTATCAATGCACGTCCGTCAGTAGTATATTTTATCTTTCTAAACAATTTTAGCATCTGTACCTCCTCTATGGTGCCAGCTTGGGTTCATGTTTGTTGCAGCTCAGTAGATTGTTGTTGTGTAAACTTTTATCTTTACTGTTGTACAGATTGAAGAAGAACCAGAGGAGGAGCCAGCAGAGGAAGAGGAGAAAGACGATGATCCTGAGGATGAAGAGGAGGACTCTCAAGATAATGAGATTGTAGATGAAGATGATGATGATGAATCGGTGAGAACGCGCAACAAAACATACTATGAAATATTTCTAAATTAAGGATATAAGGTACTATGGTGTTGCAATTAATACTTAATAATTTTTGATTTTGTTCCCTAACAGTCAAAAACAGAAAAAGATGAGCTGTGAAGCACTGAATGGAGGAAAATGTAAAAGGTGTCGGGAATGGATTGGATCTGACCACCATGGTCGATAATTTCCTGGTTGGGGTCCGTGGGATGGGTTTTTTTTAAGGCGAGTTTTGGTTTGTTTGGTTTTTTTTTATTACATTCCTCATGACTGTAAATTTGTTAATATTTAACTGACCGGTTTATGGAAAGATGTGATCCTGTCTCTTGATCAAATAAATGTTTCCTGGAAAAAGGACACCGTCTTTAGTGTTAGTGTTGTGATGAATTGATGTGAACAAAAGTCACAGAAACTAGTTGACAAACTGACTACTCCTGTGTGTGAAAAATAAATGACAACGGTTGATACCTAACAAAAATCAATAAATAGTTTGCGCCTATGCGTGTCCTGCGGATCACATGTCTCCTAATTTTGGAACACCGTGGGATCTTTCAGGATGAGCCGGACAGTTTTGTTTGGATGTGGGGCATCTGGAATACCCTGCTGGTCCTTTTAAGCGGATGAGGTTTTCTGGATTATACTCTAAATGACAAAACATTTGAGAGTTAGACCTTCCTACATAACCTAGGCTTGCTTTCATACTGCTCGTCCCAGAAAAGAATATTGTATTAGCAAGATTCCCCCAAATTTGTAGATGTTCTGTGTTCGATGGATTAGAGATTATCTTCAAAGCATCCTCAGAAACGCTCACAATAGATATCCCACAAACTTTATTGTCATTCTTTGATGTCTGTTTCGATTTTTGTTCTCTTTGCATTAATGTCTGATGAACAGGAGCATATTGACTAATTAGAGGCCTTTGAAGTTGGACTGTTTGGTCAAATATCATTTTTTATTTTGGACAATTAAGCTATTGTTTGGTCTTTTTTTCTTTTTTTTTTTACTTAATTACTCCAATGTCATAAATTTAAAAAAAAAATCAATATTAATATTTCATTGTTAATAATTATGATGGTACATTAGATTCATTATTGTAAGGATAATATATCATGTATTTCACAAGTCATTAATAAATGTGAACAAAAATGGCTGGATTATAGGGGAATTTTTATAGGGTAGAGTTACAATTTAACGTTCTGTTATTTAAATGTTGTTTGTGACCATAATTCTTTCATTTGAGGTTGAAGTAACTTAAATTGAATACGGAAGTATTTTTTTCAACTAAAACGTTAATTTTTTGACCAAAGTATGATTATTTTATTGGCCATACTCTACATTAATCAGCCACTTCATTAACAGTTGATTTACTGGCTGCATTAAGACTGAATACACAGCATATTAACATATCTTTGAATACAGATAGATTGAGTGCTGCACTGTGTAAATACTCAGCAATAGGGACCACTTCCTGCTTGTGATTACACTAAATCCCCTTATTTTTCTCAAAGGAGGATTTTTATTAATTCTTTACGTTTTCAAATATAATTCCACAGCTGCATACTCAATTAGTCTTTGTAAATCATGAGGCAGCTAACAATCCTCAGGATGTATTGCTCAGAGAACAGAACCGATGCATAGTGCCTGCTTTTTGCAAACGGCTGTCTCCTTTCTTAAATATGGAGTATAGCTGTAGCCATGCATCTAAATAAAATCCCTCTGGAGAGGGCCGTACTGATTGTGGTCGAGAATGATAAGTTGAGGGCTAACAACTAAAGCAGTAGTGTTACGTTACAGGTCGTGCCATACAGAGAGGAAATGTTGTCCCTTTCTAATACAGGGTGACAGATATGGGCCACAAGCGGGGGGAGGGGTGTCATGGTGGAGGCACAGAGGGTAGAAGACAATCTGTAGCATCATTCCTTCATCTCTCTGATCTTTTCTCTCCATTTCCATCAAATTCTAATAGAAAGTGATAAACCTATGTGTAGAATATGGCACGTTGTCGCACAGAGACTACATGAGTGGTCATGGTGTGTTCAATCAAAGGTCTGATTTGATGATCATATAAAGTGTTCTGATTATAATGATCTTTTTCCAGGCCAAGAATGCTTAGGTCCCAGCAGTTATTTCCAGGTCCAGCATGTAATATTAGCCTGGGAGTATTACAATTCTCTGATAAGTCCTATGATCTAAAACCTGCATCACATCTATCTTTTCTTCTCCCTCTAAAGCAGGAAAAAAGATCTAATCTTCTGCTACTATTAAAGAACATAAAACTGTCATACAAATGCTCATTTTAGGGGCACTATGAGCCTTTGTATAACAGGGTCTTTGTTGTTACTATTTAGAATAATGAAAACTAGGGTTAAGACAGAGTAACAGTATGAATTTGTTAACAACTCGGTCTCTGTCGGCCTTTTAGCAGAATTACTCTAAGAGTTAGGAATACTTTTTGATAACATTTTTGGAGTGGTACAGTATGTCCCAAAGAACAACCAATTGGATGTTAATGGTGAGCATCTACATCATCTGATCTACATTAAAAGAAAACAAAAAGATCATGGAGTATCGCGGGATAGGGGTGATTCCAATACATTTCTTCAAACTTCATGACTACAGTCATTAGTCATGAAGAATACTACTTCACACTACTGACTACTTCAGTTAGTCAACTTTATGACCACAGTGTTTATAAAAAATAAGAAACAGTTACATCCTCATAAGGTCTACCAACATGAATACAATCAGGATCCAAGTAATATTTCAAACAGATCTGGTGCTTTTGAGTGCTAAAGCAAATATGTCAAATTTGAAGCATATTTCAACGTTACTGAACTGAATTAAACCACCATCTGTTAAATATTTTTATTCCTGAATAAATATCACCTCAATAATGATACCAATGTGATTCTAAATTCTGGAGTCAGTTTTAATGAGCAAAGAGTCATGTTATGAAGATCAAACTGTCCTGGTTCTGTTGCTTTAAAGCACAATGGCATGATGAAGAATCTGTTTCCTTTGTGTCTGATTGTGCTTTCTGATTGCTGTCAATTTTGTTCATTTGGATCCCTAATTTCTACTAAAGAGATGACAGCTGCCCTCCACAAGAAAACAAGAAACAAGTTAAAATTCTACTCAAAAACATCTTTGTCATAAAAAAAAAGAAAAAGAAAGTTAAAAAGGTAACACTCTCAAACACTGTAGCCCGTCACCTCTGCGCCATCCATTTCAGCAGCTCTGTTCAGCCCACTGAGCCCCCAGCTCCACCCCCAAAGAAAGATCTAAATCTAAAGAATCAAATTATTGCCTGTTTTAATCACACCTGGGATTTAGACCGGACTTACAGCATTGATAATGAAAAACTAGTAGTTCATCCACAGAATCCTCTGCTATCGGACCACTGTTTGATAACTTTTGAATTTGCAATGCTAAATCACTCGCCAATAGAAAAATCTTTCTACGCTAGAAATATATCTGAAGAAGCTGTAATAACATTTAAAGAATCTATTCCATCAGCCCATCAGAGTTCAGTTGCATGTCTCAAAGAATCTGACTCTAACGGTAGTCCTGGGCAAATCGATTATTTTAGATCGAAAATGAAGACAAACTAAACTTCTTGAGTACCGATTAGCCTGGCAAGATAGCATTATAAAACATATGAGAGCCATCCACAGCGCCAGAGCGGTCTATTACTCTGCACTGATAGAGGACAATAAAAACAACCCCAGGTTTTTGTTCAGCATTATAGCCAGGCTGACTGACAGTCAGAGTTCTATGGAGCCCCGTATTCCTAAAACCCTTAGTAGAGATGACTTCATGAGTTTCTTTAATGACAAAATTATAAGTATTAGGGACAAAATCCACAACCTCCTGCCTTCAATTGGCTCAAGTTTACACCCCAGGACTATGTGCTTGGAAACACCAGATAGACCTGGAGCAGATATAGACCGCTTTATTCCTATTGATCTAAAACAATTAACTTCCCTTATTTCCTTACCCAAAACAACAACCTGTCTCCTAAACCCAATCCCAACTAGTCTACTTAAAGTTTACCCTAAGTCAGCAACTCTCTATTAGAAACCATCTATCTATCGTTACATTCAGGCCACGTACCAAAGTCCTTTAAAATAGTCATAATAAAAGCCGCTGGTTAAAAAGCCGACTCTTGATCCAGAGGCTTTAGCAAATTACAGGCCGATATCTAACCTTCCCTTCCGCTCAAAAATCTTAGAGAAAGTGGTGGCCGAACAATTGTGGGATTTTCTGCGTAAGAATAGTTTATTTGAGGATTTCCAATCAGGTTTTACCATAGTTCAGAAACAGCACTGGTCAAGGTTACGAATGACCTTTTAATGGCATCTGATGAGGGACTGGTCTCTGTTCTGGTCTTGTTGGATCTTAGTGCCGCATTTGATACAATTGACCACCAAATTCTAATACAAAGACTTGAAATCCTAATTGGCATCAAAGACACTGCATTAAATTGGTTTAAGTCATATTTATGTGGCAGATCTCAGTTTGTATCTGTTAACAATGAATCCTCCATGCATAGTAAAGTCACCCACGGAGTTCCCCAGGGATCTGTGCTTGGGCCAATAATATTCACATTAGAAACACTCAATACGCTTTCACTGTTATGCTGATAACACACAATTGTACTTATCAATGAAACCATGTGAATCTAATAACTTATCCAACTTAGAAGCGTGTCTCAAAGACATTAAGACTTGGATGACCTGCAACTTTTTATTATTAAATTCAGATAATTGCATGTTACTGGATTATTGCATGTTAAATGGTTTAATGCATGTTAATTGGTTTAATGCATGTTAATGGATTAAATGCATGTTACTAACTTTACTTCTTCCCTGGAGTCTGTGTTTTCTCACCCTGTAAGGTCACAAGGTCATATTAATGTTATTATCAACCTGGGATCCCTGCTGCTGCCGCGGCCCGACCGTGGAGCGGTTGGAGAAAGTGGATTATAGCTGATATCTTCGCTGCTTTTCCCCCGTCTGTATCTCTCCTCACCTGTGTCTCTCTCTTTCTCGCTCTCACTCTCGCTTTGTTTTCAACCCCGACCGGTCATGACAGTAGGCCGTCCACCCTGAGTCTTGGATCTGCTCGAGGTTTTGGCCCGTTAAAGGGCAGTTTTTTCTCGCCACTGTTGCCAAGTGCTTACTCAAGGAGGAATTTGTTGGGTCCTGTAGATAATTTTTCCTGTAATAAATTATAAGAGTTTGGGTCAGTTGTAAATATCGAACTTTACTCTCGTGACTCATATTTTACTCCATTAGCTTTCCCTATTTCCGGGACAGAACCCAAAAATACCTAATTCATGGATTATTTTCAAATCTTTATATCCGGCATGACCGTAGTTCAAAGAAAAAAACGGATATGGATAAAATGGAAATTTTGTCCATATGAATCGACTCCAGGATATCAATCTTGTGTATATCCTGTTTTACTTATATGGTTCATATCTTACTCGCTGAGGAGAGTTCTCCAGGTCAAATTTAGGCCAGATTTGGTGCATATGATTTGACCATATCTTGTAAATATACCTTACTCTAGTAGTTCATTGTACTCACTAAGGGGAGCTTTTCGTTATGATCAACACTGTTTGCCGGACAGAAATCAAAACAATTTCACAGATGAATTTCAAACTTTAAACCCCACGGATCTTTGTTGGAGGAAGACCTGAACTGATTTTGGGAAAGGTTGGTTATATATTTCTGATTCTATTGGGTTTATCTGTCTTTGAGCAAGATTAAGGAAGAACCAATGGAAAGATTTTATGCATTTTTTACATTGTGGTGACATTACGTGTTTTTCATAGCATTTAAAATAGAATAAAATAAGTCGTTTGGAGTACGTGGCTATTGCTGCCTTTGATTCCTTTGATGTTCCTTGGGGGCTGGAGCTAGGGCTCAGTGGGCTGAACAGAGACGCAGCCTTAAGTGGAAGTTGCGGGACCCGAGTGGCTACAGAGTATTTAAGAGACAATGAGGGATTTTGTTGGAGTTGTTGGATTTAGAGGCTGGCAATAACTCATACATAGGAAGAAACAAAATAGTTTCAGAGGTGAGTTTTGGCCCCTGGCAGCGGTTTGTGCTGTCTGAGTGCTATTTGTAGTTGCTCTCTGTGTTTATTGGGGTTTAAACTGTAACTTTAAATATGGTGCTCACTGTGGGTTCTTCTCAGTAATGCCAGTACAGATGGAGCATACTTTTATCTTTCTTAGCTCATTATTGTGTCTGACTGTCAAAGCACAGCAGACAAGGGAGGAGGAGACATAGGACACCTGTGCTAATCGAACGCTCCCTCCCTGTTAAGATTCCCTGAACCAATCTCACTATCTCCTTCGCTCCAGTGATGGAACAGAAGCCCACTCTCACGTACACATTTTAGGGTTACATTAAAGCCATAAAAACATAGGTGTCAGAAACCTTTTAAACGCAATAAAAAGTCTTAAACAGCGTTATCCTTGATTTTTTTTGTTTTTATATTGTTACTAAACTTTATATTTGAATCTATTTAACAGTTCTTATGTTTCAATAACGTGTCATTTATAACATTAAACCATTTCTGAGAGTATATTTTTTGGAAGAAATTGATATGAAACAACTTAGTTTAATTACATAAATTTTATTTTTTTGTATTTCGTGTTTTAAAATCCAATCAGCAATGTTACAATTTAGATGTATGGTGACATTGCATTTATAAAAAAGGACATTTGTGCTCCTTAGTAAAAACAACAACAAAGAAACAAAACTGTTCCGTTTTTTAATTTTCAAATTGGGAAAAAAATACAATAAAAGCTTTTTTACAGATTTTTGATGACCTTCAAGCGTGATTATTTTTTTTTATATTAGACAACAGATATGACGGACTACAGAAACCTTTTACGTCTCGTCTCTGTCAGTGATAATCAATCTCTGGCTCATAGTAGAAGGTTTTATTTATTTCCCATCATTTGTATATTGTGACTGGCTGCAGTTTCCACACCGCTGCTGTTCATACGCAATTCCTGGGTAGGTGGTTGCCATGGATTCCGCGGTCACATGCGTGGGTTTCCTGTAGCCAGAAGCAGCAGAAGATGCTTGGACCAAAAATCTCCAGCCATTTTCATTGAAGAAAAGCAGAGGATCCGTGGATGGCTGTCTGACTGCTCGCACCTGTCTCTCTCCTGCTTATTCCGGAATCCCAGCTGCGAGCTAAGAATCGCCTCAGACTCGCTGCAAACCGTTTAGTCCACATTGATAGACTTATAACAGGAATGAGTATAGAAATTCCTGAAGGACTGACGGAGCTGTTACAGAGCTTTACCGTGGAAGTGTTGAGGAATCAGCCAAGGGATCTACTCGAGTTTGCGTTACAGTACTTCACCCAGCTGAAGGAAAGCGCAACCACACAGGCTTCGTTTGGCAATGACCAAAATTCGGCCCCGAGATCTGCAAAAGCGGTCAATTTCATTGACGAAGCCATGCAGATCGATTCGGAGAACGGAGAAGAGGAGGACGACGACGAGGAATTCATAGGTAGGATGGTTGATTCGTCATATGTGTGCAAGGAAGGTGTGTGAAAGTGCATCATTTACAGGGGTTGATGAATATTTATCGCTGTGAGCGTGTGTTCGGTGGCGGAGAAGACGCACTGGGTGCAGTGATGCTCTAGCGTGCGCCACCTTGCATCCCCGGCCCTGTCAGACGTTTGCCATATATGGTCACGGAGGCTGAATAATTGCTAATGGACGTGTCTTTGTGTCCTTATGTGCATGGTCTACACATGCACATCAGCTGGAGAGAAAGGGGGTCATTCTCTCTCTCTCTCTGTTTCATACCTGTTCACCTCTAGGTCATTTAAATATATTAATTTCCTTAAGGGCCGACCCTAGCTGTGTATCAAAACATGACAAAACATATAAAGGTAGAAAATCTGAAGCTCGGCTGTGATGCAATTAATTCAACATATGACCTTTACCGCCCTGCATGGATTTGTCTCTCCTCCACTGTGGTCATATTTGACCACAATGGCCGGTGCAGCTTTGTCATAAGGTGCAGCAAGTAGCATAGCAACCCAGAGCTCTGACACAGCATCCCAATGAGTGCTGGGCTCTGCATGGCTGGCTGCAATCCTTGCATTAGGACAAAGGCACTGAATAATTATTAATATGGGCATTTTGGGTTCACATTGTGCGCCGCCACACCTCTGGAATATAAATATACTGGAGTATAATCTAATACAGCTCCCAGCTGCCAGGAAGCTATTATCCAATGACCCCTCCTTTCAAATACATATTGTGCTACTGTGTTGGTGCAAGACAATTAATGCCATTCATTATATTTATTTTTTCTTATTTAAATTTCATTCAAATTTGAAAACACTCTTCAAAGCTGCTTTCTCTGGTTTCACCCACATGGATATGCCTCTTTTAGAGGCTCAGGGCTGAGTGAGTATGCTCTACTTCAAATGTGGCCTACTCTGTAAAAGAAGCAGAAATGTCACCGTGCTTATCCGTTACTCTACTGTGTTACATGATGATGAAATGTCACATGTTGATATATATTGTTTTATTCCTCTGCAGCCCCAGTGATGAACAGATTCATCAGAAGAGCATCAGGTGAGCATTAATGTACTAGCTGTTCCCATCAAGAGGAAAGACTCTGGACAGTGTCAGTGCTGGAAACCTATAAAGTCTGTTTGACACATGAATACTGAGACTATGCCAGAATTGCTCTAGTGCACGCGCTATTGAAGGGATTTTTCCATCTGTCTTTTCTCCCAATCCTCAGCTTAAAAATAATAAAAGGTTTGATTTATTTCAGTTTGTGAAACTACTTTGTCTCAAGCCTAGTCAATGTCAGTGAGTGGTGTGGACGAGAAGGTCAGAACATTGTGAGAAGAGCTTGTTCAAGCCAGATGACCTTTTTAATCAGGAGGCTTATTTTTCTACCATGTGTGGACTCTCCACTGTCAGCAGCATGACCAAGTTGTTCTAAAATATGGGATGGCTGCAGCTAAGGAGGTAGCAAAGTTGTTCACCAATCCGAAGCTCATCCGTTCAATCCCAGGCCTGCCAATGTGGTCCACACGCTCTAGGGTCCTTGAACAAAACCTTGAACCCCAATGTCCTACCTGGGTGCTTCACAGGGACTACGCCAACTCTTCATGGACGGGTTTTACTGGGTATAGCTGAATGGGTTTAATGAGGGATTCCATGATTATTACTATTGTATTACATATGAAGGATATCTACAACCTGTACGTATTTATTTCATCTCAAAGAGGAAATGACGGAGGTCATTATTTCTAGAGGGCTTAAGAATCAGTGACTGGATCTAAAAAAAAAATTACATACTTATGGATGACATTAACTGAGACGGGATGGAGATGCCTGGGGCCCTGTAGTATACTGTATAACTAATAAGAGTAAATATTAAGTTAAATGTAGTGTTTCAGAAGGAATTTCTGGATGAATAATCTATCTAGCTTTGAGTTAAGTCTCATTGTGGATCTCTGTCATACAGTGTGTGCTGAGGCGTTCAATCCTGATGAAGATGAGGAGGATAAAGAGCCATGGGTAATTTTTTTTATAGCACATATATCTATTTTAATATTGAGGGTCTCAATATTGTATGAATTGTAGCTCTGAGTTTAAATTAAATGGTTGACATCACAGCATCCTAAGTATATAGTTTAATGTGTAGGTCACGTCACAAGATTATGTTTCATTTTCCAGATCACCCACCCAAAAACAGATGAGCAAAGACAGAGACTACAGGAAGCATGTAGGGACATTCTTCTGTTCAAAAATTTGGAGACAGTAAGTGGATTATTCCATATACACTTTCTTCTTTCCTGCTTTGTGCTTTTCCATCTCTAAATTACACGATGGAGGACTTGGCCTCGTACCAGCAGCTTTTTGCCACAGCTCAATGGACTTCCTATGCTTTTTGAAGTAGCTATAATAGCATGCTGAGTTGATGCTACATGCTTGTCTCCGTACGTTAAATTCAAATGTTTAACCAAAATTTCCCACCACATTTCCAGGAGGAGATGTCTCAGGTGCTGGATGCCATCTTTGAGAAGTTCTGCATCGAAGGAGAGCACATCATTGATCAAGCTGATGATGGGGACAACTTCTATGTTATTGAAAGGTGAACTTTGATGGAGATCACAGCAGTGACCCGTTATGTCTGTGGCATATTTGATTTGTTTTCAGAAATAATCTGAAAGAACAGATAAAGATTTCAGGGGACACCAACATCGCTGACATGTTGTTTGTGTTCTGTATAACTGTCTGCTTCTCTTTTGTATTTTCATTCAGTGGGACATATAACATTTTTGTGAAGACTGATGGAACAGAGATGTTGGTGGGTTGTTATGACAACCGTGGCAGCTTTGGTGAATTGGCGTTGATGTACAACACTCCCAGGGCAGCCACAATAATCGCCACCTCGCCTGGAGCCCTTTGGTGCCTAGTGAGTAAAATATGAAACTCTTATGCAAGAGCGGCTCAGGCTTTACAACAAGCTGTTAGCTGTTATACTTTACAATAAATGCAGTTACTATTTGGTGAGAAGATGCGTCTTGCTCGGCTAATGAAATTAACGAGCAATGAAAGGTGAGAGAGCGCTAATGGTGCCTTTAAACATGAATCTAAATGTCTTACATCAAAGCTGGTGAATATGTGTTAGCTCCAATCTCCGATCAGTTCAGACAGACAAGTCTAAACCCGCCTGTTTTGGGAAGTCTGGACCTCGGTGTTCAGGTATATACGACCTCTACTGTGAAATTATGTCTGAAATGAAATCATGAATTAGCATTTGGTGAAAGGGTGCTGGAAAAGTCTGGACCATGAATGAGTGTAACGAGCACAAGATCACTAATGATGGTGGTCTTTCTGTGCATCCTAGGTTCTTCTCTCACAATGAACATTTTGATACTCTAATATGTTTTATTCCACGTTCGGCGTAAGTCTTCAAAAATACTGCAACATTTAAAGGAAGGGAAAGATTCATATTCAAAAGTACAGTAAAGTGTGTCCCAACAGGATTACACCTTATCTTTGAAAATAATCATGTATGTTATTCTTATTTTCCAATAAATCTGTATTTCAGGATCGTCTGACATTCAGGAGGATCATAGTTAAAAACAATGCCAAGAAGAGGAAGTTGTATGAGGCATTCATTGAAACACTACCACTACTTACGTCATTGGAGGTATTGTATCAGTTTTTCGCCCAACATTGAAAAAGTGGAATGTGTGGTGAACCATTGTCAACCAAATATTCTTTCATCCACAGCTCTCAGAGAGAATGAAGGTAGTGGATGTAATATCCACCAAGGTGTTTGGCGACTCACAGCAGATTATTGCTCAGGTGACATGTCTCTGCCACGGTTCTCTTTATGTTGGCTGCGACTGAGCCTTTCTAAAAATTGATATACTTATCATTGGCGCTTTTTTTTCGCAGGGGGATTTAGCAAATTCTTTCTTCATTGTCGAGTCTGGTCAAGTTAGAATCACCATGAAAAGAAGCAGGGTATGTCTACCACCATGTCTATCTCAAAATGACTTCTTACCTGTAGAGAACTGCCTAGGAAAGAAAATATTCTCTTCTTTTCTGGTGATATCCATATCCATATCATGCGTTATCTGATAGTTATCTGAGAGTGTGCATTACTGTCATTTTTTTGCCAGACGAAAAAAGAGCAGGAGGAGGAGGAGATGGAAATCGCCACATGCTCCCGGGGCCAGTATTTTGGGGAGTTGGCACTTGTTACAAACAAACCCAGAGCTGCTTCAGCCTACGCTGTAGGGAGTGTCAAATGCTTGGGTATGTTTTGGGATCGTTTCATATATCCAGCATCTACATTACACAGTATTTTCATTAATGTTTTATTTCACTCTCCATAACAAAACTGAAGCTAAAAACCCAAATAAGTGTAAATACAGTTGAATCCACTGCAAAGAAAACATATTAAATGTACAAACGGATAAAGTGTTTTTTATAAATATGCATTTATTCTGAATCTGATGCCTGCAACTCCGTTTTTAAAAAGTTGGGATGCAGTGATGTTTACCAGTGTGGAACAAAACTCATTTTTTTAACCAACCCTCAGAAAACTAGGGGGAAAGAGCGGACACTCATTGTTGACGTTTTGAAAGTGCAACTTGGGCTGTTCATACTTGTTATAATTGCTCAACTTCTGAATTCTCCATTGACCTTTTTTGGGTTTCGTAAGGTGCCATTTTTTCAGTGGGGGACAGGCCCGAACTTCAGACAGATTGCTTTAGTTCCTGTACTTCTTCCTCTGACACCACGCTCTTGTAAAGTTGTAGAAGGTTCCTCTGCATTGTCTTGATCTAATAAGCAGGGATGTCTCTGTAGACAACTGAGTAGTGTAAACAAAGGTTTCAGCATTGATGGTGCCTCCACAGATATGCAAGTTAACCATGCCATGTGCAATAACACACCCTCATACCATCACAAATACTGGATTTCTTGAAATACACTGGTGACTATCTTGATGGTCTTTTTGTGGCATTGGCATCTGTTATTTTCAAAATCTATTGGAAAAGTAGACTGGTATGGTCAGGAGCTGTTTTTACGTAAGGGTATTCCATGGTTTTTGGGTACTGAGGTTTGGATTGTTTGCCCAGGCAGATTTTCGAAAAGTTGTCAATGACTGAGCTTTTAGAAGATGATCATTTCATACTCAATCATGCAACTAGCATCTGGCATGTATAAACATCTTTACCTGTGGAATTCTCTTATGTGGTGTTTTTGAGCATTCCACAATTTATTTTAGTCTGGCATTAATTCAGAATAAGCATATAATTAGAAAAATCATTGAAGCTGATGAGACAAAACCTTAGAACATCGTCTTTGTGCTGTTGTCAATCCAATTGAATGTTCAAATCTTGAATGGTATTATTACATTCTGTTTTAATGTTTTACAGAACATTCCGATTTTTTTTAATTGAGGTGAGATGTTTAACCTTATTTTTTCTCCTTTTCTTTGGTCAGTCATGGATGTTCAAGCCTTTGAGAGGTTGCTGGGCCCATGCATGGAAATCATGAAAAGAAACATTGCTAACTATGAGGAGCAGCTGGTGACCCTTTTTGGAAGTAGCACTGAGATTGAGCAACAAAGTGCATGAGAGGGAAGCAATGGACCATGGATGGTCAGTGGATGAAAAAAGAGGCTATGAAATTCTTCCCCCATAATCAACAAGTTTTCTTATATTAAATGTGGATATCCAAAAAGTAATCCCCCCCGAAAACAGTGTCATTTAAAAAAAAGTGTCACATAATGAAAATGAGGTAAGACGTCACTCTGAAACAAGGTTGAATTTAAGAAATGTCATGATGAAAGTAAAGTAAGCCAAAATAGTATTATATTGTTTAAATTAGATTTGTCACTTGTCAGTGATGCATTATATGTTAATATACTGAACACTTTGTTAATTCTCATTTTGGCAGTGTTATACTTACACTTACTATAATATCATTTGTAAATTTATAAACATGGTTTGTTCAAATCAGATGCCAAAGCTAATAACTCACTGGATAATTGTGACCAAATTTGTCACGTTCTGTTATCACTGTAACAAGAGCACTAAGACTTGCAGCATGAGAACACTGGTTAAAAAGGCGCCATGTGAGAAATGGTTAACATGAATAATGTCAGTCACATTTGGATTGCAACATAATGTAGACTTATGTGTACTCCAACATTTTTATAAAATGCTCTTCTGTTTATCATAAGATTCACTCCCTTGAATACGTGTATATGAAATGTATATCATTGTTTGATTTGTGTTTGTGACTGTTAGCCCACTACAGTGCTTTTGTAAAAACAAAGAAAAACCACTTCAGAGAAATAGCTGATAGTTTTGTAAGATTATACAACACATTGCTGTGCAATTTGAATTTGTATTTGCTGTTATCATGAAGGCCCATTTTTCAATTTAATCTAACTGGTATTTGTTATGGGGAAAATCTTGTGACAATTGATTTTCCTGTATTATTAATGTCAAATTAATTAAAGCCGTTTTTGGTAATAATGTATTATTATTATGATATCCATTATTGCTGTTTACCCTAAAATAATATATTGTTTGGAAATTTGTTTGGACATACGCTCTCAATAGGAAATCTAAAGCAAACTTCTCTCTATTTGTTCTTCATTTTTGTCCTCCATCTTTTTTACAAATAATAATATTGTCTGTGTTTCCTGCAGCTTAATGTTAAAGTTGGTTTAAAATTTTAACAAACAGATTTAATTCCCCTTTTTGTGTAGATAGAACATTTTTTGAGGACAAACTCATTATACTGGCATAAAGCACTGTATGTTTAAATTTTCATGTCAATAAAGAACTTTTTTTGAAATTTGAGTGCAAAACCATTTATTTGTTACAACAAAAGTTTTGCATAATCATAGCTTTTAATAAATCTCTTCATTTACAGTTTTTAATTTGATAATACGCGTCACTCAGTAGTAAATGTTTAAAATGTATTTAATGAAATAATAAACTATTTAGAACTTAGCATAAGTGCTTCAAGCTGGAGTGTTGCAATACCAAATTAAAAAAAACAACTATGTATTGTTCCTGTTTCCGCCAATCAACTCTTACCGGGTTGTAACAGGCATGTTCTTTCAACCAATGGTACCATGATCAACAAACTGAACCCCGCCCTTTTATATTTTTCTCAATAGTCTTAACCAATGAAATACCATTATTTCTGGTTTCTGCGTTTATTTCCACCAATAGGACGTCTTCTTTGGAAACATTCATTCCCTCCCCTCAACTGAATGCCATAGAGTTTCTCGATGGCGACAGGGTTGGTAAGTGTGAAGTAAACTATTTTTTTCGAATAAATTAAAGGTTCAAACTAATCTTTAACTTTACTGTGGTGTCATCTATTTACTTATGATTCTAACGTGGCGTATAAGCGGGGTTGTCACTCGTTCTTTTGAAGTCGAATTAAAGGTTTTTTTCGACAACGGCTTTTTCTCCCCCGGACGCTTGTTGTTTTGGTGATCACAAACCCTTCCAAATGCAGTGTTGTGTATCAATACAAGCTCGAGATTTGGTCAAATCTGCTTCTAGAATTAAGAAAATATGGCTGAAATGCTCGTATGGTTTTCATGTCATTCATTTAGAACGAGGCAGAGAGGTTGCGTCATGCCTCAACTTGTTGACATTCTTTTGTTTACAGTTTTAGCCTCGACAGCCTCTGTGTTTGGACGGACGACACTGCTGCTGATTTTGACAAGTGGAAAAAACGTACAGCTTTCTTCTGATAGTCATTTTGGAACTAATAATACTCTGGAGCAATTTATTCACATTATGCTGTTGGTCTATGCGCGTTTACGATGTCGAATAAACGGGTTCTCAGCTTTCTACGACCATTAAGCAGATCCATGAACACAATTATATTAGTTATTTCTAGAATGCTTAATATTTTGATATTCAAATCTTCTTTCTGCTTGTAATGGTTGATGTTTTTATTCAGCAGATCACCTGAGAGAACATCATTTTCAAATTAGTGTTCATTCTTTAAAATTCTGTCGAATATTTTCGTTCATAATTATCAAACTTCGTGGGTTCGATTAACTCACGTCATTTTTCTAGATTTAATTCTGGTATTTAACACATTTGCCACGCAGTTATGAATGAATGAGCCCTGCTGCGCATGCGTTGAATCCTTAGAAGTTTATAAACAAGGCCTCCACGCAGTAGGTCACATGATCAGTCACAGCGGTGTCCTGTGTCGATTCACAGACAAAGGATTTCCCAAAGGCAGCCTACTTTTTCCATACATCGACGTAATACATTGCATGTTTTATAATCGCAGCACGCTGTCAGGTGTATTTTAAAGTTACTGTTGTTTGAAATCCAGTATGATGTCG
Source organism: Lophius americanus (assembly GCA_037951165.1). NCBI lineage: Eukaryota > Metazoa > Chordata > Actinopteri > Lophiiformes > Lophiidae > Lophius > Lophius americanus. The sequence goes on from JBBDHG010000009.1 coordinate 958,122, forward strand.
GTCTATTACACAGGATCAATCATAACATTATAACTACTGTCAAGAGGAAAGAAAACATTTATTATTATGTTACACTTCTTCCAGCCAGTAGGTGGGATAAATTAGGAAGCAAGTGAAAGTGTTATCCATGAAGTTGATGTGTTTGAAGCACGATAAAATGTGAAACATAATAATGTAAGTGACTTTGATAAGGGCCAAATTATGATGGTTTGACAACTGGTTAAGAGAATCTCCAAAACTGCAGATTTCAGCCGGTGTTAGCTAGTGTTGTCAGTATATATTATGTATGCAAAGACATGTATATATCAAATGTTTAAATTTAAGTTTGGTTGCAACAGCTTTGTAAACAGAGTTGTGCCGGAATTTTATCTAATTTTCTTGTGTCGGCCTTTTTTGTCTCTTCTTGGCTCTTAACTAGCTGATGCGGCAGAATATGATGATGGAAGCTAAGTAAACTGAGCAGGATTCTGTCATAAGAAAGATAAAAACAACAGACTATTGTGAGAATGGACGAGTCATTTGATCCCCTCAAGGAACTGCCTTCCTCACCTAGGTGTCAAATGGATTATGGTATGTTTCTTAACAAATAAGAATTCAAACTTCATATTAAAAAAAACTGAGCGTCCAACATATTAATCATTCGTTATATCATTGACCTTTACTCAGATGATATGCCAGAGCTGCAGGAGGTGGAGGAGGACCAAAGGTCTCCAGGTTTTTTTCAAGTTGGAGCAGGGGTATCTCACCAGGAGCTCAACTGCTCCACCAGCACTAACTGGCTCGCTGAACTGGCCAACATTGCCACAAGTCCACAGAGCCCCTTGCTGAAGAACGCCCCATGTAAAAGGTTTGTACCAACGCTAACTGATTCTGTACATGGTACTCTGCAGAGTATACATATGACTTTAGAATTGTACTGATATGTGAACCTACCAGGCTAATATATACACATTATTTTCTTTCAGATCATCTCCAGTCCACATTTTTGGCAACAGTAATAGTTTACATTCCTATGCCCGTCCCCCATTAGCCAGTAGTGCACCCAACCCGTCCAGAGGCCACCTCCGGGAGCGCAGGCGTGTCAGGGTAACCTTTCACTTACAACCTCAGCCTACAAAAATCATTCATTCATTTTCGTTCACGCATCATCTAATTAATTCTGTTTTTATCATTTATTACAGGCAAGCAGTGAATCAGAGTCTGCAGTGTTTTCAATGTCCTCATCATTTTCTGATGATGAAGACATGGCCTGGTCTCACACATGGCCCTCCACAGCTTGGCATTGCTTTCTTAAAGGTACATACAAAAGCCCATATATACATATATGTATTTATATATTTTATGCATCCTTTTGTGCACACAAAGGCATCTACTAGTGTGCATGGGCTGTAACGCTTATTTAGATATGATTAGTGATCGGCCGAGCAGATTCAGTATTGCAGCTTCCGTGTCGGTTTTACACAAACACAACAGGCATGACCTACCTTGGCCACCAGCATCTCACCAGCTCGGACTTCTTACAACGTGAATAAAAAAAACACAGTACAACAAACTTCATCAGACACTTGATGAATCACCCTGAGGAATATACCAAGTTTCAAGAAGCTGACGTCGGCAGAGCCACCAAAGCTAGCAGGTGCAAACAAGCCAGCCACAGGCCCGCGGCTTCACTAGGGTTTTAAAATTTTTCACTTTCGGCCGATTACAATTTCCAAAAAATTGGAATCGGTCGGTTAGAATTTATAAAAATCTGTGATTGGAATCGGCCAAGAAAATTGCAATCGATTTACCTCTAGCATTTACACATCACTAACAGATGCTGTGTTTAATTTTCAACTTTCCTAAAAATCCACCGGAAGGAAAGGAAACAGACATTGAGAATCATGCCCTATATCCTAAAAGATATAAGTCACAATTGAGTGGAAACATGTAACACCCATCAGAAAAAAAAAAATCTTACATGCTTCCTTCTAACTGTAAGTGTTACATCCTAAATGTTTTAACAAAAATGTTGAGAAACACATTTTTAAATTTAAATTCAAACTGTTGTACAAGACTGTATGTAGATCTCTTATTAGTTCAGTCAACATGTTTCACTCTGTCTTAAACTGTGTTGATCACAAACAGACTTCAGTCAAGTTTGTGTTGCTTTGAAGGAGCATACTATAATCCTTTGCTCACTTTTCATAAATCAGTTCATCAAAATGAGCAGAAATGAAAGAAGTCCTGACCTTTGAACCCCAAACAAGAATATTTTGTGATATTCCCAGGATCCTATTTACACTGTTTGCAGAAATCTGCTGATTCATCATACTATGTTGTTTTGCTGATATTCAGGAACTCGTCTGCGATTCCATCGAGGTCCTAATGTGGAGTGGCAGGAAGCCGATGAACTTGCAGAATCTGATGATGACTCAGATGACGAAAGCATGATGCCATCCTCCTTCTGTCTTAAGGTAGGCAACATATAGTTTAGTTTTGTATTCTTGAAAAAAATTAATAATTACATGCAATACTCTAAAACATTTTCTGATACTGGAGACTTTGTCCTGTGTTTACCCTTGCTGTATAGCTGATTGGATAGCTACAGAATTCCTTTTTTACTGACATTAGTAAACATTACCATGGCCTCCAATGACCACATGGTGGCAGTCAGACCATTATTTGAAGCACAAGAAGTGACTAAATTCGTGCATGAATGGATCCTGGTTTTGCATCCTTGATGATTTAAAGTGGTGGTTTCTTTCAGTATCATACAATGAACACTATCAATATACCATCTTAATATCAAGTCTATGGATATTAGGCATCAATTTCCTTTGACACCATCCAACCAAACAACAGGCTCATCTTTGGTGTGAGCAAAAACTCCTCTCGTCTTTTGTTTCATTACAGAAATATGGTTCAGGTGGGCTTAAGTTGGTGAGCCATGAAGAGACTGTGTCCTTTAGCCAGGCAGCTCTCAAGCTGACATTTGACCCCGGCTCACCTGATCATGGGCTGTTAACAGCTGAATGCCGATTGGATCACCCATTCTTTGTAAAAAATAAAGGTAAAATCAAATATATGAAAAACAATTTTTAAATAAATTTTGTGGAAAACTGGCACAGTTATCAGAAGAGGTTATGTCAGCTTCTCTGGCAAGAAAGCCAAATACACAAAGACATTTCTTTATTGCAATATATGAAGTTATTTTCTGTCAACAGAAGAGTCCACTGACCAAATGGTGCTTGCCAATTGCATATTCATTTTAAACGAACAGCTTTATGAATTTACCATCTTGTGTATTTCAGGGTGGTCTTCGTTTTATCCGAGCCTCACCGTGGTGCATCATGGGATCCCTTGTTATGAGATGAAGTTGGGTGATGTTTGTCTCCCACCAAACCACCCAGATGCCATTAACTGTGATGACTCTGTGGTCTTTGACACTTTCAGAAGGTACACAGTTATTACTACAACTGTGCTGCTTTTATTCCATCGAAGAGTCGGAAAGAATATTTTTATGAACATGGGCCATGGGAAATGAGAATGTGACAACAGTGACACCCTCTGAAAAGAATCTCATAAATCTATAGCTCCCCTTTGGTTTAGCTTATGGTCCTCAACTATTTTGGTTTATTGTCGTTGGTCTCATAAATGCCATATTCAGAGACAAGAGTGGCTGATTCAGTGATAACGCTTCAAAAGCTAATATTTGCTAGCTGCTGAGCACCAAACTGCTGACAGGCATAGTTAGCGTTGAGCTGGTGAACACAATGGAGCATTTAGCAGATACAGAAGAATTTTTCACATGAACAATATTTCCCTTTGAGTCCTACAGAGCCCAAAGCTAAAAAGATTGAATATTGGACTTCAGTTTTTCAGCTGAGCAGATTTGCTCAGTCAGTATTATGTTCACAGCTTATGCACACGGCTAGAGGCCATTCCAGTTTCTTTTCTCTGCGTTGTCCCACCTCCTCCATATCTTTTGGTAGCAGTACACTTGTACACTGTTATGTCATGGAGTCATTCAAATAATTATCTTTTTACAAATAATATAAATAGTTTTGTATTACTTGTGTGACTTATGGTTTGCATAGCATATTTTTCCTTATCTATATATAACTTACATAAACAATCTCAAATACTTATTTTGTATTGTATATCCTAAATATCTTTAAATCTACCCTATTTGTAGACTGGAAACGGTAAATAAATGGAAATATAAGGAGAATTGTGTGGTGCCGTGCAGCAGAAAGTGACACTGTGACAACCAGAATGCATACACTAATTAGAAAATAAATTAATTGCAATTAAAATGTAATAAATTAGAAAAAAAATATTTTAATCATGGCCTCTCTTTCCCTTGTTTCTCCTGCAGTTATGACTTCACCCCACTAGACTCCTCAGCAGTATATGTTCTAAGCAGCATGGCTCGCCAGCGCAGGACCTCCCTGTCCAGTGGAGGTGCTGTCAGTCCAGACTGTGATAAGCTTGAGCGCTCCGGCTCCCCACAATCCTTGACAGGCAAATCAAACAGGAGCCACACCTCAGGGACACCCAGTGCTGCCATGCCAACAAAATGCAAGCGGCCAATGAATGCTTTCATGCTGTTCGCCAAGAAATACAGAGTGGAGTACACACAGATGTATCCTGGGAAGGACAACAGGTAAGCAAGAGTCAGAGGTCCAGTGCTCTTACTCAAACTATATGCACCTCTTTACCTTTTTTTAGGTTAATTCATTTCTTTATGACTGTGCTGAATCTTAGAGTATGGTCAACTCAATCTTCCAATTAATTGCACAGCATTCTAACCTGAAAAGGATGTGAGATCATCGGTTCAATGTGCGTCATAAACGTAGAGTAGAGTTATGAAAAATTGTAAGCTGCTTATGACAACGTCATTGTAAAATGTAATCTTGATGTATAATGTTGTACTACAGAGTGTGATTGCACAGACAAGAATAGTCTGATCATTTATTGCACAAAATAGAACACACTGCAATCATTCCATTTCCAAACACATTGCATCAGTGTTCTATGACTAAAAGGGACTTTGGGACATTGGATCTGTTCACTGGAGGCGGTGGGAAAACAGGAAAAGCAACGATGACTTTGTTCAAAATAGCGATGTTAATAATGAAAATGAGTGTGTGTGGGGGGGTGAATTTGTTGAATAGTGGAAATGCAATTTGACTATACCTTGACAACACTGTGACCTTGTTGCAGTCTGAGCTGGCAATACCTGCAGAATGTTCCTCAAACAGGCAGGTCAGGGCTATCAACCCCAGGGTTACGGATTAGAAAAAAGATATGTGAAGCAAGAGGGTGAAACATTCTGAGCACACAGAGTGAGCTCCATGTATTTACATCAAGTAATCCACAGCCCCAGAAAGTCTCTGTGGGAAGTTGTAAATACTTAAATTAGTAGTTCCCCATAATCATCTTGTGGCACAGGATCATTACACATACTATTGCACGGTTGAATTGAGGCGATGATGTCTTCTTTTCCTAAAGGCTTTGAGTTACACATCTACATGGGTACTGAGAAACCAGAAATACAAACACTTAAGAAAATGTTTTTAATTTCTAAAGCACCTTTTGTGCATGAACAAGTTGAAATCACATGGAAGAGAATCCTTGTTTGAACAAGGTCTGCAAACGTATGCACAAGTCCCGAGGAAATCATATCCAAGCCAGTGTGTATCCCAATGTGTTAAATTAACTATTAACTGAGAAATACCTTTATTGTCTTGGACCATTACACAAAGATAATTTGGGTATTTAATTCTTTGTGTAATGTCACAGATGCGTGCTTCATTACTTCTGAGGATGACCCTGCATCAACTCATTTTTATTTATTTTTATTTTTGAATAATTTTAGAATACTTAAAATGCAAACTTTCTTGATATACCTAAAAGAAAAGTTAAAGTGTAAAACAAAGAGAATAGGCTTAAATTCATGAGTCCTTCCCATCTGACTCTCTACGTCTGTTCCAGAGCCATCAGTGTCATCCTGGGAGACAAGTGGAAGAAGATGAAGAGCGAGGAGAGGAGGATGTACACCATGGAGGCCAAGGCTCTCGCGGAGGAGCAGAAAAGACTCAATCCAGACTGCTGGAAACGTAAAAGAACCAATTCAGTAAGGACCAAAGTAATTGAACTATCTGTTATTTATTTGGCAGCCTTGCTTTTATGTTTAGTTATATAAACAAGGTCTCTGGTTTCATTTCCACCTAATATCCACGCTATTGTATGCCAACGATTCATTTTGTCTCTCAACAGGGATCCCAGCAGACCTAGATAATCCCCCAGAATCCCCGGCTGCTGCTGGTGTTTTCGGAGAGGTGCTGGACTGTGTCTTTCGGAGCGCATGACGCCTCTTTGCTCTCTGTATTCTTGAGACTTTACTGTGATGCTGATTTCACTCGTTTTTTGTAACCATGAGACATTATTAGAGTTAAAAAACAAATACAAAATTATGAACTATAAACAAGACATGTAAGCTAATCACTAACAGTTTATATTATTTTCTTATATCTTCAATGTGAGTAATGTCCTATTCCCCTTAAACAAGAATGAACCAGCTTGTTTAATTTCAGGTTATTTCACACTCAAGGTTCCAGAGCATGTGGTGCTATGGTGCTGCTTCAGTGTCAGAGAAGCAGGAATAAACAACAAATGTCTATTTATTATTGTAAAAAGGGGAATTTTAGACTTTTTCCACGACTGTCCATATTGATTATATTTGTGAGATTCAATATATAGACCCGAATGAATACTCTTTCATACATTTTTTAATACAATATATTTTCTGCAGCTGACCTGTGGCCATGTGTCATACTGACCTGCCAAATCTTCAGATATTCGCCCAACCTCTTGGCCATGTGATGAGAAGGCTTTCAGCATGAGGTGGTGGGTTTCAACTCAGTCTCAAAGCACTTCAGACCTTTGCTGTAGGTGCTTGTTTCTTTTGCACTTTATATGAATATGTAATCTAATCATACGCAGCCATTGTATACTGATGGAACCAATTGTATAATACAGGCAGTATCTTCGTAGTTAGCCTTTGGACACGATCGTGGCCCCAGTAGCCACACTCTGCTTTCAGGCTGCCACTGTATTGAAAGCCCTTGTTCATAATGTACATGTTTCACAGCCTAACAACCTCTTGCACAAATTATCCTTGTATCATATTATATATACTTTTTTTTTAACTTGCATCCTATCCAAGTGTTTTGATCAAGTGTATATTGTAATCACAGCGTGCAGGGATGCTTGGCTTTGTATTTGAATACACAATATGGTTTGTCTTGTCTTTGCTTTTAATTATTATTCCCCCTGTGAGCAACGTGCTTGTTATTAACATTATCCTAATTCAGTCCAAGAGTGAAGGATCCTACTTCAGAACAATTTGGCCTCAGGAGCCTCTTCTGTGCACGATGGTTTTGATGTGGCACAGCAGAAGGGAACTGGTCGACATTATTATTGTGTTTTTACTTGGAGACATCAGTCAATAATGGTTGGATGGTTTAGATCAGCGGATATTGAGAGCCCTTAAAGATTTAACAACAGATCTTAAAAGAAGCGTTTAACCGCAGAGCATATCGCATTTTCACAAACAATCCAGGTGAATTCACAAAAAACAGTTAGCCTGAGGATTATATAAGTAACAATAAATAAAATAAATGGTCATTTTAGTATTTAAGATGCAGTTTTAATAATGCATGTTATTAATTTAAAGTTGATTTTCAATGTGGGCGCCAGAGGGCGTCGTTGCGTCACTATGTGAAGGTGAAGATATGACACTTTCCCTCCACATATGAACACCACATCCCTCCCCTCTCCTCCTGTGACATGTTCCAGTTCCACATGGACATAGCATCGTTAACACTGCATCTGTGGTTCAGGAAGCTATTAAAAATGTGCAGTTGCATGAGACATTTTTAGGAATGTTGAGGATTGTCTTTTAGTATATGTTTGAAAAACATTCCTCACATGATATATGGACATTCATCATTTTGGTGTTTGCAGATACTTATCTGGGCTCTGCTTGTTTCTGCTAGCAGAGGATGGTTAGTCTGTAAAGATGAGATTCATATCACTGCACGCCAAATCAAATAACAATGATCAACACCCTGCAAGCCTCTCAAGCTTTGGAATCTAATTATAGCATATCCAGAACAGGCCGCTCCAAATGATTTGCGTTGGATGCTTTGTGGAGTATTGGAGGGAATGGAAAGTTGTGTTCGATGTGCTTCTTACTCCATGTGGCTGTAAGTCAAAATGGAGAGCTAAAAACTCATTATTGTGGCCAGAAATTGAAAGCATTTTTTAAAAATCTTTCCACAGTGTTGCTAAATTAACACAATGTCTCACAGCCGTGAGGCAGATTGGACAATATTACACAATCGCATTCATTTAAGGTCAGTGAGCAGTAATCTGCACGCAAAGTCGCCGTTTCCTACAAATGGTATGCATTTATGCATTTCCCTCTCTGTTAGGAACAATTAACAAAATGAATACTTAAATGAAAAATTAGAATGGAGGGGAAAAAAAACCTACAGCTTATCACATCTGGCTTCCTCTGAAATCAGAATCTGAATCATCAGGGCCTCCTAATTAGGAGGAATTAGCTTTAATATTTCGGCGAGAGATAGCAGACTCTCAAGGTCTTTGTTAGAGCATGTACGTGTTTTTGTGTTTATGTCACCTCTAGATGGGATTTTGCTCTAGATACTCAATATTTTTTCTAACACTGGTATCTGTACTTGATTTTAATTTATAATCTGTTAAAAAACAAAACACCTAGTCAGATTGTGATTCATACAGTAGCTCTCCTCCTTTGTATTGGTAGACTTTTAACATACTCACAATAATAATCATCATAATGGTTTATACTGTTTATTATAAATTTTAATCTCTCATGCTCCAAAAACAGTGAACGCTTACGGGTGTTATAATATTTGAAGCCTCCTGAAGATTTCTGCAGATTCACTGACAAAAGAGAAGTAAATACGTGGCAAACCGAAGGGCAGAATAACATTGATTACCTGGTTCCAATGGCAGCTTTCAGTCAAAGAGTTATGTCAAGCAGAAAGTGAGCATTCTATCCCGAAGTTGATGTTTTAGAAGCAGGAAAAATTGTCATAAGGATCTGAATGACTTTTTCACAAGGGCCAAATAGTAATAGCTAAGTGGCTGGATCCTACAAATGACCCATTGTAGCACAAATAGCTGGAAAATGTGTGTGTGTGTTAGGGAAGTGATTTTATTGCCATACACACATTACTGTCCACATACCTCATTCTCCAGCTGAAAGAATATCTTCATCAGAAAAATTTCCTGCATTTTTACAGTGGGTTAAAGCCCTGGCAAGATGCTCTGAAATCCTCAATTTGGTTAACTCAGATTTAACATGGATTAAAAAGGTGCTATTCATGTGTTAATATTATTGGCCATGCAATGTTGAAATTTTGAGGACGGCACCAATATATTTTTGATTCTTCATAATAACATAGAAATCATTTTCATTTTTAAATTTGTGAACAATAAACCTTGCAGTGCCTTCTGTTAAGGTGACATTAAGTACAACTCTTATATTTATTCCATAGTTATTTAGTCAGCATTAGTTCATATGGAGATATAGAATTTGCATTCATCACTTGTATATAAAAATATATGTATATAAAACATGAGTGGAAAAATGTATGATTATTCTGGTCAATGTGTCACCGAAGCGCGCACAACAATATGTGATGGTCCTCAAAGGTTCCATATTTCCCTCCTCTTTTGTCTTATTCTGTAACTTGTCACAACGCTGATCCTTTTCCATTATGCCTACACCTCTGCCTGCCCATGTTTCTCTCCATTGTGTTTTTTAAGGCCTAATTGGATGGTTTGTGAACCCCGTGAAAGGGGAAAATCATCCTATTTTCTCACACAGCAGGTTTCAGACAACGGAGAACTAAATTGTATCAACACTTGCTGATAGAATATGCTCTTTAGTCTGACAGGTGAAGAACAGAGCAGCCAAAACAACAGAAATCCCAGTAGAGTCAAACAAAAACGACTAGAGAGGCTATACTATATTAGAGGAATACTAATCCACGTTAATGCTCAGACTGTAGCTTTCTGGCCTAGATAAAAGAGCTGTCACCTTCCACCTGACTGCTCCTGTGTCACAACTGCAGGCCATATCTTTTTAATAACATATTAAGAGTCAAAGGGATTACTCGGTTACCGGTTTGACTGACAGAATATTCATCTACCAGAAGTTTAATTATAAAGACATTATTTACTAATCAAGTCATAACATCAGTATGATACAATTTATTTTATAATTCAGCCTGCTCAAAATCTGAGTTTCAAACAAAAACATTTAACCAACCCCTGTGTTAATCAGTTCAATGATTAAAAATAATGGCAGTAATAAAATACAGGGCTATCCAAGGCATGACAATCTATCCCGAGAGGAAAATAATTACAGGAAGGGTTCGACAAAAGCCACTCAACTTCATCTACTGAGGATGAATGAAAAACTTCATCTGCTTGGGCTCTAGAGGAAAAATGGAGGAATCTGGGTGGATTTTCTACTGAACCTGGTGTGTAATTTCTATGTTCTTCCTGTGGTTGTGTGGGATCCCTATGTGTTCTCCCGCTACCTCCCGCAGTCCAAAAACAATCCTGTATAAGTGAGTGGTTGTATAAAAATATTCTGTACTATTAACAGTAAAACCCGGCAGCTGTAGATGCCAGAATTTCAGCGTAAAAAATACGATGACCATTTAAAAGATATTAAGGTAAATTACAGCAAAAAAAACATACACCATTGATAATGGTTAAAGGTTTCTTTACTGACAACTTTAATGTATACAGCCAGGATGACTTTTAAACAGTGATTACTTGGTTTTGAAATCACTCTATTTTTCTGTTATTTTACCAAAAGTTTGTATCTTCACTGTAAATTTCATATTTAAGTATCTCATCCCTGCCATTTACCGTAATTCTAACGTTCAATTTTTTACTGTGTAAAGAAAAAAGATGTAAATATATGCCTGAGTACTATATTATATAACATCTATTTATATATTAGTCCAAATTTATTGTAATTTGCAGTTTATCTTTTATGTCTATGGTATATTCCGGAACATGAACTGCAGGGTCAGCATATCTTTCTCTGTAAAATTCTGGCAACCACAGCTGCTGTTGTGTTAGTGTAAATTGTAGAGAGCTTTTTTACAGCGTATGTGTTGTGTCCCCCCCCAAACAAAAAAATAAATATTACATCAAAAAGTAAAATGTCAATAGTCATACAATCATATGATATTAGCTTTTATCAATGCTCCTACATGAATCGATTATTACTTTTATGAGAAATGATCCTCTTGTTCAGGCAGAGGCTGAAACCAGTATGAGTGAAAACGGTAAACATAATCCGCCTCAGACACTCATTTCCTGTGTTTACTATATTGAAAAATATAGCTTCCATAACATAGTTATCGTCTCGACACAGATCAATAACCCGAGAGCACTCTGCTAATGAGACGTCATCACATGACAGGGACAGAGAGAGAGAGAGACACCTGACTCCACCTCTACTGTCCCACAGGCATCTACTGACAATGGATGGCAGAATATGTACACATATTTTTTCTCTAGCTTATCTAAACAGGAAATAATTCAATGTTTGTTGACATATTTTGGGTTAAATTAAAATATAATAAAACTTAAAAGAGAGAGAGAGAAAAGATAAGTACTGGATTCCCCCCCGTGAGACCACTGTCTCACTGTTTGTGTTTGAACAACGTGTGTGGGATACACCCGAGGATTACTGCCACCCATCAATGTTGACTATAAGACACACATAGTCATTGCAATTTTGGATTGCAAACTTGAAGCTACCAACTACCATCAAGTGAAGATTTATGTCATTTATTCCTATTTTATTCCCGATGTCCTATGACTAAGTTTAATGAAAAACCGGTCAGGAGTTTATCTGGAATCCCACAACACCAAACAGAGAAACAAACTGTATGGAAAACCTCCTCCTTGTTATCATCCTGTTGGCCCATAGTACATCTCACTTTCATGGCTATCCATCAAATATTTGTTGAGATATTTTAGTTTGAGCCCAAGTGACTCATTGATGCCGACATCCATATAATCATGCTGCTGCTGGGCTACATATCTAATAAAAAACTGTTTCCCCCCTCGATATTCAACAAATCTTTAAGAGTTCAAAGTCACAGTGCTGACTAGAAAGCCCTCAGCATGTGTCCCTGCTGGCACCGTCACTAAAACTTGACCAATAAGACTTTTTTTTTTTTAAGGGTATTGTCTAAACCAAATCCTGTCCAATCCTATGTATCACCGGGAGGAAGTCATCAATTGTCATACGACTGCACCCAGAACCAAGGTCAAAGGATGGACATGTTGCGATGACGACGTCACTTTACCCGGCTTACGTATTACCAATGATTACCTTTTAAACCATCTCATGGAGATTTAGCAGAAGTTCAATCAGAAAGACTATCCTCTCGTGCACTCAGGCCACAGTTACTGCTAATACCACACTGTTATCCTCACCTTTTAGACACTCTCGGTCTCAATGACCTCCTTCACATTCTAGAATTGAATTGTTATCAGCTGCATCCGTTCAGGTTCATCCATCCCATCACTGTATCACACCTGCATGTTTAGCCCATCACCATCAACTGCTGTCTTTAAATACGACTCTCTTTTATTTAGTTCTTGCATGCTGCTGGTTCAAGCTCCCCACCTCCACCTAGTCATCGGAGATCCATCAGTCAGCAGAGTCATCAGCCACCACCACCACTATTCAGACTCAAGATTCGGGATATTCCATGCGCTGCTCAGGGCAGAGATCCTTCGATCAAAGTCTCCCCGAAGAGTCTGAGCTTCCAAGACTTTATTATAGACTCATTATCACACATCTGCTGTTACAAATCATCTTTTCTACATTTTGTCTTTTTTAAATGAACTGTTTTTCCATAATGGTGGACCTGAAACCATTTTTCATCAAAATATATCTTGTGACCAATCACAGATACATGAAATCCATTTCAATTTCTGAATCTGAATCAACTATTCCTCGGCCAAAGACCCAATCTACCAACAACATTGTGAGATCTCTTGTGGAAAAACAAATACTGCAGATGGTAGAACCTCCTCCTGACAAATACAGCAAAAAAAATCTCAGATGATGGATCAATATTTGAGGCCTAGATTTTATGTTGTCCTCTTACAATCAACCCCGCTTCAAAATAGAGTACAACGTTTCTAAAATCCTCATCTAAAAGTTGAATATCAAATCTCGTAGTCAGTCTGTGTGTAAGCCCATAAATCTGCCTCTGTGAGTGAGAATTAGCCTCTGCCAAGGACAAAGAAGATAAGCATGAACTGCTTTAGATTCGCGTGCCTTATCTTATATTGAATCTTTGGAGACATCAATGAAAACCTAATGGGCTGCTGGTCTAAGCCTGCCGGTACTAGAAGCAAAATCCTTGATATCTTGTCTGCCCATCATGCACATATTACATTCAACACTGGCTGCCCATGAGACTGGATACAATCTGTTCTGTACTAAGTTTTTTTCCCATTTGCTATTTCAGACTGCAGCAGTACCAGAATGTAGCTGTGCTTGGCCCACAAACTGTCGGAGGCTTACAATTCCTTTTTTTTTAACTTGAGTTTTATATAATGAAGTTTCTAACAGAGAGTAAGAAAGATAAATAGACCGGCGGATCCTTCGCTAATTCAAGTAATTCCCCGTTGATGGGCTCTTACTTGTGACGTTTAGCTACTCAGATGCTGTTGTGATCAGGATATTGAGCGAGACCACAGACAGGTGACTCCAGACAGAGAGGGACGATGCTGCAATAGAGCCACAAGGCCGTATCGAGTCTGGCTTTGTGACGAAACGATCCATGATGTTCAGGCCAATAGAGGCTCATTGAAAAGGTTTAGCTTTTCAATGAGAAATATAACATGGAAATATGACATTCAACTACAAATGCGAATGAAAAGTATTTGTGGTCATCTTGAATAATTGCGTTGAAACAGTAAATAATTGTGGCAGGACATCCCAAATTTATAAAGATATCAATTATATGACCGGAACATTTGGTTTTGTTTATTATAATATATCTGTTCCATTCAAATCGAGGCATCACAACGTATCAACAGACATTTTTATGCAAATGTTGCCAATATGTATCTTTTGCTGTATGTTCACAACCGTCTGGCGTTTATCTTGCCTAGAGCTTTGTTGCTCAAACAAGGGCACATGCACGATTCTGATGATCATTTCAGAACAACAGTTAATCAAATATGAATTGAAAATCTAATTCCAATAAATCACATAACCACCCACTCATAACCACATATTATTTAATACAATTTTTTTTCCCCTCAAGGGTAATTTATTTATGTCTGAAAATAAATCTAACTTTAATCTCAACTCTGTTTTTCAGACTTTATTTTGATTAATAAATGTGTTTGGCTGCAGCTGCAACTCCCGCAAATAACACAATGGCAACAATGGTCGAATAATGTCTTTGGAAAAAGTCAAAGCAAGGGTAAAATTAAAAATGGATGCATTTAAAGAAATATGGTAACCGTGGACATCAAATATATCTTAAGTAGCCTAAAAGGTTAGAATCGAGTCTAACGCTATGCCTCACTCATGGAAGATCGTAAATCATGGTAAACTCTTTTCATTTCAATCTTTTTTTATATACTTCCTTTTAATAGGTATGTTATTAATATGCTATTTCTTCCGTATTTTTTTTTTAGATTTATTCTGTAGGTAGAGATGGAGAAAAGTAATTTGACTTTATTTTATGTAAGGACTTTTGTATTATGTTTTTCATAATCACCCTACAGGATATCTGGAAAAAATCATCTGATGATTCATCATCTGATGAATTATGGAATGTATGAACTATACAACGCAAAATAAGAAGTTGAAAAAGATAGACCATTTTCAAAATCACCCAAAAAAAGAAAGACATTTATGTGTCCTGAAGTGAATTAGGCCAATCTTTGTTTTTGAAATCTGACTTCAGTCAAAATTCAAACTTTTTTTCTCAATGATGTTTTAGAAGGTATATTTTTATCGTTCTTAAATGTACCTATCAACTGCGTATGTGTGTTTAGCATGGGGTACGAGGCTCAAAAATCATTCAAAAAGAGTACATTGTTGAAAAACAACTGGCCTAATGGATGATCATTTCATTTCTGTGCATTTATCCAACCATAGGCAGATCTCCTGGAAAGCCACCATTCACATTTTTCTGATGCAGGAGCTTGTTTTCCATTTGATAATTCCAGTTTAACATCGGAACCTTTTCTCTGCAACGGCTCACAGTAGCATTTGCACTGTTGGCATGTTTGGTCTAAAACCCCCTAGTGTTCTTCATCTCCAGTCTAATAACAGACAGAAGAGCGTTCGCAGACCTCCGATATCATTTATCAGATATCTCCCCCCTCTTAGACTGGTGCTCACCTTTAGATGCTATCAAACATTCACATTCGCTATCGTGGTTATTAAATATTTCACCTCTGGTAGACATTTAATAATATTTTTCAGATCATTTTAATGTGACAAATTGAAAGTGTTACATACAGGAAACAGACACACTATGATAATACATATATAATCTAATGTAAAAAACTATAATCGAACAGTGATTATGTAAGGATTATTACTGTTTTTGTTGTATAGGTTTGTTTCTGAAACTATAATTGGTAGTATTTGATTGTCTGCCATTCTGAAGTCAGCCTACAGACTTCTAATATCACCTTACAATGCAATCGGCCTCCATGGAAACCACGGGTTTTGGTCTCAATCAATGAGCAGGGTTGATTTCCCAAACAATCTGTAAATGAAACTAACTATAAAAGTACATCATCCGTTGCAGTTTTGGATATCAGCATCAATCAAACTATGAAATAGTTTTTTATTTGCAGGCTTTGAGCGCTAAAAGACTTTAAATGCCAGCCATAATATGCGATTCAGCAGACTGAAATGGACAACATGTGTAGATGGATGATGGCTGAGACATCGTGCTCCAGATGCTCTTGCCTTAATATTTGCCACAGCCAACTCGGGAGAGAGTTGATCTGACCATGATGGATGGAACCGTCATTCCACCAGGATTCCGCCCAGTAACACACTGAATGTGTTCTATAGAAAGACAAGAGGAAGAGAAAACTGTAATAACACTTGAAGTCAGAAACAAAAGAGGTGAGAGGTATTGAGAAAATAAAGGTGAGAAGAGGGAGATAGCTGTCATGGCAA
The DNA here is from genome assembly GCA_037951165.1 of Lophius americanus. NCBI lineage: Eukaryota > Metazoa > Chordata > Actinopteri > Lophiiformes > Lophiidae > Lophius > Lophius americanus. Next base: position 974,425 of record JBBDHG010000009.1, read on the forward strand.
CATTCTAAAATTGGCGAATCAACAGTTAATTACCACCTCAACCCACAGGTATGTAGCATGCATAATGGTGGAGGTGACAGGACACCTGCTAGAAAATCTCAGCTAGTTATCACCTGCAGGTATTTCTGGAGCACAGAGTTCCGGGGGACTGGCCCAGTTTTTTTTCTTTCCTTTTTAGAATAGATTTCACTACATGAGGAATATTTGAGGTGTGAGGGGAACACCTAGAGATCTGTTGCTCTGTCAATGATGTGACTTGACATGTGCGCTCTCTCTGCAGGAATCACCAGTGACCATTTCCAACTTGCTGGTGAAACATTTCTACACTGCTACGTTCTCTCATTATAAAAAATATGAAAATATGATTTCCTCTAAGGACTGTAGTTTTCAACATAAAAGTTCCGCTAATTCAATTGTATGAATAAACTATTTATTCACCCTCCTCCCCTGTTTTACAGATGTCGTTTCAAAGCCTGAACCCCGCAATTCACCTATCGAGGCCGAAGCTTTTTAAATGATCTTGTTCATCGCTGTTATTTCTTTCTTGCCACGTCTTCAGATTTAAACCAGCCAATAATCCACAGTTCGAGTTCATGAAATGTGGTTGAGAGCTCTGCTATTGTTAAAAGGAAATAGACCTTACTGATTCAATGACCTAAAGCTAACAAAATGCAGCTGCGACTGCCAGCTGCAGCAAGAAAAAAAACGTCGGACCGGTTTTTACTCTGCAGAGTAATGGGCTGCAGCCTAAAAGCGAAAGACTTCCACTTCTCTGATCAACATCACTGCCTGACATGACACAATTTGCGCGGTCTGAATGGTTGTGAACTTAAAGGTACAACTAAATTACCTTTCTGTGTCAAGGCCAGTATGTAGAAATGTAGAATTCTACATTTCTACATACTATGAAATGTATGTATGCATGAAGTAATTTCCTCATTCCCTCTATTATTCCTAATTCCTCTCCAAGCAGCCATCAATCGATGCATCCTAACACTATACACGGGCTTGACACGTACCGCTTCAAGACTACATTCATGTATAAATGTCTGGGTGGCAAGCAATGGAAAAGTAATCCGTGAATGTCAACTTAGAAATCCTACTTCATTTCCTGTATTTGCTTCCAGGGTTTTGAATGACCAGTGAGGAAACACTGCATCCTCCCCAAAGACTATGAGTTTCCAACTTCCCACCAATGTGCAGCTGAATGAGGTGCTTCTGGTTGTAGAGGAGCTGCTCTATCTTTTCTTCTCTTGGACAAACTTGTCAAAACATTTGCATCATTAAAAGTTGCAAATGATTCATCCGCTCCGCTCTTTTCTCTTCCCTGCTCCATTTGTCATATTATGTTAATTAGGCCCAGTGTTGCTCCACAATCTGTTGGACTGATTTCTCCGCACACAGAAGACCTTTGCCATGCATGAATGAGAGAGAGAAGCACGAGCAGCACTTTAATAGTGCAGCCAATGTGGCAGAGGACATTTCATTATATTTAAAGGATAGGGAAGAAAAAACTAACCACCAGTAACTTCAGTAGGCTGAGCAATAAGTCTGAATAGAGTTTCATCCTACATCTGTTTGCCCCAGATTTGTAACATATGCCATTGGCTGACAATTAGGGGTAGCTAATGTCGGAAAAACAACGTTAAAGCAGTGTTTGGTTTTGACTTTTATCTTGCATTTATTCATTTGGACCTGCCTTTTCTTTCAAGAAGCCTCCGGGTCAGAATGACGATGCTGAAAAGAGCTTCTATCATTAATCTGTCATCTTAGATCCTGATTGTTTGGACTTTAAATTTGGTTTCACCCTTTAATGTCTTAACCAAGAAACAACACTTTGGAAAATGTACTTCTTTGCATGTTTCTTTTCTTTTGGGCATTTATTGATTTCATATTTTTGACATAAAAAGACAAATCCTTTGGTCAAAATGGTTTTTGAATAGTAGAAATAAATATGACTAATGTAATTTTTAATAACGACATTTTGTATTTCATGAAAGTCAGTTTTGATTAGATTAGCTTAGAATTTTTTTGTATAGTATCTAGTTACATCATTCTGTTCATTAAGTCCCTGCATGCTTTAATATGGCAAAAAAAAGAAAAGAAACCTAAAACGAAACAGAAAATCCTTCCATGGAAAAGGACTTTCTTAATAGTCATGGTTGATTGCCTCCTCTGTGGCCCCTTTGACCTGTGATGCCCCCTACGGCACCATTCTTGGTCCCTTACTATTTTGCTTAAGTATGCTGCAACTGGGTTATAGTATAAACAGGTTCAGTTACGTTTTCAATAAGACATTGTGACTCAAAATGTGCCCAACCAAACAATTAAGCAGGACATCAAAGGGACCGTGTGGAGTTTTATTTTAGCCATTTGAAGATTTAAACCCTTTTACAATATAAATAAAATCAAGAAATTTCCAAAAGTTGCTAGACAATATTAGACAATATTTGTTTTTTTTCACATGCTAGATTTTCTAGAAGTAATTATTGTCTACTCACTAAGAGTAGTCCTACTATTACCTACTTTGTAAAAGGGTCAAGTCTGGCTACCTCTCCTCTTACCCCCATCCCTCTTAAAGGTTGTCCAATTGTGAGCTGTGCAGACGGAGGAGGATGAAAGATGAAACACCAGCCCTGCATGCACTTTGGGAAAGAAGATCTTCAAAGCTAAGAAACTGAGTTTGGCCCGCAGACGGCAGTCAGACTCTGGGGATGAGTAAGACGGGAAAAGTCGGAGAGATCGGTGTGAGACGAGGACACTGTATTGGCGCCCTTGCCTTTTATCCGATTCTTATCACTGCTATTATTATAAAACAATCAAGGCCCAGGTTATTTTTTGGGCGGCTATGTTTGGTGTGGAGAAAATAGATTTCAAGTGGTCAGTAGCTTATTTTTTCAAGATGAGTGTATAACGGCTCACATCTTTACTCACGTCATGCATTTAGGTAAATCCCCTCAACAGATATTTGATATTAGATATATTATGCAGTGATAAGAACGCCACCATAAGTTAAAAACCGGCATCTCCCCCCAGCAGATCGAGTGACATGTCAGGACTCTCATATTTACGCCTGCTGATGATCTAAACATCACCCATAAGTGGTGGCATTTCACAAACACTCCGGATGAATCACATGTGCTGTGTAGGAGCAGACCCAAGATCAAGCAGATCATGTGAGAGCTGATGAGGAATTTCCCCCAGATGTCTGTTCTTCAGAATCAATATTTATAGACAACTGCAGTCAGTAGTTTCATGTCTTAAAGGTAAAAGTAGAAACGCATTTCCCTCTCTGCATGCACAATACGGCCCCCACAAAATTATTCTTATAACTATGTATTATATGAAATATATTCCTGATGTTTCAAATTGATTAATGGGAGGTATGGGGTGATTTTTTTTTATAGAACTATGAACTTGTAAGGATTCCTTACAGCATGATTTGATGTATTTTAGTCTGAATGGCAGACTAAAGGGTGATCTTTGAACAAGATCCTGAAACCCTAGCTGCCCGGGTGCTTCTCCCTTAGGGATAGGTAAAATGAAGAGAAATAATTACACAATGTTGGACTGGGTTTGGCTGTATGTGATGAATAAAGGATTTCTTCTAGACCATAAACAAGACAAAAGAAAATCAATCATAACTCAGTCATCCATGAGAGGCAGACTGTCAATGTAGATTGAAAAAAATATTTATTTAAATACTTATTTATACCTACCAACACGCCTGGAATGTAAAAGTTAATTGTTTAATGTTTTAAAGAAGCTACATTGCATTGTGTTTCTATATGTATGGTTAAAAAAACAACAACCTAAAAACCTGTTAAAAACAAAACAAACCCTAATAAATAGACAGCAAATAATTATATTATAAAATATTATATCACCAATTGGTGTGAGTCCAACCAATGTATGACATCAAAGTTAATAGTAAAATAGTAAAAAAAAAAAAGAGAAGTTACAAAAGGGAAATAAAAGTGATTTGTGCTTGTTTTGGAACGGTTTGCTACGGGGACGTCTTTTGTAGAGGCAAACATCAACACACATCAATCTGTGTGTTAACTTTGCAGAGAAATATGTTGGGTGTATTATTATTAACAACACAAAAAAGGAAATCTTACATTATAAATGAATTCCGGTATGTTTTTAAACAAGTAATGTAAGTAATGGGGTGGAATATAAATTTACCATCCCATCAAGCCAAAAACTCTGGATTATAAAAATGATTTATGTGCACAGCCAAACAAATAACTGCACTGACTGATCCTTGATGATTGCACTGATGGCAGCAAATCATGACACAGGTGAGTGATGTATCAGAGTCACAGTCAATGCCTGAACTGATTGAACTTTAGAGGCTTCACTTGAAGGTTTCACACTGCATCTGGGCAACAACTCCGTTCAGCTCTTTAGCTCTAATTATAATATGAAGAATATCATAATTAAAAGAATTACACATTTGTGTGTATCTGCCAAAAACAAAAGATATCAGTTCAGCCTCTGCACGAAATAAATCACAACACAAATGTTAATGAATGAATACTGTGTGAGCACATACTGCAGCCTAAATACAGGGGGGCGTGACCAAGGTAAATATTGGATTAAGATTGTGTTAACCAGTTGATGTCCTGCTCAACGGTTTGTTGAGCTCATTTTCAGTCACTATTTAAGAGGGAAAAATGTGCGCCACTTGACTGAGCCTGTTTAGCACGTTTATGCTAAAGATGAAAGGACCTTGGATGGAGCCCTGCGGAACACCACGGGTCAACGAAGCCACTGAGGGGGAGCCGTTAGCTACGGCTATTGAGAAATCCTTTTATACAAATAAGCTTTTTTGAAGCATATTAAAGCGTGTGAAGACTTACTTAAAAGAATGATCTAACTTGATACAACCAGAAAAAAGTCCAATAAGTGTAAAATTATTTTCCAGAAACATCTTTCGCCAGACAATTGAGCTAATGCAATTATAATGTCCATGAAATACCAAATTTCCTTTTGAAATCATTTTATCAGTCTGATTTATTTTTTTAACTGTTCAAAACAAGCTTGAAATATTGACAAATTTATGGTAAGTTCAGGGTGTCTAACATATTAAATAAATAAAAGCCCCCACAGAAATAAAATATGCAAATAAATCATTTTAATTGATTTATTTTGACATTAAAGGGTTAAAGGCCACATTACCATCAGATCAGTCTATTCTTGAGTGACAACCTGCTCAAAGTAAGATACTAAAAAGTATATTAGAATGAATGGCATGTATACCTTAACTTATTATACATTTAATTATTATACAATTAAATGTTCTGAAGTGGTCTGTGATATTATGAGATATATATTGCAAAAAATGATACTTACCCCGAGTCATGGAAAAACTCTATAGGAATTCCTCAGATGTGTTTACTCAGTGGCCTTTCCTAAGGTTAACAACTTTTTTTCCGTGCTTGTCTGCTGTGTTTTTATACTGGCACATACATAGTATTAAACATATTACTTGTATGCAGTGAAAATAAATGTTTTGTTCAGACCCTTCAGTAAAGCTCGATACTCGACAAACTAAATTGACTTCCCACCAGTTTGTTTAAAAAACTGTGAGGTGACGACATGTTCTTTTTTTAACTCTTTTTATTTTATTTTTATTCAACAACAAGAATAAAACCCATTGTTATCCGGAATCAAATTCGTAAGGGTGACGTAACATGTCATATTTTACACATAAAAACAACACTACAAGTACAAATATCAGAAATATTATATTATATTATTATATTATTATATTTAACTAAATTATATTTGGCAATACATATTAATATATATATTATACTTATATTATATTAAAAAAAAGGAAACATTGCAATGACTGTAGACCTGGGTCAGAGCATTTTCAGAACAGCGGGTATTTTTTGGTGTTCATATTCGGATGTGGTTAATACCTGGCAATGTGATCCAAAGAAGGACAACTGGCGAACCAGTGAAAGAATTCATGCAAAAATCTACCCACAGAATATCAGTCAGATGGTTTAATGTTTAATGTTATGGCTGAAAGTTGTAGTGCAGGTGTTGGGGAACACTGTAACGATCAAAGTCAATTTTGGCGATGATAATTGAATTATCATTGCTAATGATGATTATGCAATTAATCCTATATTCTTTATTGAGTGCCCGACAGAGCTGTTATTGAGTGTTTTAAATTATGGTACTATTGCTACGTGAACAACATTCATCGTGTTAATTATCTCTTCAATTCTACCAACGTTATTACTTACCCGATGGATAATTAATCAGTTGAAGCAATTTCATGGTTTCAACACTGATTCTTTAGGTTTTGCTTAAAATTGGCAATCAGAATACTTTGAAGCTGAGCTCCGGATGTAAGTTTCATTATGGGTAAATATAGAGTTTTTCAAACCAAATCAGGAGAGCCAGCTCCTGAAAAAGATTTTCTATGAATAGAAATTTTCCTCTGACATAATCATGGGATTATTATTACGCAGATCTTCCATGTAAAACTGAACTCAGAAACTATTTCATGGATCATTTTCAAATTTGATAATCACATAGATCTTTGCGCAAGGGAGAACTGGATTTATTTTGGGAAAGGTGAGCTGTATATTTATGCAAAATTTCTCTACCGTGGGTCTGATTTAGTCCACATTGGATGCCCTATGAACAGACTCGAGGAGATCTATTTTATATGCACCGTGTTTCTTTTTAATATTTCATATTTTACCCACTAGGGAGATTATTTGGACATAACTACCAAATAGTTGTTCCAATTTAGTCCCAATTTGGTATATATGAATAGATAGAAGGAGATCTTTGTAAATATCATATTTCTTCTTTAGTAGTTCATGTTTTACGCCAGTTGAGGCTTTTTATTTTTCTTACAATTTTTTTTTTTTCCGGACAGAATGTAGAATCTATTTTGTGGATCATTTTCAAATATATTACCTATATAACCCTTGAAAAGTCAGTTATATATATATCTGACACTAGGGGGAGCTTTATGTCTGAAAGTTTCCGGGCTATAATTTCACAAGCATTGGTCCGATTCAGGCAAAATTTAGCGCACGTGAATCGTCTGAAGGAGATCTATCTTGTATACATTATGTTTTGCTCTAAAAGTTCATATTTTACTGACTAGGGTATATCCAGTGTTTTGTGGATATATCTTATCCACCGCCTTAAAATTGAGTCCAAAATCTATTTTCATATTCTACTGTAATAGTTCATATTTTACACTTTGTGGAGCCTTTTAATAAATGTTTTTGATGTCCAATCCTGTGGACTTAATGGACTTAATTTCAATTGAGGAGTTCAATCAGAGGGATTGCTTGCACAACGCAGTAGATTGGGGACTTTTTGGGGATGTACCTTTGCTGTTGGGGGCGACAGCGTAGGCCTAGTTTATGTCTAGGGGCTTTGCAGAAGCATAAAATCCATTTTTTCTATGCAGCAGAACTTCGGCTGCTTTTGCACAGAAATGATAAATGTTGAGAAATATATCAGAAAGTCTTTGCATCCCATTAACTACTTTGTACTACTGGGATACCACTGACAAGTAGAAATAGCCACTGTTACATGGATTATCACTAAGATTTGCCCAGGCAGGCGGTCTTAGGCTCCCTCCTATGTTGCCATTAATTGCTTTTGCGTTCCTGTGTATATGGACCGACAACTGTAGTCTGCCCTGTCTGTTGTGACCCACTTTCCTCCTCACCAAGCTAAATGCAGCCAGAGTTATTATTGAGAATTGTAGATCAATGCATCACCTTAGAACCAAAATGGAAGCGTGAGTTTGTAATAGGTCCTTGCGGCGCTACGCTGAGTTCAGAATTAATGAAAACAACAGCCTCAATCCTGTGATACAGACGGAGAATCCTACTATGCAATTTGAAAAATAGAGCCCAGAGATGCTGCCTGAGTATATCTGGGTCCTACAGGACAAATCCAAATGTCCAGGCCTTAACCATATTTCATCACAATGCAATGATTACAAAGAGTAGTTCTAGACAAGTAAGATAGATAGATGGTGATTCTTTTACCAACATTCTTAGCATCTTTTCTCTGGGACTGCTATCATACCCACAAGCACTATTGCTAATTTGAGCCAAAATACTCTCCAGAGAAGAGCAATAGCTGGAGAAATAAGAGCGCAGGTCTGCAGAGCAACATCAGAAGTACTGGAATAATGAAATTCTTCTTTATTTAAAAATGAATGTAAGTGTATATTTTGATTTACAGTCTTATTATATATAGTTTTGTTTCTATTTCCACTCTCTCGCTATCCATCTCTCTATCAGTCGGTCTCTCTATTTATCTTATAGATATAATAGTGCATGTGAAAGTGAAGTAAGTGATACTGTTCAGCCTGCTGGGAGGAGAATCCGATGAAAATGTTTTAGAAAGATCAACATGGCAGCCACCAAAGACAAGGAGAGATCTGGATTACTACATCACATGTAACCCACTGAAAGCTTAATCAAAATAATAAAAGCAAAAAATAAAAAAACCCAAGCAACCAGGTGTCATGAGACTCATAGCAAAAACCATTAGAAATCTCATTCACTAATGCCATTAGTGAATGAGATTTCTAATTATTATTAGTTAGACCATAGATTTCTAATTATGGTCTAACTATAATTTTGACCCCATTTTTACTCAAACGTGTTCCAACATTCATCTCAAAAGCATGGTCATTCTTTTTTCATTATGCATGTATGGGACAAAGGAGTCTGCCAGCTGATCCCTACAGTCATTATATACTAAACAGTTTTTGCAGACTTTATGAGAACATTTCAAAGCCTCCTGCTTTCAGTTCTTCATCAGAGCTTTAAGTGAAAGCAAAGGCAAAGGAGGCTGGAATCAAAGCGCCTCAGTGGTAAAGGGCCTGCAAAAAAGATATTTTAAGCACAAGTCATATCAGGGCAAATATTTTCTTGAGTCTGTGGTGCATTACTCCACAGTGTTGTTTATGTGGAAGCTGTCATCCATTTCCACAGAGAACTAAGGCAGAGGGCAACAAAAACACTTGGTCCGTGCGAAAGAGGCCAAATATGAAGACTTCTCAGAAAAACAGTCCAACAGAGAAATATGAAGCTTTGTTTATTAATGAAAAATCCATTCATAGACTATTGTGCATTTCATCATGAATTTTATTTAAATGTTTAACCTTTCATAGTGTCTGGTCAATAAATAATACAATGTAAAGAAACGTATGGTGAATATGTCAAGGCAGTAGGCCGTCCACCCTGAGTCTTGGATCTGCTCGAGGTTTCTGCCCGTTAAAGGGCAGTTTTTTCTCGCCATTGTCGCCAAGTGTTTGCTCAAGGAGGAATTTGTTGGGTCTCTGTAGATAATTATATAAAGAGTTTGGTCTAAACCTGCTCTTTCTGGAAAGCACCTTGAGACAACTGTTGTTGTGAATTGGAGCTATATAAATAAAGATTGATTGATTAATTGATTGAATATGAGTGAGTTTATGTGTGTTTATGAAAATAACCTAGATTAGCATATGGTTCTGTGCCAAGCAAGCTGATACAACGCTTATGCTTGCGCTGTGCTTACATTACAGACACAACCCAAACAGTGTGATTCATTTTTTTCGGCGTTAAGTTAAAGAAACAGCATCATGTCCATCCATGTCCAGTAAAGAAGATAAGCCACGCTTATTTTAACATATTTAATCACATAGTCGCCAATTTTCAATAATCTCATATCCCTGCGCTTCATTGTTGGAGCCTTCATCACTTGTATCTTTTCTTCACACATTTACTCACAGATGATACCAGCTTGTCGAAACCATTGTGATCTTATCACAGACATGGATTTACTTGATGGCTTGCTATTTGTTAGTGGCACTGCAGAAATATTGGAATTTGAGTTAATACTAGTTTCAATATTTGAGAGTCAAATATTTGATCATGATAGATCAGAGCAGCCCTTCAGTTAGATCCTACATATGTATGAAAACAGAGTCCTTGGCAGTGTCCTGGGTTCCATACCCATGTGTGGCTCCTAGATGCTCTCTGTCTCCCCCTCCAGTCACATCCTCAGCTTTCTGTCATTCAAGGCAGGGAAATCCAAGAGGGCAAGGGTCGTCCTGATTGAACTCCTCAAATTAAATGTGAAATTATTAAAAAAACATAAAGATTTTCCTGAAAGAAAATGTATCCCTTTAGTGTGTAAAATATGAGATTCCCAGCTTAGATTTCCTCAAGTTGATTCATATGTGTCGAATTTGGACTAAATCAGACTAATGCTTAGAAGTTATGTTCAATATCAGCATCTTTCGGAAAAAAAATGCGAGCTAGAAAAAACGTTTTTTTCTTCAAAGAAATGATCACCCTTATGAGCAAAACATAATAATAATAATAATAATACATTTAATTTATAAAGCACTTTACATTTGGATCAAATCTCAAAGTGCTACAAGGCAAAAGCAGATAAAAGCATCAATAAAAAAATAAAAATAAAATAATAACTATACAAAAACGTGACCAAAAGCATTAATGTTAATTACAGTTATAGGTTCTGCCAAAAAGGAAAGTTTTAAGTCCTTTTTTAAATGTGTCAGTCATCTGTGGAGCCCTCAGATGGTCAGGGAGGGCATTCCACAGACGAGGGGCAGCAGAACAGAAGGCCCGATCACCCATGGTGCTGAGCTTAGTCCGGGGAAGGAGGAGGCGGTATGAGTGGGTAGAACGGAGGGATCGTGTCGAGGTCAGTGGGGTGAGTAGTTCTTTTAGGTAGGGGGGTGCGTTACCATGGATGCACTGGTGAGTGAGGAGAGAGATCTTATAATCAATCCTGGTGGAGATGGGAAGCCAATGAAGGGAATGAAGAACAGGGGTGATGTGTTCGTGTTTACGAACTCTCATCAGGATCCTTGCAGCACTGTTTTGAACATACTGTAGTCTTTGAAGACTTTTATCAGGGATCCCGATGAGAAGTGCGTTACAGTAATCCAGTCTGGAGGAGACGAACGCGTGAACCAGCTTCTCAGCATCACTCAAGGTGAGTGAAGAACGGAGTTTCGAAATATTTCTGAGATGGTGAAAGGAGATCTTGCAGATGTGTTTGATGTGGGATTCAAAAGTGAGTTGAGGGTCGAATCTTACACCGAGGTTGGTGACTGATGAAGAGAGGGGAATGTCATGACCAGAGAAGGTAATACTGGTTATGGAGGAAGACTGGGTCTGATGAGGGGTGCCAATTAAAATAGCTTCGGTTTTGGAGCTGTTCAATTGGAGAAAATATGATATATATTATAATATATAGAGAATAATGTGTTCAAGGTAGATCCCAAGTTGATTCAGTTGCACCAAATCGTGCTCTAAATCAGACCAGTGGTCGAGAAATTATGGCCCGAAAGCCTGAGGATATAAAACTCCCCCTAGTGTCACAAATATTAAACCGACCTTTTCCAGAATCAATGGACTTCTTCCTTGCATGTAGGTGCAATGAAACCATTTTTGAGTTAGCTCGTTCACACAGCCAATCTGCGGCGGCGGATGCAGCGATGGCGAATTCATGATGAAAGACTTTTCAGGGATATAATGAAACATCAGCTACTATTTACATACAAACAAAGGGGTTAATTTTAAACAGCGACCAGCTCCATTAACATATACCCCATCATATCATATCAGTACCTTAGTTTTGTACATCTTTCACGTATCACTGCAAGATAACCATTGAAAAATGTACTGTGGTATGCAGAATGCTAAGTTTTTGAAAAATGATCAGACATTGTTTTTCAAGTTAGCACACATTCATATTTATGGAAAAATGTCATTAAAAAAACTTGCACTGTTTGGTGAGACAGAGATAATATCGACCAGCTTATTAAGCAGGCAAGGCTATTCATCAGTAATTTTAGAAACTGATCAAATGTGTGATGTAACTACAGAGTAATTTAAGCCCCAAAGGGTACATAACATAACAATTATTATTTATGGTCGACAGATATTATGAAGTTCCAAAAATAGTCTGTGCTAATCAACAGCAGCCTGTCTGACATAGGAAAAGTTATTACTGCCCTGCTCAGCTCAATAAATGACTTCAGGCGGGAGTAGAAATAACAACCCAACAAGCAGCATGTGCGAACACCTCTTTAGCTCAGAGGAAGAGAAATAGGAGGAAGAAAACAAGCACAGGGCAAATGCAAGAATCGATCGGTACAATGGTGGTGCTGTGATTATCTCAGCATTATGGATCGGCCAGACTTTAACATCTCTTCTTCTGCCAGAAAATAACATGACTACTTCCAGAGACACAACCAACTGGAAGATGTTCATATTCTGAGCAAGCTACAACTAAATGCAAAACATTTCTGTAATACATGAATCTTGTAGTCTTCCGTTTTAAGATAACGTTGTTCAAATAGAATTCACATGGATTTGTGGTCCTATTTTTAGGGGATCCCTGCTCAGATTCAGATCCATATCATGTGTCCGGGGAAATTACCATTAAATTGGACCACCTTGGTCTGAACTGTGTGTATATAGTTTGTACTGCAGCTCAAATGATGCACAGAATAATAAGCATGAGTTAGAACATGCTGTTTGGGCAGATATGCTTGCATTTTCAATGAGAATGCAGCTCATTACCAGAAATGCCATAAGCTGCCCCGTCAGGCCAGCAGCTCTTGTATGTGCTGGAACACCTTTCTCAGCAACCCAGCTGTCACTACTCTAAATAAAACCCAAGCGGTTTTGGCAGCACAGCATAGCATAACAGATTCAAATACGTGGTTAGAGCTGAACGAGAGCTTGATATGTGGAGAGAAATTAGTTAATAGTACAGACTTGCCACTTAAAATATATACTGTTTTGATCCCTCTGTAATTTTGAAAATAAAAGAACTAAACTATGGATTTAAAAGAAAGGAGTTCCCATTTTGTGCAGGTGTAGAATGACAGCCATAAAGAGCCAGCAGAGTTGAACAGAAACAATGGCACACCATAACAGAAAACACTAAAACATGAAGTGGATTCAACTGTGTTGCAGCACATTTGGTTGATGTGCATCCAGAATGAAGTGTCTGAGACTATTCAGTAATCTGAGCGACAGTAGAGCATCTGGGGCATAGCAGACTCTCCTCCAGGAGCACAGGCAGAATCCTAATGCTGTAAGACTCACCTCCACCCTCTCCTCCTCCTCTCTGAAACATACAAGGGCAACGCTGCATTAATCATGGAATCATATCCCTCCTCCTTCACTCTCACCTCCCTCAAAATGCACTCACTCACTCAGCCACCTCCATGCCTTCCTCTTTCCTTTCCCAATCTCATGATCTCTCTCTCTCTCTCTCTCTCTCTCACACACACACACACACACACACACACACACACACACACACATACACACACACACACACACACACACACACACACACACAAGCATGTACGCACACACACCCACACCCACACACACACGCACACACAGACACACACACACACACGCACACACACACACACACACACACACACACACACACAAGCACGTACGCACACACATACAAGCACGTACGCACACACACGCACACACACACACACACACACACACACACACACACACACACACACAAACACACACACACACACACACACACACACACACACACACACACACACACACACACACACACACACACAAGCACGTACGCACACACACAAACGCATGCACACACAGTAAGTGATGCCCAAGAATCAGAATCAGAAAATTCAGCAACATGTACATGCTAGTTAAGAAACATGTCTTAAGAAAAACATGTACTGCAAATGTGCACAACACCCACGATCACAATACAGTGCACTCCCATTTCACTTCTCTGCTCAGAGCTAAACGAGTGGGAAAGAGATACAAAGGCAGGCAGTTTTGTGTTTGATTTCCACTCCAACAACCACTTCACCAGAAACCAAATTATCAAATGCATAGCACAGAGATCTGTGCAGAAAAGAACGCCATCCTTTAGATATTCACAGCATTTTCTATATAGAAGGGCTGCATGATAGTTTTTCATGGTGAAACAAAATAGGGAACAGCAGCCCCAGCCAGAGGATCAAATTGTTTGAAGAGGAGAAGAAATGTGAGCGATGACACGATGAGATCTCATTCTATTCATAATTAATAGATGTTAAAGATGGAGACAAGTAGAACTGTACCCGACAAGAGTGGCCAATTAGCTCTATTAACCCTGACAAAAAAATGGACACAGCAAGAGGACAATATTCATCAGTGGATCAAAAACTCAGGAGAGGAATGTAGCAGAATAATATTATGTTCATTTGAATAATTTCTGACATGGAGTGGGTGAAAAAAAGACTCAATATAGCCGAAAAATTACATGATTAGTAAATACTTTCCATGCTGTGACTCAGAGATGAACTTAGCAAAGAGCAGTGGTGATCCCCAGTAACGTATGAGAGAACAACCCACTCTGCTAAACTACACGACTAGAACGAACTACATGGTGGAGGGAATATCTCGGTGCTTCGTCTGCTTCACCTGAAAAGCCCTGCGCCGGCTCAGCGTCTTGTGCTGCAATGGCTTTCCCTGGAGCTAAACCGTGCAGCGGAGTGGCTGCTCTCCAACTGCTGGAGACTGAAGTCTAATAAAAACAACACACTGCCTCGCCTTCATTTTGTTCTTCTCACGCAGGTTTGACTCTGTGGATATTTAACTAATGAATCATTGTTTTTTTTTTCATTTATAGAAAAGGTTGTTGATCATTTATTTTTACTGTTTACTTCATTTTGAGAAGAGAATCTTTTTGAATTCAGAACTGACACTGAAATTAATCCAACCCCAGATTTTCAATCTGTGTGAATCCCAGAGAGGGTACCAAGACTGATATGCTTGCATCTAATAATAGCTTATGAGGAGCTATGAGAAATAACATGTGGCAAATATTATTCAAGAAGTCCCAGGCCAGTCGAAAAAGATTGGTATCAGGGATGGTGAGGGCTTATCTTAAAGTCCACATGAAGATGAAGGCTGAGTCCTATTTACTCCAGCATATTTACATGTTGCCTGTAAAAACATGAGGGAATTATCGTGGATGTTGATTGGTGTTTTTAGCAGCCAATTAGCACAGAGTGCGTTACCGCACCCACCGCACACATGTCCACGTAGCAGTAGCTGACTGTACTCAGCTATGACAAATGATGATCTACTTAGTTTGTCTTGAGGGCCGAGCTCTCCCGCGTTCACTGGGAGGCATATGAACCTCGTAAGCATTGGTTAGGAGTTACTTTTATAAAACCATCTGTTCATTAGGGAATACTGTAGGTCATAGAGATTTTTACCAACAATAACTAGAAAAACTGACTTTTTATTCCCCATAAAATGTATTTCAGTTTTACTGAAATCAGTGATTCATGTCATGATGTTGTGTATTAGCACACTAAACATTGAGAGCCAGCACCCAGAAGCATTCGTCCTCACGGGGTAGAGTGGTAGTCCTCTAGTCTGAAGGTCATTTACTCCTTGTGTGCTTGAGCAAGATACTAAACCCAAAATTGACCCTTATGGCTTTTCAATGGGTGTGTGAGTCATTGTGTGAATGGTTATTACTCTTGATGAGCTGATGGTACCTTGCCTGGTAGCCTTTGCCTCCGCTTAAGAATGTCTGTGTGTGTCTGAGCGAGGGAAGGCCGGCTTTTATGTAAAGTCAATCAATCAAACAATCAATCTTTATTTATATAGCGCCAAATCACAACAACAGTTGTCTCACTGCGCTTTCCAGAAAGAGCAGGTCTAGACCAAACCCTTTATATAATCATCTACAGCGACCCAACAAATTCTTCCTTGAGCAAACACTTGGCGACAATGGCGAGAAAAAAAACGGGCACAAACCTCGAGCAGATCCAAGACTCAGGGTGGACGGCCTACTGCCATGACCGGTCGGGTTTGAAGAGAGAGAGACAGAGAGAGAGAGAGAGAAAGAAAGAGACATGGGTGAAAGGGCATTGAGTGGTGGCAAACTAGGGAGGTGCTATATTAGTATAGTTCATTTAATATTTACTAAGTATATGAACCATTTAACATTTGAGATGGACTGATGCGTGGTGGCTGTCAGGTTATGGGCTAAACTCTTCCTCTTTTTTTTTTAAAAGCAGCACAATATCACTACGGATTTGATTTCAAGAGGTTAAAACATCATTTTTTTTAATATAAGCTCAGCATGCATTAATAATAATAAAAAAGTAACTATGATGTTGTTGCATGTGTTGTTCAAAGGGTCGTCTGCATCCAATTAATTATTAATACTGTATTTAATGAAGAATATGCAGGGATTTCAAAAAAGGAATCAGATTTTTGTATTTCGAAAATGGAGGTTGTCATATGCATATTTCAAGTAGATGAAAATAAATAAATAATGATAAGTAATAACATGAGAAACAAGCAGTTTGCACGTACAGTAGAGCAGAGAACTGACAGATAGCTTTATCACATGATCCAATGACCAGCTGGACCTCCATATCAGCAAAACTATCTAACTGGTAGTGGACTGCTGTTGGGTGTCTATTTCTATCCGTCCTTACTGTGTTCATTTACAGAACCCCCCCGTAAGATTCCTTATTCCTTTGGCCCTGAAAATCCATGTAATCACCACAGTGTCAAATGGGGGACCAAGATTGGTATCACTAATTCCATATCTGCTAAAATGTGAAATATGGTGAAAATATGGTCACACTCTGTTTCTATGGCCACAGAAAATGTTTTTGTAAAACATCATGATGTCATGGTTAAAATTGTAATCGATCACATATTTGCAAATTTTGTGACAATTAAATCTGATCCATTTGGGTAATGGTCAAGTTTACCGCCTGTTTCTAACAGTTCATCTGTCCGTCTATGTAGAGGTCTGGTTCTAATGTAAAATAATTCACTTTCAGGCAACATACCGTATAAAATATTTATAATGGTTTATAATTGGATTATTAATTAGGTAGTAAATAGCGTATAGATCATTTACAAACTATTATCAGTAACTGATAACACATTTGGTCAGTACAGTTTCACAATTTGGTAAACAACGTGGGACTGTTACCTTTTTTATCTAGTGAGTTATAGCAGCTTGTTGATGATTTATAAAGTGTTCAAAACGTACTTAATTAAGTAGTTATATACCATTCATTATTCATTTTTTAAGGGTTATCTTATTGTAAAGTTGTACCCATCATCAAATTAACGTAAGTTGAAATATAATTATCGTTTATGGGTTTGATCTAAATCATTGTCTGCAAATAGCCAAAAGTGTTCTATTAGGAGCTGAGACAAAAAAACGCCATCACATTAAAGTGTACTTTATTGTTCATGTCAAGATTAAAATCAACTCTACGGTCCCGTAAGG
Source organism: Lophius americanus (assembly GCA_037951165.1). Taxonomy (NCBI): domain Eukaryota; kingdom Metazoa; phylum Chordata; class Actinopteri; order Lophiiformes; family Lophiidae; genus Lophius; species Lophius americanus. Next base: position 991,786 of record JBBDHG010000009.1, read on the forward strand.
TGAGAATTTTTTTGGGGGGCATTTAATATACAACATTCCACACAAGAGATAAATATATACCGGGGTTAAGAAAACACAGAGATTAAATTACCATCAGATATCATACTTCAACCTTAAAAACAAATGTTTTCTTTTTCGTTATCCTCAGTTCGGCAGTAATACTCATAACAATACTGATTATCTTTATCGTCCGCATGTAAAACAATAACGTGACGTGGTTTTTTTGGAAACTTGTTTCAATATTTGTAGAGCTGGTTCTCTCCTAGGGAAGGTAAAAAAATAGGATAGGTAGCCCAGCTTCATTCCAGTGGCTGGGACGTTGTAGCAGAGCTATACATCATAATGGCTAAAAGACAGCCTTGATTTGAAAGGTTGACCACATTCTACGAGACTCTGCTACCCAAATTGCTCAATTAATTTCTGATCACATTTAAAATAAAAACCAATGCAGTGCAGGGGAACCAGTTTTTTCAAATATCATTGGGAAGTCATTACGGTATATTTGGACTACATTTAGACTACAAACTATATATAGACAAACAAAACTGGTAGTTGTCAAATGAGCAGCAGGATCAATAGTCCTTTACTGCCCATCTATGGGTCTATTTTAGGGCACTAATGCACCTCTCACTCAATACAGAGGGCTACTGATTTAAATAAGGAGAGAGTTCAAGACGTGACAGGATACTTTTCTTTTGAATCTTTTACACCAAGCAGATTTAGCATGAAGAAAATAAATGTTACCTCTGATAATAATATTGGGATATTGATGATATAATTAGGGTCAGGATAAAAACAGGAAAGTTTTAAAAAGGGAACATACAGATGGAGGAGATGATCATTATGGTCATGAAGAGAGCTCTGTAAGGGTATGATTGTAGAAAGAGGAAAATGACCACTAGAAGAGTGACACTGGGAGGAAGACTGAAACTGCGGAGAGGCTGGGAAAATGGATGTGTGACGTGGAGCAATGAACGGATTTGAATAAATTTAAGAAAAATGTATGGTAGTTCAATTGCAAAGGAAATTTATTGCACTGATTACTTAGAAAATCTAAAATACATAAAATTAAGTTTCATTTTTTAACTATGTTAAGTCATCATTCCAGCCCCATCCAAAAAGGGGTCACACGTCACTAAATCCAGTTACAGTCCCAAGCTTGGTTAAATGGGGATGGTTGTGTGCAGGCAACCAATATACATCCTATAACAAATCAATATGCGGAGCATAAAACTCATTTCCAAATCGGATAACAGCGACCCCAACTGGCATTGTTATCCTGCAAAGTGTTGGCGGAATCTACACTACTGTTGGTAATTATCATAATTCCTCAGAAATATGAGGAAAGTCAGGAATGTGGGGCTGAGAGTAGGAACTTTAAATGTTGGCACGATAGCAGATAAAGGTAGAGAGCTAGTTGATATCCCCTCCCTCAGGGTTGAGTCAAATGCAGAGATAAATTTTCCGATAGTGTGCATACATGTGATAAATAAATTAGATGATGATTGTTAATATTAATAATAATATATTTAATTTATAACGCACTTTACATTTGTATCAATTCAATCAAAGTGCTACAAGGTAAAAGCAGATAAATATAAAAAATATAATAATATTTAAATAAAAATATGACCAAAAAGCAGCAATGTTAATTAAACGTTCTAGGGTTTGTTAGAAAGGAAAGTTTTAAGTACTTTTTTAAAAGTCTCAGTCGTCTGTGGAGCCCTCAGATGGTCAGGGAGGGCATTCCACAGACGAGAGCCAGCAGAACAGAAGGCCCGATCCACCATGGTGCTGAGCTGAGTCCGGGGAAGTAAGGCGGTATGAGTGGATAGAATGGAGGGATCGTGTTGAGGTCAGTGGGGTGAATAGTTCTTTTAGGTAGGGGAGTGCGTTACCATGGATGCACTTGTGAGTGAGGAGAGAGAAATTATAATAAATCCTGGTGGAGATGGGAAGCCAATGAAGGGAATGAAGAATGGGGGTGATGTGTTCGTGTTTACACACTCTCATCAGGATCCTTGCAGTACTGTTTTGAACATACTGAAGTCTTTGAAGACTTTTATCAGGGATCCTGATGAGAAGTGCGTTACAGTAATCCAGTCTGGAGGAGACGAACGCGTGGACCAGCTTTTCAGCATCACTCAAGGTGAGTGAAGGACGGAGTTAGGAAATATTTCTGAGATGGTGAAAGGAGATCTTGCAGATGTGTTTGATGTGGGATTCAAAAGTGAGTTGAGGGTTGAATCTTACGCCGAGGTTAGTGACTGATGAAGAGAGGGGAATGTTGTGACCAGAGAAGGTAATACTGGTTACGGAGGAAGACTGGGTCTGATGTGGGGTGCCAATTGAAATTGCTTCGGTTTTAGAGCTGTTCAACTGGAGAAAGTTGTTTTTCATCTTCACCTTTATCTCCTCCAGACAAGTGAGGAGAGTTGACAGGGAAGATGATGATGACGATGACGATGAAGAAGCTGCGGAGGAACATGTGTCAGTTTTTATGTAGATTTGCGTGTCATCAGCGTAGCAATGGAATGAGAGTCCATATCGACTTATGACACGGCCAAGGGGGAGAATGTACAGTATGGAGAGAATGGGGCCATGGCCTGATCCCTGGGGGACCCCACAGGTGAGGGTGTGTGTCCGGGACCTTAAACTTCCAAGGGAAATGTATTCTGTTCTGTCGGTGAAGTAGGATTGAAACCAGTTTAGGGCGGTGGCAGTGAGTCCAATGGTGTGATGTAGGCGGTGTAGGAGTGTCCCATGGTCAACTGTGTCGAAGGCAGCAGACAAATCAAGGAGAATCAGGAGGGAAGGTGAACCAGCATCTGGTGCCATCAGTAGGTCCTTTGTGACTCTAAGCAGAGCTGTTTCTGTGCTGTGGGCAGAGCGGAAACCAGACTGAAAGGTTTCAAAGAGGTTGTTGTATTTGAGGTGGTCCTGGAGGTGGGCAGCAACTCATTTTTCCAGTACTTTGGAGAGGAATGGGAGTTTGGAAATGGGCTCGTAATTAGCAAAAACTTCTGGATCGAGAGTAGGTTTTTTGAGGAGTGGTCTGATTATGGTGTCTTTTAGGGCAGATGGAACAAAGCCAGCCTGGAGGGATTGGTTTATTACAGCGGTGATCAGGGGACTGATGGAAGAGATGTTAGTTTTCACTAGGGTTGTAGGAATGGGGTCGAGGGCACAGGTGGAGGGTTTCATCATCCTGATGATAACCTCAACCTCTTGCTGTGTGATTTCTGGGAGGCACTTTAGAGGCTGGGAGAACTCAAACTGTGAGTAAGCAGACTGGATAGGTAAAGTGGAGGGACCAGAAGGAACAGAATGAATTGAGTAAATTTTCCGTTTGAAGAAAGCCATGAAATTATTACAGTCCTCTTCTGTAATGTCTGCATGTGGGGAAGTTTTTTGTTTTAAAAGATGATTGATAGTGGAAATCAGCTGCTTAGAAATTCCAGGACTGGTTTTGATAAAGTTCGAGTAGAACAGTGACCTTGCCTCTCTAAGGGACTTTGAGTAGGCCTTTTGGTGTTCCCGAAAAGCTAGCTTGTGGACAGTGAGACCTGAAGCCTTGTAACGCCGTTCGAGGGCACGCCCAGCTGCCTTCTTTTTGCATAGCTCGATTGTGAACCAGGGGGCTGAGCGGGAGAACAGGGGTTTGACGATCCAGGATGCTAATCAGGGAGTTATTGTAGGTTGTTATTATTATTGTCATTGTTATTATTATAATTATTATTGTTATTATTATTATTATTATTATATGATGGAGAGCAGAAAGGTAAATCCACTGTGTCTGGTGGTATCATGTGGAAAGGCAGCAAGACTAGAAGCATCAGAGGAGGTAACGGTCTGTTTAACATTTTGTGCATGGGAGGAGAGATTGAGTAGGAGTGAGTCTTAAGGAGGAATATAAGAGTGTTCCAGAGGTGCAGAGCCTGTCAGACAGAGTGATGTGTTTGAAGATACCATGAGTGCTAGTGCCCCAAAAGTTAGTTATGATGGAGAGTATTTCCACGGGTAAGAGAGTTGTGGTTGAAGTAGACTTCAATAGTCATGTTGGTGAGGGAGCAGAGGAGATGAGGAGGTGATGGTTAGGTATGGTGTCAAAGACAGGAACGTGGAAGAACAGAAGATGGTGTATATTGCAAAAAAGGATGGAAATGTGGCTGTGGTGAATATGCATTTCAGAAAGAGGGAGGAGCACGCAGGTGGACTACATCCTATGCAGAAGATGCAATCTGACAGAGGAAGTTGCAGAGGACAGTGAAAGATGGAAACAAATGATCCGCTGTGGCAATCCCTAAACAGAGCTGCCAGAAGAAAAACAGTAAATTAATCATTCCAAAAATGTAATGTATCACTGGTAATGTATTTAAAAAAAAAAAAAGAATTCTGAGGATGCACAATTTATGTCTGATAATTAACGGGCCAGATGTTGAGATGATGGGAAATATTCCTTTCTTTGCTATATATCATATTGGTGAATTCCTAGCTGATAGAAAGACATAATAATAAATTCATCCAAGAAGACGAGACGTAGAAAAAGATGAATGATTTATTCCAACAGCAGATGTGTGATAATGAGTCCATAAGAAAGACTTTGGTGCTAAGACTCTTCGGGGAGAGAGTGATTGAAGGGTCTCTGCCCTGAGCAGAAGCATGGAATATACCCCCTCTGGAGTCTGGATCCTGGTGATGGTGGCTGATGACTCTGTCGAGGCTGATGAAACTGATGGATCTTCGAGGTGGAGATGTGGAGGTGGAGGGCACGAAAAGCAGCAGCATGCAAGAACTAGATGGATGGAGAGGGTCATATTTAAAGACAGCAGCTGATGCAGGTGGTGATTAGGCTAAGCATGCAGCTGTGTCAGTGATTTTATGGATGAGGCTATCTGAAAGGGTGCGGCTGATATCAGTGAAAGCAGCAGGCCGTGAACCAGGTAACCAAGCATATGTGAAAGGCCAGCATAGCAGAGTGGAATGAGCAGTAATAATAGAATATAAAGTGTAAGTCTTCAGCCCATCGTTAAGTGGTGCTCCATACAATTACAATTGTAGATAAGTAAATGGTAAATGGACTGTACTTATAAAGTGCTTTTCTATCCTGCTTGACTACTTAAAGCGCTTTTACAAAACAAGTCAGCATTCACACAGAAAGGGTGAATGCATAATTCACACAAACATTCTCACAGTGATGATAGAGGACGCCATGCAAGTCACCACATACTCATCAGGAGCGTTAACCGTTCACACCATCATTCACACACCAATGGAACAGCCATTGGGAGCAACCTGGGGTTCAGTATCTTGCTCAAGGTCACTTCGACATGTGGATCGCAGTGGCAGGGGTTTGAACCACAACCTTCAGATACGTGGACAACCACTCTACCAACTGAGCCACCGTCGCCAGCGTTGGTTGAGTATGTACTTCTAGCCACCATGCACATTTTTAGTAAATAGCTACACTGAGACAGCAGAGTATGACTGCTTTTCTGAGTAATAAACACTTGGTCTACAGTCAAAGCACAGTTTACAGCTCAACATATTATTTTCTTAGACTTGGACGGTGTATGACATGGACATCAGTACATCTCCATGATACTTTAGTCCATAAAATTAAATGGTGATTATGGACTTTTAGATGTGACAAAGAACAAAAAGATGAAGTAACATTAGATCCAGTCTGCATGTCTGGAGATTTAAATAATGAATGAAGTCAAGCTGTTGTCCCTGTCTCTGCATGCATGCCAGAGAAAGTTGAGATCCATCTAATGTTTCTACTGCTGGGAGACCATTGCAGGATAATAATTTCTCCATCAATTATGTATAACTTCACCAACTCAGATCACATTCACTGTTTATCAAAATTATCCAGGGCCTGTTCTGGACTGCAATACATGTGCAACACTAAACATATCCCTAGAAATATAGTCAGATAAATCTTAAATCCAGATAAGGAATAATATGGATAATATCGACATAAAAATAACGTTATTACTATTTCTAAATATTTTTACATAAACAAAATCAAATAAGGTACAAAGAAAAGATAATTTATGTTAAACTAATGAAAATGTTTCTTTTCTCCATGGCTCTATTTGATGCCTCAAATTATGCCACACAATTTCAGTGGGGGGGTTGGTCTGCACTGCTGGCAGAGCGGTTCAGACTCATACTCAAAGGTATGCTATTGTAAAGCGGCATAATGTGCCTATACTGGATCAGGGACGTCACTGAACAAGACCTTATCTTCCTGGCAGCACATGTTACTAAGCCGAGTCTAACCCCGTATAGACCTTTCATCATTAATACCATCACATATGCTGGCTTATGAACGCTGCTAACAATCCGGATGGTCCTCTATCTATTCAACCGAGAGAACATGACATCAGTGATTTGAAATATGCACCCAAAGGACACATTTCTACTTACAGTCATTCCATCTAATCTAATATAATATAATAGAAACTGGCAGCGATTCAGGATGTTGTTGATGTGAGGATTTCGCTTTCAAGGATGCAAGATGCAAAATCAAAGTGTATTAACTAATAACAGTTTTCACAAGTGTTCACAAGCCCACGTAGACATATTCATTGTAGAATTATGTTGGACTGTTGGAGGGAAGGTCAAGTGTAACCAAAGTTCCTTTTCATCCCCGATCCTTTCTATATTCTCTTAATGGTTTGATAATATTAAGGACTGTAAACCGAGCAGATTCATACTCCAGCGTGATACCATCACCATCAAGAATTGGAACTGATAACCTTCTATTTTAGTAATTCTCTACTATGTGTATCAACGTTTTTGGAGTCGGGGTTGGAGAGATCAGAGCTGACACAACAGCTTGCTGAACATGAAACAGTGGCAGCAAAAAACAGATGGAGGCAGAGGATGATACTTGTGGACAGATAGCAGGGCTTCCTGCCGCTCATTTGAAGGTGACAGAGAGAAAAAAAAACCTGCATGGCGTAAATCTTCGCCCCGTGTCCTGCCAATGTCATTCCAGTGTAACCTCCACAAACAGGTACACTACCTGTGGAGACTAAATTAGAAAGCTATTACCCACTGACAGGCTGTGGACTAATTGCTGCCTCGGGGGAATTCAGAAATTGGAGGATTATGTGTACAATGACAAGAACACACCACGGAATCAGTCAGCCCGTAACATTCTGTCTAAGAAGGACAGGAAACTGTCGTCTCTTTCATTGAGCAGCCTAGCATTACTGAAACTGACACGTTAGACTTTTATCTGTGGGAGACAAAACGGAAAAGAGGTGAACAAAACAATTCTGATCTGTTTTTTTGTTTTTCTTTAAATGTAATAAGCTATTTAAATGATGATCACCTACTACTACCTTTTCTTTCATAGAAAAATGATATTTATTTTTTTAAAAGACTAAGTTCCACAATCCACATTGGACTTATTGAGGATCTGGTTCTATTGTCCGCTCCCATTGTCTTGTGGCTTTTGCAGAAGTTTTTTTTTAATGTGTTGTGCTGTAGCTCTTGCAGCATACGTGTTTTATTAAATTGATGAAGACTTTATAAGCATGTGCTTTTTCCATTTGAATGTGTTTTCGTAAGTCACAGCACGTTTTCCCCTGTCGGCCACCGTAAGCATTCAGTGTTTTGTTAAAGCATCGTACCTGGAGAGAAGTTGCGGACTCCAACATCAACCTGCTGTCCTCAGGCAGTGAATGGGAGCAGAGCATACAGCCTTAGTCTCCTCAGTCACATATATATACAAACTGTTGGTTTTTCTTTGTACGGTACATGTTTTTTATAGTTATTGTATCATGGGAGTATGAATGTATGTATGTATGTATGTATGAAGACTGATTAAATTAACTGAACTTAAATTAACTGAACTTAACTGAGCGCAGACGTCTGGTAAGCTCACATTCATTTAATGCTGGGAACACACTCTCTCTGGCGATGAAGCCTCTGCATGCACTTGCCCTCTAAACACCTTCTGTTTCGGTGAGGAACTGCATGTTATATGATTACCATTTTGGCAGAGAAGTTTTTGAACAAGAAAACTTGGCATTCCGGTAAAAAAACTCGTATTGCTACATTTTATTCAAGTAACAATTTTTTAGATCAATAAATTATTTAACTATTTATCGCTACCTACAGCCTAAGAGTAGGTGCAGAGTAATACGTGCTTCAGAAAATATCTGAGGCAAGAAGTAAGGAATGCATTAACAGAATCTTGAATCATATTTTGGGAGTAGTGGTAGTGCGCAGTTTAAGATTTTAATTATGGTTTTCTTTGGCATGCTGGGAAGAAATGGCCATTTGCATATCTGTGATGCAGAGTGGTGTTTGTGCAAAGACATGTGAGGCATAATGTCCTGTAAACTTACTGCAGCACATCCATCATGCATCCAGACAGATCTTGTCCTGTGAATGACTTGAATTGACAAACGCACAACACCATAAATGTTTCTCATTTTCACAATTGCTGTCTTCAGCTCCAATATTTCTGACTATCTATCACATCTGGTAATCTATCAGATTTTCTCTCAGCTCCCTGGGGGACAAATGATGACCTCATACAACTTGAGGAAGATTTTTTCTTAATTTACAGCATGCAGATATTGTCAAATCATGGTTGCAGTGCACTTGCCCCTCTTGGCCAGTGTAATTACAGCATTTTACAACATTGTTGAAACTGTTGATGTAGCAAACTCCCTCCTGTCAATCATTAGTCCTTTAACATCATATGTCCAACACATTTCTACTAATTTATTTATGAAAACATTGTTTAATGTCAAGTTCATTGTCCATTTAAATCAGTACAACTAACATTTTATTGTGAGGTTAAGTTGGGGGATGACTGAGGGGGATGACTGATGACCTCAGTTTTAGTGAATGACGTCAGCAAAACGCAAGTTATCTTCTACAATTATATTCAAATCTTGCTCTGTTGTGGGCAACATTTTCTGGATTAATAGTCAATTTTTTGGGGGGTTTTCAAGTTGCAGTCAATCTGTATCAGAGGAAGACAAGGTTCATACTGCATGTAGAGGATATTGAATCTCAGACTCAATAGCTCAAAGTTTCATGACAAGATCAACATAGAAAAAAGCTTAAATTTAACAAGTTTCATGAGACTTTATCTCACGGAAGGCAGATTCCACCTCCAAACAAGATTTTACATTCATACTGAAATGAGTTAGCCATCATTATTCTGGTAATTAAAGTAGCTGTAACATTTATGATTCACTCACAACTAAAGGCAGACACTCCGAGGTTGATCAAACATCCAGGATTTACAATAGATGAAAGAAAAAGAAGCATGGATTCAAAAGTCGTTTTTGTTGTGCACTATGCACTGTGCAGCCGCACAAGACATAACCATGACGATGTTTGAGTGGTTGATATGAATGTGTGAGACATCCCCATTACATCATGATGCTTGCTGATGTCTCCTTCAAAATTTATAAATGGCTTATAGTTATGTTAGTACTATTTTGTTAACATGTTATATATCAATAATAAACCTTAATAAACAACTTATAAGATAGCTTCAGTCATCAATGTGGGTTCACTATTTGGCAATATCAATTTATCGCGGCACCTCCTATTAAAAAAATAAGCAGTACTTATAATTGTGGTCTCATTATTTGGCAAGCAACAGATCTCAGTTACATTTTACATATAATGAATTATAACAGCTTATAATGATTCATAAGGAGCAAACAATTTAGTTAGAAAAGCAGTTACCAACCATTTATAAATCCTCAATAAAGGTATTCTTATTGTAGAATCGTTCATATGTTGTTGCTTTCTTTATAAAACCAACATACATTTCATATGTAGACTTTTGAAGGTTGAGATGCATATGAGCCACAATCATGACCTAAACAATGCTCTCAAATGCATGAAATGGATATATATTTAAATTCCTATGATCTAGAGCCGGTAAAAATACACAGCACAAAGTGAGTGACTCATTTAATGTTGTCCCCATCCCTGCTTTAGTATCGATAATGTGGCTCTTTCTCAAATATGAGGAACTGCTGTGAAAGAATAATTTAAAAATATACGATTAAATTTGTATGCGTCTCCTCACAACATTCTCCGATTCTTCTTTTCTCTTAGAATGGAAAACATACTTCAATATGCAACACATACAGCATGAGCAGAAAAAAGGATAGTTGCTTCGTGTTTTATTAAAACATTGGTGAAAAACGTGTTTACTTGTTTTAGTTGGTGGTGTGGGTTATCCAATTAGGCTTAAAAAGACAATTTTGTAAATTTTTCCTATTTTTACAGTAAATTTCCATCCTGTTAAATATTCATTTCTCATTGCACATTCCAATTATGACTTTAAATTAAATGAGATTATGAGTCACAGACCTTAATCAGTCTTAATCGTGTGGTCTCTCTTATGTGAGTGTTCTTCGTCATTAAGACTCAGTCCTTATTATTCGATTTCTCTCTCCTCCATTTCACATGAAACCTGCTTTGCATTTAGTGCCACAGGAGAAATTTTTACCACTTTGGAAAGAGTTATTAATCAAAAATAACAGCATTGTCTGATGAAGTGTAACAAAAGGAAGAAAGTTAAAATATGCTTGTTTCTCTCATGTTCATGAGGGTAATACAATTTTGCTGCAGAGTGATTAAGCAACTTCCCAAAAAAGAGCAGCTTAGCTACTGACACAAATTCAATATTCTGGCCTTAGACCCTCAGCTATGGACGGCATGCTGCCAAGTTAATAAATACCTTATTTTTTTGCAGTATCCATGATATCCTTTTTATAGCATAACTCACTCCATGGTAATGTTGAGCTCTTTCCATGAATTAATGCTTGATAGCAGAGTGTTGGGTGATCATCTGTCATGTCAGGTAGAGCAAATGGCACATAATATCTTAGCCTAAAATTTGTTTATTCTGATAGTGATAACCTTTAAAGAATGAAGGAGACTTTTAATCAAATAAGTTAGCCAGGAGACTCATTATAAATTCCCCAAAAAACATGCATAATTCAACTTTGTGTCCTTCCTGACATTGCAGAGCTGAGCTCTAAGCAAAAGGGCGCAAAGCAGAACTATAATCAATCAACTACGGTCTTCCACTCGCCACAATGAGACATAATTATTGGATGTCATAGAATATCTTGTAAATAGAAAAGAGTTGAGGGCCAATATTTACACGATAGGATTATCTGGATCTTTTTTCCACGCCAAAAAGATGAAGTCCCTTACTATTCAGTTCCTCAGACCCAATACCCAATCCCACTGTTTCAAAGAGACCTAACTGCTCTCTTGGAGGAATCAATGACAATGAAGTGGATGGAGGCAGGCCAGAAAATGTTTATATTCTTTCATTCATTCATTCATTCATTCATTCATTCATTCATTTATTCATTCATTCATTCATTCATTCATTCATTCATTCATTCATTATTAACCGCATATCCTGTTCAGGGTTGCGGGGTGCTGGAGCCTATCCCAGCATCGAGCGATAGGCGGGGTACACCCAAGACGAGTCGCCTTTCCATCACAGTGCGAACACAGAGAAACACAAAACCACTCACACTCACTCCTACGGACGATTTTTTTGTGTCATCAATTCACCTATAGTGCATGTTTTTGGACTGTGAGAAAAACGCCAGAGCTCCCGGAGAGAACCCACGCAGACACAGGGAGAACAAGCAAACTCCACACAGAAAGGCCAGCAGAGGTGGATTCGTAGGCAGTACCCTCTTGCTGTGAGGCAGCAGCACTAACCACTGCACTACCGTGCCGCCATGTTTATGTTGTGTTAGTAAATATTGCTGATTTAGATATGTAAGTTTACTAATACTCTGGACGAGGCCTGACAGAAGGACTCCAGTTCATCTAAATGTGGGGCCAATACATCAATTGAATGTGCCTATTTCCAAAAGCAGGCAAGAACACCTCACACATTCATTAGATGGGATCATTAGCATCTTGGAGCTTCTTCCTAAATAGTGCTGCACATTCCTCTCCATCTTTTTTTCCTACAAGTTTCATGAATATAATAACACCTAACTGTAAATTATATTCCTGTGAGCTTGAGCATCTTGGTGATGGAAAGTAGCAGATCATAGCAGAGAACACAACACTTTCAGCCGTGTAGATAATTGTATTATGGGTCCTGGGAAGAATGGAATATAGTGATGCAGTTGCCAACAACAGGTCAGTATATTGCACAAATAAAGAATATCAAAGAAAATGATTTTGATGTCATATTAGATGCTAAAAACCATCAAGGGGTTGTGCTGTGGCACAGGGGTTGGGGTACAGTGCCCTCCCAAATTATTGGCACCCTTTAAAGAAAATGAGCAAAATTAAGTCCAAAAAAAGTCTTTAATGTCTATGATCTTTAATTAAAATTATTCTCAATAATCCAACAATGTATTCAAGTAACAAAATAAAAAATAACTCTTAAAGTAAAACAATTTTCTCTCAAATATTTGTGCCACAATTATTGACTTCCCTAGGATATCTTATGAGTTCTAGGTAAAAGAAGCACATTTCTTATTTCATTTTTTTTTAGGTTCATGTGTTTGAGTAGGAACTATGAAGTGGACTTCCTGTTTTACTGGTGTGTGAATATGAGGTGGCACAGGCCTAATTCTCTTTGGCAGTCTTCACACTGGGAAATACCAGAGAACACTGAAATGATGAGCAAAGAAAAGTTGTAGAGCTGCACAACTCTGGCAATGGATATAAGAAAATCCCTAACCAGTCTTAAATGTCAGTTTCAACAGTTAGATCAATAATTAAGAATTTTAGAGACTGGATATGTTAAAAATCAGTCCGGAAAAAGACATGTCTACAAAATGACATCACTCACTTTGAGGAAGACGGTTCAACAAGAAAAAAAAGGCTCTAAAAGCATTACAGCTGGATAATTGCAGAGGTCAGTTGAATTCCGGGGTCAGAAAGTCTCACTAACCGCCATCAGATGACACCTATATCAACACAAGCTGTCTGAGAGGGCAGTAAGAAAAAGCCTCTGCTGTCTTCCACACACAAAGTAAAGTGCCTACAGTTTGCTTAGGACCAATGGAACAAGGTCAAAGGTCAGATGAGACCAAAATAGAGCTTTTTGGCAAACGTCAAAGATGGTTGTGGCGTAACAAGAAAGAAAGCCATCGTGAACAACCCCTCATACCTATTGTGAAGTCTAGTGAAGGATGTCTGATTTTGTGGAGGTGTTTTACTTCCAAAGGCCCTGGACATCTTGTTAACATACATGGTATCTTGGACTCAAATACCATCTGGGATGAAAACCAATAAAAAAAGCTTCTGCCAGGAAACCAATTAAGTTTCCTGGCAAGGTCCAGCTGTGGTTGGACCTTCCACCAGGACAATGATCTGAAACACACCTCAAAATCAACCCAAGAATGGTCATTCATGGTCATTCATCACCTCAGTCACCTGACCCAAACCCAAAGAAAATCTATGACATGTGTTTCAGAGGGGAGTCCAAAAACATCAACCTCAAAATCTAGAGTTGGAGAGTTTCTGGATGGAGGAATGGTCTCAGATCTTCTGTTCCTAAACCTCATCAGACACTACAGGAAGAGACTCAGGACTGTAATTGTGACAAAAGGGGGGTTAAATGTTAAATGCAAGGTGCCAAAAATTGTTTAGAGAAACACATTTGTTTTGTGTTAAGAATGTAATTAAAAAAAAATTGTGTTACTTGAGTTAGAGGTTAGAGTTTTGTGAAAAATTTGAATTAAAGATGAATCTCTCTTTCATAGATGACATGTTGTGTATGCATTTTATTCATATATTTAAAGGGTGCCAATAATTCTGGAGGGCACATAGTTGGGTGTTACGCTATTCCTTGTATGTGAAGATGATCCTATGTGATGGAAGCTTGTGTATTCATTGCCTGCAAGGCATAACTTATGTTACTGTCCCTGGTGGCACCTCCGCCAGTGCCATAGGACAGCTGCAGGGTCATCAGGTTCCTGCTGCAGATGTCTTTGCAGATGACCCAAGATTTTTCACCCTTTTATTCACAGAATATCAGAAGAAGATGGGACAATGGTAAGGAGGCCTCATTTTCCTCCCTCTCTATCATTTTTCACCTTTCCTTCAGAGCCACAGCCAAAACTCCCTAGCCCCGCCTCCTCAGCCTATTTTTTGAGGGCCTTCCTTTTACTGGATCCAGTGATCATGGAACCAACAGGAAGTGTCACTTGCACGAAGACATTTAAACATTTCAGCTTGTGAACAGTTTGTTAATTCTGCAATACATTTATTTATTCATTTATTTATGCAATTTTTCAATATAATTTCAAACCTTTTTTTTTCACCTTGTGAAGAAAGCTGACCCTCAGCGCACAATTACTACCACAAGTCACAACTCAATCATTTTTCCAGCACCTTTCGAAAGTTAGGAAGTACGAAATTTTGGAGGTTTAACAAGAAACCTAATAACCTTTTCATATAGTTTTGCTTGAAAGCCATTATTGCTTCATGAGTATCATTCTTAGATTTGTGTAGGCAATCTTATATGCCTGCCTGACACATTTCAAGAGTAAGACAAATCATTTTCCTATTCAAACAATTATTTACAAGCCGTTGGAAGGCATTTTCCAAATCTAGCATATTATAAAAGCAATCAATAAATATGAACCTGCTATCTCAGACGGCGGGGAAGTTGCAGTTACTTCGGACATTTTCTGAACATTGACTGTATTGTGATGTTTGTGCTATTACCCAGAGTATTGGTCCAATTAATATTCTGTCGAACACTTAAAGAAGACACATAAAAAACTTTGATGACAAAAAACTGGTGGCTATATCTGCAAATCCAGTTGAAAAAAAAAAGTTTGGATGCTCAAACGTAATTATGAATCTAAAAACAAAAGGCTAGAAATGCAGACTTGCTCCACTAAACTCTCATCTGTTCCTTATTAATCAGAAAAGTCAATTTCATGGCTAATAGGTTCATTACTGTGGTCATGCTTGAAGGGCATTCTGAGATAAAACTCACTCAGGAGTTGAAAGTTAAGCTGCTGGAGCGCAGGTCTTAATAAGGTTCTCTCTCCGTCTCTCTGCCTCTCTTTCTCATGGAAATGTGACTGTATAGTCAAACTTCAACCCTTTTTTCATAGGACTACTGTACTTTTGACTGTTGTGACGGCTGTATGGAGCAAATCCAACAACATAAGAGAATTCTACTTGAGCGGAAAAGGGCAAAGATATGCCTCAGCTGCTCTTTTCACTACAGACAATTCATTTACTGTTGTAGGGGAGAGACTTTCTACAAAGGTCCAGCTAGACGCGACAGGCTTGTGCTGCATACTAATGACAGCCGGCTGTTTCTACCAAAGACTCTTGTCATCATGCATTCCAGCCATGTTCTCATGCTGTCACGATGCGGTCGAGACAGAGTGCATCACGAGGCTGACGTAACACAGCACGTGTGAAACCCTGACTTGTGTGTGAAATTGAATTATTTGTCATCTTGCTGACATGCTCAGCCCAAAACTGTGCCATGCTGTCTTTTCTTTCTCTCAGCGAATTCCTGATTCAGCAGAATTGGTGACCTGACAGCTGTTTAAGATTTTGAAAGCCTACCAGCGCTGCCACGAACAGCAGGTGCTTCCTACAAAATCTCATTTCATCTTCCGCTCTTTTTCCAACAGCAAATTCTAATTTAAATTGTGCCTCTCAAACAAAGTGCAACTAAATCTACATTGAGTTAATATGCATCTTGGCTGCGCTACTGTTACCCTCTCATATGTTCTAATCCAACACTCTCATGTAATATTCACCACAAGGCTCTGGGATTATCCTGATGAAACATGGGAGCCATACAAAGGGCAGTTTTTTCTCGCCATTGTCGCCAAGTACTTGCTCAAGGAGGAATTTGTTGGGTCTCTGTAGATAATTATATAAAGAGTCTGGTCTAGGCCTGCTCTTTCTGGAAAGCACCTTGAGACAACTGTTGTTGTGAATTGGCGCTATATAAATAAAGATTGATTGATTGATTGATAACCAACTCTCTTGTTTCCAATTTGATTATTTCCTTATTTGCTTCCTTTCAGAGCTGCTCAGATTTCTTGGTCTCTCTTTTGGCGATTCATCCTTTCAACCTTAAAAGGATTCACTCGTCAGGGATTAACAATGCATGATAAGAAGTGCGGGAACCTCCAGAGCCCAGCACAGGCATATATATATATATATATATATATATATATATATATATATATATATATATATATATATATATATATCTAATGGAACTTTAAATGTTCCGGTCTGGATGATTAAAAATTAACAATGGTTCTTGTGTTTGCATGCTATAGAACTGAGGGGGATCACTGCTCCTGTCTGATGCAGCATAACTGAGTGGTCTCTCCAGACCCGTCCATATTGACTTTCACTTCAAGTGGGGGACAGATCCTTCAAAGAGAGATTGTGTTTATATCTGGGTGCCAGAGATAAAGAAGTAGTAAAAATCAAACACCAGTTCAAATCTGTCAGAGAGACTGAGGCTGGCAGGGAACACTGTCACTTTACACAACATTGATTTACTGCCCCAGCAAACTGTAGCATGTCACCAGCTTTTGAAGGATAACAGAATTGACTAAAGGTCAAGTGGTCAACAAGATTTTTCTCCCGTATTTTGTCAGGTTCTTAGTTACTTAATCAAATAAGACTCCAGCTCAAAGAGTTTGTTCTCCTTGGCAAAAAAAAGATCAAAAAACTATCAGCTCTATAAATAGCTCCCACAGTCAGTCCTGGCCAATTATTTATGAATAATAATGGAAAAACTGGCATGGAGACATGCCACACTTCAAAACAACATCATCCATCTCTCCTTCCATCTCAGCTTTCACTGCCCAAGGGAAGTGGGTGGCAGTGTGGGGTGAAAAGAAAGAGAAGCGGGGGTGTTAAACGTAAAAATAAGACAAGCAAAATTTACAGGAACGGCAACATATCTTTCTTAAAAGGAAGTAGAGGCTATGTAGAAATACCTATAACTCAAATTACATCAGTTATACATTTTATATGGAAAGTGTCTGAGAAAAAACTGGATCAAATATAAATGACTGTTTCCTGTAGAAGCCAAGAATGTCCATTGAGGCAGATAATAATTTTTCTTCCATTACATTGTGATAAAAAGGCAATTAACTTGTTATTATGAGAAAACAAGCCACTGATAAGTTAATTTTCATGACCGTTGTCATGAAAAACAGGACGATTACTGTTATTTTCTTTAGGTTCGTCAGAGATCAGGAGTGTCATAAGTGTTTTAACTGATTTAAAATGAAATTCAAATCAAATCAAATTTATTTATATAGTGCCAATCCACAACATTTGTTGTCTCAAGGTGCTTTCCAAATAGATTAGGTCTAAACTGAAGTCTTTGTTCATTATCCTACAGAGATGCAGCAAATTCCTCCGGGTACAAGCACTTGGCGACGGAGGTGAGAAATAAACTGCCTTTTAATGGGCAGAAACCTCGAGCAGTTCCAAGACTCAGGCTGGATGGCCTACTGCATGACCGGCAGGTTAAAAGTGAGAGAGAGATAAGAAGGGAGATGCAAATAAGAGGCATCGATATCAGCTAAGTAATCTCTTTTCTTTGGTTTCTCCAGGGTCGGGCCCCAGTCCAGCAGGGATCCCAGGATGATAATAACACTGAAAATAGTATGATAACATTTATTGATAGCTACTGTGAAAATACTATACTAAAATTATGATAATAATAATAATATTTATCATCATCGTCATCATCATCATCAACGTATCGTAATCCTTGGGCATCAACAGTTCCACTGCAGCCGATCCAGCCACCATCCATGTGACCCTGCAGGATGGAAAAGCACAAAGACTCCAGGGAAGAAGTCAAGTTAGTGCATTAATCCAGTAACATGCATTAATCCAGTAACATGCATTAATCCAGTAACATGCATTAATCCAGTAACATGCATTAATCCAGTAACATGCATTAATCCAGTAACATGCATTAATCCAGTAACATGCATTAATCCAGTAACATGCATTAAAGTGCAGGGTGTGTATAAAGAGGGACAGTGAGAGAGGAAGAGAGAAAAGCTCAGTGCATCATGGGAGATCCCCTAGTAGTCTAAACCTATAGCAACATAGCTAAGAGCTAGTTAATGCCAGCCTTAATTATAAGATTTATCATAAAGGAAGGTTTTAAGCCTACTTTTAAATGCAGAGAGGGTTTCTGCCCACCAAACCCAGATTGGAAGATGGTTCCACATTCTACTTCTGGAGACTCTAGGGACTACAAGTAACCCTGTAAGCTGGGAGAGTAGTGCTCTGGTTGGACAATATGGAACTATGAGCTCTTTCAGATACGTTGGAGCCCGAACGTTAAGCGCTTTGTATGTGAGAAGAAGGATTTTGAATTTGATTCTAGATTTTACCGGGAGCCAATGGAGGGACGCTAATATAGGGGTAATATTTTCTCTTATACTGGTTCTAATCAGCAAACATGCAGCAGCCTTTTGGATCAGCTGGAGAGCCTTCAGAGATTTATTGGGATCACCTCCTAGTACGTCATTGCAGTAATCCAGCCTGGAAGTAACAAATGCATGAACTAACTTTTCGGCATCTTTTAGAGACAGAATTTGCCATATTTTAGAAATATTACAATATCATGTAAACTCATCCTTCCGTTCTCATGTTTGTTAAGCTTTGCTTAGCCCCCAGGTCTTGTGGTCTTGTTACTAAGAATAAACCTTAATCAGTTTTGTGAATACAAAAAGCGATACTTATTATTATTGACTGAGGAGTTTTGCATCAGATTCTATCTCAATCAAGTTTGGACACAGGATGAAACTGCTTTTGTAGCTGCTTTTAGACTGGGATGTATATCTTGCCATAGTGACACCAGAAGTTAATGTGATTGATTTTGCATTGATGGATGATAGTTTTCCTAAGCAAGTATGATACAACTAGACTCCTCTTTCCTTCATTCCTGAGAAAGTGTAATGCCAAAACACTGATGTCCTTACTGAAGGTCATTTGATTCATTTGTACAATATCTGCTTTGCCACGATGAGACAGATCAGATCAGACACAGTTTAATCTAAAGCACGCAGAATAGTAAAGTTGAATTCTCAGAGTGTCCCCCACTCTGAAAATGATATATCTGAGACCTCGGCCTGCTCCCCAGATATCATCATTGACCAATGCAAATCTCACATGAGTCAGAGGACCCCACTTATAATAATAGATATAGTTCCAAGAATGATATCCCTGACAATGTGAGCAATATGCCCCTTGCTTTAATCACCAAACACACAATGAAATAATATTTTACTTTAGAAAACAACTGTTAGTGAGAAAATCTTGGGACCATAAAGCAATATCTGGCCATAGTGGTAAATTACAGAACTCATTTCATTAGTAGTGCTTTCTAAAGTAGGCTGGCTCCGATTATAATGATCTGAGCCACTGAGGCATATCACATTTTGGGAATGGGAAAAGCTTGGCTCACCATCAAACATTACTCAGCATCCAAGTTCAGTTTTGTGTAAATACGTACTGCGGGAGCACGCCGAGAAGCCTGTGCCATTCTCGCTTCAAGTCTTACCTAATTTGCATAATATATAATATAATAATATAATACCGCATAATATGAATTCTGCGGTTGCTGGTTGAATGCAGAGATTATTTCCGAGCATTATTCCATTCTCGATTTACCTGCCCTAACATTTTTCCCACTGGTCCTGCTTGTTGGATATGCGAATAAATCAAGGCATTGTCCCCCTGAGTTTTCAGTGACTTTTCTGGGTCATAATGATAAGTGCAAATGCATGTATGGTTTTTATCTATTCTTAAAAACGTCTCGTATGACATTTTGACTTCCAGTGGGTGGCATTTGTTTGAAAAGTGCACATATACATACACACATTAATGTCTTGTTCAGAATAAATTCCAAAGTAAAAGAAAAGAAAATTCAAAAAAAACATTCTGCATTATCCATAAAACAATCACATAACAATTCCTTATGGCTGCAGGTGAAATAATCTCTACAGAGATTCCATTAAATGAAACCACCTGAGTAGTGATTCCAAAGAATGGCTCCATTTGCTCCTCAGTCAAGTTTATTATCCTATAAAAACCTCACTGACTATAAAGGTCTTCCATCAACAACCACAAAATAAAGGGCACTTTGAGTAAGTGGATGAAACCAGATCTGGAAGAAAAATTCTTGCCAGTGTCTGAATGTTACAATTGCATTCTTGAGGTTTAGAGGAAGAAGACCTGTCAATTTCACAGTTCAGTCAATTCAGAATCCATTTCTGATCCTATATGCATAAATACATTAAGAGACGTTATTATGTACCATTTGCTCCATTGAGGTGAAGGACCAAACTTAATTCTGGCAATGCCCTACTTTGGCGTTCTAACATTTCCAGCAGGGCAGTACTGAATTAAACAAAGTTCGGACACTGTGTCCACAGTTTTGACTGGTTATTAAAACCAGATTATTATTGTTCTTTAGTTGTTCAAACTAAGATAAGGGCAGCAAGGTGGAGCAATGGGTCTGGCATGGGTTCTCTGCATGTACTCTGCTTCCTCCCACACAGTAAATAACGCGCAATATCGGTATATTAGCGACTCTAAATTGCCCGTATGTGTGAATGACAGTAAGAATAAGGTTCTGTTTCTACGTGTCGGCCCTGTGATGAACTGGAGACTTGTCCGGGGAGTCCCCCTGTGAGCCCCGAATGACCTTTAAAATGGTTGTTACAGAAAATGGATGGATGAATGAAAACTAAGATGAAGTTCTCAAAAGTCCTGCATTGTATACGGGCAGCTCTGGGGTTCACTGCTCCAGTGCACTAAGATTACCCTCTGGGTGAACCTAAATACTTTTTATGCTTTGTATGTTTCTCTTGAAAAGCTAATTTAAGTTATAACCTCCAGGCACTTGATTCTTGAAGGTGAAATTAATATCATAATTTCACAATAATGCATAATCCAGGCTTGGCCTACTTCTCATGGTTGAGATTGGTAAAGCCACTCTAGCTTCATAGGGACGGCACAAAACTGCTTCCTGATTTGGACGTTTCAAAATATATCAATCATTTATTATTATTTCTATATGGATCCAACTGTTGTTTAATCCAAATATGTGCCTGAAACTGCATTCATCGAAGGTGACCATCCACGCTGCGAGAAAATGTTTTAGATTGAATAAATTAGATGCGTGAATAGATGACAGGACCCCCTCTTTGCTGCCTACACTTGGTGTGTTCTTTTAAATAGAAATGTACACCATCTGCTACAGTAGAGCCAGCCAGCAGCCTTTCAGTCAGGTCCAGATACACATCTCCTGGTCATATGCATGTGTAGGCGGAAAACTCTGTCAGAATGTCTGTTACCACTGCATAAACATCAGTTACTTTCTCCATGCCGCTTATTTACGATGCATTTCTCCGTTGTCTTTTGTCAGAGACAGAGAGGGTGTTTTATCAGCGTCACTTCTGGCTTACCCTGCCACAACCCACAATGCAAAGTGAGGCAGTGCAATGTCACAGGTTGAGGAGAAGACGGACAGACTAGGGAGTAAATAAAAACAGAGATCCCAGAGGGGCCATACTGAAGGTACAATCAGAGAAGCGCGTTATAAAACTGCCAGTGTGTCTTGCCTACATAACATATCACAGAAACAGGAGGCAGAAGCCAAGATGTTATGTTCTCTGTGTGAGTTCTCCACACAGAGAGATCTCTGTTTGTAAAAAACAAAAAGTTGTTGGAATGTAGGCAGATGGCATGATATCATCCGTCCTGAGCGTTCTTTTTTTTTGTATGTTCTTTTGAATGCACAACCTGTAACTGGGCTGAAGGGGCCTGTTGCTCGCCATCTGCTTGCCATCTAGGCATCAGAGTATGTTTTTCTTGTTGGGATCCCACCTGTTGGGGACACCACTGATTACTCACTCTGACACAACCGTCATAATTAAAGCACATCGCTCCATCACTTCATTATCTTGTTCCTTTCTATCTCCGCTAAATACTGTGTAGAATATGGATTCACAAAGTGCAAAGAAAAGTAACTTCTCTGCTCAATCATTTCATGTGGGAGTTCCCCCAAAAGGCTTTTATTCATTTAGAAGTGATTCGAACTCACTGGTAAAAGCAGAAGGAGCATCAAGATCAAGAGTAGTTGTTAGATGTTTGTTTTGCTAATGCCTCCCAATGAATATTTTACAGAGCCTAGCAGAAATCCAATCTCTACCGATCATCCACCCAGCAAAAGAAATTACAGGCAATTTTTCAATGGAACCGAATTCTAATCTGTTAGTTTAATGATACGAGGCTACTTTCTCCAGGGCCCACTACACAGCCTCTTTACAGTCCCTGTGCTTTGACAAATGTTCACAGCCATCACTTAAATTCCCCAGAGAACATATATATCAATGTCAGTGCTGCAATTACATTATTTTATATCATAAGTGACTTAAAGTCTTATTATTAATTTATAATAAACAGACAAAAATGCAGTTTACTTTTTAAAGGTGTGCCATATGATTTTCCCATTAGGAGGGGACTTAAGGATACTGAGATGATATCATTTAGTTAACAATCATAGATGTCTATGGTGCAATGCAATGTTTATTGCAAATAAATAATTAAATCAGTCGTTTTGGGTTTTTTTTTGCTGGATGACGAAATCTTTTTTTTTTTATAACAATCCAGTTATCTTCTGTAAAATTCACTGTATCAAAATATTCAATATCACTGACAGAAGATGAGCTGTTTACTATAGTAATTGTTATTTGGGATTAAGGACTAACATCCTTTACATGTGAATCTGAACCCAACAGTGTTTTCAATGTCCCGCACACTACTACACAGAAAAATGGTGGAAAATTGCTACTGAAATGTATTAGCATACAGATTGAGTAAGCCATGAAAACACAGCCAAGAAAATATACTGTAGGCAAGCAAATTATATCCAGAACTCGTCTCCTCACACACCCGTCACTCCTGGGACCAGATCAAACTCCTTCTCCTTACCCATAAAAAAACCCTCCATGCCCAGGTACCCTCCTACCTCACGGACCTCATCCACCCTCACAATCCATCCCGCTGCCTCCGATCTTCTGATGCCAACCTCCTCTCTGCTCCACTCGGGTCAAGCACTGATTATTTTGATGATTATTGTGTAATCAGTGAGGGATTTTTTTATCTGTTGGGATTTGAAACGCCTGTATTTATGAAAAGCGCTCGATTAATAAAATGTATTATTATTATTATTATTATTATTATTATTATTATTATTATTATTATTATTATCATTATCATTATCATTATCATTATTATTATTATTATTATTATTATTGTTAAATGTTGTTTAGAGCAATATTAAGGTAATTCTTACCAAGCGTGATTTTTTTCATCTTCATCAAAAGCCTTGCCAGCTAATGCAAGAGAACAGGGTGGCAAAGTTGTTTCAAAACCAGTAACACTAGTCTTGAGACCACTTTCTATAAAGGAGAGTGTTCATCTCCCTGGGGTTAAAATAATAAACAATTATAATCAATACAATATTAGTTCAAAGACAGGTTTATTTAAAAAATGGGGTCAGTCTAGAATCCACTTGTCTAGAAATAAAGAATGGGTTAAAAGTGGACTTAGTTAGTTAGTTATCCACCAACAACAGTGTGGTTTTTGATTGGATGTCTATTTAGGAATAAACATTCCTACATGTTGGATTTATATTAAGGAACATAAGTTATGATTATTTCAAAGTAATGCGGTGGCCTGAGTCATTAAAAATAAAAAGATTTCTATAACTGTAACTGTAACTTTTATAACTTTAACAAGGTCAGATGGAGATAAGTACAAATATATATAGTCTCGTCCAGCATGACTCATAGCAATATACAGAAATGGTATCGATACTCTAATGGCATCTCCAGCTGCACATGTTAAATCAACACTTTGAGTCAAAGTGGTGTTGATAGAGAAAAGTGTAAATGTGTAGCTGCCAGCGTTTGTACTTCTTTGAATGAATGACAACCAGGGGCAGCAGCCTGGAATGCCAGGCAGAACCGACACCCCTCTACCTCCAGCCACACTGGCTGTCATCCGAACAACATCCATCCCACTCACACGTGAGAGGCTGGACTAAAGTACAGCCGCTGCCTAAGATAAAAAAAAAAAGGCTTAAATAGTCAACACTGATTTAAAGACACTCATCTTATGCCATAAAAGACTGTAAATAAATGATTAATTTCACAGGTGTCACAGGTGAGTCATGTATGCTTAGGTATAATTAAGAGGTCCCGGTTCTGCTACACCTACTTACAGAAAAGCAATGGGAAGCTTAGTGCTGCTATCAACTCTTAATTACATATATTTGACAACTATTCCTATAGTAACAGGAAACCTGCCGTCCGGTCCTGACATCTTGCTTTATGGATTACAAGTTAGACTAAAATGATGGTCTTGTATAGAAGGCGAGAACGGACGTGGAGGCAGATAATTATTTCCGGGCTTTATATCATGATAACGAGATAACTAATCATAACAAGCCTCTACTTTGTCAAGATAACGAGTTAATTTTCGTGACCTTTTTTTCGCGTTAATGAGAAAAAACAGGCCGTATGCTGTTATGTTTGGAACGTTCATCAGAGACCAGGAGTCTCATAACTGTATTAACTGATTTAAAACAAAAATCATCTACTCTTTCTCATATTTGTTACGCTTTGCTTAACTATCTATCTCTTTCTAGGTTTACACTTAAGCTGCTCTTTGACTGATGTTTACACGTCGACAGGGCGAAAGTGGAGGTTAATGTACGTTATATTCCATTGGTGGATAAAAGTTCTTGTAAGCAAGTATGTATTGCTGTGGATTTGAGCTCTGTGTATTTTCAAGTCATTATTAGTTACATCTGTTATTTCATCCACTGTTTCTCTCATATTCTTGGCACTTTGCTGAACTTGTAGTTCGTGTTTGCGTGTCGCCACGGCAACAGAAAGATCATTGCTTGTTTAAGATAAGATAAGATCTAAATATCCTTTCTTAGTTCCACTACCCATGTTAACGGGATGATTCTGCTCGTTCTGACCTGATAACAGTAGTAATTATCTGAATGATATTTATCTGCCTCCAGGGCCGTTCTCGGCTTCCATAGTTTTATTTTATGTGGGTGAAAACAGTCAGAATCATACCCCTTCAGTACACACTGAGGATAGGAGAGAACATACCAGGTACTGCCTGTATGTGTTGAGCGGTTGTGTGAAGGGGGTACACCGATATTGACCTGGGTGGCAGAGCGAGTTGAGAATGTTGTGAAGATTCCCAGCTGGTGAGACAGAGAGAGAAACAAGGTGCTGATCTGTGTGCCGCAGTAGCTGCAGGCTGGCCTTAATGAAGAGGTAGCAGCTGAAGGAGACAGTGTTATCCTGCCTGTCAGAGCCAACCCGGTGGCCCATTAGTGGTGAACTGCCGACAAGAGGAGCCGCGCTGAGAAGGTGTGGCTGGGGATAGACACGGCTAATTATTGTGAGGTGCTAGTATGAAAACGGAGAAGGCAGAAGAACAGGCAAAGCACAAGATAGAGGTCAGAAAAAAATTGGCAACGTGTGGGAGTGAACAAAAGCGAAATACCGTCACACCATGTATATCTACAAGGGATCCTACTTAAACCTTCCATGCAGGCACTACATTTTACTTAAAATGGACAGTTGTCAAGAGACACATGCTCATTTGTGAATACCGCATCCCGCAGATGCAAATTGATGGGACTTCAACTAAAAGTATAGTTCCCTGTATACAGTATGTGTTGTGAATACATAGGTGGGCAGTGAGTGAAAGAGTACAAGTGCAGAAGACAGAGTAGCTCTGCTTATTAGTGGGTGTCCTGTTGGTGTTCACAACAGGACCCCCCCCCCCCCCCCCCCCCCCCCTCAAAAAAAAACACCCAAAAAAAATATCAAAAACTAAGAAAAACAAACATTGGTTTTGAACTAGCACCAGAAGGGCCAAAGTGTTCCGACCACAAGGGATTTACATAAGAGTGAGGACGGATCAGCACATGCTGTACTGGACATGATGTAGATGCTACGTGTACATACACCATTTAACCTACTGCTTCTGGCTCAGTGTATGGAAAACAGAATATGTTGCTTCTCATAAATACAGACAGTCACACAATGAAAGAACGAGATATGAGAATATCAAGATCAGGGATCACAGCTCGATTCTTAGAAGACAAAGCCGAGGCAAGCTTGCTTGGCTTTATTTCCACCATTCTACACGGATAAACGTCTGTGGGGGAAAGGCAAACATGTGAACATAAAGCCATAGTACTCTGTGACAATACAATAAAATTGGCATTAAATGTCATTATGCTTCATTAGGAAGTCTTTTTTGGTGTGCTGGCTATGACCTTCAAAGCCTAATAGACTTGTAATTTTTTCAATTAGGTACGTTTTTCAAGTAAGATTTCTTCGGCTATTCAAAACAGACATAAGGCATTGAATTAGCGGACAGTTAAGAGACAATGAGAGGCCGACGGAAGTGGGCCACAGCCTGCTTGGCAGTCTCAACTCTTACTAACCCAAACACACGTGTGCACGTATCTTAAATCTAAACAGCCTAAGGAGCAGACATATCCTGCATGGAAAATAATATTTCACCCTACTATGAATTTAAGGCACAGCCAATTAAAATTAATGTAGTTGGAAATAAGTTTGTCAGTGAAGGTGGTTAGAGAAGAGAGAATCTTTAAGAAGAAATGCATTTTCCATTAACGTGAATTCCCAGGGGGAGCAACATGACAGACATTAAGTGCTCTGATGCCTGTAGGGTTTAGCATAAATATGTTCAGTAGTATCTGCAGTATGTTTATCCTTCAGAGTGTTTAGTTGTCCTATATGTGCTTCCCCCACTATTCAGCCGTCACTGCATCTCCCACTGGGTGAGTGTGAGGTCCCCCATGCACTTCATAGCGTTCCCACGCCTTAACCGACGGTCTTTGACATGGCCAATGTAAACAGATGCTGCGTCGTGACAGGAAGTGGCTGACTTCTGAAGGGTCGGTGGAATAGAAGTCGCTTGTCTCTGTGACGGAAAACAGCAAGGAGGTCATAGTGGATCAGGAAGCAGCAAATAATCTGTGTGCGTAGGGGACTGTGGAGGCTGCTCTGACAATCACTAATCCAAATGTTCAACTTGTTTGCCTCTATGGCTCTAACTTCCACAGTAAGATCAGGACGCTCAATCAATGACATAATAGAAGGAACGATGAGACACAGAAGAACATACTTGGCGTCAGAGAGATTGAGAAAATATTTATACAACTTAAGCACCTAATATAATCACTGCAATAAAATGATATCAAAAAAATGAAATCACATAAAAAATATGTGTAAATTACATGCTGGGGTATATTTCTGTTCAGCAAAGCTTGAAAATAGAATTCAATAACAGTAGTGTTTGTCCGCATAGATGTTGGAAGTAAGACAAATATCGCAGCTGAGACCTCTGTGAGATGAAATGTACAAGTGTGATGCGCCTCTGACCACATCTGCCATCACAGTGCGATGCGCTGTGTGTGGAGAGCAGAGGAGACCAAAGAAAATACAAACTGCAAATGATGTCCAAGAACAATTTCATCAGTGAACATACTGTTGTTATCACACTGGAACCATATAACTGTTTATTCCACTTAATTTAGGGAAAGCTAGCTAAAATTGTCATGATTAGAAGATTTAAGTGTGTTTCATTCTACCACATTGAATTTAGAGCCGCCTTATTTAAAATGACATGTCAGTGTGATAGAATCATAATAAAGAGAATGGAAAAGGAAAGCCTTAGAACAAAACTGTTTGGGAACATTAAGAATTCACAAGATAAATAGAATATGCTGTTGGCAGGGCTACCGTTACCAATGGTAGAGAAAACTCTGCATTTGTAATGCCAGGACTTCAGAAATAAGTTTAAAAAAAGCACTGAGAGCGCAAACATGCTCCAAGGCACAACAGGAGCCGAGGTTTAGGAAAAATTAATGAAAATTTATCGATTGATGTCTGAGCTATTGAGCTTTTGAGTCTACCGACAACTCCAACAAATTCTGTATCTCAAGTATCTCTCAAATACTCTGTAGCCCGTCGTCTCATGTACCTTCCACTTCAGTGTCTCTGTTCAACCCACGGAGCCCCCCAGCTTCACAAACCAAAGGCAATTACTCAGATATTAAGGGGACATCTGCATGAGGTTTTCCCAAACCTTGGGTAGAATTGTAGAGTTATTTTTCTACTTATCTTATTTTGTTTCATTTCAAATGCTGTAACGTGAAACATGTTATGTCACCAAAATGCAATAATTTCTAGGATATGCCAAAACCTACCTCTGGATGAAATTTCATGCAAATGCATCCTTCAGTTTCTAGCTCACACACAAACAATGAACAAATAACATACAAACCTATAAGCAAAATCTAAAATATAATTAGACAGTATTAATTAGACGGTTTCTAATGGTTGGTTCGTCGGGCCAAAACTAACTCTCCAAAACTCAATAAAGTTATCCACAAAAAAAAGCAGGGACAGCTCGAGTAACCATATTGTTCATCTCGATTTCCGTATGAATGCCCAGATCCACTGAACCAAAAGCACCTTAACATTTGTAAAAAGACCAGTTTAAAAATTTACACAACATCAGACCGCTACAACATTTGAAAAAGCCATTGCTTAGCGATGGGCGAACTCTCCTCTGGAGCAAACCACAGTGGCACCAAATGGAAGTGTAGGACGTCTGTTGCTGAGTTTGTTCCCCTATATCTCCAGTAACTGTTGGGCCTCCGTCCTACCATTGCATTATCGCCTGTTTATGTGGGGCATGCAAAGCACTGATGGCCTTTCTGCATCTTTATCTGATGAGATCACGCCCCAAACACAATCTGGCAATTAGGGTGCGTCCAAACATGCGTGGTATAGGCACATAGGTGCACACACTGATGTATTGACAGACACATGCGTACAACATATCCATGCCAGGCTGCAGGTACGCAAAGGGAGTTGGGAAAAAATAACTTCAGTGAATATCAGACAGTAAATGTGGTGACAGAAAGAAAAAGCTGGATGAAATACTAATGGGAATAAAATATTAACGCCATCATTCTTCTATTGAACTCCAGGTTTTGGGAATAAAGGGTTTTGCAGAAGCATAACACACTTAGGAGAATGCCCAAAGACCCACAGGAAGTGAAGTGGATGGTTCTTGCATTTTCATATACAGCTTATGTCTCTTATTAAACATACTGTGCCTGAGTTGCAGGCAGTGACAGATAAGCTGTGTTGCGCCAATGTGCTGTGTAATTATAGTCTGACAGCCAGAGACATGTATAGTAGATGGATACCGTGTCAGAGGCAGGTACTTTATGCTCAGGCATACATGAAGGTACACACTGATGCAGTTTCCAGAAACAAATAAGCACCTTACCATACTGAGAACACACTCCACATAAAAACAACTACATATCACTATCATCATCAGATAAACACTTTTTATCTTTCTCCTTTTATCAAACCAGCTTCCATATCATATACAGTTCCAAACCCAAATCTTACAATGCGAAGATAAAGTAATAAAGTACACTGTCATCCCCGACAGCAAGTGTATATTCCCAAAAATTCCCCAATCCCTCTGATTGAAGTCCTCAAATTGAATGTGATGTTATGTCCAAAATTAGTGTTTCTCCCAAAAAAGCTCCCTCTAGTGAGTAAAATATGAACGATTAGAGTAAGATATGATAAATTACAAGATAGATGTCCTCGAGTTGAGTCATATGCGCTAAAATTCTGCTAACGTTTGAAAGATGATGGCAAGAAAGATTTGAAGATAAGGCTCCGCCTAGTGTTGGAAATATACAACCGACATTTCCCCAAATCAATTCAGTTTATCCAGGCACAAAGGTCTATGAAGGTTTAAAATTTGAAAATGATCCATGAAATAGTTTTGAATTTAATACCTCAAAACTGCAGAGGAACATGGTAGCGGGAGAGCTAGCGGCAGCAGCAAATATTTGAATTTTATCAAATGTAAGGACATTATAAAGACAAAACCTAACAAGCAAACTAAGAACCAAATCTCATTTTAATATTCAATAGCAGCCATTACACACATTTGAGAGGCAATGACTTTAGGTTTTTATTTTTTTCCATTAGACTTTGCTAATATTTTGATATTTTCTCCGTTAATCAACTAGTCATTTTTATTTCTGTTGTGAAGCAAGTCAAATTTAGCGCAATTATACAACAATCAGAAAAACAACATTTGATGTATCTGTGAGGAATCTAGTCCGGTTATCAGGTCACCAAATCATAGCAACAGATGTCCTCCTCTTTGAGGCTGGAGGCTGACAGGTATCAGGATGCCCTCTGGCAATAACTGACAAATGAGCCTTGACAAAAAAATGGAGTGTGGTCAACCTCTTACTGAACTGACTGAATAACTTAATTGAGACTATCAATCAGAACCATTATCTCTTATTTTTTGACTCGCAATCTCTCTGCATAACCCATCTCTCCCGCTCACAGAATTGATCACGCCTATGCCGGTCTTATTGCCTCTCATGCTCACTTGCACAAACATATTAAGACCTATGTATGTGTGAAAAATCAATGGGAAAAATATTGCTTCTCTCTGCTAGCTCTCCATCCTCATCATTCCCCCATGTTACACCAAACACATTACTTGTTCATTTCTTTGTGACAGGGCTAATTAATACATCATCCAAGAATTTTCCTTCATCATTCTGTCAAAGCCAACTCTGCAGCAGAATGTGTGTTAAGCACAGCAGCATCTAAAATCCCTGTACAAAAGTATAATAGGAGCTATATTCTTCCCAAATCACTACGACCCCACACGGGATGGAACCGCTGTCAGGGAAGAGGGGATAGCATCAAAAACAAAAGGAAATACCTCCCCTTACTGGACAGGAACAGGTTAAGCCTATTACAGGGAACCAATCAGGTTTGGGGGAGCACTGCAAACCTCTGCAGTAAGAGAGAGAGAGAGAGAGACCGAGAGACAGAGAGAGAGAGAGAGACAGAGAGAGAGAGAGAGAGAGAGCGAGAGACAGAGAGAGACAGAGAGTGAGAGAGAGAGAGAGAGAGAGACAGAGAGTGAGAGAGAGAGAGAGAGAGAGAGAGAGCAGGATCAAGGGAGTGAGAGAGAGGAGCAGAAGGGAGATAGGGAGATACCAGTGTGGTGGTTTGCACTCTTATCCAGGCAGTTAGGGAGAGAAGAAATGCAACAGAGTTTTTGAGGTTATAAACATTCAAAGACAATTCCAGATGGATGGATAAACTGGAAGGGGGGAAGAATAACAGAAATCCAACCAACATCCCCGTGGACTAATCTCTGTTCACTTGTTTTTCTCCGGAAGGAAAGAAGGAACATCTGTCAGTTGTGTGACCCTTCTGTTTTCATCAATATTCAATCACACTTCTTGGATTACCGCTGAAAGGAGCAGAAGATAAACCAGCAGTTTCAATCACCTGACCTATATTGTTGTAGAATGCGAGGAGCAGCATCGTGTATGGACCAGCAGCAGAGCATCTGTGTTTACCCTGCATGGTGAGCATCGCCACGCTTTGAAGGAGTACTTCAGTCATCCTTTTGATTTACAGCGCTAAGTCAAGAAGAGTGCCTGTCACAGCAAATGAGACTCAATGCCAAACATCTCAACAAATGAATAAGATTAGAAGCTATCAGCATCATAATTTTCTAAACAACTCACACTTAGAAACTTAGGGTTTATGTGATGCATGTTAAGAACGGATTTATGTGCAGTTTTAAATTTCAAGAGGCTGTTTCTGCAAACATGACACCCTGAAAGGGCTTTGACTACGTGTTGTAAATGTTTTAGGACATTTGTGTTTAGAGCCATACTGTGAGCACATCTGTTGGTCTCACAGCCACACTTGGAACATCACAGGCTCTCTAGAACCAGAAACCTTATTTGCAATTTACACGATGTATTCGTATAACATAAATTATGCTCTTCTTCCCCAGTAGAAAATCATGGCACTCATTGGTCATTTCTGCTGACATTGTGGCATAGTAAATCACGGCATCCATCACTGAAACAACCTTGAAAAACGACCGACATGTTCCTCTTATGACAGTACATTGGTCACATATGGTTACATTCATCTCCTCCCCATGAAGTGACTCTGTACTGGAGCTTTAAAGAGGTCAGTACTATTGTAAAAATGCATGGCATATCACCACTGTTACTATACAGGTGGCATACACAACAAGAATAGCATAATGTTGGTACGGTGATCTTCAATCTTGGAAGGTGAGGCAGGGATGCAATACCAGTTGCTTTTGTGCAAATGCTTATTAGTGCAACTATTATGATAATGAATTATGAGACATGTAAAGTGCAGCAGGCGATGCATTGGAACATGATAAGACCTCCCACGCTCGTTGCTATGCTAATGAGTTTTCATTGTCGCGTCTCTACTGAAGATATGTATATTTTCACTAACGCATCCCCCACAATTCCATCTCCTACTCCTCCTACTCACTCTCTTCCTTAATCTCTCTCTTTCTCCATCATCTATCACCCTTTCTTTTCTTTCCCTTTAGGTCCCTGTAAAACAATGATGTAGGACTGAAGAACAGCAGATGATGTCCTCTACAGCACCTGCTGCCTAAAATCCAATTCTTGCCTCAAATCTTTTCCGCAAAACTACAAGGCAGGTTGTCTCCGTCTGATGAACTCACTTCCACTACCCAGTAAGGATGATCGTCCCCGCAATCACAGAATCAACCCCCCTCCTACGCACATATACATCTCAAATGCCACAGTGATCACACGTCATGGTGATTGGACACATGTGCAGTCTAATAATCTGCTCTGCTCACGCCATCTTCAGTGATTGACGGTCCAGCATGTCGAGGGGCAAACTGGAGACCTGCGGTCGATTTACAAGTCAATGGCGGCTGGAGCCCGGCGTACAGAGACAGATGAGAAAGGTGGAGAGTGAAGGCCTGTTCCATTAGTGCTCCTATGGGAGACGTGGGCCTGGATGCTGCCTGGACATATTGTGGACATTACTATGGTGTAAACTGGGGGATCTACATGACAGACTGACAAACAGTGCCTCTCAACTTCAGGCTAACGGATGTAACTATCTTTTGCATTTGCTGATCCGACGATTATCTTCTCACTGAAGCTAAAAAAGAGGCAAAAGCTGGATTAAACAATGCACAGTACATTCCGGCCCAGCTCAATGGAGAGAGTCTGGGTTTCTTTATTTTCTTGGTTGTCCGTGTCCGTCCTGCCTGGGAATATCATGAGATTATAAACAGGAGGTGGGACATTTTATCCCTCTTCCACAAGTCCCTTATCGTTCCCACCATCACTGAAGGAAAACGACAAGAGATCGGAGAAGAAGTCTGTAGAGGTCATTAACCTATATTTTTTCATATCCACTGTGTGCAGCCCAGAGCTGGCTGTTGAAGTCAGGAGAAAGAAGCTTGAAGCCCCAAGACAACCTTTCACGAGACGAACAGGTGCTATCCTGGCTGTCAGCCTCTCTGGGATGGACCGGCACTAAAAAGGAAAGCTTTGCAGGGAGACTCTATTGGAGCAGAAACGCTGGCTATGTTTGGAGGTGATGCTAGTCTTTATGGATCTAACATGGACTGTTTGGCCTGATACCACAGCCCTGATATTCAGATAGTGCCGGAGGGAAGGGTAAATATCATGAAATTACTCTTAACTATTTATTTAGGTTGGATTATTGTAACATTGCATGTGCAAATTATTATAAATTGTTATATTAACCAAGAGTTTTTGACAATTTTTTCCTGAGTAACAGATTTTTCTGGCACTCGCCCAATAATTCTTGCATAGAATAGCATTTAAGTGCACTCTCTTGGTATTCGATTGCTAATGTCTTTGTTTATGTGCACCTCAGATAAATGTCTGCTGATGTGCATGTAGATATTGTGGATACGTCCTGTGATTTGATTAAAAGGGCAAAAGACTAAAACATTAACAGACATGACAGGTTAGAAAGAAGGTTAGCACAGGCTGATACAAACACAACGTTATCAGAATTCCACTGGTTTCTGTTATTCATGTAAAAACACCTTGTGATGAAGTTGATAGAAAAAAATGTAGAAGTTGATATTCAGACGATCTAATAAGCAGATCCTGCAGTCTGCATTCAAAACTATGACGTCTCCTTAACATTTCATTGGTGGCAGCGATACATCTGACAAGAACTTTTTAGAGATCAGTCATCTTCATAAATTCTCTTCTTTTCTCACTACCAACAGGATAATGCATATCCATCCCAGCCCGGACCAAGAAGCCACTATGAGCAACGTCACGGTTACGGACAACACTGAACCCATCAGCCGCACCATGAATCCGGCCACCCCCAGCCCTTACCCCTATCCTGTTAGTTTTCAGGTCTCACTGACTGGCTTCTTAATGCTGGAGATCCTTCTCGGCCTGAGCTCTAACCTCACTGTTCTTGCTCTTTACTCTATGAAGTCAAATCTCATCAGTTCTGTCAGTAATATTGTCACCATGAACCTCCATGTGTTGGACGTGCTGGTGTGTGTGTGCTGTATCCCCCTCACCATAGTGGTGGTGCTGCTTTCCCTCGAGGGAGACACTGCTCTGGTCTGCTGCTTCCATGAAGCCTGCGTCTCCTTTGCTAGTGTTGCCACTGCGGCTAATGTACTCGCCATCACCCTTGATCGCTATGACATTTCAGTTAAACCAGCCAACCGGGTGCTGACCATGGGCCGTGCTCTGGCCCTGCTGGCTACCATATGGGTGCTATCCTTTCTTAGTTTCCTTGTACCCTTTATTGAGGTTGGCTTCTTCGCCCAGGGTAACAAAGAGCTGAACCAGACCGCAGTAGAAAATGTCATAGACACTAACCAGTACTACCCAGAACTAGGTCTTTATTACCACTTGCTTGCGCAGATTCCTATTTTCTTCTTCACTGCTGTCGTCATGCTCATCACCTACTCAAAGATCCTGCAGGCGCTCAATATTCGAATTGGCACACGTTTCCACGCTTCACAGAAGAAGAAGGCACGCAGGAAAAAACATCCATCCATGACTGCTATGACCACGCAGCAAGAGGCCACAGATGGATCCCAGAGCAGTGGCAGCCGCAACCCCACGCTGGGAATGCGTACTTCCGTCTCTGTCATCATCGCACTGCGCAGAGCTGTGAAGCGCCACAGAGAAAGACGGGAGCGCCAAAAGAGGGTTTTCAGGATGTCCCTCCTGATTGTGTCTACCTTCCTGCTGTGCTGGACGCCCATCACAATACTCAACACTGTCATCCTGAGTGTGGGCCCCAGTGACCTAATGGTCAAGTTGAGACTAGGCTTCCTTGTCATGGCTTACGGGACCACCATCTTTCACCCTCTCCTCTACGCCTTCACTAGGCAGAAGTTCCAGAAAGTCTTGAAAAGCAAAATGAAGAAGCGAGTTGTATCCATCATTGAAGCAGATCCTACCCCCAATAATGCCATTATTCACAACTCATGGATCGACCCAAAGAGGAACAAAAAGGTGACATTTGAGGACAAAGATACCCGACAAAAATGTTTGTCTTCTGGGGACGTGGAGTGACGGAACTGAATATCTTTACGGTAAACAGTCAATAAAAGCAGCTAATGTTGATATCAGGTCATGATGAAAAAGGGAAAATTTTAATCCAAAGCAGTAATGTAAATAACCTGTACGATAGAATGTACAAATATAAGAGGTGGATAATTTATTACTATTTATTGAGAACAAAAGTAGATTTGGTAGAAGAATCATACACTGTACTGTAGATAGTGCATGGCTTTTTGTCAAATAGCAACATACAGTACAATGTATAGAGTACATAAAACAAGTACAGCTTAGGATAAACAAAGCATATACATTCACAAAAGTCTGTATTTTTATGTGTGTGTGTGTGTGTATATATATATATATATATATATATATATATATATATTAATAATAGATTTTGTGTTCACTCACGTTACAAGGCAAAAGGCTTCCTATTCTTCCCTTCCCTCAAGCAAAACGTTTGTGATTCTGTAACAGCTGAGAGATTACTCCCATTCATCACCATGCCACTTGTTCTGACACCAGACCCTGCAATCCCCAGAGACCTCTACCTTATTGCCTGTGATTCTTCAGAGGGAGGGTTCTCAGACTGAAATGAGACTATAGGTATTGGGATGAAACAAAGACAGAGCAGACAGATGTGCAGAGGTGAGAGCGGTGTGGAGTGTATCTTTGCTGCTATAGCTGAAAAGGCATAAGGGGCAGGTTTCACAATCGCTGCTTTTCAAGTATAAGAATAATTGCATTCCACAGACACAACAGAACACCATGGTTCTCATCACCGCAGCTGACATAAACCAGATTTCATCAAAGCTTCCGTCTGTTTAGTTTTAACATTCAAGTCTAAGAGCGAAATGGAAAATTTACAACTGTTTTATTTTGGTTTCACATATTGAGGATGACTTTAAAGTGGGACAACGACTGTGACAAGGACAGCACAAACTAAAAACAATGAAAATAATGAAACACACTCTTTTAATTCTCAAAAACAGAACCCTCAGATGTTATCTTTTCATAACCAACTTATTCCATTTTAGGATAATGTTTCAAAAGTTGTATTATAAAATTGTCTGTCATCACAAGCACCCGACTTACAATAAATGCTCTCCAAATACATCCATATATGCAATAAAGATCTGAACCGGCAAAAAATAACGAATGCCTTATAAAGCAATCTGTTTATAATACCCAATATTAAACACTTAAGTTGCCATCATCCTTTCTCCTACAGTAATGGTACTGGATGTATCAAATTCAGCCAGCCTCTCATTTTTGGTTCGACTTCTCTATAAGCCAGTTTTACCCTGAATAAGTTAGTATAATATATTCGTATAGCCGCAGAGGAATTACAGTAGTTAGAATGTGCAGGGGGAAAATCTGTCAGCTTATTTTATTTAGGCGGCACTCTAATACCGACTGTGTGAAGAGTTGCAATCATCATTAGCATATAGAGCCATCCTCAGCTTTCCTGGCAGCCCACTTCATTATAGTCCCTGGGTCAAGCATTACATTCTTTCTAAGATTAGGGTACACTGGTTACATATACAGTATGCATGCATAAATGCACACACACGCACACATCGATGCATATGCACACTGTACTCCACTGTATTTGTCAGTAATGAGCTTATCATGCCTTTGCGTTCCCAGGTACAGTGGGAAATTGAAGAGCCTCTTTAGATCCTGAGAGCACACGGCTGTTGGCAACCAGAGCGATTACACAAACTTGATCAGATGCTTCTCCGGCTGCCAATGTGTGGATTGTAACACAACAGAGAGGGCTGATATGGGAATATTGATGCAGGCAACGTTCTTTATGACCCTGCTGTAAACAGGCGGTGTAGATGTCACGGTGCCTTTAGGGCACGTATGTGATTGAGAGTGGAGATGGAATCACATCAGTTGACATGGGGGTGAAATGGACTCTGAGATGAGACATTAAGCCAAAGGATAAATTTAACACACATACATATATATATATATATATATATATATATATATATATATATATATATTTATACACACACACAAATATAAATACTGTATACAAGGCCAAATGTTATGGTATGGTGTCAGTATAATATTGTATAGACTTCTTTTCCCTTTATAATAATAAGGATGTAAAACTGTGTGTGTCTTTCATTCCCGGTCAATGCATAATTTAGACTTATACTCAAATGTCAGGCAATATTCAAAACTTTCTCAGTGTTACTGAAAAATCATTTGTATTGATTGTTTTCTAAAATTACCTCCCAAAGACCAATCCTTTTTCCCCCCCCCACCAACTACAATCTGAGGTCAGCAATGGCATCCCACCCAGAGTTGCAGTGACACTGGATGAGAGGCCTTCAAAGCACAACCAGTACTGGCTGAATGTTTGTTTTCTTAACACTCCATTATTTGGTGTGACCAAATAATGGTCACACCATTATTGTGTTTCTTGTTCATCACTCTCTGTTCAGGAGGGGTGTGTGTCTTTTTACTCTCACTAATCACAGAGACGGATGTATCAGTTCTTCTGATGTTCTCTTAAGCCGACACTGAAGCCGTGAGAGCGCTGGATGGGAGCGTTGAGCTACGAGTTTATCGTGTTCACTGATTGATTGTAAGATGATGTTTTTGTAACATGTGGAGAAATGTTAATCTATTTTATTGTCAAGCTCTGTGGCTGCAGAGCCAAGCCTCAATGCTCGTTGAACTGCTACTCGTTGGAGCCTTAAAGAAAAAAGAAAAAAAAAGTATTGAATCTTTCCTTTTATGTCAACTTCTGTTTCATCATGTATCCGTGGGCCATTGCATAAACTTGATTTTTTCCAAATCTCCGAATTTCTTTTAATCCGAAAAGAATACCTTTCTTGCATGAGATTGCTCTTACTGAGGAGCTGCTCTTGGTTTTATTTATCGATGTGATACCTCCACCTAATTATATGCCTTAAAAGTCGGGCATATTATGGGATCATCGTCGCCGTCTAGCAGCCACCGCCGTAGAGCCTTAGTTTTAACTCAAAAACTATATCATGGGTCATTTTCATATTTTAGACCCACATAGACCTTGTGGGAGAGAACCACCTGGAGTGTTTTTGTGAAAGTTAAGAAAAGTATATATGTGACACTAGACGAAGCTTTATACGCCATCATTTCTCAACTGTTGGTCCGGATTAGTACATACTTGATGCATATGATTTGACTCAAGGAGATCTGCCGTGTTTACATTGTGACTTACTCTAATGGTTTGTATTTTACTCACTAGGGACAGCTTTTTATGAAAAACAGTTTTTCAGATATAACTTCCTAATCACTGGTTCTGTTTAGTCCAAATATGAATTGCAATCGAAGAGATTTATCTTGTAAATATCGCATTTTACTGTAGTAGTTCATAGTCAACTCAGTAATGGAAGTTTTAAAAAAATTTTTTTTTATGAAAAACACTGTTTTCTGGACATAACTCCAAAAATATTTCATGGACAATATTCAAATGTTACACCTTAATAAATTTTAGTGTGAGGAAGAGGGTGGTTTAGAAAAGGTTGGTTGTATACAGTATTTCTGACACCAGGAACTTTATTGCCAAAAGTTTTTGGGCCACAAATGATCAAGCATTGGTCTGATATTGTCCAAGTTTGCTTCAGAATATTCGAGAAAGATATATCTTGTATACGTCATATTTTACTCTAAAAGTTCAGTTTATTCTCTATGGGGGAAATTTCGAGACAAAACTCAATAACTTTCATTGATCATTTTCAAACTTTACACTCCGATGAACCATAGTTTAAACATAGGAAAGGTCGGCTATATATTTCTGATATTAATGGGAGCTTTATCTCCAGAAGTTAAAAGCAAATTAATAAATTTTAGGAGATCTATTGTGTATATCCTATTTTACTGATATATTAAAGTTATAATTCATAATTTGCTCCATTTAGGAAGCTTTTTTTTTCTTTTACGAAAAATACTGTGGAAATAATGTAACATTTAATTGGAGTAGTTCAATCCGGGGGATCGTTGTACAACGAAGGGAATTGGGTAATTTTCGGGGATATACCGTTGCTGTCGGGGATGAGCGTATCGACAGCGTAAGTCTAGTTTTAAGGATTGTTTGTTGCTATATTTGTTTGGATTCCGGCTCATTCATGCTTTGCTGATTTCCCTGACCTTGGATCCACTTATAACTGAACTGACTGTGTCAATACCATCTCAAACTTGGGAAAGAAAATATTTACTTCAGAGGAACAACACGGCTATGAAACATTTTTATTAAATCCAAGCACTAAGGCTGACATGGTCATGAGTCTGATAATACAGTAGAAATACAATTTATGAAAACATTTCTCAACAAACAAAATAGTCAGAGGTGTGAAATGATAATCTAATTTAATTCAAAGCAAAGTAAGACCAGGCAGATGACATGACTAATGAGCACCAGTCAAACAACAGTGTAAAACAAAGTGGACATGATCATGTGATGAGAGAATGACGGTTCAGTTACATCTTCCTTTTTCATACAAAATAATTTAACTCAACTCAAGTTAACTCAAATGATTGCAATCAGACAGATGTATAAGAATGTCTCTGGTCTAATTAACACTTATTCAAGACCACATTATTATGAAATATTTATAAAATCTTTATACAAAAATGTTTCATTTATGTTAACGTAACAAGACAACCCTAAAGCAACCAAGTCTGTAAAAACATTTGCTTAAGACTCTTCATAGCCACATGATTTATCTGTGTTTAAAAACACACAGCCAAAACAGAGATGAATGAAACTTCAACCATTGGAGCTCAGACACATCTTCCTCAATGGAAAACCTATAAAACTGATAGCATGGAACATAATTGTGATATAATCCTTGAAATTGCTGTCCCTTGTAAGACAACTGTAAAGTTACATATACTATATGGAAATAGGATTCTCAGTTAAAAATAACTCAGCTAGACACTTTTTAGCTCAGGAACATTTCCATTTATTTAATTGACATTTCCAAAACAAATACATTTTCTCAACTTGTTTTTACGCATCAGAATTGTAGCAAAAAAAAAAAAAGGGAAAAAATGAATAAATAAAAAACTCTGCAACAACATGAGTTAAAAAAAGAAGGATAAAAGTATTGAGGAGCTTGTTTAAAATGGGTTAAATGAACATCACATTGATAAACAGGGACTGTTGATCATTTGACTCATACAAAAGCAGTACAGTTTATGTCGCCGTCTTATTTTTCCTGTATTTAATTTCAGAAAAATCCAATAATGTTAGGTGCAGGCATTTGTTTTAATAAAATTCTGGTTTGAAACATCACGTACGATATGACAAGATGATATGATACAAATGCAAATCTCAAGGTCAGTATTGTTAGGCAACATACGGATAGCAGGGCACTCGACACATCTAACTTGATCTGACCTGCAAAAAGGAAGAAAAAAAACAGGTCAATATACTGATGTAATCAATCGCAGAAGCTCAATGATGCTTCACTGTGAGTTTTAGGAGAATCATTTGACCCTGACATGTCCTTGCCCCTCGCCCTATCAAGGCGGATAGCTGCTGCTCTCCCTATCACATACATTATGTCCCTCCCTCTCCCTCTCAATGGCTGCACTTAGGCCGCTTTTCCCAATTCAGATGCCATCTCTATCCAGCTGCAGACACAGAATAAAAGCCTGGGAAATCACATTACTGTGTCCGTATGGAGCCTCTATTGGATTAGGTCTGCGGACACTCAACTGTAATTCTGCTATCGTAGAGGAGAAGAAAGTGAACTGAGCACACCAGTCAGCACAGCTTGACAAATTGTTGGTTGTGATCATTTCCAAGTGTAACTCTCACCTAGCTACATTTAGAGAGACAGGAGGACACTTCATTCATTTGCAGGATACACGAATGATATACAAACTATAATGTGTTGAAGAAAATCCTCGACCTGTTAGGAGCTTAATAGCAGCATTGTTTGGTGGAAGAAAATAACCCACCTGTGTCCCTCTCAATCAGTGCTGTCGTTGGTATCAACAGAGTGGACATTTGATGACCATCATAAATTCTACTCTGAAGTGGTCCAAAACGTTTTCATTGGACGCAGTGGTACACCCCAACTATACTAGGTTGGATTAAGAAAACAAAAAATCGAAGAATATTCCCAACAAACCGTGACCAAATACGCCTCCGTGTGCTTTCAAAAAATTTTTTTTGCCAATAACCACATTTTTTGTTCTGTGTGCCGCAAAATGTTACAATGGAATTTCAGGCCCACATTGACAAAGTAGAGAACAAAATGAGATTACGAAAATAAAGTCGTAATTGTACGAGAATAAAGTTGTTATCTTAGTCCGATCATTGAAGGGGAAATGAGGAGCATGGAGCATTTTGTCAATCTATATTTCAATAGATAAGTTTGACAAATCAATATATGTCGAACACAACATGATCATACGTATCCGAACTTTGAAAGCGCTGCGTAAACAACTGGGTTTGTTCAGAAGAAAG
Organism: Lophius americanus; assembly: GCA_037951165.1. Taxonomy (NCBI): domain Eukaryota; kingdom Metazoa; phylum Chordata; class Actinopteri; order Lophiiformes; family Lophiidae; genus Lophius; species Lophius americanus. The sequence goes on from JBBDHG010000009.1 coordinate 1,033,893, forward strand.
AACCCGACAGAATTGGAGGAAAATTCTCCTTTGTGGAGCAGGAGATGGTGCAATGACGGATAAAGTCGTTGCATAACACTGATCCTAAAGTAATCCGACTCCTTCATTTATCTGCTGACATGGATTAGAGGCTGTATATGGGAGTGTGTGTATATGTGTGTGGCAGAGCACAACACCTTAGACAGATGACAAAAGCCCAGATTTAATAATAATAATAATACATTTAATTTTATAATGTACTTTCACAACTTCCCTCTCAGCGTACTTAAAATTACGACTTTATTCAATATTTATTGATTTGTAAAATGATTTTATTGAAATATAGCTTGTACTTATTTTTTACATATATTTATGTGTTTTGCACCATGGATGGAGGGAAACGTCATTTCAGTTTCTGCGTATGTCTGAATATAAAGCTGATTTTGACTTTGAAAAAACTTTATTGTAATAAAATAAAGACTTTATTCTCCAAAAATTACAACTTTATTTCCATAAAATTTTGACTGTGGTTGATTCTTTTGGAGTCTAGAATTGAGATCAGGATTCAACAATATAACTATTTGATAGAAGTTACACAAAATCAACAAGACATGGTTCAAAAGTTTGGTCATATTGCACTTTATGGTGATATTTATGGTGATATATTTTGTGGTACTGCCTTGTAGTGCTACTGTCAGAACATTGTCTGTAATGTTCATGTTTTTGATTTGACTTGAAGTTGCTGTGACGTAAGGCAAAAATCTCAATTTACCAGTCCATCTATGTTCCAACCCTTAAGTAAGGGTTGGAACATAGTGACCGAAAGAATGAGGTCAAGGATACAAGCGGCTGAAGTTGGCTTCCTGCATAGGGTGGCGGGGCTCAGCCTCAGAGATAGGGTACAGAGATCAGACATCCGGAGAGAGCTCGGAGTAGAGTGGCTGCTCCTTCCCATCGAAAGGAGCCAGTTGAGGCGCTTCGGGCACCTAGGTAGGATATTCCCAGGACGCCTCCCTTTGGTGTCAAGCCTTTGTGTTTCGTTCTCCCTCTGTGCCTGTCCTGTGATTGGTCATCATGCTCACCTGTGTTTCCCCTCCAGCTGTGTCTCATTGTCTCGTTACATCTGTGTATAAAGTCTGTCCTTACCTTCCCTTCTGTGCCAGTTCATTCTGTTACGAACTCTTCTGGGATTTTGCTCGGACCCAAATGCAGACGCAAGATGCAGCAGAGCAGGTGCCAAAAATATTTATTTTTAAACCAAAAAGGGCACGAGGAAAAGACAGGAACAAAAACACTAGGAATAACTTACGACACACTGGGAGAAGGCTGGGACGCGTGACGACACGAGGAACATCATTCGGCGAACTGGCACAGAAGGGAAGGTAAGGACAGACTTTATACAGGGACGTAACGAGACAATGAGACACCGCTGGAGGGGAAACAGGTGAGCATGATGAACAATCACAGGACAGACACAGAGGGGGAACGGAACACAAAGGCTTGACATTTGGAGGTTTTTCAGGCACTTCCAACTGAGAAGGGACGTTCCTGAAGGAGGGACTATATATCTTATCTGGCCTTGGAACACCAAGGCCGCAACCCCCGAGACCGCGATCCCCCATGACGAGCTGGAGAGTGTCACTACAGAGAGGGATATCTGGAAATCTCTCCTTAACCTGATGTCACCTCGATTGGCCCCGGATAAGCGGAAGATATGGATGGGTGGTCACATTATTCTTCTCTAAATCCAAAAGGTTTGACACCTCAGAATGAGAACCTTTCTTTCAATAGAAGCAGTTATTTGGATTAATCTATTTCTCACCACCAGCAGCTGGTTTTTCTTTTTTCTTTATTCGTAGTTGTCTCTCTCACTAGCAGACAGCTTTCACCCTCATAACTCTATCGGTCTCTCAGCTCTCACTGTGTGTGCTACTGTGCATCACATGACCAAACGGCATGTTCTCATTCGATGAGGAAGAAGGAAGGAGTTCTTGTTTTGATACAGCTGATGGGCCAAAAGAAAATTCTCCAGAATTTTCCAATTCTTCAGAAAGGAGGTCACAGATGTATGAGTCTAGGTCCCGATTTAATCATGATTAATTTGTCCTCCCATAGACCATATGGGTTGGTCAAAGTTACTGAAATCATTATGCATGACCATTTTTCTTATTTAACACAAATTGGAGGACAAGTTGTTCCCTTGCTTCCCAATACACCCCCTTTCACTGAAGAGTGCCATAGCAACGCGATAATCTGACTTCACCTGTCAGTGGTTACAATGTTACTGCTAATCAGTGTATATAATATTAAACTGAGGAACAAAAAAGGCATACTTACAAATACTCCCAGTGAGACAAGGATAATACATTAAAAGACAAGTTTGTTTTTTTTAAACACAAAGATGAGGATTTTTTCAATCAGTTAATGATACCAATAAAATCAAAATAAAAGTTCAGCATTTGATATATCTCTCTTAATTCTCTTAATTAGGATAACAGAATGTTCTGTCTGTTATTTGAATGAAGAAACCATCTAGTTGCACATTTGTTCCAACTAATTATTGTTCACATGATGATTTATGGACTCATTTAAGTGTATGGGAACAGACGGAGGCATGACTTGGCATAAGAGTATAATTACATAATTTGATGCACAAAGATTTAATGCTCCAATGGTGAACAAAGTCGTCTGGAGCCCTGAAGTCGGTCGATTCTGAGTGAATGTGAATGCATCGATACAGAAATCCTTGCCCTCGTTTCACAAGTCTATACTAGACCATGTACAGATAAGCCCAACTAATAGGTTCATGAAGCCGTGTGTCGGCCCGTTATTTATGGGGCAGTGTTAACCACTGCGTGTGAGAGGGGTAACCGGAGAAAAAAGATTGCTGGCCTGCAGCTCTGCTCACAGTGATGACTTCTGTGTGCTGACGAGGCCAACACTCTGCTCCTGATACAGAAAGATATGGAAAGAGGCTACCGGCACAGAGCTCACCAACACGGCCTGGCAGCTTGAGTCCAGAATTATATGGTAAGCATTTGTTTTTTCGTGCTGCCAAAATAGACTATTCGATTTTTAAAAGATATTAGATTTTCCTACGAGTGTCCTCATTTCAAAATTGAATTGCAAAGTGGCGGAATTGCGATTATGTGTCCAGGGCTCTGTCAGTTTGTCAGAGATGGATTGGAAGGCCACATTATTGGCTTGGATGGATGTCTGGTTGCCTATATAATAGGAGAAAAATGTAATATTCTAGAGAAACCCTCAATCATCCGTAGATACATGTTGTATGCACTTGATAGACCACTGATTCCAGCTGGAGCGGTCACAATCGTAAAATTTAACATAAATTTATTACAAAGTACATTTATAGTTTAATTACATCTCCCCGCTGTCTTGGGAACACCTCGGAATCCTCCCAGAGGAGATGGTGGATGTGGCCGGGAAAAGAAAAGTCTGGGCCCCCCTCCTGAAACTGCTGTCCCCGCGACCCGGATCCGGATAAGAGGAAGATAAGATAAGACAAGACCTTTTATGAGGAAGAAAGCGCCGTTCACAGCTCTGCCTCAATAATATCTAGACTTAACCTGAGGGGTAAGGTGATAGATATCTTGCCGATGTTATAGAGTAATCAAATAAACCAACATCTTTATTTACCTTTGATAAGAAAATAAATTGTAATTTTTAAAATTAATCTCCACTAAAACTGTTAAAACCCTTTTTTTAGTTTTCATGAGCAGTGATTCCATCAGATTTAGAACTTTGGGGGTCCCACAAAAATAATGTACCACAAATCCTTATAAAATACATACATAGAGCTGAAAAATACATGTTGACTTTAAAGTCAAATAATCTTACATCTCAACCTTCTTTCTTCTAAAGAAGTATTAATGACGTTTCCTTTAAAATGAATTGGTTCTTTTTTTTTTCATAGTAGCTCAAATGCTGCATCCAGAAAAACATGTAATGCTTGATGTTTTCGATGTACGACCACACAAGAGCTATATATGTGTATATCTTTTATTTATTGTTATATATTTTTCCTTTGTCTGCACCTAAATGTGTCTGTCCCAAGTTTCGGTAGAAAAAAACGTGAATTTCTCGAAATGCATGCAGTTTGATTTTATATATTTTTTTATTTTTCAGAAAGTCCATGACAGAAAGCCGTTTGTCTGGGTGAGTTGTGGAATTGGCGTGAAATTTGTGCTGGCCATTATTTATTTGAAGGGGTGACGGTGGCTCAGCTGGTAGAGTGGTTGTCCACTTATCTTAAGGTCGGTGATTCAAACCGATGGTGTGAATAGTTACTACTCCTGGCGCCATGTATGGCATCCCCTATCATCACTGTATGAATGTTTGTTTGAACGGGATGCTTGCTCCTGCTGTAAAAGTACTTTGATGGGTCGAGCTTCTTCTGCTACATAAGCACAGTCCATTTATCTTATTACTTTTTGGCATGCCAGATATTGGAAGCATGACCTGAAGTGAATCATCTTCTGTGAAAGCTCCCATCAGCCTCCTCATCAAACCCTGAAACAGCTGCTGCTGTTTATGGATGAGCAGGCAAACCTCTGCTCTTGTAACTCTACTCCATGTAAACATGCAGCAAAGGTGCAAGTTGTCGGAGACCAACTATCCTGCAGGGATATGACTATTTATTTAATGGACAGAAGTATGCTCTGCTGAAATAAATGTTTATTTCTTTGATATTGAGCGTTTTCCATCCCTTTTTGTGTGTGATTTGCTGAGTTAAATTCCCAACAATTATTTGAGCGCATGCTTGGACCAAGATCAACAGTTCATTTTGACGAACTAATCCCCCAACCAGTCTTTAGAAATGCATTTTATTCACCAAATTACAACACTGAATTAGAATTTTACAAGTTATAATTAAAAGGGGACCTTCCATAATTCTGAGGTTAGTCCGGTCAACATATTCCGACAAATAATCATACATACACACATCCATACATCGGGCGTTCCGGATTAACCTGTTCCCCTGAATTTGCTTGTTCCCGGACAGTAGGAGGAAGCCAGGGAAACCGGAGGATGCGTACAAACTGTGCGCAAAAAGGCCTCAGGTGGATTTGGACCCAATACCCTCTTGCTGTGAGGCCACAATGCTCAACTCCAAATCAACTGGAGGGAAAAACGACTTCTGTGAAATTATAATCAAAAAATCTGATAACATAGCTGCATGCAACATACACAACCTTCACAGCTAATTTTAAGAAGTTTCCTAGATTCTGGGTTGTCCGGCTCACGGGCAAGAGGAACTTCCCTGTATATACTGTTTGGTACATCTGCTTACAGACTTTTTTTTTAAAGAGTTCTTCACCATTACGAAATGGAAGAAATAAAAATACTGTTTCCAAAAAAGGAAACTTCCTGTGTAGTTATGGAAACAACCCCTAGTTAGTGTTGTCAGAATCCTCGTATGTATGCTTGTCAGAGGATAACTCCAGGTGGCCATTGCCACCTAATAGACGTTTGTCCTTTTTATGCCACAGGTAAGCTGTGATTATGGCAGATGTTCAGCCATTCCCAAATTAAGATGGCTTCTAATTGTCACAAATGATTTGCCTGATGAAGTTCTAGAATTGAAACATTGCAATAAATGTTATCTGTAAAATAGGCAGTGTGCAGGAATAGAGATGTGAGATGTGCAAGTTATTCTTTTGTTATTGGTGCACTGTTTACGGCCTTCATAGAAGTTTTAAGAGGGTTTATAGTTGTCATTCATTAAAAAAAAAAGTGCCAATACTGTATGATTGGCTATTAGGAGCTTTATATCAGCTATGGTCACAAGCTTGAGTTATAAATAATTGAACTAAGACCATAAACAGATTATCTGTGTTACCCTTCAGATGGAGGAATTGAGGAGGGGCTGGTCTCAAATTGATGGACACTTTACCGCGTGTGCGCTCTGAGTAGCAGGGTGTAGAGCCAACAATACACCCATGCTACTCATATTCCTGAACTTAAAAATGTGACGGGAACCAATAACACAAAAGCTCGGTTAGCCCGCTGTTTCTGTGCCTTTGATGAAAAAGGAGATTAGAATAATCATATGACTTACCTATTTTTGCATATTTTTTCTTACATATTTTTTAAATAAACACAATGTCCTGAAGCTTGGATCAGAGGCCCCGTGACCTTAATATGTTTATTAAGGGTCTGTGCATGGCCTTACTTGCTTGTATCGAATGGAAATCCCCCCCAAAATATTAAAATCTTATTTAAGGTGTAATATAGTAGTTATGATGTCCAAATGTTTGCGTGCAATGCCAGACAGACGTTAAACAACGCAGACAGTGCTCTCATGAATGGACAATGTCCCTGTAGCCTGACCATTTGTTTATGGCAGGAATATTGTTATGAATGACTTTTCAATCTCCTGAGCTGCAACCTCTGAGATTGTGAGGAGAGGAGTGCGATCAAAGCGTATTCCCATCCGTTATGTCATTTACCCATTCTGAAAACAGCTATCATAGGGTGCAGCTGTAAACATTTAGCTCCCTGTGCTCTCCTGAGACATGCAGGATGTCAAAGAGGATAGCAGCCGTCAGTCTCTTTCACAGAGGCGACGGAGTGAATACACACACCTTGCATGCTGAATGCAGCGGGGAGGACAGAATACAACTCAACCTCATTATTCAAAAGGAAGAAGAATATACTGAAATATACAGAAGAAATCCTCCCAAGTGTTTGTTGTTGATGTGCAATACTCATGCAATCTGTGCTTAAACAGCACTAAAAAAGCCATACATGTAGGACTTAATGTTTTGTAATGAGGCTGCATATGTGACAGCTATAATCAGCTGGTGTGTAAACTGAGCGCTTCACCCACAGCCTTGGCTTTCTATAATTCTACTTGGTACACAGAGGATATCTGGATTCAATTTACCGAAACAATGGCAACACAGACAATAGTTTCTACTTCCTGTCCCTAAGCAGAGGTTCTGTTATCATTATCTCATCATTAGATAACGCTGCCATCTTGTGGCTTTTTAAACATAAAAAATACCCAGCTGAGATATTGAAAATAACATTGAAATAATAGGGTTTACTTTTTTTTAAAATTATTATTATTATTTTAGAGTTAAAGAGTCCCTGGGAATTTGTTCTTATTTAATTAAAGACCCCGAGTGCTCCTCTCCGGAACTATTTTTGTACCATGGTGTGAAATGTGAGGAGACACACTCACACAGACACATGTCAGTGAAAAAAAGTCTGAAAAAAATCTGACAATCATTCAGTTGACAGTAAAAAAGTGAGTTGGGTCAGTCAGTGTCTGATCTTTAATAAATCCAAAGGGGCTTACCCATCATGTCACCTGACAGGCAGAGTTTTATTTTGGGCTGTAGCTCCTCAGATGCTCACCAGCAGCTGTTGTGAAGGTGTGTTCTTCTGAACCTTCTATTCTTCAGATCCTTCAAATCTGTCTGGTAAGCGAACAACTCTCCTGCTCGGACCAGATCGATGTCCTCCTGCTCTTAAACAAAAAGGCTATACAGTCTGATAATAATTTGTATTATTGACTGAAGAGTAAGAATAGACTTACAGTTAAAAGCCTATAAATAGCTAATGGACTGTGAGTACTTGCTGTAGATCACTGTATCATTTAGAAGGCCTACAGCCACACTTGTGTTTCATGCCACTCTACAATTATAAGAGTAGTACAGCGATTGAAAGTGCTGTTAAAAAGGATTTGACCCCCTACTGGTTTCTTCTAGTTTTGTGTGTATCTATTACTAAACAGCGTCAGTTTGTAATTCAACATTAAGCAAAGACAACCTGAGAACAAAACAAAGACCAAATTTAAAGAATAATTATATAGATATCTAATTATAAGAGTTCCTTTGTGAAAAATCATTTGCACCCTGCAAAAAAAAAAGTTGCCAAACTGCCTTAATAATGGCAGCAGGCCTAGACACAAACGGGTCTTTCACTCAGATCCTCTTTGAGTCCCGTTATCAGGAGAATGATGTCTCTGCCACAGTCAGAGAGAGATTCCAGAAGAGATGAAGTAGAGGATGATCGAAATATATCACATTCGAAAGGTCACATATAAGGATGTGGGACTCCAGAGATCCACAGCGGAACTTAATATATTCACGTGGAAGAGACAATAGTGAACCTCCCGATATGGATCCGCTACAGCTTATTATGACTGATACACAAAACAGAAAACATCAGCAGGTGGCAGAATAATTTTGCTCATCTTATACTGTATGGTCTTTGGTTGACACAAAATAATAAAAATATATAGTGACATATATAGCAGCATATTTACTGTGTCCCACTGCCACCTCTTCATAATGAGCTTGAAGTGAATGAACTGCCCTTGCTCTCAGGATGATGACTCTCCAGTGGACAGCGGTGGCTTTCTTCCTCTATGCAGAGATAGCCATAAACCTCTTCTTGTGTATACCCTTCGTGTCAGCAAAGAGGTACTGCAAGTCCGCATGAAAACCCCTTTACACAATCAAAGCTGAGTTCAGTAGTTCTTGGTCAACAGATGTCGTGTGGAAGAGCTTCACTCACTGGAGGAGGACGAGGAGGAACTTGAAAGATGCAGTACCTGGAATCAGCGGCATGGGGCTCTTATGTTACTCTGAGTAGATCTTTGAGACCGTTTCACCCAGTAAAAGTTTTGTTTTGCAGATGGAGCATTCTTTTCAAATTGAGAATATGGAACTGGTTATCTCCGTATTGGAACAAATGCTTCTTCACCATGATTATGGTTCTCATTGTTCTTTTCTTCGGTAAGTAGTCTGTGACAGAGAATATGACTGAATAGACCGGTGGTCTGCTGTCAGCAGCAGTATCAGCTGTGTTCCTGTGACCCCCGTCACTTTCAGATGCTGTTCGTGAGGTCCAGAAATACTCAGGTCCTGCACCCATGGAAGATGCCAAGTCGAATCCAAATGTGTACGACCACATCCACATGAAGCTCTTCAGAGCCCAGAGGAACCTCTACATATCTGGCTTCTCTCTCTTCCTCTGGCTGTAGGTATCGCCTCTTTCTGGATTCATTCATAATGACAGAATGTGTTCCGAACATCACACACAGACAGAAAATACTCACACAACCTTACAGATCTGGTCCTGTCCTTTTCCTCTCCTGCCTACTCACAGTATCATGCGCCGGGTCGTCACCTTGCTAAACCAGGTTGCTGGCACTTTAGACGAAAAGGCCGATCTTCAAGCACAGATGGACGGTGCTGTTAGAACAGCCAAGCAGCAGCAGCACGACAACATGATGTTAAAAGAAGTGAGTCTTAGTCAGAGGACAGAACTTTTACCCTTTCGTTGTCTTCCTCGATGTGTAAAATCTCTTCTACATCTAACTTTGTGGTTTCAAAATGTTTGTGACTCGTGTTCACCTTTTAGAAGTGTTGTATTCTCAGTGTATTGTGGTAACTGAGAATCATTTTTCTGTCCAAGGCTCTCTTGGATGAGGAACAATCCATGTCAGCTAAAAACCAACAACTAAACCTGGAAGTTGAGAGGTTGGCAAATCAAGTGAAGGCTGCTGAGGAGGGTGAGTAGCCATCTCTTCCTTCATAGAACATAATCAGCAGTGATACCTATTAAAATAGGACAGAATTCTGTTGGGTCACAACAGGTCCGTTTTTACATGGCACTGATGATATAGTTACATCTATAGATGTGAAACTCTTTCTCTAGTTGTGTGCAAGTCTCATGCTGAAGTGGAGGCCATGAGGAGGCAGGCCAAGGGTCTTGCACAAGAGTACGACAGACTACTGACGGAACACCATCAACTCCAGGTAAAACCTTTTATATGGGTATGTAAATACGTAGCCACAGAATACGGAATGCATTCCACTGGGCTGGGTATCAGAACCCAATATATTTAAGATGACTGGCCCACTACCACAGCAACTATTTTATTTATTTCAAACCAAGACATAAGGACATGAAATGAATTCAGAAAATTCAAAAAAGCATGTGTGAGGGCATGTTAGAAACCTAATTAGGCTGATATGAAAAACCACAACCAAGAGAATAATACAAAAACACCCAAAAGTCCAAAAAGTCGGCATGCTAAAACTTTCCTTTCAAAAAAAGAGCAGAGACATGAAAACAGTTAATAAATCCAATCTGATGTTTTGACAGCAGGTCAATTTGAAGTATTTTTCTGATATACAGACAGAAAATTACTCCACCCACAGAAGATGAAGATTCTCAGCCTGTCTGGTAGAGTAACAGTGAAATTGGAAATTATTAACAGAATAATTTATAAAGCTGGATGGTAAATCAGTGTTTTTATATATAATTTAAATACAAATATACATATTTGGATAACTTTTATAGCAAAAATAGAGAGTAACTGTTCCTTAAAGAGAAGAGCTGTCGTGCATCAGTGTGGAGAAACTGGCGAACGTAATAAACCTTTTCTGCAAAAGAAATATTTTGTGTATATAAGTTGAACAAGTATTGTCCAGACAATATACAGTAGAGTGAGTATGGATAAAGTAAACTGTAATAGACTACAAGAAAACATGAATTCTGTAGTGCGCATCTTAGTTTAGATTTAGGGACCTCTCTGGAGACAAGAGACTTTGTCATCAATCAGAATGACTACGAGACATGTAGTTGAAACTTTGATTATTTCTTCTTGGTCGTATTGTTATATTATTATTCCTTGTGAATGACGTGACATATTTGACACTGTTTCTTTGTATGAAACCATATTGAGTGATTGAGAAGGTCTTGATGTATATATTTGATGAGATGTTAATTCTCTATTTGAGATGAAAAGGTTGGTGTCGTCTGCAAAGAGCATTGGGTAAAGTGGTGTTAGATAGGCTAGAGTTATCAGATCATTTATAATAGATAACATACAATGCTGCTGGTTGTGTGGTGATGTTGAACATTTCAGTTCAATGTGCTCATTACAAAGTCTTCAACTAGTAGCAGTATCCTTTAAAGGGTTCGGGTATTAATATGACATTAATGTAAACTATTGGTAGTTCTAGCATGTTCACCTTATTAATACCGATTTAATTCTTTTGCTTTATCCACAGAATCTGCAGAGCACTGCTGAGAAAAAGGATCAATAACCATAGGGATTTGTTTGTCTGGTTATGTTTGCGAACACAGCTTCTACTCATTACACTCCACAAGAGAGCATGTTTGGTTTATTTTCTGCAGATTTTTCACATTTATTTAAAATTAAGCTTAATGATGACTGCTATAGCTCAGAAGATAGAGCCACCAATCGAACGGCTGGTGTCTCAATCCCAGGAGTGTCACTGCAATTAACATGTTGGAGGGTCTCTGAGCACGACCTTGAACCCGGGGGTGCTTCACAGGGGCAGCCAACTGCCGCTCACGCATGAGTGAAATGCAGAGAACTGTGTGTGATTGACTGCATGTGATAAATAAAGGTTTACATGAGTTGGTAAGCACATGATTAATGCAAACATTCTGGATATTGATTTGATTTTAAAGGTGGTTGCGACATTTAATTTGATGACCGTAAAACAATAACTTTGTCACTTGTTAGCATTTGTTTTAAGCCTTTAGTCAAGAGGAAAGCTGTTTTGTTTTGTTTGAAAGAAATTGTTTTTTTTGTAGAAAAAATACTTTTAAAAGTGTTTCATAAAATCTCAACATTGTACCGATCAAAAAGTAATTTACTGCATGCCATTATTAATGTACATCCTTAACTTGTTTGTAATAAAATGCAATGAATATATTGACCCAGTAGTACAATTCTTACAATAATAACATAGAATAATTGAATGTGACGATAAAAGCTTTTATGATTAGCTTTAATGTATGCCTTCCTGTGAAAAAAAGAAAAAAAGAATTGTATATGGAAGAACTGAAAATATGAATAATATTTTAAAAGAAACAAGATGGGAGTCCCAGTTTTGGGAGAAGCCTTATTTTCATTCATAAAAACTTTTCTTTTTTTTTAGATGAATCCGCTAAGCATGTGCAACTTGCGAGTTTTACATTGTTAAGGGGTATTATTGTATGGTGGATATAGTCCTGTGTCGCTATAAAGTCAATATACATAACCTCAGATTTTTTTACTTTATAGCAGGGATTGATAAACGGGCAAAATAATTTCACTTAAGGTCGAACTTTGCACTTGTTCTACAGCTGCTGACCCACCCACTTGGTAATTTCAAGAGGTCTGAGATCCAATCAAAGTTTGAGAGTTCCTTCTTGTAGCTAAAAGTGTCATCTCGCTTCTTTAGATCCATAACTTTGAATGAACTTTACCAAGTTGACTGACTGACAGAAGACACAATGATTTCACAATTCAATCAGATGTTTAAAACCTAACAAAACAGTCATAGTAATAATAATAATACATTCTATTTATAACGCACTTTACATTTGGAAAGTGCATTATAATAAAAAATATAATAATTGTACTAAATAATAGTACAATTATTTCATTTACAACTCGACTATAAGTAAGAGTTTGGAGACAAACATTGAGAGAGCTGCTCTAGGTTTTAACGTCTTGTTGACCTTCTCCACTCACAGGTTCCAACCCTGTCCTTGAGTCGCTGTGGCCCGTCATGTGTGTGTCATCAGATGTGACACATACATTCACCAGACGACAAGCCCTTTTAATTAGGGAAAGTCTTCGGAACAGAATGCCAAGCAACAGATACAGCACTGACACCATGGTGTTATTCAGGGAACCTAAACGTACGAAAGAATCTATTTTCTCAGGTTTAATCAAAGAAGTAAAACAACATAAAAAGTGAACAATAATTACAGTATTTTTTCTACAGAAGTTTGCTATTCATTGCAAACAAAAACACTAAATGCATTCTGTCCATTCCAGCATATTTTGTTTTCAAAATGACTTATGTCGGACATTTACACAAATCCTGTACAAATACATGTGTATTCTATGAAAAGTGTCCACAGTTCGTGTTCCTCTCTACTTCAGAGGTGCCCTTCCCCAGAGGTGGGGATGTAGAGATTAGCTTGTGCTGAGGCTCACAACGGAGTCTCTCTGTCGGGGTTAGAGTTCGAAGCCAGAACGAATTGCTCGCATGGCATGGAGCTGCTTTCTTCTTTTCTTAATGAGTCCAGCTCTGCATTCCCGTTGGTTAGAGAACATTTCTCCTCCCTTTTAATGTGTCTCTTGATTAGCGCAAAGCCCAAAATGCAAAGGAAGAAGGAGACCGTCCTCAAGCCGAATGTCAGACCCAGGTACAGGACCCTACAACAGAAAGACAGCAATACCGTCACCTGGCAAAGAAAGCTACAAGCATCAGGGGGGAATCATAGCAAAGAATACAATAGAGGAAGAACTTGTAAAGGGCTGTCCGATCCAATAGAGAGCTGTTAACACTAAAACTGAACATTCAGAGTTGCTTGCGAGTTGGCAGAAAACACGCTTTCTAGTTTGTTTAACAGCGTGAGATAGAGTCACATACGTTCAAGTCTCAAGTCTTACTTAAGCGTCAAGTCTCAAACAAGTCCTGTTACAACGCATTGGGTCATCAGTCAGGTTGAACAATTCACAAGTCAAATTGTAACAATTCGGATTATCTTCCTCAGTTTAAACATTTACAACAATTTAAGAGATGATGTCATGAAAAGTTAAAAACTGTTGGATGTCTTAATGATCAACCCACTCCTTGTCGAAACTTCTATTATAACATCCTCCAGTCATTGAGGATTAGACATTGATGAATGAGAATCTGCACAAACATATTACACTCTCTCTTCCTTGTTGCAGTGTAAAGATACCGCATCAAATGCATAAATAACTGAACCTTACTGACATATCAGACAAGCTCAACATAATATTGACGGCAGGCCTACAGTTGTGTAAGTACACCAGTCAAAACTATTACTTTGAGCTATTATCTGAAGACAACATTCATTCGGCTACGGTCATGTGTGACGTCTGGACCAATCTCAACAGCCCGTTTAGGGTAGGCCCTGTTTTGGTCCAGCAGCATTAGTGAACTGATGAAAGGTCCAGCCGCAGACTCACTTTCAGGGTGGATAAGGTCGGTTATGTATAGTAGCTACTGTGAGTGGTATGAGATGGGCAAAACCTTTTTGAATAATGTTTCTATTACAGATTACGTCTAACTTGATTCCCTTTTATGACGTAACAGATATTGACTCATAACTGAGTCAGAAAAGATGAATATGTCTATATAGCTTCAAGCTCTGTAGAATTTGCTGGGGGAAGCCGTAGCTCAAGCTGCCTGAAATCGGCAGCTTGCTGGATGAACCAAGCAGCCTACATGTCATATGGTCCATGAGCAAGACCAAAAGTTGTGGGCTGTGCCCTGTTTCCTCAGGAACGAGTCAAATGCAGAAAAATAATTTCAAGAAGTTGTCCTGTGTCCGACTACATGTGACCAATAAAGGATCTCATCATTTTCAAAAGTCCCTTCATTTCATGGGCGCTTAGGCATTCCCGATTGAGACTAAAAGAACCCAGAACAAACTTTTGGCAATGTTGGAAGTAAAGCTGATTATTATTGGCATGCTTTATTATCTTGATATCTGTGGCCTTGAAATCATTTTCTCATCTCTCACACTCAACAGTCAATACCTCTCTCTCTCTCTCTCTTCTCTTAGTGAAATTATTTCTCTGCACTTGACCCACCCCCGGTGGGAGCAGTGGGCAGCCCCTTTGGAGTCCCCGGGGAGCTAGGGCTTCAGGGTCATGCTCAAGAACTCTATGACATGTATACCCTGGTGGGACTCCAACCAGCTACCTTCCAATCTTCCGATTGGGAGACAGCCGCTCTACCCACTGATTTATAGCCGCCCCATAGTCGTCCACTTATCTGAAGGTCGGTGGTTCAATCCCTATCCCAAATGGTCCACATGTGGAATTGTCCTGGAGCAAGATACTGAACCCAAAATTGCACCTGATGGTTGCTTCATTGGTGTATGAATGATGGTGTGTCTGGTAACCACTCCTGATGAGCAGGTGGAGTCACTCTATGAATGTTTGTGTGAATGTTGGCAAAACAAATACAGTCTATTTACCATTTCACCTTAAATAAGGATATTTGAGATGGACACCAAAACAAACACGGGTGAACACATAACCTCCTTCAACTCTTGCAATTACCTGTAAGCTGAGGTGTTATATATTCTACATGCTCCTCTTCCTCCACACATCTTGTATCCCCATTTGAGGCACGTTGTGTCGATTATGGCTCCAAAGTATATCGGGGCAGGTATTCCAGCTGTTGAGTTATTAAAAACAATTTGTCACTTCAAACAAAGAGCCAATCATTTTTCCAAGATTGGGTATCTTTCATTAAAAAAAACCCTAAGTTAACTTAACTTAAATTAAAAACTATCATTACTGCTATTAATTTTTAATGTTGTACTATTTAGTGCATTTATAATCTTGATATTGAAATGAAGAAATTTGGCTGAAATGTTAACATGCAATCCTTTACATTTTTGAAATATTTAATGATGCGCATAAAGTAATGATTCTTTTGCCACATACTTCTTTACATTCTATATTCTAGTTATTCTGCTACCTCCACCTTACATTATGCTGAATGCTGATTTCCATGCGCCTGAAAATCAAACTGAATAGACAGTGTTTAAAGAATAACAAAGATGATTCTCACCAAGGGTGCGAGTCGCCAACGTGTGGATACCCAAGGCAAGAGATTTTAGCTCGGGACTTATGCACCTACGAAACCAAAGCTCAGGCGTTAAAGATGAATCCACTCTTAAACTTTTAAAGGGATAAAATACATTGATACAAAAATGTTGATGCAAACTTCTTAATTCCTAAAAGTTACTTCTTCTAATAAATATCTCCACTGATGATGTCATACAGAACTGATAAAATCTTCAGATAAAAGCAGGATGTTGGCACATTCAAGAACAAGATGATGCATTGCTTCTACAGGAAGCTGCAAGAGAGATGATTTAAACGTCGACAGACCTGACAAGCAGCACAAAGCCAGGTGTTCCTCCAAGAGAGATAATGAAAGAACTGAGAACGGACAGAGCCAGGAAGTAAGGGAAGATTTGGTCACAGCTGTCTCTGCGTGGACAGCGGCCTGGAGTGGCTGTCAGGTTGCCCGGTGGGTTATCAGTTAGTGCCACACACCTGCAATTGTCAAACACCTAAAACAAAATAGAAAATAAAAAGTTACGGACTACACACAGCAAGATACACTAGTCCCGATTTCATCTATTTATGTGTGTTTGTAGTATTAAAATGTTTTTTCATTAAATACAGTCAGATCATTTATTCATAATAGCTAGTCGTCCCACCAGAAGCAGCAACTGCAGGTGGTCGAATACAATTTCACAGCACTGCAGTCAAACAATTACTAACAAAATGTCATATACTAATCTGATCGCTGCAGCAAATGATGTTCCATGATATAAATGAAGCACTGCAGTTTAAAACAAATATAGGGCACAATTATATTGAAAACAAAGTGTGTCATGACGTTAGCTGTGCGTTTCTAACCATATTTCTGCCAGAACCAGTGGATGAGACACAACCAGCCAAGCACGGGGACACGTAGGTGATCCCGTTCTCTCCACAAACTGGATCCCACTCCCTTCTTGAGCACAAGCAACCCGAATTACAGTCAGAGAAGAGAGACGGCTCCTGATAAGTCAAGCCTCCCACTCTGCATGTAACAGCAGGAAGAGCATATGCATAGACTACTTTTATGAAAGAAGCTATGACAGTACTGCATTAAATATAGAAACAGACATAGAAATACATTAAAACAGCATTAATCCCAGTGCCTTCATTTGAATATGACTTATTCCAGTAGGACATCATGGAGGAAGACTATAAAGACATCACATACCCAGTATATGAAACTGTGATGCCTGCCACTTTGGAGTTTTCACACCCCATGGCCAGGAAAAACAGCGACAGGAAGAAGCCCAGCAAGGAGGTCCCGAATGCAAATTTAGCTGCTCCCATGATACCCAGCTTGCAATTCTTCATGATAACCCCTCCAGAGAACATTCCCAGGGCCACAGCTGGTATGTTGATCATGCCTAGCACAGACCACAGAAGACAGAAAATTCTTAAAGGTCAGACGAAACAGGAATTAAAGAAGAGGTAACATCAGGCTGCAGCACAGCGCCCTCCACTGGGACCAGACTCTGAACTCCCTCATTCATATTTCATGTGAAGTGAAGCAATCCCATGAAATATGAACATGGCTTTGGATGTATGAAAGGATATCTGATGTGCTCTGATCAACTAGCACTCCTTCCTCATATGGTTTGAAAGACTGATGCTATCAAATCTTGTCCTCTTCAGTCAGGATGACCTAATAATTGGGCACATTATTTTGTGCAGTTTTTTTTTAATCATTGCTTTTAATTTCAGAATATCCACCGATGGTGGTAAATCCAGCGGTCTTTTTGAACTTTCAGCAATTACTTAACAGAGATTTGGGAGATAGGGCATCAAAAAATCATCAAAAGCATGAAACACTTGAGCACTGAGCGTCCAGCTCACATCACTTTGCATCTTTAAATATCTCCATTTCGGTGAGGATTTTGAACAAGCTTGCAACACATGCTCAACCAAACTAAGCAAACACTATGAATGATAAAGATGTTGTACTTACCCATGAGAAAATTGGCTTTTGATGCTGACCGGCCATAGTGTTGTTCCATGTATTTGGGTTTGTAGGTCACCATTCCGATGAGGGAGTTGAACTGAATGATGGTCACGCATAAGTAAAGGATGTACACAGGATTTCCGAGGAGACTCTTCAATGTAGGAATAAATTCTGTATGGAGAAGTTCATAAATAGCACTGTAAGCACGGGCTTTGCACCTTCAAAAACATCTGAGCAGTTTTTTTCTTAATCATAACCCTGACGTGAAAACGAGGGATGGATATAGTCTTGCGGTAACTGCAGACAGTGCTGCTCTGTGATGTGAAAATTGAAATTCATGACAGTAAATAAAGCAAATTTAAAGCATCATCTTGTAGCTGTGGTGGAGATGTGAAAAATCTACAGGTTAATTAAATTTTCATAAGGAAAGTTACTCTGGTAAATATTCCCTCGACTCATTAAAGATAGCGATGCTCAATACATTATTTATCTTCCTACCTTTTGCCATCTGATGTAGATTAGCCGGTTCTTCAGGCCTGAACTTGTGCTCCATTGTTGGTGAGTCCTTGATAAACCTGGTTTGCTCTGGGGTGCAGCTGGTATCGTGTTTATCCACAGGCATGGGCAGGGATTTAGGCAGGAACCAGAACGGAACAGCAGACAGTAGGGTGAAGGTTCCAGCAATGAGGTAGCCCAGCCACCATGCCCCCACCCAACGGGCATCGCCAGGGGTGATGGTCACAGTTTCTGTGAGGAGATCAGAACCTGTCAGATTATACAGTATGGGCTTGGACTCCCAAGTGTAGTGAATGCCTGCGAGAATAGAGTTAATTCATGCTGTTAGAATGATAGGAAGGAAAACTCTACAGAGAAGCTGCAAAAATCCAGAAGCTCCCTCTTGTCAGGGATGGTTCAGGGAACTTGGGAACGTGGCTTCAAATGAACACCTTTTTTGTAGAATGACTGACAGATGGGAAGACTACACCTCAAAATAGAGCAAATACCAGATCTCTATCTTTAAGGATAATTAATATTGTCATTTACCGCGCTGTGTATGTATATTTAGGCATTTACAACATATACGTATAAATACAATTATGTGTACATATGTATAAATCCATGTATGTTGTTAAGCGTTTATGTTTATATCTTTCAATATAAATGCATTACCCCAACAGGCTGGTGGGAATAGGTTTGTATATTGACATAAACTTGATGTACATAGGCTACATGTGTGCAAAATGTTTATGTTTGTAAGTTATTTATTTATTCTTTTTCACCCCCTTTTTCCCTTTCTTTTGTTTTTACACAGTTCTGTTCATCTACACAGTTCGGAATGTATGTTACTGAAATTTAAAAATTGAATAAAGTATAAATCATAAAAAAACAGAACCCTTATAGGAAATGATGTGGATGTATCTGCTTCTCGCCAGCTAGTTTAACTTTTATTATTTATATATATATTAACTTCTGTGACAAGGCCTGATTCATTTACTTAAAAATTACAATTCATATACAGCACAAAGTTTCAAAGTGCTTTACATGGGATTAAACTTGTTTATGATGTTAAGTTACAAGTCAACATTGCACAACAGGAGGTTTCTCAAATGTTGTCATGTGCAACAACGCATTTCTAAATCCATCATTCAAAGATAGAGGTAAGTGTGTTTCTTCAGTGTTAACAAAATAATGATTTCAATTTTTTTTTTATCAAACACACTATTAGAACATTTTTAACAAATCATTTTTTATAAATCAGATGACAGCTTACACACCCATATCCACAGAGCCAATGTCAACATAGATCTTGGCACAAAGCGACCCCAGCAGGTACCCAAAGGCAGGACCAATAACCGATATAGTTTGGACACATCCTAGAACAGACAACAAAGAACGGTATTTTCATCTGTGGATCTTGAAAAAGGAGCTGATCGAGGTTTTGTTACTCTATGACAGCCATTTCCATCTATGACTCATGATGTACCTGATGCAGTTTGGTTAAACTTGGTAGAAGGGTTTGAGTATGAGCAAAGGAAGAATCAATAGAATTTGGCATCTACATCTTGATAAAGAATATTTAGCATAAAACCGGATGGAGGAATAGTCATCAGGAACACATTCATTTTAGCTTAGAGCACGATCAATGGAAGTAATCCACGATTGCTTTTACCAAGGGGGTTTGAGTGTTTCCTGCATGCTAGCAGGTTAACTCACAAGGTTACAGATGGAGTTGCACATAAAACCTTTATCAGACTTGGTCTTTTGGGATGGGAATAGGTGATTGTAAAAGAAAATTCTGACTCTTCACTTAAGTTCTGAACAGATCCAAGTTCATATGGTGTACATTATGTTCTCTTTGAGAAATAACCTAAACACATTCAACTTGAGGGGAGAAGGGGACCTTTAGAGGGAATGCTCGGCCGTCGTGGACG
The DNA here is from genome assembly GCA_037951165.1 of Lophius americanus. Taxonomy (NCBI): domain Eukaryota; kingdom Metazoa; phylum Chordata; class Actinopteri; order Lophiiformes; family Lophiidae; genus Lophius; species Lophius americanus. The sequence continues at coordinate 1,053,913 of JBBDHG010000009.1, forward strand.
TTTGCAGCCTCCAAATGCTGTCGTTCACATTTAAAATCAAGACAACTTTATCCATAACAAAGACCCTATCAGAGATGTTGAGTTAGTTTTTTTACCAATATAGAGGGCAGCGTTCTCAGATTGTGCGTAATCGTCAATGTAGGAGATTCCCAAAGGCTGCACAGGAGTCTCTCCAATACCACGCAGGATATTTCCCAGCAACACGTAGATCCACATTGAAACACTGGACTCGCGCTCACAGCCTTCAGCTCAAAGTGGAACAGGGCAAATGGGATAGGTATTTATAATTGAAAGCATCAAAAACAGAAAAAAAAGTTATAATAAAAGTTATAATATTTGAAAAATAAAATAAATTCATGCCTATCTTTCTAAATTTCCCTTTTTCCACAACAGATCTCAAATAAAATGTTAGTAATTTTTTATTTTCATTTGGACAGAACACCATCATGATTTTGTTCCCAATCCTACCTTTGGAAGGAAGTATGGAGTGTCTGTCACCTGCCCTGGTGGACTCAGGTGAGCTTTCTGGACATGAAGAGAGGATATTGGTTGAATTCACTGAAGACCTAAGTGATGTTTCGATCTTATAGCTGCGTACAAAATACCAATGTGACTGTTAAACAAGGGAAGGGAGAAAGCATCAGGTATTGTTAGATACTCAAAATGTCAAACAGAAATACACACATCAGATAGTACATTTTTGTCACTGTTTTGTCATTGTAGGGCATTTGCATTGGTTGAAGACTTTAAAGAAAGAAACACATGGACGGAATTCATCAACCAAAATGCATACAGGCAAACATGAAACTTTGCCTACCGGCCGATGATGAAATGAGGCATGGCCATCAAAAAGGTCCCAAAAGACATCAATATACACCCGATTGCTATGATCTTAGGTCGGTGGAGTCTGGCACCGAAATAGCTCACAAAGGCAATCACCAGCAAATTCCCTACATTGTTAGATGATCAGTAAAAGGAAACGGAACAAGTCAAAGACATTAAATACGAGACCCTCTGTTGAAAGATGTAGTATAGCATTCAATAAAGTAATATTTCATATATATAGTTTTTATGCACACAGTATTTGGTCACTGAAAACTGTGTGATCAAACAATCGAAGGACCGGAGATGGCACTTGACTCTCCTGCTTGTTTTAAATTCACAGTATCAAAAATAGTTTTTATCAAGGTTGGACAGAATATTCACAATTATCTGAGGCAAACTCCACAATACTGTACATTCTACTTTCAGTTCTCCCATACTGCTGTGCACTGGTACAAACTTTAAGAAACCCCTCTATTCCATGCCTGCATGTGCCTTCAAAGGAATTCTCGCTCACATTAGGTAGGCAACCGGCGACTACCTCATGTTCGAATTAACATCTAAGTGCATCAGAATATATGCTAAAAATAGAGAAACACGCAGATGAAACGGAAATTATAAACTCACCTATCTCAAAGCTCCCGTCTATGATGCCGATCAGATAACTTGGAATTTCAAATCGCCTCTCTAGTTGCGTAATCGAACTCTTCATGTAGCTTCCACACAAGGTCTTTGCAAAATAAGCAAATGACAAGGCTGCAAGGAACATCTACAAAGATACAAAGAAGAGCAAAATTGATCAAAGAAGTCATGAGAGGCTTCTCCTCTATACTGTTATTTAAAAAGATGATATCAACAAGTATGATTGTTATTTTATGATCATGATGATTCAAGTATTACTAGAGTTTGTAACAGTGGTTTTGCAGTTCCGACACTGTGGTTCAAACATCTTTACAACTCAATCACATGTAAAGCAGAGTTTACAGTGGGCAGGTAATTATAATGGTACACAAAGAATATAAAGATCTAGTAACGAAAACACATTTCACCAAAAACAACCTTGTGTATGTGTGTACATGTGTGACTTTAACATGGAGTGCACCTTTGTAAAAGCAAGGAGATATGCGGTTTAAGTCATTACTTGTATGAACGCATCTAGAGGACGCACCGGAGTGTTATATGGTAACGGCAGGTGTATATTTCTGACAATAAGGGGAGCTTTATCTCTATAAATTGTCAGGCATATCTTGTGAATATCATATTTTACTTTAGTAGATCCTGTTATACTCACTAGGGGGAGTTTCTTTTTTCTTTTTTTTCTTTTATAAAAAACGGTTTTCTGATATAACCTCCTAACCATTGGTTAGATTTAGTCCACATTTGGGGCATATTAATCGACTAAAAGATTTATCTTGTGAATATCATATTTTATTCTAATAGATCCTGTTTTACTCACTAGGGTTTTTTTTTCTTTTTATTTCTTTTAAAAACTGTTTTCCGGACATAAAACAGAAAAACAAGTCATTGATCATCTTAACATTTTATACTTAAATAAATCATATTGCGTGAAAAACTAGCTTGATTTTGGGAAAGGTTGATTGTATAGTTTTGACAATAGTGGGAACTTTATCTCTCTTTTTCTCATTAGCACTTTGAGATTTGTTCCAAATGAAAAGTACGTTATAAATAAAATGTATGATTGTTATTTTATAAATATTCATAATATCACAATTTCTCAACCCCATTTAGTTCAAATTTGAAGCATATGAATTCAAACAAAGAGATAATGCGAATGATCTGACTTATCCAGCTAACATTCTCAACAACCACATCATCTAAATAGACAGCACAACCCTCTAAATCAACAACTACCAGACTCGCCAGACGTTGGAATGTTGCTGGAGCATTCCGCAACCAAAAAGGTTGCTCTATGGATAAGGGGACCTACCAATAGCCCTTAAGTAGATCAAATTTAATCTTCAATTCAATTTTGCAGACCCAACCTGATCAATTCCGTCATCTATCCGAGGGAGTGGAAATGCATCTGGCTTGGTGACACTAATGACCTCACTGAAGTCGGAGCAGAATCTGGGAGTATTGACTAATTTGAGGACTACCAGACATGAGGAAGCCTAACTAGATGATGATGTGTCAGCAATATCGTTTTTCAGCACGTACTTTATCACTGCATCTAAATATTAACTTTTTTCAGCAGACACACACTATAAATGCTGTTTTATCGGCTTTGCTGATTCTATACCTTGCTCAATAATGAGGGGTTGCGAAGGAGCATCACCAAACAAGGACAGATACTTCTAAGTAGCTCAGCCAATTTGACCAGTTGTGACACTTGCAGATGACCCAACAAACTATGCAATTTGTTAAGAGCTTCAGTGTATTTAACTCTACCACACAACAGCGCTTGATCCAGTCTATGACGGTCAGATATGATTCTTCATTTTTTTTCTGTGCTAAAGCCAATTTCTCTTTTGCCAGCTGGCCCGCAAAATACAGTACATTCTACAATGTACCATGTCTAAAACCGTTAACAAAGTCAACCATGTACTGGGAGTCTCGGTGCTCTTAAAGCTGTCCCTAAAAACCGCTAGAGGACCATGCACAGAATGTCAAAACACCAAGTCATTAGGAATAAACCCTGTACTTTTCTGAATTACCTCCCTGACAGTCAACACAAGCCATTGTAATCCATCTTCCCAATCTCTGCCAACCTTTGCAAAATGACATAAGGGACTGGTGAAAACTCTCTAGTGCCTCCTGACTTTGTGTATGATAGGCCGACGACTGAGAGTGGTTAACACAAAGTTATTTCAATACTCATGAAACAAAAAACCTGGCCCTTGTTCACTTTGTACAACTCTGGGGATGCCAAAGATTGAGATAGATTGGGAGAGTGCTTTAACAACAGACTTTGTTATTGACCTCAAGGGATAGGCAGCTGGATACCTGGTAGCCTGACAGGTGACGGTCAAAAGGTATTTCGCTAATGAAAAGGAGGCAGAAGGCCAGCACAATCAACAGTAGTGTGCTCAAATGGTTCATCAAAGGAAGGTTTTGGGTGCAATGGGACAGGTTTAAAAACAGGTTAGGAATGCCAGTTATCTGACATGACATGTTTTAATATACGCAGAAACATCTTTCTTTAGAAGCGTCGAAAGAAGTATCGTAGAATATAGTCATGCGTCTTCTTCACCCCCATATGGACGGTACTATAATTTGTAAAATTGGGTTTCCTACAGCAAACTCACCACCCTGTGCCTCACCAGCAGACCATTCTCTAGGAAATAGCCATGTTGGCTGTCCCTCACTTTTGCCACAGAGATCACAGTGTCCAACAACTTCTTAATGGAGAGATCTGATTGCCTATCTACTTCCAGCTCTGCACATGAAACAGACACTGGAAATCAGCAAAAATTCAGACATGTGTCCACTTTGACACTCACCCTGTCACCTGCAGTAGAAGTCTCAGCATTTGTCACAACGCAGTGCACGTGGCTTGCAGACAGTGGAGTTGTCAGTGTGCCTGCTGCCTCTCGCCAGTGAGGCTGAGACTGCAGAGCTCAGCCTGCAAGCTTCATCCCAGGAAAGGTTTGAGGATGTCAAGAAGGCTGTCCTGGACTGCATGGGGTTTTGGAAGGAGGATCAACGGCGTTAATTCTGGGCTGCCAAGCTAGGACCCACTGACCACCTATTTATCCCATCCCATCTACTGAGGGAAGTAGCATCTAGGTGGATCCAGTACCACTGAAGAGGAATGGATGATGGAGCAGGTGGTGTTCATGCAGTTCTTGGAGGGGCTCCCATCCAGGACCTCAGAGTGGGTGCACTGTTGTCGCCCTAAAAGCCTGATGGAAACCATCAGCTATGTGGAGGTTCACCTGGCTGTCCTTGATGGGGGCCAAGCTCCAGAAGAACGACCTCTAGGGGTTGGCCCGTCCAACCTGTGTTTAATATATTGGCAAGGAACACGGGTGCATTCATGATCGGAAGGGGCATAGGCTATGTGGGCTGTGCTCAGTGTTGACAAAAAGGGTCCGACACTGCTTATGGGCAAGGAGAACCCATGGCAACTCCAGTGAAGTTACTATTCTATTTGAGTGAATTAGAATGGACATCATCAAGCCTTTTAACAGGAGTAGTCGTTGCTACCACTTTAGTGTTGGTTGGTTAAAGAACCATCTCTGTTAATAGTCTTGGGCAGGTTCTGTTTCTGGTCATCTCCCGAGTTTGATTCCCGTATGACATCCTGATGGACCAGGGCACCTCCTTTATCTTTAAAGTTATCCTTTATGTCATGTACACTGAGGAATCTGGACGGGTTATTGGGCAACAAGTCACTTTGAACTACCATGCACCACTCTCGTACTGACAGCTTTGTCGAAAGCCCAATCTTCAGTTCTTTGTTGTGTGTGAGGTTCCCGGGGCCTCCGCAATATTTTTTTCCTTTGAACTTCCATTTAGGAAGTAAACAACATGGAGTTTGGACCTAGTTAAAAAAACTGGCAGGGGAGCCCAAGCAAAAATGAGGCTCAATATACAGGATAATTGGGTCAAGGCCCAGGAATGTCAACAATTCCTGTACAACAGTGGAACTAGGTTAAGACATTGAGCATGGGGAGATAAAGTACTTATACTGCTTTGTACTTCCAGTGCCAAATAACTCGCCATTGAGTTACATATCAAGTGGGCCATGTCCACTAAGAGGTTGTGCAATCTCACAGGGGCGGGGCAAAACATCTTAAAGCATGGAGAGAGGCGGAGTCCGTATCTCTGCTGACCCCAGTGATTGGGTGATTTCGGTACCTTCATCATGGGTAGCTCCGCAATCAGGGTTTTGGAGTAAATAGAAGGCCAAATTTCAAGCCAAACCCCTTGCAAACGTTAGACTCCTTGGTCTGTGTTTCAATAATGGTCTGGAGGGTTGCCGACAATCCTACAGACCCCTGACGCTCTTGACATGGACCTCAAGGTTTCTGCCCGTTAAAAATGCTTAATCTTGGAGGAATTTGTTGAGTCTATGTAGGTTAATGAATAAAAAATTTGATCTAGACCTGTTTTTTTTGGAAAGCACCTTGAGACAACAGTTTTTGTGAATTAGCGCTCCATTCTGTGTGGACTACCGCAAAGTGGATGATGTGTCAAAGTTTGATGCAAACCAAATGTACAGGGTGGATTCCGCTTTTTTACGATTCTAATCAAGGTCTACTGGAGGATTAAATAGCCTTCTCCAACTGTATGGGTTTTACCAATACGTCACACTTCTGTTCGGGCTGTTTGGTGCTCCAGACACCTTCCAATGCCAAATGAATAGGTTACGGTGTTCAAATGCTGCAGACTACCTGGATGATGTCATCGTCCACAGCAACAGTTTGGAGGATATGCAGCAGGAGACTATGGTGCTGAAGTCCCTGAGGCAGGGTACTCACTGCCAAATCCAAAGAAGTATGTGGTTGGAAAGAGGAATGTATTGTACCTGGGGTACCAATTGGGTTGTGGGCAGGTGAATAAGAAAGAACTGATTGTAGCCTTTTTAACAAGATGAAAAGGAGGTGAGCCAGATTTGGGGATGGAATGTAATTACTGGTAGTTTATTCCCAACTTTGTGGACCTAAACAGGGCCTGGCTGTAGAGGATGAAATAAGCCCTCTCTAAGGAGCGCGTTCTATACATACTTAACTTTGTTCTCCCTTTTGTATTAAAAATTTACTCAAACAGATTCAGACGGAGGGCTGAGAGCTGGTTTGTCCCAGCAGGAGCAGGGAATCAACCGCTCCATCCTCAACATCAGTCGGAAGGCATCGGAGAGAAAGTCTTGGTACCTCACAGTTGAGGAAGAATGCCTGGCTACCCGGTGGGCGGTCGTCACCGGCTGTTCAGACCATACTCCCCTCCAGTGGCTCCAAAGCATGAAAGACGCCAATTCCTCAGATCACCCAATGGTAATATGCTTTAGAACCATTAAATTCAAGGTTGATCAACAGGCCGGGGGCACAGATGACTGTGGCTTACTTTTTGTCCCACTCCCATGGGAGGGTGGAGGGGCAGCTGGTTAGCTTAGACAGCTTCCCGGCGTAAGTTGGGTGGTGGGGGAATGTGGAGGCGAGTGTGGTTTGGCAGGGAGCTGCAAGGTGGAGAGGGAGGTGTCGGGAGTCTGCCCACAGGAGCAGCACCAGGTAAGGTGATTAGTGCAGCTACGCTGAAGGGGGCGAAGCAACCTCTCCAGATCAACAGTATGGTGAGAGACTGAGAAAACGGAGATGGAGGAAGGGAAACCTGAGCTGTCGGAGAAAAATATTTCATGTGGGACAAATAAAAAAATGTTTACTTCAGAGGCCATCTCTACCGCGATTCTGAGCAGAATCCACACAGCTAAGCAAGATGCACTGAAATTATCATTTTCATATCGGTGACTTGTTTTTTTATTAGCTTTAACTATGTTGTTTTTCTTAGATTATTTGGGCAAAAAAGAACAAAAATCTTTTACGAACTATTATATATTGAACTCACGTGACAACAATTACTTTACTACAGCAGTGGTCACCTTGTGAATTCCACAAAAGTCATAGAAATCATATGCCAAAAAAATGGACGAGCAATGCTTGATTCATGTAAAACCCTCTACTCCTTCAGTGAGCCTACGTCAATGGATATTGTTTAAGATGTGTAGAAGATCAACAATCCTAAGAGTCATGTTAAAATCAAATTTCAACCTTTATAGCAGAAAAATACATTTAAAAAAGGGCATAACAGCTTATCGTGGCTAATTTGTGTGTAGAATTTGGTAAAGACAAATTATATAATTTGCGCAAAGGAGACCACTATCCAGGGATACATAAAATAATATATTTCAAAGGAAATCCTAGACCACAGTAAAATAAATTTAGAATATAATGAAAATATCGAAAGGCACAACTACTTAATATGGTTATATCTGCAAATTTTGATTAAACTAGTAGGACTTTGTATATTTTGCCAGATTTGAGATGATTACCAATTAGTCTTGCCATGAAATTAAAATTTCCACGGCAATAGCAAACATAAAAACAAGTAGAATGTTCAAAAGAACAACTACTTGTCATGGATAATATACGTATGTAGTTCTATATATGCAAGTTTTGATTAAAATAGTAGGCCTATGTGTATTCTACCAGATATGAGATGATTACCATTTAGTCTTGCCACGAATGGTTAATATATGTATGTAGTTTGGCCGTGTCAAGTATCTACAATTTAGGAAATAAACATGTACATTATGGAAAAAAATTATTACGGACCAATGGACAGACATACCAGCTTCCCCCCCATAATAATTATTTTTTACACCTAGGGTATAAAAATGGGAAATGAATGAAACTCAAGCGCAATCATTAGCAATACATCCAGATATTTTTTGAATAACTATATCTACTACATTAAGATGTGAGGTTGAGCACAAATATATGCATATGTCTGGCACATGTGAGAAAATGACAATGAAGTTGACTTTGACTTTGATGTGGTATGCTGAACATCCACAATTTGGACTAAACACTCAGAATTCTGTCCTGTTCAGCTACATCCAGAGGAAAGCAGAAAAAGAGCTTTAACTAGATTAAAAGGGTAATTTTGTGTCTAAAGCAACACACTGAGTAAGTCACTGTTGGATTATCACATGCAGAATTCCACGCACAAAGAGAAAAGACGGAATTAGTGGAATGCCTTTTTGTTGGTGCTGGTGGTTGTTTAAGTCTTTTATTAAGAAGCTTTGTCCGTATTGTCCAATGTGCGTCTTATTCCAAAAATTAGTTACAGGCTCTCTTTTCTGAGCTATTTAACTGGAGCACAACATTGGGCCATAACATTTTTCACAAATAAGTACCCAAACAGTGTTGAGAGAAGCTGCACTTAGCACCTTTGATGGTCATCAGCTGTCTTCCTCACAAGTGAAAATTTCGAGGTGAGTGTGCTGAATGTATGTTATGTTGTGTATTATATTGTGCTGCATATGTGGAGGTGAGTATGTTAATGTAAATGACTCTTTAACGCTCTTTGGTTCACATCAACATACAGAGAAGACACTAAATTAGCTGGTCAAATGTGAAATACCACCTTTTAAATTGGGCTGTAATGATAGATGTTTCCTCTACAACTCGCCCTTATTTTCATTAAATCCAGTACCTTCAGATTGGGTTGGCAGTAGTTCTTTACTGCTGAGGAAGGGCTGTTGTGTTGACTCCAGCTGCCTTCGGCTGGGTTATCCAGCTTCTTCATGTCAGCCTCCTGCTGTACCTAGCCTCTCTGAGGTTACTCTTTGGATTTAGGATAGTATAGTTGTCCTCACTCGCACCTGATGGGAATAATTCACATTTGGAAATATGTCAAACCTATACAGATCAAGAAAAGTTTAGATGAATAAATCGCTAACCTAGTGGCTTTCCGTCATTTCCCAAAATATCAGATATACACGGAATCTTGTGTATTTTACAATGAGAAATACATAGTATGTTTTACATTGTATGTTTTAATCCATTGTATTGAACATTTAACTGAACGACTGCATGCAGCACAGAGAAAGTCCTGTCCTCATTTATTTCCTGGATTTGCATAAAGACCAAACCTCTGACCTCTGAAAATCCAAGTGATTGTTTGTAATACTTGCAACCAGCCTAACAGCCATTATGAAAAAACTTATCAGCGGTCAGGCCGAACATATTTTTCCTTTTTGAACATTAGTCATTAGAAATTATCCAAGTGCTTTCAACCTTGCTGTTCACAAGAACTGACTATTTATAACCCAGAAAAGTCGGGGATATTATGGAATCATCATTGCGTGAACCGCCAAAGATCTTTCATGTTAATTTGATAACTCAAAACTGTTTCATTGATCATTTTTAAATTTTATATTCACATAGACTTTTGAGGAACTGCCTTGATTTTTGGAGGCTGGAACCTATCCCAGCTGATGCTGGCCGAGAAGCGGGATAAACCCTGGACGAGTCGCCAATTCATCACAGGGCTGACACAGAGACAGACAACCACTCACACTCACTAATCTAGTAGTTCATATTTTAATCACTAGTGGGAAGTTTTTTTATTTTACGGAAAACACTGACTTCCAGACAGAACTCAAAAACTATTCCGGGGATAATTTTTAAACTTTATTCCCCCATAAATATAAGTGCGAGGAAGAAGTCGATTGATTTTGATAATGGTCAGTTATATGTTTTTGAAACCGGGAGCTTTATCTCCAAAAGTTTCCGCGGCATAATTGCTCAACCACTTATCTGATGTGGTCCACATTTGGTGCATATGAATCAACTGGAGGGAATCTATCTTGTTTATACCATATGTTACTCTAGTACTTCATATTTCACTTACTTGGCAGAGCTTTTTGACAAAAAGTACTGTAAACAAAACTTTGCATTTAATGTGAGTTCAATCAGGGGAATTTTTGTACATTGCAGGGGATTGGAGACCCTTGCCTTCAGGGTATGGAATACCGCATGACAAAAATTGGTGGTTTATTGAAAACCAAGACTCAATGGCTGACAGCATGGCCAACTCAAGCCAGTAAAGGCCTGTCCCCTAGTACAGCACATGTCATGACACTCCTGTACAGGCATATTGACATTGATTGCTCAGCAAGTTCCGGTTTATAACAAAACCCAAGCACCAATAGACAGCATTACCTATATATTATAGCCAATTTTATATACATTTAAATCTTCATTATCTACAACTAGAACCAAATACTGTTGTGGAGGGCAAAGTAGTTAGAGACTATGCCAAAAAAAGTATTTTTACATCTGTACTTGTAAATAAATTTGCATTTGAAACATGATGTATTAGTGATATAAAGTGTGTTCGCTCGCTTAGTGTTTGTGAAATAAAATACGTTTGTATTTTGTAAGCACACAATTTGAGTTAGTTTCATAGTGCATCCGTAGAACATGTTTTTTTAATGCTTTTTTTGACTGATGGCATGATGGGAAAGAGAACTTGAGAGAGCAATGCAAACACATGACAACTCTCTATGGATACCCTCTTCAAACACCAAACCTCACACACTGCTTTGAACCCTTAAGAAGAAAGTACTTTTTGGCTAGTGACATATCGGCTATCATGCTCACCTAACCTTCATAGACCTTCAATAGAAAAAAATGTTTGGCCAGAACAAAGCTATAAGCAATAATGGCCAAAGTGTTTCTATTTATTCCACACATTCAAGCTCATCAGATACGGTTACACATAGAAAGAACAGCCATTCATCCAAGTTATCATGAGAAAATAGTAACTTTAATTGTGTTAATCTTCTAAATTGTATCCCACATGTATTTCACATACTGCTTCATCAGTTTGTGTAGAAGCCTTGTCTGACTGCAGACATCACTCCAAAAAGGCTGTTGTTTTTTTTGCACACCCTTTGCAAAATTACACTGGGGGTTCAGACATGACAGAACATTAAAGTCTACACAGCAGGGAGGGTGAGTTTCTGGAGGGTGATTGAAGTCCACTCCTTGACAAATAATAGGGTTTTTAGAGAACACAAAATCCCTTTCATCTGATCATGAGTTGAAAAGAAATAAAATACTTGCCTACCATACTGAACATAAATGAATAATACAAAACTAGCTCTTTATTCATGACATTTTGTACTCTTTGGCATGGCCTTGAAACATTTATATGATGATACAATGATAAAGGAGGCATATACATCATCAACACTTATCAAAATGTGCTCAGCAGCTGTAGTGACTTGCTTTTGCATTTAAAATCCAAGGTTTATAATTAAGAATTAACTTATCTTAGGTGAACAATCCTTTTGAGATTTGAAAGTTAAAGAACAAGAAAATATTGATGCAAAAGAACAAAAACGAATGTTTTATGCATTAATGACCACTGACTTTAAGTCTGCTACGTTCACCTGCAGGAGGGTTTCACAAGGATTATTGTTATAGCAATACGTCATGTTTTGATACTGCTGCCACTCGCATACAAAATAATTAGCCTAAACAATGCATGATAAGTAATCAGAAAAACTATGCCTGAATTTTACGGATCTGCACTTTATGCGCACAGCTGCGCGCGCTGCACCGGCCATCAACATCCAAACTAGTCAGCAACTATCTGTAAATGGTAACATTGATTTAAATGGGTCTAAGTACCAAACTGTCAAGTAGAAAATGTCCAACATGTTTTAATATCCAATGACCAAGGTGATCACCTTGATACTTACCCAACTAGACTCTTCTAGGTTTCTAACGTCTCAATGTAAAATCGAGCCAGGAACGATAAATCTGCTCGACGACTAAAAAAGATCGTCCTGTAGTGAAGTATGCAGCTCAGTCAGGAGCCAATGTGCTCCTCGGCAGCAGAGATCGAAATGGGAACAGTGTGTTTCATTAGGACAGGGTGGATTCTGGTCGCAGTGAGACGCACGTGATGCGTCAAAGAGCTGCGAAAGCTACTCAGCGCGGACTATCCCACCTTTCCACTCAACTCCAACCCTGCTGCAAAACTGTGTGTGTCCATGCAAAAGTCCGCAGTGTGCAGGTAAACAAAATACAACATTCATCTGGCATTCCGAATTCGGATCTATCAGAGCTGCAGCAGTGTGGCATGTATTAGCCGGCAGTAGAGCAGAGCTGCATTTACAACATGCAGGGGCGGATTATTCTTCGCAACCTCCTTTAACATTCGAGATGCAAGCATTGCACGGATCTGCTCAAATAAAATGCATTGTAAAAACACGCCATGCTACGGAGCCCTTCTGGTGACACTGCCACAAAAAAAACGTCTTAATATGGTGTGGGAACGACTTAATAACTCGTTCCCACGAGTAGAGAAAGACTTAACTAACTTAATAGGGCGCCATGTGTCATCAATAGTTGTTAGCAGTGTTCGTCTCGTGACTCACATTCCTCTCGTTTTCTATCTCCCCGTTCATCCCGTTCATTATAAATTAAATGTATTATTATTATTATTATCCCCCGTGTCTGTGTTCATACCGTCTGTTAACTACTGCCTTTCAGTCCAGGCATGGATCTGGGCTCCCTGTCCTCACGTGCCAGAACCTGTTGATCCTTCCTACGATCGTTCCAGTGGTTGTTTTTTTTCTACAGTGGGCTTGGTGTTTGTTGATTTTGACATCTGCTGGTGTACCGGACACCCTTAGCGGATTTTATATTTTGACATCCTCTGTGGATTTTTCGGCCGGACTACCGTCCGCTAGCCAAAAGCCGGAGCTGTGGTTAGAGACCGGAAAAGGTCTCGGCGGAATCCTGCTCTAAATTTAAAAGTGAATTTACCGCAAACGTCTTCACTTATGATACCACGTCCCATAGTCCATATGTACATAGGATTGTAATGTTATGCACATATACATATGGTAAAACCCAAACAACGGAAATTTTATTCTGAGAGCTTCATTAATGTGTCCCCCGTGCAACCCATAACAAAGGTTCCTACACCCCGTAGTTCACCCACTACTACAGCCATAACTACCTCGTTCCCGTGGCAACGAGATCTCATATCGTCCCCACGCCTTATCAAGTCGTAGCCACATGATAGTAAGTCGTTCTCACACCTTATTAAGACGTGGCCACCAGATCATTTATTTTCTTCAACGTCACCAGAGGAGATCCGCCCCATGCAGACTCACGCACGCATGAAATGTTCGGGTGGGCGTGTCTCCTCCCTGCCAACTTTGTTACAAAACACAAATGGAGAGCATGATGGCCTTGTGATAGACACTCCATTAGAATGACGAGCTGTGTGTCGCCCTCTGAGTGTGAAGATATTCAGTTATTCTAAATAATGCAGTTACAGCTGTGTGGATGCACCAAATATCTCCTAGCTGCAATCAGCTGAATTAAAATGAGTTTTTAAGTCACAGGTTCACACAAATAGTGGAGAACGGATCGTGTTTCAAAATCAAAACTAATTAGCCTATCCACTGATCTTACAACCCTGAAACAGCAGCGCAATGGGGAGGTGGTGATAAATGCACTTCAGCATTGCAGCCTGAAGCTTAACGTAAGCCTAAATTTAGACATTTAAAGAGATTTTTGTCTCAATTCTCACTCACAAAACTCACTCGAAAGTGAGTCGTTTCATGAAAGAAACAGACTACCATATTGAGACCAAGATTAACCTTCAAGGCTCAGACCCAGCATGACAATAAATCATTGGATAAGGTCATGCGTCCCCTATTGAGTCTATTGCACACAAGGTCATCAGACCTCATCTCTCAAGGGAATAGATAGTCCATGCAAACGGAGCCACTTGTCATGAGCATCCCCACAACTCTCCGCGTGACATCAGAGGTAGGATGGTATAACCTATTAAGAAGCCAATGTGAAACAGGACAAGGACAATGGTGTGCTAAGATGCTCTTACGTTATATGTTTCTATCTTTATCTTTATTACCCCGGTACAAGAGGTAAATATTATGCTGGCACTGCTTCTGTTTGTTTGATGGACTACTCAGAAAGTTAATACAATTTTTGATGTAATTCTTTGAGAGGTAAGGTGTGGCCTGTGAAAAAAGATTTTGATGGTGATTCAAATCATCATCTAGATCCAGAATAAGTATAGGAATTACAACACTTTTGCTCCTAACTTCACAGATAAGGCCTTCGGCTCTTGGACACCCCAATGAAATATACCGTAACTCAAATTCTAATCCGAACAGAGCCAAATCCACAGCACTGCACCAGTATCAGACTTAAGCCGGAGCCAAAAAGCTGGACAATTGGATGCTGCTGTTGTTAAAAAAATTTTATTTTGGGCAAATCCAGATTCATAATCATTTCTTTTTCTGTAATCTAACACATGGAATACCAAACAAATCGACTTGATCCTCTTTTGTGTGTTGTGATTTCTAATCCTCAAAACTGCCTGATTTAATTAAGGATGCCCATTGATATTGAAGTCATAGCTAATATTGTCCAAAAGATATGACAGAATGTCTAATCTCAAGCCGTGTTGTCATAATCATGTCACCCAACCCTTATTGTTACACTGACTTTGTACTGCAACTGCTTCACGTACAAAGTAGGACAATATCACTAAATCATGATCATAAGGTCATAGCCTTTGTTTTCTTAGAGAGCCCTGTGGTTCAGCATTCCAATGGTCACCATACTTGCCTCACAGAAAAACGGAGACCTGATTGTTTCCTGTTGGGTTCCTCCATGTTCGCCTTGTGTCTGCTGTGTGGTTCCCTCCACTGCTGAGACTACCTCCGATAGTCCAAAGACATGCCCTCTCGGTGAACAGATGGGAATCTTTAGGCCAATTTGTAAACCCTGTCCAGACTGTACACCACAACTCGTCTCTTGTCGTCTTGGATAGGCTCCAGCCCCCCCGTGATCCAGCAAAAGATATAGAAGATGGGATAAGTGAATAATAGGAGGGCCGTTGTGAGAATGCAGGATTGCATAAGTGGAACTGAAGCCGTGTAAATTGAGAGCATATTTTCATATCAAGTAATTACAGTGTAGGTCAGAATGGTAAACCGTGTTTGTTCTACACGCAGTCTTGAATTGGCAATTAAAAAACAATCAATATGGAGCCCCTGAGCAAACTTTTACTTGATGCTAGCGTCAAGGTAGGATTTCGTACAATATTTATGATACAGTCAGTCACCGATTGATTGGAACGGAATGTTTAACAATGCACTCAATTAACACTTTAAACTGACAAGAAAACATAAACACAATCCAAAAATGGTATTTCACCTAGAATTTACGATAATACCTTATAATGATGAGTTTAATATTTGCAAATATAATTCAAAAGAGGAAAAAATTAACAAAAGACAGACGCGTCGATACCACAGTATTAATAGTCTTGTAATTCAATGTATTCACATTACAACATCCACATAGTTCAGTTTGTGACAAATTCTAATGATCTTCAAATATATTCACTGTATGATACATAACTACCATTATAGGCACTTCCAATAAGTCTGGCAATATTGAAGCTACAGTATAGTGTCTAAATTACAAAATGGTAAAAATAAATAATGTATATCTAAAAGAGTTTTTATAGTTTTTAAAATTTCTTTACTGTACAGCATACATGTATATTGTACAAAATGGAGCATAAACCTGCAAGAACTTTAATTATTAAGCTTTCACAAATACTGTGTATTTGGATGTAGTCTTCCTGTGTAAATAATACATGTGGTAAGTGCAAGGTACTAGTGAGAAGAAAGCAACTATTTAATCATGTGTCAACTATATAAAAATACATCTCATATTTTTTTACATAATCATAAAGCTTGTTTGGTTCACTTTTATTAATCTTCAAAACCAATATCACAACTCAAATACAAATATTGAGTTAAAACTGCTCTGACGGGGGGGAAATGCATAAAAGGTCTCTCTAAAAGAACAAACACAATGGAGAGAAATGCACCCCCTCTAAAAATGAGAGATATTGTCTGATGAATGCTTTGCTACTGCTGCCAGTTAGGATGTGCAAGCTAAGTAGACGGCATATCAAAGAGGAAGCACAAGGACAAATATGCTATAGGACCGTCTGTGAATATTAATCTCAACTGAGTATATGAGAAGTATTCAAGGATGACTTAATGCATCCCTTTTCCCTTCATTATTTCACCCACCCCTACTCCTGATGAAAAGTAGCATCTCCCTCGATTAAGTGCCAGCCAAATACAGGACAGAATCACATTAGAGCGGCAATTGGAAGAACACACACACTCTCTCTGTCTCTCATACGCACACACACACAAACTGTATCTGTGTCAGTATACATTCACAATGCAAGGGCTTTGGTGAGTTTAAGTTGGAAGCTTGAAAAGAACCAAGAAGTGGAAGTTGTATCAGAATGTTCTCAGCAAATTTTTCAATAGCTGAAAACGTACCCATTGTGTCTGTAATGACTGCAGCTCATTAGTAATAACGGGTAAAAAACAGCGAACAGCAGGCGTGTTGTATGCAAGTGAGCATATATGATCCTTTGAAGCCAAAAAAATTGTTCTGACTCAGTGGCCTCCGACAAACCTGGTCTGATGTCGGCTCTAGGTTTAATGATTCTGGGTACTTCCTTTGCAATTATCCTGAACTTGTGTGGCCTGGACTGTAGCTGTTCTTCCTCCCCCTTCGCCATTGTAGCAGCAGTAAACAGGCCATTATAGACGCAGAGCGGTATTCACCACAGCTAGGAACATTGAGTATGTTAATACAGGATCTGCAAGGATGCAAGTACACGATGTTCTACATCTTTTCCAACAATGCCATTTTTCTGTCATACCTGAACAACAGTGCTATTCAGTTTCAAATAAATGAGATTGTGGAGGAGGGCAGCGGTGCAGCTTGAGATGAGATACTAGAGCGTACGATTTGGATATGCATGATAATGAGAAATAGGCAAGATTAGCAGTGGATAAGTCCTAACACTTGGTCTTGCTGCACTCACATGTGGCTTAACTGCAGTCAGGATCCACTGATGGTCTCTTATAGACTTTTCCAATGTAATTATGCATTAGTTAAGTAAAGTTGGGTGCTCAATCTCGGCAGGATATTTTGCATCTCGCTCAGAGTACTCCGCAACAGGACTTGTAATTGGTTTACCTCGTGGCTTTTTCTGGATCGAGAGTAAAGACTCATGTGACCTAGAGGCCGATGCTCTTAATAGTATTATCATGTTATGTGCAGTAATGTCATTATGTTCAATCAATTTTACAAGTCATGTTTTAGAGACGGTGCTTTATATCTTTTTTAGAAGCAATCTCTCAGCTATTTGCATGACTGATCTCAATAATTAAATGTCTGCTTTGATGATCATTGAAATGTATTCACTACTATTTTATTTTGGGTTAGCAAGAATCATTAAGGAAACATTGGAGAAATGATGTTTGATATAAGTATGTCATATCTGAGTAAAATCACATTGTGCCACTAATGTAATACTATTATTTTCAATAAAAATACAACAATACTACACAAAATATTAGAGCTGTTGTGGTGCAAACTGAATGATTGTATGCATGACAAATTACATGTTTCAGAGAATAAAATGGATTAAATAACAGCTGATGATTATTTCATACTAAACTTTCTTATGTGGAAGAAACAAAAATTGCTATGTGCCATGGCCATTAAGCCATCGTACTGGACTTTCACTTGCAGAATCCCTGGAGGATGAATGTCTCCCTGAGGACACAGGAGAATCAGTTCTACTGATAAAGATGTTATAGAATTTCAACAGTTGAGGTTTCCTGAGGGTTAAAGGTCAGCGTTATTTGCAGGTTTTATATGTTGAGGACCACAAAGTATAAAGTATAATGCAGCACACCAAGTCCAAACAGGTAGTCAGAGAGTCAAAAGTGGATAGAAAAGACTAAAGACATTTATGGTTAATCTGTCTATTCTACGTTGGATGATTATACATTTTATCTCTCCACCTGTCCCTTTTTGTCTTTTAAGATATGCCCTCTTGTCTGGGAGCTGTGTTTAGTGAACGCATGGCCACTTTTCTTTACCCTCACTTCTCCTGTCTTATCTTAGAGGTGGCTAGTGTATGCTCTATATACAGGTATTTCCCTTTTGATCGTGTATTCAGCACTGTTGTTTTTTCAGTGAAGGCCTCTGGACACGACAACATTTGAGGCAGTCATCCCTTTTTATGACCACTACATATAACTTGAGACCGGACACCAGAGATGGTGCAAATAACAGGTAATCTGCTAAACATGTCTATGTTGTCTGCAGAGGCATTGTGTATTGGAGCACACTATTTAAACACACAGACACGCACACACACACATACACACACAGATTGGAGCCTCATATCTCTACACCTCATATACATACCTCTATGGCTACACCTAATGGTATAAATTAATTCATTTGGCAACAAATAAAACAAAAGGAAATAAAATGCATAATTATTTGATTTTACATGCTAAAGCCTGTGGGAACTTTTGGCAGATGTTGAAAGGAAGAAAAACTCTTGCTAAAATTGAAACACAAGAAGAAATGACTCTGATGTCTATATATAATTGTATTCAGAAAATAATTATCTATAAATTGGCCGCTAATTTAAGCAGTCCTGTGTTACATTGGGCTGAGGTCCGTGCAATCAGTCTTCGTCTTCCCTTGACAGTAGGAAAAGAGTCCGTATCCCAAAGTACACAAAGAGTCCTGCATTGCAATGTGGAAAGCTCCTTTAAACATTTGGTGAAACCAAATATTCACAAACTGTGTAAAGCACAAATATTCACACCCTGTCTTTTCTGTATAGGCACACATTTCCCAAACATCTACAGTGTTGTGTCTAAGTGATGTGCTGGCAAAAACAGGAATAAGAAAACCAAGAAATACTTTGTCATGTCCTTTCTCTCTCCACCACTTCGTCATGTCTGTCACGCTTGGCTTATTTCATTGTGGCTCCCCTGGTTCCCCTGAAGGTTTGGAGTCTATCTGCGGAGACACAGTCAACTCTGGTTCCTCCACTCCTTCCTCCAGATGCTCTCCTTCTAGTAGCTCTTCTCTGCTGCCTGACTCCTCTTCCTCCTCATGAATGGCCAGGATTGGCTCAGCTACATTGTTTAAAAGGACAAAATCTGCTCCTTGGTTTTGTTTCTGGACCTCCTCTGCGATCACCTTCTTCCACATTTCATGGTTCTCCAGCAGATGCTGCGTGATTTGGCAGAAGACTTTCCTGCTCTTCTTAGAAGATGCTTTTTCTTGGAAAACAACGGAAATGACGTGATTAAAAACATCCTGGGGACCGATATTACACAAGTCTTCACTAATAATATTGACTTTAGTTTATTGTTCCACTTATAACGGCTCATAGCTTAAATTTAGAGCTTACGTGATGTTTCTGAGCTGGTGGAGGTGTCTTCTTCTGCAGTATCCTCTTCTTCCTCCTCCTCATTGTCCATGATCTCATGCTTATCTTCCTCCGGGTTGGGGTCCACCCAACGTCCTGGTATGAGGCAGGCTGAGTCGTAAGAGTTGCACAGTGGTCCCACGATGTGTGTGATGAACGACTCCTGGAGTTTGGCCAACTGTGGTGCTGCTCTGTCCATGTAGGGGCTGATGGGAAGTTCCAGGCTGGACTCCTCATCACCCTAAATAAAGCATGAAAGATATTTGGTAAAAAGATTACCGGTTGAATGAATGCCAAGACGTGGCATTATTAACATTTTTTTTACGTTTTATTCCAGAATAGAGAAGCATCAAGGACTTAGTCATTCAGCTGATGTGCATTAGAGGGGTCTATGCCTCCGTTCATAAATCTCTCAATTGATTTTTCAAAATCAAGGTAGGGCCGCGCAATTATAAGATTTTAAAGTACATTTACTTATCATTTTTCCTGAAGCCTGGATTAGTAATGGTGTTTACTGGACACATATGCACTGCTCCAAAGGAAATTACGGGAATACTTAAATCACAGATCGGTCCTCAATGAATGAAATATTCAAGTTAATTTATTTATTCAATTATTCGTAACAGCTTATCCTATTCAGGGTCAGAAATATCTTTATTGAATCACATTATATAATTCATTGAGAACAAGATGACATATGAACCATTCATGGAAACTGAAATCATAACTCCTTGAGAGCTGGACTCAAAATACATCAAAAATCAAAGTGAAAAACTGGAATCACTGGCTGATCCAACATTGAATTCATCATAACTCATAATGTGTCTCAGTGGTAGGTTTGGCTTCCATGGGCCTTGAAGCACTGCAGACAACATCTGGGCATGCTCTTGATGAGACAGAGCATGTTGTTCTGGGGCATTAGTGAGTTCCTGGAGAGTCTATGGTGCTACTTGGTGGTGTCTGATGCACCAATATGTAACATCCCAGAGGTTCTCAGGCTCTTGGTTTCAGGTCCGGGGAACATGAGGACCAGTCAATGGTATCAATACCTTGGTCATCCAGGAGCGGACTACAATCTATGGTCACATGACGCCGGGCGTTGTCCTGCACCAAGAGGAACCCAAGGTCCACTGCACCAGTGTGAGGTCTGACAGTGGGTCTGAGGAGTTCATCCTCGGCAGCCAGTAGAGAACCTGTCAACTCTGGTGTGGTCTGGCCAATGCCAATGGAACTACGAGTTGCTGAGCTGTGAGCACAGGTCCCGTGAGAGTATGTCATGCCCTCATGCCACCCTCATGGAGTCTTTTTCTGTCAGTCGGAAACACGCACACCAGTAGCCGCTGGAGGTAATTTTGTTGGGCTCTGACAGTGCTCCTCCTGTTCCTCCTCACACAACGGAGCAGATAGTGGTCTTGCTGGGTTGTTGCCCTTCCACAGTCATTTAATGCTCTCCAAGAGTAACGGCCATCTCCTAGTATCTCCTCCACGCCCTCGTAACTCTTCTTGTAGACACACTATACCTTCTTGTATCATACATAGGTCTGTGGTATAAATTAGAGTTGCTGGTTTGTTTTGTTGCTTTACAGCAAAGACAAAACTCTGATGGATGGTTGAGAGACGAGGTCTTCGCTCATTATTTTCACATGCAGAACAGTGTAAGTAAACTCTGTGATTGGTCAGGCAGTGGGTCAGGGAGCACTTGATTTCCTTTGAAGCACAGTGTTCAATGGGCCGGGAATTAAATATTGCATACATCACCATTTAATTAGAAACCACCTCCACAAAAGGGTCACAAATCAGTGTCCTTCAAGTGCTGGTCCCAAGCCCGGATAAATGGGAAGGCCAGTGTCAGGAAAGTCAACCTATGCCAAATAAATATGCGCAACACAAAATGGTAGCAGTCGAAAGAAGAAAAAGATGATCTTCATTTAATTCTTGGAGGCCAACTCAAAATCAAGAGCAACAGTCGATTAATGTGTGGCCCTGCTAATAAGGGAAAAGTTTGAGGTTGCTTTCATAACTGGAGCTGTTTGGTCCGCTTTAAACAAAGTAGGAATTGTTTCCTCGGTTGGTCCGGTTTGTTTGGGTTGGTGTGAAAAACATTTTGAACTCTGTTGCAGACGAGACAAGCAAACTCTGGTCCGCTTGATAACGAGGGTGTCTTCGTTACTGGTGTGCAAATTGGACAAAGTTGTAAATAAAACCAGGAAGTGGCAAGTATGTTATTAAATACGTTAAAATCCATATGAGTAACTTGCTCAGCGTCTGTGTAACCAGGACAACACGCCGAATGACCTATTCGCATGGGACTAGTTTAACCTGAGGACCTCCACGTGTTTTAGAAATTACACCCCCACGTCTGTTCTTCATGGAGTGCATTTGAATGGGCTAGGTGTCTATGTCTGTAAGTCTGTATCGCACTTAAATTTCCTATTATTATCCCCACAGATATGATGAAAGGGTCTGCTTAACACTCGCTGCTGCAACCAGCTAGGAGTGCCTGGAAGTCGCAGACGCACAGGGATTTTTGCGCAGGAGAGGCAGGGGTTCTGGAGGATGAACAGCCAGACAGGCAGGTGGTTGGAGATCGCCGATGAGATCACCGGATGTGAACCCAGCCGCCGCAACTTTTTAGCTTGGGACCTGTACGGTCTCCCGTACCTGCCTCAGCAGTGGATACAGAGCGCATTGGAGCGGCCTCATGATAACTGGACTCTCGGCTCCTGTGTTGATGAAGAATGCAGCGAACTGCATTAGTTAATGTGAATTGCAGGACACACCGATCATGGACATTTCTCCAACACCAGTTCAAAAATAGTATTTCAATTGTCCACCTCAGCTTCCATAATTAATGAAAGAGGCAGATAAAGCAGCAGAGGAAACAATAAATATGAATTCCACTCCAAATCCCTACATTCCCATTCGTACAGGACTGAAATAATCACCTGACCTCTTTGTTTGGTGAAAGGTTGTAGGTCATTTTCTGTGGAATTTGTACTTGACTATTTCTTCTTCTTCTTCTTCTTCTTGGTGTTAATTGGTTCACTACCGTCAGAGACAAGCAGTCACAACGGCTGCGTGACGTAGTTCATAAGGTTTGGTTCATTTGAAAAAGTTCAGTGTGAAAGCGAACCAGACAAGATGAAAGTGCAATAATGTTGTATCACAAGCCAATCAAACCGAGGCCCCGGACTATCAGGTGTTTGTTGTTTACTTCAGCAAGTGAAACCAAAGAAAATTATTTTTGGTACTTTTATATATATATGAAATGCAATAGATGAGAGAACCAAATAGTATAGGCTTCATTAAAAACTTAAATTAGATTGGAATTAAATTGGATTGCATGCATGACTTAAAAGCAACTGTCCTTTCCTCATCTCTATGGGATTAAAAAGACACGTCTATTCCCTGTATTTTTACAAAATAAAGCGTCACCACAATGCCAACACGATATCTTGTTAAGATTTCTTAACATGTAAGCAAACATGAATTAGCAGAGTAGGTTATGGCGTCCAACCATCAGCCTTGACAACTGTTTAAACAGAGGGTTGGAATTCAGAGGCCTCCCGAGGTTAGTTTTCACAAATGAACATGCTGTGTGTATAGGATGAACTGCATTGCTTTGCTGCTCTTTACAAGGCAGTGATTGGAGTCTGCTGCTGTACCTGAACGACAGTTGCCTGGGCACCCTCCTTACGTCACCATATCTAGAAGCACTGAAACGAATGCTTTTCAACGTCATGGAAAAGCATTTCCTCTGCAAGCCTTCCTTACTCTCTTTCTCTACTGATAGAGCTTGGAGTGGCTATAAAAAAAGTACTTTTGTCACCGATGAGGCAGCATAATAGTCTGTCCCTGACACTGAGGAAATTTGCACAGACTAGCAGCCATTCTATGCCAAGGGGATAAACTGTAACAAAGGTCAGTGAGGATGGCATTTGCCTAAGGGCATGAGTAGATGAGCTTGTTTCTCGCAGCAGCATTTTACAGTCAGCAGTCACTGTATTATATACATCTGTGTAATCTATATGTAATGCAATACTATTACTCCACCATAATGTTTATCTTTAGGATAAATAGAATGTTTGAAGGCCTAACTGTAGATAGACTAGAATGGTAAACAAAAGGTCTGGAACTATTTAATGCAGTACTGCACAAATGTTACATTTAACATTAGTTATGAACCTATGATAAACACAATTATACATTCTGACATGAACTAGACTTATTTAAAATGTTATTATGTAATTCAAAGTAGAGCTTTTGAATTGATTTGATGAAGATAGTGTAACAATGAGAGAGAAAGGCAGAGTTTGTATTAAAAATGAGGCCATGTTTGCACAGAAGGCTGACAATGGAACCAAACATATATTATGAGGCAGCCGTGAGAATCATTTGCATATTTTTACAGCAGACATTCTGAGTTATCTTTTGTGTTTCTGCAGTTCCCTGGGTTGATATGCAAATATCATATAAATTTGTAATGCAAAAGTTTCATAAGTAAGAGAACGGATACATGTGAAAGCTTTTCACAAAAGAAAACACTGCTCTGAATAGAAGTGCTGACATTATGAGACATATGAGAGAGACTGAATGACAAAATGCATTAAAGGGAGCAATACCAATCAAGCCTCCAATCCAAAGTCTACGGGGAGGAGAAAATAATGAAGGGAGGAATGCATTCCTGTTCTTTTACTTTCTCCTATGGGATTTGGGGAAAAAAGAATTTCAGAGTGTCACGTTCTGCTCTTCATCTTTATTTCATTTTGATTGAAAACCCTGAGAATTTAAAAAGTCAGAATAGGTTTTATATCCCTGCGTGCTGGAAGACGGAATACAAAAATCACTGTTTATGATCTATTTACTGAGAATCCCCACTAGACTAACCTGCAGCCTCTCAAATGACAGAGAGAGCCTTATGAAAATGTTCCATTATTAATTTAACAGATTATATTCATCACATACATGCTGAGTGGACGAGTAAGATTCCTTGTGCTATGCACATCATAACAACATATGACCATTTTATGCTATTTGGATCCACATTTTACAATTTATGAGATTTGTGTGAAGTTTTGTTAAGATAAGACAAGTAGTTTCAGTACCAAAATGATACGTTTTTTTTTTTATAACAACATAATAATAACAGAGTAACAATAATAAATTCTGCCTCTCCATACCTCTTGACTTCTGAACAGCTTGTTTGGGGCTTTTACACGAACCCCATTTGTTTCTTCAAGATATAAATCACGTAAACTGTAGCACTAATGAACAATTTTAACTTTAAAAATAATTTAAAGTGTGGTTTAAACAAATGTAACTCAAACAGGGGTTGATCCAGTTTATGTAGGATTCATTTTTCAGCTTCTGATTAATATACAGTCGGTGTTTATGGCAGTTGGATGGTGTCATGCAGTGATTCTTAAACTTTTTGTCAGCAATGGACCTACTGTGAATTACTCTTGGGTCCAAGAAACCCATGACCGACACAAAAAAATATATAGGTACAATTTCAGAATTAGAAAAAAATGTTTTTCTTATTATTTAACTTAATTTAAAGCCTTTTTTAATTTCAGACAACTCAGACTGTCTTCGATTCATGAAAAAAAAAATGTTATATATTTACTTCGGAGAATAAAGCTTTGATTAAAGTAAGAATAATACGTAAATTACCATTGAGCCCTAATTCTCTTACTTTAATTTTGGTTTGATTAAATGAATTATGGTAAAATTATTTGAGTAATCCTGCAAGACTGATATTTAAGATACACTCTGCAGTAACCCACAGTACCCCAGTGTTCCACATGGACCTTTTTGAGAAACACTGGTGTAATGTGTGGTATTAACTCAAAATATATTGTGCATGCTGCCGTGTTAATGGCGAGAAAAGGAAAGGTTATTAAGTAAAATGGTGTGTGTTAATTAATAATAATGGACAACAATGTTGTGGTTCAAAGCAATGAGCTATGTCAGACAAAACTCTTGAGGATCAAGTCAAAATTAACTTTGTCTTTTCATTTGATCTATGTAGAGCAAAAAAATATATAATATCCTTGATGGTTAGTGTTTTTAGATAATGAATGTAGTGCAGTGATACAAAATGAGTTAGTTATTATCGTATTTTGAGGAAAATTATTTTATGGATCAAACTGGCCGGCTGCGTCCTATTGGAATTCAGCGCCGTATACTCAAATAAGTTACTACTACTGTTCTGCATATCCCATTTTTCCTTTCTCATAACTGTTGGAAAATATCGCAGCTGATGGAAAAAATTTCTCTCCCTGCAGGAATTGCAGTCTAAGCTCCGCCCCTACTGAACAAATCATACTGTCAATCAAGCAATGTCTTTTCTGAGACGTTATACAATCAAAACTAAACACATCAGACTGATCAGCATATTGTTATATTGTTTGTGTCTTACAAATTCTAAATAAGAGGAAAAGTCTCTTAAGCGGAGGATAACGAGAACTATAAACTATAAACTATAAACTTCTACTGTCATTATACAGCAATAGAGCTCACTGTTAACATTTCTTTATACCATGCACCCTTTTCTTCTTTCTACGCATAAAGCTACATGAGATTTGCTTATAATATTCGGCGTTATTGATCATACACAGTACAAGTAGGATAAGTAACATAGATGTGGCTACCTTGGCTGGGGCCTCCCATTGGGCTCTGGAGCTACAACAGATGGATCTCACACATGATTTTAATACGATAAAATACTTTTGATTAAATAAATGTAAATATATACATTTTATGAAATAGTCAGACCAAATAAAGCAACACCATGGGATTTAAGTAAAGGATCTCCATTTGATCTCTGTGTCCTAGTTTTCTATCAGTCTTCATAGCTATATTCTCATTGTTGCACACTGTGTTTATAGGGTTATTTTATTTCATTTTGATGGGTTAGAATTTTTGTAAGTTGTGTTAACTTTCTTGCATTTATACTGAATTATTTTATTTTTTGTGAATTCTTCTTATATATATGTATATGACAAAGCAATGTGGCCCGCTGTGATAGATTAATAATGATGCATCAGACTGCATGTATTGACATGCTTTTATAATATGCAAATGAGACCTTCAATTGATATTTCTCAGGACACAGGCTTAACAGCTCTGCATTTTATTTTAGTTTGTTGCCTGTGTCATGGTTCTGTTATCTGTTGCTGTTACTTGTAGAGTCATTATAGCAAGTTTTAGAGTTCTGTTTCCTGTTTTATATTATAAAGGATTATTCCTAAAACTATTTTAATAAAATAAATGAATTTCAGACCCCTGATATGCGTTGCAATTTGTGTGACCTGTCAAGTATATCTAAAGTCTTAGACATCTACTTCCTGTTTAATATAATTGGCTGTGTCACAATGGCAACACGATTAACCAAAAACTTTAAATCTGCTCAGCCGTGCTTCATCAACTTTTCATGGCTTATCTGACCACATTTCATTTCTGTGGCATTGAGTTAGTCAAAGTTGATAGATGTATAGATGGATGGATGGATGGATGTATAGATAGATAGATAGATAGATGGATGGATGGATGTATAGGTAGATGTATAGTAAGTTAGATAGATAAATGATAGATGGATGGATGGATGGATGGATGCATGTATAGGTAGATGTATAGGTAGATGGATGGATGTATAGGTAGATGTATAGGTAGATAGATAAATGATAGATGTATGGATGTATGAATTGATGGATTTATACATCATGAGTGGTTTGGTAAAAATCAGACCATGCACAGTTGAGTTATGATGGCTTCAAGTTTAGTTGCGAGACATCAAAATATATAGTATAGATAGTATATATAGTATATATATATGTGTGTAAGTATATATATGTATGTATATATGCATATATATCAGAACACACAGCGGTCCAAGAGTTTTAAGTCCAAGCTGGAGACCTTTCACACACCTGTTCATAGAACTCGTTGACGATCCCTTCGGTCCACTGCAGATGCAGGTCCTTGTGCTTCAGAGGCCCGTTGATGTCGGCAAGTTTGATGCACATTTGACACACCAGCAACCTGTCATTTTCATTGGACCAATCGATGCCTGCAGATGGATCATCACCCACCTGATGGATCAACAAACAGACATGTTGTCATGTCACATGTCCAAACATGCGACACACTCTACATACCATTTGCAGATATAATGTAAATGTGATTCAGTTGATGGTATGCATAATGAATATGAGCAGACTTCTGGTCAGGTGTGCTTTTGTTTAAAAACGTTCCGTTTGTTTTCATTATTTTCAACTGGTTATGACTGCTTCCAGTTTTAGTAGGTCTACGGTTTTCAAAAATAATGATGCTGTTCTCTGTATTTCATAAGTCATCTTTTAAATACATGCCTTGTTTACTTTGATTCATTTTGAGGCTATTATTTGTAGTTCTGCTTGATTAGCGTTAGAACTGGAGAAGGTTATTCTCTCGACTCTCAATGTCTTATTATTATACCCTAATAACCCAAGATATCAAGTCTACTTCCCAGAAAGGTAATGTGCCTCTATGAAAAGCAGAGCAGGGTGCCATACAATGAGGCACCTTGTTGCGTTTACTGCCAAGCCAGTAAACTCAATACCAGCTGATGGTTCAAGGTTTTTTAGCGCTGCTACTTTACTAATACTCACAATGGAAAAATTCAAGTCCCTCAAATCCCCAGCCAACATTCTGTCCACACCTAAACTGTTCTTGAAAAGCTGCTGGGCGCTTTGTTTTGTTGACTTGAGCTTAACATAGTGCACATGCTGGAATGTTCTGTACAAACAGACCTGTTCCTTGAAAAGACACTGGACATTTCCCTTTAAATGAAGCTCTAGCGCTGAGGTAAAAAGAAAGCATTTATACCAAATACACTTGACTTATAGTCTAAAACTGCCACAAATTCATATTGTTTTTCCAAAGAGAAAACAATTTAACAATAATTAGAGCAATGTCAACGCCGACATTTATCTAAAATCATGAACCCCTAGAATTTAAGTTGAAGACAAGTAAACAAGTTTGAAAAAAATCACAATGCTGTTAAATCAACATGTCACAGGTTTCAAAAAGCCACATCAATAATCAGCTAAATTAACAGTTCTATGACTACCTTGGCATTGAACTCTGCCACAAAGTCAAAGTGCTTCTTCAGATCAGTGGCCAGTATGGCCTCAATGACCAGGAAACGGAACCGCTTGAACGCCACATGGTCCAGGTTGGCGAGGAAATTATAATCTGGATGTGACATGAAGAGGTTCCAGGCTGAGGCAGCGTGGTGATTTTCCAGGACGGATCGATCATTGTAGAGCACTGCCTGCAAAAACACAGACACGTAACATTCACATAAAAAAGTACACAAACTGCCAAATATACTGTAAATCCACACGTTGATGATGAGACATCTAAAAACATGTAATTGTTACTAGATTAAGGTACCTCACTTTGATTCTAATACTATTCTCTAGTAAAGTGGGAGTAGCATGAGTACCTGAGGGGCGCTGGTGGCCACAAGGAAAGCGTTGGTCCGACCTGGGTGGTCATAGTCATGCATTGCAGCAGCTACATAAAGGGCCATGAGCTCCAGAGCAGGTATGAGGCCTGACAGGCAACCATATCCGTCTTCTGACACAGTGTAGGTCTTGGAAACCAGGAAGCCCATATGACTGTGAGTTATTCCACTGTCGGAGTCTGGCCGCAAGGGAACATACAGAGTGAAGATTGGTGGGTGAGGAACACTATGGCACTTACAAAAAGGCACAGTTCTTTCATGTGCATACATGTGCACACACACGCACACACACACATACATACACAAGCATTAAATTCACTTATATGTGGATCAAAAGGGTTGGCTCTAGAAGGCACACAAAAGAGGTTAAGGGAATGAGTGTGAGAGGAAACTCTAATCAGCTCTCAATTTCATGTTGTTTTTAACTTTAATTGTGTTTTCTACTTAAAGGGAAGCACCAAAATGGAGTTCGATGAGGACATACACTCCTGCAGGCCTGATGATAATAATGAGGTGTCTCGCAGTAAGGCTTCAGGCAGATGAAAAATGGTAAATGATAAAATGGTGATGTTGCATATAGATAGTTGTTATGGTAGTATATAGTTTAACAATAAGTCCCAAAAACTAAATAAAAAGGTATTCACGTGTGATGTGTTCTTATGTAATAGCCTAACTTGATGTTGCCAACCACATACACACTGTGTATGTGTAATGGCGTACTGGACTCACCTGAGTCACTGGTAGAGCCGTGGTCATTGATGAGGCTGGGCAGACCAGGCACTGCCTGCGTGGTGAGGTACCAGACTGCATGAAGCACATCTGTGGCGTGGACCCTGTTGTGATCTGGGTCATGACAGAAAACGTGTCTGTTATATTCTCCACCAGGGTGCACTGTTCACCAACTCATGCTTCTTGTAGCGACATACAGTAAGGGCTGCATTTACTCAAAAGAGCATTGTAGTAAAAGAAAACAAAAAAACTATATGACATTTCCCTCTAGTGGCTGTTTTTTCTTGTTACAGTTGTGTAAAAGTTGATAGAACCAAACATACGCTTACATGGTATGTCTCTGTAACCATTTTCAAGGGCATGGAAGTAGTTCATGAATTCTTTTACAGGTATCTTGAAGGTCTCAAACAGGCCAGTGTCCTCAAAGAGCTTGTAGGAGACCTGAAACACAAGAATCAAATAATATGGGAATTTAATCACCCGGCCTGGATAACATCATACATTCTAGCAACATATCATACGTACAAGAGTCTTTAGGAGATAACATATGCCCCCAAGCCCTATCAAAAGTTCAAAATACTCCATTCCTTTGGTGAGTCTATCCTAATGTTCAGTATATTGTTAAGCATATATCCCCGTAAAGGATTTACCAACCTTAAAAATTAGGTTTCCACGGAGAAGTGAAATTAAATTACTTGTTGAAAGATCTAAATATTTTAAGACACAACTACTTATCAAAATTAATTTTCCTACGTTGACAAAGCTAGAATATATAGTTAGCAAGATGTCCTCCAGACAAAATGACCACCCTCAAAAGGGCCGCAATCAACATGTTCCCATGGACACCATGAAAAAATAAAAACTCCGCTGTGTAATATGTAGTTTATAAAATATGTCCAAGAAATGAAAACAGAGTGATGGAGGAAGCAATGACTATATCCCACTGTAAATGTTTGGTGTGCGGATACAAAGTGGAAATTATACATGCTGAGCTGGGAATTTTGCACTTCTATGCAAATAATCAATCTTTTTGTTGAGTTCTTCCAACTATTGCGTTTTTATTATTGGTGTTGTCTGATGTGCTCACCTGACTGAGGATTCGGCCACATTTCCCATTGGTCTTCTCCATCAAATTGAAGATGGGGAAGTTCCAATTGTTTAGCTGACTCATCAGAGGCTCTAAGTCCTCCATTATTAAAGGCTCGGGAGCCAGAATTGGTTTGTCCTGTGATAAAGAATGCCCACGATGTAAATAATGTTACCAGAGTTGCGTCGGGTGAACAGTGAATTTCTTGCCTTACCTCAGGAGGTAGTTGGTGGAGGAGGACATTCTGGGCAGTGTGTTTTCCATCCTCTACGTCCTCCTCTGTATGTGCTACATCACTGCTGTCACTGTGGTTGACTTCGTGGCTGCCGGTATCGTCTGATGACCCAACCACTTGGTCCTCTGCGTGTAAAAGAGAGAGCAGAGAAAGTCATGCTGTGGACTAAGGGAATCAAAAAATGATAATTTAATGATAAATCTTCTCCTGTGAATGATCTTCTAATCATCTAATTCTGCTTTTTTTATATTCTGAGATTGTAAAGTGCTCTGAGATAGTGAGAACTTTGGTTCACTAAAGCGGAGGATTCCTGTTACTTGTGCCCATTCCTAACACCCGATCTTGTCTTACAGTGTATGTGGTGGAATTCATTCTTTATACACTGCTTCGAGTTTGTATCATGTGAAAAACGTGTAGGTTTTTCTTTTAAATCCTGGATTTTTAACTGATTGCAGAATTCTGATGCAAAGAGGAGAATGGTGAAATATGTCTGGCCCTGTCGCTGTATACCAATTAACCTCAACATTATTTTCTCTGACAGGGGATTCAAAATAAGATTGATAATCCCATCAAAATCACACCAGTCAGTGGGTGAGATATAATAGGGAACTCCTGAATATTTCCTCCTTGGAGTTTATGTGTTGGAAGCGAGAAAAATAGGAAAGCATAGGATCTAAATGACTAAAAGGTCCAAATTGTGACGGCCAGACAGCTGGGTCAGAACATCTCCCTGTTTTTGGTGGTTGGTAGCTGCCAAAGTGGTCTTAAAAAGACAACAGGTGAACCAGTAACTGGGTTATGGGCACCAAAGATGGAGAGTAAAGGCTAACCTGGTATCTTATAGTATGGTGTCAGAAGACCCGGTTCGATGCTGAGTTGTATTAACAGCAACAATTTGACCATGAGAATATTAGGCAGGTGATTTTAATGTTATGGCTGTGTGTGATATTTAAACCAAACTCTGATGTTTGTCTTATAATTATCTTGATTCCATGTTCACAAAAGCATTAATATTGTTGTGTGCCCACGAACACTCTTCCAGCCCTCCATGGGGGTATTGGTTCTGAGCAGAGGAAGAAAGAGAGATGAGGTCATACCTGACCGTGGTATCCGTTCTGCCTTGTCTATAGAGCCCTCCCCATGGCTTAGTTTGATGTATGGTCTCCCACAGCTGCAGAGAAGAAGGGTTTAACAGGTTAGGGAGGAAGTGCTTAAAGGGGAAATGTTTCATTTAACTCCACGTCCCCTGCTGCATGTAGGTATATGTCAGGATCAGTACATTTCATTCATGTTTAATGGAACATTTTCAACATCAGCGTTAAAATCTGTACACTGAAAGAGTAAATGTAAAAAAAAATATCATATTAAG
The DNA here is from genome assembly GCA_037951165.1 of Lophius americanus. NCBI lineage: Eukaryota > Metazoa > Chordata > Actinopteri > Lophiiformes > Lophiidae > Lophius > Lophius americanus. Next base: position 1,086,533 of record JBBDHG010000009.1, read on the forward strand.
TTCAGTTTTATACTTTCATCCGACAAATATCTTCCCCGACGGGGACTCAATGCAGAATTTGAAGGTGGGGCCTAAAAATATTTAAAACTATTCTCTATGACCATTGCTTGATCATTCACACACTGCATATCTTTAGCACCCATTATCCATTTCATTAGATGCATCCATGTTTTTTATACCCCTTTATGTTTAAAAAAAAAATCTTAATCAGGTATTCAACGTTTCATTCATCCTTCTTACGTTTTTCCAGCGTAGTGTCGCAACAGACATTGCATTTCACTGTGAATAGGTTCAACACCTTAATTGCTATTTTAATGTTCTGGTTCAAGAATATTTACACTTACAACTAAAATCACAAAGGCAGTATCTTCTGACTTTGAGAATAAATGTAACTATTAAAAAATAAAATAAAATAGTAAATGAATTAAATCAAATTGTTTAAGTCAAGCATTTACCTAGTCCTTCATTTTAGAATCTAGCTCAATATTGCAGTTTCTCCAAATGTATCGTGGCTTTACTCAATGCAAGGTCATTTAATAACTGATATAAAATCAAGCTTTTTTGTGGGATGTTTCAGGTGGTCTATGGGGGCCCTGGTATCAGCAAGGCCTGCATAGCTGTCATTTAAATGGGGCCAGTTATGCATCTGAAGGAACCTTAGACAATCTTCTAGTCAGCTGCGACAATCTTTACCTTTGTAGGATGTTATTTAACCTTTTTCAAACTCTTGAGAATAAACCAACTAAATATATTAAGTCAGATTGCTAAAAATGACTCCCGACCCCAAAATCATAAGAAATTGTCACACTCGGGAGTGAACTGCAGGACAGTATATGTGTGTTTGTAGAAAGCAGGATGGCTGCAGCTGCGCCAGAGAGGTTGGAATAATGCCAACATCATCAATCCCACTTCGCTTTCTGACAAAGTGGTAGAAGTTAAGAAAAAAATTTCTGAGTGGGATCCCTGCTGAAATGTCCCAACATTGATCAAACGTTGTACCTTTAACTGAAAATATCCCTTACTTTTAATGGATGCACACATGAAGGCAATGCAAAAAGAAAGACTTTGAAGCAGGCGCTGTTATAAGTGACTCACTACAAACGGACCAATCCCTCTCAGAGCTTTGTGACATATCAGTGGGAGGAGCACTACTCCATCCAGTCTCGGATGAACATATTCACACTGTTGACTGCCTTACAAATCAAACAGAAAATATTATCTTTTGTGGAGGGAAACCTGAGCCGGCTTTTACTGGCTAGTTAGGTGCATGACGCTGTCTCGAGCTGCTCTCCACAGCTTTTCCATGTTTCTCCACTGAGGCCTCTGTCAGGCTGTAGGTGGTTCCAATTAAAATACCTCTGCCTAAATGTTGTAAGACCTGCCGTCTCAGGGCAGGAAATGCCTGCCGTTAGAGCATGGTGTCACAGGGAGCACAAAGGCCTGTAGTGTGTCTATCTCCTTCTGATAAATTGTTTCTTGAACGCTTTCGAGCTGTACCCACCCTGCCTAATGGTCTGGAGGCTCCAACAAAAGGAGTTCTGTTGTGATTGCATGGCCAGGTTGTGTAATGCCTAACAGGTGTGGAATATAAAATAGTTTGATAGTTTGGCGGGCGAACAGTGCATTATTGTAAGGGGATCTGGGCAGACAGCAGCGCTTGGCTTAAAAGGTTCTCTTTTAATGAAAGTTTAAAAACTGGCAGACACTCTCCCTATTCTGCTAATGCAGCAGAATAGCCCCAGCCACTGACATTGAGTCTTCAGGGCAAAATGCAAAAATAGAAGGCTGGCCATTTTCACTCGAGGGAGCTGTCAGTCATGTGTCAAGGGACTTTTATCACCAAAATCCCTTTCATGCTGTAACAGCAGTAAGCGGAGCAGTTACATTCATTTCCTGTCCCAGTGAGACAGAAAAACAAAAGACCTGCTCCTGTGTTCCTACTCAAAATACAAAATGGTGTTGAAGGGTAAATTTCTTTGAAATATCACAGTAAATATTTAATTCCAATAGCAATAACTGTGTTTTATTTTACAGTATGTTACGTGCTGCCAGGTACTTATTGTGATTTTGACAACCAGTTTTTTACAGTGTTTGGGAATAACTCCTCTGCTACAATCATGTCCTGTAAGTTTGATCATCATCACACATTATGGGTACATTTAAGATAGAGAATCATTCGGTCAAGATCAGCTAAGTCGATTTTAAATACAGAAAAAGAAAACAAAAGAAACATTGATCGGACATAAAAGTATAACCATTAACAAGGTGAAGTCAGAATAAAATTGATTATCTTCTTACAATGGCACTAATATTATTAGATTGGTGGTTTTAATGTTATGGCAGATTTCGCCTTATCTAAGTGCTCGAAGCGACAGAAAAGAACGATCAAAAACATGATTTTCAAAAGCGTATTAGGGCCACCTTGAAATATAAAAAAAATGGAATATTACAACAATAAAGTCGTAATTTTAAGACTACAAGAAGAAAGTTTTGCCCTACCACACACACACACACACACACACACACACACACACACACACACACACACAAACACACGTACAGCCTTCGATGCACATCACTCTGTTAATGAAGTAGTCAGATTACTTTAGGATCACTGTTTATGGTTAAGCCTCCATCTAAATAACGTGACGACTAAATCCGTCATCCGGCACCATCGTCTCCTCCAAAAAAGAGAGTTTTCCTCCAATTCTGTCGGGTTCTATCTTCTGAACAAACCCAGTTTTTTACGCAGCGTTTTCAATGTTCGGATACTTATGATCATGTTGTGTTTATCTGTCAAACGTTTGAATATAAATTGATTTGTTGTTCTGAAATATCATTCTGTCTGAAAATCTAGGTTTTCGTGGTGCTTTCATGCGCAGCCTCGGTCACCCCATCACCGCCCACTCAGCTCAAATCACCCACTCCATAATTTCTTCCGCCTCATCAGGTTCCAGGGTAATTTTGTGTACTTTGAAAGACTAAAACTTAACAGTTGAAAGTGCTTTCTTGCTTTAGCACCACTTTTTGCAATTTAAAGTACGGCCAAAGTGAATTGTCGAGAGTCAATTGGAGAAACAAAATGTCTCCTGTTCTCAGACATTCTCCAGTATGAACCGTAATCAAGGTAATTATCCTGCAAATGGGGAAATACTGCAAAAATGGCAAACCACCCTTCCCGACCCCCTTTCCCATGCTGCCTATCTTGATGTTTCAAGTCCTACACAGAGCTTTAACCGGCCGCTGCCCACTCTACTCCACTCTACTGTTTCCTCCTGCATTTGAGACTCAACCACTCACAGCGGGTTGACAGATTGCATTTGGTTCAAAGCCCAAATGGACAGTGTCCAAGCCATGATAAACACTGAACTCATTATTTCTGCTTCCAGTAATCTACCTTCTCTCTGGCCAAATGACGTGAAGACGATAACAGCACAGTGGCCGACGCGAAGGGAAATGGAAGATACTCAATCGCTCTCCTTTTTTTTTTGTCCTTTGCCAAATCTGTCAGATTAAAAGCTGATAAAGACACTTTGAACTTTGTGATATTATTTCTTAACAATGCGGATGAAATTATGAAAAAAGGTAGAAAGAGTTTATTTCCTAATTAAGACGGCTGAGATTTGTTAATGAAGCTGACTGAGGGTGATTGAAACCATGCTTTCATTTTCTCCCAGCCACCACTTCACATGTTATCCGGCTCCTTTCCTGTGTCTGTTTCTGCGTCTCCCTCTTCTGAGAGGACTTATTACATATCATGAATGATTGATGGCGTTTTGATTGATCTGTAAATAAAAGCATATACTACAGAAGTTTTTATCATGTCTCTATAGGGGCATAATACCTTATATAATTCGTACATTACAAAAACACTGTTGTCCTCCTGTATCCACCTTCTGGAAGGTAGTGGGTTTCTTTATAGATTTATGTTAAGCACCACGTTGTTGGCCTTCACTGTTTTTAAGTTAGACACTGAAACAGCTCATTTTAAATTTATGGCAGATACATTTCCAAAACAAAAAGTGTTACTCAGAGGAGAGCCCTGTCAGCAGGAGTAAAGCAAACTCAGGAAGTCTACTCTCAAGGTAGGTCTGTGTAACCCTTCCTGCCAGAAGACACTGCTTTGACAGTGTGTGTGAGTGTGAGTTTGAGTGTGTGTGTTAATTGTGAAGTTCTGGTGACTGGGGAGAGACCCAGGTGTTTGTTTGTACTCACACCACCATAAGTGGCCATAGCCGCGGCCTGCTGCTGGGCCAGACCGAGCTTTAGGCCCAGACGACAAGGCTTTGTGTACAGAAGCTGCTCAAAGTGCTTACATTTACAGAACTTGTTCAAGTATCACACTGCCATTTTGCAAACAGACCCAAACGAGCCAATTACAGATGCAGCCCGCGTGGTACGAGAGGATTCAAGACACAAAACATAGAGTAATGGGGCAGTATCGGACGGAGGAGGCTGCTAACAGTGAGACTAACTCAGTGCAGAAATATAATTGGGAACTTAATTGTGGTGCATCTTTTGGATTTTGGGTTTTCTGGTAATAATATCCTTTGCTGTCAAAGGTCAGAGGATAGTCAATAGAAAGAGGATTATCATTTGTATTATTATTATTATTATTATAATAGTATTATTATTATCATAGTATTATTATTATTATTATACTATTATTATTATATTAATATTATTATATTATTATTATTATTATTAATTATTATCATTATTATCATTATTATTATTATAGTATTATTATCATAGTATTATTATTATTATTATTATTATTATTATTATTATTATATTATTATTATTATTATTATTATTATTATTGTAATATTATTATAATTATTATTATTACTATTATTACCATCTCTATTATTGTTTCATGTTCCAGGTTGGATTGGTTTTATGTTGTTAATTATAGGAACTATTGTGATAGGTTTGGGTTGTTTCTGGTAGATTTAGACTTTTATCATACACTCATACACAATCATTTTGGTGGAATGAGGCTACATGAGCTACCTTTATTATATTTTAATATAACCTTCCAAGTGACTAGGTGTCATTCTTTAAGTGCCATCTTATCTGAAGTATGTCATTATTTTGACTGTATTTATATCTGGATCTGTAAATGAGAGTGAGAGTATAAACCGTACCAGTTACTAGTAATCAAGGACAGAATGTGAACAACTGATTTGCATTGCTGTGTCATCTCTTTCTGACACTGGCGATGATGACGGGGCTCAGCACATGCACAATCACATGCGAAAATTCCCAGTCATGTTGCATGACCACAAATTGGATATGTATAAGGTAAGATAAGATATACCTTTATTTGTCCCACAACTAGGAGATTTCCATCGTTACAGTCACAAAGTAAAATGAGCGGGAAACAATAGTGGGAAAGAAAATCAAAGGTACTGAGCAAATGCGAATCAGAGGAGGTATTAAAAAAATTCAAACAAATAAACAAAGGAGATATAAATACGAACACTATAGCAGAGTTATAAAAAAACAATTTAGGACCATTTGAGAAAGTGACTTGACTCTGATTTGAAAAGATCAGATTTCTTTCTTCATACATCCTTAAACAAATATATTCTCTGGTTGTCCGATCTTACGACCCTTCTGTTAAGTAAAAACCACTGCTGAGCAGGAACATCCATAAGACCATTTGCTGATGCTCTGAGCCAATGTTCTATTCAAGGTCACTCAGATATTCATGTTTGCCCTTTTTCAGCTTCAAGGTTGAAACGTTGAAATGTGTCTGCCTAGCATTTCCTGACAGATGCCACCGTAATTCAATTATCCATGTTATTCCGACTTCCCCTATCAGTGGTTATAATGTTATGGATGATGGATGTACACTTCCAAATAGTTTGTACGAAATAGTTGGAGTTGAAGCAGGCTGTTTCTGGTGTGTGTTTGAACATCTGGGATGTCTTTCTGAGCTTCTACTTCACATGAATAATTAAACTCCCGGCTGACCCTGGAGACAACAGACAAACGCTTTCATTCAATGTTTCAAAATCAAACAAACTATGACAAACTACGCACAACTAACTAAACACAAATGAAAACCATGAAGTAGAGACACACGGAACAATCATCTCTGAAGAGAGAGAGATGCTGAGAGGAGCCTGGCCTCCATTGGATGACTTTCAAGTCTTTGACACTATCGTAACAGGGGAGAAACGGAAAAGTTAGATGAAAGACGGAGAGACTCTCTCTTGTCGAGGCGTTATTTATATTTTAAGGACAGGGAGTACTTACTGTCTTGTACGGCTTGTGCACTCAAGTCATAAAACAAAAAAAAAAGAAAATCGTCTTCATGATACATCACATTCGAGCACACACGATCATGCACAGCTGAACAGTTTCAGGCGGAATTTACATTTTCCACCTCTTTTGAAATTCCGAAAAGAACCATAAATTTCCCGGGGCTGTTCAAAGATATTCCAAACACAACATCACCGCAATCACACAGTAATTGTAAAGAATGCAATCTCTGCACCGATCACAGTAAATAAAGCAGGAATATTTCACTTAGTAATCCTGACAAATAAATGCGAGCCTGTGTATACAGTAGATTTAAATGATCACTTGGTTAAACAAAAAAACAACAGGAACAAGAATCATTTTTTGTGATTTCAACAAGCTGGTATTGTAGTGTCCTTCTCAACAATGTTTCCCGCTGGAGATTCTCCATGTTCAAACTCCAGCATGAAAATATGTGTTTCATTCTTCCTTTTCAGGAAAAGCCATGAGGGCACACAGACTCAACAGAGCTGCACTTATCTTCATTCACCTGCATTTTACTTGCTATAACCGTCACACACACACACAGAAACCACATGCAGAAACACTTCTGAAGCACGATGCTTCTATGCAGTCTTAGTTTCGTGCAACCTCCTGCTCCTGTGTGCTGACAGTTGATCTTAGTTATTCAGGTTAATGCATTCGCCTGTGGGGCAGATTTCCATTCTGGCTCCCATTGCACACACATCCTTTCCAAATGGCTGCACCATTATTGTTCGCTCACGCTGATGTCTTTGGCGTGACTGCAGCCACACCGCTCTGAAAAGCAAACCTCGTCGGAGCGCAGTGTTACAGTGTGGTGGCCGCTATAGGAGTCCTCCTTAAAGCCTTTGTTTCACAGTGGGTTAAAACCAGTGGGACAATTTGGCACGGCAGGACGCAATTAGTATATTTAAACACAAAATTAAACACTAAATGTGCAACTGGAGCACCACTAAAAGTAAGTCTCTGAAGGACAGGAGGGTGTATGGGAGAGACACAATAAAGGAGAACATGAATGATCACTCCTTCAACTCTAGCTCAGGTACCTGCAGGTGAGTGTTTCATGGTAGGGTTTGATGCTGGCGCTGCGGTCCCTCCGGACGGGTCCAGGTTCGATGGTAGGCAGGCCTGTGGCAGAGGTGGTTGTGGTCCATGTGGAGGAGATCCTCCTCAGAAGACCAGGGTGGAGACTCCGCCTCAGACGCTACACACACACACAAACACACACATACACACACACAAATATAGTTAGAACCTCTGTGAAAAAAAAAATTCTCATAACTTTTTTTTCCATAAATTGATTTAATCGTCATCCATAATTGCAGATATTACAATGCATTGTAAATGAGTGTGAATATTTTTTTATAACACCTCTAGAAGTTACCCCAAAATCAGGATGTGACGTCACATTAATTTTTTTATACAGTGCATTTGTGGAGGTTTATTGCTCTGAGGGCTTTCCAGTTCAACATAAATCATCATCTTCAAAACGATAATTATTACTGGTTAATTATTCTATGAAATGTGTATGTGTGACATTTTTCAACCGATACTCCCTACTGTTCCGTTTTGATACGTGTTCCCTGATATTATAAACATGGATCAGACGATACAAATGTTTTTCCTGAATCTGCGGAATATAACTTTTCATAATTGTACATTTCTGATAATTATTGGCTGTAGGATATCAGTAGGCAGTTTGCCAGTGATGACCCCATGCTTTAGTATTTGATACAATGTCAGCTTTGCATTGCACAGATATATTTCATCATCATGACTCTGCCTATCATTTTCTTTTCATGTTCTCCGTCTTTTCCCTGTTTGTTTTTTCTATTTATCTGGCAGTCCCAGTCGCCTTTGCCCTCGTGATGCCTCCATCTGTTTGGGGCTATGCTGCATCTTGGCACATCACTACTAAACATAGCCGGTTATCTCTCTCTTTTACTCTCTGTCCTTTGCAGGGTGACCTAGAAAAGATCTGTTCTTAGAATCCTGAATGAGCCCATTCACAGCAGGACATCAAATGCTGAGAGCAGCACACACGCTTATGCTGCCAGCCCCCTTAATTGAACATTTTACCGACTTACGTTCACTTTGCTGTCTTTACCTCGACATTGATTCAATCTGTTTCAGTTTTAGCATGTGGTGAAGTTGCAGTTTAAGCACTCTGTGAGCATAAATGTGAATATACACATGCACAAACAGGTGCATACCACTGGCATTTACACACCTACAATTGCATGCGTGCAAATGTGTTTTTCCTGTGTACACTACATCAGCTTAAAAAATGCACTTCTGATTTATTACTGAAAAAATGTCTTCTATTTTTTATGACTATCCAGCACCGTACCTCCATTATTTAATGAACTGCCTGCAGGCACATACCACTGATAGAGAGGCATGATAGAAACCCTCACAATTCACTCGAAACAAGCCCATAGGGGCCATCTTTAAAAAAAAAAAAAATCAGTAAATTTCTTTCTGCTGTCAATGTTGACCCAAGTCGGCAGCTAGAATCATCTCTTGAATTGTTAATGAGAGGTAAATTAGATCAGATTCTGTCTCGTTTGTATAGTTTGTGCTCCTGATGCAGAGGCTCTTTTTACAGCATAGAAAACATGACCCTTGTTGGACAGAAAATGAGTATTGGAAAAGTAGTATGCACAACTATGGACTTCAAACTCTCAGCCAAGAGGCAATTAAGCAAAAGCAGGGGTTTCCACTCCTACACTAACCACCGCCACTTCTCCTATGATCGTCCTCCCAGAAAAGATTTCCCTTGGGAACAGAATCTTAATGAGTGCACCCTGACCGGCCACTCAACAGGCGCAGGTTGTCTTAGCTACTTTTACAAAGTCCATAAGGTGTAAAAACACACCTGTTAAATAAGTGATTGCCTGAATTGCTTGACAGCCATCAACCACCCTCCAGGGTCCGCTGCAGCCTTCCTCGGATCAATAAATACTTCTGTAATTGTGCCGGGGGTTCATATTTGTTGACACAACCGTGTCCATCTTTTTTACCTTTTAAGAGATGTGTTCATCTTCATCTAGCCTCTCCTCTTCTATGAGACTCACAAATACACATACACACTGTCTGGCTCGGCACATCTGTCATGTTGACACAGCTGTGGCTATGAAAGGGAGAACAGTGCTCGGAGCAATAGACGCGCTCTATTTTTCTTCACTCAACTCTATGAAAATACACTCCACCATTTGATGCTAAAAGCTCTGAGAGCAGAAAGCCCTCATTAGCTGAAACATGCGCTGAAATATTAACATGTGTGTGCTGGGTGCTATATAAATCATTTGGCTGTAATAAACCACACCTTACTCCCATCTAAGGATTATTTTCAACCATTTATAAAAACAAAATTCTACTTTTTCAGGCCATAACTTCTCGTGATTAACAATTCAAACTTTTGTATTTGGGTAAAATATGCTCACTATTCTGTGGACCTTCTGGTTCTGCATTCCAGTGAGATGTAAATCAGGGCACCTGGTCTCTCCTAATGGCCTTACCTTGTGGATAGATATCTTCTCTCCTTTCTCAGGCCCCTCTTCTGAGTCGGAGAGAGTGTAGGCATCGCTGGGGTTAAGAGGGGGAACAGGGCGTAGTCTGTGCAGAGGCTGGAACGTGAGCTGGGTTGTTAGCAGGTTGCTGACAGCCCGTAGAGAGGTACAGGTATTGGGGGGCAGAGAGGGGTCAGCCAGCAGGTCTGTGATTAGTCCGTGAGCTTCTCCCATCACCGCTATGTCCACCATGACAGTCGTGCCTGATGACTACAGAGAGAAAGAGTTGAGAGAAATAAATGTAGGTGATGCGGCTGTTAATGTGAGTTGACTGTAAAAGTTTTCACTGTAAATATTCAGCAAATTCATTGGCTGCAGTACTCGTATTTTTCCAGTTTCTAACTGTATTACTAAATAGTAATAGAGATAAACAGACTGTGCATTACTGTACTTACTTTACTTACTGTAAATTGACAATACAATATTGGTCATAGTGCTGCTAGTACATTCATTTAGGTACAGTATATAACTGAAACTTAATCTGCTGTATGTATTTTGGATTTAATAATTAAAGAGCATCACTGTAATGCTAAGACTAATATCGCATCTTACTTGTTTTGCTGATAACTCAAAATGCTGTATTTAAGCTAATATTCACCTAGTTACACAATGAGGCCAATAAGCAAAGCAAGTTGCCGCCTGTTCTTCAAGAGAGCACAACATCGGAGCGTGTGGCATTCAGGGGTCGGAGAGGTAACATTGGACTGACCAGAGTAAGCCAAAAAGCTGACTTTGTCAGACTGTATAATGAAGGTATACATTTATTTTACTCAGTGAGAGAAGTTTCCATGCCTTAACATGGAAAATTTACTTTTATATTTTCACATTTTTAGTTTCTCTCAATTTCCCATGATGATCTGCTGTGTACAGGTACATTCCTCTAAACATGGACTGTCTGACCATTGCATTTATACTGACTATTGCAATTTATAGCATGTCACATTGTGAAATCCATACAGTAAAATGCTGCTAATGTTTCCCTGTAAATCTACAGCAGTTTTTTTTTTTACAGAATTCATGCTAATTAGTGATTGGGCCTGATATAAGTTGATTCCTGAAGGCAGGCACGAAGAACACATATAGATAGATAGTATCAGTAATTCCAATGTGAGGACAAAATGGTCGGCATCTCTTAAGCTGCTTATCTTTCTACAACAGACCAGGAGATCATATTATACTGAAGTTATGCATTAGATTTTATTTTTGCATGTGGATTATTTCCTTACTTTCTCACTAAAAACATCTACTTAAATACAGTTGCTAAAAACAAGTCAGGGAAAACCAACACGGCACATGGTAAAACTAAAAAGTCGGTATCCAGATAAAAAAAACAATGGATAATGATTTCAGATCACCATAATCGGTGAATAACAGTGATGAAAGAAGAAACTTACATCAATCCACATAACATGATGGCCAGGGTCAGAACAACATTACTTATCTTGTTACAATAGCACCTGTCAGTTGTGGGATGTATAAGGTAGCAAGGGAACTTTGGACGTGCGTGAAGCAGGAAAAATAAGTAAGCAAAGGATCTGAGCAACTTTGACAGGGATCAAATAGTGATGGCCAAACGACTGGTTCAGTACTTCTTCAGAACTTCAGGTGTTATTGGGTGTTTTCGGTCTGGAGTGGGTAGTGCCTACCAAAAGTGATCTATGGGTTGCAGCTGGTGAACCAGTGACAGTGTCATGGGCGCACAGGGCTCATGCATGTGTAGCTAAAGTTATCCCCCATTTTATCTGATCCTAAAGATTAGATATTCTGAAAGCAATTAGTGCCAGTTCTAACAGAAAGGTGTCAGAACACACAGTATATTGTGCAGCTGTTTGGACCTACACAATGAGGGTAGGTAGTTTTAATATTATGGCTGATCGTATATATTATGTTAACAAAAACCTTATTCTCGATTCCTCAGCCCGTCCAGATCTCACCTTAAGATCTTTGCAATAACCCACTAACATCCACTGAAATGACTGGTGTGCAACTATCTCATCAACACCCCTATTTTTACTAGAAAATACTTTCAGAATAGTTATACTATATATACTGACTAGGAATGAAATGGTTAATCTAAGCTTTTCTACGTTTCTTTGTTGTTGTTTTTCAGACAATCTGAATTTTTTTCCTTACACATTTTAAGAGTGAGCATCTAATGAGGTGAATATAAGTGATACTCAGGGGCAGTTTTACCTCGTATGGCTAAATCCCAGGAAATCCTACAATTGCCCTTGCACTGAGCTGAGGATCTGGTCAATACATAAAACTTTTATGGAGTCACCTATTCTTTCTATAAAGACCGAGAAAGAGAAGAGGAATTGTAAAGCTGTAATCCTTAATGAACAGATTCATTATCAAAGTCCAGTCTATAACCTAGCCTCTGACTTCCCTCACACATCGACAACCACAGTATCTTTCTGATCGCCTGCTGCACAGCTTTGGAATTGTGAGCTGGTCTTTTTTTTTTATGGCAAAGTGAAAAGTTCATAACCTACTCTTAGTTACCGCAACTTGGGCGTTCGAACAAACAAACAACTAGACAAAGAGCAGTCCTGGCTGCGAGCAAATCTATCTAATGCTCACAAGTTCCCTTTCACCTCAAAGAATGTTATCAGATTCTTCTCACCCAATGTGTCATTCACTTTCACACCAGCTGCAAGGCATCCAGAATTATTCTGTTTGCATTGGCTAAATGGCAAATGGTTGATCTAAACAACATGTTTTAGCGCCTTTCATGCCTCTTCACTTGAAGGAAGTGTGAAAGTTTTGCGTTTTATTTTTCTAGTCACATCAAATTATTCATTGTATTTAAACAATTCCCGTGGGTCTGTAAAAATACAAAGGCCATATGTTCAACCGTTGTAAGGGCATTCCTTCATTACACGTGTTTAATGATGAATCTCTCGCATGACCAGTTTAAACCAAGATAACCGGGAAGACATCCTGTGGAACGACCGACGCGACGTATCTGGTAAGATTACCATTGACGCCTCTCATCCCTTTTCTTCCTCAACTCCTTCTCAGTCTGTCTTATGCTCTCCTCTCGTATATGCTTTCAGGGTAAGTTATAAACACCTGTCTTGCTCAGCTCATGCACGGGCAGATTTATTGGTTTGCTGAAAAAAGAAAAAAAAGGAGCTGGAAAACATCTAACTGGCCTCAGCATGAAACATGCCTGAATGAACAATCACACAAACTCAAGTGTAACTTCTACACACTTTATCCCGGGTTCTCATAGGGCTGCCCACTCAGAAACTGAATGAAAACATATTCATCATATGCTAAGATTAACAAACAGTGATGTTGGCAGACAAAAACACGAGCAGCAACTGACTATGCAGCACAGACACTCATGTGGACCCAAGTAAGAGCACCTTGCCAACAACAACAAGCGTCGTGTCCCAAAGCTTTTCTAACTCCGAACCCGGACATGAGTAGCCATAAAAGGGGAGGAAATGATGAATGTGCTGGGTTTGAATCTGCACTTAAAATCTCTAACTTGACATGAAAAGTTTGTTAGAACGTTCCAAGTCCATGGTTTTCATGGCAAAAATAAAACTTTCATTTGTGCTTTTTTGGACGGTAAAAAATACCTCCTGCCATGACCGAACAACACTGCAATGGTGAGAATGGAATAGTTTGGCATTTTGGGAAGTACATTTTTTATCGTAACGTCCAGGTTTGGACAAGAACAAAAAATTCACACCGTTTTTTCAAAGTCTGGCTCTGTTCTGAGCGTACAGGAACTGACTGCATGCACTTGAAAATCTCCATCATTAACATTTAACATTCAAGATGCAGGAGTGGTTTTGATCTACTCGTGTCATTCTTTGCAACTAAACAAATGAACTTATTTACAGACATGTCAAGTCACTGCCACATTATGCTGCGTTTCAGGCAGGGGGCTGGTTTTTGCAGGGATTGCTGAAGGGCAACGTAAAAGCTGGGTGACTTGTAGGGTAATACAGTACTACGTGAGATTTAGTTCAAAATTCATTTGAAAAATATCCACCATTCATAGTGTAATTGTTAACTGCCATAAATTTTCAAACAATAAATGCAATCGTGTTCACGAGCTGCATCTTGGGAGCGATACTGCGGAATCATGGCGAACAACATTCAGATAAGGTTTGAAGAGAAAGTTGAAATGTAGTATCGGGAAAATGTTTCAGTGGGATTTACTAGCTGCAATCCAACTAAAGTCCAACTCCAAAACTCTCTGTTCATCATTTTCAGCCTTGCTCTTGACACCTCAGCCCGTCCAGATCACCACTAAAGGTCTTTCCAATAACCCCCTAACATCCACTGAAATGACTGTTGTATAACTATGCCATCAAATCCCCTGCTTTTTTTTTGAAAATACCTTCTGAATGGTTATTCACTATACTGACTAGGCATGAAAGGGTTGATTTAAGCTTTTCTACGTTTATTTGTTGTTTTCTTGTTGTTGTTTTTTCAGACAATCGGAATTTTTTTCAATACAAAATTTAAGAGTGATCATCTAATGAGGTAAATTAATGTAATACTAAGGGGCAGTTTTAGCTCGTATGGTTAAATCCCAAAAAATCCCACTAACCTTGATCTGACCTCAGGATCTTGTCGATACATAAAACTTTTAAGGAGTCAACTATTACCTGATTTGTGTTAGAATTGTGATACATTTGATGCAACCTACACATATTATTATGATGATGTGTAATTAAATCCAATATTTGTTCCTGTTGGACAGAAAATGGAATAATGTCAACCCATGGGTCACAGCAAAGCGAACAACACAGCATTACACACAGATAAGTGTGCATGATCCCCGGTCCAAACCCGACTCGGGCCTTTCCTGATGTGTACAAGCCTTGAACATATTTTTTAGATATCTGTCCGATTCCGGGCGTTCCGATGGGCCCAGTTATACTTTGGTTGGATATGCACACGTCTATAGAAATGATACGATGAAAGGGAATGAGACATTCTGATCTAATGAAGACAGATATGTGCAAACGGGCGAGAAGGACATCAGATGTTTCTTGGTATTTCTGTCCCCCGTGAACATAACGATCGTTCAATTACCTTCTACACTTTGCCGACCCCCCCCATGTCCCACCTCTGACAGTGGATTCCTCTCTGCAGGGAGTAACCTGCTCACAGACAAGAAGGGTGCACACTCAGACAGGCTCAATCAACACAATTGTTGACATTATGATTAACATGACATGAATAATTGATCAAATAGATCAATATGTGTTTAAAGAGGGAGTCAGAAGATATAATATAGGTTAGTCAAAATTCCTCTGGAAAAAATAAGCAGGCCCATTGATTTACCTAACCCGGCCCATTTAACACAAATGTGTGTGAGATTGAGCCAGGCTTACATTTGATCAATGTGACTATCAGCATCAATAAAGTGTTTTATGACCCCTGAATAAGCCAAGCCATGAACTTTATGTTTTGACATTTTAGCACTAATAACAGCAATGTGCATGATCAATGGTCTTAATTGCATACGTGAGCACAGTTTGGAACAGAGCGTCAATAGACATTCCATAGATTAACACCCGCGCAGAAGTTCATGTAAACCAAACCGAGGGCCAGTCAAAACAAACCAGGAATCACTCCTGAAGAGTGAAAAGCTGTTTGTCCATACAGCGTCTCTGCTCTCAAGGACCTACTCAGCTATGTGTGTAGTTAAAGTCACAGTGACATACACCAAACGTTGACCATATAATTGCAGATTAGAGCTGGAATCTGAATATTGCACCAGACTACAAAACATTTGATACTAAAGCTCACGCATGTTGTGTGTTATTGACCAATAACTAAAATCTATCCATGCTATGACAGAAAATACATAAATCATACTGAAAATAATCATGCAGCATCAATATTTGCGTCCAGGAATTCTGATGTTTGTGTTGGAACAAAAATGTACATTTTTCATGTAAAACAAACCTCATCATAAAAAAATCTGTGGAGCGTTGCAGAGAAATATGTATTGCTGTAGCTCTTATTGTGTTCACATTTTTTTCCATGAAAAAAGACGGATAAAAGGCATTTGGTGCAACCAACAATGTGCTGATCCTTCGGTCTAGTCCTGGTTATTAATGGGATACACTGTCATAGAGGTCACATTTTTGTTTTTTTTGGTATGGTGTCTTTCATCTACTTGTAACCCCTTGGCTCAGTCATCTAAACATGCAGTCCTCTAAGCCTCTACTAAAAAGCCTCTAGTGATATGTAGACTTCTTAAAATTGTGCAATGGTGAGACTGTAATGAATCCCACAGGAGAGCCACAGACTGAACAAAGGTCTCAGGGGCCTACTGTGGAAAGAGCGGTATTTGACTCCATTAGAAAACATGTTTTAATTCTGTCAGTAAGACCGGATCTTCATAAGGCTTACAGACAAACACACGGAATTGCTTGTTTTCCTGTTAATTCTTCATAAACTCCTCACACCGTTGGAAATGCAGCAGTGTGCTGAACAAAAAGCTTTCGATTATTTTTTTCTGAGTTTGATTTGATTTTACTAGACCTTTAAAAAATCATTGTCACGCAGTTTTCTGTTTCAGAGGCAGTAGATTTTGCGTAATGGACCCGATTACATCATCAAAATGGATTAGGGGAACAGGAGCCTCGTAGATGGCAATATTCTCGATTAAGAATAACAGAGAAGGGGTACGCCCACACCCATCGCTCCTTGCCTCAGCTCCAACACCCAAAACTACACCCAGCAACACTTCCTCAAAAACCCATTGGCCCAAACTACGACCAGACTCCCCTCAGAAGCCCTCCATCAGCTCATACTGGAGCCATGCCGAGCCAGGTCCTCTGATGCAGCCAGGATACAATTACAAACTATTACATATTTTATTAAAAGGGCGTGTGTTGGGGGAGACGGGGCGATCAAAACAAAACAAAAAAGTATAAATGCCTCATTAAAGATTTACTGGGAAAGGTCAAATCAATTGACCCCGAACATGTAGCCATCTCATCTCCAAGGAGAGCCTTGTTTTTCCTCCAACATATTCCAGGGTGCTTGATTCCAGCAAGGAAGCCAGCTATCATTAAAACAGCAGAGACAGAGAGGAGAGAACAGAGCAAACAAAAGGGATGCATGAGGCAAAACAGATGGCTCATGCGTAAAGGATAAACGAGTGGGGATTTACCGTCCAACAGTGGTTAAACATATATCTATCATCAGCACTACAGCGGGCATGGTCAGAAGTTTAAAGTTGCACTTACTGCGCAGGCATACTATAAATAAGATGTTAAAATGTTGAAGTTATCAGCATCAGCTCAGAGGTGTTGTGCTGTTACATGTCATAAAAAGGAGTTTTGCTTGAGCCTTATTATCATTTGTGAAAGATGCGATTATTTCTCAGGCAGAGGGCAGTCAAGTTTTGCCACAGGACATAATTTAATGATAAATATGATACTAGACTGTCATGTTGGTACCAACAGGAAAAAGGGCAGTGATCTTTTTCAACTACCCAACCCACAGCTAAAGAAAGTGTTTGAAGTGCACACAGTTATTTTGAGAAATCTTCAACGTGACTGCAATGTCATGGCTTGTCTGCCTCACAGACCACTCTTCTAGCCTGTCTGTAATTTAGAATAACAGTCACAAGATCCGGGCCTACAAGCACTCTTTTCTCTGATAATCTTCCTGGGTAAAGTTCCAAAACCAATGTGTTTTTCAAGTCGTATACAAATATTTAAACAGCTCTTTCCATACATAACTTCACTGTCAATTCCTAAGCTAAAACATCCATGGCAAGCTTAAGACGGGGAAAAAAAGAGGTGGTTAGGAAAATGAGCCTGCTAATATGTGCATGTTGGCGAATATGACACAGTGGAGATTAATCAAATGCTCTGGTCACCGGCTAAAGAGCGAAGTGTGTGATTTACACACTCAAGGTGCCATGCACACCATACCGGAGTGCTGCAGACCTCTCCCACCTACAACACAGTCCAAGAAAGCAGAGCCAAGGGAAAATAGCCACGAGATGGAAAGGGTTGCCAACATAAGCCTCAACTTCTCACACGTCTTGTCAGTCTCTAGACTATTACAGGATTCCACGGACGAACGCGTTCGACCAATCCAAATAAAAAAGTCTGACCTGACCACCGACTCTAAATTCCAGCTTACGAAATGCATCAATCAAAATTATGTGTTTGCCTACCAACCCCGCATAGCATGGATAATATTTCAGGGGGGTTGCATTCTATTTGAACATCGGTCCACTCTGATTCTCTCCAAACCACATTTGTTAGCATTTATTGTTACTCAAGTACAGACAATCGGTCTATTTATTCACTGACCTGATACGCCTGATACGCGTGATATACCTGAGAACGCACAGCCTAGAGCATACACACACACACACACACACACACACACACACACACACACACACACACACACATACACACACACACACACACACACACACTGTATATGACCATGCCATCACCAAGGGTGTGGTTTGTTCTTCTTGTACTCCAGAGCACTGCCCTGTGGCTCTGCTTTAGACCAATACATCGATTCCTAAACATCCGCGTGCACACACACAGACACACTCACACACACACACACACACACACACACACACACACACAAACATACACACACACACACACAAACACGCAAACACACACATTCACATTAAACGTGGGAAATCTCATGGATGTGGCTGTGTGTATCTGCCCTCTGCAAATTGTGCCCTCTGTGACGAGTTATTGTAGTTTCAATTTCCTGGCCTTTAATGGCTTGTGCAGAGCCTCACTGCCAAATCACTGCCACAGCGTCCTTTAAACTCACAGAGTACAACCAGGGCTCTGGTGGGAAGTGACACCTCTGGACATGCTGTTTAACCACAGCTGAATGAGTGAGTGAACAGGCCTGTTAGTGGTAGGACTTCTGCCATTTGCGTCATTTATAAGGTGTGTGTGGGCTGAGACAGAGATCAGGGTGCTAGTTATTATGAGAGTTTTTGTGTTTTCCTGTCAGCTGTGTGTTATTATTGTTATTATTGGTGCGTACAGTTCTGACCTGTGATCCTCTGGAGCCTCTCTTGTGGTCCCAATCGGAGCGGGGGAACATCTGTTAGAAACAGAGACAGAGACATTCTCAAACCACAGTGCTGAACATCCTGTTTCTGCAAGAGTCCTACTACATGCCTGCTCACAGAGACGACACCACAATGGAGATATAAAGTGATGGAAAATGAGTGTTGGTGCAAAGATTCAAAGAAGTGTGAGTGGGATTGGAATTGTTCATGAATACAAAAATGGGTTTTGTCTTTTTTTTTTTAAACTTTCCATTAAAAACACAAATCTAATGTTATTTAAAAGACAGATTTGGTTTGATTAAGCTCTCAACATCAGCTAAAAGGGCTAGCGGAGGGTCAGGATAATAACACTGGCTAATTATTTTCTGGAGAGATTGACTGAATGGATCACTACATTTCTGTCGATGATCTTGGGTGAAAACGTTGTAGGAGTCACCATCTAACATTCCCACCTCTGCTCCAGCTTTCTGGAACTCCGAGGGATGGAGAAACACAGCATATCGTTGTGACAAATTGCTTCAGCACACAGTGAGGAGAGGGGCTGAGCCTGAGAGCCAAACTGATAATTCACATGTAATCTACTGTGTCAGTGGTGTTCATTGGATTTTGTCACGCAGTGAGTGGAAACACTGGGAGAATGGCGGGCCTCGGTCTCAGTGTTGTTTCTGTTTTCCCACATTGCTGCTTAATTCCAAACTAACATAATATATATAAAAGTGAATTATTACGCCTTTTGGTGGATTAGATTAGTTTGCCCTTTCTTGAAAGAAAAAAATGTGTTCAAAGTAGTAGTAGTAGCAGTGTCCTGGCTTAATGTAGTAATCAATGGAACTCAGTGTCAGCACACTCACAAAAACTATAAAATGATATCATCCCGTGAGAATACCGACATTTTACTGCTGGATCTAGTAAATCACTCATGTTTGACCTTTCAATGTACCTGAGATTATCAGCTAATTAAGTCAATCGTAAGAAAAAGAAACACACACACACGTTAGGGATAGTCTTTATAATCTTCAAACAATTTACTAGGAAGTGGTTTAAGAATATATCAGTGGTGGGCCATGGACTTTCCACCCTGGCCTTCATTGTTAAATTAAATGAAGCTGCCTTCAGAAAACTACACCGTCATACTACTGACTACTCATGTCATACTAGAACACTGTGCTCCCAGCATGCAGGGTTACTTGTAGTCCCTAGCGTCTACAGTAGTAGAATGGGAGCCAGAGCGTTCAGCCATCAGGCTCCTCTCCCGAGGAACCATCTCCCAATCTCGGATCTCGGTTCAGGGGGCAAAAACCCTCTCTACATTTAAAAGTACGCTTAAAACTTTCCTTTATGATAAAGTTTATAATTAAGGCTAGCATTAACTAGCTCTTAGCTATGCTGCTATATGTTTAGACTGCTAGGGGATCTCCCATGATGCACTGAGCTTTTTTTCTTCCTCTTTCACTATCCCTCTTTATAAACACCTCTCACTTTAATGCAGTTTACTGGAGTAATGCATGTTACTGGATTAATGCATTTTAGTGGATTAATGCATGTTTCTGGATTAATGCATGTTACTGGATTAATGCATGTTACTGGATTAATGCATGTTACTGGATTAATGCATGTTACTGGATTAATGCATGTTACTGGATTAATGCATGTTACTGGATTAATGCATGTTAGTGAATTAATGCATGTTAGTGGATTAATGCATGTTACTGGATTAATGCATGTTACTGGATTAATGCATGTTACTGGATTAATGCATGTTACTGGATTAATGCATGTTAGTGGATTAATGCATGTTTCTGGATTAATGCATGTTACTGGATTAATGCATGTTACTGGATTAATGCATGTTACTGGATTAATGCATGTTAGTGGATTAATGCATGTTAGTGGATTAATGCATGTTAGTGAATTAATGCATGTTACTGGATTAATGCATGTTAATGGATTAATGCATGTTACTGGATTAATGCATGTTACTGGATTAATGCATGTTAGTGAATTAATGCATGTTACTGGATTAATGCATGTTAATGGATTAATGCATGTTACTGGAATAATGCATGTTAATGGATTAATGCATGTTACTGGATTATTGCATGTTACTAACTTGACTTCTTCCCTGGAGTCTTTGTGTTTCTCACCCTGCAAGGCCACATGGTTGGTGACTGCATCTGCTGCTGCGAACCTGCTCGATGTCCACTGATTTCAAGATGCTCATGACACTGATTACTATTATTATTATTATTATTATTAATATTATTATTATTATTATTATTATTATTATTATTATTATTATTGTATAGTATTTCTCCTATCATGTACATAATGTATCATGTACCTAATGCTACAATGATACCATTAATGTTATTATCAACCTGGGATCCCTGCTGCTGCCGAGGTTTCTGCCCGTTAAAAGGCAGTTTTTTCCTCGCCACTGTCGCCGAGTGCTTGCTCACGGAGGAATTTGTTCGGTTCTATGTAGATAATTATATAAAGAGTTTGGACTAAACCTGCTCTTTCTGGAAAGTACCTTGAGACAACTGTTGTTGTGAATTGGCGCTATATGAATAAAGATTGATTTATTGATTGATTGATACGTGTCCTCATAATCAAAGAGACAGTAGCATTAATCTAGAGACAAAAAGTGATTAAATTGAGGTTCTACTCCTTTGAAGGATGTACACTTACTGCACAGACACATACTGAAAACATCAAGGATGTACCACACATATGCAAAAGGACATGATGCAAATATAAAATATAGATCTACAAATATATAGATTGCATATATCTCAAATAACTTTCGTTACTAAATAAGAGACTCTTGACAACCAATCACATTTCATCATACTGTCACCAAGAAAGTAACGATTCCATAAAATGTAAATAGTTCAATCAGGATTCAATAGGATTTCCTCATAGACTCCAGCCAAGCTGCTTGGCATAAACATACAAGCCCCAATGCACCCTGGCACCACCAGAACACTGAATCTGGTCATCATTCACACCACAACAGCAACAACCTTCTAAAGCAAACAATTATCAACAGCTATTTCAGATACATCCGAATCCATTAGACTCAACAAAGCTGTTCATCATATGAAGACAAAAACAACTTCATGACATGGACTTTTAGGACACCGGTATATCTCAGTTCTGTTATAAGATCTTCCTCCTCAAATAAATTTATTTTGTCTTAAAGCTGAAAATGATGCTGGACAGAGGCAGTAGATTTGAGAGGGGCCGCCTTCCGCATTCATAATAATGACACAGGAACTAACATGACTAATTCAAAATGGGATTTCTTCAAAAATATGACAATCAACAAAAACGTCCCATTTGTTTTTACCAGAAAAGGAATCAAATAAAAGTTTGAGGTCTCAGAATAGTTTTTTTTAACTTGGAGACCTCTGATTAATGCAGCCAGGGAGACATAAAACGATGTTAATATACGGATGTGAATAAACCATTCACATTACATGTAATGTTTATTGAATTATGAAAATTTAATTTTCTGATTCTGACAATTTTAAGAACATCAAAGGAGGCAAGGAATTCCTGTGAGCAACTGGAATTACAATGTTTGAATATCGAGTATCTTTTAGGTATTGACTTTGACTGTGTTTATGAAATGTTTAGCACACTTTCGGTTATGTTCGAGGGGTTTTAACCTTCATCCTTGGGTCAAGGTCCTAGCTGCAGTGACGGCTGCTCCACGGAACGTGGTGACCATTACGGTAAGCAAGAGCGGTCACCATCACAACAATCAGTTATTAATCCCAGCATCATCATTCTCACATCCACCATTTTCTAACTTGAAGACTGCAGCCATGAAGAACTCAGATTTTCCGATCAACTTCACAATTGTATCTGCGAGCCAGATTAAAGCTCCTTCAAGCATGAACAAACCTTCTCATGCGTTAAAATAACCACACTATATAGAGTAGTCAAGCAATCAGCTGTAAAAGACTCATGTAAGATATATAAATGACTCTGAATGATAGTATCAGCCAGCCAGAGAGCTGTTTATATTATTCTTTACTGCTGCTCTTTGCGCTGCCTACAGGGTTTTGCTTTTACAGTGTAGGAGCCAGCAGCTGCTTTTCCATAGTCCTGATGGAGTACTGCTCCATCAGAAGGTCCTCCTATCAGTAAGGGCTCTTGAGGCTCTGCATAAACATTTTTTAGGTCTTACGATCTCACCAAACCTTTCATCTCCATACTCTGAGAGACAGACTCTGACTGCATAAAAGTGTACAAGCAGCTTTTTGATGTGCCAAAATAGAAAGAAAAAAAAAACCCACATCAAATTAGAGCTGAGCTTATCATTTGTGTGCCATGGATAACGTCCTGCAAAAAGTGACTTAACAGACCAAAGTAGGGTTCAGTTCTTCTTAGACAAACAAATGCTCAAACAATTTGATTGAACAAATAAAATTGAGCGGTGTCCTACTTACTGGAACTAAACAGTGTATTTTTTTTTTAAAAGAAGAACTGTAAATCATTTAACAAAAGCTTGTTTTTAGCGCGTTCAAAAAGTCCTTCAAACCACATGTGTTAAAATAAACAAGGAATTTTATACATAAACATTATCATCATCATCATCATCATCATCATCATCATCATCATCATCATCATCATCATCATCATCAAAAAGCATCAATGTCAGTGAGAAGAGTTAAAAGAGAGAAGAATAAGCAGGGTTAAATTATCGTTGAAAACAAAAGTATAACAAAACAAAGCCAGTTAGTCCTTTGGAATCAAGGCTAATGAAAGACATGAAAATCAAAAAGTCCTGTTCAAGCTTTATGGCCTTGTTTTTCTTCAGAAGGACGGACAAACACAGGCTATGGTTTCACTTCAAACATGTGACACTCTACTGCCAATATTATGTCTGAAAAGGTGAAACCACACATGAATGATTTCTTAGATATCTCCTTGCTGTTCATGGACACTGTCCAGGCAGGATGACCGAGTCAAGCAGTAAAATTTCCTAATGGATTTGTTTTTGTCCAAAAGTTCCCGTGCACCCACTTGGAAAAATAACAACTATGTAGAAGTTATACACTCCGTTTGATCTTCTGCAAGATTCATTATGACGCCCCATAACTCGTAGTGAATCTGGTGTAGGAGGGGCTCTCTATCAATTACAACAGTAGTCGGGATTCATAAAAGACTTAAGGACGCCTTTGAGAGACAAAAATGCTTTATTGGATATCAAACAATATTTATATTATGACAACTGACTTGTGAATTTAGATTGACATTGTTTTTATAGTTAAAGGTCACTGGTCAGAGGGTGGGATATATCAATACATTGGTGTTTTAAAATGTATTTCTGAATTTGAAGAGCACTTCCCATTTCTTCCATTGGGATGACTGTCCTTTAAAACAGATTTAACGCTGATGATCTGTTTTCATTAGCTGGTCTCTTTGAAACATCTTTCAGTAGGTCCCTTACTTAAACTATTGTCAGGCATTGTCAATCTCAGCATGGGGTTTTCAGGTGGTGAACGGACACAGCTGCTCTCTCTCCAGGTTTTGAAACATCTGTTTGATTCCTGCTTTCATGAAAATGCTGAGGACATGAATGAACAATATAAATGTGTGTGTCATTCCAGGACAAATGTTCCGGCTACCGTTCATAACCTACAAATCTCAGTGTTGGCAGTTTACTTTGGATCTATGAATGCTGTACATAGTGAGGTTTGTAGAACATTCAGAGTCGTAAAGAGATTTGTCCTGGAACCCCACATTGCCGTTCAATGATGTGGACATCGAAAAACAAATTCCATTCCTCGCTGTAATAGGGTGGAGGAAGATATCTAAGGCAAAGGTGCCTAAGAATCTGGTGTAACTAAAACAAAATGCTATCATAAAAATAAAATTTGGACAAAACAGAAAATTCTAATCTAATTGAGGCAAACACACTGGGTTTCCCCAAATGTTTCCCTTTTTAATACAAAACTCCTGCAACATAGTATCTCTAATGATCTTTAATTGCTAAAGATACTTTCCGGTAGTTGTATATAGGTTTGTTGCCGAATCAAACCACAGACAATTGTTTTTTACACGACTAAAAAGGAGGAAGATACATTTTACATTTGGCTAATTCTGACTAATGAATTTTACCATTAGCAAATATTCGCTTTGGCAAAAGCGAATATTTGCTTTTGTATTATAATTACAAAAGTAAATATTTCCCTTATTTTTCTTATAGTTTGTTAACTATGAGGTAAAAGAGTTTTGCAAACAACTTTAAGTTTTTCAACTTAAACTCTCTGCTGATGTTGACCTCTATCAAAGGGGAATTCAAGGCCAAAATAGAAAAAGCACTGAGCACAAGAGTACCGTAGGTTTGGGAAAAATGTATGCCGATTTCTCCAATAATATGTCTGAGTTATTGACAACTCCAATAAACTCTCAAATACTCTGCAGCCGGTCGTCTCCTGTACCTTCCACTTTAGTGCCTCTGTTCAGCCCACTGACTCCCAGCTACACCCCACAGACAAATCAAATGAATCAGAGGAACAAAGGCAGCGATTGCCACATTATGACATCACTGCTTCAAATGGCTTATTATTTATTTTATTTTAAATGCTGTGAAACACATAATATCACCAAAAATCACCTCCTCAGCAAATCTGTCCAGCAATTTCCCCATTATAATGCTCACAAACAACCAAACTGACAAGCATACAGAAAAAAACATAACCTGCTTGGTGGAGGGAATTGGCCAAATGGCCAAAGGTAAAATATGCAGAGAAATTTAATGATGATAGAAATTCAAGATACCGTTTAAAGGACACACTTTTTGATCAAATTTTTCCCACAAAGTTCTGAGAAGATAACCCTTACCTAACCTAACCCTAACCCTACTTTTGCCATATGAGTAATATTACGTAAAAATAGATCTAGACGACATCAAATGTGCCTTAAAATTTAATTAACCATTTATGGGACGCACACTTTTAGGGCCAATGCAACGCACATATGACATTTCTTTAGTTTTGGCATTCAGAAGATTACATACATATAGACAAAAGGATGACTGGTTAACGATAACCCTATAGCTCCGTATGGCGAGGGCCTATTAATTCAAAGACATGAAGGTAAATTATAGGAAGGATGACAATAACCAGAATTCAAAGACAGCATCCGGCAAGCTGCCCTCTTCAAACACTTTAATGACTCAAAAGAGTGCCAGCTAAGGAAGCTTGTCTCCTCCAGTGTGTTAAGAGGGCAGAAGTGTGGATGCCAGTGTGCAGCCATTCCCTGTCTACCACCGTGGCTCCGAGCCACAGCCCACAGCTCGCTGTCGTGCCTCTGAGGTGCTGGATAAACACCACAGACTCAAAGCACAAACAAACTAGTGGAATATTCTTGTTGTTTGACTTTCTCCTGCCAACAACCAGTTGAGAACCACTTCCCCGTGGGTGTGAAGTGGTGGGTGACACTGCAGCAGCACCCACAGAAAAGCTCCACTTCCATACTGATCAACCTGAAGTCTCACAGAGAGTCCGACCTACTGTCTTCAACCCGCTGTAGAGCACTTTTCTGAATCCTTCTGGAAAGGGACCGGAAGCTCATGTTGTCCAAATATAGCTCGGTGTAATTTAACTGCAAGCAGTGTTTCTTGATCATTCATTCAGGATCAGGCCTTCATTCTTCTTGTCCTGCCGTCCTTGTCCTATTTTGTCCCTCATTACTATCTTGACGTGAGGTGGAGTTGATGTGTGTCCACTCAGATCTTAGCTGCGTTAACACACAAGATTTGCTTAGACCTAGACTATATCCATTGAGGACACAATTATCAAGAAGTGCCGACTCGAGATCCTCTGTTTGTGTAAGAGGAGAGGAGAAAAACAGAGAATGCTGATTTCACAGTAACTTTGTTTAATTAAGGCGCTGTTGAAGGGCCAGGAGATCAGGCGGCAGGATTTTCATCTGCCTGACCCAATTGTTTTATGCACTAGCCACAGCCGGTGCATTAGCTGACTGTCCAATTAAACTTACTATACTCTCACTTAGAGCTAGCAATGACATGAATACACACACACTTACACACACACACACACACACACACACACACACACACACACACACACACACACACACACACACACACACACACACACACACACACCCACACACACACACACACACACACTCACACACACACACACACACACACACACACACTCAGACTCATACCCACTGCACCGGGGTCTCTGAAGATTTTCTTTCTTATTCCTCTTTTGTACTTTATCTGTGTTCTCTGTCAAAATATCCAGACTATCTGCGTTCAATTTCATTTCAACCCCTAAAGAATGAAAGTAGGACAGATTCTACAAAGTCACAACAAGCGAAGGTTTGAGAAACGACAGCGGCTTAGTCGTTAGGACGTCATCAAGGCATCAATCAAAGAACCTTGTAAGCTTGTTCAGAGCCCCAATAGACTCTTAATTGCCCAGCTTGGGGAATGAGGTGTAATCTAGATTCCCGCCCCCAGGTGGAGGTATTCTCATCATTAGTTCCATAAAGATGCTGTTTTTATTTAATTATTTAACAATCCGGACAACTTATATTTACAAGATTTCCTTAGATAATGGAATAATTTTGAAGGAAGACCCGCAGTAAATATAATAAATAATATATATAGTATACATAAATGCTGATTGCAAATCATTTCTACCAAATATTTAAGTACAGAAAACACTGATGACTGAACCCTTTGGTCATTCTGATGCTCTGTATGTTTTCTGAATTTGTTACTCTCCTCAGACCTGGCATTAAACCTGGCAGCAATGAAAATCTGCAACATCACAGACAATCTGACATGTTGAAAATTAAAAAAGGATTTAAATAAAACTCATAGATTTAATATAAGTATTCATTCATGAAGTGTGTACTTTCTAATATTGGTATTTTGCAGACTGCAACATTTTTATTGAATAAACCATCATCCTCCTTCTGTCCAGAATTTTATTGGACACAAGGCAATAGTAATGCAAGAGGGCAAAGAAAATAGATATTAAATTACTAGGAGTTATAAGGGGTGTTTTCTTTATGCAATAAAACTGCAGTCAAATAGAGTTTGGAAAGGCTTGGGTCCAGGCAGACACAAATTTTTGACCCAAACTGTCAGGCTCTTTGTCCCTGCGACTCTGAGAAAAAACTGCCCGCACACTCTCTTCTGCCACATACATACTTGCGTGGCAGTTGTCTGCTGGGAAGACCGTCATAAATCCTTCGCTACCTGGCCGCTGAGGGGAGAGTTTGGAGAGCCATTCCTATTCATGCTGGCTAATGTTTTACAGCTTTTACTGTGGGGGTCAGTCATCGAGGGCCATTTGCGTCATTGCTGGAGGTAAGGGAACTATTGAGGTGGGCTGCCAAAGCTGAGGGGGCCATATGCAGCGAATTAGGAACACACTTATGTGTATGTGAAGATTAGTGCGTGCACACCTAAAAGCTGTTTGCCGCCCCCCCTTCCCATTTTCTGTCTCATGCCTGCGAATATAACAGACACATACACTTAACAGTCAAATCCTCGCTTGCATGTGCTTTAAAAAGACTCACACGAACATACAGTGCCTAGTCCCCTAATATATTTTGCAGAACTGTATCTAAGCGCCTGGTGAACCCGTCCCCTACTCCTCACAGTTATGCTTCCAATTTCTAAAGTGTGACTAATGGGATTCATCATCTCAACGTTTCCTTGGAGAAACTTAGCCTGGTTTAGGAATAAATCCACCGTGTGCATCTCTGTCAGAGATGGATCCGCCAATCTCCCAGGGTGAAATCACAGGTTGTTGATGAATAGAGAAAAACCTTGTTGGGAGTAGAGCAGAAGATACAGCCACTAATGTGTCACAAAGAGTCAATCTCCAAATGATTGCTCGTATGCAACATGGAAAAATATTGTCATGTCCATGTGGTTTTATGATTAAAAATCACCACCATTTTTTTTACAATATTTATATATTTCCTCATTTGCGCGTTCTGCCTGTCTCTCTCCCGAACTCTTAGGTTCCCAGTTCTAAACATTCAGCTCTGCGTAAAAGAGGGAATCTGGCTCAGTAAACCTGGCGACCCGCCTCAAAACAACATGCCAACACCATTAGTGTATAATGGTCCAGTCAGGATTACTGGTGGGGCCTGGAGAGTTGAGAGGGGATCACAGCACCAACTTGTTTGTATGTTTTACATGCCTCTGCTATGTTGAATCTGTAAGGTGCCAGTGGGCTTTGTGTGGTTGTTTGGTCTATTCCAACGGTGTAAAGTGTGTCAACATGGAAGCTATCTCTGTACACAGCACACATTTTGAAGAGTTTTGTCATTTTAAATAGGCTATGACATTTTAATTCATTTAACCTCTGAAATGTGGTGCCAATCATTGTGTGAACAATATATAGCCCCGAAAAGTGACTGCACCTGCTTGTGAACTGCTGCATTAGAAAACCGTCGGAAGCACAACTGATCCTCTCCTACATATGTTTGATGGCCAGACTAAATGTTCATAAATTCAGGACAGCTGAGATAAAGGGAGCATTTCCCCATCATCAATCAACTCAGTCAATCAGGCCTTTAGCTTCCTTCATTCACTTGGGTATTTTCCATCTAAGCTTCTCCTGACAAAATGTAAGTGGTAATATTGATTTATGTGTCTTCTTAAAGACTTCCTGTTGCATTTATGAAAGGCCGGGTGATTAGGAGGACAGGACGATAGAAAGAATTCAGCCATTTTTTTCCCTATTTTGTTGCCGACAGTTATTATTTAATTAATGAAAAATGATAGACATTGCTTTAGTTTTTGCAGTTAAGGTCTCAGACAACAAGACTGGGTGTTACAGTTCCACTGTAAAATGTTTTTATGAAGCCATAAATCTGACTGGAACTGGAGGCAATATTTCTTTTGGAGGAGGTGACCTACGTTTTCATAGTTAATGCATAGTTGAATAACAAAATACTTATGACCTGACCTCGATATGCAAATAAAAAAATAAAGCACTTTCACTTCGGAATATTTTGTGGAAATCTATTTCATATTACACTGTTCTAGAAGTAGTATGCTTGTTTATGTTTGCTATAGAATACATGAGTGGGTACGAGAATGTGGGAATAGAGTTCAATTGAAGGTAATCTTATGAGCGTGGATGTGGCTTCCAGTGCATACATTATTTCATCTTTTATTCACAGGCCTGACTCAGCAAGGTCTGTCTTCTGTGTTTTGTCTGTGCTCATCAGACAAGAGACCACACACATACACCTCTCACACTCGTTCAGCTGCACATAGAACATTTACAATCCCGTTAACATTACCACAGGAATCCAGTAAAGAGACAGTGACTACCCGCACAAACATGGGCCTTCAAATCAAGCCCCTACATCCTCTATAAATCACCGGTGTAGAAACGTAAACATAAAGTCAGGACAGCACCTCTCGTCTGTACTCACTAATGTAATCAGAGGACTTGTTTGGCTCTATGAAACTATGTGAATGCCAGCCTCTGATAACGGAGGCATAAATCTCTGCTTCCTCTTTTTGCAGGTGGGAGCATTTGCATTACAGAGCTTGTTCCCCCAGGCACAGCTCAGGTCAGGCCCATGGGCAGGTTTTACACCATTAGCCAGTAAAACGCTCGCTTCAACTGTGAAAATCACGTAGTGCTCCAGTTCCCCATGCAGAAGGAATGCACATGTCTGGAAGGACCTTGAATGTACAGGGGAACCAGAGATGGCTTTCCCTGACACACTGTGTGAGCCTCCCTCCATGAGGCAAAGACCAGAACCATTAAAAGGGGGGCCCACATGCTGATAGCCATCAATGAAACCTTAAACCTAAAAACGATGGGAACAGGGACATAAGATTTAGTAGATGCACAATGAACTCCCGGCAAAAAAGCTGCTGGTCCATGAACAGCAGTGGACCATATCATGTGATCAAACCCTCATTGGAACTCGCTGAGGCTTAGCAAGCACCAAAAAAAATGTATATATTAAACGGTGAATGGACTGTTCTTACAAAGCGCTTTCCTAGTCTGCTCAACCCAAAAGCGCTTTACAACACGAGCCACATTCACCAATTCATAGAAATATTCATACAGTGATGACCGAGGCTGCCATGCAAGGCAGCTACCATTGCACACATAATGGAACAGCCATTTGGAGCAGCTTTGGGTTGAGTGTCTTGCTCGAGGACATCGAACCACTGACCTTCAGATAAGTGGACGACTGTGCTACAAACTGAGCCACTGTCGTATATAACATAGCACATAGTACATAGAACATAGAACATAGTACATAGTACCTAGTACATAGTACATATACAAGTATACAAGTATACATACTGATGTTATAATAACCAAAGATTCTGGTGTTATGGTATGTTTCATTGTGTTGGGTAAAGGTATATCGTGATGTGATCCTCCTCTGAAATGTTCTGTGAACGGACCAACCAGAGTGACAGCACATTATTTAATAATTTGTAGTTATTTCAAACTCTGACTTTGTGAACAATATATACTGTTCTTAATGTGTGTATATATGTGAGTAAGACAGTAGTGGAAAAAAATTCTGAGATCCTTTCCTGGATTAAAAGTAAAACGGACAAACATCGCTGATTGAAACAATCAGATTGGATCCCTGTCCTCGACCAACAAGTAAATACAAGGTTTATGAGCCTTCACAAATGTCTAACCTTAAAATATGTAATTCTCAAGCTGCCACTGTGTTCACTGGCTCATTTCTGACTGTTGTCTACCTGTCAGTTGGTGCTGGGCAGGTACGATCCGGTGAGGTGATGAAGGTTTTTGCTGGAAACAGGAGCTTTGGAGGCTAACGGGTTGATGTGTGGGCTAAGACTAAACTAATACAGCAATGACACCAAATACTTGCTGGGGAAATGTTAACCAAACATTCATTGGTCATTGATGAATTTCTTGAATATCCATCCATCCAGTCTCTGTAAGTGCTTAACCTGTTCAGCGTTGAAAACAACGGATTAATTCCTTATACAACTCCATCCTTTGATTGTAACTCATGAAATGAAAAGTTTGTTTCATTACTAAATGTAACTTTTCAATCAGTTAAACATGTCTCATGTCTTAATGGCGTTTCATGAATTACACCAGACCAGCTCTGATAACATATTTATCAGACGGTGGCAAAGTTGGCAGAGCCATAGTCCACATATCTGAAGGTTGTTGGTTCGAACGCCGGCCACTGCGGTCCATATGTCAAAGTGTCTTTGAGCAATATGCTGAACCCGAAGTTGCTCACAGTGGCGTAAATGGTTACCGCTCCGGATGAGCAGTTGGTGCCTTGCATGTCGGCCACGGTCATCACCATAGAATGCTGGCTCCAATTAAAAGCTCTTTGAATAGTTGATGTGACTACAATATTTTGAAGAATTTCATATTAAAAAAAAACCTTTATTGATTTTTTTGTATTTTTTGTGTTGTATCACCTAATCACTAAAGTTATCATTTTAATGTTGTGCTATTGCAAATAAAATAGGTATTGCTGTTTTCCTCATGAAAATGTTCAAAGACAAAAACTGTCATGCTAATTTATTTTCAAATGAGGAAACAAAAGTGACCATAAAAGTGTGAATTAACATTACAGACTGTAGACAAGTAGAGAAAGCCTTTTAAAACATAATTTTCTAAATGTGTTTGATTTGGTCTATTTTATTATTTATGTCCGCCATAGGTTGTTTTTTTTAAGGGAAATTGTTGTGGGTTAAAAGTACATTGAACACACAACATTATCAACAACCCTTAAGTAGAAAACCTTTAGCAAACTGTCTTATTCAGCTGAACAGTTGAGATTATTCTTCTACCACTGCAGGTGAGGCAGAGATGAAATTAAAATACGGCTTTACAAGATGGTAGGTTCTGCTGTATCATAATCCTGCAGTTAATCACAGAGTTTTTCCATTTCTCCATGCAGTACATGCAGAGGTCCTATAAATATATAGGAGGTCAGTCATGAAAATGACCAAATGTGTAAATAATTGATGAGAAATTCTGAGAAGGAAGGCCCAATGCTTGAGAAAGACAAAGCCAAAATGCTGAATCATGAATTCGAACCTATAAAGGGATCCAATTAATAGTTCAGAAAACATGGTTTTCCCCACCACAAGCCTGAAACTAAACAACAAGATTAGTCAAGCTGTCTTTGTTAAAACTGTGGCTGTAGCAGACAGGGAAACAAACCAGCAGAAGATGGTGCAAACATATACTGATCTGCCGTAACATTATAACCACCTGCATAATACTGTACAAGTCCACATTTTCCCAGCCATACAGTTGTGATGATGAAGGCCTGAGCTCCACGAGAAGAAACACTTGTGTTATGTGGAACCAAGCAGAGCCATCAGATGAGCTCCTGATACGGAGTGCGGCTACAGAATCGCTACAGAATCGCAGTTCACTAAGTTCAATTTCATTTCTTTTAAATGGTTTGATCATGTTTTTATTGCAAATGGTTAACTCTGAAAAACTGTGTTGTGTGCCACTATGGACATGATGGTGGCAGAGTTTTAGCACAATCTGCTTTCATTATGATAAAATGAATGAATCTGCTTTGTGTGCGATTGACATGAAAAATGTCAGTCGTGTCTCTGTTCGCAGAAGTTCCGATATGCGTTAAATGTAAAAATATGCAAATTGAAGAAACCAAATTTGAGACATTAACCTTTAGGATCCCTACAAAGCCCTTGTGAAACTTTATCTTTAACCAATCAGGGTATTAAAACCCTTTAAAGGGATGAAAGGCAGCAACAATCAAGCAGGTATGTAAAACAAAGTTTATTGCATCTCAATAGTGATACAAATGAACAGAATAAAAGCCAAATGGCATATAACAACCTTTTTTCTATTAACAGAGATGTAGACGACACGACGATTATATAAATATAATCTTTATAATTGTATGTACAATAAATGTGCCAATAAGGAGCAAAAACACCACTCAATAACTCAGTAATTAAAAAGAAATCATAGTATGATTTTATAAGCAGTTTGTGAAGAGATAAGGAAAAAAAATATATATATATATATGTATATATATATATATATGTCCCTCTCTCTCTCTCTGTCTCTCTGTCTCTCTGTCTCTCTCTCTCTCTCTCTCTTATACTTATTTATTTAAATTCAGAAATATGGGATTCACTCATGTTTTGCTTTGATTTAACTTTAGTGGATTATTATTATTATTACCGGTGAATTCATTAACAGTGCTCTAAATTATACTTGACTGATATGAAGCTGATATTATCATTTGCATCCTTTATTGTATTATTAAAAGAGATTTCGTATGAAATATCCAGACAATTAAGTATTAACTAGCACAAAAAGTACTGATCTGGGTGTGTGTATGTATTTATACACGTATATTTGTGAGTATGTGAGTGTTACATTGTTAAAAACCTGTCTCTAGTTTCAGCATGAAAGTAATCAAAGCCAAAAATACACAAAGTATTTAAAGAATTTAACATCATAGAAAAAAACTCTCTTGATAGAAACACACACATACACACACACACACAGAAACAGACACACACACAAAGCCAAAAAGCTACTTGTGTTTACCTAGCCATGTGACTGAAGCTATGATACATCCAGTGACGTCATCTTACATTCCACTCATTCATCTGTCTCAGTTCTCACTGATACTGTCTCAAAGCTGTGGAACAGAGGGAGCAGAGATCACGCCCTCTTAAAGCAGCAACCAGTTACTGCACCGGCTTTTCCTAAATTTATCTTTCCTTGATAAAACAAATAAGCACTGCGTTGTGTTTGTCATTTATTTTCATAAGCAGCAGTGAGCTCCTCGACAGCCGTTGCCTGAAATAGTTGCTCTGTTCCAATTAAAACTTGGATTGTAAATATTAATTGCAAAGTAGTTGTCAAGAGTGGGATACCGGCTAGACACAACTCATATATAAATGTTCAAAAATACTCCAGCTTTACTCCTGAGGAAGAACTGGAGTTATTTTTGGAAAGTCCGGAAGTATGTTTCCAACAGGGGGGGGGGGGCTTTATTTCCAAATGTTTTCGGCCATCTTTCTCAACCATTTGTCTCATTTAGTTCAAATGTCGTGGCTAATAATTGACTCGAGGAGAAATATCTTTTATGAGATTTGACTCAATAGGGGGAGATTTTTACGAAAACTCTGTTGTTGACACACTTCAAAAACATTCATGGATCATTATTAAACGTTATACGACCATAGTGTTTAATGTGAAGAAAGAAACTGCATTGACTTTGGTAAAGGTCGATGCATATTTCTGACGCTATGGCGAATTTTATCTCCAAAAGTTTTCCGCACATAATTTCTCAACTATTGGTCCGAAGCTGTAAAAATTTGGTGAATATGAATCAACTTAAGTGGATCTAGCTTGTTTATATCATAGTTTACCGGAATAGTAATCTAATACTTCATATTATAAGGAGCTTCTTTGCCATCTAATTAAGCAGTTATTTGCTTTATCTTTCTAATGTGATAAATTGGCCCGATCTTTAGTATTGTGTTCCAATGAGGCGCGTCAGGTGTAGATTTCAGTTTAACCCATTGAGTTCTGTGTAAGGCCCCACCTGCATGGACTCCAATGTCACGTTATCGGTAGAATTCAATGTATGGTGGCGCTAGAAGTGCAATCCCTCATGTGGCTGAGAGGTTTACTGCAGATTTAAATCTAGAATGATGGTAAAGTGTAATCATAACTGTTGATGAATTATTTGAATAATAATTGAATGATCGAGAAATCTCATGCGACCAAGTTCCTATATATAACAATTCTGCAAAAAGCAGATATGTTTTAAGGAAAAGGAGAAATGTTTTATTCAGAACATATTTATGAAATGTTTCCACATCATTTATTTAGCTCTTATAGGGTAACCAAAGTAGCATTGACAGAAGGTGAGGGAATAACTGTGGTCTATTTTTATAATTTTTTTATGCTTTTATACTAAACACTGAACTCAAGCACGAGACAAAATATGCTTATTTCGTTGATATTAATAAAAACCAGATCCAACTACACCTGGATCTCGGTCTGGAACCTTGGTCTGCGGTGTACCAGTCCTAAACTTTGTGCGACCCCCATCCACCGCAGACCACCTCTCTGAGGGTTTCATGCAGCAGAAAAATGTAACACCTTTTTCACTTGAAAAACTGCTTGAGAACATAGACAACAAATTATTAAGAGAATAATTTTTGGTAAAATATTAAGGATTACAAAAACGGTTTTGTTTCCCTTTTATACATTCTAGAGGATTCATTAACCTCACCCTTACCAATATATATTTAATTACCTCTGTCCTATGAATCTTCACATTTGCACGTTACCCTAGGCTTAACTACATTTTTGAACTACTGGTTGCATTTTTACAACAGACAAGACAAAACTTCGCTAAATCTGCATCTAAATTATAACCTATCCATAACACTCCCCTCTGTAGCAGAGCTGAAACAACCAGCTGAAACATTTCTGAAACATGCGTTTTGCATTCTGGTCCCCAAGACTTGGTCCAACAACATTGAAAAACAGCAGGCTCATCCCTCTTCCATCTGAAGAAGCAGCGAAAGCATGACAAACAGTGTAATGGAGGCTGCATTTAATATCACTCAGTAATTACACTGTCTAAATCCTCACTTATTCTCTCAATTGGCCACTCAGTAATGAAGGCAGGATAATTAATCAAACAAATAAAAAGGAGAGATCAATCCTGAATGTTTCCTGGTTTTTACAATACTGTTAAGCCGAAGTTCACATCCTGTATGTGTCCAACAAAGTGGGCCTGTAGCCCGGAGCTAGTGAGACTTCTCATGTGTAATTGCTGCAATTGTACATTCGATAGACCATGGAAAAGTAGAAACAAATAATGTCTGCTGTAACTCTGGATAAATGACAACCCTCAGCCAGGATTGTTACAATGTTGACGAAATAAATGTCCAATTGGAAAGGCCAATTCAGTGTAATGGGAAGTAGCTCGATTAACTGGGGAGGCAGACTTGGAGAGAGGTGCTATAAAACCAAGCCATAAACAGCTTCAACTGCATGGCTGATAAGGCTGTATTTTGTGGGACTTGTAAATGCAAAATGGCCACCCTTGTTATATATTATATGAAAAAATGTGGTCATTTTTTCCATCTGAAAAAAAGTCTGCATTTGTCATCTGTGAGTGTGCATTAATAAAATGGAACAGACCCCAGAACAGATGAGCTCTTCCAAAAATAACCTGATTATTACAGCCGCACCACAGAGAACTAAATGCATCAGTTGCACACAGCTTGCAGAGATAAAGAGGACGTCTGAGTGTGAACTGAGATCTCACAGATCTGCCCATCACTGCCTGTGCCATTCTATAAAACCATGAGAACAAGTCAAGAGGAAGAAACTGCAGACAGAAGACACCTGCATCCACATCCAAAGCATTCACATTACAGATCTAATCAAAGCAACAATAATACACTGTCGGAAGCAGGAAACAGGTAGCTGAATAATATCTGTCAGGTAAGAGGCAAATTGCTTTAGAAAGAACATTTCATTCTCCGCATTGTTAGAATTGATTTATATTTCCTCGGACGCCTACACAGATTAACACCAATGGCATTGTTCTTCCTTATTTTGCATTACTACTGGCTTTAAACTGAGATTAGAGTATTAATGCTTCCCTCATTACTATCTGCTTAATGTGACGCAACAACGAGGAAACATCCTCTCACCTTCGCTTAATCGCATTTTGTATATGGTTTTCACAAAGGAGCTATAACAAACACAGCCTGGTGAGCTGTTTCCCATGTTTCCAGTCTAAATGCCAAGCTGAGTAAACCATCTGCTGGCTGTTTGTTCCAAAGGCAATTATAGAGTTATACCGATATATCAAATTAACGCTTTGCAATAAGGGAAAATTACTGTACAATAAAACATCACATTTAATTCAAGTAATTATGTCACCTCGTCCAGGGTTGATTCACCGTAAAAGTATGTCAATGAATAAAATTAGGAAACAACAAATGTTCAGATTTGTATCAAATTTTAACCAGCAAATTTTTTTTTTTAATTACTCAGAGGTAGTTTTTAGCATATCCTAAGATTATTACATTTTGGTGACGTTGAATGTTTCGCAGCATCTAAAAATAATTTAAATTAAATTAAATTAAATTAAATTAAATTAAATTAAATTAAATTAAATCAAATCAAATCAAATCAAATCAAATCAAATTAAATTAAATTAAATTAAATTAAATTAAATTAAATTAAATTAAATTAAATTAAATTAAATTAAATTAAATTAAATTAAATTAAATTTGGCAGTCTCTAATTTATCCTTTGATGCGCACACAATCCTTATGAGGTCGGGTTGAGAGCTCAGTGGGCTGAACAGAGATGCTGCAGTGGAAGGCGGAAGAGAAGAGAGAGTATTTGAGTTGAGTTGTCGGTATATTTAGAGGCTGGCAAATACTCAGCAAAAATTTCAGTTTAAGATAATGCCCCGCTCAAAGTCTAGTAGGTTTTGGCCTTTGGCAGACTTTTACATTCCCTGAGTGTTTTTTATAGTTTGAATATGATTCTTTCTAGATATTCCTTTTATCCTGCATGGCTCTGACACTCATTTTGCCTTCAACCCTCCCCGGGTTTAGATCAGCTGGCAACGCTATTCTAAGCTATACACAACTAGGTGAGCTATGATGGCAAAGAGGACTTGCATTTGGCACTAAAGCCTTAATTGTGGCTCATCAGGTTATGGTTCAATAGTGATCCTGAGGGCCTGGCCTCATATGCCACAACACACTAATGGGCTCTTTGTTTGAACCACAGATTCAGAAAAACAGGCCACCACTCACCGCTGAGCTATAAGGTGTAACTTTTTCATAGCCGTCATCTTGAATGGCTGCCTCTCTGCAGACAGGACAGAATCACACAAAGCCATGAATAACACTTCATCCCTCTTGTGTCTGCCTCACTTTTTTTTAACTCCCCTCTATCCAAACATCCTCAGACACACACATGCACCTGCACCTGCCTGTTTTCCACTGGGGTCTGATTGATTGAAAAGTTAAGAAGGACATCCGTGTGTTATTCGAGGCCCATTGATAACCAAGAGACTCATGTTCAATTCCTTTTTCCAAACCAAACCAGATCACCCAGATCCAGTCTTTGTCAGTCACCAGTCATGATTCGGAATGATTGAGTAATAGAAAGGTAGCGAACGGAGTGGATCGCTGCTGGTTTGGGAGACAGTGACGCTCCCTTTCATCAGCTGAGATGCACTGTTTACGATAGGAGAGGGTTTCTATGAGCAGTGAGAGCAGATGTACCATTAATGGCTTCACTACGTGATTGTTTGGTTAGCCAGACCAATTGGCCACTGCTAGCTAGAGATTGAGACTGACCTGATTATTGATATTTTCATAGCTTTCAGGCATGGAAAAAGACTCTGCTACTCTGATGGATTTTGGCTGTCCTACCAAAAAGCTTTTTCCGCAACAAGAGTTTTGCATACTCACTAGATGGAGTATTGGAGTCGTATATAATCATGTGTATCTGATTAGTGTGCAACTATATATTTTTTTAAATGTAAAAAAAATTTTTTGGTACACTCAAGTAACCATAAAATTAAAAAAATATAATTCCTAATAATCCATACTACTCTAACCACTTTTTTAATTATAAACTTAACCTGAACCTACTATATTGTTTTCCTACAACATGTGGGCTGGCTGCAGCTGCACTAATCTTATGCCGTAATGGATACACAAGCGATATGTTTCCTTTTCATTCGAGCCTGTCTTCTCACCAGAGCGAGGAAAGAGAAAGGAAAAAGCAAAAGTGGAAAAAAAAAGAGGAAGAGCCTGTAGAAAAGAGAGGGGTCAGTCGTTCATTGGAATTCAACAGTGCATGAAAGGCAGGGAGAAAAATGAATACATCTGGCGTGGAAATAGGAGAGGTGGTTTGTCGGGCATTACAGACTTTGGAGAAGAGAAGAAAAGAGAACGGGATTTGAGAGGATACTGAGTAAAAGGGGTTCTAATCATGAAAGAAACAGAACTGGGAGGCAAGCAAAGACGAGAGGATGACTAAAATAGGGAAAGGGTCTTAGAGTAAGAAACAGAGAGGGGAATGAAGTGAATGACAGAGAAGTGGAGGGTAAAAGAGAGCAAAGTGTGGAGCACATTGTGAAACTTTAGATTAGGGGGAGGTGATTTTAGCTCGAGGAGTAATGTGTCAATCCAGACCCGGAGCTTTGAGCACACATAGGATGAGATGGGGGGAAAGAAAAAAAATTAACAGACCTCCCCAGAGTGGGGAGCAGTGTGTTGCCATGGAAACAGCTCTGACGTCAGAACAGGCATTATGTGATTACTCATAGAGTCTGTTGTGGAGCGGGCCAATAAAACAGGGACCATTACTCACACACAGGGAGATAGCCAGAGCTCATGTTACACACATGCTTGCATATCCACTCACACGCACACACAATATAAAGACACACAAACAAAAGCATATGGGAACATAATTTATACACACAAAAATTGCGCTAACTCATTCTAGCACCTCCACATTAAATAAAATCCCAAGCTGATGTTCACCGCATGAACATTTTTACAATCCAGACACAGGAAATCTTTTTTTTAAGGGGCTCTGAGTTGGAACACAAACATGCAATTTCAATGTGTGCTTGGTAGCCTCGGTGCGGAGGAATGAAGAAATGAGTGGCACACTCAGTGCCCAGTGCTAAACCTCAACACAAGCGTTCTCTCGGTGACCGCGGAACACAAGTTTGACCTACGTCCCAACATCGAGGACCACAAACGCTACCTCATCAGCAAAAGCACAGCCTGGATATCAGCGGCCGAATATACACGTTCTGCATTCCACACACTCTGACCTATGTCTGACAATCATCAAACATGCACACTGGCACGAACACTACTGTGCCCCACCACACACACGTACACACATACTCACACACGTGCGTGCCAACACGCACACACACACGCACGCGCTTACTTCCTCTAAATATCTCCCACACATTCTCCACTGGGAGTTAAAACACTGTTAGGGCTGATAAGGATCCAGGCAAACATTGTGGATAAACAGTAACTCTGGTAATTAAGAACTGCCGACCAATCAGAGAGCAGTATCCCGAGACAAACATGTGACCCAGTCTCCATTACCATGGCTGAACACATTCCCACCACAAAGACCATTAGGTGTGTCCTGACAGATGGCGAAAGTGACCAGGACTTAAAAATTTGAGGCCGGCTCCAGTAGTTTCAGCTGTATTTCCGTTTTTAGGCTTTTACCCAACACCGTTTATGCTTATGTTTCTGGTGTAGAGTTAGTATGAAAATGTACCCTAATTGTATGAAAAGCAGGGCAGAATATTTTGGGAAATTATAAGTAGGCATTTCTTAAAGAAAAAATAAAATGTTTTCAAAATCAATGATAATTATTACTATTAAATACTGGTAATTTTTTTAGATTATTATTAATTATACGAATCGTATAACACAGTGTTGCACAACGTAAATGAACAGATACACTCATAAAATATCTTGATTATAATAGAATTAGTCATCTTGCCAGAGATTTAAAACTGAAATTGAACATTTTCTTAAAGTACATTACTTTGTGTCTTTGAGATGTAAATATGTTATATGTAAATATTCGGCAACGGTTTGGCACAGACATGATGGGAATATAACCAAATCACAAGGCTCATGTGATACTTGTTACATTTTGAGGGAGTGGTGCCACTCAGTCTATGAATTGCTCATTCTTAATAGAGTGGATAGACAAATGGGAGCATTAGCTGCACTTCGTTTAAGAACTGCAGGGTGACCATACAGGTTTGGCCCAATTCTTCAGATTGTTAATGTGGATACAATTCAGACTTAATACATTGGCTATTAATGCTGAATGCATATTTTGTATAGGCCTCTACTTTTACTGGGTGTTGATAGTCAGTAGTTTAACAATGTTTGTTTTTCAGTGCATTTTGATAGTATAAATTGAAAACCATTACATTAGACTGAACAAAACATCCGTAATTAAAACTAGATGTGCAGCCATGTCTCCCATAGAATATTTTGTTACGGAGGTGACTTAGTTTGAAGGCGTATTTCCTAAAGCAAAGTTTAGGTTACTTCAGGCACCAATGTTCCAACATGATCCTCCGCCATTATGCGACTACTACTTGTCCCTTTGACCATGAAGGTCGCTGGACTTTTTTGTTTAAATCGGCTACTGTAGAATTTAGAATTAAAATGTGTTTGAATTGTGTCTACAGTGAGGAGAACCCTAAAGGCGGGCACAGGCAACCCACCTTGCCACAGCGCCACCCGCGTGGTTCTTTCCACGTACATCAGCTTCAACCCACAGTCCAAAAACATGCAATATAGTTTAATTGGTAACTCTAAAGACTTTTAAACTTTAGACTTTATTGTCCCCAAGGGGGAAATTCTTTTGCAAAAATGACAAACAGCAGTGCACCCTGAGGTCTGTTCAGCAAACACTTCTGTTCAAGGTGGTTATGACCGTAGGGATCTGGCTAAATTCCTCATGGGAGGGAATTTGAGTGTGAATGGTTGTCTGTCTGTGTTGGCCCTGTGATGAACTGCAGACTCGTTCACTGCGTATTCCGCCTCTAGCCCAATGTCAACCGGGATAGGTTTCAGCCCCCGTGACCATCAACAGTATGAGCGGTTTCGGAAATTATGAATATTTATTGTGGGTAGCTTAGAGGATATAAGACCAAGAAAGAATTTGACAGAGCGATGACTTAGATAAAAAAAGATATAGTTATAAATGTGTCTGCAACTTCAGCACCATGGACAGTACCATGGATTTATCAGTTATATCTAGGGAAATTTGAGTGACATGGTCAAGGCCACATATCTTTTTTACACAAACGTCAGTTGGATAATAGACCAATTAGTTTGTTAAACAACACTGACATCTGTCTCTAGCCACTTATTCCTTGTAGGGTCATGGGGTTGACTGGAAAAACTACCTGCTGATTACTCACAGGACCAATGCATAGAAAGTCAAACAACCGATCATATTCACACCTTTTGGCATTTAATAGTCACCAAATCACTTATTCATCATATGTCATGTTGTTCGGACACACAGACATGGGGAGAACCAAAAGACTAAACATCCAAAGGCTCCAGGTCGGGATTTGTGTCCAGAACATTGTTGCTGTGAGATACCAGGGAATAACACTACTGTGACATTATCGACTGAATAAAACGGATACCCCAGGTTGACAAGGGGGAACCTTTTTGGCCTATTTGCTTTAAGTGGGGATGGCCGAGGATTGTCTAAATGTTTGTAAAAGTTAAAACCTTGCTTTTGAAACGCTGCTAGAGCTGGATACTTCTTCATCATTTTGCATTTTGCAGTAAAGTAATAAAAAATAAAGAAATTATACAGAATGTTATGTTACGTATTGTCTTGCTTCAAAACAAATTTCACCAATCCTAAACT
Source organism: Lophius americanus (assembly GCA_037951165.1). Taxonomy (NCBI): domain Eukaryota; kingdom Metazoa; phylum Chordata; class Actinopteri; order Lophiiformes; family Lophiidae; genus Lophius; species Lophius americanus. The sequence goes on from JBBDHG010000009.1 coordinate 1,129,978, forward strand.
TAATATTAAAGAAGAAAGAAAGAAACAATTGCAAATAGATACAGTGTGCTATGAGTATTAGTAAATGCTAAGTCAAGAAATCAATACAATGTTGAGTTCATAAATAATGAACACATCAAATTTTGTAAACTGATGCCTTTATTTGTAATTACATTCGATGGTTTATATTTTAAGTTGTCAGCTGTGTGAATCATAAGCACATATCAAAACTGCAGCAGAGTGACCTCAGCCGCTCCGATATTTCATACATTTCATGTGGGCTTCATCCAGCATCAATCTCTGCAGTATCTGTATTTTCTACTGCCCTTAATGTGCATGACGCAAGTTGAGTTATTGCATTTGGGACAAGCGCTCATGTCACTTCGGTGCCACAAATGTGACTGAGCTCCGGCCAAAACCTGATATAGTACACTCCACACTATGACTAATTTGATTACAATGATACCATATCTGCTTTTATCTGATTAGAGGCTTACAAGCCCAGCAGCTCTCCTTCCCATACTCCCCCCCATCTGTCCCTGCAAAGTGTGTGAACACGTCTTATTTGTGCACCTATTAAAAAGCACACATGTATAGATTCATCACAGTGATGCACATGTGCTCCATGTGCATGGTGTATGTCCCTAAAACATGCTGTGGTCCACCTGGCAGGCCAGTGAATTTAATGAGTCTTGCATTCATGCGGCATGTGCAGCCACATCCGCTGCCCTAGGCTCTGACCAGGTGCTCTGACAGAACACATATTCAAAGAACATGAGCAGGATCTTCCGAGAGTGCTCTCGTAATATCACCGTGACTGACAACATACCACCCAGAAGGAACAGTTTTCTATAAAACCTTGCTCCAATAGCATTACCTGACACTGACTTGCCGTTTTAAATGTGGGAGGCTCTCCAAACAGAACATCAGAAACAGGGTGATTAGGTTACTTTGAAAATATAGCATAATAAATGAAATGGTCATTCCAATCCAAAGGCATGGCAGAAAAATAATGGAAGATGCTCCAACAAATTCCTTATCGAATTTAACGCTTGTGAAGTTATGTCTATAATATCCTAATCACTGCTGCTTAATATTTTGCCTTTCAGATGATTTATATAAAAATAAATCATCATCAATCAATCAATCATCATCACTATAAAAATAACGTATAAGTGTTTAAATGATAAATAAATAACATTAATGCACATAGTTTCTTAATATAAATATGTTATATATTTAATGTAAATGTAATTTTAGAAATTATCCCTTTAACCATCATTAAGTCCATGTCCATACCCTTAGTTCAAAATTATACTTAGAACAGTTGGCCCAGTTGGCCCCGCAGGAAGCATCACAACCTGGTTTGGACTGAGTCCATATGTGGTCCAGTCAACTTCACTTATGAAAAACAGTTGCCTCCTCTTTGTGTTTCTGTCCAAAAACCATTTCAAAACACTCCTCGACTCTCCCACTTATCTCTGCCTGCTTTCACTAAAGTCAAGGACATAGACCTGCACCCCAGAGAGTCATTTCAGCAATCATTACAGTAGGGAGGATTTTTACTGCAATAATAACTGTTGCTACTGATTTTAGAGTCCTCTCTCTTATAGCTCCTTTTACCCAGGGTCCTCAGAGCTTCCTAGAACAAATGTTAACCTTTTCAGGACTTACGATTCAAGGAGTGACCCAGGAGGATATGAGTGTTACATTTGTTGAGGCGCCAAAGGCATGAGGGTGAAGGATTATTTGCAGCACAGTGTAGCTGTCTTCTCCAACCTGCACCCAGGCCCTGTGGATATGAACAACTTGGCCAGTGCAATGCTACCGAAGCAGTAGTGAAGGGCACTGCAGGGCTTTGATGTGTGTGTGTGTGTGTGTGTGTGTGTGTGTGTGTGTGCGTGCGTGCGTGCGTGCGTGCGTGCGTGCGTGCGTGTGTGCGTGTGTGTGTGTGTGTGTCCCCAACAAGCATCGTCTCACAGAATATTTTCCCTCAAATGTGACCCCTGGTTCCAGTTCCTTTCCAGCAGCTGACCACCATATGTAAAAGGCCCGCACAGGTCCATTGAATCTCTGTCTAATGGGCAACACAGATGCCTTTTTCCTGGAACAATTCCTCCTGTGTTTGTGAGCATGTGTGACTGTGTGTTCCTGTGTTTCTTTGTGCAACCAGACTCTAATATTCAACACTTTTCTCTCAATATGTTTCATCCACTGTCTGGACACAAAGCAAGGTACTAGGTGAGAAATCCTGAGGGGAGGAAAAGTGGAAAATTGTGGAAAAACTGCATCAAGGAAGAGTGGGAAAGAAAAAAAAGGGAAATTTATTCTGTTGTTTGGACAAGCTTTGTTGAGGGTAAGGAAAAAGGGAAGTGCGTAAACTAACAGCAGGTCAGTCATGAGGGGAGGAGAAGGAGAGACTGAGGGCAGATTATTGACTTAATGGCAGAATCGAGGCTGTCAAGGGCTTCAGAGACACTGTTTGTGTAGTTTGGACTGGACCTTCTAGAGCGTGCAGCGTGATGATGGAAATCTTACACTCACTCAAAACAAGCCTGCTGACCTTTTCATCTCCAGCCCCTGAATAAATCTTAACATTCTGCCAACATAGAAATGAATGAGGGCTTATTACATCTGTGGCGAAATGACAGGCTCCCGGCCCCCTTCTTACACGGGTGCATGCATACTGTGCATGCATGTGCAAGTGCTTTTCATAAACTTTATCTGTTTGTTCTTCACTCCACATCCAAATGCATTCCTGCAATCAAGCGAGTACTTCGACATGTGAAATAAAGCAGGAATAGTCTGCGTAAGAGCAATCCTGTCGTGTCTGCTCTCGGCTCGATGTCCTTGAGCAACAGCATATACAACCATGAAGAGCTGGGTGTGACGAGAAACGTAAAGACCTCAGTCACAGTAAATTGAGTTGCATCTTGAAGGTGACCAATCTTCATTACCACCGACATTTCAGAAATAACGAGAAATAATCTCCTTCGACAGATTGAGCAGCCTGGTACAGGAGGAGCCACCATTTTGTTTTATGGTCTTTATATGAATTCTGTACAGACAGAATCCGTCTGAAACAATTCAGTTTCCTGGGGAGAAATATAATTAAAGATGAGAATGTGGCTGCCAAATTGGAGCAGGATTGAAAACTAAATATAAACATTTAAATAACAAACAGCCAAGCATATTATTGGGATCAATAAGAATGATTTTTTTTTCCCGTTTCCGTTAAACTGGGATATTCAGCAGATTTTACTCTTAAATTGCAATGTGACTACACTACCTGCGTCCTGAAAGGTGGTGTAGGAAGACAGTTTTTCAAATTGATAAATGCGTCCCAATTAGGGACAGAGGAACTTGCATGCAAGTACAATGAAGTGCCAAGATAATCCATCGAAACTCTCCGAAATGATCATAAACATTACTCAGTGGGGAGCGAAAATGAATGTTGAGAAACGTGTTTCCATGTCAAAGCTAGATTTCAGACTGGGCACTTCTCCCACCATTTTCTCAAAGAACTGCTGCAAAATTACATACTGTATCCATGATTTTATCTAATCAACTGAAATGCGTTATTTCCTCATTATGAGGAGATTGGTTGTACCACAGATTATGGTGTCTGATTAGATGAAACATCATCTCCCTAAGGGGACTGAGATCAGATTCACATGGTGACAATTCAAACCAATGAACAGATTGTATGGCCACTTTGGGCAGGATAAACAATTTCTAAACCCATACGGGTCTGCATATTATGAAAATCCAATGGATTTCAAAATCATAAGAAAAGCAAATAAACGTAAATATAACTTAAAAAATATATAACAAATTCATTTAATAAAAAGAGACACAATAAACTAAGGCGATTGGCCCGGATGGAGCTCATATAGGAGATTTATCTTAGGAAATGTGGACGGCCCCGAGAAACCTTTTGAATTTGAATTTGAATACGGAATTTACGTAGAGACTTTGGAGTGAAGAAAATCTGTAAAAGGGCCTTACTTTTTTGGAGGCAATTTACTTTTTTTTTCCAGCACTAATCAGTTCTCAGCAGTTAGAAAAAGACAACTCAAATAACCAAGTTTTCCTGTGGCTCTTCATCGAATTAAGATTGAAATAGCAGGTAATTTATAGTCATTACTACTCTACTACTCATCGAAGCAAAAACTACAGGAGAAACTAAGTGGGAGACACATTCATATTTCCACTCAGTTATTCCTCCTCTTGACACAGACTACAAAGTCAAGACTTCTGGTGATCAAGAGTTGGCAGCTGGTGAGGTTTGCTGTATCATCGTTGAAGGATAAGAAGCCAAAGACTTTTATCTCTATTTTGTACATGCCCCATATGGAGAGGGATTACCAATCCTGTTTTTTGTTTTCATGATTACATCAAATTGAATTGTTGACTCCTGTTTATTGTCTTCTTATTCCCACTGGTCCCATTGGCTACTGAGGGAAATATCTGCCTCTTTAGCCTCCAATTTAAACACTCCATTATGTTCACCAGCTCGTCTGTAACTGTCTATGCCGGTAGCATAGAATGTGTTTTTGAGGGTTTTACTTCTGAAAACAGCGGCCAGCTACAAATAAAAACAATATGGAGAGAGGAAACATTGTTTGACTGTAATAGTGGCACAATTGGCTGGAAAGAGAAATTTAAACCAGGGGAACCAAAAAATGTATTTAATAATCAAAAGTGACACCTTTTACAAACATGTTATTCATTTATAGATTTAAAAAATATTGATCCTAGTCCCTTTGAAAGAAGGAAATAGAAATGTATCAATAGAACCAGAACAGAGCGCTTTGGTATGCATTATGTGTATGTGCAATCTACCCGTTATTTTGGAACACACACTGAAATGGGGACCGTTACAGTTTAAATGTAAGCTACCGAGAGAAGAAGGGAGTCTATTAAACTGTAACACATCTAACTAACTTACAGGCCTGAGAGAAAAGCTTTATGTAACATCTGAGAGTGTCAGAATGATGTTAGAGAGGATACGGAGGAGATTGCCCCTGGCTGATCGACAGGATGAAGCCAGTAAAGGACTGAACTACTGATACTCTAGGGCCCAACATCATTTTTTTATCCTATGTTCACCTTACGTAACTGGAAAGCTTTAGTTGAAAGGCATACTGTAGAAAACTGCATCAGGTTCCTTTCTATCCATCCCAGAGCTATTTAGAGAAAACCCATCAGATATGACCTGACTGACCCACTAACCCCATCTTTTTTTGTGTTGCACCTCTCTCACAAGGGCACATTCCGACGACCACATTATTTCATACCTTTGCACACCTACGAACCCGAATGAGACCAGGCAAAAGTTCCTGTGCCACTGATTCTCTTTTTGTGGGTATTTAATCAGTAATAAAAGCAGTACAAAGTGTGTGTGTGTACACGAAAGGTCAATGTGTGTGCATGCATGCAGGCTCATCTGTGCAACATCTGCTCCACCAGCCCAAGGCTCCTAGTCTCTTGAGAAGTGGGTCACGTTTCCCAATGACGTCAAAACTCCTTCTGCATCTCCAGTTTGTGGAGCTGTGCCAAAACCACCACATGCCATTCCTTGTCCTTATAATGGAAATGCTTTCTCCAAAACCGTGCTGGATCGGAGGCCAAAGCTCAACCCACAATTCTTGAATCTTGACAGAGAAGGGGTTTGGCTATTGACAGTGAATCATAATGTAAAGTTTTACTTTAAATTAGGCTGCCGGTAGCATTGCTCTATATTGTGATCTGAGGCTGCTGTACAGCCATGACACTGAACCCTTTCCATTGTCAATGAAGAGGACAGATAAGAGAAAAAGTATAGGAGAAGAGTTTAGGTGTCTGGTATAGTACGTATAGAAATTAAAGCTTTCCAGTCCTGCAGGAGACATGGCAGGGATCCGCTTAAGTATGAATGGAGCAGCAGCTGATGGAAGAGGAGAAACCTGCAGTGTTTCTCGTTTTGCTTATGGAGAGAGAAACCTGAGGCAGCCCATGGCTCATAACCATTAAAATAAACATCTGTCTATTCTAACCCCAATCATATCATGGTGAGACACATTTTCATTTCTCACCCTCTCTTTACAGCGCATTGGCTTTGTGTCATCTGGTCGATGGAGGACTGTGGGCAGGGATTCTCATGGAACCCCCCTCAACCCCAACCTCAATAATATATTCATAACAGATAGCTATATAATAAAGAAGAATTATATTACTATAATAATTTGTATTTGAAGCTCTTGATAACAATAATTAATGCAAACAAAAGACAAAATATTGTACTGCCCCTAACTGGAAACAAAGCATATGTCAAATTCTTTTTAACATTTTCATTTCCAAACAAAATTGCATGTGTGTGCGTGTATGTATTTGTCTGCATGCTAGATCCATTAATGAATTCATTAAATATCCATAACCACTTATTCTATTCAGGGTTGCAGCGGCTGGAGCCTATCTCAAACGACATTGGTTGAGAAGCAGGGTACACACTGAATGAGTCGCCAGTTCATCACAGGGCTGACACGCATTGAAACAGACAACCATCCACGGTCACATCCACGGTCACATCCATGATAACATCCACTTCAGCAGGCAATTTAGAGACCCCAATTCAACTATATAAAATGTTTTTGGACAGTGGAAGAAAGCTTATGTACTGATGGTGCTGTGAGTAGCGCTGATGCCTCAAAGTGCTGATCCTTGTATGTCAATATTCTTTCAGTGCAAGCCAAGTAAATGACATCACAGATAATTTCATAATTTTTTCATAATAAAGGAATGAAGGATATATTTGGTGGTGTAAGGAAAAAGGCATCATAGAGCCTTGCTGTAGAGTCGGGGGCAGACAGAGGCATAAAGTCTTAGGTGAGTATGTTGAGGTCAGGTGCACTTTTGAGTTCTCAGACCCACTTATTTATATATTTTTTTAAATGACAAGCTATGGAGATGATGAAGTGTGAACAAAAAATCAAACAAATGTTTATTGTCGGCGTCTGCAGGAGAAATCGCTAACATAGCTGTAAGCAACACATTGCATTGAGGCATACTGCACGATGCGTTCAGGGTGTATTCACTAGCAACGAGTTTCGGGCAAAACAGAATTGTAACGTCTTTGTAATCGAGATGTGTTGAAATGTAATCTTGCAAAAGGTAGTTTTCTGCAATAAACTTGAATAAAAGCTTTCTGAAGGAGCAATTCGTAAAATTTTTAGATGCGACGGCATTCAAAATTATGTTTTGCCATTGTAATAAACAATGATAGCCTGAGTTGTCTGACTGAAATATGTTATTTGGCGTTTAGGCTCCGACTTCATCTATCCCCCGCAGATAATTTACAGCAAGATTTTTGAGAAGTTATGAGCACGTATCCTAACCCCCCCGTCAGAGCCTGTAGGTGGATGCTGGGGTGGTGGTGGAGCTTTAACGAGAAGGTAGCAAATGCCGATGCAATGCAGGTGCGGCATAAGCAGAACAGAGGGGACAGATGGGAAATTTGCAGTTTAAATACACAGCCAGATTTGGACGGTGTAATTGGTAAATGGTTATGGAGGGTGTGGCATATCATGTGAGTAAGCAGAGCAGCTCGAGTTGACTGAGTGAACTAGCTCACAGGCGTCGCTCCATGAGAGAGGGAAGGGTGAAAAATGTTTATGCTAAAAGACATTAGCCCTGTTGAACTCCCTCTCCTCAATGAAATTTGTTTTTTTCCCCCTGTTGGTATCCTCCCCTGCACTGAACTTGGATTTTTGCACCTGTCTCTTTATGTTATTTGAAACATTGCTATCCACACTTATCAATCAGGTTTTGCATGTTCTCATGACTTGTCTTCTCTCACTTCTTGCGTTGCAGCCAAAAACATGATATGAAACAGCTCCGTAAAGCAATTGGTGGGTGAGATTGAGTAAGGGAGGGGGTTCGGAACCAACAGCTGACTCTCGGTACCACTCCGTATTTGTCTGACCAGACACACAGCTATATAAAAGAGTCTGCTGGTCATAGTGATCAATTGTTGGTCAACGTATGTCACCCACAAAAGAGCCCGTCACCCGTAACACCGTGTCTCCTGGCAATAGAGAACAAAGCAGCAACAAATCAATGAGACTTTGCATAGCCAGTCGTTTGGACCATGTGTTGGCGTGTGTGTGTGTACTGTTAGAGTGTGTGTCTCACGTTGTCACCGTTTACAGAATGAACGTAGTGGAGGGGTCCCTAATTTATCATATTCACTTCCTGCACATATTCAAAAGCCTGGGTAGGGGTTTCGGAAAGACAGCCTGAGGGCAGGCCGGAGTTTTTTTCCTCTATTTTACCTCCTCTCTAATACTAAAAGAACACGATGCTCATATTTAAGAGCCTTGCCCCTAGGTCAAGGATGGTGGCCAAAGGTGATCCAGCTTTTGCCTTTAGTGCCTCTTGGATATGGAATTCCCTGCCATAGCAAATTAAGCTCACCAACTACCTGTTTTTAACCAAGCCACCATGCACCCAACAAGTGAGCATGACCTTGAAACTATTTCACTTCATTCTTAAAATAAAATTAAATATTTATTGTGTTTAACATTGAGAAAAAAAGTTGCTGCATAATTTCTAATTGATGAATGAATATTATTCTCTCAAACATCTTTCCTGATAAAATAAATTGTATAAAGAGATACAGATGAATAGGAAACAGGAATCCCTGATCTAAAATAGTTTTTACAACTTTCAAAAAAAGCTGGCTGCTTTTTTGTTTTGCTTATTTTTGACATCTTTTAGCATTTTGTTGTATTTTTACTAAATAAAAATCCCTTTTCCCCTAGCACTGACCATTAGTCGTTTGTATTTTCTGAACGAATGCCGAAAAAGTGAACAAGATGGCTCTCATGCACTCTGTCAATCTGAGCCTCAGAACCAGCACTGAGATTTGTAAATACTGGGTGTGTGCATAAAAATAAAAATCAGATTGACTCTTTATCCATCATGCAAATTGAGTGAAACACTGCAACTGTACGGCGCACTGACTAATTGAACTTGACTATGTGAAAACAGCCCTTAACCCAAACCCTAAGACTCTCTCCCCTGCAGGGGCAAAACAACCTTACTGACAGACAGATGTACAGACAGATTTTTTTTTTCTCCAACATATTTAGAGACTAAAACATAGCATGGAGCAGAGAACAGCAGAAGCCTTGTTGGCTGCAGGGACAGACAGGCTCATGGTGAGCCAGTGAAGCAGTGGGCTGGATGGACAGGGAGGGCTCACCAGGCACAAGTTATACAACAAATTTCCTCCTAGCATGCTGTCAAACTAGACAGTCATATAGTCTGCTGACAGAGAGGAATATTGTTCTTTCTTATTCCAATTGAGCATTTAAAGGCACCAGTTACTTTGAAGATCAAGATTAAAACAACATGAACAAAACAAGACATGATTAGTTCATTAGCCCAATAAACTGCACTTTAAACTCTCAAAATTGGCTAAGCTTTGAATAAATAAAATTAAAATGCCTCTTAAATGTTTTAAAAGGAGCAATAATAATTCAAAAATCCTAATTTCTGACAGGAGACAGATATTATTATTATTGTTTTTGATGAGTACAATGTGCTGATATTATTTACTATGTAGTCGTGTAGGTTCGTAATGTGGTAGTGTGACTCTTTCTACTGCTGTTATTTTGGACATGATTTAAGGTATCTCTTTTGTGAAACTGAGACGTTGTAGTGTGTAATGAAAAACGTATGCTCCATGAACAATATAAAATAAAACATAAAAATAAAACATATGCTTTAGCTTGTCAAAATGTAGCCAGGCAGTGGATTACCTTCTCATGCTCCTGAAATATATACAATTAATAGCTAACCATGTTTGGATTTATTGGACAGCTCCAGTCAGAGAGGTTAAAAATGCTCCTGCCTGTTAAATGAATCATGGCAACCGCAGCAGCAACTGTGGCCTGGTCTGTTTTCTCGAGGAGACACAATGGCCAGAGTGGACCGAAGGGAATATCTGCACTTCCTCTATCAAACCAAGCACCAATCAAAGGCAATGACATGTGTGCACAGGCTCACAGTTTGAGAATGGCAATTAACAGTTGTTCGTTCCATTTGTTTTTCCCACATTCTTCTGACTGCAGGTACTTATGTCAATGACGTCGCTCCCCCTCTCTATCCTTCTACCTCAGTCTCACAACAACATGCACACATGCACAATTGTTGACACATTTCCTGGGGCGATGTGAGAGTGTCTATTCATTCAGCTGAGGCCAGCTGCACACCTGGTGACAGCCTAGGATGGTGGTGTTGGCTCAGGTCAGGGTGTCTGTGGAGAAGAGTGCCGGCAGGGGGGGGAATGGGCCCACAGGCCTGTCCTTCAGGGCCAACTTAACCTGCACATTCCAGTTCATTTAGCACTGGGGCAAGCACAGGAATGTCCCTTCATGTAAGGGATCACTGTCTTAAAGGTTGGTCCCTCGTGTGATTGAAAAGGCCCTTCAGGAGGATAAATAGAGATGAATGCCAAACGTGTTGCATTCAAGTACCCAAAGTAATGCTGTACCGGATACATACTGGCATCTATTAACCTGCCCGTCCATTAAATAGCAAAATGATTGCTTCGGCGAAGTGCTTTCACCTATAAATCTAGGAATCAAGCTTTGAGGATTTTTTTTTTAATCACATCTTGTACTCAAGATTAATTGGCACCCTTTAAAAGATTTGTAAAATGAGTTGCAAGAATTGTGTTTGTTGTCTATTCCCATAACCATTAATTCAAATTATCTCAGTTTGCAGACATATCCTCCTCCAGACTGATTTTTAACATCTTTAGTTTCTTTAAACTTCTTAATTATCAATCTAGATGTTGGAACTGGCAATTTGAACTGTTGAGAGATTGCCATTGCCAGATTTGTGCAGCTAGACAACTTTTCTTCACCCATCATTGCTGTGTTCTCTGCTCCTTCCCGTTGTAAAGAATGTCAAATAGAATTAGGCATGTGTCAACTCACATTTATACCCCAGTAAAACAGGAAGTCATTGCTCCATTTAAGGGTTCCTACCCAAACAGGTGAACCTTAAAATATAAAATAGGACTGGAAATATGCTTTTGTTTCCTTTTAATGGAAAATTGTAATTATCAGTATTCACAGACTCACCAACTTCATCATTTCACTACCCTCTTCATAGTTGTAAGTCTTAGTAAAGTTGGGCACGAGTCCTGCATTCACAAACTCAGAGACAAAGTACCGAAAACTGTCTGATGGAATATTTGGAAATATCCTCTGCTGCAAAAAACTATTATCTTTATCATATTTCTTGTTTCTCCTGAATGATTCAGACCAAAACTGTTGGTGGTAGGAATTATATGAGAAGCAGAGTTTCTGTAAAAAGGTTAATGTTACAAAACTATCTTAATGGTAATAGTACCAAAACTTGTGTTCACTGTGGTTTAGTATCAATACAATTGAACAATACTAAGATCTAATTATGCATACGCTTAACATCTGAGTATAGCTGCTTTGATACACACAAACTCCCTCTTCTGTCTCCCTCACACAAACACACACATGCACATTCTGTACGCTTACACAAAGTTGTGCCAGGAACATTCTGTTCACCTCCATTACTGCAATAGTCCGTTGGTAACACAGAAAACTTGGGTGACATAATTACCTTAGTCTAGAACAGAAGAGGAAAGTACGGCATGTTTTCTAGGCTTCAATACGCACAAAACATCCATGATTAGCTTCCGATTTTGCAATTCTAATCAAATATCGGGCAGTTATTGAGATCCTGAAGTGTTATACATGTGCTGTGTGTCAGGACTGGTGGCCTGTGTCTGTCTAACTGTTCCAGCTGCATTGCGTTGTGTCTGTGGTTTGAGGTCCTCCCTGTTTCTCTGAGCAGATTCAACCTCTCAGGCTGCAGCAGCTGGCAGCTATCAAACTGCTGGCAAGACACACACATATACACACAAACACACACACATGTACAAACTCTTTCATGCACAGACATGCTCACACAGACGTCCTTCCATAATTTCCATGGTAATCATCAGGGAGCTAGGGGTGGAGGGAAGAGGGGTGGTCAGTGTCGGCCTGGACCTTTGGTTGGGTTGGCTTAGGGTGATGAGAAGCAGGGGGCAAGGACCAGGACATGAGTTAGTCTTGTTGCTATAAATCAAGGTAATGGAAGAATTGGACACAGATGGAGGAGCCATGTAATCTGGAGTTTGAGAGATAATTCTGCTTTATTACTGCGTAGCTCTGGCTGCCTTTAATACTACTGCTCTCTGCTCACCCAGTTGATTGCTAGGCTCTAGGAACATGGCAGCGTCATTAGAAAGAGTTCAGGTTGAGGAAACATTCGGGTTTGCTACCAATTTATATTTCTTGTGGGAGAAGGTGGGCTTTTTTCACATATTTTCACAAGCGTTAGCCAACGTTCAGTCAACGAAACATCTGAAATGTACATTGGGGAATGTTTAGCATATCCGTAGCCTGAGGTTAAGACCAATAGTATATGAATTGCATACTATTAATGTTGAAATATTGAAGTCTTCATGGACTGTGGTATTGTATGCAAACTAGATAGGACAGACTTGGTGCAGTGTATTGATCCCTTCTACTCTTTGTTATTACTGACTATTTTGACAGTGTTTTTATTTTATTTTTAGCCCAGTATTGTACAGATTTGGGAGGTCTATGGTTTGCAGTTAGCATTTTTGCGTCACAGCAAGAAGGATTTTTCACACTGTATGAAAGCATGTAATATATGGATGGAATGACGACTCTAAATTGTGCATTTGTGTAAAAGTGAGTGTGAGTTATTGTTTGACTTTTTACATATCGCCGTATTGGCGACCTGTTCAGGGTATACCCCACGTCTCGCTCACTATCAGCTGGGTAAACTCCATTTTGATTCAGTAGTAGAGCTGAGTCAAGTGCACAGTGTTGTTATAACAGAAGGGAAAAAAACCTAAATCAAGGTACCAGGATGGATTTTCAGGTGAAGCCACCGAATTTGTTCAAAAATGACTGTGTTTGTTTAGATTCTTATCCATCCAGATCACGGTAGTCTTTAATACAACAGCAACAAGTCTAGTTGCTTCAACTTTTAAGGCTTTCAATAGTGAACAAATCCCACCCCTATGCAACAAACTGATGCTCACATCATACTGTAGACTTTAACAGATTTGCATCTTGAAGAATTTGATTTCTTGCCAGGACATGAATGTTGCAGACAGAGGCTGAATTGTTTACATTAGCAAAAAGACTAGGCAAACAATCACTCAAATTAAATGTCAAAACACATGTCACGTTCAGTGATACTAAGTACTTTCAGTCACAATAATTACTGTTTGAATTTACTGCAGATTATTACAAATGCTTTGATTGATTTTAATTCGTTTTTCAATGATATAGACAGACTGTTTGATATGATGACTGACTACGAATGAACTCAGCAGCACTGGTTGGCAGTAAATCAAAAACAATTTGGCTTTGTTTGTGAATCTGTTTGACTTTGTTCCAGCAAGAATGCTGTGTTAGTTAATCTTATTTCCTCTGTTTAGGAGATTATATTTGTCAGAATTGGCCTGTATGTCTGTCTGTTGGTCTGTCAGTCTGTAGTTACGAGAGGAGTTTATTGGCGTTAGGGTATAACTCAAGGAAGAAAATTGGAGAAAGATATTCAATCATCCAAGGAATTCCGTTCCATTGTTACAATGGTGCAATTGGGGTACACTCAATATTTTGACTATCTATTCGACATGACATCACCATAAGATCTACCATACATCAAAGTTTGAACTGAATCAAATTAATATTCTTAATCTGGTGATCCACAATGCTAACATTTGTGGGACTTACAAAACATTAACGACAGGGAGACACTTAATATTGCAAAAAAATTTTGACTGATATAAAATTTTAGCTGGAACTCCTGATGCAGTAAGGAGTAAAAGTTTGCATACCTGAGCTAAATCCTGGAGAAAACCACCATTAGTTAAATATTGTTTCCTTCAATAAAAACTAATATTGATGTTTTGATATATGTTTACATATAAACATGTGTTTTGATATTCTAAATGTAAGTTTTCATAGCTGAGCTATCATGTGACTTACTCTTAGGTGCAATGACATAATCGGCGGGAAGGGGTTGCGTTGGAAGTTTGCACAAATCGCAGAAAAAACACATGAAGTTCTGGACCACAAACAGGCTTAAAGTTGCTTCACTGCATCAGTAAAGCTAAAAACTCTTGGACCATTCAGGGGGGTAAGAGTAAGTCTGCTGTTTTGCCTGGCCACTCAAAAACCCCTGAATGACTTTCTTTCTTTCCTACCCCATTTTCTTCACACGTTACTTCATACCACATGCGTCTTTCAGCTAAAACACTGACAAAAAATGCCAATTTAAAGTATGAAATAGATTACAGAACCAAAAGAAACACAACCCTGTAACGATATGAGCTTCAATTCCAAATGCAGGGGCAGTCTTCAATGAGCGCATCGCTAATCCGGAGGCCAGTCCAGTCGAAAAAAAATGGGAAAAGACATCAAATCCCACGAGGCTATGTGTTTAGAATACAAACAAGCTGTTTGGGACGAGAGTGCACAGTGGCCCAGTGGTAAATCACTGGCCTACAGGCTATCAACAACCTCCTCCATCCAAAACACAATTCAATTATGGCCACTGCAGCAAAAATAGAGTAACAGGAAACATTTACAGCAGCTACACTAATTATGTTTGGATCCCATTCCACAGGAAGTCATTACATAGAATTTAAAAAATAAATCTTTATCATTCAAGTTAAGAAAGAATTTCCTCCTCTCGTTGGGATAATATTTGTGTTGGTGTCAGTGATGGGACAAACTCCAGTGTTTAAAGGCGTCTAGGGTTTCAGATAGAAAGGGGAGTGGCTTAAAATGCATCATACATAGAATATCAAGCATTTTGCTAACGTCAAATCTGCTTTTGTAGCTAATATTGTCTGCCTGAAACCAGCAGCTCAGGCCTGCTTAAAAACTAGAAAATCTGTATCCAGGGACATACATTTAATTTAGGTCCACACCTTTGGGGTCCCTACAAAGCATGTGTCGGAGAATTCTGTGGAATGGTTTTTGAGACTTGGATAGACCAGGTACAGACGGACAGTCTTAACATGCAGGTCCCATTGGGAGGGGGCATAAAAGATTGGTACCATGGCAGACAGCTTTCTTGTACTTGAAAGGAGAGAAAACAGTGCTGATGTATCCAGCAGGATAGCCTTGGACTCAATTTTCCTTACACTATGGGAAAAGCAATCCACACCACAAGTCCACACCTCTTCCTCCAGTTCACTATCCCAGATGAAATACAGAAGACTGACCTGTCATTTTGTATTAACCAAAGAAAAATAATTGTGGAATGGAGGCACCCACTAACTTTTCAATCATCCACTACTGACTTTTATTTTACTGATGATTAGAAAGATGAACGCAGGACTGTGAAATGTACCTCAGCGCCGACACCAAGTGTAAGATTAAAGATGATGTACTATGACTGTTTATTACATCTAGTGCACACTAAAGCTTTGCCTTGGAGCGTGGCTTCAGGAGGGTGGCAGAGGGCAACACAGCAGCCTTAGGGCTCGTGAGGAAGACGAGACAGAGGCATTCCGCTTTGCTCTATTTATTTTCGGAATAAACAGTTTTTACAAAGTGACTATCAATCTGAAGTGCCGAGACATGAGACTTTAAGTTCTGTGTGAGAAACTTCCCGAGGAAAACCAAGTTAAGTTTCAGCCGTTATCCTTTATTCAACCAATTCTTTAACACTTATGAGACTCAGCATTAATGCCAACATTGTTAGGGTATCAACGTGCTGATCTAGTCCTTTTCATGCTGCTCTCACTACTTCTTTACAACACTATAACTACCGAACACTGCAAAAGGGCAGACTGCTTCGATGTCAATCAACTTCTTTAGGTTGTCTTAGGAGGCAGGATCCGGGAAATTCCAGCAATGCTGCTACCATGCAGTTAACTTATCTCATTTCCCCCAGGCAGCGTAAGTTAGACATTTAACATTGCCTGGCATCTTCGGTGTTTCTGTCACCATGTGGGGGTTGCATTGTGGCCCCTAAATGTGTGTCGGAACTCCCTTAGGGAGGCCAGAGCCCCGTGTGAGCAAGGTGATGACTAGCATAGGTCAGCATGGGCTTGTTTACACATTACAGACCACACAGACAAGACACGGTTAAGACAGCATATGTATGCCATGTGTGTCTCAATTACCGGCTGGCCATGGCTAGTGAACTGCTTAGTGCTGGACTCAGTGAATCCATTGCATTCTTAACTTTCACCATCAATATAGTCTGACAGGTCTATGTCTTAATGTCCGACTGCAAAAATAAACATAGCAGAGGGTTTTCAGAAATGTTTTAATAGTTTGCATGTTACTGCCGGCTTTGTTTTGTCTGGTGGTTTAATCCGGCTCATCATTTTTTTTGGGATGCTACTGTGAGGAAAAAAAGAAATCAGATGACAAAACGTGTTAATTGCTCTGTTGCATAACTGAGCGCTGTTTACAACGTGTGTCATGGTTTGTGGGGTGTTTTTATTGTTTTCTAAGTAAGTAAGTAGCCACATCTTGAATCTCTTTTAGTGATGAAGTCTGAATCAAAGCCTGATGGAATCTTTCTTTAGTTTTTTCTTAAAGTTTGTGTTTGAAATTGCACAGTGTTGTGTCAAAAAAAGCAGTGAATGTGGAGATGTGATGGGTGATGGTTTGGTTATTATACGAAGCACTTTGTCTGAACAATCTGTAACCTCTGTTTTGAAAATTGCAATATAAGTAAAGCTTTACTTACTTACTTATACCTATGTTGTTTCCTTCTTGTTTATATTGCATGACCCCAGAATACTAGATATAAGAGGAATCATTCAATGGACCTTAACAACACACATCTACACAAAATGTATTATATATGTTATTTTCTTCTATATGTAAATAAATATTAGCAGGGGTGTATCGCCAGGAGCTGCAAACCAGGCACATGTTTCAGAAGATTTGGGAAATGACGGTCCCACATTCCTGCTCACATTTCCATATTATCTAAAGGTAACTATGAAACCCCTTAAAACTCCTGTGGAGGTGCCTTAAAGTCATCACCAATGCCTCAACACCCCTTTCACACCACTCCCAATGATCCAGTTGTGCTCAGTGTTAAAGATTTACATGGACGGAAGAACCCTGAGTTAATTTCAAACATATTTCTGCATAATTGTCAGAGAATTTAAGGACATGGACAAGATTAATTAAACGGAACAGGGCCACCGGAAATATTTGGTGACTGTGTGGAGAAAGAGATGACGAATATCTAGAGACACATCATAGAAGAAAAAAGTAAGGTGCAAAAGTAAAAGAAGAGTGGAATTTGTCTTTGTCTGACACTTTTTAATTCCCCCATGTTGTCAAATTCTCCTCTACGTCACCATTTGTTTCATTGTCTGAACTTTTGAGTCTTTACTGCCATCTTAAGGAAGTATCTGTGTTAATGTAAAGGTCACATGGCAGCAGGAGGGCATTGACAGGTACACCTTGATCAACAGACAAATAAATTTTTTCATTTTTTTGTTTAAATAAACCTTGAGTGGGGGCTTGACGAAGCGCCATTAACCAAACATATTTTTTTACTAAATTCACGGAACACGTTCTTTTTCAAAGAAGCGGTTGTCCAAGGAAGGGGTTGGGAGCTGGAAGGTTTGACGATAGAGATCATCATCTCTTCTTTGATGAAAGAATGTTTTCCGAAATTTACCTTTTCGGTAGGCCTGAAACGGTACACTTCTGTTCCATCATTTCCAGCAGTGGTATTTAAAACACATAGTAAAACGATCCAGCGGCTGTGCATGTGTTTGTCTATATTTTACAATAATTATTCAATGTAAACTATTTTACAGCTTATCACTCATTCAAACACAAAATAAAAGATACACTGCCGCTGCGTTACTGCATATAATCGAATAATGAGCGAGTCTTTCATATCTTATTTGAGTGCGTGTGTGTGTGTGTGTGTGTATGTGTGTGTGTGTGTGTGTGTGTGTGTGTGTGTGTGGTTGTGACTAAAACGAGAGAGAAAAAAGACCAAAAAACAAGCACACTGCAACGCTAACAAGCCCTAAGAGCTGAAAGCATCTTTCAAGTGGACAGGCCGACAGTGCAGCCTCTCATCTCCCAAACTAACTACACTCATAGGTCACAGCGAGAGCTTTGATCCTTCCAAAACTCTGGTTCCCTTTCCCTTCCCATGCTCATTGATTTTCCATAAGAAGGCCTAAGGAGCTGATATTAGTCCACTACAATGGATCCCCACAATGTCTATGGGCATAGGACCGGATTTAGACGCCTGAGTGATAAGATATGAGGGGCAAGTAGCAATCAAGATAAAAAGGCATTTGTCAGTTTTGAAGCTGGGGTTCAGATATCATCTTAGCAAAAATAAAGAATTAGGGATGAGCTGAATCACTGACATTTCGTCAGGCACATGAAAGCACTTTCTAAAATAGCATCAGTTTAGGAGCAAAACACCAAATTTGAAACTTTCAACTATAGGGTTTGTGTCTAAATTAATTATTCACCTTAGTATATGACAGGTGCAACATTTCCGGGGAAAAAGTGGTAAAGTTTGACTTAATTCAACCACTTATGAGAAGAAAACACATTTATATGAGGACAATATAGGCGGAACAATTACACTGAATACCAATAGAATTGTGAAAACCATATGAAAGTGAAGCCAAAAAGATTTGTAATGATTCCAGGTATTACTGCTACTGAGTTCAAAAGGCTCAACAGAACAAAACAAGAAGAATAAATCCAACGATGATGAGAGCAATAATCATTAATAATCGACAACCAAAACAACAGCAATAATAATAATAATAATAATAATAATAATAATAATAATAATAATAATAATCAGTAACTAAAATACGTCAGTAACACAAAAGTTGTATGGGACACAAACTTCTTACCTGGTCCCTCTGGATGCATGGCAGAGAGGTCCGGCGATGTGACTTACTGTTGGACTGACCGTGCGCCATGTCTGAGGCTATCACAGAACTGGACCTCCTGCGTCTTTTAAATACAGGGATCTCTTCCCTCGCTCCAGTCACGGGGGTACAGCCCTCCTTGTGTCTCCCTTGGTTGGGAAGGAGCTTGTCACCATACCTCGCCAGCAGGATGCCCAGCACTCCAATTAGGTACGCTACGTAAGGTCTCCAAGTGGCCCGTACTTTGTGTAGAGAAAAGAGAGAGATAGTCCTGACTAGGCTGATGAAAAGGACCACCGATATGCCCTGTTTCAGCCGTGCTACCATGAGTGCGCCGGCGGACACGCAGAAGAGCCCGACCACGGCTGCGGTGGTGAATGAAAACAGCTGCTCATCTGTCCCGTCCAGGAGAGACCATGGCTTCGCCCAGGTGGCACAGTGTCAGTAGGGAGAGGTCGGTCCGGATTAGAACTCCGCAGCGGATCAAGTATACACCGACCCAGAAGAAGGCACATACGTGGGTGAACAATGGCGTAAGCAAACTCCAGCAAGTTTGCAACAGCTCCGCCACGCAGCCCGAGAGCCAATGAAGTGGAGTGGATGAATGTGAGCGTGTGTTGTCAGCACTGCTGCTCGCCTCAGCTCTCCAGTCTGCACATCTGACCAAGAGAGTGAGAACTATCAAAAGCGACTCAGCACACACCGCACCCAAGAGTCTACGGGAACTCCGTAATTTCGTGAACAGCCTCACCCTCAATTCGTAATCTCGGTCACGGCACAGTGGGACGACACGTGTTGTCAAATAACCATTGCGATCCCGTGCGCTGAAGCTGCTTTGCGTACCGGTACTGTCACATTCCGAAGGCATCGCCATCACTCGTGGCACTTATGAAATATGAGAAAGTCTGTAATGCATCTATAGCGGTGTGGTCAAAGGACAGGACATGAGTTTGTGGCAAAAATAAACATGATTTATTGTACGCGTAATGAAAGAATACAGTGGATACGCGCCGATGTCTCTCCATTTACGCACGGAGAGGTGATGACTTATCCAGGTGCTGTTTAAGAAATTGCTGCCCACAACAGGATGAAATGACTGTCTCTGAATAACAGTAGGATGCAACACAGATCTGAGGCACTTTTCGGCTCATGCGCCCTGCTTTATCCTCCTCGGGTCTCTTTTGATTTCTGCTGTCCTCTTCGTTTCGTGGCTGCACGGATTGGTCGGTGCAGCAGCAGCAGTCTTTGCAAAACATAACTCCTGTCCGGTGGACTTTCAGTGATAAAACGCACTCCCCGTGTCCATCGTCCAGAGCCCTGTCTCTCCTGAAATTGCAGGGACTCCCTTGTTGCTTTCGACGATAAACGCTGCTCAGGAATTTCAGCAGTTGGAATGGATGCGGGTCTTTCAGGCACTTTGGCGTTTTGATGTGAAAATTTGTTGTTTGTCACCAGCTCTCCAGCTAAAGCTACGAGTATCAGCTCACTCACAGCCGGGGGTTGCGACTCCTCACAGGCAGCAAGATATGGCAGCAGCACTGAAACCCCCAAACCTTTCTTCAGCCAGCTCAGCAGGTGTTGTCTACATTTGATTTAATATTGTTTCGCCTCATAGAAACGTGTTTGTTGTGGAGGGCACACATCATTTGTGTATAACATGTTTATAAACACTGATTCATTTTTTTAAATTATCCCTGATCAAATCAGGCATCTGTATAAAAAGTTGTTGTACAATATTATCCTATCCATCTGTATCAAATATGTTGCATTTAAGAGAGGGTATTTCAGTTGTGTTTCATAGCATTGTAGATGCATTTTGATTTTATTGCTTTTAATGCAAGGTTACCAAACCAACCAGAAGGCATTAAACGGTTTTGACATTAATTCATTTTTTACAGGAGAGAAGTATCTAGCTGCTGACAAACGAGAAATGGAAGCACTGCATTAAACTGTCTTGCAGTGAAAATAGTCCTGTTGTTACCCTCCAGTTTGACTCCTAAGTTCCCCACTCCACCAGGTCAATTAAATATTCATCCTACTTTAAGTGTCACTGATGATGTGTTGCATCACGGTTGTCTCTAAATGTTTCATCGTGCAGATCTCCCAGTCTACATAAGTACTTATGCTCACAGTTCAGGAGGCATATGTGTCTTCCCTCAGATGTCCATGTTACGTTCCCATGAGGACGCATCCTCTGGCATAAATAGACATTTACTGCCCAACATGTAATCTCAATCACGTTTGCCGATGCACACACAAAGAAGCCGACATACTCACAGTGCATGTTGTGAGTCTTTGCTCCAATCATTCTCACACACATACTGTTTTATACTGCTCATTTAACCCTGAAGCTTTTCAACATCTGCTCTTCTCACAACATCTGAATAAAGAAAGCATGTTGTCACGGACAATACCCTGTCATGCCATTGTGCTGTTTTTTCAGCCTTCGTATCCCAGACGCAGCGGGACTGCAGTGCTGATGGTCTTGAAATCTTAGGGGTCGCTTTTGATCTATCTTCTCACTGTGTTCATGCCCCCAGATTGAGACAAGTCAAGTCATCACGTCTTTTCCTCTCCATTGGTGTGGACAGAGTTCTGTGTATCCCTTGTCAGCTGTGATTAGTAGGAGGCACGGCTGGAGAAAAGTCTTTAGCAGGGAGCGATAGGAGCAAGAGGAGGCCAGGTCCTGTCAAATACCTCCCAGCACATACACACTGAGTGTCAGAAAAGTGTCTTATTACTGAAGGGACAGCTGGTAGCTCCAAGTGTGAACAGATTTTTGAGACACAATCTGTTTTTTCAGAGGCCATGGGTAACTTTTGTAAAGAGCCGATTGCTTCATCTTACTGATTTGTTTCACCAGAGGACAGAACTGAAACATTCCTTCCTCACAAACAAAAGATTAGAGCGAGACAACGGAGTGAGGAGTCAAAGTCATCCAGAATACTTACATATACAACCCTTCATTCAAGGTGGTGTACTCATGTCGTAACACCACAGGTACTCCAGAGGACAGTCCATCATTTGAGGAGCAAGAGGTTGTACAAAATAATAACATCTGTGTGTTGTCATATAAATGTTGCAGATCGTGCTATAGGCTGAAAAAAACAAGAAAGACACAACAGTTTATTCTAGCTGTGTCGTATCTGGAACAGAATATGCCATCAAATGTCAAAGTCAGCAGCTGTCCTTGTGTCTGTGTAAGCTGCCACTGGTGAGGAAGAACGAAACTCATCACAACCCGCATCAATGAAACACATTACTTCCTGGTTCAGATCTGGTTTGTGGCAGAAATATAGCCACTACACTCGCATCTCAGGACAAGATCATTTTGAAATTCTGTCTCTTATTTATGCAAACCTGTGGACAGGTCCTTCTGAATTACACATAAGAATTTTAATGACAGGATGCAGACGTAACTGCCTTACCGTATTTGGCAATGCCACGGTCCATTGTAAAAGAGGAATCCCTTTATGTGGAGCAGCAATTCATCAGACATCTGGTTTGGGTGTTGCAAGGGGGATGCAGTCATCTGATGTGACCTCGCTTAGACCCTCGCTGGCCTCTGGGGCTGCAGCTGACAGGTCTGATGTATACTCAGGAAGTTTGAATGTCAAAGGCTGGATTCTACCAGTGTTGTTGACCAATAAACCCCCTATATGCACTCCTCATGTCTGAAAGGAGAATTAACTGATGGCATAACAGTTGATTTACACGTTCAGGAATAAGCAGACGAAAATAATGAAGATTTTCATATATATACATATACATTTACAAACACATACATACACACACATACCCCCCCGGAACACCCTTTAAAAAAATTTGAAAAATGATAATGATTAATACCAATGGACTTTTATTACATTTCTATCATAAAACAAATGTTTTTCTCTCTAAAATATGTGTGCAACAATTATTGCCACATCTAGGAAATCCTATGATTAACTGAAGCATATTTCCAATCACAGCATATTTCCAATGCTATCTTTTATTTTGAAGTTAACCTGTTTAAGTGGGGACTCTGACATGGTGAACAATGGCTAGACATAGACCAAAGCTTTTCTGCCTCGGAAGCCTTGGACATCCTGTTAAAAGACATGGTTCACTGAACTCCATCAAATACCAGCGTAAGATGAAAACCTAATGGCCTCTGTGAGGAAACTTAAAGTGGGCTGTGCTTGAGCCTTCCAGCAGGACAATGTTCTGAAGCAAATCTCAAAATCAACCCAAGAATGATTCAGAGATCACAAAATAATGATTTCGCCAAGAGCAGCCAGTCAACTGACCTAAACCCCATAGAACCTCTCTGGGATGTGCTGAAGAGGAGAGTCCAAAAGCGTCTACCTCAGAATCTGAGGGAGCTGGAGAGCTTCTTTAACGAGTAATGGTCTTAGAACCTATGAAATATAAGGTTTTATAGAACATAAGGCTAAATGGAGTGATTAGAACAAGTTTGTGTTGTGTTTGGCACTTGTGTGTAGAGTGAGATCCATCACAGCACATTTACCGTCCCTCATGGGCAAGGCTTGGCTGGTGGCCAAGTTTCCACAAAGGTGCTGTGGACAGCGACTTACACAAAGCACACACCGTCATATACACAGTTTTGCATGTGCACTTTCTAATGGTCATTTATTTGCCCATAGGTATCTGCCCACACAGTCGCACGAATGCCTCCATCACCGGGGACCTTCTAGCCTTCACCAGATAAAAACAGAAAAAAGATTTATGTCCCTACGAAGCACGGATCTGTCTTGATCCTTGTTGTTCAAACTGCTACTAGGCTGTACAATCTTGTATTACAAAATCAGGACACAAATGTAACAGAAACCTAAAGCAGAGCTGACTACATTATGTATGTGTATGGGTCAATGATTTCAACATCTGCCAAATTGCAATATTCGACGTATTTCATGAACAATCTGGGGATTCCTTTGCACAAGCAAGCCACAGGATTTAGATGTCTGGATAGAATTTTATGAATCCTATATCTATTGACATAAAATACCCAAGCCAAAGAAAGTAAGACAAAGCCAAAACCATCAATACAAACTGTAGTTCTCCCTGATGTAAGGAGGAAAACAAAAGTATGTGATCTTGAACTCCACTAGAAAAGCCAATAACAGATCAGCAACAATTTTGATCAACAATTTGTGCGTTTTACGTTTTAGCAAACTTGCCAAGCATTTGGTTACTTTAGCTTTTCTTTCCCTGCCGCTGTGTTTCAATACACTAAATTAGCTGTTGTTAAGATGTAATCAGTGAAATTACCTTAGACGTTTGGGGATTGTGTTCGATGATATTCAAAGTTTCCAAATGTTTTAGACCAAACAATGACTTGACTTATTAGAGAAAAATGTCCGCAGATAACCTACTGCCTGAAGGTCATTACAGGTCATTGTTGACTAAGAACGTAAGAACTGCTCTCTCTGCCACATTCCTTCTGTGTTTGTTGGTAAATAACTCAGCTGACTCTCCAGACATGACAGATTGTTACATACTGGTTATACAATGGCAAACTAGAACCCTGTACAATCAGCTCATGCACAAGCAAACAATCACAGACACACACCTGCCAAAAGAAAATAGATTTTTTGCCAATAGCTGTTTGGTTTTGATATTATGTTGCTTAGTTTTTGCTCATTTCCGTGACAGAAAGTGTCCAGTTCAATCATTTTTGACACATCTTTAACAGACATCAAATCAAAAATGTGTTTGTTGAGAATTTTACTGATAAATTAAACAAAAATATGCTCAAATTGGTTGAAGAGAAATATTTAATGAATCCATGTAATAAAGGCCAAAGTCTGATCTTCAAACTGCACAAACTCCGTGTGGAATCTTATACACCCTTTCAGGCTACATAAGGCATCTGTACCATTGTTTGCTGAAGGAAATTTTGACTATGACTATGTGGCAGCTCTTATAAGTAAGTTAAATAAAAAAGACTTGAGCTCGAAGATATGATGCAAGGTTAAAAACGACTCAACACTACAAAATAGTATATTTAGTTCAACCTTAACTGTGTTGAAGGGTGACAATTCTCCTTGCACTGTATGAATAGGATTGAATAATACAGCAGCATAAAAGTCATAGAGGCTCAGCACTAACCACTGCTTACTTGTAGACTGTATGTTGTAGTGTTAATAATTTCTGGAGAACTCAATTGTCCTGATTACATACAGTTTATATATTTTTGAAAAAAACCAACGAACATTTAATCCAAACATAAAACTCAGATGTTGCCACCTTAACATGGTGGGTTGGGGTTGGGGGGGTTGTGATCCTGAGATATGATACCAAGGCATTAGCCGCTGGTAGTGTCTCCCATAGCAAATTGGTCTAAGGTGGAGGGGTACAAGGACCCCAAATCACAGCCCTCGAGGATCATACACTGCCCACTAAGGGTCGTCAAGCTTTGACTTGACCCCGACATGAGTGCCTCCCTGACAGCGAATGCTTGGTCAGCTGAAGTTCTTGACTCTTTGTTAACCCCGTTACTGGACTTTATTTTGGCCTTTGTTCTTGGTTACCAATTGGAGTATTGTCTGCCAGACCATTTTTACCCGCCATTCCATGTCTTGGACTGAGTTTTGTTCATAGTTTTTTAGATTAATATTGTTGTTAGACATTTTGGTATTTTGTTGAATTGTTGACGATTAAATAATTACCAATGATATCCTTCTGGACTCCTATTGTCTGCATTTAAGGTCCTATTTTGAACTGCACATAACACTTAGCCTGCTGCCACCACGACCTGACCCCAGATATGCGTAAGATCATATAATCTCAATCTTCCTTAAAGCGGTGCCATGTTTCCCCATTTTTCCACATGGGGCTAAATAAAGTTCTTTCTAATTCTATTTTTTATTGTTAAAATCAAGATCTATCGAAAGATCAACCAGGAAGAATATATCTTGGGACCCTTTAACCATGGTTTTCCTTTCATATCACACTGTCATTCACATTTTTCAGGAATGTTCAGGTCTTAATATCCTGTTTACAACATCTGAGACTGTCATTGAGATATCAGCTGTTTTCATCAACTGGTCACCTATCCAATAGCGCGGTGGCACACCCTGATTGTTAGCCTGTCATGTTGCTACTGTCTTTTTGAAAACGATTATTTCATCTAGTTCTACTCTACTAGTTATTTCATGCTGTTCTGTATCATCCTATGACCTACCACTCTCCCACAGATTCAGCGTCTTCAACAGTCATCAGCCACCACCACCAATGTAAGATACCTTTCGCTCGCAGTATCCCTTAAGAGTCGAAGCGTTTTTTAAAAAGAAATGTTTTTGTCTTACTTCTTTCACCTGTCTCTCCTGATCAAAATTGTTTCATGTGCTTCCACCATGCACATACAGATGAAACTTGTACATGTTAAAAGGGCTCCGTTTTTTTAGGTGAGAGATGTGGAAGAATATTGGGGTACAAAATTAAATGGAACTTCATTCATTTGTGTGGGTTGGAGAGCTGCATACAGAAAAAGAGTCAAAGTTGACACACTGCCTCAAATGAATAATGCAATTCAAAGGTTTTAAGAGGGAAGAGACACAGATTTAATTACATATATATTCCCGGCAGAGTTGCATGTATGAGTTTTTAATATTTCAGATCCAAGTTTTCAAAGCTGCTCTGCCACCTCAGCCCGCTCAGATAGTGTGGCAGTTAGTTGGCGTGGGACGTGATGCTGGTCTTAGACACTAGAAAACTGCTTGAGCCTGGAATTTATGCCATCCCAGTGAAACTACAGGAAACCCTATTATATAGCTCCGTCTCCCTTGTTTTGCAGAGTAGAGATTTACTTCCTAAGCCTTCTCAAATAATGCAAAATAAAACTGTAAATCATGGCTTCACACATCAGGCAGCCTGGTGTAATTGGTCTGTGTTAGTTCAAGACCTGCCAGGAGAAGCACTGGACGTCAACCCTGTGTGAGAGGCGTTAAGCACATGAAAGTCAGCTTTCGAATGGATATCTGGGCAAGAGAAAAGGCCAAGAGAGCTGACTGCTCACTTTCATTTTTTCTACGTCAGTTTACATGTTTTCCTAAACATGAGGAATGCTGTTGAGAGCTCAGGCCCAGAAGCCAATCCTTAAACTCTATTCACTTGTTGGGGAAACAGAAGGTCATGGGTAAAGCGCTTCACGGCAACTTTGCAGTCAGGAAGATGGAGGAGGGTAATGCACAACCTTTTCCAAGAGTATGACCACAAACAACGGGAGAGGAGAGAGGAATCTGGATAATGTTGACTGGATGCTGTATGATTTAAAGAGACTGTGTGCTGGTTATTTTTTTCAATTGTAGCATTAAAAAAGGTCATGAAGGTATTGCAGTGTGTGGTGGAGTAAATATGAGGTGTAATTGCATCAGGCATTTCTCTTAATCCACTAAGGTTGCATTTACTTCAATAAAAGTGAAAATTGACCAGTTATCGACCAGCTGGCCAGCTGTTATGAAGTCTAAGAATGGAATTCATTGTTATTGCTATCACTATTATTTCTTCAGTGCACCTTTTAGTAGAAGTTCTTTCTTGGACAATGATATTTTTAACATGTTTAACAATTTTTTTAGAGAAGAGTGGCACACAGACTTTAGGGACTGGAACAGTGCTACACTGACTGTTGGTTTTGTTTAAAGAAAGTACAAAAAATAGGCACATATTCTCCCCTAAGATCATGAAATACAGAGCTGTGAAAAAAGGTTGGACCCATCCTGATTTCCTCTACTTTTGTAAGCATCTCACACTTAACTGTGTCAGATCTTCAAACAAAACTTAACATGAAACAAACAAAAAACACTCCTCTAGTCGATTCATATGCACCAGATTTGGACTAAATCAGATAAAATTACAGCCTGAAATCTTTTGAAGGTGAACCTCCCCCTATTGTGCTAGCTCTAATTTGTTTTCTGGAAAAGTTGGTTTATAGCAGTTGTAAAGGGACAGAAGTCCCATTAAAAGTTCAACATATCATTCCAAGGAATAATTTCCAAAGAGCTCTGAGGATCATCAAGGTGTGTAGTGGCACATTTTAGATGAGCCTGAATGTTCTTTGAGTTAGAAGTCGCTTCTTGAAATGGTCTTTTTAAGGGGTTATTTAATTGAGCAAGGCTGGTAGTAATCAGGTTGGCAGACTACTTCACTCTCCTGGGGTGTAAATATACTATTGGAGAATGTGTCTGACTACTTAGGGAGGACTTCATACACAGGAGGAGTACAAGCTATTGGTCTTTCAAATGCCAGGCAAAAACAACTATCAAAGATGAAAAGCTATGGAACAATTTAGGGCAGTACGCACAACAAGGCAACAGCTGTGGGCTTTAAGTGAAGCGTGCAAGTCAACTTTCCTCTCCTGAGGCCAAATCCTACAAACTGGCGCAGACATTTATGAAAGTCAGTTTTTCTGATCATGTGTCAGGTGATTTACTGTAAAACGGAGCTCAGCCCTATGATGAAAAGGAATGAATGAAATTTCAGTTAGATGTTGGCTGACCTATGGAGGACTGGTACTCATGGACAACAGCCAGCAAAACTGGCACCTAAACAGAAGGAGAGACAGAGAAAAGACAGGACACCACGGCAGACTTCCTGTTCTCAAGAAGTAACAACCCGACTCATATCATCTTAGTCCAATCAGCTCACATCTCACATGGTCGCTGGTCTTCATCTTTACATTCTGACAGCCGCTCTGTCTGTTTCTGTTTTTTCTTTTATTTAGGACAGAGGCTTTTAAGATGCCATGCATCCCCTGCTGTTTGTACCGTTTATTCCGGTTGCCATCACAGAGCATGGCGGCGACACACGTAAAGCTGTTTTGGGCCGTAGAAGAGTAGGAAGGAAGTGATCCATAAAGTGTATGGTCCCTCAAGAGGAAGGAGGCATACTGAGGCCTCCATTTACAAACTTGCCCTCTTTACTCTTGTTCCATCCTCTATCAATAACATTTCTGAGAAACATCTACACAGCTGATACCCTAAACAAAGACTTTTAAGGCAACGTTTTTTGCCTCTTAAATTGAGAATATAAAGCATCTCCACCCCTTCGCCTTACTTCTTCCTTCATCAACTGAGTGGGCGGGACATCAAATCTCCCATTAAGAACAGTGTGAAGACAGTTGTGTAGAGAGCAACAGAGTTCAAAAAGCCCTATTTAGTCTTCCAGAGGCTGTTTGACGTCATTTAATGGAGGAAAGTCTGTCTTAAGTAAACTGACAAAAATGAGAAACCTCTCTAACAGCTTACAGTTGTCATCCGCTTAAGCCTGAGCATTCTAAACATCAGGGAAAAATCTTACATGATCCTTGCTGCTTATGAGCCTCTGTTGAATGAAATATGTGTTATATGTTCAAATTTAACACAGCAGGCTTTTAAAGGATATTAATTATATGTAATCACTCCACCAAATGAAATCCCTCCAGAGACACAATCATATATAGCTATGTCATAAAAAAGAAAGGCCCTGTTCACAGCAGTGAAAGTGAATATGTGGAGAAAGTAAAGGGCATAAGTTTGTGAATCGCCATAGTCATATTGATATTTCCCTCAAGTGTTGAGAAAAGCAACGTTTGCTTCTTTTGTAAACATATTTTTCATATTCATATTTTTTGCAATCTAAGCACTGCTGGTTCCAAAACTCAAAACATGCTGCCCAAGAAAAGAAAAGCCATTACATATATTAGTAGATATGACAGGAATGCAGGTCTCGTTGGGTGGTTTCGGTCTGCTGCAGTGTACATCTACCAAATGAGTCTAATTAGGGACAACTGAGTATGAAACAAGGACATGGGGGCATGAGGATCATAGATGCACAAAGTGAGCAAAGCTTATTCTGATCCCATGGAAAAAATATGAAATACTGGAAGGCCCGTCACAGAACACAGAACTCACAGATCTGTTATGGCAGCAAAAGCTGTACCGATACAGTACTAAGCAGGTGGTTTTAATAATATGGCTGATTTGTGTATATTACATGTTATAGTCTTTCTCGGTTACTTGATGATAAGCTTCATCTGACACCTCTTTTGTAGTGCTTAAGAAATTTGGTACAATTTACAGCGGGCGTGCGTGCCCCAGGATACACTGAACATGACGCTCTGTCATGAGTGTTTATACGAGTGTGCACACACACACTCGCTGTACCCATTGTTCCCTCTTACCATTTAAAGGCAAAGCCAGCGGAGATACATGTTTATGTTGAAATAAAGACTGAGGACGAGGGGTACACATGTTTTCAGCTATGTTCTGAGTTACCCTCCAGTAGGACTGGGTATTGTTTTCAACTTTAACACGACCCGTTCTAGGTAAATTGAGGTTCTCATTGATTCCAAAAAAAGACGACAAAGATTGACATAACAAGAATAATTTGATAATTTACTATTTACTATTTACTACCTGACACTGGATGATATGATCAACTCAATTAGGGTGACATGATGCTACCCAAATTTGCCCAAGATACACAAAACAAAGACGGCAGTGGTGCGCTACACTAATTCCTACCTTTGTGTTTGCCATGCTAAACTGCAAAGGAGATCAAAATGTATCAAGCACTGAACATTTATTTCTGTTACATAGACAATTGAATGATTTAAATTCCCTTGGAATAGCTTTTTTTATAATAATATTATCCTGTCATAATTTTAATGACCTGAGCAAATTCAATCCTGAGCAAATGAAATCCCCTCTTGGAGTATGGACACTGGTGGGGATGGCTGATGACCCTGCTGCGACTGAGCAATGATTAAGTCTGTGAATGTTCAAAATTGGGTGGTGATGAAGAGTTTGAGGAAAAACAGTAAAAAGAACTAAATGAACAGAGAAAAGTCATTTTCATTAGGAATCAAATGTTGGTTTCTAAAGCTAGCCCCAACCTGCAGTTAAGTTCTCAACATATTTGGTGCAAAGCGGTGCAAGACAATGTTAGAGTTAGCAAACGTTAGAGAACAGACATAACATTGTAAACAGTGACAGGTGAAGTAAAAATAACATTGATTCTCTCGATAAGGAGGTAGACTGGTAATCTCCAAATCTGAAGGTCAATTGTTTGATCCTGGATGGCGTAAGCTCCTTGAGCAAGACCCTAAAACCCAGTTTGCACACAGGAATTACACAGAGACTTCTCACTATGGGTCACCAATTGAAAAGTAACAATTGCTTATTTTTACAGCAATATTTTGCCACATTTAGCACCAAACAATTATAAAAAAGTTTTTTTTTTCTTTTTTATAACAATTATAGCAATATTATTTACTTAGTCATATTCACTTTTCTAAGAAAGAATCTTGAATAAAATTTCTGAAGGTAAATGTTGCATCTAAATGTTGAATCTAAATCTAAATGAAAAAGAAAAAAAAATCTAAATTTTAAACCTAAAATTTTAACGTGAAACTAACTATTTAGATAATTTGCAGGTCCAGACTGCCGGTCGGCGGAAAAGCTCATTGAAGAGAGCCAGTTCTATCCTCTTTAAATGCGAGTGTCAGTACTCCATAAATAGTTTGTAGCTGCAGCGCCGGAGGCTGCAGTTTCAGGACCACCGTTTCAGGGCCCCAGTCTCAGCACCCTTTGGTTTGCATTAGGGTTAGTGGTGTCAGCGACGCTGATCTACACCTATCTTGCCTCTATTGAGTTTTTCCGGTTCTGAATTACTGCCTCATCCTGGAGTGGGGAGCTGCAGATGCTTTTCTCAATTTGTCATCTGCCAACATCAACATGTCCAGATATTAAATCAGAGTTTAAATGGAAATATTGGGAGGTTATTTTTCCGATAGTGGCCCGTAAGCCCATCTTCTTAGGGATGGGTTGAATAAAGAAAACTAATTTCAATTCCACAGTGTTGTGAACTATGAATAACAATTGATAATAATATGTATACATTAACATACAAAATTATACCCTCTTTTTGACTATTTGTTAATTATTATAATTTATTTTCTCTATACCGTTTGTACTCGACTTCATTATTTGAGGTTTACTGTTTCTGCTTTATTGCAAAACCAACATAAATCCAAATGTTCACAAAGGGGGGGCCTACACCGTATTAAGCTTTAGGCCTTAGGTTTTAACTTAATGTCATCTTCTTTATGTCATGGGATGTCACACAGCCTTGGCCACAGTTTTCTTTTTCTCTCTGTTTTAGAAATAGTAATGACTACTACAGTGAATCCAGACATCAGACCAAGTTCTCAGAATACATGATGCTGACACTTTCTCTGGAACTGCATTATGCACACGTTATTCATGCCTCACTGGGAGTGTTCAATAATTAAAGTGCTAAAATGGCATATGTTTAAAAATTGAAACACCCCTCTTTACCAGCCTTTCACACAGCACTGTTCCTCCGACTGTCTCACCAGTTCATGTGGGCTGTGTCATATATGCACCTCAAGAGGATTCAAGTAACATTGCTGACATACAGAACAATGAAAATTAGATTTAAAAAAATCAAAAGCATTAAGAAACAAAAGGTGAAAAAAAAAGAAAAGTACATATTTCTGTTGCAACATTTTTACATCAGCAATATTTTACAGTAATGACTTCTTTGGATGTACAGTAAATTGTTGAGAACATTTTTAAAAATGAAATCAAATTTGTGTTTTTTTTTGCTGCTATACACTAAAAGAATAATTGGAAAAACGTTCAATGAAACATTCACAGGGAGGGCAGAGGGACCTGCTGGAGTGTCTTCTATCCCTGTGGAACCAGATTGAGACTATAATGACTTCCAAAGACCCAGGTCATTTCCTGTCTGTACTTCCTGGTGCTAAGACCGCTGTGTGTTGGACTTGAACTTTCCCTGCAGCCCTCTTCTCCGCTGGCCTCTTTGTCTGGGGATGGGGTGTCCATATAGTCTGCGCGGTGAAAGTTAAGACTTGGAGCTCTCAGGGAAACTAAACATTCAGACCCTTTTCTGATCTAATCTGTGCCCGTCCCCAAACCCTGCATGGGTTCTCTATTACTATGGTGAATTAGGAAATTGGTCCCTCCTCCACACATGCATTCTGACTTTTGCCTGGCAACCAGATAATAACCAGATAAACCTTTGGATAAACCACTGAAGAATAAAATAACAAGTCTGTTTAAGGAACATATGCATATAGGAAGGGGTCTGAGCACAAAGCCATGACAAGCAATGACAAACTAAACCTGCAACCATGTTTGCCTGAGTATGAAAGTATGTCATATCGGAGGTACACGCACGTCTTGTTTATCTGGTTCAGCAGACAGGCCAACTGGGGATTACATACTCTAATGCTTTTATTTAAAGTGACTTACAATGAGAGCATTCAACCATGTGTCTACAGCCAAAGCATCACACAGGTAATCAAACCTCATGAAATATGCTAAACAGGCTCATGGGCTATATTTAGAAAAGTAGCAGAACAAAAGGTGGAGGAACAGAAAAAGATTTTTTTTGGGCCTTACTGGAGTCTAAATAGATTAAAATAGTCCTCTGTCCTTCTTTGGGGGCTCGTTCTACCATTGTGCACGCAAGTCATTATTGTACAAAGGGTGCTTGGTCCCATATAAAGTAATTGAGTAGGAATTTCATTGGGAAGAGCAGAATGTAAAGGAGAGGCTGAAGCGTAAGACTTGACAGCTTGGGATGTAGGATGGGCAATCGTCTTCAATCAGCCCCCAGTATTCATTGGCCGAGCGGTATAGTGTGGGAGAGTTCTTGTGCAGGTCAGAGAACAGCCGCTCTGCTGCATTCGTCAGTCAGCGGTGAACTGCAGTGGTCGAGGCTTAGCAAAAACTCTGACTAGTTTGTTCAACTGTGCAGCATAGACAGCTGCACACAACAAAGAACAAAGACACTTTGAAGATACTGAGGTCAGAAATATGCCTAAAGGTATGTAACAACAACACTTAGTATCCTGATCATGTCCACGCTGCTGTTTTCATATCATTTTAAAAGCCTTTAACAAAGGTGGTTTAGTTTCAAGGTACAAGATAGAAGAAAGGTGTCAGAAGATAAAGTGGACTGCAGTTTGCTGCACATGTGATTACGTAGCCGCACACCCGTCCATGCCGACCTCTGCCTGCTGCTGAAAGCGGATAAGGGTCATTATCGGAACTGGACCACAGAGCAATGAAACAAGGTTGTCTGGTCGGATTAATCACGTTTTATTTTACATGGACAGCCGGATTCCTAGTGCGTGTTTCCTTTGGGAGGAGATGGCACCTGGATGCACTATGGAAAGAATGCAAGCCAGTGGAGGCAGCGTGGTGCTTTGCGCAGTGCTCAGCTGGGAACACTTGGGTCCTGCCATCTATGTGGATGACACCCACCACCTATCTAAACATTGTTACAGACCAAGCTCACCCCCTTCATCGAAAAGGTATTCCCTAATGGATGATGTTTCTTTTCAGCATAATGTGCCCTGCTACACTACAAAAACGGTTCAGGAATGGTTTGAGGAACACAACAAGTTCAAGGCGTTGCTGCCAAACAGAATATATGCACAAAAACCAAGCCTGTATTGTCACTCAATGAACAGTAACTTACAGAGCTGTGGCCTCTGCAGTTCCAAATACAACATTCATCAGCTTCAATGCTTTGCTAACCTTAGTTCCCTACCTTCCATAACAGCGCCCTGTAATGCTGAGAAAGCGGGACCACTGGGTGGACCAGCAGGGTGTCTGCAGCGTGAATGAGCACCGCATGAGTGACTGAACACATGGAGCACAGAGCTGACAGAGGAAATGAGCCGGTTCTCTTATGCTTTCATTTTAGGGCTGAATAATACACAAAGAAAGGATACTGCATTTATTTTTGACAGATGTTGCAGTTACAATATGATACATGTTTTCTGGAATTGTTCATTTGAAAAATAAAAAAAAGATATGGATGGTTAAGATTATGGTTTCACTCCTGTGCGTTTCTCTGTTTGTATGTTTTTTTGTTTTTGTGAGCGGGATTAAGCAAAAACTAGAGGACGGATTTGCATGAAATTTACCCAGAGTTAGGTTTTGAGATCTCCTAGAGGTGATCCCGTTTTGGTGATGTTACATGTTTCGCAGCATTTAAGATAGAATAAAGTAAAATAAAATAATAACTCGTTTGGAGTAGTGATGTCACATTTTGGCTATTGCTGCACTTGAACCTTTGATTCCTTTGATGTTTCTTTGGGGATGAGCTGGGGGCTCAATGGGCTGAACAGAGACGCTGAAGTGGAAGGTTCATAAGACGACTGGCTACAGAGTATTTGGCAGATACTGAGATAATTTGTTTGAGTTGTCAGTAGATGTAGATGTTAGCAATAACTCAGACATTAATGCAGAAATCTTCCCTGAATTTTTCCGTAACCCAGGGTACTGTTGTGCCTCGGTCTGTGCTCTCTAGGGGTTTTTTCTAGTAGCCTCCGCCAAAGAGGTTATGTTTTCACTCCTGTGTTTTTTCTGTCTATCTGTGTATTCGTTTGTTTGTTTGTTTGTGTGTGTGTATGTCTGTATGTATGTTTGTTTGTGAGCGTTAGTAAGGAAAAACTAGAGGATGGATTTGCATGAAATTTACCCAGGTTTTGGTATATCCTAGAGGAAATTCAGTTTTGGTGGTGTTACATTTTTCGTAGCATTTGAAATAAAATTCCTAATAAGATTCCATTGATTTTCACTTGGGCGTAGCTCGGGGTTCAGTGGGCTGAACAGAGACGCTGAAGTTAATGGTTCAGGAGACGATCCGCCACAGAGTATTTGAAAAATATTTGAGAGTTGTCGGTAAACCTGGTAAGAACTCATAAGTTAGTGGAGAAATCTGTAGGAATTCTTCCCTAACCCAGGATACTGTAGTGCTTCGGTGGATTTTTGCGTTCATGGATTGCTTTTTCTAGTTGTAGATGAGATCTTTTTCCCAATCCACTGCCTTTCATAGCAGTGTGTTAGGTTAACAATGGGGTGGTGATACTGGATAATTTGAATAAAGTTCCTGGGCCATAACTGCTCTATATAAAGCCTCTCATATATACTTAATAGCAAAACTATTCTAAAATAGGGTTTTTCTTGAATTAGGTCGAAAAACAAATGGTGCCTTCTAAATCCCTTGAGTGTAGAATCACTGATAATGATTTGGAAGTGTATAGAACTGCACATAACAAAACTAACAGACCCAGGAGCAGCGTCTATTCTTTCATCAACACCCTCATAAATAACAGACCAGTATACGTTGCTACAGGGCCCTCCATAATTATAGGCACTCTTAAAAAGATGCAAAAACAAAAATGTAGGGTAGTGTATGTCATTGTAACAATCATACCATCCTGCTCAAACCCTTCTAAGATCTTATCACTCAGATTCATATCACAGTTTTTCTCACAATCATCTTGCATGTTATTGTTTGCAATCTATCTATATTGTTTGTCTTGCAAATTATTTTTATATTGCTTGTACATTATTGGCAAATCGTTAGTCATGTCTGAAAATCAAGTCAAGTGAAGTCAGTGAATAGTGTGTATTTTGTGTAGTTAGAATAGATGTCGGTGCTGCTAGACTAGCGCCAACAGCAGGAAACAAATTACTTAAGGCATGTGTGTGTCAAGACACTTTGCTAATAAACTAATGACACTCCCACATATTTGCATCTCAGATTCAAATGATTACAGACCGATTACCATATTAAAAAAGTCAACACAGAGGGATTTTCGATGCAGAGGTCACCCACGTTAGGCAGCTAATAGAGTTCTGTCAGGATTACTAAAGCTTAATTAGGATTAATTGCAGTATTTTTCCCTCCCCACTTAGTGCATAAATCAAGTGTGACAGCACAGTGTTGAGTTTAGCTGTAGGGCTGGCGTGTATTACTATAGTGAGCTGACATACTCACAAATGACCTCTCAAGGCAGGTGGTTTTAGGCTACAAGAATTTTGACGGGCTCTATTAGCTAACAAATGACTCTAATAGTGAGGAGTGAATGCAGACTTGAGTTCTCAGACCCCCCTGGGTCCTGTTTACCTCTACAGACCAGACTAGATGCTGATCTCTCCGTCAAGGAAAAATGGGAAAACCACAGACACACAAATACTGCAGCAAACCCACACTGTAAAACACATACAAAACAATATTATTCCGCCATATCATGATAATTCAACCCACCCCTTCAATTTACGAACGCTTAGGAATTATCCTGCATACGTTGGAATGCTAATTCAAATACTTGACTCTTCACTTTGGGAATTCCTCTGGACACCATAGACTTGAAAAAGATGACCTCACTCTGATTCTGTCTGCTCCTCTGTCTGCAAGGTCAGATCTAGAAAGAAAAGTTTCCACTTGACCTGGCATTTAAAGTAGAGCAGATAATGTTAAGGGATTAAAGAGACTGCTGTCAGAGCTTTGTCCTGCCAACTCTGCCCCCAGCCCCTGACTTTGAGCTTTGACTTTTTCAAAATCATGTATCGTAATTGAGGGTGCATTATTGTACCACTAAACAATAATAGCAATGCGTCGGAGAGAATACTGACCAGTTGCAACTGAGCTTTTGAGCATTCTCTGTCACGTTCCACAGTCAGCCTTTGACTGTTTTTTTCCAGATCCAGCAGTTAGTGCGTTATTCCTGTGCTAATTAGATTCTCTGATCGGCACCATTCTCTGAGCCATTTCACAGTTCTCTCCTGCCATACCTCAACTAAGACAAGGGAGCCATCTGGCCTAATCTACACAATTTAAGTCGAATGCTATCTACTTGCTCATGTCACAAAGCCGTCATTATCAGCTAAGTAACACCATGATTCCTAAAATGAGCTATTAATGCCACAACTACCGGAGACCATGTCAAGTTTGGGTTTGAAAAGTGTAACATCCATATCTTGCTCTTATTTATGCTAGCTTTAGCTGTATTAGACTCCATAGATACATCAACGCCCGCACAGATCACCCCAGGCCGTCCTGCCAGGTGAGGGAACAATTTAAGGATAATTACCATCGCAGTAATTAAATTGAACTTGTTGTTGATGCTACATACTTGCCCTTCCCTGTCATGCCCATTCTCACGCTCACACACAGACGTCAGTCGCAGTCGGATGCTGACCCGCTGAACTTAATTTGTCACTTAAGAGGAAAATGACAGTTGTCTTCACAATGGCAGATACTTTAAAGGTAGATTCAACCTTCCTATCTGCTTTCAAGAAGGTCAAATTTAGTGGTAGATTTATTTTCCCTCACCCCGGTCAGAGTGCACATCCTCTTAATCAACATCTCCCACTCTCTGTGATCACAGTGGGTCCTTTACATTCGGCAAGTAGCTTGGAGCTGGATGGAGGTGTTAATAAAAGGCACTTTACTCATGGTGAAAATGGTCTCAACCGCCTGTCTTAGTTGTACAGACCTTGTTGACTTCTTTGGGCCTGGAACAAATTCTCCTGTGGCAGCTGCCCAAGTGTCTGGAGTTTCGTCACAGGTCCAGGACGTACTGGTATAATATTTGCTCAACTTTCCTCACAGCTTTCTTTTAGCAAATCCAGAATGTCGTATGGCTTCAAGGAGACCCCATTTTCTATATGCTGCCCAACACATCCATACAAAAAGTGTTGTTGTTGTACTGTACTACTCGTGGCTTGGTCTCTCAAGCAAAAAACTGGCTGACTGCGTGCTTTTATTTTGAAGGAACGGTAATGTGAGGTGAATCTGATAATATTGCATAAGTCAATGTCTTAAAGGGAAAGACCATTGTTTATTGTGAGTTAGTGAACGTTAAAAGGGTCCAGTATTTTCTTGACTTTATCTGATATCTAAAATAAATCATAATGTACATATTTAAAAGAAGAAGAAATATGAGTTCTCATATTCATTCTCACCAAAAGGTGGTGAATTTTGAGGGGTGATTTTAGATCATAAACTCTGTTAGAAAGGACATGCAGAATATATCAAATGGAATTATCTAAATCTCGTACTTTTCTTTACAAAACAATTATTTATTGAGTAAGAAATGGCCACATATATTGTGCAGCTCACTAGAGATTTCATACATGTAATATTGTGCGGAAGTAGATGTAAAACAAACATACACCCTATAATTAAAGTTCATAAAAAAGCTTTCACTCAAGATGTATAGGAAACGAAATAAAAATTATTCTTATTCCTATTCTTATAATCCAGTATATAGAATCTAATTTCACTTTTATAATCTATCAATATATTCATTGAGGGTTCATTCTTCAAAATAGTTTATTGTTGGATAGAATTAAATTAATTGCAATAGAAATTCCCAATGGAATCATCCCCATCAGCCCTAACATTATAACCAATCCCAGTTGAAGTCTGAATAACATTGATTGTTTCATTACAGTCGCACCTATCAGTTGGTCGGTCAGATCAACCACCAAGTGAACAATTTTTCATTTAAGATGATGTGTTGAAGGCCCAGAAATGAGCATGCATAACAATTTGAGCAATGTTGACAAAGGTCAAGTTGCCATGACTTGACGACTGGGTCAGAAAAATCCTCAGATCTGCAGCTCATGTTGGGGGTTCCTGTTTTGCACTGGTTATTTACCACCTTGACTAGTTGTCTATTGGGCTGGTGAACCAACTTCCGATAAATTCCTGAAAAGCTCCATGCCAGATCTGATAGAAAAGCTATCAGAACAAAGCTGCTTTGGCAGCAGTTTGATGTTATGGGTGATAAGTTTGTAGGACATGTCTTATTGGAATGTAATAAGCATTGTTCAAGGTATAAATAGGATCCATGCTCATCAATCGTAAATATCTATATAATTTAGTGGAATTGTCTGCTTATTTGACTCTTTTTATATAAATGCTTCTAGTTTTGATAGTGGCTATTTACCACACGTGGGTTTTCCAGCCACACATTACCATATCTCGGATGCACATTTTTTTTGTTTTGCATAATCAAAGCTTCACGACGCTCTATCTACCCCTCAGAGAAAAGTAACAAGCTAAACTATGGGTCAGGGCAGAAGCGCTTTCCTGCACTGAAGCTTTCTGTTTTTCCATATTGAATCAACTTAATTCCAAGTCAATATTATCTCTTTGATAAGTAAAACTCCACAGTCAAACAGAGAGGAAGTAATAGATGTTAGGTTCAATTATTCATAATATATCTCTGCTCGCATGGCTCCTAAACCAATATGACCTTTGAGGGATATAACCAAAACATCCCTCGGATAATAAAAAAATAACCATCTGTGTGTGTTCTCTGCTTGCCCGGTGTGCTCAGGTGAGACAAGGCCACCAGTAAGTTAACTCCACTCCAACCAAAGATGCAGAAAAAAAGAAGACAGCATCTCAGACAGAATCCTTAGAAGTTTGATTTCAGACGGCAGCAGAGAGCTCCGCTGTGCCGGAGCTTCAGAAATACTTAAGATATGCAGCTTTTTGTTGATGCAACTGCATAAAAGATCTTAGCTGCTGAAAAGCTTATGTGAACTTTAGTGAAAATAGTAACACTGCTACTCCTAATGCCAGCACATAATTACTGTAGCAGAGCTTTATCAATGAATTCTGTTATGATGAAAACAAATAATAC
This sequence comes from Lophius americanus, assembly GCA_037951165.1. Classification (NCBI taxonomy): domain Eukaryota; kingdom Metazoa; phylum Chordata; class Actinopteri; order Lophiiformes; family Lophiidae; genus Lophius; species Lophius americanus. The sequence continues at coordinate 1,170,456 of JBBDHG010000009.1, forward strand.
TTAAATCAAGTCCCACCCAACTGCCTAATTCTGTTGCTGTTTTTTGGTTTTAGCTGTCCACAATTATTTATATGATAATTACAGTTGCTTCCATTTATTTGTATTAACAGCGGGTTGAAACAGAACTTGCATATTCCCTAAACTATTTCCACAACATTTTTCATAGTTTTAAGTTTGACTGTTGCTCCTTTATAATTTCATCATGTTCTACTTAGTCTGAGGCGAGTAGAGAATTAAACAAGCCTACGCTGTCTACCCAAATAAAGCAAGTGTGTATCCCCAAATCTCTGTTGTAGCTACTTAGAGAAAACAATCCCCCCTGATCCAACCTAAATGTAAAGTCGATTCATATGCACCAAACTTGGACTGAAATGGACCAACAGCTGATCATCTATGGCACGAAAAACATATTTTTCATTAAAAAAAAAAAAGCAGCTCCCCCATAATGAGTAAGGGGCCAAGTATGGAGCCCTGTGGGACACCACAAGTCAAAGGGAGTAATAGGAGCCATTAACTATGGCTATGGAAAGGTTGCTATTAAGTTGAATTATTTATTTTTTTGGCATATTGAAGCATATGAGAACTTACTAACAAAAAGATGTAACTCCTATAACTTATGTAACTATGTAACCAACAAACTCTAATAAAGGTGTAATAGTTTTCTAAAAAAAAACGCTTCACCAAAAGATTTAGCTAATCTAAAATAAATGGACTAATTTCTAAGAAATACCACATTTCATCATGAAATGTCTGACAATTTTTACGGTTTAAAAATATGCTTGATTCATAAATGCCCCAAAGGAATAAAATATGCAAAAAAGTCCTTTTTACACAGTTTTTTCTTGGTGAGGAAATTAGAGGGTTAAGAAATTCCAGTGTGGTTTTGCTTGAAAATGTAGTTTGAGGAGGTCATGTGATCATCCATGTTTCGTTGTCTCCAAGTGAAGTAAAAAAAAGAAAAATTTATGACAAAAAAATAAATAATAATTATAAAAAAAAACTATTTTCATGAATTTTGAGCAGTGATCAATAGACGAAAGAAGACTTAGGTAAATTATTTCATATCTCGGTACCTTTTTCACTTGAAAAAAAAATAAAATTGGCAAATCTCAATATAAAATACTCTTGTCACAATTAACTTCTGACATTCCACATTCATGCACAATTAGATTATGGAAAATCGTCTTTTATTGATTACTCATAAATAACAAATAATAAACACATAATTAAATTGTTAAGAGTGGGTTTTCAGCATCAAGGAATTATGCCGGGTTACTGGATTTTTTTCATGGAAGGAAGCTAGGCTTTTTGAGGGGTGTTCAGTCTTAGCGAGGGGAATTCTATGAATAGTATGAATACAAATAAGCTGAGCTCTAGTGGTTGTTATGTGTAGAATAAGCATGGAGAGGCTAATAGGCTTCATAGGCTCATTTATCTATAATTAATCTAATTTATCTTGTTGTCAACAAGAGGAAAATAAAGAAAAATTACATTTTTTTTTCCAAACCCAAATTCTTCCTCAAATACATGTTTAATACTCTGTGTGTGTGTGTGTGAGTGTGTGTGTGTGAGTGTGTGTGTGTGTGTGTGTGTGTGTGTGTGTGTGTGTGTGGGCGTGTGTGTGTGTGTGTGCGTGTGTAAATAAATAGTAAGCATTCATTTGATGCTTGCTTGATCATGTAGTTTCTGTTCTCTGTATCTGGGAAATTCGTTCTTTTGTCCATTTTATAGACATAATTAATAATCAATTAATCAAGAAAATGACACGACATTATTAAATTAATCAATAGTTTCAATTGTAAATATTGAAAGATGGCGTCTTTGAACTAAACCTGAGGGTTTTCACAAACACCTGTTTGGGAAGTACAGTGTTTCTCAAAATGGGGAACTCAGCAGCTACAAGAGATCATTTTGAAAAAAATGAATCCTGTATGATTCCTAAAATACTTTTACTATCATAAATTTGAATGTGAAGGGAACATTTTTCATTCAAAGCTAGAATTTAACCCTTGCTTTAGTCTAAAAACAAAAAATCTTAATTTTTTTTAAAAATCTAATTAATAGTTAAATTTACTATTCATTTATTCTTAGTTTTATTTCCATAATATAGTGATTTTGTAATGATGTTACAATGATGGCAATGATGATTGAGTTGTGGCTGTAAAAATAATTCAAAAGTGGTGTACTGTTGAAAAAAGTTCTAGCAGCCCTCCACACGTCACTCCAGTCCTCTGTGGTCATCTCTATCAGCCTCTCCTCAAATCAGCTCTGTTCATTTCAGTATTTACAGTGTTCACTGGAGCTTTCTGTTGCTGACTTGATCTTCCTTGATAAGTCTCGGTAAGCTGCCAGAGTTGATAAATTCTGTTGATAGCATTGTTTTATCCATCATCCCTACTTGGCTGTTCTGACCAGTCATATATCATGGCCCTCGTCCATGTTTCATTCATACAAGTCCCACAGATCAAGCTTCCATACAGGAAGCTGACGTTAGAAGCAAAAGCAATTCCACTTCCCTGCCTAGGTTACTTTATCAAGGCGGAACTGCAGAGCCCAGATTTATTTTGGAGGTTGTTCATCAAATATGGAGGGATACGCCAAGACCATTTCCTGTACCCTCACTCACTTCAAATTTTATATCAGTGTACAACAACAACCTTTCCCGGCTATTCTCCAAAGGCCCCAGCAATCACATCCTGACTCTATGAAGTATCACTCTAAACCCTAATCAGTTCTGATGTAGGTGCTATCTCCAGTGTTGGAGTGCGGTGGCATTAGCTGATTTCTCTGCAGTTGCATCAGAGGATTCCTCATCGAGGTGCAGTCTCCAAAGTCCAATTAGCCGCTCCAGTTGATGTTGCTCAGATCGTGGGCTTCAAAGCAAGGGCTCAGACTTGTGATCCGTTTAAATATTACTTTCATGAAACCCTCATCATATCAGGACGGCTATTACAGAAAAGGGTCAATGAGAGACGAGAGGAGGAGGAGAAGAGACTGAAATCAGGTGATGAGACTGAGCCAATGGAAGTTAACTTGACCCCCTTAACATTTTTGAAACCCTTGTGCATGTCATGAGCACACCTGGAGGGACTATAGTGATGCATGAAAAGTCCCTTTTGATCTGTCCCACTTTTAGATTCCCTGATGCACCACAGCATTGCTCAAACACTCCAAACTGGCTGAGGGAGTGCCGTTGTTGCCACATTAATCATATCTCAGGAGATGATAACAACTCAAATCAGAATAGTTTAGCCACTAAAGGAATTAACTCTTTATTATGTGCAGCTATTACTCAATTAAAAGGCTTATGTAACCTTTATTGTATATCCAGCTATATGTAAAATTGGAGGAGTTCCATAAACCACAAAGAGAGGAGAGGTTTATCTACAGAGGGAGCATTGTGGTTGGACAAACATACTATAAGAGCAATCCTCCATATCAGTCTGTATTCTACCGGGGAAATTCAGCCTAGCCTGCTCGAGCAGACGGTGGAAAAATGGCTGACATGGAGAGCTACAGACATTCTTCGAGCGTTAATGTCATTATGATGGCCTGCCCATCTGTCCGCAAACTGACAGACCATCATCTGCCTCTAGCCTCGAGGCACGCTTGTGGTCCCGTGTCTCTGGAGGAAAGAGCAGCGAGGGAAATCTGCTGTTGTTTAATAGCGTACATAATGGACTATTTGGAGGTGATCTATACCTCGTAGAAGGACTGTGGTGGCGGCTGTGGCGACGGCAGCGGTGGTTGTGGTCAGGCTTATAGTTTTGAATCATATACAGGCTCTCTGTCTGTGGAAAACATATACCGTATGCTACATATCCTGAACGGCGACAAAATTTAAAAAATGCACAGAAGAATTATTTTGTAGTAAATGTTACATGTGTGAACAATAGCCATGTTCACTGTGTTCCCTCATGAGCTCATGTAAGAGATTAGTTTATACATATTTATATACCTTTGATTTCTCTTCCATCTTTTCCAATTTTTTTATATTCACTTAATTAACTGCTGTAACCTGCTGTTTAGCCATTTTGGTCAGTATTTCAATCCAAAGACTCAGCCCAGATTGTATTATAATAACAGTCAAAAACCTAATAAAACAGCAGATATGCACCAAAATCATCACTGTAATAAAACATGCAATTACACAGACTAAAAATTCCGGTCTTATGATGGAGTCCATTTTTAGAGGAACATAAATTCGACCACACAGCATGATGTTTTCAGAAAACTGACGTGATGCAAATGACAGCATAGTAGATCTAATCTTTTTTTTTTATTATCTGTTTTCATTCTCAGGTTGAATCCTGAGACACAAACTATAGCTATTCATTAACTAAGGCCTTGGCATGAGCACAAGGACAACTCATACGTCAGCATCTGTAAGAGATTAATAGCATGTGTTCACAGTAGATAAGACTCCTTCTAATAATTCAGATGACAGGAATTTATTGAGTTATTGAGTGAAACATTTCAGTAACAAAAGAGGGAGCACATACCTCGTCCAATGCCTGCGTCAATACAATCACCTGAAAATAGTTTACAGATTATGTCATAACAAAATATTGATACAATTGTTTATCTGCCTCAGAAAGAAGAAATGGGTGTGCCCAATATGGGCGTTGGATTTTGCATCACTCTGAGGAGATCTAAAGTGAGTGTATCATTGCACACTGGGCATTTCTTATATCGTAGTGATGTCACCGTGACGACGTTGAACTTATGCCAAAATGAGTAACTACGTTCCTGATCTATTTATTTTGTTGGCTATTATAATTTGTAAACCAATTTCTAAAGGAAACAGCAAGTGTGTCAACATATCCTCCTCCAGTCATCACAGGTTGAAGCAAAATGCTTTAAAAGTAGGTCAGCATACACCATTATGGTGTTGTTAAATTCTCATCCAGTCCATAGACCAGTTTTCTCAGATTCCCTCTTTAACGCCTGGTACCGTTAACTCCAATCAGTGGGTATGCTTGCCTCAGCCCTCCATAAATAGTTGTTTTGTGGCACCCATCCATCCATCAGCCACCATGCCTGTATGCACCATTGTGGTCACTGAGGTCTGGACCACTGCGTTATTTTTTCAGAGGTGTTATTGATAAGAGTTGTGCAATATTTCACCCAAAACAACTCTTTGTTGGTGCTGCCTGTGTAATCTGCTGCATGTGTGTGTTTTGTGTGTGGGTGGAGTGAATGATCTTATCCATACTTCGTCATGGGGGTCCTCCATGACGTCAACAAACAGGACTAGCAGCTGAAGCCAATGAAGCATGAATCAGATTGCTGCAGACGTTTACCAGTGGGTGGCTAGTCGTTCAACGCCATTCTTCCTCTGACATCACCTGACAAATAGCTCCTGTGAGGCGTTTCATGTCAAGCAGCGGTGTTCAATCATGATGGCCGCTGGGTCATTTACAAATGTTAATTCCATCCATCCATTGTTAAACTGGTAAACTTGTTGATTTGCTCTGGAGTCAATTAGTTTTCTCCAGAAAGACTGATTAGGCTTAAAGACACAACACGCATGTATTGTGTTGAGATGTGTCTGGAGGTGTGTCAGCTTCATGCTGCTATCAGCTAATTACTCTCCACAAAAGACGCACGTTGCCTCGCGTGGATTATAGATGCCTTAGTTTGACTTCATTCTCTGTGTTTTCTGCTGTTGTGCTGCTACGTCAAAACCTGGAATCCATTGATTCCAGGTTTCTGTCATTTCTTTAAGGCATCGTGTATGCCATGTAAATATATGGCATATCATTATTGAAACATACTGCGTATTTGAATGAGATGCGTTTCTGTTTGCACTGATGATAGCATTTAAAATATGAATACTAATTATTGGATATAGATTTGGATTTGGACTAGGCAGAACTGACCTAGCAGAGGGTGGTAACATTTACATAAAAATATCAGTTTTTTACTTAGACTGAGATAATCAAAGCTGAACTTTGGGAAAAGAAGTAGCACAGGACAAGATTCGATAGAGAAAGAGATGGAGGTAAGTATTTACTGCATAGTGTGCCCAGACGCCTGTTTTCCACTATCTGATAGGCATCAAATATTTGTCTGACAGATTTTCACTTGAAGCATGTTCTAAATAGTTTAAGCTCAGTGATTATGGTTTCTTACGCTCGAACGATTGCCTTTTGAGGGTCATCCTTACCGTCATGCTAATTGTCAAGCTAACTTCCTGGCTGACTGTGGGGCCATCTGTCTGGCTAACTGTCTGGTTAACTGTCTGGCTACCTGGCAGGGTAACTATCTGGCTGACTGTTAGGCTAACTCTCTGGCTAACTTTCCTGCTATATGTCTGGCTAACTTTCCTGCTTTATGTCTGGCTAACTGTCAGTGTAACTATCTGGCTAACTGTCTGGCTAGATCTCTGGCTAACTATCAGGTTAACTGTCAGTCTGACTGCCAGGCCAACTGTCTGGATAACTGTCAGGCTAACTGTCTGGATAACTGTCGTACAAACTGTCTGGTTAAGTCTCAGTGGAAGCTGAACCATAATTCCAGAGACACAGACCTGATTTTTAGGATTTACTCTCAGATGTACTTGCCAGACTATTTGACTTTATTAACTATCATCAATCAAATGTTATTGACATTCAAGCATTACATTATATCAGCCCAATAATGCATTATTTCTTGATAGATAATGTAAGCTACCTACTGGCACGGTTTTACAGCTCTTAATATCTTTTTTTTCATCCAAACTTCTTCAAAGATATATATGTTGGGAAATACATTTTTTCATTCTAAATCGTTATCTGGGCTGCATGGGCGACTTTATCCTGCTAATGCTAGAGCAGAAACATTCAATCAGAATCTCTCTGAAGAATCTATGTCCCAAACACTTTCTAATATACTTATCATCATACACCATCTGTTGTGATAAACATTGATTTTGTTTCTTGTTTTAATTGTCTCACCTGAGTGACCAATTTTTAAATGTTTTACTTTGCCGTGTCTTCATCATAGGAATGGGCTGCAGAGGCCAAAGTGAGATGAGCAGCGTCGGCCGTCACCACGATCAACCCCGTGATGGAGAGTTGTCAGAGGACGACTTGAGGTTGTATTGGTTCAGGGGCTGTGCTTTCACATTTTCTCTCTATTTCTTGGTCCATCTTTCCCCCTCTCTTTTGCCCACCTTCCCAGTCCTCCTCCTCTGTCGCCATGAGCAAACAGACCTATTCCATCAGCTCCTTCTATCTGTAAATGTCAATCAAAAAGAGAGAAGAATTGCAGGCAACAGATTTTAAACAACCATTTTTGTGTCGGTTTCAGATTAACCACAGGCAGGTCACAGGGGATGCGTTCCGCCTACTCATATTAATTTAAAAAAGCCCTTAAATGTCAGTATATAGAGAATGGCATTTGTCGCTGGCTGGTTTCTTTGTGACATAAGGACACTATGTTCCAGGTGCCTCTACGTTTCCCTAACATGAGAAAATGTATTAAAGCCGAAAAACAGAGCCATTAAGGAGGTGACAATTATTGCCAGGAGGCAGGGTGGACAGAGCTGTCAGCAGATACAGCACAACCCTCGATACATGTTGCAGGGAATTCATTGACCCTGTGTGGCCCTGAGAATCACAGATCTTTGTTGGAGGACAACCTAATAAATCAGCTGAATGGCTGTTTTTATGCGGCCCCTGCACTATATGCTTTTATCTTAGTATCTAACTACTGTGAGCCTGATGGATGCCGACAGTAAAAAGGAAGAGGTCTGATAAACAGGGCCTCGGGCACAACAGTCATCTATCAAAGCCATTTCTGGGTTTGGCCTTCCACTGGTGGCCTGACAACACCAGGAGATTAGCCACCTGATCATTGAGCAACTTGAAGCATAGAATTTCATTCAAATAATAAGAAATGTAAACAGGATATTATTGTTTCTCATTCAGTCATCACATCTTTAATTATTTGTGTTCCCAAAGCCTTATTCTGGGGATACACTTTTTGAAAATGAGAACCATCTCAACCCTACTCACAATAAGCTTTAAAATAGTTTTTCAATCAGGAGAGACGGTGAATAAGGTAACGTAAATATTAATTACAGCAGAGGATTTTTTCTTATCATTTCCATTAGAATGGCTATGACACACAGACTTGTCATGGAGATTGTGAACGAAGGATATCTGCCCTGAGCTACAGAAAGGTATATGCCATCTTGGAATGAAGGTCGAGGTGGTGTAGGCTGATGACTGTGCGACCAATGAATGATGAGGTAGAAGGATATTTGATTGAGATGGCAGGGGGGGGGGGGCAAACCAGCAGCATGAAGGAACTAGATTAATGGAGAGAATCAAATTTGAAAAGACAGCAGCTGATCATGATAAACTAATAATGAAGTTGTGTCACCGCGTTAGTAGTAGATGTGTCCGGCTGAAGCAATGACCAAGTGACCTTGGCCCGAGTGTGTAAAGCGTAGTCTTCCCAATTGAGCAATCGCTAGGGCAACATTTTAAATAGGTAAACCAACCGTTTCACTGAGATGTGTTTCACACACATCACAAATTGTTCAATCCTGTTGAATACAAAGAAAAGGAGATCAAATAAATGCATATTGGCAGAGTTATCAAGCTCTGATTTCCCCTTTGGGGTTGTGGTGGCCCACACAGCGAGGTGTAGTAAGGTGAAGCATATAACGAAAGACCCGTTTCAAGATTCAAACTCAACCTGCAGATGTAAATCTCAAGACTATGGAAAAAATACAGCTAATTTATTTGACAATCAATATAAAATCTTCTGCAACCTTTGCTTGTGGGTCGTCACCTGGTCATTGGGAGTGACTTCATGGAATTCTTTGCCCATCCTTCATGTACATAGTTTGCAAACAAAAAACTCACAAAAACAACCTCAAACTTGTTGAGTGTTTGGCAGCAGTTCAAGTTGATTCAGTTGTTAAAGCCTCAATAAATGAAATATAATATTCATAACTATGTATTTTTTGGGTACTTTCAGAAAAGCCCGTTAATCTCCAATCGAGCGGGTCAAGGCTTGCATATGGAGGATGCGATGTTGGTACAGATGGAGAGGGATCTCGCGTTTTTAAGTTGCTACTGAGCTTTGTGTTTTGTAGAATGGAGATCATGAAATGGAATCATCCTTATGATTTAGAACAAGAAAAAACAACAGAGCGTCAAGCATCGCCGTTAAAGCAAACATGAACACTCAGCTCTTCCGGGATCATAGGCGCCATCTCTCCACCTGGGGAGCGATCACTCCAAACCAGCTGCTGTCCAAGGACCTTAGAGCTGATTTCAGTGGGTGAACTTGACCAACCTCTGGGAAGTGCCTTGCTCAAGGACCCTACAACATGTAGATTGTAGGGGCAGTCCTAAATCAAGCTGCCAATCTTCTGCTTGGGGGAAAAAATCCCTCTACTAGTGAGGTACAGCCGTTCCTACACCATAAACTATATTATTACAATATTTTATACATGGCAAAGAAACAAATTACAACAGTAAGACTATTGAAATTATATTTTTATTATTAGCAACTGCAGCAGCTTCATTATTCACACTCAACCTCATTATTTATAAAGGCTAACTGTGATGATGCCTATATTTAGACAATACCCTGTTTTCTGAGTCAGACTTTTGTAGATGAATCTGATGGTTGCCTGGCGTTTGACTGTGAATAGCGTAGCAATGGCTATTAATATTAAGTAGCATAGGGGAGTCACATCTGGTGGAATTATTGACCGAGGAAGCCACAGTTTTTCCACCAAGCTTCAGTCTTTACTGAATGGATTTACTTTAGTAATCAGGTTAAATTGTGAATTATGCATATCCTCACAAGATTAATAGGCTCATGAAGAGAATCTACCTTCAGTGAAGGATGACTGATGAAGGTTTTTGTGACTATCTGCCTCTGTAGTTCATTGACCTAGCTTCTTTCTCTGGCTCCATAAGGAAAGTATTTTGCCAAAGCAAACTGAGGAGACCATTATCTGTTTACCACTTTAAGCACCACTCTAATCTCTTTCCCGTCCTCTTCAGTGTTGCTACATTTCCTGAGAGTATATTCTTTTGATATTGAGGAAATGAAATGAAGGGCTCCTGTCCCATTTCCGATCACTGTAAATACGTTTCGGTTTCAGATCCCTCTGTTGGTATCTACTAGAGAGTTGGTAAGAGACAATCATGTTACATCCATCACTGTTAAAGATGGAACTAAAGGCTTTTAGCTGTCCCTTTACTGCCCCCCCTTCTTTAACTTACAATCCAATGAGCGATGAATCACAATATCAGGCCAGCAGGAGGGAGTGAGATCCTAAAAAAAAAGACTCTATGCCAAAACGACTGGGCTCCCTAATTGTGATTATGGGCCATTCAGGAAGAAGATGGCCATTACTTAAAGGAACACACGCCTGTTTGAGGCTATTCCTATATCCACCCATGCATTCATTATGTGTGGTATAGAACACACTGTCACACAAGAACGCATGCATTATAATAAGGTGATTTCAAGAACATCAAGGTCCACTGCACACGATTAGATGTGACAGGACAATTTGATTGCACAGATTTATACAATAACCATTTAACTGCTTGGATTGTGTCTGTGAACCTTTTTACCTCAATCATTATTTGGATTGGCACCTAAAGCTGTGAACATTCTTGAGCTCTCTCTAACAGAGTTGCAATAAGTGCGTTTTGAATCTTCATGTGAGGTATTCAAAAATGAAAGGACAACCATCCTTCTTCTGCGCCAATTAATCTATTTTGAGCGTCACATCTTAATATCTCTTTCTTCTTAGACTTGAATGTATAATGATGACGAGGGCTCCAGCGCAAACAGAAGTAAATGTCAGCATTTGCAGTTGATTTCCTCCCTTTCTCCATCAGTTAACACTTAGGTTTTTTGTCAGTCTTCACACTCATGCATTACTAATGAAGGATTGTTTATGCCTTAGCATTACTTATAGGATAGGATAAATCCACACTGGTGTATTTTTGTGGACTTTTGACTGATTGCAAAAAAAGTCCATCTGGAACATTATGAAGACATTGATTCATGGTGCATATCGAAAGAGAACAAAACCACGTGCACATGTGGAATGTGAATCCCCAATGTTTTGCAAAATATAGGTGTTGCGGCCGAATAGTGAGTAGAAAAACTAGAATATGTATGACCTGTGCGATGATGGCTATCAACAGGGTTGATATTTACCTAACAGTGAATTGTTCATGTGGAATACTATCTATTACGCTTGCAAAGGCCTGTATTACCTGGGGACCAGCAGCAATTTGTAATATCTGCAGAGCACATCTGTGATATTAATAAAGTAAAAATTCAGCCTCAAATGACCTACAATATTTTGCAAAACGCAGAGTTTGGGTGATAATTTGCTTCCTTGCGCAACGACGTCTCAGTGATGACAGTGCGTAATTCCTATTTATTGTTCCTTCTGCTACTTATTCTGCCTCTTTCCCGATCGAGTTATGGCAGCTAAGGCGGATATAATGGAATACTGTTCTGAACTGTCTGTTAGTAGTATCGATGATCAATGTGTCCTGCGTTCACATTAGTTCGCACAGCTAGCTGTCTTAATTATCAACCCCCGAGCTTAGCGATCCACCATTAGGAGTTATCACAGAAGGGGGTTTGGTGTGACACCAACTCAACATCCAATTTGGGGACGTCCATGCCAATGTTGATCTCCGCCTGCCTGCATATGCATCCAACATCCAGAACCCCTGCCTGCCACACTCACCCCTAGGCTCTGACGGCTGACCTGGTCGCAGCAGCAGGTGATATGCAGAGCCGTATGAGCAAGGGTAATAATTTAAGCTTCCAAATTGTGATGACTTGGTCAGAGCATCGCTATTACTGCAGGTGTTGTTCGATGTTCCAAGTCTGCAGTGGAAGACCAACTAGTGAACTGTCTTGGGTGCCAAAGGCTAATTTCTGCGCGTTGGGAGCGAAAGCATCTGTGTCGTCAAATATCACAGAACAGCTAGTGTGCTACAAATTGTGGAAACTTTCTGATAGAAATTTATCAGAAAACTTTGCGCATCCCGGAACTGTTTTGGCTTGTTTGGTGTTTTTGCCGGCTGAACCTACATAACATTGGGAGTTGGTCATTATGTAAAGGCTGATCAGTATATGTCAAACTTCATCTCTATTCACAGACACCAGATGTAACTGATTAGTCTAGAAAAGTTTATTGTACGTTCATGAGAATGTGTGACAAACGTCTTCTCCAGGTCAATATGATCTCATGTTTCTTTCATCTGTTTTCACATTGCTAAATTCACTCAGGCGTCATGTTATCCCTCCTCCACCGAACCCGAAATGGAACGTAATCAAAGGGTCAGAATACTATGAGTTCTATTGTCCAGCTTGTGACAGTGAAAACTCCCATTGGATGTCTATCCTGACAAACTTCAGATGTCACACGCTTGTCTCAGTCATCTTCAAAGTCCTTGCCGTTGTTGAAAACCTGCTGTCGACATTGAATGTCTATTTTTAGCCTTTTGCAGCCATGTTGCATCAAGGCCTACATGATGTATGTTGGAGACAACAAAGGAAAATGCTGCAACTCAATCATTTCATCCCGGAAAAGTCTGCCACAGATTCTTCGTGTTAGCGTAGTATCATCGTAAATATCAAAAAATGTTTGTCTATTATATCTGTTTTATCCTTTAAATTAAACATTAAAAAAGAGCTTCCGGGGGCTTTTCTCGCGCAAACTTTTCTTGTTTAACTGATGAAGACGTTATTTATTACTTTACTTTATGACTTTATTTGCTGCGCATGTCTTGTCTTATTGATGAACATGTTTTTTTTATTTGCTACGTATGTGGGCTTTAACTGATTTAACTGATGAAGACGTTTTCTTTTTTGCTGCACATGTCTTGTCTAACTGATGAAGATGGTTTTTTTTTTGCTGAACGTGTTGTTTAATTGATGAAGATGTTTTCTTTTTTGCTCGCATGTGTTGTGTAATTGATGAAGATGTTTTCTTTTTTGCTGCGCATTTGCTGTATCATTTTTAGAACAATTTAATTTTTTGCTGCGACTGTGATGAAGAAGTTTTTTTTGTTGCGCATGTGCTTTCAAATTCAGAAGAGTTTTCCCTTTTTGCTGCGCATATGTTGTCTACTTAATGTTGATGTTTCCTTTTTTGCTGCCTATGTGCTGTTTAATCGATGAAGATGTTTGTTTTTTTGCTGTGCATGTGTTGTCTAACTGATGAAGATGTTGTTGTTTTTTTTGCTGCGCCTGTCTCTGCCACATATGCCCTACATCTACAAGCTGGCTTCACGCCCTGATCTGAATTCAATGAAATGTAAAATAAGGGGACATCTAATTTTATTCCTGTGACTCCCACCGAAACCCAGTGAACTTCACCTAATTTTCCACATCAAAGGAATATTGAGTGGCTCTTCAGTCGGCTCTCTGAGTAAAGGTTCCAATCGTTCGTCTTCAAGACTGACTGTAATGTTGTTATGTTGAGTCAAACAAATTTTATTGAGAAGAAAACAAAAGCGTCTTCCTCTGGGACTCACTGCAGAGCTGGTGAACTTTTGTAAGCACCTCAGGCGTTAATGCGGCCATATTAACAAAGAAATGAGAATACCTCGAGATTTCACAGACAATACTATAAGATATGTTGAGTTTTTTATTTTACAGTTTGGGACATTAATTGAAAAAAATACATTGGTCGATGAGTTCCAGGCTGAGAGTCCGACAGCTGGGATATTTTTCCATCGTCTGTTTTTGGAGGAGTGCTCGCGGTTTTCTTATTTGTTCTGCTCTCGAGTTTTTACTGAATCTTTCTCTGCTTTGCAGCTAAAGTTATGAGTCCCTAATTAGCTTGGTTTGTCAACAGAAGATGAATATGCAACAATAAAATAACAAATACAGCACAAATGCCAGAAATGTTCTGGTGCCAGCCTCCTAAATGTGTATTTCATCATCTTTTGTCTGTTTTCTTTTAAAGTTAATTGTTTGTGGACTGGTCATAGCAGAAAACAAGATGTCTAAAAAGTCTCTGATTTTCATTTTGTCGACAAAGCAAATGAAAATAATCAACATTTTAATTTATAATGAAAACGATTGTCACATAATTCATTCATATTCATTCAAATGTTCCATACTAATTGACTTGCTTACAATGAAAATATTTGAATGCTAAATAAAACGCTTTGGAACACAAATCCTACCACATGTAGGTATTGCCTCACAACTCTCCAAAGATATATTAGAACTTAATTTAATAAAAGAACAACTTTTATGCATGCGCGCGTGTATGTGTGTGTACATGTATGCGTGTGTGAGTGTTTGTGCTTGTGTGTGCAGGTCTGAGTCCTGCAGAAGGACAGCTTTGAGATAATGTGGTGACGTCACCGGCAGAGTCAAGTCTGCTATCTCTCCCTGACAGCAAGGCTGCGCGTCATTCCTTACATGCTGAGCCAGCCAAGACGAGAGAGAGGGAGATGGAGGGGGAGCATGATGGAGAGTGGGAGAAGAGGAAGAGGAGTTAAGGAGGGAATGATTTTTAACCTGATCTGAGGGTGCACTGCCTACCTCTATGAGTTGGAAGGTCAAGGACGGTTTGACTTTTTGATTTTGAGAAAAGAATCAGGGGATGGATGTGGATCCATGATCAATTTCTTCAGCTTGGGGCTATTATGCAGTAACAGTTTTTCCAATATCATGAAAAATAAGAATATGCCTTACCTGAGTAGAAATACATATACATGGACTGACTTTGTGTAATCGGTGACTCCAAATTGCCCGTGGTAGTGACTGTAAGCATGAATGGTTGTCTGGCTCTGTGTGTCGGCCCTGTGATGAACAGGTGACTCATCTAGGGCGTAGGCCGCCTCTGGTTCAATTCCAGCTTGGATACGCTCCAGCCTCTGTGACCCTTTAAGGATAAGCAGTTGAAAAGAATGATGGATTATGAATGAATGAATGAATGAATGAATATGTATTGGATCATGGGGTGGTAATGGAGATTGATTAGTTCTGCCACCAATATGTAGATAAATCAGGAATCTATGAAAAGTAAAAAGTTATATCTAAATTAGAAAACAATCCTAACCCGTCATTGTGGAAAATCATATTTTTCTCGATAACTGATAAACTACTGATGACATATGCATGACTCCAAAGGCTTGAAGAATGTGACCAGAGTCAAGGAATTAGGTGGTGTGTCTTGATTTTGGATGAGGCATATCCAACATTCAAGTCAATCTTACTTCATTGAAAGCATAAACTTTGTTTCTGTCCAGAGACTAAAAGTAATGTAGAGAATATTAGGCACCATTGGTGAGAAGGGCAATCATTGTTGAACATATGAGTATCTCTCCTCACCTGTGTCTCTCTCTTTCTCGCTCTCACTCTCTTTTTTTTCAAACCCGACCGGTCATAGCAGTAGGCCGTCCACACTGAGTCTTGGATCTGCTCGAGATTTCTGCCCGTTAAAGGGCAGTTTTTTCTCGCCATTGTCGCCAAGTGTTTGCTCAAGGAGGAATTTGTTGGGTCCTGTAGATAATGATATAAAGAGTCTGGTCTAGACCTGCTCTTTCTGGAAAGCACCTTGAGACAACTGTTGTTGTGAATTGGCGCTATATAAATAAAGATTGATTGATTGATTGAACATTGTTGAGTAGTCTGTTAGGAGATGAGCCAATGTCTTATGGATGATTTGCTTCTGTATTTCCAATAAAGTCTTCTTTTGGCATGTCAGTAGAAACGGTTTTAGATGTTTGGGTATTTGAAATGCAGAGAAATGATCAAGGAATGCATTGATGGGACTAACGGGGGCTGAGGATCACAGATAGATTACCTATCCAGATGAGTCTTGACCTGGAAGAATGAGAATTTACACAATCTCTTTCAATCAGGAGAATTAAATAATTATCCAGAGTCAGGACACTGATAGTGGTGGCTGATGACTCTGCTGAGATTAAATGAATGATGAATGATAAAGCTGATGGATCAGCAAAAACTAGGTGATTATAGAGAGGGAGTGTGAAGCAGCAGCATGAAGGAATGAGATGAATGGAGAGAATCCTATTTAAAAAGCCAGCATGATGATGATAGGCTAATGATGAAGGTGTCTCACTGTGATGAGACGGATATGGTTGGCTGAATGAGTACAACTGATATCAATTGATGCCCGAGACCATGTAGCAAATCATTGAGCCTGGGCATGTGTGAAAGGTGGGACGAATAAAGTGGTACGAGCAGTAACTCTGGCCTGAGTGTGTCTCTAGATTCTATGCATTTTTGGATTTGATTTGATGTTTTAATTCTTCAGGGGGCATAAAAAAAAAAACTTAAGCAGGAATTGTTCCCTAATTCCTCACACACTACTCTCCTTTGGGCCTGAACTGAAAGGTGGAAGGAGAAGAAGAAAATAGTTACTATACTGAGGGAGAAGCAAACAAGACAGAGCAGGAAGAGGTAGGTTCATAGTTCCTCATATGATAATGAACATTTTAACGAGGAGAAAAAAAAAGATATGATTCAAAGAATCTGGTGCAAGGTTCATTTTTACACTTACGTGCACAAGTGTGGAGTCCTGCTAATTATAGTCCCATAATTACAGTCATGCTCATCTCTTTTGAAAAGAAACATTTCTCCCTATGGATTAATTTCATCACATACGCTTCAAGATCAACCTGACCACAAACAAACTTGCTTTTCATCAACGGCTTAGAGGATTCAGTCAATAAAAAAGATGCAAATATATGTGAAACATTTAGGGGAAAAAAAGATTATTAAAGGTATAAGGGACTTTCTTATCTTGTAGTTTATAAGCCTGTTAAACTATAGTGCACCGAATTTCACACTGACACATACACAAACACACACACATACCTCAAATTATTCCAAACTCATACTTTATAGTTTGTGATCTCTGACTCTCCCCGATCAAACACACCTGTTCTGCCATCATCTGCTTTTATCATCCCTATAAAGTTTTATGTTATTCACACTTTCATTGAAACATTTATGGAATTATGACCTTACACTGACGTTGTAGAAAGTGGTGATGATGTGAGTTAAGTTCAGATACGGTTCTGATATTTTGCCTCAGGACAGTAAATGTAAAAACAAACAAACAAATATCCATTATTTTCCAGATACATAATAATAATAATAATAATAATAATACATTTAATATATAATGCACTTTACATTTGGATCAAATCTCAAAGTGCTATAAAGTAAAAGCAGATAAAAGCATCAATAAAAAATATAATAATAATTATATAAAAATATGACACGTAAGCAGATTTGCCACTTGGCTGACATGACTGATGACCAAATAGCGGAAGTGCATAGGTAGCAACGAAATCTGAAGGCAAGAGATTAGCTGAACTCATCTTTGAGATGCATGATGTGTCTCGCTTTCCGATTGTGATCCAATCACCCAAAACGTATTTTAGAAACAAGTCTAAAGAGGGCCTGAGAGTCAGATGTAAAAAGAGGCAGGGGGAGATGCAATGACTCGAAATCTCGGCGTGAATAACAATGTTCTCCAAAATGTGTGATTATTCCTTTAAGTTGGTTATGTTGCAGTAGTACGCCAAATTACTTAAAGGCTTTTAAAAAAAATGTATTTATGAAAATGTACATTTCCATGTGATGCAGTCTAGAGTTCAGTCTGTCAACATGACAGGAATGTGTTTGCTGATGAGGAAACTCATGACCTCAGTTCCCTCTCCATGTCAATTAGTTTTCGCCGGGTTGTGCGTCATCAAAACAGATCAGTGTTTAGCGTCAACTTCTCTGTCCGTCAGTGAAACACGATCTATAGGGAGAAAGAGGAAGAGCTCAGAACTCTATCTCTCATATCAGTGCACCGTTGGAGCAATCTGTTTATAGCTATTGTGAAAATTATGGCCACCATAAAGCATACGGGACCAAAAATACTTCAGATTTCAAACTACTATATATTTGACTGTATGAGGCATCAAAGGTTCTGCTAAACCTGATCAGTGGCGTCTGACATGCATGATGAGTGTGATCTGAATGATTTATTCACCTCGAAGCTGCCAGTAACGAAAGACGCAAAATTAACTTTATGGCTCATATGTTTGGTCCGAGTCATATTACAGCCTTAATAACGCAATTACAGCCGCCTAAATAGACATGAATGATTAGGGAAATGTGAGCTTAGTTAGGGAAAACATAACGTTTCTACGGGACCAGCCAAAGTTTGGACCTGGAGAGATAATAAAATAGCATAAACATGAATTTTTGATCAGTGAATACATTACACTTCCGTGAAATATCGTTACAAGCAACAATGGAAAAGAGAATAAAACCAAAATT
Source organism: Lophius americanus (assembly GCA_037951165.1). Lineage (NCBI taxonomy): Eukaryota > Metazoa > Chordata > Actinopteri > Lophiiformes > Lophiidae > Lophius > Lophius americanus. Next base: position 1,188,771 of record JBBDHG010000009.1, read on the forward strand.
TGATGATTGTTTCATCATTTTGCAAGTAAATTATTGAATGGGTCTTTTATAAAACTGGTCCCTGACTGTGAGGCTGTGTGAGCATTTACAAGGTGAATGGAGCCTGACAGTTTCCAGTCTAGATTGTTGATTTCATTCATGTGACATTTATAACTTTCCGGTGTTCCCAGGAGTGCTAAGGAAGGGGGTGGATGGGTTTGTGGCAGTGGTGGAGCGGGAGAGACTTATGACTTCCTCACTCACATTCTGCTTTCCACTGTGTGAATAGTATCATATATCTCTGTCTTTACATTTTCACACACAGACACACACCCAAACACATAACAAATTAACACACACTGATCCCTATTTGAGGAAAAAGGGTTTTATACACCGCTCACATGACGGGCACCACGGCTATTTTTGTTCCTGAAAAACAGACATTTCCCGATTGAAATAGAACAGTTGAAGTAATTGTCTACTAGTCTCCAGATGAATGAGCAAATGAATAAATATCAGGAGCGCTTGAGTGCGATGCACATGAGGATGCTGCTGAATCCAACTGGTTCTGTAGTTTGATAAGACACAGACCGGATGTTAATGTAGACTGTTCAGTTTTGGTGATGATGGATTTATTATAAACCTCAAATTGATCAGGAGGATGACGGTCCTGGGTGGCGGGGCATTACGAGCCTTTAGTCTATTAATGTAGCTCACTAGCGTAGCGCTCGCTTATACACTAGAACAGACAGAATTGTTTTATTCTGTTAAACCGGTCTCAGAGTAGGGCTTAGTGCGGTTGGTTGGTTCGTTGGTTGGGAGAGTGGGGTGAGATGGGTGGTGTTGGGGGGATTGAGGTGTGCCCTGGAGCCCCTCTTTTGTTTCTCCTGTCTCGTCTCTGTGTTTCACATAAAGTCGATCATGCCCTCTTTGATGAAATAGGTAATAGTTCCACATAAAACATAATAGGGAAAAGTCAGAGGAAGAAAAAGGAAAATAAAGAAGAGAACAACTGTTTATTTGAGTAGAGGTGATTATGATCGGACAAGGTGAAGCAAGCACTTTTGTGAAAGTTGTGATCCCTAAGGAGAGGGAAAATTTGGAAGGACAGGAAGAAGTATATGTTGAAAGAAGAGAGACACAGAGTTGTGGGGGAATAGAGAGAGAGAGCGTCTGGTTTAAACACATCTGGGAGTCATCAGGGAGTGGATAAAAAAAACTGCTGGACTAAGCTGAAACTCTGGGTTACCCTCGCTCCACCACGAGCATATTTGCCTGCTTCAAATCCAACCAACACCTTCCCCCAAAAGACAGAAAGCAGAAAAGGGAGAGTCGAGTCTATCAGATAGCAGAGAGAGACCTTGAGCTCCCACTCCCCTCAGAGTACAAGGATTGCTATGAAAGTGGACCATGTATCAGTGAGGTACATACAGCGGCCTCATACTCGTGATTACACGGTACTTGAACTGACTACATCAGTTTACGGTTTTTAGCCATTAACAAGGACAGTGATGAAAATATAATCACACATTTTGGAACAACAATCAAGTTGGTTTAGTCATAATCCTTAATGATGGTTTGCCATCAGTCCGTAAAGGAGGGATGGAATAGAAGAGTCGTGCAAACTGATCATGGACTGAAAGCAGCATGTAGGAAGAGATGGGGTTACATCGGCTGAACCACCTGCTTAGCATACTGACCCCTTCAAAACATTAATAACTGACTCTGTACATTTGTAGAAATACCAAACTGCCAGCTGGTGAGATGACATCATATAGCTTCACCTGTCAGCAGATGGGAGAGGATTTTCCTCGGGAAATAGGAATAGTTAGGATAGTTCAGATAGGAACCATATCAAAGAATGAAATCGAATGGAGACATACGTTGAAATACAGACATGTAAATGTCTGCTACTTGTCTGAGATACGCTTGAAACCATAAAAAGGGACTTAAAAAAGCTCCAACACATGGTGCAGCCACGCAAGATCCGTGTTCCCTCCATGCTGTCACCTGCACTGAGGAAGACTCACCTGCAGAATTCATTATACGACATTTAAGGAGGCGGTGTACTTCCATAGACAGAAATTAGAATTTGCAGGCCTTCACTTGAAGACGCGGGGAGACATGGTGTTTCCTGTATGGTCACAGTGGTGTGAGCATAAGGTGGCTTCTGTCCATGTCTTTATTGAAATGGCACAGCTCATGTGATGGCAGTAGCAGAAATGTCAGTCACGCAGTCCCGGTGGTTGTGTAAAGGGCAGACTTTCTTTTTCCATGGCATCACCGCAGCTCTCCACTAAAGCAGCAGATTCCCATTTCAGAGCATGAACAGGCAGACAGCTATCGCTGGTACACGCACGTACAGGGTGGTCTTTGAGCGAGAGGAAACTGTCTTCCTTTATAGTCAGATATCTGTCTTGGGAATATGACGCAAAAAGAAAATATTGATAATTAACAAGCATCCTTGTGCTGAATGGATTCCGTACCAATCTGAACATTTAATTTGTAATTCTTTAATATGACTCAATTTTTTGATCCACATGATGACTCTCATCCTCCAAGGAGGCCCATGAATATCCACATCAATTTAACAATGGCATTTGAGAATTAGTTTTATCCCTTTGGAGTCTGTGGTAACTGTGGAACCATCACCCTAAACATTTATATACCATGTTAAATAATGCCCAACATGTCAGTGGTTAGTATCTTTTCTTTCACCTTTATGACCTGATTATTATTCATTCACTTTCAATGAGGCCTATGCTGTCGTCCACAACAGCAAGTGGACATCCCGGAAATGTCCCCAATCCCCTGCATTGTAAAAGCAATACTCCTGATTGAACTCCAGAAATTAAATATGAAGTTCTGTCCAAAAAACAATACTAATCATTAAAAAAAACTCCTCCTGTTAAGTGAAATAAGAAATTTTATAGTAAATTATCATATATATAAGATAGATCACCTCAAATGGATTCAGGTACAGCCAATTTGACCAAATCATACCAATGGTGTTACCATACTAATAGTGTTGAAGATATACAACCGATGTTCCCGAAATCTAGTTCTTCCTCGCACTAAGGTCTATTAAGGTATACAATTTGAAAGTGATCCATGAAATTGTTTTTGAATTATCGTGCAAACACAAAGGATTGGTGGCGGTGGATACGGCGGTGAATACGGCGGTGAATACGGCAGTGGGGATGATGATTCCATAATATCCCAGACTTTTCATGATCAAAATAAATAATTTACATACTGAACCGAAAAAAATGAAGGTTAGAAAATTAGAGTTTTGACACTAGGGTGTCAAGGCCCACTACTTGACTTGTAACTCCTAAACAGGACTGTGTTTCTCTTGTCTCTCCGGTGCCCCCTTCAGCCTTTCTCCCGGTTTGTTCAAACTTCAGGAAAAATGTGACCCAGTTTTGATCTTTTGCTCATATGTGACTTTTTCATGGCAGTGTGAACAGCACAAACCACCTGGAATCTGATCTATTCCAGTTCCGATTTAGGCCACTTCCATATGTGATCCTAAATCTATAAACACTATAAATATCCCAATAAAAATCACCTTAGTGATTGTCACGATAAAGAAAAGTGTTCAAACTAACTTTAGTGGTTTCCATTTGCTTCTGCATTGACATCACTTTGTTATTGTTCGGTTGCGTAGAAGGTCAGTTTAGTGCCGTGAGCTGTTCATACGGGAAGATGACATAGGACAAATTTTAAAAGTAATGGGACCAGCTACACTAAATAATCTGATCTCAGAAAGAATTGGATTTGAGCATTAAGACTGACAGTGTGAACCTAGTCTTTGTGCATTCATGAGGTGTTTGGGGGCGTGGTCCCACTTCAATCAAACCATCCTCTGTAGTACATCAAGCCTGACTGAAAACAGTATACTTTTACCTATATTGTGATCATATCCTGATATCCTGACATTCTTCTTCATGCTAACATATACATTGTAACAGGGACTGATTCAGAGTGGTTGGAAATATGAAACGATTAATCATCTGCGTATTCTACAAGATTAATGGTCGATAAATCAGCGCTTGTCCAAATGTTTACTCGTTAATCTAGATATCTCTTGCTGTGCTCCACTCTCTATCTCCAGCTGTCGTCAGCACATACTGTACAGATGCGTAAGGCTTGACCAAGAGCTTTCTTCTCGTTCATTCTCCAGCCATTGGTCCTCTCCACCTGCACAAGCCCTGTATTCACTTCTGTGTCCAAATCTAACATCACACAACAATCAGAGGACAAGTTTCCTTATTGATGGACAAATATGTCTGAGACGAAGAGCTCTTACAACTCTGTGGAAAAATTAGAAGACTCATAAAATTGTATATCCATGCAGACATCGTACGCAATCCCGTAAAAAGTGGCAAAGAGTCAAGCAATTCCTACGATGCAAAACACGAACAAATAATAGAATTTGTAAATGATTAAAATAAAAATATAATATAAAATCAGATGCCAAAAAGCAATTCCAAAACTGAAATTATGTTTTTTTAATTATTTACTACCTCTTTATAATTGAACCATGAGGATTTTAAAAACGGTGCCCACTACATGCCTGAAAACATCCCTTTAGCTAGTTATTATGCATCTACCAACAAAGAAACAAATCACGACCTTGAGATTGTAATTCTATCTGATCAAATGTCCGATTTAAAATGTAAATGAAGTATGCACACACTCAAAGTTACACAGATGCATTTTCACAATGTTACCTTAACTATCTACAAACTCATTAGCGTCCCAAAGTCAGGCCAATCCCTCACAGCTCTGGCCTGAAACCATCTTGTAGCGAGCCTGCAAGTGTCTGTGTTATCTCTGGAAAAACAATGACTCTGCATCAGCATTCACGTCAGGGATGGGGAAAAAAAAATGTATCCTCTCATGAGTCATTTGTAGAACCCTTCTTTCCATCAAATCTGTAACAACTTCAATTTCTGGTAGTAATACATCTCTGAAGGATCACATTGATATGTAAATTATTGTTTCAGAGTGGCAGAATGGTTACCCAAAATGGGACACAATTTGTAAATGTCTCTGAGATGACCCAGATAATGTATTCATACCATAAGAGCATATTACTTTCCCAACATCTAGCGACAAGACTTCCAATAAACCGTCTCTGATGTTTTATACCCACACTGCTTTCATTTCCACATTGATACATAGGAGAAGATTGAGAATGGTCATGGATGAAGAAATGATGAATGCAGTTGCCTTACCGGCTTATCCTTACTACCGCTTTTACCATTGCTACATCAAAATTTCCTAGCTGTCATGATCTACCAGACGGAGCACTCCGTTATCTCCACTGCTTTTTGCAGAAGCAATTAATCCCCATGCAATCCCTTTTATTCAGTATCACAGTATCACTATATGCAGATGATTCATTAATATATATTTCTAAAATTGTGAGTCAGTCCCTGTTAAAATGTATATTTATATCCCTGAAAAGTTGGGGATATTATGGACCTCCGCATCCAACACAGATCCTGCATGTAAACACGATATCTGAAAACTATTTAACTGATCATTTACAAATTTTATACCCAGATAGACAAACGGGCAAAGAACATTTTGGGAAACGTTGGTTGTTGAACACTTGGGGGAGCTTTATCTCCAACAAAACAACAACCATTGGTTTGTTTTAGTCCAGATTTGGTGCTAGGGGCATGCCTTTTCTGAAAAACTCTGTTTTTCAGACATGACTTCCTAATTGATGGTCCGATTTAGTCCAAATTTGGTGAACATGAATCGACTCAAGGAGATCTATCTTGTAAATATCATAATTTACTCTCTAATTTCGTAATTGTATTCACTAGGGAGAGCTTCCTTATTTTCAGAAAAAAACGGACATTACTCAAAAACCATTCCATAGATCATTTTCAAATGGTATAATCACACAGAAGGGGCGGTCGGAGTGATGGTGGCTCAGTTGGTAGAGCGGTTGTCCACTTATCTGAAGGTCGGTGGTTCAATGTCAAAGTGTCCTTGAGCAAGATACTGAACCCCAAGATGCTCCCAATAGCTGTTCAATTGGTGTGTGAATGGTGGAGTGAATGGTTAACGCTCCTGATGAGTATGTGTCGCCCAGCATGGCAGTCTCTATCATCATCGCTGAATGTTAGTGTGAATGGGTGAATGTTGACACGTGTTGTGAAAGTACTTTGTGTGGTCGAGAATACTAGAAAAGCACTTTCCAGGTACAGCCCATTTTACTATTTACAAACCTTAAAGAGAGGAAGAACAGTATTGATTTCTGGAATGGTCAGTGGTACATTTCAGTCATTAGGGGGGGAGTTTTATCTCCAAATGTTTTCGGGCCTTAGTTCTCAACCAATTCAGTAAAAATTTGGGTTATATGGATCGACTCGAGGAGATCTATTTCGAATACAATGTGTTTTACTTTAATAATTCAGAAATTACTCTCTCAGGGGAGCATTTTATAAAAGACACTGTTTTTAAGAAATAACTTACAAAATGAAGATCCAGTTTAGTCCAGATTTTGTGCAAATGAATCGTATCAAGTAGAACTATCTTGTATTTATAACATTATATTCTATTGGTTCATATTTTTTTCCTTAGGGTTGAGCTTTTTTTTAAGAAAACACTGTTCGTCGGATTGCCACATTTCAATTAAAGAGATCAAGCAGAGATTTCTTGCACACTCCAGAAATAATAGCATAGGACTGGTTTAACATGAGGAAGAATGTCAGGACCTAATATCAATATAGGTAAAAATATATTGTTTCCACTTAAAGGTCTAGCTAATTAATACTGTACAGACTTCGGGGATTGAGGTCACCAGAATATGGGCACGGTCTGAGGAGATGGTCACATATCCCCATATATCATTCGCTGGTTGGATTAATAAAATTCAGTCTTTCAGCTTGACTTTTCTCCGTTCTGCCTTTCTATGTCAATAAAAACCAAACATTCCAATTTTTCTCATAGACTCAAGAAGTAATTTTGGATGGAAAGCTGGCTCTCTTCAAAGTCCTCTCAATGACAATCATTCCTTTGCTCCCTGGTTTAACAATTGATATTTTTAAATATACTGCTCAAAAGAATTAGGGGAACACAAAATATCAAAGTCCGGATCTTGATGAAAGAAACATTCATATTGCACCAATACATTGAAATCTTTGGGGGATATCATGGAATACTCAAGAGAAAAGTAAATTTCAAAGGTAACTTAAATTTTTATCAAAACTTAGGTTGGAATATAAATACGAGCAACCTTGAACCAGATAGGCGGTTACAGACTACGAATGAATGAAATAGTGCCCTTTGACCAAATTCATGAAGAAAAAGACTGATCTGAATTCCCCTCTCTTAAGGGGATTTTTTCAAAAGGATTTATGGAATTTGTGATTTGACTCATTTTATAAAAAATAATGTTTACTATTTATTATCTCTCTTCATACATTGTATTTCTCTGCATTATACCCATGAAGCACTGGGCCGTGCACACAACCATCATTAATGATGGGAGAAGAGGATTGATTTCAACAATGATAACATCTATTATATAATGTGTCTTATTCAGTGGTGGAAGGACTTTGGGAGGTATATTTTAGATTTGTGGAATTCATATTTTACATCTTTACTATTATCATTATTATTAGTATTATTATTATATTTTATCTCACTGATCTTTAAGTTCAGTCTACTGTGTGCGGATGTATGGAGGTTTGATGTTAAATGTTCATATTTGTTAATAAAAAGATAATAAATACAATTTTTAAAAGAAAAAAAAAAGCTGTAATGCACAATTTCTTACACCAGTGACTTGCTTGGTCTAAAACCAAATTCTCCACTCTCTAGCTGCTTCACTCTCCCCCTCCCCTATCCTCTGCCCTCCTTTTATCTGACTTCCGCTCTTGCACTCTTCGTCCCCCCCACACACAGACACAGACCACCTCACCCCATGCCTACTTGGTTTGCCTTTCTCTCATGTGCTTTCTTTTCTGGCACATCCCCAGGTCTGTGTTGCCATCCAGAAGAGGTAGCTGTGACGATAGTGATGATGCACAGCCCTGGCAGAGTGTAGGACAGCGTTGCAGAAGAAGCTCAGGCATCATCATCGCCATCATTGTCCTAATCAGCCAGATGAGGAGAGCCAAACTTGAGCTCTGTCCATCCCTATCAGGCTAGCTGACAGTCACAAACTCATCTCTTATTCACTCCACTCATCAATTATACACAGGCCAAAGGAGCCCTGAGAGGCAGGAGGCGGAAAAAGAACCCGCTCCATGTGTCATCCCCAACTGCAGCACAAAGACACACTGCAGCGCTCTGTGCTCAGCCCCTATCGTCAAAGTCCTCAGTCACCGTGAGAGCAGGAGACAGCTTGTCATCATGCCTTTAGCAACTGACGCTATGTGCTGATGTCATGTATCTCATCATGAGGTTCAGGGTTGAACATCCTGGCAACAACGACATGAAGGGAGTGTTTCCATTAAATGTTGGTCGTGGTCTAGATATGGACCCTCCTGCGTCAGTAAATATAATTACATTATTTATATTTTGAAATGCAATCCGATTTGTTGCTCACTCGGGACAGAAATGAAGTGACCAAAACAAAACTGACACGTAGCCAACGTAAATCCTCTCAGGTATTTACAATAGGCGAGTTTTCCTGCTGTACACGTGTTTCATTGTTTCGATAGCTGTGATTTACCACACAAGTGGGACCAATAACAATTTAAAAACTAGGCGTACAGTCCTGGAAAACATATAAAAGCTCGGTGTTGGACTTGTATGAGCAATGAGTAAGCAGAGGGTAAGGAGTAAAACAGTGCTCAAGATTTACATTACAGCTTTGTGAGTCATTGGGTATCTTTTGATGTTGTGCTCAAGGAGTCATCTTTAAAATGAGAAGAGTTGACGTTATCTGGAGGATACAGTTGTCAAGATGTCACTTCTAGCATGAAGGATCAGAGGCTAATTGTCAGGTTAGCTATTACCCGTGTGTAAACACTGCTTATTCTGACAGGTATAAAAGCCTCCCAGCTGTTCTTGGAAAGATACTTGGCAACAGAGCAGCTGCTGTGTTGTGAGGCTTTGTGATCCTTCCTCTTAAAGTGTGGCACTAAAGACTTTTCTTTTTATACATGGGCCTAGCTTGATGGTTTCAAAGAAACAAGCGTCCTCACACACACCACCAGTTTTACAGCCACTAGTTATGTCCATATCAGGCAATGCAGCTGGTATTGGGGAGCCCATTCAGAGAAGTGGGCTGGCCATTGGATGAAAGAGGCAGCATCCATGCCAGAATTAGCGTGACACGTCCATTCTTTCTGCGTATGTGTGTACAAGAGAGAGAGAGAGGGAGTCTGATGGCTTACGCACTGAGTAATTGGACCTGATCTGGCAGCTAAACACACAAGTCAGATTGATCTAAGAAGCTCGTCATTAGTTGCATTGCATGAGAAGCAAGAAGCAGGATGAGTAATTAACAAAACTTATTTTCCTGTAACTGATGTCTTGGAGATCACCCGACTAAAATTGTGTAGGTCCTCCTTTTGACACCAAAATAACTCTGACCCGTTGAGGCATGGAGTTCATGAGACCTCTGAAGGTGTGCTTTGGTTTCTGGTACCAAACAGAAGATCCTTTAAATCAAGGATCTTTGGAAGTGGGACCTCAATTGATAGGACTTTTTTGTGATGTGATATTTTTAAGTAAGAAATGCTGAACAGGTGGTTGTTCTTAATTTGGTGTAGATAATACAACTAAACTAAACAATTCCAACGAAATTGTTCCACATTCTAAACTCTTTTAACGAACAGTTTACAAATTCATTAATTACTATCCCGTGTTTTGTAAAAGAACAGGGTCTCATTTCTAAACTAGACCAACCGTCGTCCCCTACAGCGAGGACTTATCCCAAGAAGTTCCCAATCGCCTTCCTTGTACAAGCAATTGCCTTGATTGAACTCCTCAAATTAACTGTGACGTTACGTCCACAGTATCTTGAGTAAAAAATACACTGCTCAAAAAAGTTAAGGGAAAACTGAAATCCCTCTCCGGATCTCGATGAAAGAAACATTCAAGAACTGAACTGAACTCATCTGGTCATGCTCCTGATGAGATGGAAGATGGTGTCCTGGGGAATCTCCTTCCAGACTTGGATCAGGACTACTGGAAATTCTGTGGTCAGTGGTGGTGGCATCTGATGCAGGGAGACATAACGTCTCAGAGGTTCTCAGGTGGTTTCAGGTTCAGAGAACATGAGGACCAGTCAATGGCATCAATACCTTCATCCTTCAGGAAATGCCTACACATTCTGACCAAAAGAACAGAGTGTGTAGGCATTTCCTGGGCATTGTCCTGGACCAGTTGGAACCCGGGGTCCACGGGACCAGTCTTAAGTCTGATAGTGGGTCCCAGTTTCATCCTTGTACCTAACAGCGGTCAGGGTACCGTTGGCTAACCCGTGGAGGTCTTTGAGACCATCCAAGGATCTGTCTCCCCAGACCATCACTGACCAACAGCCAAAAAGGTCCTGCTAGATGACGATGCAGCATTATTAAATTATTCACAGCGTGTCCAGACTCTGTCACACCTGCCACATGACCTCAGTTTGAACCTGCTCTCATCTGTGAAGAGAACGGGGCACCAATGGAGAACCTGCCAATTCCGCTGTTCACTGGCTAACACCAACTGAACACCACGGTGCTGAGCTGTGGTGCCAGATCAGTCGCATATTGTGAGAAATATATGACTGATCCCTCCCCAAAACAAACAGTTCTTCTTCACTGTCATCGCTGTCATCCTCTGGAGAAAGGATCTCTTACATCAATATGTATTTGTCTAAAACACATACAATGATACTCAAAGGAGAGATTGACTCCTTCTGAATTACTTTAAAATCTAACTAAAAAAATATTTAATTTAGGCCTTGTCAAGACACATACATGATCATGTTAAGCACAGATAACTCAAGATGTTATGTTCTTACATGCGAAAGGAAGAGCAAATGAGGGTGGAGGGGAGGGGCTTAATAAAGCAAGCACCAATTCTCAAGAATATAAGAAAGAATTAGTAAATAGTGTATGTTTGTATTATCACAAAAGTTGAAATTTCATACCAAGTTGTTTCAATGCCCATTTTTTGTTTTGTTAGCATGAATTTCTGTCATTTTCTTTCTTTGTTTTTCACTTATTATATCCCCGATAAGTAGGGGATATTATGGAATCGTCAACGCTGCAACCTCCACCAAAGATACATCTTGTTAAGTCAAAAACTATTACATTCATCATTTTCCAATTTTACATCCACATAGACATTCGTGTGAGGAAGTAGATTGTTTTTTGGGAGAGATCGATCATATATTTCTGACACTAGGGGGAGCTTTATCAGCAAAAGATTGGGGGCAATAACTTCTCAAGCATTGCATGATTTTGTCCAGATTTGGTGCATATGAATCAACTTAAGGACATAAATCTTGTTTAGATCATATTCTGCCCATATTTTAATCTAGTATTCATTTTATACTCACTTTTGGTGACCTTTTTTACCAAAAATACTGCGTAAATAATTTCACAATTAATTTGAGGAGTTCATCAGGGGGATTGCTTGCACAATTAAGGGGATTTGGGACTTTTCAGGGATAAACCCTTACTGTTGGGGACCAAAGCATATGTATAGTTTTAATTCCTGTTTTTACTTTGGAATTAATTAATGATGATGTCCTGTATTACATTTGGTTGTAATATCTTGTTAGGACCCCAGGAAAACTATAGCTGTCAAAAAATAGGCAGTTAATGGGGATCTAATAAACCAATAAACACCGTAACGTTTTCAGCTGATAAAACTAAAGTGGTTTAAGGTAGCGGGTTTCCCCTCATGATTTTCTAGTGGAGTGAAATTAAACCTGTGATGAACTTACGACCTGTCTAGTGCCTCTCAGCCAATGTAAACAACAAGGGGCTCCAGTCGTCCCTGCGACCCAGTTCCAGAGAATGGATGGATGGACAGGGATCCAGAATGGAGCCACACAGGCTCTTCATATTAGTTAATACACATAATGGTGTATCCTGTTGCAAACTGATATAGCATGTCTCTGTTTAATTATGAAGCTTGGGCCATATCATTTACTTATATAAATACAGAGTAAATGAATCCACGTAGCATTGTACATACAGAGCTGTAGAAACCGGCAAATATAAATACCAAGCAGAGGTCAGAAACAGAAATTAAAGCATGTCTAGAACATGGCGGCTCTTAATTGCTTTGTGTTTGTTCTGTGATTATTTGTGGTCTGAAAACCACCAGTGCGAGATCACAGATTTATCTCCCAGAAGTAAATCCTCCCTTATTCTCATCAGAATCCAAAAAACACGAAGTATAGGTTCTATGGATATTTTTAAAACAAATCCAAAAAGAAAAAGATACTCTGATTACATTATAATGTCCTAATCACAATGTTCTTCTTTCAAAACCCATTGCTGCCTGTTTCTCTCCAGTCTCCATTGTCTATAAATAAAAGTTATGGGCTGTTGTTGGGTCACATGACCTGATGGGAGAGCAAAGAGGGAACATGAAGTTGGATAAATGGTCAAAAGAACATTCAACATTTTAGCTTTGCTTGGATGCCTGAATCAGCAGTGAATGAGACAAGCAGGAAGACCAAACAAGACAGGTCAAGGCAGGTCTCCCCATTACTCACAGGTCAGCTGTGATGACGACTTACGTAATCACTGCACAGTGACGTCCCTCCTTCAGAAGGTCATGTCAGAATATTTGCATGACATCCAATGAGTCAATTGGACTGACAATACCGAGGCAGGGAGCATGAGGGAATGATCAGTCTATATAAGGAGAGGCATGATGTACCGACAAAATAGTTTGACATTTTAGGAAGTACACTTATTCACATTCTTTCTGGGGGGTTACATAAGAAGTTCCAAGCATCCCCATGTCTCTGTTTAATTATGAAGCTTGGGCCAGGCAATTACCCTAGTTTTAGTATAGTCCAAAAGCAGTAACAGGGGTTAGTCTGCTTCACTGTGTGTGTGTTAACAACTCAAAATGAAAAAAAAGCAAAATAAATCACCTCAGTATAGAGCTATGACTGATTATTTTAGCCGTGAGACCTCAGACCTCTGAAGGTGTGTTGTGATATTTGTCACCAAGAAGTTTGTAGCAAATCCTCTAACCTTTATGTTCTGTAAGTTGCAGGGTGTGGCCTGGATTGTACTTGTTTGTCCAGAACATCCCACAACGGCTGGATTGGATTTGTTCTGTTCCTCAAACCCTTTCTTGAACCAGAATTTTGATTGTGAGCATTATTCCGCTGTAATAGGCCTTTAGGGAATATTTTTTCCATTGAATACTACCCATTTTAACTTCTTCCACCATGAAGGATGTAATGGATTTCTACTAATGACTCCTATCTTTTGGTCTCCCATTTGCCTCTAAAAACAGAAGAGGACCATCCCCCTCTGTTGATTTGTATATTTTATTAGAACTGACATCATTAGTGATCAATCCATCATCCAACCTTTATTTATATAGTGCCAATTCAAAACAACGGTTGTCTCAAGGTGTTTTCCAGAAAGAGCAGGTCTAGACCAAACTCTTTATATAATTATCTACAGAGACCCAACAAATTCCTCCATGAGCAAGCACTTCCACCACAGTGGCGAGAAAAACTGCCTTTTAATGGGCAGAAACCTTGAGCAGATCCAGGACTCAGGATGGACGGCCTGCTGTTATGACTGGTTGGGTTTGAAAAGAGAGAAGCAACGATATCTGCTATGCTAATCCACTTTCCTCCGCTTCTCCAGGATTGGGCCGCGGCGGCAGCAGGGATCCCAAGTTGATAATAACAATAATAGTAATGTATTATTTAGCAATAGCTTATGGGGAAATACTATACAATAATAATAATAATAATTGTAATCATCATCGTGATCATCTTGTAATCAGTGGACATCAGGTCCACATCAGCAGATGCAGTCACTAACCATGTGACCTTGCAGGGTGAGAAAGCACAAAGACTCCAGGGAAGAAGTCAAGTTAGTAACAGTAAACTGTATTAAAGTGAGAAGGATGTATAAAGAGGGACAGTGAGAGAGGAAGAAAGAAAAGCTCAGTGCATCATGAGAGATCCCAAAGCAGTCTATAGCAGGATAGCTAAGAGGCAGTTTAGGCCAGCCTTAATTATAAGCTTGATCATAAAGGAAGGTTTTAAGCCTACTTTTAAATGTAGAGAGGGTCTCTGACCCCGGAACCGAGATTGGGAGATGGTTCTACAGGAGAGGAGCCTGATAGCTGAAAGCCCTGGCTCCCATTCTACTTCTGGAGACTCTATGGACTACAAGTAAGCCTGCATGCTGGGAGCACATTGTTTTGGTTGGACAATATGGAAGTATGAGCTGTACGACGGACTACATGGCAGCCCTCTTCTCATCACTCTAACTTCATCCTTTGTCCTAAAAATCTCATTTCACCAAAATAAACATAATCGATATTATTAAGATTTTTCCTTCTGTAGCTTTAAATAAATTCAATTACATGAATCATTTAGTTTTCCCACTCAAACATTGATCCATTCAAGTTTCAGATGAAACTGTAGAAAATGCCAGACCAGATATTTTGGCTGTTGATCCAAAACATGATTATATGGCTGCATCATGGGAAGCCCTCAGCACCTTCTGGAAAAGGAGTAAATACCTACTTTGATAACTCTTAGCCTTCAGCCACATTTACAAACAAAGAGATTTAGAATGAGAAGGTTGAACAATACTGTATACTAACTCTGCAGCTACCGTTGCTCTAAAATCTTACTGCTCGGACTCCCCTATGCTGAGGACAGGAAAACCATCTAAGCTCCGCAAAAATCAGTGATAAAGTGGATGAAGTGATACACTGCACAGTAACTTGGAAGATAGCCAGCAGACACCACCGCAGAGCGGCTAACCTCCCCAGCTGCAAGATGTTTGGACAGGATCTGTCCATTGCGTTGACAGGAGGGTCAACAGTCTGGGCTACTTAAGGCCACATTATTGACTATTGCTCCATCGGTCTTTACTGATGGAAGGGCCCTAAATTGTCAAAATTTGTGCGCCATGCTTAAAACAAATAAATAACCCATCGGAATGAATAATAGAGGGAGATAAAGCTATGGATGGACAGTTATGTGACAATACGGGCTCACAGCATCTCAAATATTCTAAAAATACACAGAGATGGAGGGAACACTCAATAAAAAGACCATTAGGGCGTCGTGCTGGAGCATAGAGATCAGGAACATAATGGAAACCCCATTAAAATGGCATAAACAAAGAAGGTGAGCTATTACTTTTGTAGCCCCTTCTTCTGTTCTTTTAATACAGAAACACAGCGTGTGTGTATTTGCTGTAGGTCCATGCATAAATTCCTGATATTGGCTGCTACAATTTGATTTCCCTGATTTTGATTTACAATTATGGTTTCCAAAACTGTCAAGATGTAGGAGTTTGGACACAAGTCTTTTACATGTTAATGGTTTGGAAAAGCATTTAAGGACCTTTAACCGACTTTCGTACGCCCTAATAATTTAAGATAAAGCCCCCATGAGTGTAAACCTCAGCCATTGTCAAACTGTAAAAGCTGAACAACTGAGGGGAAAAAAAAGTCTTTGGGACTTTTTTTATCTAGATAAAACTTCTTACTTCCACATGATACAATTAATCCATTTAGATGTCTGTTTGCAGACCCAAGCTTCCTAATGTTTGCTACCACTTTAAAATTAGACTTTTTCGTTCAGCTCTTCCTTTTAAGGGTCACCACAGCGGAACATCACATTTTACATATTGATTCGGCATAGGTTTTACGTCGGATGTCCTTCCTGACACAACCGTCCCCATTTGTCCCGACTTGTGACACCAATATGATTGGGTTTTACAATGAGAATGCCCTTATAAATGATTTATAAATGCTTATCATTTGGCTATTAATCACATTCTAAACACTTTATAAATCATTCATTAATGATTATTAATGAGTTCCCTATTTGGCAAAATCAATTTCCTGCGGCACAATCTCAGCTCCCGATGTCCCGACCCATTATCAGTCTGCATGTTGGTCCTAAGTTTGATCAGCTATTTTCTTTTTATGTAATCACTCGTGTGTACGTTATCAATACACAGCACTAAAGTAAACAGCTTAAACAAATTAACAATTAATTCAGCTACGGACAGTGGGCGTCTGTCGAAACCACCACTGGATTATTTAACAACTAGCAGTTACTTTTTTCCTTTTTAGGGGCCAACTAATCAAAACTCAGAGTCAATCAAAATTTTAAGAAAATCATGACAGGATTTGTTATTTGTGACGCTCCCAAACTTTTACAGAATGTCGGTCATCTTACTTACGTAGAACTAGTAAAGCTAGAAGACTCTTGCCTGAGACGCAGTTGGAAGCTTTTCTGCTCAATTGTTTGTAAACGTTTAACAGTTTAACATGAAATTAATATGGAAATTGAGTCATTCTTTTCTTAGACCCTTCTATGGAGCCCCTGAAGTCCCTTGAGAAAGTTTTTTTTTTTAAATCTTGTGCTGCTGCAAAGGCTGCCCTGCACTTTGAAAAACCACTAGTGTAGCTACTACCTGTTGTCTTTCAGAATGCACAGTCTATGATTCCTGCTGATGACAATCCCGTACCTACAAGCAAAAGCTGTTAGCCAATTTTTCAACAACAAACATCGGATGATTGAATGTACTTACATTCAATCAGTAGCATATAACATATACCCAAGCATGCTAAACATGCATGGGTAAAATGTGGCCCCAAATATGGGTCTCCAATCCATCCCTGGTCCATCCTTAATTCTGAAAAAAGGCTAATCAAATCTTGTGGGACATTTATAGCAGCAGCTCATCGCTTTGCTTCCTAATGTGATGTCTTTATTCTTTACTGAAACCGCCGTGCATGGAAGCAAAACGGGGGAATTGAATAAATGAACTAAACATCATCAAGGGACTGGTTCCATTTGTCAGCTCAGAATGGTGACAGAATTCCATCATGGTTTGATCTTAGAACAGTATCAAACGATGGAACAATAAATACAAATTCACAAAAATGCTGATATTTTTCCATAACGAAAACGGCTTATTTGGATTTTCCAGGAGGGAGGGAGGGATTGAGTGTCAGGAGGAAAACTTATCTCCGAGGTTGAGTGAACAGGCGCCACTTCAGGGTAGCATCCCAGCATTCGCTTCACAGAGAGGATTACAATCTGCAGGCAGAGCTGCTGTCCTCTTTATGGGTATGCCTGCAAGGCTTTCTATCAATAATTATCTTCATTCCAAATGAAATCCCTTCTGAAGTCATGGGTTGGGGCTCGCCCTGGTAGGTGGCTTTTTAATTCAAACATCCTTCCAACAATCACTTAAGGATAATGGACACAAAATGCAACAGAGAAATGAAGAAGGTGAAACATACATGCATTCTTGGTGCAGTGGGTGTTAGACCGTGAATAGCTTGTGAAGGTTGTAAGTTAAGAATGTGGATGTTATTGCACATTTAATAATAGTTTATGGTTTGATGGGCCAAAAAATAGTCATGAACGAAACATGCAAAGTTGTGATTGAACCCACATGGGAAATCACATTCAAGGTATTTTTAATTAAATAATGTTAGAGCTATTTTCATTAGAAGAGCCAAAAGAATAAAGTACTTTCAATGCACAATCAGTTTTAAATTTTTACAGGAGTCAAAATGCTGTTGTAGGATTCTGTTAATGTTTTACCATCCTGGAAAAAGGAGGGCAGTTTGTTGGAGTATGGAGCCATAATTGGGAGATTGGAGCACATGAAGCAGAAAACGCTGCAAGCAAAAAGCCTCCATCTTCACACTAATCCCTCAGATTCGCCACAGATTCTACCCTCTTTAAACTACCAGCATGACAATTTAAATGATCTGTCACTTTCACCAAGACTCATGACAAAATTATAACTATAGATTGAATGACGTATAGAAGCTGGACCTCAGCGATGGTTTCTGTGGTTCTGTCCTGCTCTGTGACCTCAAGGGGATTTTAGAAGCAAAGGGATGAATGTGACAAATATTTTCTGAAGGACTGATAATGAATTATGCTGTTTAATGTTTTAATCTTCAAATTATTATTAAAATAACTGATGAATGGAAATCCACTGCAGAGGTCACCATAAAGCCAAATATGTTTCAGATTATTTTATTGGTCTTGCAACGACCCAAAGCAGCCAAATTAAAGATGAATATGAATAAGGGTAAAAATTCACAATGGTCTCAATGGATGTTTGCACAGAGTCTTCTCGTTTTGTAAATCATTATTATGGCACAAGTACTGGTTCTGCATTTTCACTGACATTCTTCAAACCACTGTAGCCCTTGTGTGATGACAGCAACAAAACATGCCTTCAAATAAAAAGCCTGACTCAATTACAAAATTCATCAAAATATTTAAGTTTTTTCTTGATCCAAGAATAAAATGTTTTTGCCACATAAAAAAAACAAATTAAAAATGTATCTTTAAGGCAGTTGAGCTAATTGTGATGTGTATCATCAGCACGTCTTAAACATTTTTATATTGTTACAGATATGAGAAGATGTAACACAAAACATACAAAAACATACTGCCAAGAAAATGTACCGTTGGTCTTCATTAATCGTATGCTGGGGTCTTGAGATACCCATGAAATGTGGACAGTTGAGCAGAGCAGGAAAGAATATTGTGTTGAACTTCTCCCAGAACACCGGTCCATTCTCCATAGCATTCCAAACCTTGTCTGTTAATGGAGCACAAAACAGCCAACGCACACATAAGGAACTTGCACCGAAAAGGATGCACTGCTCCTTTTACTGATAATAGATTTTATTTATATGCGCCTTTCAAAACACACGTCACCTTTCATGGCAGTTAAAAACAATAAAAAACAATGTAACAATAGTCCATTAAAATCAGCAGGACAAATTTACATAGATCATATGAACAGACATAAGTTTGATGAATGTGCGATGAATCGTAATCAAACTGAATATGCGACTTTAAAGAGATGTGTTTTGAAAATGGGATATGAAACAGGAGTGATGTGATTAATGGAGGGGGTTCTGGTGATAATACGGACGACAGAGTGCTTACCCAGTTGAAGTTTATGGATGGACTTAAGAGGGAAACCAAAGAGAAGGGTGTTACAGTAGTCAATGCGGGATGATTTAAGCCAGTCCTACTATCCTCATCGGTAAAAACAACACAAGGTCCAGGTTTGTTGCTTGCCCCAGTTTATTACAAACACAATAGTTTATTTCCAGGGACAACAGTAGAAAACACACCCTTTCAAGAATAAAAAATGTATTAAGCATACAATTTATCATAGTAACAATGACGATCATAGGTCATGTTTCCTGGGTGAAAGACGGGTTGGAGGTGTGGTTATATTCTTGTGATTTATAATTTGTATACTGAAATGTCTGGGTGGGACGAGCTGCGCAGTAGTGTCCAGTTATACAAAAAAATGTAACCTGTTACACGCGGAATTAAAATGAAAACTTGTCCTTCCGTCACGCCCACACACCTCCTACATGGGATGAGTACTGCACTCAGAGAATATAAATAGGTTTATCTGTTGAGATTCATTAACTATGTCAGTGAAGACATTTTCAAATATTCATACGAGTCAATGATTGCAGAGCTCCTCTGGTGACATTGATGAAAGAAAAATTCTCGTGGCCACGACTTAAGTCATTCCCACGCATTATTAAGTCATGGGAACGAGATAGTTGTGGCTGTAGTAGTAGGTGAACTCCTGCAGGAACCATTGTTATGTGTTGCAGGGGGACACATTCCTTAAGTGCTCAAAAAAACATTTCCCATGTTTGGGTTTTGCCTCCTGGTAGGTGCGTACATACAATCCTATATGCATATGGACAATAGAACATAGTGTCAGATGTGAAGAGGTTCTCAGGAAATTAAGTTTTAAGTGGAGTTTTTTATCCGCCGAGACCCCTCCCGGTCTCTCACCATAGCCGGCTTTGGGTTGCCGGCTACAAATAGCCTATAGTGGTATTAGCCAAGCCAGTATCCATGTGGACAGGCAATAAAAAAAGTCCGGTTCACGAGCAGATGTCAGCTCCCAACACTGGGAACACTCTTGGAAAAAATGCTGTAACAGTCGACATGAAGGAACCACACGATCTGGCACACGAGTAAAGCAAAAACAGATAAACAGACTGGACGGCTGCGCTTAATAAGACACAGGTGTTCACAATCTGACAGGACAGTACAATCAGAGACGGGACCGGAACAGGAGGAACAGGGAGCTAGAAAACGAGGAATGTGAGTCACGAGACCGTAACACAAAACAGTGTGGGGCGTAAATAATCACCGACGACACGACACCTTATTAATGCCTGGGACTAGTATCACCTGGGGACCTTTGGTCATTTGTAATACTTAGAGAGGACGTCTGTGATATCAATCCAGAGTTAATGCGCCTTGTCAGTAATTTGTAAAGTAAAAATTCCACCGCAAATGACCTACCACATTGCACAAAACACAGAGCTCAGGTGATAATTCTACTCCTGTGTCAAGTGGTATGTCAGTGATTTGTGGGAGGAATTCATACTTATTGCTTCCTCTGCCTGCTTTTTTCTGCCTCTTTCCCAATCAAATGATGACATCTGTGGTGGATATCATGAACCGGGTATTAGGAGTATCTTTGTCTAGTGTGTCTACTGTAATTCACATTCATTATTACAGCTCACTGCGTTCTTCTTCAACACACAAACCGAATGTCCACCGTAAGGAGTCATCAAAGAAGAGGATTTGGTGTGACACCAACAGCTCGCTCCCCCTCCCACCGCTGAGGCGGGTACGGGAGACAGTGGAGGTTCGGGTAAGGTGCGCTCCGGTACCAGGGCAAGGGCCGCCTCACAGGTGAGCTGGTTGGGTAAGAGTTCCAGAGGGTGGAGTTTTGTCCGATAGGAGACATGCCCGCCGGCACGTTCGTACAACCGCCAGAACCCCTGCCTGCCTCACACACACCCAGAGGCGCTGACAGCTGACCTTGTTGGAGAACAACAGCTGTTTGCAGCAGCAGCTGTTAAACAGAGGCCTGACATCATATCTGGGGGATAATTACCGTAAAGGCAAATAAAATAGACTTCACTTTTCCCGTGTGAATGCACCATATGAAACACATACATGGCAGGGTCATTTCTAAATCACACGAGGTCCTCAGGTAATACTGGTATTGTGCGAATAGGGCATAAGTTGTGGCCACGAGTTTATTATCTTGTTCCAACTAGTTTTTGAGTCTTTCCCACAACTTTCCTAACCTGTGGGAACGAGTTATTAAATCGCAGCAACGAGATTTTAGTTTCTTCTTTAATGTCACCAGAGGGGCTCCGTAAATGTTAACATATTATCACAGTTACTATGATTCTTTTCAAGACCATAATAATCCACATAACACAGGCATCATGGTAGAAAAATAAGTTAAAAATATGCATAAATATTTTGCACAAAACGGTTACAAAATATGCTGTATTTTCTGACAAGGTGACACAAAACCGTTTTCACACCACTGGGTTTTAAGTATATTCAGTTCAGTTTGGTGTTTGATTAAAAATAACATTTTTCTATGTTTTCAGTTTCTGATGAACACACACTTTAAAAAAAACAAAAAAAAAACAAAACAAACTGTTAGTCCCATTTTACTCCACACTGAACTACAACAGATACACAAAACTGAAAAGGAAAAATAAGTTTTACTTCCTGTATTCACATCTTCACTCCTGTTCAGCAGAAGCTGATAAAGAGTCCCGTTCCGTATAGATAAAATTCCTATGAGCAAACTTTTCCCCTTTAAGTTCAGAGTCCAAAGATTCCATGACTCCTTACAGGCTGAGCAAAAACACCAGAGAGGACAGAGAGATGAACAGTGAGTTGGTCTCACTGTGACAGGACAGCAAATGTAACAAACTGACTTAGAAGTCTTATTGCAATTTTGCAACCATGAACTAGTGAATCAACTAGTGAACAAGATCCATCCAAATAAGACCCTGTTTTTGAGTGGGCCTTAGGAATGCCAAGGGAGATGGTCTGGTGTCTACCCTCTAAGCATCAGTACAGTTTCATGTCATTAAAGCAGAACCCAAATAATTCTGAGATTGAGCAGGATGGATACCGTGGATATAAAAGTCGACACACCCCTGAGAAAATTTCAGATTGGCGTTGTAAAAACAACAAAAAAAACTAATAAATAATTGCAGAACATTTCTACCACTATTGGACCTCTAATCTGTACAATTCATCTGCATAACAAAAGAAATCTTTTAATGGAGGAAAACAAAACAAAAACTACAAATCTTTGGATGCATAAATATCTGCACACTTATTTTACTTTATTATTAGCACTCAGTCTTTTTGGGTAAGAGACTATCCACAAGGTAAATCTTGACATCTTGATATTAGCCCACCTGTTCCTTGCAAAAGCTCTCCAAATCTGTCTGTCATTATGCAAATGCAATTGTGTACAGCTCTCTTCAGGTTACCCCACATATTTTCTATTGGATTCAGGTCTGGTCTCTGGCCGGGCCATTACAAAACAATAATCTTCTTCTGATGAAGCCATTGTTTTGTTTATTTAGGTGTAAGCATTGCGTATTTGTTGTGGTGAAAAGTGAAATTCCTTTTCAGCCCATCAGACGGCTTAAGGTATTTTTTTCCTAAAACTGACTGGACTTTGTAACTTTTCACAATTCCCTCCACCTCGAGGAAAGCCCAGTTCCAGCTGAAGAGAAACAGCCCCATAACACGATGCTGCCACCACAATGCCTCACTGTAGTGTTGCTTTTGCACCAAACATGCCTTTTGGAATTATGGCCAAAAATGTCAACCTGATCTCATCAGACCATAAATCCTTTTCCCACATGCTTTCGGGAGACTTGACGCATGATTTTGCTAAATCAAGCAAGGCTGGGATGTTTTTATCGGCATAAAAAAGGCTTCTGTCTTGCCACCTTTCCCCCTAACCCAGACATATGAAAAATATGGGAGAATGCTGTCACTTGTAGCACACCACCAGTGCTTGCCAGAAATTCCTCTAGCTCCCATTAATGCTGCTGTAGGCCTCTCTTGACAGCCTCCCTGAGCAGTTCTCACCATGTCTTTTCATTGAATTGAAGGGAAGACCAGTTCTTGGTAAAGTCACTGCTGTGCTCTATTTTCTACACTTGTTTTCTTGTTCTTAACTATATTCACTGTGTTCAATGGTAAAACAGAATTCATGGAAATTAGTTTATAACCTGTCCTGACATATATTTCAACAATGACATTCTTGTGGTGCTTTAAGTGCTTTATAAGATTATGGCCATATGGGTATGGCATATCTGTACCATAAAGCCTACTGGGTTCGGACCAGGCTCAATCACTGGTCTCTCAAACTCAGGCTGGTTTAGAGAAATGTTTAGAAATGATGTTCAGGTTCAGGTCGGGTTCCATCACGTCAGGGATAGCCATTGCCGGGTTTGGTCACGATAGCCATTTAAATATGAATGTTTCAAGATATAGGTGTCGGTCATTTTACAGCAGTGGATGTATTTTGTTTTTACCTGACAAAGCAATAAGCTTAGGCTATTTGTTACTTTTTTGGAGGTAAATTCTCATGTAGTACCTGAGCTTAAATCATGGAGGATTTCAAGGAAAACTCATCCATTACAATGTTTAAAACTACCGAAAATGATGCAGGAATACCAATAGTTTGAAGGGATTTTTGAGTCTTATGGAGAAGCTTATCAACGGTAAGACTCCAGTCTCAGTACATTTATAACCACTGATGGCAGTGTGTATTTTTGCATTTGATGTGTTAAAAACACCAGCTATAAGAAGAAGAAGAAGAAATCCTTTATTTATCACATACAGCCATACACAGCACAACATAGTGAAATTATTTCTCTGTATTTGTCCAATCCCTGAGGGAGCAGTGGGCAGCCCCTTTGAAGCGCCCAAGGACCCTACGACAAGTAGACCCTGGTGGGACTCGAACCGGCAACATTCCAATCTCGGACGGCCGCTCAACCCTCTGAGCTGCTGCCGCCCCCATAAGGGCATAGAGCCAGAAATGAGCTCTTTTATGGTAATTTACACTACTGACGTGAGTAATCAGGGTAAACACCTGAGCGGTAATAATGGTAACAAGAACTGGGTGACAGCGTACAAACTCTGTCAACTGTGTCGGACATGGATCAGGTTCATACATAAAATACATAAGGTTCACTTGATTCAGGCCGGGCTCGGTCACTAGTCTCCCTGACTTGGAGACTCCCGGTTGGGCTTGGACATAAAAATGTATCCGGTCCACATTCTAAGGAAGGCAGCTGGATTAGTTATGTGCCTGCATACACATCTATCTGTGTTACTCTCGGACGGTTCATTGCACTTTTTAATTTCCCATGTCCATAATATGACTTAAATGCAAGGTAAGATCACGGAGAGAATCACAAACTCAATTCTAAGTAAAAAAAATGAGCAGAGCCCAGTCCTAATCTGAACACAGCCTCATCTTCAGTTATAAGAGGGTGTGAACACTTTTGCCGCCACATTATTTTAAACTTTTATTTTTATTTTCCCCCTAAAATATTTCAGTTTGTTTTTCAGTTGAAATGTACAGGTTATATATCACGTTTATGATGGAAAAAGTTCTGAAAATGATTTATCTTTGTCTCATTTTCTTTTTACATCACACAAACCTGACGTCTCGACGGGGGTTTGTAGACTTTTTATATCCATCATATATGACAGTTGAGTTAACATGTAAGAACAATACAGCAGATTAGTGTTGTCCTCAGACATAGACCAACTTCACTGTGGGCTTGAAAAGTTGGGCTCAGATGTTGATGATTGACATGTATACTTCAGTGTACCCTTTTTATACATGTGTGACAACAGCGGCGCTGCTACAAAACTATGAAAAGACTGCTCTTATTTAAAAGCAGTCAGCTACTTAAGTCAAAATGACTGTAAGAAAGAAAAATAACTCTAGCCATCTACAGTATGTACATCAAAATCTACAGTATGTAAACAATAATTCTAATACGGTCATTTCAAGAAGTATATTCTATTCATATGTACAGTTTCATCTACAGTATGTGTATTGTGCATTGGTTTTGTAATAAGCTGTTAAGAAGGGGTCCAAAACCGTGTGCACTTATTGTAATATATAATGTTTTAAGTGTCTGCTGAGCTATGAAAGAACGGCTTACTATAACAAGATGTTTATCTAAAGTATACACTAAAAGTGAGCAGTTAAAGCTTACCTGTGCTTCATCCTCTTCTGTGGAAGTGCTCTGAAAAGACAGAAATATTTGTGAGTTATGAGTGTCTGGTGTTTGACACTCTGTGATCATGGAGCTTTAGAGTACCAGCTGAAAGTTTGGACAAGCAATGGGATACTGTATCCAAACTTTGGACTGTCCATCATGACCGGTGACAAAATGCGGAAAGCCTGGCCTGGAAACTTGTTGTAATACTACTGCTTCATCGTTCTGTTTCTGCTCATCTCATTCACATGTGCTGGGGTTCAAACATCCCAGTATATTTACTGCCACAGGCACGAACCACCTCATTTGTTTGGGGATTTCATGCATTAGGAGAGCCTTGACATTAACTGCCTGAGTGCTGACCGTTATATTTAACTATGAAACCAGAGTCCAGCAGCCGTCCTTTCACTTACAGTGTCATCAGCTATCATTAAAATCAGCCGGTCTGTGAGCTGATCAGCGCTGTATGAGCTATATCTCTCAGGTAAGATGGAAAGTCTGTTACTTCAGATGCATCGTTTCTCTTTCAGGATGTATTTTCAGCCATTTATGGTGTATCATAAAGTTAATCTTGTTTTTATATCCCAGTAATGGATGACCTACAGCCTTGAAGGGCTTCACTGAAATTACATTATATCGCAGCAATAGCTTGGTGGAATGTGTTACAACTGAGTACAGAAAATATAGGCTTTGAAGTTACTTTAGTGTCAAGACTTTACTTCCTGGCTTGGAGGGCTGCTATTTCCATTGTAAATGAACAGAGTGATGTAAAGCTGCATTAGCTCATGCACTCCAAAAGCATTACATTTGATGTGCATAGGAACCAAATAATTAATGCTTTCTGAAAAAAAACAATAATTTCTCACACTTGCTACTGAAACACAGGTTGTGCACCGTTTGCCACCCAACAAAAACAAACAGAGAAACACCAAACAAAATATGCCTTCTCCGCAATTCTTGGATGAAGTTGTTGGTGCCATCTGCTGGAAAAGTGAAATGGATGGAGCTTATACACAGACTCGATCTCACACATAGAGAGGGAGGCAGAGGCAAGTGTTTGCAAATAATTTGGGACTCAAATAATTCACAGAATAACTTCACCTGATTATAAGAGGGGAAACATCTGTTTGGAGGAGTGGAACTGCAACCGAGAGCACACGCACACTGACACACACAAGGAGCTTGCATACACTCACCTATAGATGTTGGGGTCTAGCAGCATAGCTGTGTCATGTGGTAACTGTGACAAGTGCACCACTTTAGTCTTGAGCTGAGATCGCTCGGTTTCATTGACCCACGCATCAGGTAGTCTACAAAAAAAAAGACAAGCATACAGAGTGGAAATGTGGCCAGCTGGATTTAAACTCCAAGTGGAAAGGACATGGGGGAAAGGGGGACACCTCATACGTGAACACCTTCCTCAGAACACCAAGTATATTTCAAATACATATGATAGCCTGGGGGAACTGAAAAGGCACACTTACAGCTCTGCATAGCACACGCAGAGAACAAAGCATATTGTCCTCAGGGTCTATTTCAATGACACAATATATTAATTATTAGCCAGATATGTCCACCTCTTTAAGCTTGAGTTGAGATCATTGATGTGAGACAAACAAATATGAACAAGATGGCATGACGTCCTGTGCAGCACTGCTTCACCTTACTGTGCCCCATTAGCCCCCCTGTGAAAGAATGGTTAGTTAACACTGACATAGCGAGTCGAGGCGCGGAGGAAAAAAAGAGTTTAGCAATTTGACCGCGCCTCCCTTTCCTCCTCCAGCCACTGTGTCTCCACCCCCAGCATTCCCTCCGTCACTATGTGCGTCATTGCAGGAGCCCCCAGAGATGCAGACACACAGACACACACACACACACACACACACACACACACAGGCTGTAGTTTCGCAAGCAGGCAGCAATGTGGCCAAATCACTCACTCACATGCCTAGTCAGCTGGATAGTGTGCAGGTAGCCCTTCACATGTACCACATTCAGCACAACTGGAAGCCAAGACAAACTCAATGGTGATAGAAAACCTATTTAATTAAACTACTCATGAACAGGAAAAGACAGAAAAAAGGGAAAATTAGGATTTAAAACAACCTAAATGGTCCATGTTAATGTACGACAACAAACTAAAACAGTGGTTCCAAGTCCTTTAATGATAGTGTACTTGTGATCTACCACTGTTATGCATGGTTAAAAAATCCTTTGATCTACCCATGCTATACAATTTGCAATTTATTAGACGTGTTCATTAGTCTGGGTCCTGTCACTGCCCTTTTTTTAATGAAAAAAATAGAAACTCATCAGAAATAACGTTATATCAAGAAATTTGTGCAGACTTACTAGCATGTATTAAACAAGAAAACAATTCCCAGAGCCAATTATACATCTAATGTCTAACCCAGCATTAGATTCAAAATGTGGGGGAGAAGAACTAAAAATAGTCACATATAAAAAACAACCTGAACTTAAGAAATTTGCAAATGCCTAGGTGGAGTTAACAACTCACAAGTCTATATATGAACGCAGTTACATCCGATCATTGTTCAGTTGATGGAGATTCATGTCAAGTTTAAATGGAATGGAATAGTTCTCCATGTCTTCATAGACCCCGACTATGGCTGTACAACTAATCAAAATTCTATCACGATCAGGAATTTGGCTTCCTAAATCAAGTTCACATGATGGACCTCCACTCCAATACCCACTCAAATATGCATATTAAGAGCTCCCTAAACCACACAGCTGTTCCCTGATCTGTTTTGTGTGTGCAAGAACTTCCTTCATGCAGTACAAGCTATTAAAGTAAACCTTTAGAGTGGCACTAATATCCAACAGATAACTATGGAAGCTGAGAACGGTCATGGTTGCAGGTAATTCCTGGTGTTTTCTCGAGATAATCACTGTAAGCATTTTCCTGTGTTAAGAGAAAACAAAAGGCGGTTTATTGTTTCTTTAAAGGACATATTGTGAAAAGTTCACCTTAACTGTGTGTAGGAGACGGCCGCTCTACCCAATGAGCTACAGCCGCCCTAATACAAAGGTGACATTTTGTTTACCGAATGCTTGCAAGATAACTATACCTCTCTAGAGAGAAAGAGACCGTGTGTAGGTGTTTTCAGCAGTGAGATCATAGTCTGATTCCCCAGAAAGCCCTAATTTTAGCTCTCATGTTAGAAACCTTTATGTCCAGTAAATCTGTGTCATAGCCGTGAGTAGGACTTTGTAATGATGAAAGACGCTGTAGAAAAACTGTATTGTAATATGGATCCAGTAAAATGATTGCCTCTTCGTTTATGATGTGGAGGCTCAGACAGAGATCAGCGGCTATAATCAATATTGATAAAAATAAGCATCATTGCCATTTTGGCTGTAATGGCTCAGTCCTAACGCTGACAACGCTGACAGGTTCCTCTATCACCAGTTCCGTAGTGCTAAGCAACAGCCTGTCATCCCCTTTAATGGTGAGGAGAGAAGAATCAGGAAGCTGAGGAGAGAATAATCAGGAAGCTGAGAGGAGGCAGGGAGAAGAGAAGAAACAGAGCCCTTAAACAAAGTTTCTACGTTAGTCTCGGTTTGAAAAGCCCGCCTTAAGCGAAAGAGGAGGAGCCACTGGGTGTTGATTATGCCACAAACACCCGATGTGTATTTGAGTGCACGCACGTGTTCCATTCCGGAGACACCTTAAACATGTCAGAGTGAGTATGCTTCGGTACTGATGAGTGATTATCTTCTGATGGATGCGAAGCACACAGGAGGGCTTGCTCTGGGTGGCTTAGCATGTCCCACACGTCACAAGTAGGCTAAAGGGTTCATATCACTCACCCCCACGCACACAAACAGATTTTCAAAGACATCTCCAACCAAGCCTCCATTCATTCACACTAACTCAAATAAAGACAATTGTATTTACTTTCCAGAGGAGGCCGTTACTTGGCTCGCTACTTTATGAGCCAGAAATGTATATAGTGAGTGAGGCCTCTTCAGGGAGAGCTTCTGGGGGTGTCTGCCAATGTCAAGCCCCGTCTTCCAGTCTAGATTGATGGCTGGCTCCAGGCCTTAAAGCCCCCAGTGGTGACAGGAGCAATAAGTTCATCACAGAGCAGCAAAGCCTATGTTACACTGCTTAAACATCGAAGGGCTTTATATGGAACTTAGCAGGAACTCAACGTCCTTATTGCTTTATAGTGGAACAGGACATGTGGTTTATAAATATGGTGGATAGTGGAAGACATAACCATCACATCGCTGCTGTATTTTATCGCAGCTGTGTTTAAAAAAAACAAAAACTTGAAAGTTAAATTGTTTTTAATCTCAATTCTCATGCTTTGTCAATCGAATTAATTTGTTCAGTCATTGATTAGGGAAAAAATAAATTGGAATGCAATTAAAACTTAAATAAAATACATGATTCAGCTTAATCAACAGATATGGAGTTAATGATGGATTTAAATGCTTAGTTTGTTAATATTCAATTAATTATTTGGGTAAATAGACATTTAATAGAAGGACAAACTATCAGTTACAGCTAATTGGGTATGCCTGAGTTTTCCTTTGACATATATCCTAATAATCCTGCATGTAATAGTTTTACGTTTTATTCTCACTTGGAATTTTGTGACTGAAAATTGTGGTTGAAAGAAATGTCACATGCCTGCAGACAAGAAAGTCGAAATCTTTAGATCTTGAAAATACTTATAAGGAGATATTTAACTACATGAGGAAACTGTTCCAGAGTAACAGATGAGTAATGGACAATAAGTAGTTGTCAGAGCTTTCGCTGACTTTTAACTTCAAATTTTAATGGATTAATCCTTGCGTTTAAGTGGACGCGATGTAAGTCATCTGAAGAAGTCGCTGAGGGCCCCGGGTTATGTCAGGTTAGTCAAAGGTGGAAGGAATGTTTGTTTCATAAGCTTCTGCATTAGTTATTATTATAAAATGTTTTGTTTAAAGGAAATATAAATAGATATTATTGAAGAATTCATTGCACAACCATGAGTAGTTTCTGTGCAGAAATTGATTCTCCTCAGGGTTTTTATAAAAAAATATAACCTTTAACCATTACATATTCATAAAGTACTGCTAGAAACTTAGAAGATTCTGAAAATTAAATATTCTGATAGAATCTTTTAAGGATAAGCTTATTATGTGCATAACATAATTTTTTTAAATTTGTTCAGAAGCAGGGAGACTCGAGTCTCTTGAAGCTTTCACGGTAACTGACTGCACACTTCATATCACTTGTTTTTCTAAAAGTATTCAACAGCACGAAGGGGAATCCTTTCATTAAAGATTAGACAACATTTACGGTTCTCTCCATCTCTCTCAGCACACCAACCCTCTACTCCCTTTTAATGAGCCGTTGGTGGTTAATGTTCAGAATGGTTTATGTTAATCAGTGAACCATTATTCCAAATGGAGTTAATAAGTGCCAGTCAGGACATGAATGGTTGGCTAAAACATTAATGAGCATGGCTCCCCAAATTCACCCTGTTGGTTATTCACTGAGAAGCCTTCACATACACACAGCATAGCATCAGATGATGACCTCTGTTCAGAGTCAGAACACTTAAACCAGACTAAATTAGCCTCTTACCATGCTTTGCTATTCCTGACATAGAAATAATCCAAATTCCCCCATACCAAACTGGAGATAAAGCCGTCTCATGCATCATCAAAACTGGTACACCATGCCGCTTTCCATTGACGCGGGGACAACCCGACTCGAGACTGGTTAGCAAGTCCGTGGTTCCGGAGGGAAGTCATGATTAATCGTTTTTGCAATAAACCATGATTACTAAAGTCACGGTATTTTAAATTGCAAGAACTCTATAAACTACGGTATTTGGGAGACAGGTTTATGTGTGAGGCGCGAAGAAATCCCTCTCCCGTCTAAAGTCAGGTGTGTGTGGGTGTCAGTGTGGTCAGACTGTGGAATTGGTCGAGGTAACTGAAACGGCAAGGTTACCCCCAAAGAAAAGTATATAGTCATCAAAGTTTGACCATTTTGGATAACCACTTAATTAGCTCCTGGGGGGTTGTTGTAGATGGTGAATTCCCAATCAGCAAAGCCTGCTGTCGGAAAGTTGCTGCTATTGGCACAGACGCACTTACACAAAGGGTCGGACACACACGCACAAACACACGCTTGGACACATCGAGCACATACAGTCAGTTAGCATGTCCCACACGTCATAAGTATGGGAAACAGACCTTTCAGCCATGTTTATTATAACCACCGACAACCGAGGAGAATAACATTGATTATGTGATCATAATGGCGCCCGTCAGTGGGTGGATATATTCAGCAGCAAGTAAATATTTTGTAGTGAGGATGATGCTGGAAACAAGAAAATCTGAACCAGTGAAAGGGGGCGTCCAAAACTCACTGATGTATGTGAAAACTATGCTAGTCCGTGCTGTCCGATCCCACAGACGAGGGATCAGACAACACAGGCTGTAGCACAAACTGCTGAAAAAGTTCATGCTGGTTCTGATAGAAATGTGTCTGAACACAAAGTAACATCACAGAGCTGTTTCGGTGTCTTCACAAAATCAGGCAGGTGGTTTAAATCTTATGGTTTTAATCTTCACAGGGCAGCCTACCAAAACACACCTCTGGAAGTAAAAGTAAAAGACATTAAGGCACAGACAGCACAGACGTGGAAGCATTGAACAACAGACAGCTTTGAAAACTCTTTGCTCGGAGTCTCCTGTCGTAGATCCTTCGATAACTCAAAAACTGTTTCAGATCATTTTTAAATTCTACACCCAAACAGACCTTTCTACGAGGAAGAAATGGAGTGATTTGGGCCATAATTTCTCAACCATTTATCTGATTTAGTCCAAATTAAGTGTACATGAATCAACTTGAGGAGATCTATCTGGTTTGTATAATATCTTTTAATTATATTTTCATGTAATAGTTCATATTTTACTCACTTCTGGGATATCCTATGAAACTAAAAACATTGTGGAAATAGCTTCACATTGAATTTGAGGGGTTCAATCGGGGGGTTTGCATCTACAACCTAGGGGATTGGCGGCTTTTCAGGGATATACCTTGGCTGTCATTGACGACAGTTTAGGTCTAGTTTTATCTCTACAGGTGATCATCCATTATGCCCTCTCCTTCCCAACACGTTGTGTGAATTTATCAAACCGGGCAATGGTTCAACACAAACTTTAAAGGCATCCGATAACAAACCAGCACTTATCACAAACCATCAATATGAGAATATTTAATTTACTTCAAAAATCAACAACCAACAATTGTGGAGAAGAATCTGAGATCAAATACTTAAAGCAAAAAATTTCAAGACGAATAGTTACTGGAGTAAATAGGCACAGGTGAGAATCTGTGGATTTGGATCCTTAGATGTTGCCAAACACATCATTTACACTTATTATATATGAATGTGTACGTGGACAAACTTTCTCTATTCTGACTTATGCTCTGAGGATACAGAGAAGTTAATGCTGGTGATTTATGCCATGCTAACTGTTGGTTAGTATGCACCCCCTTGTGTAGATCCACTTTCTCTGTTGAAGAAGTTATGTTTGAGCTTCATGGAGGTTACACCACTAGGTCCAGCTACACGTTTGCTACACTAGTAAGTCATGCTGCACATTTCAGATTAATGTAACGGTGTTACTTCTGGTATTACTTTACTTTGTGAACATTTATCCCATTTGGATTAAATGAACTTCCGTACATTGCACCTACTTTTGACTTTTCTGCCATGATTTCTGAAGTGTAGAGCACAGACACTTGGAAATCCCATGCTTTTGTCACACGTAACAACACCCTCCGATGGTTCGATTTACTGTCAACCATTTGAAAATGGCGGCTATGTTTTAAAAAATGAAAAAGAGCAACAATAGGAGCATCGTTTTTCAAGGAACTTATTAATTTGGTAATGGTTACTTAGGAACTGGAACTTATCCATCAGTGGTTCTCTGGACACATTCCCAGCGGGGACATGATATGAGCAACTTAACATTTTCAGCTATCGTTGTCTATTTCTTAATCACCATATTTGGAAATGGTATGCATATTAATTATTAGACAAATACTTGTTTGAAGAGGAACAAAGGTATGGGTAAGTAGGACGGACAGAACATCTGTTTTTCGTCTTTCTGTTTAATTCTATCCTCATCATTCTCTGGCTTCAATCTACCTATTCATTCATCTCCCCCACCATTCTTTATTTTAACCCCTCCCTTTTCTCAGGCTTCTGCTCCATCCATCCCAACTTTCGCTCATCCTTTCAACATCAGTCCGTCTTTGAGTCTGTATCATTGTCCATCTAGGACGCTCCATGAAGAATTAATCTGAGGGCTCTCCACTGATCTCCAAACTACCAATTTTTCTCCCTCCCCTTTTACCTAATGATTTCTCCATGTTTGAGATTAAATTCCTACACGCTGGGTAAGGAGAAGATAGCACACATGGATCATAGAGGTGAGAAGGA
The DNA here is from genome assembly GCA_037951165.1 of Lophius americanus. NCBI lineage: Eukaryota > Metazoa > Chordata > Actinopteri > Lophiiformes > Lophiidae > Lophius > Lophius americanus. Next base: position 1,222,550 of record JBBDHG010000009.1, read on the forward strand.
TAGAGGAAGATGAGGCTGGAGCAGCAGAGGGCTGAAAGAACAGTGGTTTAGCTACAGTCCGGTCAACGGAAACTGTCAGCTGCAATCCATTTGGCGATGTATCATGCAGGTTTCTTTGCCCAAATCAATTTTTTGCTTTTCTGCCACCAAACCCATTTTGACTTTGTTATTAAACCCCTTCTTTGTCTTCTTTGACCTTGTTCCTGTTCCCTCTCCCTCATCATTTGTCTTTATTCACCTCCGTGCTCTTTCTGCTTTCCTCTTCTCCTTCCCTGCATCCTCTTTCTCTCTCTCAAACATTATCTCTCTCTGCTCTTTGATCGTTCTCTGAGCACATGGAGTCAAACCCTTTAATAGGAGTGTTGGAAGTGTGGTGGGAGCTTCTCTACTGGGAATAAGTATGGAAACTGGGTGGACTGGCTCCCGCCTCAATGGGATGACCATGAAGTTTACCCAAACATACAAAAATATCACAATGGAATTAAACAAGAATATGACAAGAATGCTATTAGAAAACTCCAAAAATGTAATTTGATGGCTCACTTCAAGGTTAGTATGAACCAAATCAAGAAATTTATGTAGAACCAGCACGAGAATAGCTTCAGTTTTTTTTTTTGGAGCAGAGTCCAGTCTTCTCCATGCAGGAACATGGTTATCCTAACGCTGCATGAGAATTCTTGGTGTAAACTATGGCTGATGGCCAACGCTCAATGGGAGGAGAGCCGTGGGACCTGGTATGATATAGACTATATGGGGATCTGGAATCTTTAAAACAAACATTAGAGAAAAGAATAAGGCTGGGAGGATTTATACCAGGTCCTGACATGAAGGAATGCCACCATGCTGGGTGTACAATCGGATGAAAAGGAAAGTCGTAAAACCATCAGACAGAGTGGAAAAATATATGCTCTTTTTGTTCATTTGTACATACATGAACCCCCGCTGCTCAAAAAAGGAAATGTTTGTGTGATTGGTCAGACTTCACACGGTAAGCAGATGTAGGAGATTTGTTAATGCAATGTTAAGTTGTCTGCCATTAGACCACTGACATTTTAAAGTTCATCTACAAATGTTGAACTGTTTATGGACCCATAAGTCACCTATACAAAACCTCTTCTTGAGAATACAGTCTATAGTGAACAGTATTTCATATCTACGGTAACCACTTCCCCAGAAGGAACAGATGTATAATTAATAATTTTGGAAGGTACTTTATTTATTTGGCATTAATTACTTTAAGTAAATCTATACTACACAGTTCACTGTAACAGTTTAAAGGTCTTACAGGTTTCAGTCAACTAAACTGATTGAGATTTTTGTATTGGTAAAAAAAAAAAAAAAAAGCGAGTCTCTCCTTTACTACATTGTTTTTTAAAAATTCAATTCAATTTCAAGAAAAAGTTCTTTTCTAATATAAGCCTGTCGGGGGGGGGGGGGGGGGGGGGGGGGTTAGTAACAACTCATCAGAGTGTTATGCTGTGGTAAAGATATACTTAGATTTGAAAATATTATGGACAATGGTTGAAAAACTCACCCTTAACGTTTTGGGGGGGTTTTGCTGCTTGTTTATAAATGTAGAATTTAGATATATAAAAGAATCTAAACCATTGCTGATCTCGGGGCTGGGTTTTTGCATGGGGCAACAACTGTAGCAGCAGAGGTGAGCTAAAAAGTCGAGCGGCATTGCGCCTGTAAGTAGCTGCTGCATTCCTAAATCTTAGCAGCTATCTAATTCCCTTGGTCTGATGACCAAACATACGACGGTGCCGCCAGAAACTAAAAGGGAAAGGGAAAACTGTAACACTGCCCTGTCAGTCATGTGTTGCATTAGTTTATTTACATGTTTCCCGTATCTTATTTTACACAGGATAAGGTAAAGGTTTATGCAGATATAAATAATAGTGTGGAATAAATATATGTTACTCACATGTCCTCAGGTGTCCAATGTAGCAGGAGCTTCACCTTGCCAGTGCCTTCTTTCCTTCTGGCTAACACCTGCAGAGTCATAAAATGTACAACATCTGACCAACTATTTTGTTCATGTTTGCGCTCACTCAGCCATGTTTGTCTCTGCTATCCAATAAGCATTTTGGAATAGACAATAAACTAGTGTCGGAACCACGATGAATATCCATTAACCTACATATTAAGGCTAATTTCAAATTTGGTTTAAAGATTGTATGTGATATTTAACCACAGGAATCCGGAACCATATCCTTATATAGGGGAATGAATGGACCACATAGAACATATTTGGGACACTATCATTTAAACACTGCACTCAGTGTTGGGGAAGTGAAGTGTGACATATAGTAGACATTAAGTGAGGGTGTCACGTTAAATACTTTCATTTGAAAATGTATTAGTTATTAATTAAAAAATGCCTTTTTTATCCATAATTCAAAACAACATATTTCAATTTTTTTACTTTTCTAATTAGGGTTTTACAGCACAAAATGTGCAAAGGGATTAAAACTAAAACTTCCTCACAATGAAATGCCTCTCAATGCACATAAACAGAAAAACCAGTAAACCCAACTACAGCCTTCATTGATCTTAATGAACTGATCTTACTTGAGATCAGCATCCTGTTTAACCCATTGACGGTTTTGGCAGCTTACACATTGGTTCTCTCACAGACAGTGGTGGTTGTATTGACTTTTTAGAATTAACAAAGGCTAAGCTGGTCACATTTGACAGGCCAGGTTGCAACCTGATAATTGCACACATCAACTGGAGCTCCAACGAGAATCGTCTTGGGTGGGGTTGTGGAGATGAGGTTGTTGAGTAGGTATTGCTTACTTTACTAGTTAAAATAGAAAATCATGGGGTTTAAAGAACTTTGCATGGAATTTACCGCCAGTGTCGCCACTGATTCTTATGGGCTGAAAGAATCAGATTAGCATAGAGAGTTGGGTTTGGGATTCTGGCACATCTCTAAAATAAATAATGCAGCTACTTTGCTCATTTCAAAAAAAATCACATGACACAGTGGCTGATTCTTGAACTAAAGGCAATGTGAGACTTAAATGATAACGGCAAGATCCCTTCCCATGATTCCTTGCATCACGCTATGAGCAAGAAATTCTTACCCAGAGAAAATGTCTTAGTTGCTTATCGCAACTGACATTCTTGAGATCCAGGACGATAGATGTGGGCGACACACTCAGCAGCTATCACCATGAAGGAGCGACTGCTTTTCTGGAGGATTATGTCAGCATTTAATGCTTAAAAGCTTTAGACAACAAAGTGTCTTATGGAGGCTAGCACGGCCTAACTAAAGTCTGCTGCCAGCTGTGCTCGTTAGATTTTTCTATCACGTTAAAAGCTATTCAAGACTTAATCTACCGACACAAACTGGAACTCCAACGCTTTGCTTCTTGTGGAAACGCAGCTGAGACAATACCAAATGTCTTCAATAGTTGGCCCTTTTTATGCGTAACATTTCATCCATCATGCTGTGATGGTTTATAGTAAAACCGGTCTGGAATTCAAATAAATATTGTTCATAGGAAAGGGAAAGTTAAAAAAAATAACCAGGAGGGTCAAAAATAGCCGGCGATAGAAGCTCTTGCGTCAATTGGCTCGTTTTGTTGGGAATGTCTATTTTGGGGACAGAATGATCTCACATGTGAAGAACTTCGCTTACGCACGAGCATATCTTCATTTTTTTTAAACTCTAGAGACTGGCGACGGCATTGATGGAAACTGGTTTAAGGACAGGAGGGAGAAGGCTCCACTGAGACGAGAGACACTTAAAGAGCGCTAGAATTACACTCCTCATCAGACAGCTTTTTTTGACCTCCACATTCTAGACAAAGCATTTATTCATTTCTTAGTTTTTAAGAACGCCAATCAGTTTGTGTCTTTAATCACGTACAGATTTTAGTCTTCTGTCTAGCACCACTTTCTCTAAGCTCATATGTCAGAAAACAACCCCCTCCCATTTTCCTTGTGAATTCAGTATGGTCAAGAGGGAGTCTGCAAAATCTGCATTGATATTTGAAAAGCTTCCAGTCGAGAGTTGTCTGGCACAGGTTTGTATGAAGAGAAACAGGAGACAAAAACATTCATTTACTTTGGGGAGGACACGGTTTTGCTTTAATAGAAGATAGCTATTTCTTATTTCTGGCCAAGTGAAGTAACATTTATCTGAGATTTTTTACAAATTGCAGCAACTGGGCAAATCAACCATGTTGTCTCTTGACAGTTTGGAGACATAACAGCCATGTGAGGAGACTTGGTATGGATGATGGTGATCTCTGCACACATGTTTCCATTAGTGTTTCTCTCATATGAAGACATTGACACATGAAGGACCCATTGCAGGCTGCACTTTTTCTGTTCTGTTACGTTAAAGCTGAAACCGAATGAGTTCTAACAATGTTCACACAATTTTAAGATGGAATCTGGATAACAGATAACTCCAAAATTTGAATTTGTATCAAGAGTTCTTTTTTTTTTTATTATTTGGAGTATATGGCAACTTTCTTCCATATACTCCTTCACATTTAGATCCACCAGCAAAACACATATTGACCAACAAATACTGCTTCCCCTAAGTTCAAGAATTGAAAAAGTGTTGCACAGAATAGGCTGCAACAAATACGGTGGAGTCAATGTTGTCACATGTAGGAATTTAGGCATTCACACAGAACCTTCGGTGGTAGACTGAGGCTACCAAGGACCACCACAGAACATTACAGGAAGTCTTTCCTACCAACAGTCATTAAACTGTACAACTCCACCCCCTTCTGCAGGAAAGACCGCTGAAAATCATTCACTAATACAACAATAATTCAATAGAATGATATATCTAATACATCAAATTTGAATTCCTCCATTATCATGAGCAATATGACTTATATTTCTTTACTTCACAACTTATATATATATATATATATATATATATATATAAGTTGTCCATAAAATACTATAAAAGAAATATATATATATTCTTTTTATAGTATTTTATGGACATTTTATCAGATTTTAATCTCTCAATTGTTCACTTAGTTTTTCTTGTTGCTTTTTACTGTTTTGTTTTATCGTAAATTTCTACTGTTCAATGTTATTTGTGCTTATTCCTAAATATATTGTATTTGGCTGCCTTTGCTCTGCTGTCAAAGCACTTTGTAAACTCTTAAGTACTATATAAAAAAGTTATTATCATTACTGTCATGTCCAATATTAAGCTCATTATCATGCTGTTACTTGTAGGCACTAGTTTGCATTGACACTTTATTTTTTTACATTTCCACTTATGCTTTTATTGTATATTTCTTTTACTCAGACTAAAACAATTTTTTGTTACTGTAATTTTTGAGAATTCTCTGGCACAAGAGTTTTCTTCAGGATCAATAAAGTTCTATCTTATTTCTTATCTTAATAATGCATATTATAATGTTGGGTTGATTATTTCATATAAGTATTTCTACTCTTATTCAATTTTCTTTAGTTTATCTGCTACTTTCAACTTTATTTGATACATTTTCTCCACAGCTTGTATGGCTGTGGGGTGACAGGGGAAAAAGCAGAGGAGAGAAAAGTTCTAGCAGCCTGCAATGGGCCCGAAAGTAAGAGTCCAACCAAAGCATTGAGGACTCACCAGCAGCTACTTAAGCTCAGTTTTAAGACTGCCCTCAGCCTCCTCACAACACCAGCCCAATCCGTACCCCAAGAAAAACATGACCATATACATGTAAAGAATGAAGATCAAGAAGATGGTTTATGTTTCAGCAGCATGAAGTGTTCTGTGAGTCCAGGCGGTTGATGACGGAAGCTGGTGCCTCATAGTGGCAGATCCCAGCCACTGGTTCACAAAGCATTTGATACTTGACAGCGTGAAAGAAGAAAAGAAAAACACAAACTAATCAGCAGTTTTTGGATGATTACTATCATAATAATTGACATTGTCAAACAAGTTTTAATGAAAGCCCATATGTAGCTTACATAACATTTTTTAAAATAAAATAAAATAGTCAAACGAAGATGCATCTTCATGTTGCAGTTTCCAATCCCCCATCAATAAGACGTTTGACAGCATGGAAACAAGCAAACTCCTACTGAGTCAGTGACTTTGGTCATATACCAGCATTTTCTGCCATGCAAGGAAAAGCTGAATTGTGTGGGTATGAGATGCAAAAAAAGGTCGAGTAAACCCGCTTTAACGGACAGATCTTAATACTCTACAAACTAAAGTGAGGGAGGTAAAGGAGAGAGAGAGGGGGGAGGGAGAACAGAAATAAATAGGGAGTGAACATTGGATATTAGCTTGGCTCCAAAGCAAGGCAGTGAAAATTGCTGGACCAAAGCTGGGGGAGGCCAAGTCTGCTAAAACCGGGTGCCTGTTTAGTGTCAGAGGGTCAAGCTGAGGATGACGCACATTGTCGCAATAACAAAAATATCCCATCATAAACATGACTGAGTTGCTCTGGCGTGTCAGCAGGCCCACGGGCCAAACTCTACAGAACCACCACAGTTCTGCTTCATCTCCCCAGGCATGGGAGGGTCTGCTGGGACCTGGAGTCTGACACAGCGCCACAATCCTTCTACACCACATACTCAAGGGGTTGGAGAAGAGGAAAATGTATGTCCAACAGGCCTCTCCTTCCAATTACATGATGCTGACCCTCACTTCAACCCTCTTCTTCATCCTCTCTCTCCAAGTCTGTTTCTCTCCCTCCTATGACTTGCTCTTCCTTATTCTTAGTCTCAGTGTTAACATGCCGCTACCTCTCTTAACCATATCCCAAGTTTATTCTCCAATTGTATCTGAGCTTTACAGTTGGCTGCTAGTCAGCCAGAAAAGTTTGTCGGAGTGAGGCAGTATACAGCTTAAAAAGAGCTCATAAATGTTTTATTCATTTTATTTCACTTTTATCAAAACTAAAGCAAAGACCATTACTGTTGCATGTTGAGTTAATTATGAAGAATAATTACATTTACGCACTCCTTACATTTTCTGTACATGTGATATCAAAATAGGAATTTTGAAATATATTGCAATAGGTCAAAATATGCCACAAAATATTTCGATGCACAGATTCACTTCAATACTAATCTACCAATCTAGATCCTGGTATCTTATAGCAGAGCGGCCAACAATGATGTCAGCTGAGGTGAAACAAGGCTTTGAGATGAACAGAAGCATTTACATGACCTTGACTGTGTCCAACACTGATCATTCACAAGCATCCTTAAATTATTGCTGATGGAAACGGTTGGACAGAAAGTAGTATAACTTTCCGTTTGTGCTTTGTCACTTTCTATAAAAACATTTCAAATATTAAACAATTTTTAATCGTTCTATGTGTTTGTATCTTCAAACTATCAAAGTGGTTTAAAATCACACGTGATGTGCCTTAGGAAATATTTTTCTTTTTCTTTTAGGGGACAAAATACCCTCAATGCACAAATTGTTTCACCTTGGCTAGCTTGTGTTGGTGTGCTGAAGTCATATGGTTGTCAAAAATGTAATTTCCAGTACATGAATGGTAAGTCACGGAGTGGGGAAAAAAAAACCCTATAGTCTGCCAACAGATGCTCCAATAAGACAGAATCATTGATAAAAAACAGAGTTTCTATTCTTAGAGAAATAGGTGAAATGTGTGTGGCAGGTTGTGTGTGCGTTGTACGTGTGTGTGTGTTAATGTACAGCAAGGGAAAAAAGGCGACGGAGGAAGCAGATGCAAATGTTTTATTTTACCCCACTCTCATGCAGTTTGAGGGTCTTTGCCAGATACATAGTGCAGCCAGGAGGACTGCACAAGAATAGCAGCCATTCAGAAAAAAGCTGTCATTCGCAACCCATCCAATTCAGAAAATATCAATGCAGCTAACATCCCCTATAACAGAATTCCTCCTCACTTTAAAACCATTCTGGACCTTTCTCTAGAAAAATGTTTTTTCACCCAGTGTTCACATGTGCCCTAAATGATATGATGCAAAGGCAAATAAGAGCTCATTAGCAACGCATCAAGAAAAGGGATCAGGGTGGACTGAGGACTATATTCACACAAACCCAATCTAATATTTTTTCCTATGAATCCTGATTCAAAGAAAAAACTGCATTGAGTTTTGAAGAAAATCCCACAGTTCAGTTCATGTGCAGAGGCTTATTTCCAAACAGTGACCCTCTGATGCCCCCTGATGTCAAAGCAGAAAACCACATTCACAATGTTCAAATGCAGGTAAGATTTAAAACATGCTGGTAGACAAAATAGCTACAGACAGGATTTATTTTCATCAGTGTGATGCAGTGTTGGATGAAGTATTCAGATGCTCTATTTGAGTAAAAGTACTAACACCCCACTATGAAAATACTCCACTACAAGTAGAAGAGGTTCTTTTAAAACCTAACTTCAGCAAGTGTGCAAGTATTATATGGAAAATGTAAATAAGTATTAAAGCAAAAGTACTCATGGTTTTACCATTTTGTATCGAGATTACTATTACTGCTGTATTCCTGTGTAAGTCTTTGATACTACTTTAGATGTAAAAGGAGGAGGAAGCAAAATACCTTTGCTGTTCAGTAGTTAAATCTATAAGACAATTTATCATCATCAGTTTATAGAATTACTTTCCAGTGAAAACGAAATAAAAAGTGTAATGTAGTAAAAGTAAATAGTTAAGTATAGCTGTCAGACAAAAGCAGTGGAGTATAAAGTATTATATGAATAGAATGGAAATACTCTAAGTACAGAGTTCCTTAAATTTTTAATAGAGTAAATGTACTGTTAATAGTATCAAAACGTCACACAGTGCTGGCACAGCACTCTAATACATTTCCCTTCTTTCCCACCAAACAAGTTGAAAAGGTCTACAGTTAGTATGCTGAAATATAAAAATTGGGATTTTTATATTTTGATTTTAGTTTTTGATGCTGAAGGAGTTCATTGTTTTTTCTCTAATCCATGATGACTGTGTGATCATCTCTAGTGAGTGATCATCAAGAAAATAAGCAAACTCAGGGAACACCTCCAACAATAATTAATAAAAATCTGCTACACCATATTACTAATTTCTGCCTGCTGGCGTTCAGGTGTAATATTTTGAGGTGTTTGCTTATATTCAGTCACTGTAGTAGTTTTACCATTTGACAGACAGCTACGAGCCGTGTCAACAGTTAGTCAAAGGAATGTACCTGTCCATTTCTCTCAACAATGAAATGTACAAACAGGTAGCCAGAGTAAACAAAGACAAGACAGAAAGGTGAGAGGCTGAACCAGGACTCACCGTGCTGTGAAAGACCACGCTGTGGCCGTTGCCCACACTTTCGATATGTGTGGCGAGGTTGAGACAAATGGCTCTGTGGCGAATAGCATCCATGGTCTGGGCATCAAAGAAGTCATGGGGCCTCGCTGGAGGATGGGGAGCACAGGCTGTTGATAGCAGTCAAACAAACTAAAACTCTCATGTCAAAAGTCTTTTTCTAAAACTTCAAAGTGTCTTGTCACATTGTTTACATTTCTTAATATATTTTTTTTAAATCTCCACAGTTGTGTTTTAAGATTGTACCCACCAGGCATTAGTACCACAGTTTTAATTTGATGAATCAGTACCCAATGCAAGTTTTCAGTCTCCACAAATGTATCACAATATTGCTCTTGAACTAATACAAGCCAATGGATATCTTGAAGGTAAACACACTAAACTTTCTACCTGCTTGTGAGAAGATTAAATTATACACTTCTTCAAAGTACCTGGTATGGTTTTTAAAAAACATTTATATTCCGAAATTCATAGTGATGTGAGATATGTTTATTGCAGCCACAAACCAAGACAGGTTACAGGTAAAAACATTAATGTATTTTGTTTTCCTGCTTATTTTTTTTTTATTTTTATTTTTTTACTTTAAATCAAACTGTTTTCATAACTCAACTAGCTGTTGATTTAACACATTAATGAGAACATACAATCTAAGCAGTTTGAAGTTTCTAGCATAAAAAATAGTAAAATACACTTCATAAGTGAAAAAATGGTGGCGCTAACAAGAAACATCCTGTGCAAGTAGACAGATCCCGACTACTTCAATATTAAAGTTCTTAATCCAACTTCTGCTAACTCCTGCTATCCCCTTCCAGGCTAAATGTATTGATATGGTTCGTTATTGGGAAAGATAACCCTTTAGCTAGGTGAACTGAATGGGCTGGACTGAGGTGACTTTGGATTAGGCACATGGCTTAACATCCAAAGGAACTACAGATGCGGAAACTGCAACCACTGCCAGAAAACCACAAACGTTAAGTTCTTCACCCACCCACACATGAGCAGAACATTTCCACTTAAGCAATTTATAATCGGTAATACAACATCAGTGGTGTAAATGCTTACATATAAGAATATGCACGAACATGGACTATGCCATGGCCAAACATTACCAATAAGCCAAACATGGCCCTCCAGCCACTTAACACTTCATTGGACTGGAACATGGGACTGTCCTAACCAAGGGGAGGTAATTGGCGTGATTGGAGGAACGGTCTGCCTGGTCTGAACCCTATTGGTGTTCAGCCATTGGACTTCTGTGCTAGTCACTGTTTGTCCATAACGAACACCCTGTTCAAACATAAGGGTGTCACCAGTGCACTCTGCACCAGGACACCCTAGGTCGCAGATTGATGATCGACTTTGTAGTTGTATCAGCTGATGTGCGGCCGCATGTTTTGGACAATTGGGTGAAGAGAGGAGCTGAGCTGTCAACCGATAACTATCTGGTGGTGAGTTGTATCAGATGGCGGGGGAGGAAGCTGCACAAACCTGGTAGGCCCAAACGAATAGTGAGGGTCTGCTGGGAACGTCTGGCTGAGGACCCTGACAGGTTGGTCTTCAACTCCCACCTCCGGCAGAGCTTCAACCGCGTTCCGGGGGTGGCGGGGAACATGGAAACTGAGTGGACCATGTTCCGTGCTGCCATTGCCGAGGCGGCTGCTGGGAGCTGCGGTCGCAATGCTGCCATTGCTAGTCGCGGCGGTAATCCCCGAACCTGCTGCTAGACACAAGAGGTGAGGGAATGCCGTCAGACTGAAGAAGGAGTCCTACAGAGCATGGCCGGCTTGTGGGACTCCTGAAGCAGCTGACAGCTACCGGCAGGCCAAGCAACACCTGGCTGTGGCAGTCAAAGCGGCAGTTCGGTGAGACCATGGAAGAAGACTTTCGGTCGGCCCTGAAGAAATTCTGGCAAACCGCCCGGCGTCTCAGGGGGGGAAAAGCGGTCATTCTGAGCTCTTGCTGACCTCAACTGAGAAAGTTATCGGGCGGTGGAAGGAATCCTTTGGGGATCTCCTCAATCCCACTAACACGTATTCCCAGGAGGAACCAGAGCTGGATGACTTGGACATTGAGGGCAGTACCTCTGGAGTGGCAGACTGGGGTGGTGGTTCCACCACGGAATCCTCCTAGAGGAGTTGGTGGATGTGGCCGGGAGAGGAAAGCCTGGGCTTCCCTGCTGAAACTGCTGCCCCCGCGACCCGGATAAGCGGAGGATAACGAGAACGAGAAAATCCAGCGTGCACTGGATCGGTTTGCAGTGGGTATGACGCTGCCGGTATGAGTCAGCACTTCCAAATCGGAGGCCATGGTTCTCTGCAAGGAAATTGGACTGTCCCCTATGGGTTTGGGGTGAGTTTCTGCCTCAAGCAAAGAAATTTCAGAATCTTGGGGTCTTAGTGATGGGTCGAGTGATGGGAAAATGGACCGGGAGATGGACAGGCAGGTCGGTACGGCATCAGCAGTAATGCAGTCATTGTATCGGTCTGTTACGGTGACGAAATAGCTGAGTTGTAAGTCAAAGCTCTGGCTGTACCCGTCCATCTACGTTCCAACTGTCACCTATGGTCATGAGCTCTGGGTAGTGACTGAAAGAATGAAGTCAAGGACACAAGCGGCTGAAATGAGCTTTCTTCGTAGGGTAGCTGGGTTCAGCCTCAGAGATAAGGTGAGGAGCTCAAACATTCGGAGTGAGCTAGGAATACATCCGCTGCTCCTTCTCGTCAAAGGAGTTGAGTTGGTTTGGGAATCTAACTATGATACCTCCAGGTATATCTAGTTTGGCATTGCAATATCTATAAAAAACATGCGTTCAGCTTGTAATCTGTTCCACCTGAGAGAGGAGAGAAATCACAACGAGGAATGGGGTTAGGTTGTGTGCTTGTTAGGTACGTACGTAGGGAGCACCTGCGTTTGTTCTTGAGCTTCTTCCTCTTGTTGAGTCCTGCCTTAGAAGGTGACTCCTCCTTCAGTTTTGCTTGGCTGGACATTTTGGAGGAGCTCTGCTGGCTGAAGTGACTGGGGACATGACGAGCTAACCCTCCTTGGGAGGCAAAGCTGGCGTTGCAGCCCCCGACAACACACTGCAGCCGAGCAAAAATAACTGAAAGTTCGGTAGGATTTTCTACTTACAAGGGCAAGAATACAACTACCAAAACAGTTACAATCACATTTTACCGTAGTTATGCCAGGTTAAAGGAAGTATTATAGAACTTATCACAGGCAACATAATGAAATGTCAGATCGGAATTCATTCGACTTTGACGTCATCTTCCATTGTCATACGTCAGAAAGCTGTGCCGGTGCGGGAGTTGATTTTCCATACAAAAACGTCACTATGAACACTTTCACTACCATCCAAAGCATTCTAGTAACTTTTTTGGCTCCCATTTTGCCTCCGTATTGACAGCATGCTGCGTGTGACGTCTTAGTTATTGTCTTTTTGCGCATGCTGGTCAGGTTAGGGGTGTGAACTGTTCATAGCTGCACAAAAAATAAAGATTAAGAGAAAATCAGTATTGAGCATTAAGACTGGCGGTGAATGTGGTCATAGATGATTGCTAATTCTAGATGCTGTTTCTGCAAGCGTTACAAGTAAATAATAACGTTACATAGTAAAATTCACTGATCCGATAGAAATTGGAGAAAAGGCATGCAGATTATTGTTTTTACCTTGAAGGGCTTATCGCCACTGTGCGTCAACATGTGTCGCTGGAGCCAGCTGTGACTTGTGGATGGTGTGTTATACACCTTACAACCCTTCCAGAGACACACAAACACCTGAGGTAAGAAGAGACACAGAACAGGCCGTCACCAATATTGCATAACCATTACTTGAGCAAACTGCAGTTATTCAGCAAAAATTATCAGAACTGGTTTCCACTGATCTGTATTAAAACACCCAGATGAAACAGATATGTCATATTTTATCATTATTTCCAAATTCTTTTTGCCCTTATTCCACAATGAGTGAAGAATTAAATTATTATTTAGAAGCACTCTCTTGAGGGGTTTGACTTCTCTTGAACCATCGCTTGACTTGAGCATCATGGATTATTTAGTCCCCATGCCAAAGACCATATTGCTTGGGGCACATTTGGGTTTCAATCTAAATTACAGCAATATTGCTCCTCTGCTCAGCCCTACCTAATCAAGAATAAACGGTGGTCTTAAAGTTCTGCCCCGGGTAGCCTGTCAAGTAGCCTGAAGATATATTTAGAATAGAGTTATTTACTCTGTACACTATAGTTCAAACCTAACCTGTAACATAAAGAATATCATTATTTGCTTCCTGTTGTGGTAGCGTTGACAGACACCAGGACCTGGGTAGTGGAATCCCCCAGCAACTGTGTGGACACCAAGGTCTTCATGTTTACCTTCCATGACGGTGAGTATTCATGCTCCTTCGCTTGTTCTTGTGCTAAATAATTAGTATGATCCTCTGCAAAAGAACAAAACATTTATCCAGCAACTACTTATTTATCATCGACTTCCTTTGCTTTGTGAGTTGAAGCGTTTCTTCATTATCTCTCTGCAACTTAAACCTAAAAATGTGAAAAGCCATATCTAGAGTCTGTGGTGGGTTTGTCAGTACGGCCTCCACGACGTCCACCCATGGATGTAAATGCCTTATTCTAAGCTAACGTTAAAAAAAAAAAACATACTTATTTTCAGCAAATAATACAGTAACAAAAACATACTTTTGAATATCCTGATCCATTCCTTGAAACAAATATCCCTACATTTTAAACACGGTCGTTGTAACACACAGTCAATGGTAACCTACAGCAAAGAGGGACTTATTCTTGTTTGGCAGCCTGTCAGGCAAAATAAGGGGAGTCAACTTGAAACTTGTGGAAAAATTTTAAATCTACTGACCCCTCCTCTCTGCCCATCCACGTGAATGCCCCTGATATGCTCTGCCAGATCAGGACTGCAGTTGAAGCACTGCGGACAGAGGTCCCAGCAGCATGGGTACGCCATCTTAGTACCAGAAGAGCTCGCACTGCTCTGTCCGTTCATCATAGCAGGAGTGGAACGCCCACTGGACACGGTGCTCTCCATCTCCATCAGTGTACTGCTGATACTGACATGGGAAAGAAAAATGACACAGGTGCTAAGCCATCATGAATATACTACCAGCTTAAAACGGCTTTGCACAGTTGTGAAGAGCAGGTGCAGATATTACTTGCCACATCTGTCAGCATGTGTGAAAGTTTTCAGGCTGCAACTTTTTTTTCAAACATACCATAGCACTTATATTGCTGCACATATTCTCTGCGCCTTATGTTGTTAATTCACTCTGCTGTCTCCATCACAACATTTCTCCTCTACAGTACTTTACTCACTCATTCAGAGAACATCACAATACTTTTTCTTCCCCATTCCAAGGTTTTAGCCTGTATTTATTAAATCAGTTGAATTGTTTTTTGATTTTTTTGGAGATGTCTGTGTACAGTTTGATTCTAAAAAATATTGTTTTCATGCTAAAGATGGAGCTTTAGATGGAGAAGAAGTAGCTTATTACGCTCACACATGGTCCAATATAAAACTTAAGCTCAGTGGGTTATACCACTGACTTTGGGGCAGGAGACCGGGGTGTGAACCACAGTCAAAAGAGGGCGTGGCAGAACTCCAGTTTGGACCCCTAGGCAAGGTCCTTAGTTCTACCAGCCAACGCAACCACATCCAGTGCCGGCCCCAAGCCCAGATAAATGGGAGGCTTGTGTCAGGAAGGGCATCTGACGTTAAAAAAACCATACCAAATCAATATGTGCAATGAGAGGTTCCTCAAGTTTCCCATGGTTCAATACAAAACTTGCACAAATGTGGATTGAAATCTGCTCACTACCAAACTCACATGCTTAAAACTGACCTACGAGTGATTAAGATGACATCTTGCACCCAAACAAATGTATGTTCACTGTTTGGCCATAATATTATAACCACTGACAGGTGAAGATTATCATCCAACAGTCCCTGGCATCACTGTAGTGGAGTTCCAACCTATTCTTAACTGCATAGTTGTTTAATTGCTGCCAAATGCAGAGGGCATGGACTGCTCTTTTCAGAGGGTTCAGGTCCGGTCTTTGACCAGGTTATTCAAAAATTTCATTTTATTTTACTGGAGCCATTCAGAGGTGAACTTACTCTTTTGATTTGACCAGTTTCTTGCTGCAGGACCCAGTTAAACCCAAGCTTCAACTCAAAAACAGATGACCCGACATTTTCCTCTTGAATTTTCTGGTAGAGGGAAGAATTCATGTTTCCCTTAATTATGGTAATCAGGGCAAATAGTTCTGGTACTTGGACAGCAAAACATCTCCACAACGATCAAACTGTAGTCTCCATCACCAATGGGTGTTGTGGTGAAATTCAGACAAGCCACAATGTTCTTCAGAGTTGGCATTGGCTGTCGATTTTCCCTGGATCTCATTTCACACAATTTCTATTGGATAGTCAAGCCATGAATCATCTGACTTTACGGAGGGGGGCGAGGCTTGAAAATCAACTGACACTGTCTTTGTATCTTATGTTATTTCCTGAATGAACCTTTATATGAGAGTTGGCAAGACTTGACATGCAAGGTTTGGTTACCTCTTTTCTTTAACCTGAACATTTTTAGAAACTTTGCCAAAGTGTCTTAATCCTACTAAACCAATTGACTCCTCTATTAAATTAACTTAAACCTTAAAAAGGCATGTAGATTGGGGAATATGTGTCATTTGGATCTCTGCCAGTGTCGGGGCAACATGCAAAACGGTGAAATGCATAACAACCCAGAATCCGGATCCACATATCCACTTAGTGCACCTCAAACAGGAATAAGCTTGAAAACCTGACACTGATTTGACGGGATGACAATGTAGGTCCCAGTCTTTGGAGAAGAATAACACCAGAGTTGTGGACTAGCCAAAGATGGGCTTGCTTTTACTCCTTTGAGAACTTGTGGGCTTGGCTGAGTGAGAGACTGAGAGCGTGAACATCCTCAACACACTCAGCAGCTGACTGATGACACGTGGAAGTTGTGCAGGTCCATGAGGAGGAAGATTACTACGGTCATCAATACTGATAAAGATACACAAATTAATTATGGTGAAAATGGTTGAGATCGATGGTGCTTGCATTTTGGTGTCGTTTATGCCTTTTTTAATTAGTTCATAATGAAATAATGATAACGATTAAAATTCATATGGAGAGGGTATATTGTAGATTCTACATGTTTGCATGAGAGTGGATGTTAGTCAGTAGACACCATGAGATGGATGGATAGATGAATTCTAACTGGCTTTGTCTTAACACGTACCTGATAATAATAATAAAAAGCTAATAATATGAATGAATCAGGTTTGGGATGAATGCATTTTTGGTTTATAACTTAAATAGTTATGCATCTGTATAATAGCTGACTATTAAATAAACAACCACAAATCATGATCCATTGCTCCTGCAAAGACGGAACAGTCACATTACGGTACGTGGTTAACGTTATTCGTTCACACCCATCACTAGTACAGGATTAACCGACCAACCTGTCCTCCGAGTCCATCCGACTGAGCGGTTCACCATCCGAGGAGGAGATCTCCACACTGGGTCGCCTCATGTCGCCCAGCTCCCCGCCCCCGCCTTTCTCACCATCTTCACTAACTGTTTTGCTTTTTTCGCAGTCTATCACCAAACACCGGCTGTCCTCTGCCGGTTCATCCTTCGTTTCCCTTATTCCGTTACTGCTGGCTGGTACACCTCCCGGGTTTTGCCGAGACTCTGGCTTCTGCTCCGGTTCTTCGGGAACGGCTCTCTCAACCTGGTCCACCGTGCCAGCGCCGCCGTCTGTCACTGCCTCACAAGCGGCCTTGTCTGACGCCACGGAGGGCTTCGCTTCACCGTCCTGGGCGTCCTCCTCCTTCGCTTCCATTTTCGGTTCAACGGTACAGCGTCGTTCCTCTGGTTCTGATTTAATGACGCGCTTTTCTTTCCCCTCGTCTGTCTCGCCAGAATTAACTTGACTCCCTCCACTCCGACCGTTTGTTTCTGTCGGCACAGCGGCCATTTCGGCAGCGTACGCTCCGCGGGACGCTTTCGGTATTAACCGTGGCAGTCAAACGCCTCACTGCAGAAGAAGGGCTGGGTCAAATCACAATATCTGTTCGTCGATTGGTCGGAGACGACACGAGGAGGGTGTGACGTAGGCATTTAAACTTCCCATGTGTTTCTGACTTCACACATATACATGAGCTGTTTACAGAAGCATCGAAGAACTCCAGATGACTTTTCTCCATTAACAATGAAATTAATGTTTTTCACATTACATTAGGCATTATTATCTTCTTCTGTTGTTATTTCTAAATGCATTTAATTATTTACACAAATATTTTTTTTATTATTTCTTAACTTATTTTGTACTTTTTGCAAAATTTATTTGTTTCTAATTTTTTTTTAATGTATGCATTTTTACATGTACTTATTTAGCTGTGGTATTCTTGAGAAAAACACTGAACACAAATTTGCATCACAGGTGCTGGAAAAGGTGAATGTTAAATGAACTGTACCTATGTAGTGCTTTTCTAGGCTGCTTGATCACTCAAAGTGCTTTTACAACACGAATCAGCATTCACTCATTCTTACAGTGACCATAGAGGCTGCCATGCAAGGCGCCACATTCTCCTCACGAATCATACACGCCATCATTCACACACCAACGGAACAACTTGGGGTTCAGTATGTTGCTCAAGGACTCTACGACATGTGGACTGCAGTGGCTGGGGACTGAACCACCGACCTCTGGATAGACCTTCAGAACAGAACGCAGAAGATATTTCTGAAAAAAGTATTTTTCGTAAAAAAACCAAGTGGGTAAAATATATTTAGAGAAAAAATCTCAATTCAATTCATATGAACCAAATTTGGACTAAATCGGACAAATGGTAGAAAAATTGCGGCATAAAACTTTTGAAGATAAAGCTCTGATTGGTCTTAGAAAATATACAACTGACCTTTCCCCAAGCAAATCCAGTTCTTGGTCAAAATTATGTGTATTAGGGTATAAAGTTTAAAGATGCTCTGACACAGTTTTTGAGTTACCACGTGAACATTAATGGTTTCTGGGGATTAGGATAATTTGGGGAGTGTAACCATATCTAATAAGACACATTTAGGTTGCATGAACATGATGTTTCATCCACTAGTCCCACTACTTATTCTCATATTGTCTAATCTTTACTCCTAATGGGGTTTGGGAGATTTCACTTCCATCTCCACCAAGATCTTACTACTGCCTGAAAAGACTGATGAAAAACAAACAAAAAAAAGGCCCCAATACATTCGTGTAACTGACATTATTCATTGCACTTAAATGTTGTTTGTGCTCTACTTTTTGACATTCATATTGCGATATGTGTTTTTGGGCTGAGCACGAAAAACGATTATACTAGGAAGGTTTGTCCACTCCATGATCTTACAACAAAAAAAAAAAAAAAAAACTCACATCCTCTGGGACTGCTCGAGTTCAGGTAAAGCTTCTCTTCTTCAAATGAGCTTGAAACGTAGACAGACATTCAGAAATCATTTCAATATCATTACAGTTCCAAAGGCATCCCCTGTATAACAGCAGCAGAAACACCACTAGAGGGAGCCGTAGTTCCATTATTAAACTCCCACTTTCATTCCTGGCAATGTTGTTGATCCAAAAAGTCAGTTTACGTTCTTTTATTCTCAGTTTGTCCACTAGAGCTTGAGCTGAAAGTGTGGTAAAAGAATAGAATGCAACTATTTCTTAAGAACGGAGACATTTATTTAACATGTTATAAAACACATGGTATTATGAACAACTGCATAACAAATCAAGGACGTATCCATACATCAGATCCTTCACTCTATCCTGCTTTACCATGTATATTATATGCACAGTAAACCTCTGATAATTACATTTTGTACAAGCAAAAAAATAATCCTGGATACACAAACATATTCCTTTTATTGCTCTTTACATATGGTCGTATATTTTTATCTCCGAGACTACAAACCAAAATGTGATGAAATGGAACCAACCTTTTTTTTCCTTCCTCAAATATGTCTCTAATCAAAAAAGAAAAAGAAAAAAGAAAAAAGACTCTATATAGAGACTATATAGAGTGACTATGCCAGAACATTCACATGTCTGTCGGCAATGATGTACAGGGACTGCAGCGGATCCCGATTTTTAAATAATTACAAACAGTAAAACGAAAAATAATCTTAACTCTGCAGCAATGATGTGACTTAGGCATTCATTTTAATGGAGAAGTCATTAAAATAGATTTTATATACCCAGCTTTCGCACTCACAAAAGGTTTTTTTTCCTCCAATAAATTGATAAATATTAATATTTAGCATAAAACCCATGTCTGATAAACAACTCAGACATCTTTAAACCAAAGACATGTGAAAATGTGTTCTTGAAAGCTTTTTGTACAAGCATGATTGGACAATCTATTGCCAATATTTAAAAAGGAATGAAAAACCTAATAAATAAGAAAAAAAGACTTAAAAACCTGATAAAAAGTAAAATTAAAGCTTTTAAAACGGTTTTGTCTCAATGTGTTAAGTAGAGTGTGATACCTTCCAGTTCGGCAATGACAAAGAAATGTAGAAAAAGTGTGGTCGATGGCACAGGAACTTCAGATTTCAATGTTAGGATAGAAAAGTCAAACACATTCAGTTTCTCTCTGGGGAGGCCTTGACCTTGTGCTGATGTCCTCAGAAATGTCTCAGGCATTCTTATACCTCCACTGCCATTTCCTTCATGTGTAGGTTTTTATGGGGGCCAAAGCCTGTGCTGAAGGAAGAGAAGGATGCATTTTATAATGGGAGCAGAGAGCACATTATTACAAGTGACACATAACAATAGTTACCTCAGATTTCACCAAGGCTACAACTTCTATGATATTTTACAGCCATTTGAGTCTTATCATTACTCAGCAAAAAAGGAAGGGCTCATTGTTTTGAATCATGTTACTAGAGACCCGAGACAAGACAATGTTTACGTTCACAGTGAGTGAATACAAACACTTCACAACTCATTATTTACACAGATCAGCCATAACATTATTACCAGTGACAGGTGACATGAGAAACATGGACTATCTTGTTACAATGGCAGCTGTCGATATATATATATATATATATAAATATATATAAGACAGCTGGTGAACATGTTGTCCTGAGGTTGATGTGTTTGAAGCTAGTTAAAGAAAAAAAGCAAGCATGAAGATTTCAGTGAATTTGACAACGGCCAAACTGGGATGGCTAGACAAATAAGTCAGAGCATCTCCAAAACAGAAGGTCCTGTTGGACATTCCTTTTATGGAAAGGTACAAGAACCTGCAAATCACAAATAGCTGTTTTGGTAGCAAAAGAAAGGCCTATACAATATTATGGATGCAGTTTTAATTTTATGGCTGATGGGTGCATAAACCCTCTTCCTCCACTCTAATATGCAATTTCTCTCCAGAGACAAGACTTTCTCTCGGGCATTGTGAGTATAAACAAACAGGTGGATGAAGGCGCTTACTAGTGCTACTACACACACATGAAGTGAGATCCATCAGTGAGCTGAGGGGACGGGTTAGGTGACTGTGGAGGGGGTGAGGAAGAGGGCAACAGGCTTTTCACTGCAATGAAACAGAGCAACATGTTGAAAACACACCAGGCTCATATATATTAATATTAAAAACATCAGCAAATAATGACTGAACACACAAAAGACACAGAAAACAATGAGTCAATAGAAACATGAAGAAACTGACACTACAGTCATGAATGAGGGAAAACACTCACACACCTAGTGGAAGCACTAAAGCTTGATGGAATATAATAAAAACAGACATTTCAGCTTGTATGTATGGCATGCACACTTTTATCATTTTGACCCTCCATCCTTCAAAACCTCCTTCCTATTCCCTGTAGAGATGTACCTGCTACCAGCTTAGTGCGTTTGGAGGCCTCTGCTGCCAGCTTGTAGGAGATATTAATCATCTTTTCTTTCTCTTGTATGGTATCCTCTTCTTCAGTCTTCTCCTCTGGGCTTAGAGGTACACTAGGAACCACATTCTGCATGCTGTCAGCACAGGAGCACACACACACACACACACAGGTCTGTCATTTACTGTATGTTTCATTGTAAACTTTGTCTATTGTAAAGCCCCAGGGCAGACAAGATATATCTTAAGGGAATTCAAGAGGGCTGACATTTAGAGTTAAATATCACTCTGGCTCGGGACATTTCTGCAGGCACTCATCTGCATGAACAGGCAGATGTGCTTCCTTTGAATCCATATATGATGCTGACATGTTATAACCCCATATTTATCTATCACTTCTAAAAATTGTTGTATGCACGGAATCCCCTGGGAAATGTCAGAACTCACCTGAAGAGATAACATTTTCCCCAAAGGATTGGCAAAGAACATGAAGTGTCTGAGGTCTCATTTATAAAACTGTGCGTAGGATTTGCGTGGGAAGGCGGCGGGGGTACAAACATATTCTGATTTATAAAACAGTATGCACACAAGTCCTACGTTTATTTTATTTAATTAATCACAACATACTACAAGTGTGGGGCATTATAAACAGGCTTCATGCCACGCCCATGGGTGCCATTAAATAGTCAGTGGAACACCTCTAATTAGAATTAATGATTAATGATTCATGACTTCAGACAGGAAGATTGAAAAATAAACTTCACACAGTGCAAAATTGTTGATTAAGCGGAGAAAGGTAGAAATAATAAACAAGATGATGGTTTGGTTGACAGCGAAGCTCGGTGAAGCTGCTGATGGACAAACGGCCTGTTTACGTTTCTCAATGAAAGGCTTTCAGTGTTTTTTAGGGGTCCCTCCTGACCGTGATGACAAAGCGGAACACTGATAACGTGTAATACGCACGCGATAACTCTGTATTTGTCAAGGTATGTCGAAGGAATAACTTGAATTATTGAACAGCAGCTTCACAGGTTAAATCAACTAAATTACCAAAGAGTTGCTTCTTCCATCCTCCACATACTTCAAACACGCCAAATCAGCCACTGTGCGTTATTACGCATGTTTGTATCCACTAATTCTAATAATATAAATAATGACCACAGTATGAAACGCAGTATATCCTATAGCAATGGAAACTGCGCTCATATCTGCCTACTAAGGAAGCGGAAACGTTTCAGTTTAACGGATTTAGTCCGACAGTTTACTTTTCGTTACGAGAGTGAATTTCAATGACATATAAATGATGTCTGATAATTGCAGAAACAGACAAGTGTTCTTTTGCAGAGATTTTGCATATACGTCTCTTTTCATTTATTCTCCATTAAGAATCAAACACCTGTGTAACTATTTTTTGTACAATAGGCTTTGAATAGTTATATGTGGATTTACCTACACACTGGTATTAATTCCACACTCTGTTCCTCCATTTCATCCTTCTACCAGAGTCAGAGTTTGCATGGAGGACCGGACATTTTCCCATCAAGTTTATTTTTATAAATCCCACGGATTGCGTTCTTTTTAAAAAGAAAAAAAAGCGAAGCGCTTTTTAAAAAAAAAACGTTTAAAAATGAGGCCCGTGGGCAGCCCAGTCCTTGCTAATGAAACCTTACTGAAACAGAATGGTCATAACTGTGTTCACCTGTTTTTGGCTATAAGAGCTTTGATGCGATCAACTTTTTTCCTCTTATCAGGGTCCTGCTCAGGGCTGAAAGGCTCTCCAGGGTCCGACTCCACATAGCGGTCAGGAATCCGCACTTTTTCAGGGAAAGAGAGCTGAACAGACAAAACACAAAGAATTAATTCACACAGATGGAATACTACACACTTCAATAAAAGCTAAAGAAGTATTAACAATAACTTTATGCATATATAAGTCAATATTATACACTGATAACAAATATTGTCATCTTCTTCTTCAGCACCAGGCATTAAGAGATAGAATATTGTGGTCAGTGAAATATGGTGTCACATTATGCTTACATCACAGGTTAATGTAGACCCACCTGGGTAAAGTATTATAATGAGTTGAAATACTTGGTAAACAGTTGCAGGATGAACTCAATATCAATATTCTTTTAGGAAAAACACCTGATACAAAATTACTTTGGACTTAATTGTACTAATACAAAACAATTGCATTGGTTTTATCAGTTATTAAAAAACAAAAAAAAAGGTTTTATGCTGTGCAATTGGGACTCAAAGCCACATTATTCAAAGTTCTGTTGCTGTGGTAATATTAGCCCCATAAGTCTGAAGAAGGACAAAACCATACCTCTCGCTCTACATTTAAGTGATCAGTCTGAGATTCTTCTTTGAGACGAGCAATTTCCTCGGCGGGCGTTTCCTGTTCCCTTACAACCTCCTGTTGCCTGAGTAAGGCCTCTAACGTATCAATGTCGCAGCTGATCACCTCATCTCTGCGTCTCATTTGAGACTAGAAAAAAAAAAAGCATGAGGCACAATCATTAAAACATAAGTGCTGTTCTGAACATAAGTGCTGCCTTGGTATCTGCCGCAGTCGCTACAATACCTGCATGCTGCGAAAATGGTTTTCCTTGGCAATGGAGCGACTGCGAGAGGATGTGTTGTCCTGGCTGCCACCCCGGATAGCGAGGCTTTTCTTTTTCTCCCTGAGGGCACCCTGCTGATGGCGGCGGATCCTCTCCAGCTGCTCCTCCACGCTCATCCTGGGCCGGCCACTCTCTAAAGTCCCCAGCTGCTGCTCCATGGCACTGTGTGGACGCTCCTGTCAGCCAGAAATGAAATACATGCATCGCACACCATAAATATCGATTAATAATAATGCAGAACCAATCACTGTCAGACATTCAAAGCCACAGTTAATGATGTAATCCGATCTCATTATTTTGAACTCCCAGGTTGGTCTTAACTTGGTCAAATCTGGCAAAACTAAAGTGGAACAATATATTTCTTCCCTCAAACAGTTAGGACTGACATATTAATAGTAATCTTGGGGTGGCTTCTAACTCTTCTTAGAGCTATAAGCAAAAGTACGGGCTTATACGGAGAGGATCGGACTGGATTTGCACCAACATGCTCCTATTGGCACATGTGGCTGCACTCAGAGCGACTGAGGCCTGTTGTTGTTGAGCAAAGACATGGTTAGCCTACGTAAGTTGTTAGTGTTTGAGGCTGGAGACTGCATAAACCAAATCTAGCATCTATTTCATGACAGCCTGGTCGCACCCTGGAGCTACGAGTGACTTCTTCCAAGCAATAGCTTTCAAACAAGAGCTTAATAATGTAAACTACGGTTTAAGAAGGGAGAAATTACAAAGAAAAAAAATATTAATAATTATGTGGTGGCCAGCATGCTGAAGGCTAACAGTGACAAGATAACAGGGAGAAAAGACAATAGAGCAATAACCTTTTTGTAAATTGTTATCCTCATGTGCAAGTCATAGATGTTTAAAATATGTAGTGGCATCCATAGGTCCAAAACTTGAACACATTAAATATTCAATCACTATTAAAATGTGCATCACCTGCAGAAAAGTAAGCAGTCAATAGCAGAGACTCACCGTCCCGGGATCAGGCTTCTTGCTCTTCCTTAAGGTTACATAAGAAGCTATAGAGGACATCTCAGGCACTGGGGATTTGGTCCTGGGTGGGACGATACCAACTGGATAGGACATGCCTGGCAGGTGAAAAAAGTTTGAAGAGGCAAAATACATTTCTTAGTGGAAAATTCCTCAGATTTAAGACACAAGCGCATAGGTTTTATTTAAATGTTACACTTGCTAATTCATATTTTTTCTCAAATGTATAGAATAAAGCACCAGGCTCACAAGGGCGAAGCAGTTCGTTGATAACGAGGTAAGCAGTGAGCCGTTTTAAAAGTAACCAGCAAGATCTTACAATCAAATTTAAAACTAACTGGTAACCAGTGAAGAGAGGCTAAAGCAGGGCCGGTGTGGTCCTGTCTTCTAAAACCCGAGCTGCTGCATTCTGAACAAGCTGGAGATGTGAAAGTGTTCTTTGGCTTTACAATGAATTACAGTAGTCCAAACGAGCTGAAAATACAGGCATGGATGACCTTCTCCGGATCAGAACCGGAGAGGAAGGACCTTATCTTGGAAACCTTCTCCACTATCAGCTGCAAGTAAGAGGTCATATGTCACTTTAACAAGTGCAGATTCTGTGCAGTGACGTTGAAGTGTATCAAATACCTCTATCTTATTCATGTAAGAAATCTGCTCTAAGAAAACAGAAACAAACAAGAAGTGTTTTTAAGAAGAGGGTGCATTGCAGCATGCTTGAGGGAGAAAGGAACACAGCCAGAGAACAAAGACATATTAGTAATGCTGTAGATAAAATAAAGGACCAACACTGCTAAAAAACTCTTTCGGAAAATTGGCATGAATATCAAAAGGACAAGATGACGTTTCAGTCTGGCCATTAATTCCTTTAAAGGACAAAGTGAGAGAGGCTGTAAGTTGTGCTGAGCAAGGGGTTGCAGTGAGGAAGAGGAGGGTGCCTGGTAGTGTGGCCAATCTAGAGTTTGATTTAATTTATTTTGGTTGTGAAAAAGGACAGAAATAGTTTGCGAGTCATTGAAGTAGCGTCAGTATATTAGCAATGAGGAGGGTTAATTACAGAATAAATCATTCATGTCATCATTATATGTCACTGACTCATGAGACTATTCATCAATGTCAACAAACTAGTTATTTCAAAACTGCACTGTCATCAGAAATGTGCCGCTTTTGAGTAAATGTTGTTCTACTATGATGTACCTTTGTTTGTAGAATGCTCTGACGGATGTTCAGATCTTTCCTCCCCATTGCTCTCGTCCACCTCAGTTACTGTGGTGAGCTCTGGTTCACTCTTATAAAGCCTGTAGTCTGGGCCCTGCAGATGAAAAAAATAACAATTACTTCAAAGGCAGAAGAAAACAAAAATCCACTCTCAAAAAACAATGATGCTTTTACAGGCAAGGCAATCTTAAAACAGAATTGAATCCAGCTTAGAGGGAAAAGTTCCCTGTTGTTTGAATTTGGCAGAAAGTTTCACAGGCAATGAAAAAGTGATCAACAGCCAGATTAATATAATCCCACATTTTAGTTTGTAATCAAAGACAAACCACAAAACAAAATAAATACGGCACAGAAAGGGACATGGAAAAGAAAGTTGGGACAATTCAAATAAAGAGAGAAGAAAAATAATAAAACATGAGGCTTCATCCAGCAAACCGAAAGATAACATTGGTTGGTGGAAGAATGGTGTCGGGTAAACAAAGGATGTGATCCCACCATCCAAACAGAAATGAGATGTCCATGGAAAATCAAAGTGAACCCATCACAGAAAGTAGTCACGTGATGACACGGTTGAGGGCGGGGTCAACGAGGTGGTGGTGAGCTTACGCAATGTGTGCCATTCCTGTGACTGGCCTTCCTGTCCTCTTGCCTGTGGAGCGATGAGGAGCGCACGCCAGCATGAGAGGGAAGAGGAGGCACTGTCGGGGGATTCAGCTTGTAGGACTGAGGAAGGGGTGGTCTTGGAGGTGCTGAGTCCTCCTGGGGATTATATAGTGCATGAAAGGGAAGGTGACTCGTGGTGCCACCACGTACGCTGAGGACGATCACCATCTGGTGAAAAGAAGCTCTGACCCTCAGGATGCTACAACCAGATGAGCAGACAGATAGAAGGCTCAACATGCTCTTACAGGATGACTGACACACCCCTCACTCGTACTGCTCATGAGCATGCCTGGTAGTTTCAGCATCTGCACTTCAACAGGACGCAACACTCAAGAGAACTCTCCGAGCGACAATTTAAAATTCAAAGATTCAGATCACACAGATCCTCACATATGAGAGGCTGGAACGTTAAAGTATTTGCTTGATAGATGACTGACATTGATGTTGATTAATTGTCTGCTTATGAAACAATTAAATGTCTTGTCATCTCAATGCTGGAATAGATTACAACCAGGAGTACTATTTGGTGTCTGCCTCTTTGGTGCCTCACCTCGTTTCTGTGCATGCTCATGGTCTCGTAACAGTTCACACCATCAGTAGCATTTCTTTGAGCTTTATGTTTGTTGAGGACCTCCATCACATCCTGAATCCTCCACAGTTCTTTCTGGATGTGAACGTGTTGCTGGCTCGGAGGCTCCGTCTGGGTGGGCCCAGAAAAAAATACATACATTCACAAATCATTGAACATCAAACCAACACTTAACCGCACACTGTGGGCAACGGGAAAAGCAGAAGAGCAAGGGATGTGTAATTATCTGACAGGCAGTGAAGGGCACTGAAGACGTGGAGGTTAGGGCTCCTTCCTAGGTCTTGGACTTCTCTACTCTTGAATTAGCATTGGTTTGGACTCAGACACAAACAGGATTTTTTTTTCATTCCTATTTCGCTACATTTCTCCCAGACTGAAGGACAAAATGATAGGGAGGGCTTGATTAAAGCCTACTTTATCATTATTGCAGTCACCAATCAATCCCTGTATTAAACCCAAAACCCCCGCCCTCCAAACACATACAGACGCTCCTCCTAAAGACACTGTATCAGTGTCAGCAAAAATGGCCATTACTTTTTCTCAGAAACAAAAAGATTTTTGACAAAATGGTTTCAAAGTCAATCTGTCCCATTCAAAGCGTTTTCCAAAACTCTGCCGTACATGCACACCAAGCAAAGGTTAGCTGTTATAACATGAAGGTGTTTGACAGCAGAAGCAGTGTCAGGGTAAAACAGCACAGCTTCAGCATTATTTTACCTGAGGGCTTCCAAGTGCTTCGAATTGCTCCAGAAGGCTGCTTTTAGCCTGAGCCACGTCTCCTTCCAACCTGTCATGCTCCTTCCATGATCGCTCCAACTCCTGGTTTGGACATGGTACATTTTGTTACTGGCAATGTTTAAAAAATAACAAGTAAGCGAAAAATGTGGTTTTAGTCCTGAAGAAAGAGAGTGTGAGGGGGATTTGTGTGTGTGTGTGCTGTAGAGCTTACAGCTGTGACTCTGGAGAGCTCTCTGCAGGTGCTGAGCAGGCCACTCTGAAGTAAGTCTCTCTGCTGGATGACACTCTGCAGGCCACCAAGGTTATCAGAGCCCATCTCTATCTCCTGGCTGGCTGACAGCAGTGCCGTCTCCAGGGTGTGCTGAAAGAAAACATAACGTATGAAATACACACACAGTGTGAGTCATTGTAAACTTTGTGATGAGTTAACTTCATCAAAGTCATTAATGCCTGACCCCTCCATCTAATCCCGGATGAGGAAAACAAAAAAATAAATAAGAAACTTTTTTTTTTTTTTTTTTAAAGGAAAACAAAATCTCTTGATTGTTTGTCCAGACGCCAGTGTCGATAAATATATGGTGGACAATAAAACTACATTACTTTTTTTTAAATCTACTTCTTAGTTGACCGTTTTCTTTTTATTTCTGTCCAAACTAAAGAGTAATTGACAAGTGCTTTAGTTTGCTGACAGTGGAAAGTTAAACTAGTGTCATATATCTTAGGTGCGTATGAAGGTGGAAAACTCTTACTCGCTGAAGACAGTAGCTAGGCAACACTAAAGCTTCTTAGCAGATGCACAGGACTCTACAGTTTGTTTGTTGTCCCTCTTTTCTGCTTTGTGCAAATACACTTAACTCAAGTTTAAACAGTTTATTCCTCCGGGTTTTTTTCAACACATGATTGTAAGCATTTCAAAATATCTCTTTTTTGATGATGAATATGCAATGTTTGTTCACCTTCTCTCTGAAGAGCTGCTGAAGTTTTTCCTCATGCGACCTCACCTCTTTATCCTGCTCACACAATCTGCTTAGTTTGCTCTGAGGAGAAAATGACAGAGTTTTGACCCCTCCTGCAAAGCTGAATGGAGAATTATGTCATTGAGGAGAGCAGCGGTTTACTTACATCAATGTCCATTTCTTCTGGCATGCATGCATAGGTTTGTTCCCTGTAGTCTTCTGGATTCAACTGAGGGGAAAGACAGACATTTATGCAGAGACCACCAATACAGACATTGAAAATAGTATCTGGAGATACTAATATGAAGTATTACGGAGATACGAATGCAGTATCATGACAAGGCTCTCGAAGTGAGCCGCAGGATTTATCCATGACTGGAAACTCATTTTTCATGGAATCTCTAATCAGCACAATACAGTATTTTTTTCTGAAGAATGCAGGGGAATAGTGTTTAAAACCATCTCATTGACTAAACTGTAGAGTCTGCATATAAACTGGGTCCAGTGTCCAGCAACTGTTTCTCCTCCACCACATGTTCTACAGCTAATTGGTCAGCTAATACCTAACATCTAACGGAGATACTGCTTGCAGACGGTCCCAGATTAGAGACATGACCACATATCTATATCTATCTATTATAGACACATTTGAGGTACATATTCTGAGCTGGAATACAGACAAATACGATATACTGCTGTTACTTCAACATTTTCTTATGCTTTGACAACAACTGTTTTTTAATCACATCGAAACTGATGCATTTGTTGAGTGAAAACTCATCACTTGCATTAACACCACCTATCTACTTATTTGAAAAAAAGAAAGTGTCCAAACTGGGGAATGGGTTTCAACTGCATTGGATCCCATATTTCCAGAAATTCAATTGATCACACACGGCTGCATCATTCATCCACTCTTAAACTACAACGCAATACATGTGCATCCATAAATATGAGGACAGTGACATATTTCCATGTTTTTTTTTTTTTTTTTTAGTTCCACTCAGATTGGATATGACATGATGAACTTAACATCTTTGTGCCAAATTTCAGTTTAGTATACATCATTCTTAATTTTCCCCAATATAAGGGAAGCCCTGATTAATTAAAACGATAAAAATACATTTGAAAACCTACAACATCAGCATACACTTGAATCTTCCTTCATGGCGTTCTGGCAGGTTTGAACTGCATCCAACTTCTTTCTTTTTGCTTTGGGTCTGGTCTTCGGCAAGTGGAAAGTGATCATACCATATTTCAGATGACACATCTGCTTATTATGCTCAGGTTCACAATTATTTAAAGCTAAGAGATTACTTCACATTATTTATTTTTTTCAAATTTAGTGTGCAGGCCTAAAGATTAAGAACAACAAAAAATGACTCACTGTCCAAATATTTAAAAACTCTTCTGTATGCACACTCTCACATACTTTTCCTCACATCTTTTTCCTCTCTTGAACCTCACAGTACAGTTGAAGCATGTCGGACCTGAAAACCACATGGCATTCCACAAAGAACATGCAGACTCTCCCCCGGCTCAGGGGGGCTTCATTTTGGGATTGTGTGGTGTGGATTTCTAGTGACACGGGGACGAGGAGGAGCGGAGAAACAGACGTCTGGCAGCTGTTCGGTTGGGAATGTGAAGTATCTGCAGGTGGTATCGGACAGTCTTCGGCAGTACTTTTGTACCTCAAGATGAGGTTAAGAGTGCAGCACTGGCTGAATTTAACAGTAAATAATAATTATTACTGTTTCATGATAGGGGGATATTTATGTAATCCTACAACACATAGCACTTGATAATTCACTTGACTGAGAAGTGACACCTTTGCAACACTAAATCAAGCCCCATTAATTAGAATCCCTATGTTATGTCTGGATGGCTTGGCTGATAAGAGGGAACAAATTCTACAAAAGGTTATGAAAAACCGCACCCTCCTTCATGGGTTAGAAGACTAGACAAAGCAAGATGAGTAAATGTGAAAGGCCCTGCTACCTAATGATTTGGGTGCAACCATAGCTTTAGATTTTGATTCAGAACTGTCTTAACAGTAATCTTAAGCGTTTTCTAAACATATGACACCACCTACATTGAAATCTAAATGCACCCCTGACACACAAACATGAGAGTGTTGAACGGTACAAAAAACCCATCCATATCATGATATTGTTTTTCAGAGTAAGAAAACGCAACGTCAAAAGCAATGGATGAGGGTTTGCTGATGGTGTAAACAGTAAAAGGGGACCGGTTTCAAGATGCCATGAGGATTTGAACACGAGAGGAGGAGCGCTGCAAGACAAAACCAAAATAACAAAGGTGGCTGGTGAGGATGAGGTGAAGCAGAGCCTTTGGGCTGGCCTTACTTGCTGGTAAAGTTGAGGCCTTGGGGCAAAGTTCTCAATCAAAGTGTGAGTCATGATGATTAAAGGCTCATTTTCCTTCATCTAGTTCAGTGCGGAGAGGAGAAATATAGCAAGGGTCAGTTTAGAGCAGGGCTTCACTTTAGAGACAACAACTGACACTTTGTCAGTTATCATCTGCTACCTCTCATGAGGTAGACTCAGGACATACGAATGTAACTTGAAGAAATGGAGTGCTTGCCAACAGGACTCAGAAGAAATTGTATTGCAAAGAACTTCAATTCTTATTTATAAGGGGTGGAAACCTCCTGTTCAATTTTGACTTATTGTACTGATGAAAATATAGTAGGCAAAATTGAAGTATTGAGTGCCAACCCTCATCACATCAGTTTAAAAAATTATAAAAATTTCTCATTCATGACACAAAACTGAGGCCGGCTAGTTTATGAATGAAATATCATCCCCACATCTATTACCATACTCGTGTTATAGTAAGAGGTGCAGTGAGGGCAATTTTCTTACCGATTTTTATAATGACAAACTAGCCAGTACAGACTTTCGTAGATTCCGATTTTTTTCCTTGAAAGTTTTAAAACCAAAACAGGTACTGTAATTGAATCGCTCATATTTTGAAGGATTACAGTGGAAGTAATGCAGGTCGGCATTGTGTTTTTGTTCTGACGTATTGTAATTAATGTATGCTCCATCCTCCCTTCATTTCTTAAACCAATTATATGCAATTTTGAAGAGAAAATTTACTTTTTAAGCCTCGTTCAGTCCATTATATGTCATATGTTGGCCTTTGTTCAGGGACTTCAGGGCTCGTGGCTGGCTCATTGCTGTTGCTAGCTTTAGCCGCTCTGCCAACTTTAGCTTCTTGAAGCTTGCTATGTTCCTCGGGATGATTCATTTTGAAGGGTCTGATTAAGTTCATTTTGAAGAACATTATCGGGGTTGTTCCGTAGCAGCTTCTTTTGTCCTAACGTTATAAAACCATAATTGACAGCATACATACATACAGTGAGATTGTTACTGGCTCTGCTGTATCGCTAGCTTCAGCCGTTCTGCTCATGTTAGCTTCTTGAAACTTGCTATGTGCCACGGGTGATTAAATTTGAAGTGTGAGCCTAAGTTCGTTATGATGAACGTTTTCCGGTTTGTTCATGTATATGCATACAAGGAATTTGACTCCTCGGTTAACTGAGCTCTCACAGTACGAACGTCATATAACTCATTTTAAATTAAATGGACAAGGCAAGCTCATGCTTGGTCTGCGTGTACGGCACATGCGCATAATCAGCATACTATTGGCTTAGCTGATTTCATCAAACTAGGCATCAAGGCGTGATGATCGATGCACTTCTAGTTATAGTGCCTCTGTTTCCTAGACATGGTAACTAAGTTGCTCAGAAGTGCTTTGAGAGTTTGAGTAATAACTATCGGTTGATGAAAAGCACGATAGAGCTTTTTCTATGAGGACTGTATGAGGGAGACAGGAAGGCCATCATCCCAAATATACAGAATACAGTATTATCCAGATATTCAGTTAGTATAGCTGACAGTAAGTTAAGGGTACATCTACACAGTTATTAATTAGTAAAAAAGCCCATCTAGGGATGAAAATTTCAAACTAGCATACGCTATAAAGGCCATCATATGAGGCATTGGTTCAAACAATGTAGTTGTGTTTATATAAAAAAAAAAACTATTTTAAATGAATTAATGATTGATTAGCTAGGCAAAGAGGAAATCCAAAAGACAGAAGTGATTAATAGAAGCAAAGCATTCCATATTATATTTCATCACAAAAGAAGAATGGCCCATACATTCATGCATTACCCCCACCTGATTGTCCAAATACATGAGGTTCGTTTGGAGGTGATGGGAGAGAATGTCGTTCTAACATCCGCAGCAAAAAGGAATGAACAGAGAAGGAACCAAAGAAAAGGAGATTCTTAAGATGATTTTTCTCGCTCTCTCTCTTATCATTATATTATATTATATTATACAGACAGGAAAGTAATAGAAGACACATACTTTAGAACATGGAAGAGCACCATAATGAACAAATTGCCAAGCAGACAAAAAAATAAGAAAGCAATATGCAGAGATTAAGATTAACGTCAGATGACATAATTTAAACCGGGTGTAAGTAGCTTCATAATAACTGCATGAGTTAGATAGCAATCTTTTGCAATATAAGTATAAGGAAATTGTAGCCAAGAAACAGTAAAATGTGGCACTGGCAGTAATTCCCTCAAAGTCAACCAACAATGTTAGTCAGAGTTGACCTACATCAGCAACAGTCAAATCTGCACTGTGAGGTCTCAGAGGAGCCTTAAAACGCAAAAATCCTGAATTAAAAATTACGTATGCCAGCAAACTTAACCGCCTAAGCCGGTCACTATTTGGCTGGCCAGTGGCTTCAAGTTTCATTTATGGCTGACATCTGTCTGAGCTTTTCAAGGAAGTACAGCCCAATGAAATGGATCAAATTACCAAAGTTCACAAACTATATAAAATGAGATGCTTGCGGTTGAATGATTATTTTTGTTTCCAGACATTTCACGTTATTGGGACAAGTTGAAAGCAAATCACTAGAAAAGAGCCTTTCCTCCTGTGAAGAATAGAAATCCTTGGCTTCTGCTTCCATAATGTACGTGAGGAACAACGGCATAAAGTAGCACACGCCAATACACAAGCCTACAGGGCGTCTCTGGACCCCATGGCCTGACCTTTTGGTTGTCACCCTCCATGTTTAGTTGCATAAGCTGTTCTACAGTGTTTTCCTGGATACTGTTAAGTTCTGCCTGCTGCCGCCGCAGCTTTATTAGCAGCAGAGTCAGTTCCTCGGGCTGTAAGGGAGGGAGGGACATATAGCCATAATCAAACCGGGACCGTGGGGAATGGGAGAAAAGAGGAGAGAGCACTGCAAGACAGGATGTTTAGAGCAGCCCGTCTCTCAATAGGTGAATAGCTTTCACATGTAGGAGTTTTCATGCAGATCAGGACGATGAGATTATTCAACATGCATTCTGAGCAGCCACTGGAGGACAGTAACGCATTTATCACATCGTCCAGTTCACTTTGTACCTGACATTGTCTCCAACCTGGCATTTATTCCTGATATGGATAAGAGAGTTACGACTGAGAAGGTTTTTAACGAGTTACAGGAGCTCCTAAAGAGAACATATTCTAAAGCTAGCTACACACTAGATGATTTTCAAATCTTAACCGACTTTAAAAGCTTGGGAGACCACAGACATAAGGACAGTTTCAACTGATTTTTAACATTATAATCTTGCAAAACACACACTACACCATACAGACAGACCACACATATGGTGTTTGTAGTCAGGATTTCACAGAAGCGATTCCACAGACACGAGACCTGACAGAAACTTGCGTGAACAAATGTGACCTATGAAGAAAAACTAACATGGAGGACGATTGAGGTACTTGTTGGTCCTATTGCGATATATCTTTGATGACATATTACAAAGGCACTCGTGTTCTTGCCCTATTTCAACAAGCTGGTCTTCTTCTTCGATAATCAACATAGCTCGGGGTACAGGTAGGTTGGGTTACTGTTTGCTGTAAAAGTGTACAAAACCCTAGTATAGTGCTTCCCCGTCCGCTCGCTCTCATTGGCTAGTATTCCATCGGCGGCAGCCCAATCAGGAGTCCGAATATCACACGTTTGATATTTACGATTCGAGATTGTTAGGACACCGATTCTCCTCCCCTCAGTGTGTAACTAGCTTGAATCCTAGAACTTGGAACAAACATCTTGAACTCTCGGTCAATGCTTTTTTCACAATGTCTTCTTTGGCTGAATTTAAGGACTGAAAGGGGGGAAAAGGAAGAGCAGTTAAATGAAGAAATGGCGTCGTCGCTTTAAGATGTCGATTGAAAAAGTGTGTGGGTTACTTCACTGAGATTGAAATTAATGACAGGCGCATTTTAGAAATCCATTTAGAAGACAGTGATGGATACAAAATGGGAGAACATGGATGAGGACTTACTGTTTTCCCTAGTAGACATTGGGTATTGATGGTCTGAACTGGGATCCCAGCAGTCATAGATCTCCTGTCGGGTGAGTAGGCATACTGTGGGACAAAGTTAAAATACAACAAAAACAAACTGTAACAACAGTTTACGGCAAGATTATCCTGTTTTTTCGTCAATTTTTAGTTGACAAAAAAAGTGTGAAAGTTTCGTCTTATTGTAGTAAAAAAAAAAATGTTTTTAAATACAAATCAATAAATACTGTAGATAATTTAGTGTTTGCTGCCACAGGTCAGGTAATAATTAACAAAGTCCCTTCAACAACATTAAATCTTACCAAAAACAATTTTTTTCTCACTTCATCTAATTGAATTAGAATTGAATTGAATGATCAAGAGTGCACTTTTGCAGATAGTCTGGTTTTAAGAATTACAGGAACGCACGATGATTTCCATACTGATTTTGAACCACGCCCACTCTAAACAAACACACTGTATTTCTAAGCCAAGATTGATAATCGGTTGAGATTACTTTGGCCCTTAAACCTCTGATTGCTCACTGTAAATATGCGACTCTGAGGGCCAGATAACCTGAGGCAAACTTCAGAGGGAACCAGCAACTATGATGAACTTCGCCTGAGGAGGGCCTCAGTCAGAGTTTCCAGGAAAGTTCATTGTGTTTGGAACCCTGAGGCCCATGCTAACACTCCATCCCCTAACAGAGCAGGTAAGAGGCTAGGGTGATCCATGGTGTACTAGGACAGAGATCAGTAGTTCACCTCTGCTGTCACAGCACAGGTTGAGACACTTCTGCACATGCCAACCAAAGAACAGAGTTCTGGATAGTATGTTAGAAAAAAAAAAAAACAGAAAACAATTTTTTCTGTCCATGTGGACATAGACAAAGAGAGATTTTGTTAAAATTTAAATGCTTAACACTAATTTCATCATCAGTATAGCATGTTGATTTAGTGACAACATTCAACAACCTAAGTATTGCGTCCTTCTGAGTCAGAAACATTTTTCATCGAATTGTAGTTTATTAAACAAAACGCCAGCCACTTAAAAAAAAAGGATTTTCTGGGAATATGGAAGTTCTAAAGGAAGTGGAAAAAGTTATTGCCGTTAACGGCAAAAATGTTTTGATGTCTGGAGCAACAAAACCAAAACTCAGCACTATGTTTAAAGTATGAGTGAACAAAACCATACCCGTCTGCAAAACAAGACAATGTTTTTAATAAATGATGAATATATTTTTTGTTTCATAATATTGGTTAATCCCCCCTCCGCATATTTGTGCCTTAACCGACCTTGTTGAGCTGTGGCCGGTGCCGTCTGTCGATGCTGTAGTCTCTTCTATAGGCGGGAGAGGACATCTCTGAACGAGCACTCTGCATGTTGTAGGATCGCACTGGAGAGTAGCCGCCATACATGGACAGGGAGCCATGGGAGGGTGATGGGGGGATTGAGTGGCTTAGCGTGGCATGCTCAGACAGGTTTATCATCGTTTTGGGACTGGCTTTATTGCCGTACAGTCCTGGCTGCCTGGTGTAGGCTTGTCTTTGTTGCCACTCAAATAACTGCCACATGGTGTCATCACGCATCGAGCGGCGCTTATCAGCCACTGGAGGACCCAAGGCCTGGTCGTACAATGATGGCGACATGCTACATATGCTGTCCCGCTGAGCCAGGCTGCTTCGGGGCATACTGCAGTAACCATCACCATATTGAGGATTATAGGGAACCCGATGACTTGGCATGTTTCTGGGCAGCGTCTGGTAGGATGTGATGCTGGGAAGAAGACATTTTTAAGAGTTTTTATTTCACATATTCTCCGCGGATGATTTTTTTTGCTGCATTAATATATACATATTAATTCTTAAATTAAAGATTTTACCTTCATCTCTTCAAGGAGATAAGACAATTTAATATTTCAAAAAAATGTATATGATTCAAATTGTCTACTTCTTTAGTTTCCTACTTTACTTGTAACCTTTTTACTTTGAGTCTTTCAAGTCAATTAAACAGCTTCTTGGTAAAAAAAATAAAAATGTGATAATTTCTTAATTCTTTTTACATTCAAATCAAATTCAAAACAAAATAAATAAATCTCAACATCTAAAGTTGTACCTCCTCAACTTGGTTGAGTATGAAATAAACATCCTTGAAAGGCTCAATAATAAATAGGAAACGATGAGAGAGGAGAAATATGCCTCCTCCTCTTTGACGTTTGAGTATTTGCCCATGCAAATACTCAAACGCAACAGTTTGAGAACAGTTTCAATGCAAAATTGCATTGCAGGGACTTTGGGGATTGCACAATATCCAGTCATATATATATATATGTATATATCATCTACAGATTCATGGGAGATGAATGAAGAAATCTTCTCTTCATTATGAGGTGCCAAAAACGACTACCGAGACTTTGGTCTGTTGAGCAACGGTCACATATCAAGCAAGAATGGAAATAAGACCATTTCGATAATTAGTGACCTCTCTTCCCAAACCCTTAATAACTCTCCTTTGATGTAACATAATGGCGAAATAAGCTTCTGTCCTAAATGTTCCAAAATGTGGTACAAGCATCAAATTCAGGGGCAGCATATATTTTCGATTTTATCCTTTGTACCGTATTCAGTTGCATTTAGTTTTAAAAAGATTTGAAAAACATTGCATTGTCCTTTTACTGATATTTTGCCTAAGGTCCAAGTGTTGTGGAATCGTGTTTGTACATGTTTCTGTCTTTTTTTCTGTTTTAAATAAACAAAAACACACACTTAAAGCACGCTCGCTAACTAACTCATCAAAGTTTTTACGTGTTATGAAACAGCAATCAGTCGACGTTTTTCATTTCCTGTTTTAAGTTGAAAAAACGCTCTTGTCTAGTCGAAATAATTGTAGGTTCAACTGGAATACTTCACTCTCAAGAAACTCTCCAGGACAAATAGTTTCCAATGACAACAAAGCCTTTAAAAGCATCTATTCCCACTGTGGCAAAGTCAGTGTTGCTGCCACAGAGTTTCCTACCGATAGTCCCTGACCAATTGTGGCTAAAATGCTTACTGGTCTGTAAAAAACCAAAAGCATAAAGGTTTAAGTCTACATGGAAACTAAACATCAATCGTGTGTCATGAAAAACTAAGACTGTTGAGAAAGATGATCAGAGAGGGAATGGAGAGGGAGTTTACACACCACGCTCATCACACAGGACAAAAATGGAAATCAGGGCAGGGGCCTCGCAATGGTTTATCCATGATCAAATCTTTCATGCATTGCTCATAACAGATGTGTGTCTATTTTTTGAAAACAAGCATGAGATACTCAAGATCCGACGCCAAAGGAGCAATTCGCTGAAGAAAGAGAGAAATAAGTAATTTAAGGCATTCCTGTTCAGGGCAGTTCTGGTTAGACCATTAATTATATCATTGTGGGAGTGAGAAAACCGCCATGTAAATCATTTAAATTCAAATGTGCCAAAACATGAAAAACAAAAATGGTGCACAAACAAATTATGAGATATACACCTTTAGTGGCCCTACTAAGAACATGTGAGGAGGTGAGGGAGCAGGCTTTATCATATACAATCAAAATTTGAGACAGGCAGGCCTAATGGCCTTAAAACAGCTTATGCTGGGACATTTTACTCTCTGCAACTACACAAATTTACTACACATTTCAAACTAGCACTAATTTTAAGGTCAGTTTAACCTTACAAAAGATCATGTAATGAAACCAACCTCCTGGTGTCATCATCCTGGTTGCGTCCTCTTTGCATGCGGACCCATTGCTCCAGTTGATGCATGGAGCTTGTCCTGCTCAGGGTGCGGTTTTCCTCTTGAGGGGGACTTTTATGGTTTCCCGTCTCATTAGTTGGACTCTGCTCACCAGATCCATTGACCTGGGGGCTAAAGTGTGACCCATCTATTTCTGTATGAGTCTGCGGCGAGCTGACATTAGCCTTGACAGCTGCTTGGGCCGGCTGCAGTTTGATGCTATTGATCTTGGTGAGCGGATGCTCGCGTTCTGTCCCATCCTTTTGAAATCCGTAACGCTCAGCATCTCTCTTCTTTCTGTCGTCTTCCTCTGTGGTGGAGGGGATGGCTGCGCTATGCTCATGGTCCACCTCACGATTGCGTTCATTCTTTTGGATTTCAGGCTGCGTGAGTGGCGGTCTGTGGTTGGCCAATTGGTTGATCTCTTGTGCTCCACACTGCTCTACTTTTAGTTCGTCCAGCCTGATGAAAACATAAAAGACCTCATAACAATGTGAGGCAATCAAACCACATGAGATCAACTGTGCAGAGAACCGGATTAAAGTTGGCATCTGAGATACCCAATAATGTTAGAGTTCACAAGCTAAGGTGTTTGAGATGCTGTATAAAGTTTTGATTAGATATCCTGAAGATCTAAAGGACTACTTTTATGAATTGTACTCATGCAGGAAACTCTGAAAAAAATCAAACTGGCAAAAAAAAAATGGAGGTGGAGGTGCACAACGTCTCTTGGAG
The DNA here is from genome assembly GCA_037951165.1 of Lophius americanus. Classification (NCBI taxonomy): domain Eukaryota; kingdom Metazoa; phylum Chordata; class Actinopteri; order Lophiiformes; family Lophiidae; genus Lophius; species Lophius americanus. Next base: position 1,262,442 of record JBBDHG010000009.1, read on the forward strand.
GAGGCCAGGCAGATAAAAGGAAATCAGATATCTCCAAAAAAAAGGCTGCCTCTGCTGGGGCACTTAACAAAAGTGCTGCTCTGACTCTGGTAATCCATTTGTAGCTCCCTTTTGCCACATCTCCGAAAGAATATCTACAGCTCTCTGGCCCTTAGGGAGGAGCCCTGGGGTAATAGACACCACGATTTGCTGGCCTCTGACAGAGTCAAGGTCACATCTTCAAAGTTTGGCAAATTCCCTTCAGCAGTACAGCTCACTGGGTAAGCAAGAAGAAGGCAGTAGGAAAAGCATTCCTTCAGAGTTTCCACTTGTATCCTTTTAAATAAGAACACCAGTAAAGTAATGTGTTCTCCAGGCTCGAGGCTCCACCAGCTCACTATAGCAAACATTTAGCCCTCGGAAAGATCTGTGAACACTTACTTAGACGGTTTCAGGGAGGTTTCGGGCTTTCAAGTCGTTTATTCTTTTTTCTATAATATCCACCAATTGACAATACTGTATGAAAAGTCCTAAAAGCCATAAAATACTGTTTTCCATGAGATTAAGGTAGTGTTTAATCATCCAATATTTCAGTTCTCTTAACCTATCTAGCCTCTTTAAACACTGTTGTATTTAACTGAGCTGTTAATTCCACGTTCTAATGCTTCATGTAATTACAAAGCACATCACTATTACCCCTCTACCTGCCCATGCAGGAGATCTTTAGACAGACAGTTTAAAAAAAAGGAAGGAAATTGCTCTCAAGAGTCAGTGATTCTGATCAATCAGCTCAGCTGGACTCAATGTCGCCTGAACATCCAGCACCATGCATTCACTATGTGTATTTTCCCACATACACTTGGCATTCCTACATGTGTTATACTGTAAGTAATGTTGACAGTATACAGTTACATGACTTTAAAGACAGTCCCTGCCTCTTCAACAACCTCAGACCAGAAATGTCAAAAGCAGTCGCTGGCTTAAGAACATGAAAGGCTTCACATCAGGATATATAGTAGACTTGATCACGGCACACTTTATATGAGCGGATGGAGGAATTAAACCAGGAAGGCAAAGTTAATCATACCTGTTTTAAGACCGAACTTCAATGCTTTTCTAAAATTGTTTTTTCTCCATTGAATTTCCTAACGTATATAACAGGTTCTCAGTAAGAATATTTATTTTATTGATGCTCTTACAAACCTTTTGCCCGACTCTGTGTGGACGAGAGCCGCCTCAGTCATGACTTTCATCCATGACTCCATCTCTTTAGCTGTGTCAGTGCAAAAATAATAGGTCCGCATGTTGGGATGTGTGGCCTGATTTTACAGAGGACAGGATCGGGGACACAAAGAAAGAGGAATCTGAAAGACAGAGGAGTAAAGCAACAGCTCAAGAAGGATCTTTGCCTCTAAAAACAATGAGCCCTGAGTCCAAGGTGGTTAAGTTTATGTAAAGACTGTTAAGTTCTTGAGACACACGTTATATCTCTTAGTCTCTAATAATTGTGAAAAGGCTATCTGGAGACTGGTGAACTACTTCTGACTTAGGGAATGACTATCATCCATATAAATCCTACCACGAGTTTCATGCACATCACTGGAGCCGGGCATTAAATCTACCACAATACTGCAGGACTTACCAGGCAGGGTTTTTTTTGGCAGATACATTGTTCCACAGTTGCTCTGTTTGCTTGCAGGGCAAAAACCACACAAAGAAAGAGAAAAGCAGAATGTTTAGTGAACAACCTCAATATCCCCTTACCAATCTGAAAAACATAGCGCCCTTTCCTTATTCCACTCATTTATGAGTCATCTTAAGAAATAAAGAACCTAGAATGACATGGTCACATTGGCAACAAAAATAAGGGACAGAAAAAGTTAGGAATGAAAACCATTCAATCAAAATTTGATCCTATTTATGAATTAATTGCTGCAAACTAAAGATGCAGGGCCACAATCTCCTGTTTCTTTCTCTACCTCAACTCTCTCTTTCTTTCTCTGCCTGGTTCTAAGTTGGAAAATGAGTGAGGCATGTGGTTAGAGAGACCTTGCGCAGACTCCCAGGCGTCTGTGTTTGGCTGTACTTGGCAGCTCTACTTTGTTATCTCTTGGGGTTTATGAAGGATCCACAGTCAAATACTGTATACTCTACTAAGATCCCATAAAATATGCCTGTTGCCCAGACATTTGGGCCTGACAGTCACATAAGTGCAGTGTTTCCATTCTCTAGCACACATCACACTATCATTGTTTCTTTGCTTTCTTAGTATTAGCAGTCAATTCAAGTTGTTTAACAAAATCACTTGCATGAGTTAACTGTCAATGAATTGAAAATTATTTTTACACGAAAAAAAATCATGCTCAGAGGAAAGTCAACCACAGCGTTGGTTTATATGCTAAAGGAAACACTGGAAACGTAAGTACCTTAGGACACCTTAGGATGAAACAATTTTAATGTATCACAGTGACCAAGAGTAGAGTTTGTGAGTTTGGTACATTCTGCTCTTATGATCTGATTTTATTAGAGCTTGTGAAATATTTAATAAAAATATTTACTTGTCTTCATCTTGGTGAACTCCCCCATGTAATATACAGTCTAACAAAGTTTAACAAGATTGAAAACACACACTGACCTTGAAGGCATATTTTCTGTTGATGTGATCGTCCACTGACAGCATAGATACATGGAAGCTCGGTAGGAGGATACTGCCAAGTATCCCCTCCTCTTTTTCATCTGCAGAGATAAACAGTGTAAAAGGCAATTTGTCCATCATAGTAACCTAAACCTTTGACCTATAAGTCATAACATTAGAATCACCATCCAAATATTGTGTAGGCCCAATTTTTTTCCACTCAAACAGCCCTGCAATGCCATTGTGATAGCTCTCTTTTCAAACCGACATTAACTGTTCTGCCATTTGCGCTACATCAACTCTTCTGTAGGCTCGTGCAACACGGGCCGGTTTTTGGAACACCCAGCAAGACAAGACAGAATCGTGACTCATATATTATATATCCCACCCACTGACAATGGCCATTGAAGTGAGATAATCAATATTTTTCTGACTTCACTTTTGTCTGGTTGTTATATCATGCATGAATGGCATTTACCATTTATCATATCCTTTATTTTAGCAGATGAAACTGAGTGTAAAATCTCTTGATGCCATTGATCTATTTACTGAATTATATCAACCTGCAGCACATTGGACGTTCTCTCAAAAAGAAATACAAACACAGAGGATTAAATAGAAGAGCGCTTGAACATTGGCTAACCTAGTATGAAATCCGGAGAATCCAAGACTAGTCTGATAACTACAATAAAGAGCCTTTATCTCTAGCGGGTTGCAGTTCATGACCTCTGTGTTCACGCTCTGCTGATGGATAAATTTCAAACATACCCGTCTGGATTAAGCCTTTAAGTCTGCTGCTGTCTATAGCTTTTGTTAGTGTGGGCGGAAATAGGGCAACGGCACTGGTAGACACCAAAAATAACACAGACTAGATGTCATCCTGATCAACGGAAATGACTATATCAGCATTAAGTGAGCAAGGGGCATTGGAACACGTGGCCTAATGCCAGGAAGTACTTAAATGTTCTCTGAAGCCTAACAGTGAACAGTCCACATTTATCTGATCTGATAGCTACTATGATTCACAGTATTCATTCAATAGTTTTCAATGGGAGTGCTCGCAAATGTTCAATGCACACAGCTGTGTCAATATTAGATATAACCAATCATAATGCCTGGGAGAGTCTAAATTACTTATTAATAGCTGGTCAGGCAATAGCATTGTATAATAAAAAAATACATCTAACCGTTGGAAATATTTTCCGACTGTTGCTTAAGTATAAAATCATATAAATATCATACACGATCACAAGGACAATTTATATTGTTTCTTTGAAAGTCGAAATATAAGAAGGTTTTTAAGTATTAGCATGATAAATGTTGGTTACTAAATCTCAGACAGAGTTTTCTGCTGATATGTTACCAGTGCACAAACACGTCGTCATCTCCGTATTACAGTGTGAAATGCTACACTATGATTTCTCTTTCAACAATGTGCTTTCGTTCCAACTTTACTTAAAAGCTTGGCTTTCCTATTGAAAATGATCCTTCAACTGGCAAATCCAATGAAAGGGGAACAATTTCGATGGGTACGTCTACTCAGCTGGTCCTGCCTCTCTGTTTACCACAGGGACACAATCCAGATAAATGACAGATTACCAAGAGCCCAGCAAGTGGCTCTGAAGGCTCCAACAGCACTTTGAACTGCCAATGGACTGTTGTATTCAGTGCTACTGTGATGAAAGGAGAGGACGGGACTCACCTCTGTAGTAGAAGAGGCACAGATCACACAGCACAAACCACCTCTTCTTCCATAGCTTCATCCCTGTACTGTCCTGTTAAGAGGAAGTTGGACACAATTATTAATAACAAATATTAAACCAAATACAATTAGTACTTGTGCACCAAGTTAGATATTTAACAGTTGAATTAATTCCAGGCGATTTTTTGCATAGCTTCATAAACTGGTAGCCGAACAATTTTTAGGTATAACTTTCGTCCATTTTTATTTGTTTGTATACAATTCTGCATATTGTATCGCAAATTGCATCATATGGCTCCATCAAAAATTTTATACATGTGTTAATGATGATCGTGTGGGTTTATACTTTCTACTGCAAATTTCTCACACCTAAAATTCCATATTCCAAACCCCAGATAGACTTAGGGCAAATTATTTAGATACATGAAACGTGATTGATCTAAAGTCAGAATAAATAACACAGCATAAGAGTTGTTCAATAAAACAGCCTTCACTTCTCAAAGGAAGTATGTTGTTTAATGGGCAACAAAAATGGACCTCCTTTGCGCAAGTAGTTGTTTAGTATCGAAACAATGTGATAAAGGTAAGCTGGTTTAAGCAGTAACCTCAACTTTTAGAATCAAGGATGAAGAAAAATTTTAATACCCCCTTTACTGTAGATTTGACCTTACAAAAGTAGGGGACGGTAGAGTTTATCATAATGATGTTTAAAACATTAGTATCAGATGCTGCTCTGGATGCTCATCATGAAGGAACATCAAAGATGACACAAATACATACTTGTGTCCATATATTGGTCTTTCCTCCCTTCAAAGAAGGTTTCAAGCATTCATTTTACAAAATGTTCATGAATAAAGATTATCAAAAGTTCTATAAGTGTTCACTCTCTTCAGGTGGAGAGAGAAAAATAAGGCTTTCACGATCACATGATAAGTGCAGAATTCTCTCTCTGCTGCATCAGGTGAGGGACTGCAGCTTCATTTCAGACAAGGACCTCAATAGATTCCAGGTTTCACGGAGGCAGGAGACTAAAAGTACAAATCTAGCCTTTCTTCCCTGTAGTAGATTTGGGAGTTTTGCCTGATCAACGTCACCCAGACTGAGATCCTCAAAGAAACAGCAGATGGTAACTCATCTAAAGGAAGTCATCATGTGATCACAAAGCTATGCCAGGAGGCTGCAATCAAAACTTAATGAGTCTCCCACTTAAGAAGCAGGGGAGATTCCTGTCCGGTCAAGAGCTGCCACAAGCACCCCCTTTTCTCTCTCCTGTGTGTAACCAGGGAGCTGTGATGAGAGACTGGTATTTAAACACTGGCCATGCTGAATGAGTAGCTGAGTAGAATCTCCGGACAAAGAAACACTCCGATGCCGTAAGGCATTAAAAAGCTTCTATCCAGCTTAAGACTACTGCTGGGAATCTAAGGGGGAGTGGGCAAGAGGGAAACCTCAGCCTGCTTCGTTTTATTGTTTAATGAAGTAGGCATTCTAGAAATGACCTCTGGTTTTACAATACAATGAACTAATATTAATATATTTATAACATGAATTAGTAGATAGAAAGTCAGTTGAGCAGAGACCTCCACCAAGGCTAAACCGTCTCTTAATTAAATTAAACTCTATTCCAAACTCCAACTATTAACCAAACATGAAAATGTTAGCTCAGTAGTAAAAAAAAAAATTTAAAAATCATCATCTTTAGAATGTGATAATTTTTTTTTAAAAATGTGAATCTATTTCTTCTCTTTCACATGGTTAACACTCCTAAAAGTTTCAATAAAATCCATCGGCTCATTTTGTCCAATTCTGTTGACAGGGAAACTATCAAAACAACAGGCAGTGGAGATAAAAATTATGAAAATAATAAGGAGAAACTTATTATTAAGTTTCTCTCTATAGAGATATAATAAGTTTAATAAGTTTTTCTCTATAGTAAGTGTAATAGTAAGTATAATAAGTTCAGTAATCCGTTTTTAAGTCCTATCAAAAATACAAACGCAGCACCACTTCACTTTACATGCAGCCATTTACAAACCATATCAACTTACTTCATACATGTTGTCACAGAGGAAAAAATGTCCACATGTTTTACTGGGGACATTCTGACAGAGCCACAATATTTGACAAGTTAAGGAATATATTTCCGAATTGAGAAACGTCTTAATTCGGAAATATATTCCTTAACTCGTTGCCGGTCCTGATCTGCAGCAGCTAGTGGAAAGGGTTTCTGCCCATACTCTTTTCAAATCACTTTTTTGTAAAAAGATCATTTTGGGGGCTGAACAGCTTCTATGAATTAGTTATGCTCTGAGATAAGATCACGCGGTGACTCAATAATGAAGATGAATACAGTTTCTAAGCTCAATGATAAAACGAGACAAGCCAAATTTAAACACAACTGGACTTATGGTTGGGATGCCACAGTAAAAGGAAAAATCTCTAGTAAGTGAAATATGAATAATTACGGTATAATATTCTAGTTAGATATCCTAGAGGTGGTTCATATGAGGTGCATCTGATGAAAATCAGAAAATTATGTTCGAAAAAGTTTTTTTGTAAAAAGAAAAAGCTCCCTTTAGTGAATAAAAATATGTACTATTAGATTAAAGTATGATATCTACAAAATAGATCTCCTTGAGTAGATTCACATGTGCCAAATTTAGACTACATTGGACCAGTGGTTATGAAAGAATGGCCTGAAAGATGTTCGAGATAAAGCTCCCCCTTGTGGGAGAAATATGCAACCAATCTTTCCCTAAGATAGTCCATTTTTTCGTTGCACTAAGGTCTATGGAGGTATAAAATTTCTAAATGATCTATGGAATAGTTTTTGAGTGATGGCATTAAAACAAAGGTTCTTCAGCGGAAGCAATGGCAATTCCATAATATCCTAGACTATTCGGGGATATAAGTATTTCTCCAGCCAGTCAAATCTGCACTAACTGTAGTTAATCGCACTATCCACTTTTCTTATCAAACCCAGCCTTTTTTTACTTTGCAAAGGAATTAAAAGCATCGTATTAAGGGCCAAACGAAGTGAAGAGGGATAGAGATGAAACGGAGCACATTTTTCTATTCGTTTCTTGAAATGATTAGAGACATTTTTCATCTAACCCAGCTTGAACCCAGCAAGCACCAAGATTGGTGGAACTCCAAGTCTGTTGCTTTTTGACAGGCTTAAAAGGTCGAGGGTTATCACAATGCAGCATGCCCTATAGCCTACCCAAAGTTACCAACCCTGCTTCTAAGTACAAGATTTATTGAATTTACATTCATATTCTTGCATACCTGTTTGTAAAGCCAGTTTTTCTTGATTATTGGTGCGCTGGGATTCCTCCTGATGGAGTTGGATCTCTTCCCAAAGTTATGAATTTTGTTTGAAGGTCTTGAGGGCTATAAATACAATATTAATGATTAAACAGTACTGTGTGCTCAATCCAAGGATAACATTTTTCTAGACTTCCCTCAGAATTTCATGGCAGTGAAATGTGATCCCTTGAATGTCCTAATTTTACTAACTTAACAAACATGCAAGATACACCTGTCATTATGCTCGTCACTCACTCTTCCTGCTTGGCTACTGAGGTTGGTAGCATAGTCTGAGCCACCGGTGTAGTTGGAGGCTTCACTCATGGTGTTTGTCTGCTGTTCCCTCTTCTCATTCGCCGCCACTTTGGGGGCAGATCTACACAAAACAGACAGAGCAGAACAAGATCACACGGTTAAATCATCTATCAGAAGTGAAGATCTTGATAAAAGCAGGACAATAAGAGGAGGCACACTTTTGCCAATTGTCACATTATTCCTCTGGCATTCAAACTCTCATTATGAGATCTGAATATGGGCCCATGAAGCAAGCAACATGCTCTGTCCATATCAGTGCAGAAACATTCCCATTTTCAGTGCAAAGCTTGACATGTTTGCAGCAGTGCAAATATTTCTTTGTTCAAGATGCCTCTCAAAAAATTTCAAAGAGACATTTGTTTTCAAAAACACCTGACCGCATACACTGTAACTGTGGAGTGCAAACATCTTTAAAAAAGGATCAAAGATGTGGTCTAGAGAGAACAAGACCACCAATCAGACTACAGTAGAAATACTATATAAGTTGAAGAGTGAAGTTCTGATGTCCTGGTTTCAGGTCACTGAATAAAGACAGAAGGTGTCATACCTGCATAGCCAACTTCCCCATCTTAGCTGCCCATTTTTATGAACATTCTTAGAATTCAAAAGCTATAGTACCATTCAATATATAAAGGCACTCATTTGATAACCAATAATCCAACCAGTAATTCTACGCATATCCCAGTTATCAATATTTCAATCAGCCCATCTCTTGGACACGAGGACAAGATTTTCATTTTAACACAGTTAACAATTCAGACTCCATGCCATTATGCTGAAGGCACACACACGTAAGGTGATCACAAGGGATAACACCATCTTACATCACAACAGCAGGCAACACTGAAGATTTTCATTCCAGTAATGCATAGTAACACATTTGATGCAACTTGCAACCCTTCAGAACAATAACCAAACCAAACATGACAATCACAGACCGACTTTGTCTTACCTGTATTCAGAAGAAGAGTCATACAGCTGCAAAAGTAGTGGCGTCTGACTAATACTTGAAATTTTAGGCTTCTTATTTCAGCAAGATAAATTGTTACCTGACAGAATCCCCTTGTTGTCTTAACTGACTAAACGGTATAATAAATACAGGTGTCATCTACCTCAGGCTAGGTGACACACCCTTAGAAAGACCATAAACAACTGTCAAGTGAGTGACTCTTGTGCTGAAAAGCACACAATCCTCAAGTTACTACTAATAAATAGATGGTATGGTGATGAGTCACCAATGATGTTTTCCTGCCAGCTCCAAGCAGTTTCAGCATGTCCAAGGACAGGTGAAGTCATAAGTGATCCACAATGATTGGTCTTTCTAATTGTAATTACAACACAAAGCTTTGAAGACCTAGAGGAAATGGACTGACTTCTTTGTTCCAGAGATATGCTCCACTTGATTCTCTATTTGATATTCAATGTCACCAGTTCCAGAACAGCTGATCTGTGTTAGTTCAACCAAATCTGAGTTTGTTATCTTCGAGTTAAAATTGTGCATGAGGAAGATCAAAAGCCATCATCAATAGAATTCCGACCTAAATGTCCACCATACTATACATGCACACAACCTTTCTTCGCACTCAAGTCAACTCAACACTATGTATTACTTTCTCTAACACACTTGGAGTCGTGACGTCACATGTTGGCAACGCATTCTGTTGAAACTGTCAGTTTTGGTTTGGTGTTCATAGACAAACTTAAACCGGAGACATAGCATTTTAAAGTTCATCCAAACATCTTTGAGCCTGTATAAACGATGACATCTGGGATTATTACATCTTTGTTATTTTACAGTAAATTTAGAAACAGGAAAAGGGGTGGCTGTGGGGGGGGGGGTGGAGCTGGGACTCTGAACATAATTGCGGATGTAGAAGGTGCGGAAAAATGAGAAGAGACAAACTGTTCCAGAGTATTTTAAAGCTACTGAAGTAGTTTGTCGTAGTTTATGGTCCATTAAGATGCTGACAATAACCCAAAATTATGAATAAATCAGTATGAAACTAGAGATGATGCTACCATGGTTACTGCCTCGGAGTTGAACTTGCCTCACTTTGTATGACTGATAACCCAACGTTTCCCTCCTAAGGGTTAACTAACTCAGAATTTCCACTAAACCCCATATATGATATACACCCCACGGCCCAACCCCAAGGCTCTATGGAAGTCTATTCTTCCATCTTTGATACACATCACACTCTAAGTTTCGCAAACATCTGTTGGTTAGTTTGGGTAACTTTTAATATGTTTTTTTTTTAAATACCTCCCCCCCAGTAATCTATCAAATACTTTATTTGCAACTACTAAATTCTTGAATCTGAATCCACACAAACAGAATTTGGGTTCTTCCATCCAAAATTCAAAAAAATTCTAGGTTTAATCTAAATCTGTGTGGTAGTTTATGTAATAAATAATAAATGGAGTAGTAAAAAAATACTCCATCATGCAATACTTAAAGAAAGGAAAACATTTCCTGGATTCACAACTTTGTCTTATCAGATGCCTATGCCTGTGAAAATAAAAATAGTTAAAGAATTTATAGAAGAAACTGCAAAAACGTTATATTGTGTATCATTATTTAAATCCAAATAGCTCACAGGAATGGCTCATAGCTCATTCCCAAGTAAACCACGCTGCTCTGGACAGAATCGGGATGTTCTAGGTAAAGGAGATCAATTTGGAGAGGCCACTGCTCCCCTAACTCTAACTTTAACGGCTGTACATCTCAGCTGGGTGAAGCTCCAGCCATCCGGATGCTGCCTCTGTGGTTTCTGTGGCTCCCACTGCTCCTCCACCCAGCAACTCCCCCTTTAAATAACTTGGACCGACCTTATATTAGTGCAGCCCTCAATTTCTGTTTTTATCTTTTTTTCTTTTTGTTTAAGTTTACGTGATGTACTTTCTGAATTCATTCATCAATCTTATCCAGGATTGGGTCCTTTTGGCAGCATTGACATTCCAGAAGCCCTCTTCCCAGTAACATCTTCAGCTCATCCTGGGGGAACCCAAGGTTGTTCCAGGCAAAGTGACATTCCTGGGTCTACTGGATTGGTCCCTTGTTTCGGTGAAACCACGTCAACTAGCCCTTTTCTGGACAAAGGAGCAGTGGCTCCACTTTGTGCCCCCTAATTCAGGGAGCTTTGCCAGACATAAGCCAAATAGCTCGGGTGGAGCGTTTGCCCTGCAGTGAGAGAGGGAGCCTGGGTGTGTTAACTCCAGACTACCGAATGCTATACAAATAAAATGATTAGTAGCAGTATTAGTATCATATTACAAAAGTTGACGAGCTACATAAGATTCATTTGAAGTGAAAAGATTCCTCGTGATTAGGACCCAATGCCGTCCTGATCAAACTATACAAATCAAGTCTACATGTAAAATCTAACAAATATTTATTGAAGTGTCACAGCACTGCCTGCCCTGTATATTGTGGCTTTGTGGGACTGTATGTGCAGAAAGAGTAGGAGGGATTAAACTGTCAATGAAGCATTGCGCTTTAAGCAAACTAGTGAGAAACAATGAAGCATTGCGCTTTAAGCAAACTAGTGAGAAACACTGAACGGAGTGGCTGAGGGTGCATTTTAAAATGACCACACAGCATTTCCAAAGGCATAAGGGTGCTTTCAAACACTTTTGTTTGGCAATGTAGCTGACCTTTATCTTTTTTGAACAAACTAAAGCCGAGAAGGCAAGGCAAACAATACAGCACAGAGCAGAGTGATAAACCAAAAATCCACAAATAACAACACTATTTATTTCCTGTTTTGACTCATGTAATCTTGTTCTTTAATACTGTACTGTACTCAAATGTAGACCTTAAAAAAATACGAGTCAAATTCTCACTTTTGCTGTAAAGTTTGTTTCAAAATCAGGCAGCGTGGAAGATGGGAGCTTCTTCAATAGTTTTGCAAATGCTTTGTGTATTTCAAAGTATACAGTTTCTCTGGAGCAGTGATGTCATAATGTTTGTAAATATTTAACTCTCTTGACTCAGATTTTTCTGGTCATATCTGACCGGTCTATCGCATCAAAGAAAAGAGATAGTATCCTTACTTGCCTGCATGTAGCCTGTAAATCCATCATGGCTTGAGTATACGGGGGTGTTGATAAAGTTTTGGGCCGTTTGTGTCAACAAACTGAACAGATGACTGATAACCATGACCTTTTTAGTAGTTAAAGAGAGAATGAATAGAAGGGATATAAAATAATGACCAGAAGCTCAGCTCTCATCAAGGCTGTAAAGACTGACCTACAGCTCAGGAAAAAGGAGCTATTAGTTGTTGATAAATGTTTAGATCAACACAATGAACAGTTCGGAGCGTGAAGGATTCTCAGAGGGAAAATGAATGACAGGCAAAACGTCATTCAAAACACACACAGTCCTGTCCAAACAGGTGGGTTATAGTCTTTTAATATAAAAAAAAAAAAGCAGGACATCACAGCTCCTAATTTGCACGCAATAATGTATGTATTACCTGTTAAAAGCTTGGTGACACAATTTTCCACATTGCAAGCTGCAAACAAGAGGAAAGACAGACGTGTTCAATATAAAAGTTCAAATATGTTGACCAGTGGGTGAATAGGGCTTTTTTCAGTTTTGATAGACTTAGTAGAATAAACAGGGGGAAATATTTATGTTATAGTAGTCTGAAAAAAAGGAAGAAAAAGAAGACAGTGGTGAATCAGGGAGACAACATAACTACTGACACTGTCAAGTAAAATCTCTGTCAACAGGGAAACTGGTTTATAGTCTCCTGCCAACCATCCATCTGGTTTTCCTCACAAGGTTTTTCTATATTTTTGCAGATTAGCAAACTCTTGTAACTGATAAGTTCACGCATCATCCTTCTATTCTGTCAGTTTAACCAAGATTTCTTTATAAATAAACGTTTTAGTAGACAGTCGTTATTTTTAAGTTTTTTGTAAAAAGTTGAGCTCATTACTAAATCTAATACGCTGTTTGTCGTATTGAGCTAACATATGCAGAGCAATGATCATGTTAAGCAGGGATTACTTCATTTGTTAAGACCTCTGTAAAGGAGGTGAGGGGCTGGTGGGAAAGTCTGCCAGCAACATTTAAGTCAGATTGAGTGAAGAGTCCGCTCTTTTTGAAACTACACCAGAGAGCTGTGTTTTTGAATCTCAGACCTCTAAATGTCTTAGATAGAAAAGAAAAACCTAAACCACATATGATCTTAAAGGCCTGTACCGGTTTAATCTGTGACTGTTTATAATTATTTGATCGTTTTTATAAGTTCCAGTCTGTCTCAGTCCACCTAGTTAGTACTGTGTCATATATTGAGGTTTCCAGTCAGTCAAAATCCGCCCTATTTCCCCGACACTAAAACAGTGAGGTTGGATAGGTGTTCTTTTTTTGGAGCTCAAACCGTTAAACATATTTACACTTGTTAACCTTTACAGCAACTCCTCTTTCCAAACACTTTCTTTACTTTGCTTGAATCTACTCTAGGAGTCACATCTTCCCTCATTTGTCTGACTCCATTGTAACTAGAGACTATATCACTTGACGTGAGTGATGGTCATTAAATGAGAAATTTCATGATTGCTTTTATGTTGATATTTTTTTCTTAAATGAGCATTTCGCAAGATTTGGCCAGAATTTATTTTTAAAAAAATCTCACCAAAGAAACTCTGATATGCAGCTGGAAATGGTTAGGATCAGATGTCTAATTCTTAGGTCTTTGCTCCTTTTAAGGATTCTGATGAAGACTCATTCCACCACCTTGACTTTGGGCTCTTCCTCATTGAGAATGAAGGTTCTTCCCTGCATCTCAGTCTACCTTCTGACTAGAAATGTTGTGTCAAGCCCAAATGGAGAAACCATTGCTGCTTTTGTTTCACAGTGGGCCTTGCAGCCACAGTCATGGTATGAAATCGGTCAGTATATATGGGATGGTCTCCAAGGTCATGCAAACACTCATTGAAAGTCTGTAAGGTGCAGCAAAAAAAAGTCCTTTGACCTGTTCCTCTTTTAAGACTTCTAATATCTTGTTTGAGAGCAAATATTTCCAATTCAGTATGTGTATTGTTGTGAGGGCTATTATTCTCTAGCACACAGTAATAGATACATGAGCACTGTATGTCTGCCTGTATATAATGATGAAGTCTTATATGTAGAGACACTTAACATGTGGGGTCTCCCAGCATCTAAGTAGCACATACTTAATATTATTGTATTCTACATTATTGAATACAATACTACATATTAAAGGGATGGTTTGGGTTATTTGTAACGGGATAAAGATACTTGTGTATACTCACTACATTACATAGAGAATTGTTCTTCCAGTTCAGAGAAGCCAGCATTCAAATTGGGACACATAATTGGCATAATTGACACATAATTGGCATAATTGACAATGATGCAAGGCCAAGATTAAATAACTAATTTAGATATTTAAAGTGTGCACCTAAAAATCCCCAACATAACAGTTCAAAAGCCTTGTATGTTTTTTATAGTTTTGCTGCTGCAAACTGTTAGGTGGCTAAATTTGGTTTAGTGGTGGTGCTCTGGGCTGAATTGTACGGTTTAGTGTGTTTCCTCGTTTGACTGCTTGCTTCTCGGAATAGCTTTTTTCCTTATTCAGGTAATATACTGAACGTACACAACCATCTTGATAAAACTTACTTCAATATTAATGATAAATGAATAATAAAGATATGTAAAGTAAAGTGAGTTATAAAGTATTTTACAACACTTATGAAAAAACAGTGTTACAAAACCCCTTAAGATATAAATGATCCAGGCCAGCATAATGATTAAAAAGAGGCATTCTTTTCTACTGATGACATCATTACTCATGGCCCTCGGATTGCTGCCTGTCTGCTCAGCCATGATGACATGCCAACATCCTACAGGTCCAAACAGAGGCAGATACGGTTCTTGTTTTGGAACCATTAACTGTTCACCATGATTTCAATAGTCACATAGTTCCTCCTCCTTCCATCCTCTCTCGTCTGTACTTCAAGGATTGAGTTGGCAAGGTTTGTTATTGTTTCAATAACAATGTTTTCAATGTATGTTTCAATGTGTTTCGACAATCAAATATATTAAAACATTGCAATGTACAGTAGACTTCTTTCACTTTCATTCATATTATTTGAAAAAGAATATAAATTAAAAAAAAAGATATCATAATGTAATTAATTTAGAAGAAAGTTCATTACTGTTATTAACAAATTATTTTAAGTCGGGATAAATTATTTGAATTTGCGTACTGAATTTAAAATAGTTTAAACTTAAACTATTTTAAGTTTAAACTATTAGACTTAAAATTGGAACTATCCCCCATTTTTCATGCAAATAAAGCTCTGACCTGTCAAGGCATGGAGTTCACAAGTCCTATGAAGAGGTGCTCGGACATCTGTGATAACTATACAGCTTTAAAGTTGTGAGTTGGGACTTCTATGTATCAAAATCGTTTTCCAGCTCATACCACATATGGTAAATTGGATTGAGGTCTGGGAAATGTGGGGGCCAAGTCAACACCAAGAACTTGTTGTCTTCTTCAAGCCTTCCCTGACTCATTATGGTAGCAAGACATATTGCATGATACAGCCGAATACATAATCCCTTCAATACTGTTTGAAGAGGAGTAACATCCACATGAATGGCAGGATCTGAGATTTCCCGGAACAACAGCAGCAGACATTGCACAACATGTTACAGTGCATCACGCAACTTGCCTTTTTCCCCATAGGGCATCCTGATGAAATAACTTCCCCCAGTAAGCATCCACATGCACTCACCCATCAACACACTTTAAAAAAAAATACATTTCATCACAACAGTTCTTATATTGTTCCCTGGTACAGCTGTAATGCTGACTTGCCCATTTTAGGTGTTTTTGGCAGTGAAGAGAGGTGATCATGGGAAATAAGACCGGTCTTACGGCTACGCAACACCTACTTGTAGCAGGATCGAATAACACAGGTTAACCTTACATTCCCCTGGTACTCCAATAATCCATGGGCACTCATGACCCCGTCGCTAGTTGGCCACTTGATATTCCTTAAACATCTTTTGGTAGGTAGTAACAACCATTTCAGACTGGGAACACCCATTAACACCTGCAGTTTTAGATATGCAATTCTTCTCTCATCTAGCAATCGCAATTTGGCACTATTGAACTAGGATCACTCAGATTCTTATTCTTGCCTATTTTTCTGCCTCTAACGCATCAACGCCAAGTACAATTTATTTACTTTCAGACCAATATATTCTCCACCCAACGACGGAAGCCAGATCTGTTCTGACAGAGAGGTTCCTCTAAGTTGGACATGCCTAAAAATCTTTGCCTTGGAGGTATTCTAAACGTATGCCTCAACCCCATAAACTGTCTCTAATGGACACGAAGAAGCAGCGGCTCTTCTAAAACTTTCTGTAAGACTGAACCCAGCCACCTAATGGACAATGGTCACGTCAGCAACAACAGACTTATACAACGCCTGCCGCTTTATCGGCCGCCTTTGCCATTTTTGACAAAACTGCACCATTATTGATTGAAAAAGTAATAAAAGAGTCATATTCCTTGTATGTGCTCGCTGCGATGGACAATTAAACTGTTTCTGATCAAACATTAGGAACCCACATATTCTGTAACATAGATCCCTCACACACTTCTTCAAGCTAGCAGCAAAGAACTAAAAATGTTAGAAGGTGGACAAAGTTTGTGACAACAATTCAGAATCCAATCAAATTTGAAATATGCTCACCAACCTCTCCTTATATTCCTGACTTATTCAATGATTGACTGAAAAAATGTTTTTGCAGAATATCACACTTCCCAGTGACATTGACCTTTTGGACATAAAATACCGTCAATTAATAATGTTTTCATCACTCAATTATATTAGATATTTCTGTAACCAATTGTCAAAATAAGCACATAGAATTCCAGACTTGTGTCCCAAAACATTGTTTAAGGAGGTTGCAGTTACCTTAATCTTTGGCCTTTTACAACCATGGTCATCATCAGAGCATCATTTAAGTCCACGCGACAGTTATGCCGTGTTTGGAGAAATTCTTTCTTAAGATATTGCATTAACAAGACAAGTAAAAAAAAAAAAAACGGACAACCTCTTTAATTAAAACCTCCAAGCAGAGCTATCACTGGGGCAAAAATATATAAACAATACGACAAAAAAAAAATCTAGTTCCACTCATTGTTCTTCAACGTCACATTTAATGTTTAATATGTCCACAAATGTGAAAGGAATAGCAACCACAATACGAACTGCTACTACACTACTAGCATTGTGAACAACAGTCACATTGTGTTTTTCCAGTGTGTCCAGTTCATGTTCTGGGAAACATGTTTAGATGTGGGCTATACAAATACCCCGTCAGTTTGCACATGACCATGTGGACTGCTAAAAATATGTACCTACCTGTAGAGTAATGACAGAGGAATGTCGAGGCTGACATTCAGTGGGGAGGGTGAGACCGCGGCGGGTCTGAGCAGCGTAGCAGAGAAGAGGTTTGACTGCCTAGATGTCTATGTATTTGTACGCCTTTTAAATCTCCATGATCTTAAAGCAAGTTAGGAGAGGCTAAAAGTGTAAACCATCTATCAATAATAACAGTGCATATAAGCCAAAGATTTATGCGGCTGTGTGTTGTGCACAAACTCCTCTTTCATGAACCTAAAATAACTGACTGAACCTTTAAGCCCTGAGCCCAATGCGATTGCTTGGCTTTTCTTAACTTTTTTACATCTGATATAGAGACATTGTCAGCCAGAAGACAACGGAGGGTCTGACCTTATCAATAGTAATGATTGTCACCATATGCTCTAGCTTCAGTATATCTAGCTCTCTTTAGCCTGTTCACTGAAGGCTGCACCCTCCTTTCATAATTAAACATAATTTAACAATACCTCACAGATATGTAAATATGTTTGACACATCATGGCACACCTTAGTTTCATTCTTTTGGGATACAAGCACAGATGCCATGTCGAAATTAATGTATGTCTATATTGAATTAATCATATTTCCTTTGTAGCTTATTTCAGTGTATTAGATTATTATTATTTTTATTATTATTAATACAGTATTAGTATACAGTAAGTTTTAACTATATGTTAGGCTTGACCCTAACTAAACCCTATCAATTAAAATTGAAACAAATTTTTGTGTTTTGGATTTACTTGAAGGCCCGAGAAGATTAAGTGATGACTTACAGCCTTGCCTCTTTATCCCTTAGGCAGACTAAATCCCTCGTTGCCTTTTGCTAAGACGGAGCCAAGTGTCAGATCAAACACACTGTAAAAACAATAATAAATATACATTTCTAGGACATTTGATGAATATTGATTTGATCACTTATCTTACATATAGAAAATATTACTGATAAATCAGATAAATCAGAATTTCGCAAGTGTGTGTTTTGCATCTAAGTGTGAAAACTAGCGGAAACGTGAGAGTAATAAATACGCTGAGTGACGGAATGTGTCTATCTCTGCTGAACAGAAGACTTTATTGAGACAGAAATAAATCATGACTTTAATTTTGAAACCACAAACCGAAAAATAGCCGAAAGCGCTAACCAAAATGAACCCGCAGGAAATTCCTTCTCTCTAGTTATTGCATTTGGGCCATTATACCCCGTGTGGGAGTGGAATTTCATGTATTGAAGCAAAGCATATCTAAATTTGCATTTATTGCTCAATGAAATAATTACCAGCAGATGTGACAGTGCTGCATTCAGTAGCAAAAAAGTGAATCTTGAAGTGAAAGTTTAAAATGACTGGCCTGTCATGTGGGCATGCATGTGAGGACTCTGTGGATGATCACATAGACTCAACATTGTCGGGGACATATCCTTGTGCTAGTGACAGCTGAGAAGGCCATGAACCCTCGATTGGTCAAAACAAAAAAGGAAGTGTGAATCACTGCATTCCTCCGAGCTGATGTATACATAGCACAATGGTTGTATTATTGTCAGCATCAAGATTATCAACCCGGCATTCTTTGAAAATGGCAGCCCAAATATGGTAGATTGATCCGAGGGATCCAATGAATAATGATTGTTCTTTCATCATTATTCAGCTTTGCATAAGATGTTAAAACATGCTTATGCAAAGCTGTCTTAACATCATTATCTGACCCTGCGTACCGTACACCTCAAAAATGTTACCCGGTCGAATCAAAAACAAGAAACTTACAGTTCGTTGACGACAAAGATGCAGTTGTCTTGTGAGGGTAGGCTTGAAACAGGATGCTTGCAGGTCACCTTCCGCTCATTATGACTGTTGAGAATGGTAAGGAGTGAGAGAGACGAAAGAGAAGAGTCATTAATGTGAGACACTTCAGTTAAAAATATGTTAATACTTGATCTCTTTTGATATCAATTGATAATGAAAACCCAAACATATCTGTACACGGTTGAGGGAACACATCAAAGGCAAAATTTAGACCATTTAAGGTAGAGTTTAAGGCAGAGTTAGATGCCGGTAAGAATTTAAATCTACTAATCTGTTTTGGTTGAAGAATTTAACAATATTTATAACAAAAACCTTATAAATGATCCAAAATCCCCATAAGCTTATAGGAAGTCAGCCGCGTAAGTAGTGCGGTCACACAGTATATAAGAAAAAGTAAGACATTAGGGCATAGACGAAAATAAAGATGCTGTATAAGTTGCCGTTGCAGCGTAAAAACACGTCTACCATGATGGGCAACATAGAGGAGATCAGAGGTATTCAGATACAGATTTGTGCGTGGATTTTCTGGGGGCTAAAACTGTTTGTTTTATCATCCTATCTTCAGCATATAATGTCAGGGGAACAGACAATATTAAGCACACTTATTAGACCTTCAGCACACCATCACTGGGGTCTTAACAACAAGAGTAGTTTTCCAATAAAAAAGGAGTTTAGTCAGTGCTGTGTGTGCTCCTAATGACCTGAGGATGAAATCTCTAAGCTTAAGCTCATAATTCCTTCATAAGTTAACTAGTAAATCCACATTAGATCCAGATCTAATCCATGCGGCAATTTAGAGATGGAAATAAATAGTTCTTCGATTCCGTTAGGGACTCACAGTAATTGGAGATTTAGCAACTGTAGAGAGTGTGCCAACAATATATGAATCAAATGTACTGACCAGAGCGGAGATTAAACAAGTCTCCAGATAATGACTAAAGAGAAGGCCTGCAGCGACTTCAAAGCTTCTGATGGCTAAACTGGACATTTATTCTATAGTTCAACTCGGGATGGACTATAAACAGAGAAGAGTTCAGCTACAGCCCTAAAATTAACCATTTTTAAACACTGGGTACTCAAAGACTCAAAAGAGTAAATACTGAGCAAGAAATGGAGGTTTGGTTTGAGTTTAGCCTGGAGAGCAGTAGCCTCCACTCTGTAATTACTGGAGGCACTGTTGGCAGTAGAGCACTCATGCGGTATTGGAGCAGACCGACGGCACCATTTGTCTTTGGTATCCATTGAAACATGCCTATACTTTTCCGTCCGTAGACTAGCTACTTATTTAGGAGGAAGGAAAGTCTAGGAGAAGGATATACAGATGTTTTGTGGAACTGTGGAATAGATTTAATAATTAGAGGATTTTATATCTTTGATACACTGGATTCCTTTGTAAATAAACTTAATGCGTGTGATGTAAGTTTGGCCACATTTATATATGTTCATGGTCTCAACCTATTATTGACAAAATATGCATTTTCATTTCACTGTTTTGTTTTTTTTTAAATATGGTTTGACAGGAAATCTAAGAGTTTGCTACTTTCTAGTATATTTAAAAGAAGAATGACATTAATGAAGAAACCACATTATTTTATCCATTTTCCTTTACTTAAAGTGACGTATCAATGATCAATGATTCGGAGTAAAAATGTCTGGTCTTGAATTACAAGCAACCCAATAGCTATGCAAGAAGTGTATGGCCAACACTTGTAGGTTTTAAATTTAGATAAAATAGTCAAATGTAATTGAGTTTGTTTTTTTCTACATCGGACAACTGTATGATAATGGTTTTTTGGTGCTGCCATTCATTCATGTTAAGTCCAATGGCTCTACAACTATGATGTTTCAATAAGAAGAGTGCGCTCCCATAGAGTACTATCATAAGTCAATGGCACCCTTCAATTTCCGATGAAAAATTGTCCAATAGTAACAGCCAAATAAAGAAAATAGACTTTAACTTTGCCTCTCGGGATTGGAGTGGCCACTTGAGAATGACAAATGGGAGTAAAACCCCCTACATCCCTATGTTAAATGGCCCCACTAGACATTAACAGATTTTCACTGTGGTATAAAAAAAACTTTTTGATCTCTACAGTTAAATTCCACACTCATGATGACTGTATTGGTGGTGACTTTTTTTCCTCAACATTTTAAAATATATTAACATTATACGTCACTTATAAATAAGGTTGTGGCTTTGAAAGTCATGTAGCGGCAGCAGTCGGGTTGATCTGACCTACCTCAGTGTTACATCTCTCAGGAGACTAAGCTGTCCATTATTGACACCTGTTCATCAATATTTTTTAAGAGGAAACAATTTAACATACTGGTTGATGTAGCTAACATCTCTGTGACGATAAAATACTTTTCCGGCATTGTGTTACATAACTTAATGTTATTGCAACAAGTTCAATAACTATGGTGAGATCCGATTATTTCACTGGCTGACCACCATCTTAAGCTGTGGAGAGGACAGATGTAATTATAATATATTAAATTATTTCAAAATGTTCATTTTGTTAAAGCTTCATTTTCAACTATAAAGTAAATGGCCCTCCTGATGGGAAGACATCAGGAGATGTGTAAACTGCCATATATGCAAGGTCGGGGTTTTAGGAGTGGTGTGATTGACATCAACGTCCTTAAAATCAATCCATGATCCATGAGAGGCAGTGAATCCTTATACAGCAGTGGAAAACATGGGTTCTATGAAGGAACTCGCTGGTTTATGGGTGTATGTAGGCAAAAATAGGCAGGGTGAGCAACAGCAACATCCATTGTCGTCTTGATCAAAAAAAATTATTAGGACAACCTACACAATTAGCACAGGACAATCGGTGATGGTCTGCTATCAACAACATTTTAAGCCCTAGTGTTTCATTATATAGTGTTGACATCTAGCACAGACCTGTGAAAAGCTTGAAAACGCAGACAAAATGATGAGGGCGTCCCACACTGCAGACACGTTTATTATAAAAAAAAATATTTTCTGCTGCTGTGAAATTACATCAACAGCTTATTTAAAGTATGACAGGATAATACTGCAGAAGAATTATTGACTGACTATGTTGGTCAGTCAGTTTGTCCCGCACAATACTACGCTAAATGACAATGTAGTCAAAGCTAAAGACAGCAGCTATTGTTTGATCACAATCAGCTGATTCTACAAAGCTACAAGCCCTAGATCCAATGCGTAAATACGTTATTCAAATTCCTCCGTAAACAAATCTAAATCGTACAGCATCTTTTAAAAGTCACACATGCTCTGAAGGATGTGGTCTGTGGTCACGACTGTCAAAATTAAGTTGGCATTAAATCACGGGGCTCCACATTGAACGGAGCATATGGTAACATTTTCACTTCAGAGAGCAAAAAAAATGCATGTTTTTCATTTATTTTTAGGATTTCTTTTTGTTTCCAAGAAAGAGATGTTGGTTTACTGGGCGGGTATAGGTGAGGTGCACCTTGACCTTAGATCTGCTTAAGTGGGGAAATAGAAGCAGCTGACCACCCTGTAGTGAGGAGGGTTGGGCAGTTTTATGGGTTCTGGACTGTCCCTGTGGACGAAAATCAACATTGAGCTGCAGTAATGAAGAGCTTAAGGTCTGAGGCAGTAAAGACTCCACTGGTTTAGCTTTTATTGATCTGGTTGGCTCTTTGATCCCTTCTTCCTCCTCTACCACAACTCAAAAAATGATCAAGAGAGAGCAGAAAGGTCACTAGTATTAACATCATATCATTGGATTTTAACACAAGGGTTTTACGGGTCTGCTGGAAGCTCCTGTGGAATCATTTCACTGGAAAACCAAAACTGGAATTTAAAGGTTCACTTGATTTGATTTTAGAGAGATGTGGTGGGGGCAAACATTTGGTTTGCAACACCCCTTGCACATTTCATCTAGAGATTTAATTTTGATTTAATTTTGGGTTACTTTCCATTATATTTCAGCTTCACTTTCTCAAAGACCTGACTTTTAAAAGGGAGAAAAAGTTTGCTTGGCTGCCAAGGTTTAAAAATAACTGACAAAAAACATATTTGATTTAAAACCACCTTACCTTCAATCTATGGATTTATTTGAAAGAACAGTTGAGTAAGACTGAAATGAAAGTCAAATGAAAGATGTTAGAAAAAACAAAAGTTGTTGTCATTTGTTTTGCTTCGGTTCGGTTTGGTTTTTCTACTGCTGCGTAACAGTAAATGCTGAGGGGGCTCTCCCTTGTTTTGTTTTTAAGTGCTTACAACAACTGCTTTATATAGTGACCATGATGAAAGCTCGGAAACTTTGACACTCACACTATGGAAAATGGAAAAAGACCTCCATTAAATTGTAAGATGATTGATCTGATGTTGACATTTCCAACAATGGGACCCAGTAGAGTGCAAGTATCCACCAGGGAGGAACAATCCTACACAGGTCTGTCAATCTCTGCCTGATTTGTGTCCACGCTCTCCACAAAGTTTTATGCAAGTACGTTTAATAGTTTCTGCGCAATTACTGAACGTGTCAGAAAAGGGAACGATTTTTGATTCTCTGCATTCTACTCCATACATGTATCCAGATCCACATCAAAATGTCAAACAATTATTTACCAGATCATGCCGTATTCTTCTAAGTTTACTGAAAAATCATTCAATAGTTTTTGCAAAGTCCTGCAACCCCAAAGAAATCAAATGGGTGTAGGTGACAACTTGACTTCATTGGCAGGCATAATACCACTCTGTTTCTTCTGTCTGCTAAGCGGTGCTCAAAAGAGTGAACCAGACATCAGTTTACAGGCTTAACACTACAAAACGGTATACTCTCATTATACCCTTTTTTTTCCTGCTGAATTATGAAGGAATCCAAATTTTTTCGATTAGTTTATTAATGTGACGACTAATTTTTAGATTTTTCTTAATATTTTTTTAGAATTCAATTCATTTACCAAAAGATAAATAGTAAAATTGTGTTTCAGCATTATTTAAATACTTTATTCAAACATCTTCTTTTTATAAACATATACATAAAACAAGATAAAATATGTACTGAAGGGCATTAATTCACAACAAAAAATAGCCTAGCCTTTGGAATCTGTTTTCAGTCCAACATAAAATTTCTCCAAAATAAAAATTAAAGCAAGAGGTTGTTAAATTTAAGTAAAAGGATACAGGGCATTATACATTTAATAATTCTACAACAAAATAAATAATGTCAAAATAAAGGCACTTTCAGGAGGCATATCAAAAAATTGTGCAACCTTTACGTTTAATGGCCAAACAAAATAATCTTGCAGTAAAATTAGTGCAATTTGAGTAACACTTGGATAAACACTTTAAGGAATGACTAAAGTTATTTTATTCTTAATCAACTCTCAGTAACACACAGCCTCTTTTCCCTTTGTTTCTCTGTGTTCCCTCCACTTGTTCTTTCTCTCCCTCACCTTACAGTAAAATTAGTACAATTTGAGTAACATTCAACTTATTTAAAACGGGATATAACTAAAACCAATGCATTCTGAATCAAATATCAGTAACAGTTACACATACCTAAGCACGTAAAAAAAATCTCACTCCTTCCTAACTTGAGATGAGTACATCCTTAAGAATATAGTTAGGAATTACAGTGGAGGAATGCGAGCGTCTCAACATGCCCTGGAGTCAGGCTTGCTCTCTTTTTGGTCACAACGCTCCCAGCAGCTAAAAAGAGGCGTTCAGATGGAGTTGATGTTGTAGGTACAGCCAGATAAGATTTAGCAACAATGACCAGAGAAGGGAAGCTTCCTGTATTTTCCTTCCACCATTGGAGTGGATTCACATCCCTTATCCCAATAATCTATCCAGCACGGACACTGGCTTTGGAACTCGTGGCTGGGCACTGGTTGAGGCATCCTGCTCTACACTTGCCTGTTGAACCTGTTCCTTCTCACTTCTTTTGGCATCAATTGCAAGACTCTGAACTTTGACTTGCACTTTTAGGACATCCTCTAATGACAGGAACTTTAGCTTACGGAACCTGTGGTCATGGGCAGCAGCAATGACACACACATTTTGACCGTCTGCTCTGAATTTGGCTTCGCCCTCCCACCTTGAAGCTATCTCCTGTGATGCCGTTAGTTGGAAAGAGTTGACAGGAGCAGACTCCAAGGACATATTCTGGTTGGACTTCTGAAGGCCCTTAAGGAGCGGAGGTAGAGCAGAGACAGTCACATCAGCCTCTCCACTCAAGGAGACAGTGGGTCGTTCAAATGGCCTAAGAACCTGCTCCAGTTCCTTCAGTAAGGTCCAATAATGATTTTTTAGGTCCAGATAGTGCTTTCCTCGTTGTGCGACCTCTGGGTCTGAAAGGGTTGCGGTTAGCGGCCACCGCTGCTCAAAGAGGCGACTCACCATGTAGTAGGAGCGGTTCCATCTAAAAGGTACATCCTGGATCAATTTATGCTAAGCTGTGCCCCATTGCTTTTGTTTGTTTTTAAGCTTGCTGCTGGCCAACTCGCTCTTTTCATAATGTTCTACTAGGCACCTTGCAGCCCAACGTGCCTTGCTTCTCTGGGGATCCTTCTTCAAGGCGTGGTTGACCACTAACTGAAGTGTATGCCCAGCACATCGGTGTGAAGCAACTCCATGCTTCTCTTCCAAGATCTGGAGAGCTGCCACAACATTGGCAGCGTTATCATGGACAACAGCCAGTACATCACTGAGAGAAAAATCAAACTTCTCTGCTGCCTTTTCCACCCAGCAAGCAATATTTTCTGCTGTGTGACGCTCCTCAAGTGGCATTGTGACCAGACTGTGGGAAGTGAGCTCTCAGTCTTTATTTATGAAGTGGAAGGTGACTCCTAAGTATGCCTCGGTGGCAATACTAGTCCAAGCGTCTGTGGTCAGTGTGATTTTTGATTTAATATTTTTCAGTTCGTCTTTCACATGCCCTAAAATAGCCTTGTACTTTTTCGCCATCAGATCTGTAAAGTAGCGCCGAGAGGGAAGTGTATATCCTGGGTAAAATGTGTTGACCATCTCTCTAAAACCTTGACCCTCCACAATAGCAAGTGGTCTCATGTCCTTAAAAATCATCCTTAAGATGCTGTCAGTATGCTCAAGAGTCATTTGAGGTGTGCATTGGGTTGGGTTCTTTTTGTGGAAAAAGTCATCCACACTGCTTTGTCTCATTCTGAAAAAGAGACCCAGAAAGCCAATTAGAATAATGATAACAGTGGCACGTTTTAAAATCTGTCTAATTTCCCTGTAGCTGTTGTGATATGACATTAGACTAATAATAATAATGTTGGTAATTATAATAATAATCAGTATTTTTACTTAAGTATCTAACTTCATACTGAAAATGGTTTAGACATGGCTTAATTTCATCACTGTAATAATATGAAGTTAAGATAATCACTAACAAAAGTACTTTTGCATCAGTATGGAGAGAGATAAATATTTGAAATTATTAACAGACTAACAAAAGTCACAGACAGTACAACATTATGTAGCGTTACTTTTAGCCATTCTCACTAATATATCACTGTTAATGATCAAAGAACATATAAAACGGCCGAGAAGCAACTTTAGATGATGCAGTGTTACGTTACCATAAAAGTAAAAAAATACTTTTACCACGGTGGAGATGACGAAAAATTTAAAAAACAAACTTTAAATGACTACTGCGAACAGTAACACGTCTGCGTTTTGAAAAATCTTAATAAATCATGCCTGGGCGGGTATGAAATAAACAGTCTTACGTTGGTGTCTTGCTGCTGTCTTCTTGACTCAGGGATCCGGGGTGCCTTCTCTTCAGGTGCTAGTGCATAGCACTTGTACTGCTGTGGTACGCCATCTCAATTTTACAAAAATACAGAGCCCTACATTGTTGGATCTCTGCTTGAAGTACTCCCGGACTTTTGATGAACGCGGGCAAGGTTTTTTCGACGCTGCTTGCTCTTCGTGGGAATCTAAATCTGTACTTTGACCGGGTGCAGCCATTTTCAGTAAATCATCCAGCGCTTCGACGCACGTTACGCAAATTGACGTATTTACGTAATAGACCTAACTGATTACATCGACGAATCGTCTCAGCCCTACATTTAACGTACACTACTAAAATAATAAAGGGAACAAATATTCATCACAGTGCAACTCCAATCGATCACACCTCAGAGATATTAACCTGTTCAGTCAGGAAGCAATAATGATTGTGATTCATTTGACCTGCTGTTGTGCCAATGGAACAGACAACAGATGGAAAGGAGAGGCAATTAGCGAGAGAACCCCTATTAAGGAATTGTTTTGCAGTTGGTGACCACGAACCAGTGCCCTCTCCTCAGGCTTTTTGGCTGATTCTTGGCTAGTTTTGCATTTTTCCAGTGCACTCGCCCCTAGTGGTAGCGTGAGGCGGTATCTGCAGCCCACAGGAGTTGCTCAGGTAGTGCAGCTCCTCAATGATGGCACATCCATACTGATCCTTTGAACAAGGAGAAACAGGAAGAGCACTGCCAGAACCCTACAAAATGACCTCCAGCAGACCAATCATGGGCATGTTTCTGCCCAAACTGTCATGAACAAACTCCAATTGGCAGATTTGGCACCCTGTTCTCTTCACAGATGAAAGCAGATTCACACTGAGTACATGTGACAGACGTGTGTCTGGATACGCTGTGGCGAACGTTCTGCTGCCTTAAACATCCGCCAGCACGACCGGTTTGGCACTGGGTCAGTGACGATCTGGGGAGGCAGATCCTTCGAGGGCCATATTGACCTCCAAGTGCTAGCCAGGGGTACCCTGATTGCTGTTAGGTACTGGGATGAGATTCTCAGACCCATTGCCAGACTGTATTATGGTGCAGTGGGCCCTGGGTTCCTTTTGGTGCATGAATGCTCAGTCTCATGTGGCTGAAGTGTGTCAGCAGTTCCTGGATGATGAAGGTATTGATGCTAGTGACTGGCCCGCCCATTCCCAAGATCTGAATCCAATCGAGCGCCTCTGGGACATCATGTATGGTTGCATCCAGTTGGATCAGCCTGGGATCTAATTTTTCCACTTCGATTTTGAGTATAATTCTGAATCCAGTCTTCAATGAGTTAATATTCTTATGTAACATTCTTATGTAATTTGTTCTTAGAAAATTACACTATATAACCAATGAATATTTTCAACTGGAATATTTCACTAATCCAGATATTGGAGGTATATTTAAGTGTTCCGTTTATTTTTTTGAGAAGTGTATTACAGAACATCATTATCGGCATTTATTCGCTCAAAGTCTTTTCATGGCAAGATTCAAGATCTGTGCTTTAAATGTTGAAAGACAGTCAGACCTCTGTCCTCCTAGCTTCTATCAATACACTACTTTATAGTAAATCATTTTTTATTGAATATTCTTCCAGGTCATCATATGACAGGGCACTTCCTAAAGAATGACAATCAATAGGTCAAGCCATTAGAGGCTCCTTCCCTAAAGCATGACACATGCTGCTTGCATTACTGTTGATTCTTGAATCTCAGCCTTCTCAGTACCGCAGGGTACACATTTCATCTCCAGCCCATATAGATGTTACATATCTGAACATGTCACATTTACCTCAACATTCACACATGTGAATAGTTTGTGACAACTTGAACTTCATAAATCGAACTCTATGGTTTGTCATATTCCAGGTATTACAAACATGATCTATCACGATTGGACATCCTGATTCAGAAGGAAAACGTTAAAGATCCAACTACAAATCAATAAACAGGGCCTTAAAGTGATAATCAAACCTGCTGTTAATCCTCATAAATCTAATCCTATTACACAGAAAGGAACAAACAAGCCCAGTGAGAACTGATGAATGCTTTCAAAATTATCAGGTGAGTAGTCTAAGCGAAAAAAAGAGATAGGCCGCAGTGGAGCTTATCAATACAACATGGACTAAGTGAATAGGCCTCCTCACAAAAGCTGAGCTGAATGAGCAGAATAGGCAGTTTGGGAATGGGCATGTGGAGGGCAGCAGTAATAAAGACAAAAAAAAAAAACAGCACAGGGGCTTTGAAGGCCCAGACAGGCCATGCAAAATGTAGTTCAGCAGCATGAAGCAATGAGCCATCACAAAATGGACTAATGCAAAATCTTTGAAAAGCTATATCTGCAGCACACCACAATCATTAAAAATAACACCCAGTGGTTTTCAGCTGTAGGAGCTTTGACTCCCACCTTAGACCTCTTTACTTAACCACACAAAGCAGCTGCTCATTCAAATCAGATTTTTTCCCCCTACAAACAATTCAATTAGCAGCCTCCTCAAAGCAGCTGCAGCTGTGTGTCAAGGTGACACAGCTGAGGGGGTGATTCAACAAGATTTCAGAGCCATGGAAAAAAGATGCGTTATCGATTTAAGTAAATCAACAATTTGCTAGGGGGAAAACTGCAGTTGAAAGTAATTGTGCAAAATGAAGTTTTTTTTCTGGTCTTCTGACTGCAGACATATTTAAGAATTGTTCCTCAGACCAATAGGCTGGTTCCTTAAAAGTTTCTTTATGAAACCGAATGTTCAGTCGATAAATAAATCTCACATCTAAAGTTTCTGACCCAAAGTAAAAGCAAAAGGTAGTCTGTCCACAGTACAATAAGTAGTGAATGTAGGTAATTTCCAAGACAAAGCAGAACAGAACTATCCAAAATAATACTCAACTCGTCATCTATTTAAAGGAACTCATGGATGGAAATGCTGGATAGTTGAAAGAGGCGACTAAAAATATGACGTGACTAAACTACTGAATGTTACATTTTGTTAAACATATAGGTAAAAGGGTCTAAAGTATTACGTTCAGTTTTGTTTCTTACCAAGGCTGACTAATCTAACTGCATTGAGCAGGAAGTAACCATTAGTTTCAGGAATTTATTCATCTTTGCCAACACTAAAACATCTTTATTAAATGCAACAAACTGGTGAGTGAGTGTGATATCCCTTCTGATGTTTTATCTTAAAGTTATTGCTAAATTTATGAACAGAAATTGCTACAATCAATTTAAGATGGACAAAGTATCTAAGTTGAGAGAAGACTTATTGGAGGGCAACTTCTGAGATTCATTTTCTCCATATCTCAGTACAAATACAAACAGTTTTATAAAGATGGTCAGAGTATACAAGTAGACACAAAGTTTGTACCATCATGATGGTTTATATCACAGCCTGGAATCAACTGTGTCTCCACCCTTCTCTCTCCTGGACGGTTTCTGCTAAAAACTACTCAGCATATAATACCAGGGCATCTCCAAACATCCACTGCCGCTGACCTATTTAATTTCTCCCACAATGACAATCTGTTTTTCATGACCCATTTAAGTCATTGATTATTTCTTTCAATTTAAATCCTTTGAGACAGAAATGTTTCTAATGTCTTGAATCATGGAGCACTAATTTATTATACTCAAAAAGATTAACAACTCAAACAAAGATTTGTTAGTGAGTAGTATTTTGCTGTCAAAGCAAAGTGTTGGATAGGGGATTGCCCCACCCCTGGCGGAACACCACAAGCCGATTCCAAGTTATATATTCCTGTTCGTAAGAGACAGTTTACAATCATGTTTTTCTCCAGGATTTTCAGAATAACCATGAAATAAAATGCAAATACAATAAAATCCATCTTGTTCAGCAGAACTAGTTTTTATGATGTGGTCTAGACATGGTCACTGCAAGGGCGACAGTGGGCAATGTTATAATTATGCCTCCTTTGATTGTGATAGAAATACGAAAGCTTTGAAATATCTTTCAAAGCCACTATAATCTGGTGTAAAATAAAGCTGACCTGGTATGTACATAGTAATAGTTAGGTGATTAAATGGTATGCCGTTTCAATAACTGCAAGCAAAAAATGTCCATAATAAAAACACAGTTCCTTCAAATCAGTCTAATAACAAGTCAATATATAAACTGGTTAATTCACATGTCTTTTTCCTCCAAGGCTTTGTTTTCCCTTGTGTACACGAAACTCCTGAGGCTGTGCTTTACAGACAGGATATGGTCAGGTTATGAGTGTTTAAGACTATTAAAGATCACTATCAAATATTTGAACTGCAATTTCCTATTGGCATTACAGATTGCCAGTAGAGGGAAAAAAAGAGATCCGTATTACACCAAACTTGCACGATTTCCATTCTATCACCTCGAATGGAAAGGATTGTTTACTATTTGCAACTAAACCAGAAAAATCACCAAACATCTCATATAACAGTGAACTCCAACGACCTATCTTGACAACACTGTGGTGCTTTGACTATAACAAAGTGGAGTGTTTGCAACTGAAAGCATGAGAGGAGCAGATAGGAGCAGCTTCAATTATGCAATACAGCTGGCAAACGCAGAAGTTTCATCTAAATATCCTTTAAACAGTGGCAACCATTAAACACACTAAATGATCGCTTCAGGAAGGAATGTAATTCAGTGTATTTTGCCACCAACAACCGTCTTGCGGGTTTATACTTACAATACAAAGCTTCTTCAGAGGTTCCAAGCTGGTCAACAGTCGCCGCTAAATCACACGGTCCGAAGAAACGAACAAAGCAGCAGGTAGCCGTTTATCCGAACGTTAATGTCAGGCGGAACGAGTTCTTTCTATACTAGAAGAATACGCGTATGTTGTGAAACACGCTCAGTCCGCGTCTGCCGTACTCTCAAGACAGAAGCCCTCACGCAGACTGCTGTGCCGCGCGCGCCCGTAGTAGACACACACTGAACAGGGAGAGGCGGTGACGTCACGCTCTGGATGTAAGGAAAGCAAGGTGGCCGCTTTAAGAAATCCCTCCCAGCACCACTCCTCCCCGATCTAAATAGGATCGACGAACAGCCTGGGCAGCTACACTACCATGATGATGTGAGAAGAAGAAAAAAGTACTTTAATGATAAAATAATCTATCGACTTCTTCCAGATGTCGTATAAAAAGCTGCATTGAAAGATATGAGACTCTCAACAGCAACAATTAAACTTTTTTTTTAAAACGCACAAGGGATTGAATAAATAGTCCATTACGCCACATACCACACGTGTTTTCCTCAAATATAAGATTAAATACTTTAGAAATACTGATGACAAGCATCGTAAGTATTTTGAAGAGTCCCTTTGCTGACAACATGATTTACCCAGATGCCAGATTCTCCCAGCGTCCTTGTGGAACCTTGTAGGGATGTCAAGTATCAATTTTTTTAATAATATAGATTCTAAATATTGAATTACCCTTATGGTACTAGAATGGTTAAATCCATTGATTTTCTAGTTCGCCAAATGGGGCTATAGTTTTTCCTGCTGAGATTTTGAATTTGTTAATTCAAAATAAAAAATAGAGCCTTATTTACTGGGATTTTGAGAAATAATTGATTTATATTTGAAGTCCTGGCACGGAACCCGTATCTATACTTTGGCCTTAACAGAAATACTGTGGAACTCTACTAGTAGTCTACAAAGGTTGGCTCCGTGTTTTAACTACGTCTAATTTGTAAAGGTGTGCTCTTACGGGGGATGATATCCAACGGATTGAAAATGTTGAGACCCTAATCAGGGTATCTCCAGGTTTCAACAAGTCCGATTTAAGACTTTTAAGACCTTTTTAAGACCTTTTTAAGACCTTTTTAAGACCATTATGATTTGGAATTCAAGACCCATTTCACGTCTATTTAAGAAGACTATAAACTCAATTTATGACCTATTTCATGTCCATACTGGCAAGAAAATATTAAAAATATGAAATAAGTTCAGAACCCCAGAATTACCTGCATAGTAAATCAATTTATTCAGTTAAACACATTCCTTCCAACAGTTTTTCAAGTGTTCCAAAGTTCATCAATGTCATCATTGTGGTATATGACTGATGGCTCACAACGGTGTGTAAAGCGCCACAGCTTTTAGCATTGGTGCAGCTCCAAGCGCTGTTAGGAGGTCGATTAATGTTGATGCTCTAGGTTCAGACAAGAAACAAAACGCACTGCATTGCAGGCGTTTGTTGCTGGTTTTTTAAAACCAGCAACAAAAAAAATGCTTTTCTGATTTGGCATGCAACTTCAGCGAAGTGATGCCCAATGTTCCGTGTTTTAGATTTTTCTTGCAGAAGTTGCAAGGGGCTTCAGAAAGGTTTCCAGGCACCGGCATATAACACGCACTAAATTGACTGTGCTCTATCCACAGACTATTGAATTTGAATTTACCCATTTTCCCGGTTTAATTACTGTGACTAACAGTTTGAGGAAATAAATGTAAGCAACTTAAGTTTCTCCACACGACACCAGCACACCACACCCCTTGACTGCAGGTGAATAGGTGTTTTGATATATTCTATCCGGGGAGCACAGCTCTTGCCTTTTTGTTCCGTCTAAAACAGAACTAGGCGCCGTAACAAGCCCTAACTGATCAACTGATCCTTATAGTTTTGTTACGGCAAACTTAAAATCGAAATGTTCATGATGTTGTCTTTTATTAAATGAAAGTAACATTAATTCATTTTTAAAACATGCCAGGGTAGTTTTTAAGACGTTTCATTAAAATTTAAAATAAAAGACTTTCTTTAAAAGAATTAAAGACTTTTTAAAGCCTTAAATTCGGGTTATTGGATTTTAATCTTTTTAAGACTTTTTAAGACACCGCGGGTACCCTGCTTATAGTCATTTAAAGGAGGAGGAAAAAAAACTTAAAATCTGTTGTATTGAGCTATTTCATTTAATTTTCTGTTAGTAAGAAAATAGCCGATAAATAGCA
This sequence comes from Lophius americanus, assembly GCA_037951165.1. Classification (NCBI taxonomy): domain Eukaryota; kingdom Metazoa; phylum Chordata; class Actinopteri; order Lophiiformes; family Lophiidae; genus Lophius; species Lophius americanus. Next base: position 1,296,312 of record JBBDHG010000009.1, read on the forward strand.
TATTTTGTGACTAAGCCAAATATTCAATGTGGATTGAATTTCTTCACGTCCAATAGTACGTCCTCACTCATGCATTTGGGTGGCTGCACCTCCCTGAATTCATTCTTCAGCAAGTCCTGACAAAGCGGTACGTTGAAAAAATAAACGATTGCCTTGAAATACTCATCGTGAAGGTATTTTTTCTGTCATCCCGATAAAGCTGTGGTAGATTTGTTGCAAAACTTCCTGAGGAACAGCTACTGTAGCTTGTTTCTGATTTGTTCATCAACTACAGGAACTCTGCTATCTAGTTGGAGCTTGTTAGTTTCAATGGGATGAATCGGGAAGGAGAACTGAATATGAAGTAGGTTCAGCGGGGAGCCTGCAGCCTTTCAAGTCTTGAAAGCACAGACAATGACTCTCTCTGGCCCAAACAGCTCCTCTGCTCATCAACCTGCTGAGTGCAGTCAATGGAGCAGGAAGACATCTAAAGACAGTCAATAAGCTCTTAGTAGTTGCTTTTCTCTCCCTACCCCCTCCCTTTCAAGTTCTTTCAACATTTCTTAATTTAAGTCTCACATCTCAATTTAACAAAAAATAAAAGCAATACTAAGTTATAATGTTGAGTCTGTGTAATAAACATGCGTTACAGATATCCACACCATCAGCACCATCAGCACCATGTGAACTAACTTGATCAGCCTTACAACATAAATAATTAATTGAGCTAGTAACTCTAACTGTACAGGGAGGTGGGGTGGTACTAGACATTTTGTCCCTCAGCTATCGATGGTCCATAAAGCCTACCATGCCTGGAGCCGCAGGGTTTGACCACCAAGTAGGGCACAGAACAGACCAAGAGAAATTGGAGTGAAAGTTCAGAAAGGGGGAAAATAAGTATCGGGAGGATATTTGATATTGATATGATATTGAAGCCATTCCATAAAAGATTAGACTTTTGCCTTCAAGGAGCTTTTGCTCCAATGCCCACAAGAAAAGGTGTCAGAGGGGAATGTCAAAGCAAGCTCTTCAATCATCTGTGTGTGTTTTTGTTGCCTCAAGAAGGAATGATGTTCATTAAGGATATCTGAACTGTGTTTACTGTCATCACCCAAACGAATCAGAAATTAATTTCCAGTTCCATTTCAAGATTTACACATACTTAAAATATAATATGATGCATTATAATATACTAAAATATACTATATTGTATAATAATATTTACATAATTATAATATATTATAAATCAACTGGATAATTCAGTGAGCTACTCCGCTGTCTTTGCCAAATCAATATGCAGAACGAAATGATCCGCCGTGGCAAACCCTAAAAGGGAAGAGCCTTAAGAAGTTGTTAATATATCCAAATACAATATTTACTATTCATTGTCTCTTTGTTTTACACATTACACAAAGGAGAACATTGTTAAATTCATTCTCCGCATTTGACTCATCGCTGAGAAGGTGCAGGCGGTCGCTGTTAAGCACCCAGGAGCTAATTGGGTTTCAGGGTCTTGCTCAAGGACCCTACAACATGTAGGCAGCAAGGCCTGAGCTCTGATCTTCCAATTGCTGCAGATACAGCTGCTCCATAAAATAATATAATTATGATTATAATTACAAGTCGGGGTTGGGCAGACTGGGGGCATAGTCTGAGGATGAAATCAAAACCAAAGATGACATTACTTAAACTTATCAGGCACTTCTTTATGGCACCTGACATTCAGTGGAAGTGGGATAGTTTTTCTAAAGGAGTACAAGGTCATACCAACTCCCATTCATGTCAATCAAAAATACTACACTGTTTCATGGCCACACACCATTAGACTTTATGAGGTAAAGACATTGGGCGACCTCATATCTGTTGATGTTATCATAGTGTTTCGTCTCCAGCACTCCTGTCTAGCTGTCGAAACTGAAGGCCTTGTAAAGCACTGATTTATTATTTTTTAACTTACAGTAGATAACTTTGAACAATAGAAACACCTGTACAAAATGATGCAATCCAGTACAACAATCTACAAAACTTAGATTGTAGAAAAGATTATATTGTTGCCAATATCGGGCTTCGGATGAGTCATCTATATGGCGTATTTGTCTATCCAGAGTTTGTCTAAGTTTTAGTTTCATTTTCATGTAAGTGTTGAATTTTGTGCTAAATATATTGTAAGCCACCGAATAAACTATTTAATGCAAAAATGTTCATATGTTCGAAGTTTGACCAGCTGGGGTTTGTACAAAATCCATTTCAACATTTGAATCCGTTCTAAAACGAGTGAATTACGTTATGATTTGAGTGTCTGATGAATGCACTCCAGATAAGGGCAACATTACCTGTAAGGAGGCCTGTGAATGATGCTCGGATGTAAAAAGTCATAACAAATCTTCTGTACCAGTTTTCAAAGAGCAACGGAGAGCCTCCTTTTAGCGACTGCTTGCTCTTGAGGTTTCATCCGTTTCTCAGTTGACAGATGCCGAGGGGAGGCTTTCAGACTCATTTACTGCCCACACAGAGTGTGCTCACATGTTTATTCACCCTCAGGGGATCCTCTCTCGCTTGCCCACCCGCTCTTATCTCTGGCTCTACCTTCTTCCACCTACACTCCCACGCTCGCTCCTCTGTCACTGATTTGCAGGTTTTTGCATGCCTGAGTTCACAGCAGCTGTGTCTCAGACCAACAGTAGCCTGTGGTTGGTGGCATAAGAGACAGCTTGAATCAGAGCATTTTCCAGTTCTCTTGCAGAAGCCTCTTTTCCAACTTAGCAATGGCAAAAGAAAACTGCATGCGGAAACACTTTTGTTCCCAGCGACCCTTTTTGGTGATATGTGTGTGAGTATATGGGGAAAAAGGGGTGTCGCCTGCTTCAATGATTATATGTTTGTGTAATATGGAGCTGACATCAAGAATAAACTCCTGGGAGTTTGTGTGGCCACATCCAGAGAAAAAGACCAAGATTAAGTCATCCAATACAGCACCTGGTGTATTCTGGAACATCTGGCTGGATAATATGAAAGAAATTCAAATCAAGTCTAAATGATTTGTTCATGACAAAATCTATATTATATTGACATATAATGTGAAGATTTTTAAGACAGACGTTTAACTGCACGGACGATTTTACAGAAATATATCAAACAGAACTACGGTAATTTCCCATTGGCTAACAAAACAGTCCAATCAATGAGGAAATCAAACTCTATGGTCCCTCAGGCTGACAGGAAATTGAAGAGAGCCGAATGCCCTCATGAATACAAGTTACATGAACAGGCAAAAACAAAGCTGCTGTTCTACTGACATAGCGAAAAATGTTTCCAAGGTTTGCCTCATACAAGCACAAACAAGAGCAGAAATTCACATTGGAGGGTTGAGGAAGTAGAGTGGCTTGGGATTACACCAAAAAGGTTATTACTGTGACAAAGCAAAAGAGTGGGAGGAAAATTGAAGTATAGATCAGTGCTTTCCAGCCCAATGGCACTGGTGAGTGACATCACATCAGGTCAAAAGAGAAAACAGCGGGGTCGAATAGACTCGCTTCACTGCTCAGGCTGCTTTGAGAGTATTGGCAGCAATGACAGTCCCGAATTCCAAATTTGCGAGTCCAAACACCAATAGCGATGCAATATAGCATGAACCTTTATCCAGCCCCGTCCTTTTAACTCAACTCAGCCAACTCATGACTGCTTACTGACCAGGCTTGACTGTCTTCTTCCAGTATCAGCAGATCGGCCCACGGTTACATGTCCATTACATGCCCGTCTAACAGCATCGGTCAACCTTGTTTAGTAACACCGAGGAAACTAACAGAGACAATTATTTGGTTTTGAATGATTGTGGAAATACAGTTGCAGGTTCTGTAACTTTACCACTCACACATCCATCTTTTGCCAATGGAACAATCATGCCGAACAATTTAGGGTTCAGTATCTTGCCCAATGACACTTTGACAGGAACCGTTACGATAAGTTGCCTACTGCTCGGTAACTTCACCTGAGCTACAGGTGCTCACACTCTGTTTTGTTTGACAGAAACTTGTAGCTGAGAAAGTGAAAATAAGCCAATAAAATCTGGTTGCCAGCATAATTCTCTCCTCTGCCCTCAGGCAGATATTATAATCAGCTAATGAGGAGGAAAAAAATGTGCTTTTTCAAGTCATTCATTCCTTCTGTTATTTGGCTGCTAAATGCACAGAATACTAATTTTAAATTACTCTTATTTTTTGGTAGACCTTGTTCATTAAGTATTTATTTTATTAACTAATTTATGAGATATGTTGTTTTTATTTATTGCTTTTAATAATTGTAACTTGTCCCTTGTTCTCTCTTATGCCTCATAGCTGTGACTTCTGAAATAATAGCTCCTCAAACTTCCTCCGGGTAAAGTCATGTGAGAAATGTTACACATCAGGCCATCTGAAGATTAGAGAAGTGGAGATTCACGGCGCAGCATGAAACATTAGCTATTCTATCGGCTAAGTTCCCCCATGAGATTGAGTTTTGTCGGTTGCTTTTGGTTGATTATACAGAACTCTTCTAATGCAGAATTTGCTTCTGTCTCATAAATGGAATCTGTGTACACAGTACAGCAATTAAGCTGAGATGAATTAATCACGTGACTGTAATCAACTCTGCTCTGCCAGACTGTTGGCAATGTGTTTCTGCATATAATAAAAGATGTCGGCATGCACATTTGTGTGTGTGTGTGTGTATATTCAGTCACAACACAAGACTGTGCTCCTCATGAAAGAACGGTAACTTCATGTTTTTAATCAGTAACAGATCAAATCAGATTCTCATTCATCACATCAAAGGGAACAGCAACTGGCAGCAAATGGCCCCTTTTTTTCTTCCAGTAGCTTCCTTCAGTTCAACTGAAAGAAAACTCTAGGTTTTAAATAAAATACATAATAAGCCATTTTGAGAGTTGACGTCACAATGTGGAGTGCCACTCTCTTGAAACTGGGTCCATTATTGATGCCTTTGTTCCTTTGATGTTTCATAATAGTAATGTCACTTGAGACATTACTATTATGATTCCGATCACAATAACCTCTATCTTGGATACTGTTGTGTGTTGGCCAAGGTTTGCGCTTTCTGAGTACTTTTTCTAGTTTACCTGTGATGTATGTGTGACAGAATTTATTATCTTTGGTTCTGGATTGTGGACAGGGAATAATACTCATAATAGAGACAACAATGTGGTTTCTAGGAAAATGTGACTGACACCTAGTCCCTATTTTCCTATATTTTAGATACCTAAATATAAATTATTTGGAAACTGCTAAATAATCAGAAATGATGATGAATGTGACGATGAGAACGAAAAAGTTGTAGGCCTTAAGTCAAACATCAATCCAGACATAACTTTCTTTCAATCCTGTGTGGTCCTCCTGTTTATCTAGTTCACTGAGTCCCTGAAGAATTTCCGAGAGAGATAGAGAATGAGATATGTTGTGGTAGCAGCAGAACAGCATTTTGATCAACTGCCATGCCTTCAACAGGACTAAGTATGCTTGATTGTTCTGCCAGAGGGTCCGACTACTGCTTTGGCCTATTTCAGATACAAATCAATAATGTCACAGATAGTCTCTTTGCAGTGAGTGTGTATATGTGTGAGTAAGGCAGAGTGAGTTTGTGCCCTAAAAAAAAGGAGCAAAATCCAATATCATCAAATTCATCCACAATAAACTTCATCCTGTCATCCAGTGTTTTAACATTTGGACTCAATGTAGGGGAAGAAGAATTGCAGAGGAAAAAAACACTTGAGTGACTGAAAAAATTTCAACTAATACTGGGATTAAATACAATAAAGGAACTGCTAAGCTAGAAATCCTCTAGATAGCTGCTAGCACGCACACTGAGAGCAGGCAGCCATCACTCAGACATCGATAAAACTGATTATAGGAAAGAGGAACAGCAGAAGTGGGTCAGCCATGGTAGGGACGGAACAAGATACTTCAAGATACAGACAGAAAGCACAGCAGCTCATGTGAATATGAGTGTGTGAGCATTGTAATTTGAGAAAGGATCTCTTTGGAAGTCGGTTTAGACCAATGTGGAGTAAATGTTATTTATATCTCACAGACACAGCGCCGGTAATCACATCCATTTTGTTTGTTATTAAACTCTTAACACTGTTTCAGGCCTTTCTTTCAAAACAACATTGTCACATGCTGCGAATGATGAAATACCATCTTCTTCAGGCTACAGAAATGTAAACAGCAGATGACTAAACAAACACTGAGGAGGACTCATACCAGTTCTTGCTCACAGTTTCAGTCACAACTTGAAAGTGCCTTGATACATTTATAAAGTTGTTTGTCCGTTCTGCAGCCTACCATTGCTAATTTGTTGCCATGGAACTGCGAGAGATGAGCCATTGATAAGAATTAACATGGAACTAGAATTCTGAACGTTCTAAAATTCTCCACAAACTCCATTGCAGACATCACAACAAATAAAGAAGACCCCACTCTGAATTCTGGTACAGCTTTACTTATTAAACTGTTAATAATCATCAGAAAATAATCAGAAAGTCATATCTACAGATCAAATGGACGCGGAGAAGCAGCATGACAAATTTTACATTGGCCTGGTTAATCTTCCACGTTCAAAAATACATATTGTGTTTACTTCCTAAGACAACAAGGCTGAGCATTGTGCAACACTGATTTGAAAGATTTTCTTTTTTTAAAAAAGAGGTATAAAAATGTTTTGTTTCATTTTCTATTGAAGGAATCAAAATGATAGAATACAGTTAGTCCTTACATTAACTTTTCCCTTCATTATTTCCAGCTAAATTTAACACAAATTTGAGAACCCTTCTTGAGAACAATAATTTATTTTCATTCACCGTAAGGAGGAAAAAAGACAAAATAAATAAAGCAAAATTAATTTTAAAACAGATGAATGAACTAAAACGAGAGCATCATGAAGGATTTTTATTTAAATTTCTCTGAAGGTAAAAAAAAAAGAAATGAAAGAAAAGGTAAACACTAGATTAGATTAGATTGCAACTGCAATTTATTCCAGGTTATTTGGTGCACAATGAGAAAAGTTCTATGAAAACAGCTGGTACCTGCTCTTTAATCCAATCATTTGATCGTGTTTGACATCCCTCTGATATGCCTCTCCATACACAGCCAGTGCAGGATGATCAACTGCTTCTAGGGGCTTTCAATATACTCAAATGAAAAAGGTACAAAGATAGGATACTTAAAGTCAAGCACATTGAGTTTGGTGAATATATGCAAACTCTATATCTAATGCAATGAGGACATTTCAAATAAGTTTTTACAGGGTCAATATCAGAATGTTAAAGGCTCAGTCATTCACAAGAGAAGACGAGGCAAGCTTCACTACCGACTATTTGGCGGTACAAGGTTTATACCTGTGTGAAATTGTTATACTGTGTGAAATGGTCCCTGTTGGGCCCTCTTCTACTAACACAGACAGTAAGGACTTTTTTTTCTTCTGAAACTGGCACTTAAAGGCTTTCTTGATTAATGAGAAGAGAAGCAGAAAAACTGGTGGAGAGGAAGAAAAGGGAGAAGACAAGTGTATCATTAGCAAGGGTCCACAACATAATCTCTCATATAAATCCTTCCGATCACTTGATTTGCACAGTTTGCAATAAATTAATGTAAAATTACATTTAAATTGACAAAAGTTTCAATAAAATGTCAACAGTGCTGCTCGACTTCATGGCATCAATACAACACTGCCCTCCAATGGATATATTCATTACTTACAGTACATTTCAACGTTGCGGCAAAAAATGAGGCACTATTCAAAAAAAGTCCAAATTGAACATCTGGAAACGTCATTACAACAGGAAATGGTTTAATTTGCCATGACTGGGCAGACATACAAAAGTTAGGGCTGGAAAATCCACTGGAACAAAAGCTATTTGAGGGCTACTCTGCAAATCAGTGAATAAAATATATTTTCTTTAAAATAACTCAACTTTTCAGTGAATTATAGAGGCAACACAGAGCTCATCTTTTCTCTTGTTAGGTCAGTATTTTAAAACTGGGTCTCCATAATGGGTCAGGCTGCGCTTCAATTGAGGTCCTCTGCTGGGTAAAATCATTATATACGATTGGTCAGCAAAATCAATAGGTATTAATCCCAGGCAGAGTGTCATCTGGTCTCATTCTCAGTAGTTATTTCCCATTAAAAGGAGATGGATCTAAAGAAATGGACTTTCTGGAGATGTGTGAAGAGATGTATGAAGACACAATTTACATGACATGGCAAGCGGCATTGGACAGTTACACTAAACTGACTGGATATTCATCAAGACAATCTAATAAAAGGAAATTAGTGAATACAGCTGCTTAACCGCTAAGACTTGTCTGTGTGTAAGAAAAAAAGGAAGCAACAGAAAGACACCAATCTGAAGAAGAAATTATTCATGTCTTCCGTCCTTTTTCTTCACATGCAAATATCAAACAGCTACACTCAGAAAGAGGAGTACCAAACCAATTGTCCCATGTTTCAAGGGCATTTTCGTCAATTGTACAGATTACAGGGCAGCAGCAACTGAAACATGCAGAAATTGATTTGTCAAACTTTGTGAATAATGTTATCAAGCATCAAGACATGCAAAACTAATGAGTTAAACCTGTGAACCATTTTCACATGCTCATACTTGCTCATGCAATTTCTACAGAGGCACAGAGATGATTTAGATCAAATAGATTTTAAAAAAAGGTTCAAAACATAATCAGATGATAAAAGTGGGAAAAAATGGTGACAGTAACAAAAAACAATCAGTTCACGTAGACTGATCTCAATTACTCCAATGTTAAACTTCTTTATTTCAACTTCTACTAACATTTCGGATTCTGGAGCCTTTTTCCGAGCAATAACAGAGTAAGTTTGCTTAACAGTTGGCTCATGATGTCACGAGGTGAGGTTGAGATGATCAAAGATTATGTATGCTAAATGGAAAGTAATAGATACACAGGAAGGGCTGTGTTGTTGATTCCAGTAGGTGTGTCCTGAGGTCACCAAGGTCCCTGGTGTGTAGGTATGTTCACAATTCAGAATGTTTGTGTTTATGTAGTTTGAAGTCTGTTCAGAGAAAACATTTGAAGGTGAAGGTATCATTCAGTCCAGCAGGTGTCATGGTGTTGGCTTTGGAGATCCAGTCCATCTCTCTCTGAGTGAGTAATTAGGGTAAGTTACCTCCCCTTGGTTGGGACATCATATGTTGCGGTCCAATGAAGTATGAACCAACGATAATTTGCCACAGACAGGCTTGAAACTCATTTTTTCTTTGTTCTTAAGTCTGATCCAGTTTCATGTGCTTAGCTTATATACACAAAGTATATTGACATTAGGGTGGTGGGGGTGTCACTGCATGTGTGTACACTGAGATGGTACGTAACTGCATTCACCTCTTCACCTCTGCTTGGCCTCTGGTTATTTACAGGTAGGGTGAGCTCAGGAGTGCATTATGCATTGTTTCACCTGAAATCATTTACAGATGTCTACTTTTACTATTCTCTTTGCACTGATACATGGAAACAAGTGGTACTGTTTGCAAAGTTTTGCGGTATAGATGATAAAAAGCATAAACAGAATATGCAGCACATGGATTAGAGTTCAAAATTTTATGATTACCCCTGTCAGAGACTACAGCTGAGGAGTTTGGTTTGTTAGTCTGTTCGCAGGATTAGACAAAATCTAATTCACAGTTTTAATGAAACCTGAGGGGAGGGTTGGCCATCTGCAGCAAAGAACCGAATCATTTCAGACAGAAGATTGGATCCGGGATTTCTTTCAATCTCTTTAATTGCAGGATAAGGGCGCTTTTCACCATTTCAATCTACTTCACATGAACTACTTATCTAATTTTGATTTTTATAAAACCTGGTAGAGGGGGTTGATTATGTTGGGAGGATGGACCTGTTACATTTTTGAGGGGGTCAGAACTCAGGATCCCCCCCACTTTCTAATCATTGCAAGAAAAGGCTTTTTTTTTTATTGTTTCTGTTTGTAGCACTTAAACTACTGATGGATTGCCATGAAGTTGCGAGGAGGACAGGAATCATTGAATTTTGGGTTAGATCCGTCCCTATTTTAGATCTGAATGGTGTTCCTCTGTATCATTTGCTTAAGCCATTGACATGCATACCATTTTGATGGTACTCATGTCTTGACTGTTGTGCCTTTCGGGGATGTATGTTACTTAGTACTTTCAAGTTTTACACATTCTGTGCTACGTTCAAATCATTATCATAATTTTAATCATCAGATTTATTTATTTTTTATCGTTTGTTTGTTGTTTTATGTTATATCCTCAATGTAGTTTATTTATTAAAAGTAGTAGTTTTAATATCATTATTATAATATGTTTTGTATCAGCCCCTATTGATCCACTAGCATGTTCAATAAAAAAATAAGCATAGTGAGCTAAAAACAAACTGCTCTGTAGCTGTACTTGACCATTCAGTAAAGACTTTTGGAAAGCGGTGCCCCCACATTAAGGACTTTTCAGGGTAATATAATGTCCCTGGAAAATAATTTAGATTCTGGTCCCTTCAGTGGGAATGCACTCCTGTAGTTTCTCCATAGCTTCAGACCCTGTGGAAAGTTTCTGCAGTGGAAACACAGCTACAGGTGATTAGAGTACTACATTTCAGGCCAGATGACTTGGGAAACACTGACAGTGGTCTTTTCCAAATAAAACACACATGTAGGCAGGACTAGAACCCTTATGTGGCTCATGGATAATCAAAATCATGTTCTGTGGAGTTTAATATGAAGTTAATGCAGCAAACTGTAGGAAAATGAAATATGCATGTGCCGTTACAACAGTTCAAAAAAGCAAGACGTTAGAAAATGGATGGATGAAAGTTAAGGTTGGTTTGGCACATGCACCTTTAGCATTCCTTTGCGATGCTCTCAAGGCATTTTTTACTTTGATCTTGTCAGTGACGACTGGTAAAGATTATATCAAAACCATATTAACAAAAAAGAAGCAACAGAGCTACCTAGGTGTTTGATAAGAGGGAAAAATAAAACTGCGTATAGCCTGTCGCTGACTTGAAAATGCTATTTTCATGGCTACAATGCAGCAAAGCAGGTTTTAATGCTTCATATCTGCTCTGATGCTGCTCTACATATTTTTCCTTTGCAGTAACCAAGCTGCAATTGCCCTGCAATAATCAGTGAAATAAACCTCCTTTCTCAGTCCACTCTTATCTCTTTTGGTGATGGCTATAGTTGGTGATGTCATAGCAGGTCAAACTGGGTCACTGGACTCATTCACAGGAAAAGTGAAACCTTGTTTAAAGTAAAGCACTTTCCACAGTTCCAAGGAAAGTAATATGTCTTTGATTTAAGCTGATAATGTAAAGCCATTCTTTTAAATATTATTCAATGTACAATTAGCAACATAAACTTAGAAACATGTGCTAATGATTCATCTACAGAGAATATGTTTAGTTTTTAATTTTAAGATGTTACCACACACCTCACTCATCTTTCCCTGATTAAAGTGCTCAATCCACTAAATTTTATAGATAGTCTCGCTCAATATGACAAAGATATGAGACCCTGTGCATTAGCTCTAAGCTGGTTTCTCACCCTCGAGAAACCATAAGGCGATGACCAAGATATCTCTATCCTTGTTTGACCAAACAGGTTTCAGGTGGTCATTATATTCAACAACAATAAGCATGAACAAAATGATTAACTGGTGGTGCTCAGCTTGCCTCCAGACTCCTAACCAATATAAAAAATGTTGAGGAGAAGTAGTTAATTACTTGTGTTGTTACTTCCTGCATGAAATAAACAAATGAGGGCCTGGGGAGCTAGTTTTAATATGTTTCCCCTCATGGAAAAATATTCCCTAACGGCAGTGTTCTCCGTCAGAAGGATTATAACCCTGACTTGGCCAAATTAATCACATTTCAATTCAACTGAGCATGTGGGATTTATTGGACTAACAAGTCAGAGGAACGAGGAGCCCACACAATATTAGACTGGTGGTGTAAGTGGTGGATCAGAATATACAATTAAAATGCTGTTTTGGTTTCACTGCAATCTTTAGTTTTTTTTATGTAAATAGGCTTTGGATTTGATTTAAAGAAAAGACATTTGATGACAGTTGCTCATGTAGGCGGCACAATTGCGCAGTGGTTTGCGCTGCTGACTCACAACAAGAAGGTAGCAGGTACAAGTCCACCTCTGCTGGCATTTCTGTGTGGAGTTTGTTTGTTCTCCCTGTGTCTGCATGGGTTCTTTCCGGTTTCCTCCCACAGTCCAAAAACATGCAAAATAGAGGAATTGGTGACACTAAAATTGGCCGTGTGAGTGGTTGTATTTCCCTTTGTGTCTGCCCTGTGAAGAACTGGCAGCATGTCCAGGGTTTACCCCACCGCTTGCCTGATGTCAGCTGGGATAGGCTCCAGCCCCCTGCAACCCTGAACAGGATAAGCAGTTGATAATGAATAAATGAAGTAATTATTGAGTTTATTACATTGAGTCAACTAGGAGGGTTGGCAAGTAGTACCAGGTTCAGCTAAATTAGCATTTTGCCAAAACAATGAATCGTAAAAATACAAAAAAAAAAAACAAACATAAGAAATAAGATGTTGCTTTAGAATTAGAATAATATTTTTGAGAACACTGGTATTAAAATTCTAGTCAGGATAAAACCAATTTTAAGCCTGGAGGTGAGCCAGCTTCAACTGTGCTTTGGTTCCTGGCAGAGAGCAAACTGCTTGTGTACACATTAGGCTGTCGCACCAAATGACTAATGAGCCCCCCCTCCTCCATAAATAAACAATGAACACAAAAAGGAAGAGCGGCAAATCTGGTGGATCCAAAGATCTTACAGTTACCACTTCCATGTGCTATGTCCAAAGGTGTGAGTGACCTATACAAAACTAAGCCCAGATAAATGAAAAGTGAGTCCAGGAGCCTTATTGAGAGTAGTTGCAGATATTCCAGAGACTGACTGGTCATCAGATGAGAAGGAAATTCTAAATCTTACTTTTTTTTGTCAACCTTTCGGTGGATTTATATTTATGATTTCACAAGTCACACTGCACATACAATATACAATATATACACAAATACACAACTAGGGTTGTAACTTCATAATAGTGAAGTGTTACAGCTGATTACTATATATGTTTTATAATAATATAAATGTAAATCATAACATCCAAGAGCTCATGGCATCCTCATCAAATTTACCCCGACTAATGAGTGAGTATGAGAACCTGTCACAACGAACTACGATGTATCTGGCTGTGAAGGCTACATCTGCACCAGAGAGTGGCAGAAGTTGGAAGCCTCGTCCAGCAACTTGTAGATATGTGTGGACATCTTTTTACACACACATGTATAGACTCATATAAATTAATACAAATAATTCTTGACTTCATAAAACATAGACATCGTTCATTTTGCATCTGTGGAATGTAAATTATTTATGTTTGTAAATGTGCATGTAGTTTAGTTTTGTAATTCAAATTATCTTAAATTAAGTTGTATTTACTTAATGTGTTTTACCGGTGCTATTACTATTGAGCTTCCTTCTAGAAGAGGGAAGGCTGCATCTATTCAGGAGTAAGTAGTGCTCATGTTAATATAAGACAGGTGACTTTCATAGACATCCATCTCTGCTGCTGCAGACAAGTACTGCAGAGGGTTGACAGATGATAAGGCTGATGGATCAATATGTGGTGCAACCATTACTACAGACATGAAGGACCTGTCAGCTTCCCCCACTGGGATGATGTTCATCATCTTTCACCTAAGTGAGAGTGAGAACAGGCTGCACAGAGCTGATACGCAGCATGAATTGAACAATGTATTGATTTCATTTCACCAACCCATTGATTTTTAAAGGGTTTTGCGAACACCATGGGTCATGTAGGGAGGTTTTGTTGATAAGAATGCCACTGTGTGTCCGTGCACAAGCATAAAGTAAAGTAGACATTTTTTTTTATAGCTGGACAAAGTGCAAAACGTTATTGTGATCTGCTGTAATACTTCAGTTCTATTATAGAAGAGATCGGATAGAAAACAATCAGATTACAATTATTAGAAAAGTAGCAATAAAAAATGGGATATGACAACATAGATGTTTTTTAAAGTATCCATCTCAGTCTCTGTAAGTTGATTCTGACAGAGGGAGCAAAAGGATCAAAAAACAAAGAACGTGAAATTCGATTTTGACAAAAATCTCAAGTAGGAGGTAGATGTGAGGAATCTTTGTACGGTACCGTTTTTCTCAGTTTTCTGTTAACAACCTGAACCTGAACTCAAACAGATGGTTAAGGCTCTAGAAGTCAGGAAGCACAATCTGCTTCCAAGGCACCCATTTAGATCTAGAGGTGTAGGTTTAACAGCTTGTTTTTTTCCAAGGTCTTGTGTTTAATAGACAAACAGCTTGTGTTTGTTTATTACAAGGGACAACAATTTGAGCATGTTCTCTGGGACTCTGACCACACTCTGGTAAATTCTTTTTGTTGTAACTCTAGTGATGGCATTAAGCTTTTGAGAAACCCAATTGTACAATATCAATCACAGCAGGTACAAAGAGAGACTTGGCACTGAGATCAAATATTTGTTTAAGCAAAAACGGCCAGATCCTTGAGCAGAGCGTGGGAGAGGACTCTGCATTTATGCTCAAATGTTGGATAGTGACTCTTCTGCTGTCAGACTATTATCCAATCACCACTGCGCTGCTTTCCTCCCTGTCCCCAGAAAGAGAACAAAATCCCCAACAAGTAAATACACCATGTGCACTGTACAGATATTATGTCAGAGTGTAGATTTATTATTAAGAAGTCTTACGTATCTCCACTCTATCGCTCTACATTGATGAATTTGATGCACTAGTACACCTCCAACAATGTGGTGCTGTTTGATCCCGCAGAATTTACATTGCACTGAGATCATGATGAGCCTCCAACTACACCACATGCACAAAAGGCCTTACCTGGTTGTAAAAAGATGGTTCACTTTCGCTGGATAGTTTTTAGAATATATATGAAAGTCATTCATACAGTTACGATATTACATAAGTACCTTTTTTGCTTTGAATGGCTTCTATGCATTCCAGGACTGGAATGTGCAGATTTAATTTCCCTCAAAAGTGATTAGGTCATCAGAGATAAAGTAAGGGTTATAACATATTCAACCATTAATTTAATCCCAATTATTAACCTTGTGGTCAAACCCATCTATGCTATCACTGGGCTAAAGAGACACGGACAGAAATATAATAGGATTTAAAACTTAAAGTTTGTCATGTGTGTATGGATTAAGAGGCATCCAGTAAAGCGTTTGCAGATAAAAACCAGCAGAACACTCATTGTCTCACTTTCCTCTTTGCTGTCTACTAAAAATGTTAAAGTCCTTCTCTTGAGTCAAAGTTTTTTTATCTGTTCTGGGCTAATGTAGAAACACGACAGTAGCACCATTAAAATTTGGTCCCATTTCACCTTGAAAGGAGTATATTGCCCTAATAGAACATATTTAAGAAACGCTGCATAGCTCTTTATTATTACCTAAATGTTCATTTATGTAATAATAAATTTAAAAAAAAATAAGTTGTTGTTATTTTTAAACTTAGTAACACAAAATTTCCTTGTTTTAATTGCAAATCCAAAACGTATTAATACAAAAATACAACTGTATTCTATCTTTTCTAACTTCATTTATATCAGTTTCTTTGAAAAAAAAATTCAGAAATCTAGAAATGTTATACAAAGAATTGGATTTGTAAAATTAATTGAAACTTACCTTTTTAAGAACAAAAAATACAACAAAAAAATACAAGTTGAAAATTAGCACCTCGGGACTTCATGAGTTTAAAGTGAATAACAAAAAAGCTGTGCAATGAACATTCCACAGCATTTAAATAGTTTGTGACGGTTATTGTGACAAACCCCTCCAGAGAAATAAAAGACTCATCCTAAGCCACTGAAGGAACAACAATTCCTAGTTTCAACTGATAAGACTTTAATAAACATAATTATATGTATCTTATATTTAATTCCTGCAAATATTAAACTACATTTCTGATCCTGAATTCACCAAAGTCCCTCACATTAAAAGAGATTGAATAGACAGAAATAATGTCTCGCTGACAGCTTACCAGCAACAAAGAACTAGGGAGTGACGATTTTGTGAAATGTGAGCTGTGCAGGGAACAGAGCAGTCGACTGTAGCACATTCAAACCCTTTTCTCTCTGGGCCACAAAGCCACAGGACCAGGAGGGCATGATGTTAAATACTGTTGCCAAATCAAAAACTTCAGGATAGCCTCTACAAGGAAGCAATATTTTAGTTGACCCTTTAATGAGATTGGGATCTGTACTTTCAAAATAGATAAAAACAAATGTATAGGCTGAATTTGTCACTGTTTCTTTCAGGAAAAAGTCTGGTGGTCCAAACCCCTCTATGGACATTTTAATATGGTGATCTAGGCGCTCCAAGTTGGACATCATTTCAACCGAGAGAGAGCTTCCATAAGCTCTCCAATCATTACAGACCATCAGGAAAACAACTGGGCTGTTCACTGTCTACTGTAAGGACGTAGACAGACCAGAGAAAGAGAGAAGGAAAATTGATAAAGGGAATAAGTGGATACTTTGCCATAAGGGGTCATGGGAGCTGTAACATTTTAAGAAATGAAGGACCTAGATTCAAGCAATCAGGAGAGCAAGGACAAAAGAGGCCTCAATTTCACAAGGGACTGGCTCTGAGTCTCTACAGCATCAACTGTGTTACACAGGCAGTTGGGTCTTCAGAGAAGAGCAGAAAAGCACCAGTACACAGCACTTTCGAAAAACAAATTAAGCTCCTACCCTGCAATAAAAACATTGTCACTTGTGCCTCTCCAGCTAGATGTTAATCTTTACTTTATAACTTGATGAATTTAAAAAAAACAGGTTTCTCAAGAAATGAAAAGTTGTTTCCTAAGAAATATGAAATGTGGGAATCTCAATTTGGTTGGTTTCTATGTTGAACCTCGATCATTAAACTCACAGCCAGTATTTTTATATTGATAGTCTTGTGTCACACCATCCAAGACACATCTGGCGAAATCCTTTTTTAAGATGTTTTCGAGAAAAGACTGACTTTCACTAAATGTCACCCTAGAGCACCAGGTTGTATCTCACGATGTTGAAGAATGAGTGATTCACAGTCCACTTCTGTTATCAAATCCAGCCCAAATATGAGATAACTCTGGACCCAGGTCTCAGCTGTACACAAACTTTAATCAAAATACAATCTGAAGTTTTGAGTTATCCTACAAACGTATATAGACCAACATAATGCTGACATAGAAAGGTCACAGGGGCGGCTTTTTGCAGATTACTGCAGGGATTACTTAAGTTCCACAGCTGTCTCCGCATTATTGCAAAGAAACCACACAACTAAGAGGCTTTCAGACCAAAACATTACTGTAGGATCTACGGTCCATGACTAAATCCTAGAGGTAGGCCTACATTCCATCTCATTCGCTGCTGAGGATTACATACGTGTTCTTAAAAACAGGACATTAATGATTACAGAGTTTAAGATTAGGGAGAAAAAAAGTATAAAGTCAGAAATGATTTGTTAAATGATCAACATAAAAGACTTACTTTTGTTTTAATTTAGTCTGAGACAGCTAGATATTACACTAGAGAGACCTCAGCTTCTTGCTAACAGCACTTACAACCACCACAGACTGGGTCTCTTGATTAAAGTTACACTGTCATTTATTGAGAATAGACTTCTAACTATAGTATAAACAGGGTGAATACTATTTGCTTATAACAAATGTCATTTGTTTTCATAATATACATGCTGCTGTAACCCTGCAATTTCCCAGTTGTGGGACTAATAAAGGTTTATCTTATCTTATCTTATCTTAATAAAAGACAGGTAGTATCAAATTTTGTGAGCAATAGCAGGGGCTAACTTTGTCTGAGGTGGGTTTCTATCTTAATCAGCACCTGGGGCAGTCACTGACATCAGAGCATGTTTTACACATATGTTCACACACACAGCATCAACACACCACAATGCACACACTTTTCCTCCAGTGCTGGGCAGATGGCTGAGACAGAAAGTTGTGAGAGCAGTCTAAGCTGCTCAAAGCCTGTCTAACTGACTGTCTGCCTCCCAGTCAGCACCCAGCTTCAGAACAGACACTTATGAGAGCCAGCTCCAGTGGTTTCCCCCTTCAATCATGTTGCACAAACTAGTGAAATGTTTGAGTTTTGTACCGAAAGAAGTTGTCAGCCAACAGTCTCCTCCCGCCAGAGGATGAATGAACACTCTCAGAGTTTTACACTTTGAAATGAGGCATCGTACCTGATGTGCCATTTGTTAATGTTAGCCATTTGTTAGGGAAGACACATCTGGAATCAATACTTCAGATGAAGGTTAGGAAGAACATCAAGATGATTTAATTTGGTGCTTAATATACATTATTCATCACTCTTTTTTACATTTTATGTCTCCATGACTATAACTAATGGAGAATCTGTGGCACAGACCGTAACAATACAGTTTATTTAAAGCAGATTTGATCTTTTTTTCAATGTAAAAAGTAACAAGGGGCTACATGTTAAGTACAGTACAAATTATTATTTGTACTGACTAAATATTGAGTGATGAACCCTAATAGAATTTCCGTATTCCTCACTTTTTTCATGATTCTTAGTTAGATAGCAAATCGGAGTGTGAATGAAACTACAATCTGTTTCTCATCTTTCATCATGATGATGATGATCTTTTCAGCTATTCTCATTCAGTGTGTTGTTGTTGTGTCTGTGTTTGTGTGGAAGCTATGATCAAACAGGAAAAGCATGCAGGTTTTGGTCAATTTGAAACTAAGTAGGTGTATTTAAGTGTGAAATAGAGCATGAGAGCTGTCTCGTGTGAATCCTGGATCTAACTCAGTATGCACTAATGTGCACTAGCTACCTTTATAATAGATCATCATCAATCAGTTGACACACACACACACACACACACACACACACACACGCACTGGTTAGAATTTATGTGGGTAAAAGGATAGTTGCTAAGATTTAAAAAAAGAAGACGAACATCTGGGTCCATTGCCCCAGCAACTAGCACAAGGTACAGCTAATTAAGTTGAAACATATTTTTAGTACTGAGTGTTAGACTAATGAATGATCTATGAATACTTTAGTAGTGATTTTTCAAACAATGTAAAACATACAGTAGAATCAGCTTAATTTTTTTTTTTGGTGATATGCAGTAAACGATTTGCAAGGAATGAGGGAGGATCCCTTGGCCCGTGTTAGCAAAAGGACCAAAAGTCATGCAAGTCCTGCAACCTGCCATCCATCATTTGCTTTTAGCATCTAATATAGAATTGTAATTAAACATGTGTAAGATCTTGCCTCAAATGTCCTGACAGAGTTTCAATACAGAGTGGAATGCACATCGATTTGAACAATTGTTCATTAGAGCCATCATGTATATTAAAAAATACAATTTCACACCTACCAGTCACTCAGACACCAGTGTTTTTTTAAGCAATGACAAATACAAATAAAAATAGATTTAACTTATGCGTAAGAATAAATTTAGTGGCAATGCTGCAGCTGCAATGAGGATTTAAAAGGGAAGATCAATGATTGTTCAAAAGCTTTTTTTTCAATATGAGCACTTGATCTGACGCACTGCAGACAGCTAGCACCAAAGTAAATATTTTACCTGATCAAGTTAATTAGCCGAATGTAGAGATCAGTATTCTGATCAGTTATAAGGGGATTACAACCGTATTTTTAATTTTTGTCATTTCCCTTACTGTTCTTAGATTTTCAAGGTAAGATCATCAGGTCAGATGTAATGTTTTGCTCACAAATATAATTATCTATAGAAAGGTGGGAATCCAGTTTGTCATAAATGTCTGTTTGGAAGTTATAGGAGGTTCATAGAGGTACTCATCTTGTTTACACTGAAAGATTTAGATCATAAGCCTAAATCTTACAGCATTCCAAGTGAAGCTATAGCCATTGTACGTCCAAACTGATAAAAATGTGAATCCATGCCTGGCCATTTTTTCTGATAGTTACATTTACTGGTGTCAATTAAAATGAAAACACATCCCAAATGCTGTAAGTCTGTTTTGTACTTATTCATTATTAAGATCTCTGATAAAATGCCTACAATTGTTGATGCCCTCAAGTGTATGACATAACTTGAACTGTAGGGATAAATCTCGGTTAGATACATGTTAAGAAGAAACCACAAAAAAAAGATAAAAACACCTTTTTTTTTTTTTTTGTAACATTGTTTTACAAAATTATTAACACAGTAAATAAACGAAAACGGAATCAGCTGAAGCCCAAGGCTTATTTTTGTCTATCCGATACCATCCAAAGAATAACCCAAAACATCAACACAGAGGGAAAAGCTTACTGCTAAAGATCTTGATCGATTGCTCCTGAATATTGATGGTCACTCAGTAACTCATTTTTCTCAACAAAATCATCAAGAATAGTTTTTCAAGTGTTTTAGAAAGTTGTGGTAGCATAGACAAGAATCCATGATTTGATAAAAAATTATTTTTGCCATTTTTATGGACTGGAACCAGTTTAGCCATTTTCATTTTATCAGGAAAAGTACCTGTTTTGTTACAAATATCAGTAAATGGTTCAAGAACACAGTCGATTACTTCTTTTACGAGTGATATATCAATAGTATTACGTCCCATAGATTTATTTTTCTTTAACTTTCTCACCACTTTTAAAACATCACTCTCACAAACTCCAACAAGAAACATTGAATTGGTGTGGTTAAAAGCAAAATCAAAATGATAATTTTCATCAATGAGAAGATTGGTTTCTTTTGCCAATCGTTGCCTATATTGAAAAAGAAATCATTAAACTCATTAACTGTGTACATTTCCTCCTTGTCCTTTGCTCGATGTTTAAAAAATTCCCTATATAGTTTATTTTTCTTTTTACAATCTTTTTCCAAGCCCTTTGTAAATCATAATTTTCCTCTCTTTTTGTAATTGTGTGCAATTTCTTTCAATGGACAATATTTGTCAGAAAACGTATCTAAAAATGCATCATATACGTCATTAGTATCCTCCACAAAAACTTTCTGCCAATTATTATTCATTTGTTCTTCTTTAAAAGCTCAAATCAGTTCAGGAGATTTCATTCTAACCAAGTTATGAGTTTGTCCAGCAGTCTTTCATGTTAACTCATTGTTCATTATAAAACTCTTACAACTTTATTTTAAGTAAAGGGTAAGGTGTTACTCTGATGTAAGTATTATTGTCTCTGGTTTCATAGTACCAAAGCGATAGATGAAATCTGTATTTCAGCTCAGTGATTTCCGATTTATAGGCAGGATCAGCCTTAGAGGTCACATGCTTGAAATTTAAATGTATAAAGACTAATTGGTACCTGTCACCATAGGGAAATACAATTGTATATGTTTATCTGTTTGTGGCCTTCATGTGCTCTTCATAAAATAAATTAAAAGAAAAATTGAAAGAAAATGTTTAATTTTAACAGCAGCACACGGTAGCATTGAAGGTCTCAGTAACAGGGACATTTTGGCTTCTTTAAAAGCCAAAAGGATAAACATAGTCACATAGTCCCCTAAAAAAAGCCTGTTGGCATTGGGCCAAAAAAAGAAGGCACTTCATATTACAACTGGACTGACCTTCACTCATTCAAAACTGAAACCACCACAACGTCATCACATTTTTTAGATGGACCATGCCTCCTGTCCACACTATCACATCTGTACCCTCCATCTTCACACATCAAATCAGAGGACTTGCAATTTCTGGTCAGTTTTAGAGGCCTAAATTGACAGCCTCATATAAGTGCTCTAAAGGCCACATGTAGTCAGTGTTACCATAAACTTGTCAGAAATTCTTCATGTCAACATTAGTCATGATTACATTAACAGGAGTACTTTAACAAAGCCAAAATAATCTAGTTAGGTCTAGTTACGATGGATTTTCATCATTTAAGATCAGCATTTTGATCATTGGATACAGTCAGCATAAAGACTGAAATACAACATTGACCACTGCCAACAGGAATGCTATTCTAAAAGCCATTGTAATGTAAAATAAAATAATGAGGAGGAACATCTTGGGCCTATTTCTGTAAATAATCTGGGAAAATGTGTTTTGCTGAAACAATCAAAACAAAAAAACACACATGGCAGTGGCAGCCTCCACCACACTTTTCAACACACTCGCCATGAGCTTTCATTCAAATGAAGCATTATAGGCAAGTTTGGGGCTCACACTTTGGCTTTCGCTTGTTTCCTTTTATGAAGCATTCAAAAATAAATGACATAGTATTATGTAGGTGACATCTGGGGCTAAAAGAAGAGAGAGGGGATTGAGAGACAACATAACAAGAGAGAGGGAAAGGTAATACCTAATATTGAACTGCATCATGTATTTCTGAGTAGGGAGAATTAGAAATGGGCAGACGTAACTTCAGCATACACAAATGCATGTTGGGAAATGATCACATGATTCGAGTCAAGAAAACATTTTAGAGAATTGATGACATTGTTGGTCAGACTAAAGCTAATGAAAAACAGTATGGACACTTTTTATGGAACAGCATGAGTACTTGATGAATTACGGCATTAGCATGTCAGTAAACTGTCAGAGAATCATAATGATCAACTAATGAATGTGGTCTCAAAATCTCTTTTGTACTCAGAGGTTGTGATGGAGTACTATAGTTTAAAGTTCCAGACTGCCTGTAAACCTGCCACGTGAAACGCTTCAAATTCAAAGGCGATTCAGTGAGGATAATAAGGGACAATCTCTTAAATTTATGTTACATATTCAAACATACGGAAGCCTTCCTGTATTTCGGCTGAGGAATTAATCTGAAACATATCTACGCTTGCTGTGTGAATGAAGTGTTTTGTAAGGAAGCACAAAATATTTCAACTCATCATGATTCAGTGCTGACCCAATGACTGCTTTTGAGCTCTGGTCATTAGTTGCATGCATCAGGCTTGTGTAGTAGATCATCAGCTGCTAATGTAATTCAAGTAAGGTCCTGGTCTTCACACAGAGAGTGGCACAAAAACCATCCATGAAAACACTCTTATTTCTTTGTAAGAAATAGAGGGTTTTCATGGACATGGATATATATATAACATTTTCTACTGCCCACACGCCCCAAAGAAATGAGTGACGAGGGAATACAATAATCAAACCAAATAAGTGCAGGCAGACTTCAAAAAAGCAGGTTGGCGGGTACATCAGGAATAACCTACAGTATCTACTCAAACCCAGTGTGATTTTACACCCAAAATCCCCAAACAGGAAGGACAACAGCTTATCAGACAGTTCAATATTTGCAATGAAAAGAAAAAAAATTCATTAATCTCTCCTAATAAGTCCAGTTAAGTTATTCTGAATAAATAAAAACAGCTCTCAAGAAGACAGCAACCACACTCTGCCCATGTTAAATTAGTATTTGCACAAGATTCCTGTGTAATCATTAACATTTTTGAGAGTAAAGGTTCAATTTATGCACATGCAGCATTATCGTCTGTATAGAACATGATTTTCAGGAGTAAGGCAGTATTTGAAAGATTTTTTCCTTCAGTCCAGATAATAAAATTGGTAATAAATTACTAAAATAGTATGGCATAATGTAACCACGGGGATATACTGCACAAAGAGAAAGTTCTTTAAATGCATATGGCAGGTTTGGATACAGTATGTTGGTTCATGGGTTATGATGGTGGTGTGTCTCATGAAGGGAGGGTGTAGTACTCACTTGATAAAGCACCGAGCACCCTCAAAAGAATAGCCCTCCTCCCATCCCGTGGGTAGATCTATGAAGGGAGAAGAGGAAAACAAAAATGTTAGGGCAAACTAGTGGAACAAACAGATGTTGTTTAGATTAAATTAACCAGTACAATGCATTCCCAGCTGCCAAATTGTAAACTGACTTCCAGAGCTGCGGTAGTAAGTCAAATCAACCATTCAGCCATTACTCAACCAAACTACATACATCAGAAGCTATTTTAATCATCTATTTATCATATGTAATCATTGTTCCATCACGAACGACAAATATGTAAAATTTCTGACTTCACACATGTGAGGGTATCATCGTAGTCAAGGATTAGAGGAAATGTAACGGTTTGTAACCTTCACCTTTCGGATTTGAACCGAAAATTATTTTTGATTTACGAATATTATTTTTTAATCTGTAAATCAATTTCTTGTTCAATCACTTAATTGATCTTCAAATGTCAAACAATATTAATCAATCATGGTTTCCAAAAGCTGAATGAAACATTTTTTAATTGTTTGTTTCACCAAAACATCCGTCCAAAACCTTAAGACAAATAAGAGCAAATAATTCTTACATATGAAAAGTTGGACCAAAGAATTCATCATTGACAAAATATGAACATTGTTCAGTTGCAAAAACAGTTTGTGAAGCAGGATGCCCCGAAATGGGTTTGTCATGAATTTACTAATCAATTCTTACCTTTTGAAATGTAACATTATAGTGTTAGTCAGTTAAAAATGTATTAAAAAATATATCAGATGCTGATGGCACAACACAGCATTGTATATGAATTATGGAAGAATTTTGAGAACCACATAAACAGCTAAATGTCAACTCTAACGAGAATGGGCTATCCTAAATTACAATATATATTGTTCGCCGTTTTTTTATTTTTTTCCTAGTAAATAGAAAAATCAAGGCCAGCAGACATGAAGATAAAATAAGATAACCCTTTATTAATCCTGATGGAAGTGCATAAGAAGAAAATACTAACTAAGTGGCAGAGTAAAACATTATAATAAATATAGTACTATTGTAATTGATAATAATACTGGATATTAAAATTGCGAAAGGAGAGTAAAGGAATATTGCATATGACAATGAATGTAATGCCAAACATGATAATAATACTGTAAAGTAACGTTGCACGTGATAATGAGCGTAGTACTGTTGGACATAAAAATACTGTCAAGCAATATTGCAAATGATAATGAACATAGTGTTGAAATAGTTCATTGAAATATAATCACGAGAGGTAATGTTGCAAATGATAATGAAAAGGAATTTACACATAATATTCTAGCAGCCAAAAAATAGTATTCGTATAGAAAAAAATGCTCTGTGGACTGCTAGGTAGGGCGTTTCCGAAGCAAAAGGCGTATTTTACTGTATAGGAGCCGAGGAAGCTCGAATATGTTGACTAACAGCTACTAGCTCAACCCTCCAGTCCATAGTGGCTGGTTGAGCATACCCATTAATCAAGTTAAATGATCAAATTAAATATCAGGGATGCATATCTATTAGTTGATATCTTCCTGTGAATTAAGTTATTTTATGAATACCTCCATCCTATTTATTTAATTTTTAAAAGCATATTTTAAAAAAAAACAATACTTGGTGAAATGGATAACTCAATTTACACGATTAAGATTAATATAACTTAAATTGTTATTTAGGAAATGGGTTAATAATAACATGGTGATAAGGTAATTACAAACACCTGTGAAATGACGCAGTGACAGTTTTCTCTCGATGATAAACATATGTATTTACTTTTCTGTTTCAAACAGAGTTTCCTGGTCATGTGACGTGTAATTGTCCTATCAAAGTCAACGCCCCATTTTTCAAACAGTAAACAGTAAAGCAAAGATTATATATTACTACATTTTAGTAAAATTAAGAAAAAGTAATTGTGTATCATATATTATCACCAGGGGTTAAAAATAAAATAAAAACGATTCTTATGTTGAGGTTTAGGCTGGTGTCGTAGTTTTAAAAGTCCAATGTCCAACTCAAGTGACTGGCCAACCTGTCAAGAGAGGCTGTGGCTCGTGGTTAAGTGGCGCGAGTGAGACGGCTCATTTTTCACTGCACAAGTGGCCAAAGCCCACATATCGTTCGATGTCACAGCGACTGTCTCACACTCGGCGTGGCGACATGGTCGAACATGACGGCACGGTTGACAAATGAGAGAAACCTGACTAGCATAAAGTGACATCTCACCTGGAGTTTTTCTATGTCCGGTTATCAGCGCCTCAGCGCTCACCGGATGCAGCCAGGTTGTACTCTTGGCTTCTTCGCTGTTGACAGAGAGAAAATCATTCATGTACCATTGCAATACGAAAAGGGTGGACAAAAATTGAGTAGTTCTCTTCGACAGGATAATTACTTAATGAAGAAGACGCGACCATCCCGAGTAACCCCATAACTCCAGGAAGAAGGGAGACAAGTAATCCACACAGGTTGTATATCCGACGCCATGACTGTCCATACTGTATGACAGTAGCGCGACTCCGCTCTCGCAGGCAGCGCGTGCATGGAAACCTTGGCAACGGCGGTTGGCTTGGAGGAGTGAATTAGGAATGGCTGTTGGGAAATCAGCTATACTGTCAGTTCCTCTGTCCTGGACATGCTTTGAATGACGGACACGTTATTTCATTGATAGACGTAACTGTTTGTTTTTTTCTTAAGTCGGGACGTCACCCTTGCGGAAATACAAGTTGACTTAGAAGACACCTCATTTACAACAATTTATAATATGAATTAAGCTTTATATGTAAAGCTAGATGGACTGAAATACACAACTTCAGCAGTAACAACTGTACAACGTGTAAAGCTTAAGATATGACTTGTAATGTTTCTTTTTGGTTATTTATGGTACCACATGAAAATTGTTATCCATAATTTGTTGTTATAATTTCGTTTGACGTTTTGTGAAGCAGATGATTGAAATATATATGCCATTAAAAAATGAATATTGTCATTTGACTGCAATTAACCCATAAGAAATCATGGTGACACAAGCGTAACAAAATGTTTTAATCCCATGAGAGCTAATGTGGTGCTACTTTTCTTGTTTTCACTTTTTCTCTGTCAATATAGGAAAGTGTCAGTTCACTTAATAATTTTAATGCAATAATAACATGTCCTGTGTTCTGAACAAATTAGGAAAATATAATTGTATTGTCATGTCGTAAACCCTTAACAGCAAAGCCACAATTTACATGTATGCTGGAATGGAATAACAGATAAAATATGGAAATATGTTCTTATGTTAAATTTACCTGATTTTTTCCGAATGAAAATAAGTAGAAAACCCAGATGCAAGTTTTAAATACTTTTACATAAATGTTGTGTATTATTAAACACCTCCTCCTTACCCACAAAGCCGTCCGTGACAAGGCACCCTCCTAGCTCACGGACCTCATCCAGCCTCATCCCGCTGCCTCCGCTCCTGATGGCAACCTCCTCTCTACACCACCAAACAGGACCGAAACACCGGACCTGGGGTGGCAAACACCCGGACCTGGGTAGAGAGCCTTCTCAGTCGCTGCCCACTACGACTGAAACTCACTAACACCTTTTCAGATCTGCTTTTAACATGTCATCAATGTGTGATTTTTGTTGCTGTTCTTATTGTTATTTAAGCTGTTAAGGTTCTGATATCTGATTTAAGTTTTTCTTTTTTTTACCTATCTGTAAAGTGACTTTGAGTTTTTCTAAAAAGCACTCTAGAAATACAATGTATTATTATTATTATTATTATTTAATTTATTAATCTTTGGCTCTATATGTGGACCCTCTAACAGATAAGGGACAGAAATAAGCATGGATGCATTATAATGAGGTCTGTAAAAGCTGCTGCTTTGCATATTTGTCATGGTGAATGTGAACCACCAGTGTTTGTATCTACATTTTATAAACACATGCATGTGGTCATTTTGGTAAAAAAAATGGTTTAAGATACTGAACATGTTACCTCCTTGAGTCACAAGGAGGTAACACTATCTACTCTGAGTCGGAACCAAATTTCTTAAAATGCATTGACAAAATATAAAATATATACATTGTTTTTTTAGCTGACAGAGACAAATTGACAATTCCACTGACTAATGTTGTCTCAAAAAGGTTCAATCCTTTAATGCCATGTCTGTACAACTTTGGAGAGCACCCTTTCGCTGCAATAACCTGTTGCAAAAGTGATACCTAGCCAGCACTCCTGTGGGATTATTAGAATATTCCTCCTATGTAAGGTCTCCAGTCCTTTAATATTCCTAAATTGAAATGCTGCAACCACATTTTCAACTCCCTCAAGAGATTTTCTCCGGGATTGAAGTCAGGCTACTGTGATAGCCAAAAGAAAGTTTCCGGACTTCTCCTGAAACCCAGCTCTAGGAACGCTTGGGATCATTGTCCTTTTTGAATTTCAAATGACTCCCAGCCTTCAGCTTCCTCACAGGTGGCACAAAGGTTTTTTCTTGAATTTCCTAGAACATGATGGAATCCATCTTATCCTGTAGAGGCTGCATATTTCCAGTGCCTGAGCAAGATAGACAGTCCCAGAGCATCACTGTATGGTGGGGGGGTTTTCAGTGCATGCCTCCATCTCACATCTCCAGATATAATGCTGATCCATTGGCCCAGAGAGATCCAATTTTGTTTGATTACTCCACAGACCAACATTCCAAGACTTCCACAGACTATCTAGATTACTTTGAGTGGAGAAGAACCAACTTTTCTTGTGATTTTTGTTCAGCAGAGTCTGAGTTTTGGCACACATCCCTTATGTAATGTGGGCCTTAACATATGAAACTTAACATTTGGACTGTACTCCATCTTATATGCAAAAGTTTTGACTCACAATGGACTTTGCAGAAACATTTCAAGACTGCATAAGTCCTTTAAAGTAGCATTTTGTGATGAGTGTGGCAAAAAAATCTGTTTCTGCAAATCTGCAATTTGGCCAATAAGCTTAAAATACAATGAGGAATTTATCTTTCAACTATATTACAGCTAAATGAACTAATGAGTTAATGAATGTATTGGATCTAGATGTTGGCATAAGGCTCCACTTGAAGATTGAGCCTCTACTGTATGTCAGGTATAACCAGGAGGCATCTTGAATCCTCTTATATTCCAAAACAAGGAGCCAATATTAAAAAAATTTAATTAGATATCACACATTAAGCTTGCAGTTCTGATGGCGCTTTGAGTTCTGGTGTGTTGGGGAAGCAGGATGCTTTGTCTGGTCGTAATCCAACCTTCACAGGGGTTCAGACTGGCACATACAAAAGCACACACAATGTGCTGGTGATCACACTTTCAAATGTACCTTTAGGTTCTCAGTTTCCACCTTCTGTCATTGTTATGTGAAACTGCAAAATCAGCCTTTCACAGCGAACAAAGACGGGTCATTCATTGCTGCTGTGCCTGGCCTGTATGTTGTTATTGTGTCATAATGTGCTTTGGAGGCAGTATTGGTGAGAATTATGGGAGGGTAATAAGATAGTCAGTAAGGCGATGAACATTTTTCAACCATAGATTAGATAGATAGATTAGTAGAAATACTAGTATATATTCATGGGATCTGAAAGTGAGTGAAACTTCTCAGTTTTACGACTAGAAAATCCCTAGCATGTTTTTGCCATTTCAATCACACAACTGACGTTATAATTACAATGGCAAAACATATCATTTGTCGTCTTGGCTCCGACCTCATCAACCCCCCGCAGATAATTTACAGCAAGATTTTTGGGAAGTGATCAGCAAATATCCTAAAAATGTAGTCAAATGAAGAAAATTTTTACTTTTACTGATTATTAGAATTTTAGATAACCAAGCATATGAACTGATAGTATTAAAGGAACATTAGTAAAAATATATTTCTCAAAAACTTTTGAAACACTTTCCACTTCACTTAAGTAATCCTCATTGTTATATTAGTCAATATGATACCTCCATGCACTTCTATTTTCAAGGTCTGACAGTAATGACTCAGGAGAAAGTCCAGCATAGCGGGTCACTTCATGACATTTCTCAACTGCATCCCACGGCAATTGAATGATATGTCTTTCACTGTGATTTAGCTTTTTATCAACACTCAGGCAATCTAATACAATTTAGTCAGAGAGGGAGTCTGAATGGGTATGACATAATCGAGTTATGCTTGACTGTGTTTGCCTTTTCTGCAAGAGCAGGACCATCATGTAGGGGCTGAGTTTAAATCTTTCTCAAAACCACCAACGTTGAGACATAGAAGATTAATGCAAGGAGATCTACTAGGGTTAGAGGGTTGATCCATGCAGATTGGCTTACTCATTTATCTGTCACTGACTTGTCTGGGTTTACTACACACCCTCCTCTCTCTAAACTAAAGTACATCTGGGTTCTGCATACATTAAGTGCAAGAGAATCATTATTCATACAGTTTTGTGTCTGCTTCTAACTGTACGACTCATTCTTACATCATCCCTGCATGCTCTAACGGTTGCTCAGCAACACTGGCCCGGCTTAAAAATTACATCAGAGTGTAATTAATTGTTGCATATCATAAAGTAGTTGTTGGAATACTTTGTTGTGGTGCCAGCTCAACAGTCGCCTCGTGAAAGTGTGTTGTTGCGTGGTTGAAATATGGGCCCATCGGCTTTGTTTATCTGCAGAAAAAAGCTGAATTTCTCATAAACTCACCACTGGGATCATCAAACATGCTTCCCAGAATCCTCTTAGTCACAAACTGACAAAAACTCATTACACAAATTGCTTTATGTTCACCACAGAGATGACCCCACTGGATCCATAGATCCATTTTATTGCAGGTTGTATGGTTTTTCCACCCATGCTATATGTAAGTAAATCTAAATAAGTGCGTTTGAAATTAAGTAAATTAGAGGATGTTGTAAAGTAGGGTTTTGTTATTTTCACTTGTGAGAGGAAATGCTCTGCAGTGGCTGAGAAAAGTGTTTTTCCCCAAACCTACTATTAACCTACGAAATAAATGAGTGATTTTGGAAAAAAAGTTAAGAAGTAAAAAATAGAGCTAGATTTGTGTTCATTCTTTACTTTATCCATGCTTGTGTAATGAAATGGATTAATGTGTTACTGGAGAAACTGCCAATAGGAACATTATACCCAGTAAGTCCAGGCAGGAACAGATACATCTTTTATGAAAGGGCCAGAACTGAACCTCTACAAACTAATCAATCTGTTAAATATTCAAATCATCATAATCTCCGCTTCATGTTGTCTATAGGCATTATTGGTTTTGAAAAGATTATGTTTGTGAGCATAGGGGAATTAACATGCTCCCTCTGTCTCTCAACATCATGAAGTGCTTTATTAATTGCTAACTGTGCTTAGTCAGCACTACAAAAGGCTGCTGTAAATGCATTGCTTTTCACATCATCCATAAACCACGGGAGCGGGATCTTTATCGATTGCAGCATGCACTTTTACTCACAAGATCCCGCAGCATTAATTAAGTAATGGAGTAGATTATTAGTTAAGATGAAGGACTCCTTAAATATTGATCTAGGGCTGAAGTTACACATTTGTACAATATGCATAAATAACATGACATGGATTTGATTGACACATGGACATTGCTCGTTAAAGCTCATCACATGTGCTGATTTTTTAAATCCTGACACGCATCACTTACTGGATTCATTTCATGAGTGTGAGGCTGAGCCTTCACCCTGCAGAGTATCTATGCTTTAGAAGAGGATTAAAGATGAGTTCTTGGAAGAATACTGTACAGTGAGAAAGGGATGTTTCACTGACGTTATTATCCGGTTGGATTGGACCCGACCGAATTCTCGCTGTCTTGTGAAATGTCTGAGGTGATGTACATTGTTAATTAGGCACAGAAGTAAAAACCCACAATGAAATAGATATATTATTTAAATCTATAAAGACACTGATGACATAACAATCCAACCACAAAATCTTTTTGGCTTTACAATGTTCAGGATGTGTCAGCATGCGGTGCTCCCCTGTTGACACAAAAATCCTGTCTCTGATGGGAAAGCAGAGCAGTATGACAAGCAGGTCAGGAGCATCTTCGCAGGGCAGTGAGGGTCATGTGAACAACAGGGAGAAAGGCTCCAGTCCAGAAATAAGTTTTCAGATGGCTAGCAAGAAATCTAAAGGGCAACATTGATGTACTTCACTGATCCTGGAGTTTGGGAGCACAAACTGATGGTCTTATTATCCTGCTCACTCTCTTCAGCAACTGCTATCAATTTCACAAGGTTGAAAATATTCCATTTTAATTCAATTCTGAGGCTTTCCACGAAGCAATACAGATTTCTTACAGTAAGTAAATAAAAAAAAGAGTCATGCTTACCAGAACCCTTCCTTCTCTGGCAAATTATGAACTTGAAAGAAAATGTTAAACAAAACATACACTATGCCTGACTTTCACATTGAAATAGAGAAACACAGTAATTAATTATGAAAAAAGCTGTAAATGAGATCATCCAGAACAGGAAGGAACTGTATGACTGAGTATTTGACATCACAGTGTATTTATATATGAACTTCTGCTGTGCTTGGAGCTGTTTTCAGCCTGCAGTTTTTCAAAATCAAGGAGCACGTACTGTAACCTTTGTTACTGCTTCAGTCACTTCCTTATTGGTGTCACATGACCAGTGGTTTAGCTGCACCCTTTTGCTTCTTGAAATAATTTTTTAGTTGTCATTCAGATTCAGGAAGTTATTGTAAAATCCCAGATTAATATACGGCTGCACTTTACTTTTCTTTATGCTGCTATGTGCAATAGCTGTTGGTTCTTCACATAACTAGCACTGAACCTTGTTTATGTTGCTTTCGTTATTTACTATGAATGTGAATAAGTGTAGGTGCGCATGAGTGTGTGTTGAGAGTTAGTGTTAATGTTTCTATTCTATTCTATTCTATTCTATTCTATTCTATTCTATTCTATTCTATTCTATTCTGATTCCAGTGTCATGAACGTTAATCTATTCAATTGCAAGTTAGATTTACTCAATTGATAGTCTACCTGTCAAAGAATCGTGTACTTTACTTAAATTAGATTTTTATTCATACACTCTCAGTAATCAAACATTAATTATGACATTATATTTTCTTAACTTAGTCATATCAACCTGTCCCATAAAAGTGCGTAAGATAAATGGAAAAAAAGATCGGAAAAAGACAGTTTCTTAAATGATTTTAAGAAAATGTCACAAAAATGTCCTAATTAAGCGTAAGATCATACATTTATGATGAATATGTTAAACAAAGTTATGTTTCATTTACTGAGCACAATTGTGTGGCATGCACAAACAGTTTGGCAGAATTTACTCAACTAAACTAATGGGGACTATTATCCAAAAATCTTTGACTTCTACATGAATGCAATTAAAATCTATTGTTTTAATTGGAAAAGATGCAGCCATTTAGTTCAATGCAATTGTAATTTATGTTCTGTTTCTACGAGTGTAACCTGACCCACATCCTTCAGCACTGAGTGAATGAGCGGTGTACTGAAAGAAATTCTACCATGTTTACAGAATGAAATGACTTTTGGCAGTAACTACCCAAAATAGATAGATAGATATACCCTCGAATGACGAAGAGTGCCCTCTGTCCTGACCATACGCATTTGATGTCTTACCACAGATAATGTCTGCTTAGAGACCTCATAAAGCTGTTTACAGCCTGTAAATGAATTAATCCAAGCAAAACAAGGATATTTTTGCCATTCTACAGCAGAAGCTACTTATCAAACCTTGACACATCTCAATTGTTTGAAGTAGAATACAAAAATAAATTCAAAAAGCTGTTTGAAGTGTGGGAATTTGAAGAATTTGATTTGTACAATGTGTCAACCATGAGGAAATGTTTTCTATCATTGACACTTACTTTTTTTTAAAAATAGTTTCCTCAAAAAAGCTCTGTATTCTTCTTATGAGTCCTGGTATGTTGTGTGTAACACACACACTCACTCACTCTCCCTCTCTCACACACACACACACACACACACACACACACACACACACACACACACACACACACACACACACACACACACACACACACACACACACACACACACACACACAAATCAAGTATTTTATTATCAGCATTAACAAAAGTTGAACCAGCAAAAAGTGTTTTCTTCAAACACTGTCCAATGAAATTGCACCTCACAATTGTAATCAAAACCCTCCACAAAATCTCCTTCTGCAAGGGAAGACATATTTGTGTCTTTGCATGCAGACATCTAGTATATTTGTCGGTCTGTTGCAGGAAAAACACAACTGAGTCGACTAAAGACGTCCTGTTCTTTGCACTATTGGGTATACCAGGCCATCTGCTTTTTATGCTGTTAATCTGAGGCAAAGCAGGGGGGCTAAGGGAAGAGGTCTTACAGTAGGTTCCCTGATCAATAAGAATGGATTCCTTGCAAATCTCAAGGACAGCCTGTCAGATGAGAAGTCACACATCTTACCTCCTACACAGAGAGGAGAGAGAGGGGAGCGAGATGAGTGCTCTGCAGTAGCACAAAGACGCAGCATTACGTGTACACCAGAGTTGAAAGTGTGCATACCTGTGGTCTTTGAAGAAGCACATGTAGTTACACAATGACTGACATAAAGACATACACATAAGGGCAAGTATTCACCCATTGGGGTTCACGCAAGAAAAATGTATACATACACCCTACGAGGCACACAATGATTCCCCTCTCTCAGTCTGGACTTGTCAATGCTTGCATGGACCAGTTATCCCCTGTTTTCCCTTCACCATCCATCCACCCTTTAAGCCTCCTCACTCGGCTGCTCTTACCCTTTTGTTGCAGGCAGACAATTAATCAGCGCTTTGTCTGATGGATGGCACACATTTACTGCAGTTGCTACACTCAGCAGA
Source organism: Lophius americanus (assembly GCA_037951165.1). NCBI lineage: Eukaryota > Metazoa > Chordata > Actinopteri > Lophiiformes > Lophiidae > Lophius > Lophius americanus. The sequence goes on from JBBDHG010000009.1 coordinate 1,330,994, forward strand.
AAAGGTGAAATAAAGCAAATCTTCTACACAGATAGTTAAATGGTGGGGGTAGATGAACAGTATGTACGACGGCTGAATGTAGCGTTGAGAGACTTATTGGTCACTAAACTGTTTAGACACATCACCGTCTGTCTCCGCTAGACAAACCTGTCCTCTCCTGCAGGAGCAGGGAATTCATTTGGTGACACCTATAATTGACCAACAAGCCCAGAAAGGCAGGCCACCACTTATTTTGTTCAGTTTTTGATTAAATAGTTTGCTACCTGTGGCACCCATTTCTCAATTATCAATACATTCCTCGCAACAAGAGCGTTCAGAGGCCACAAATCTCTGCCGTCCCGAATCACTTCTCTCCAGAAGTCGCAATCTGATTAATATGTAACACCTGTATTTGCATCATGAAACCGTACACCTATAATCTGGATCCATCCCTAACCTTTGTTGAGAAGAACGGACCCAGGATTTTTTAGTTTTCATAGCAGATTCTCATTCCGAAACTTTACGTCTACCTATAATAAAGGTTACATTCAAATCTGTCCTAAATACAATTAGTTAAAAGGCACATACACATGCATCTGGATTCAATCAGTGGTTCATCCTTTGACACAATTCTCACCCAGTTTCATGGTTATCTGTCCAATAGTAATTCACAACTAGGCCTACGCTACTGTCCCTGACAACAAGGCTAAACACCTGAAAAGACCCTAGTTCCGTGTGTTAGACAACCAATCTCCCTGATTAAACTCCTCAAATTTAATTTGGAGGTTATGTCTGAAGAACAGTGTTCTTTGTGATTCTATGTACCAACTTTTCTCAAAATCAATACTGTTTTTCCTCGCAATAAGGTCTAATTAGGTATAAAATTTGAAAATAATCCACGAAACAGTTTTTGGGTCATCGCATTAACACGAAGAATCGGCGGCGATGACGAATTCATAGTAACTCTGACTTGTTCGTGTACGTAAACTCGGTTTGGGCATTCCCTTATCTGAATCGACACCAAAACATAATGGTGACTTCCTTACTACATGAACATCCTCAATTTAAATTCAATCCAACAAGTAGTTGATGGAAATGGTGAAAAAGCCCAATGTCACACTGTAGTTGAAAAAATCCTGGATATGCTTTTTGAAGTGGATTTATTTCATAATTTAATGGGTTTTTCCTTTCCACTTTCCCAACCCTCCCACCAGATTTCAGAAAACAGATGAGTAAGTGTTGTAAAATCTAACAGAAAGGCAGTTAATCAAACAAAGAAATAAGTATATTCCTGGTCATTGCCCTCCACAGACCATTCATTTGATTCTAATGAATGCAACTTAATGTGTTCGTTCCCTGTCCACTGGACTGAGACACTTTCTGACAACACAAACTGAAAGAGATTTATTCCATGATAGATCTACATGAGGTGTAGATGCTATTCCATCACCTACGTGTCGTAGGTGATGGAATAGCATCTCCGAACATGACATGATACACTATTTGACCCTGAGGCAGTTTTACGGTAGGCCCACGTCGGGTCCCATGCAAATGTGTTCTGATCACGGGCTTGCTGGGATCTTTATGGAGCAGAGACAGGTGGCAGTGCTGAAGCAAAGAAATTCCCTGAGAGTGCTTTTGTGCTAGGAATGTTTAGTATTTATATGTAATCCAATAAAATGTTTATTGTAGATGATGCTGTTTTATTTATTGCTTCTTCCTGCCAAACCTTTTCCATATTGTTTGCGGACCCGTCAAAGAACATAATTTTGTATCTTATAGCACACAAGGGAAATTAAACAATTGTAAAAATTGGCAAGAAAATTAGAGCAGAATTGATTCATTGCATTTGTAACTACTGGAGGTATACTGTAATATACATAGACACATGCAGCATAAACAAAATGAGCTACTTGATTCTTCATCTTTATATGATAATCACCATGAATGAAAAAAGTCGCTGAGGTAGACTAAAGTAACCTTCCCTTTGTGAGGACATAAAAACAAGAAAAATAAATAAATGGATAAATGGATATTAAAGTGTCCTCCAGAATAATTGGCATAAGTAAAATGAGATGCTGTTTATTCCCATGATCTTTTATTCAAATTATTCACAAATATTGGACCTCTAAATAATTAACGAAATTGCAAAAATTCAAAATTACATTCTTGAATTAATACAATTCTTTGTATCTCCATTTTTGGATTGATTTGGAGATGTGAGCCAGATCATTGTCCTGCTGGAAGGACCAACCGGCCCATTTTAAGATTCCTTGCAGAGGCTGTTATCTACTCGTAATTCATTGAGTTCAAGGGACCAAGTATATTTACAAGATGTCCAGGGTCTTTTGACGAAAAACAGCCCCACAGTTTCCAACACCAGACATCACAGTGGGCATGAGGTACTTTTCTTTAGGCCTTCCATTCTTGCTACGCCACACCCATCTTCAATGTTTGTTGACAATGGAGCTTTGGTCATGGAGACCAAAGATCTACTTTGGTCTCCATTGGTCTCCAAAGTAGACCAAAAGATCTACTTTGGTCTCCATTAACATATTACCATGTTCCGTTGAACATTCGAGTGGTGTTATACAAACCTCCTGCTACCCTACCAAACAGCTTATGATGTTGTAGGAGCCATTTGATGGTGGTTAGTGAGAAGTTTACAGACACATCTTCACTCTTTTAGGCTGATTTTAACACCTCCGTTCTCATTAATCATCAAAATTATTGGTCTAACTGTTAGAACTGACCTTCTTTTCTGTTTAAATTGTCTAAATTTTGGAAGGTCTACAAGTTCCTCTGGTCTTTCCCCTTGAGGAGAAAGTCAAAGAGAAAAATTACTGTTTTTTCCCCCTTCACTTAGATGTATTACTAGAATAAAAGTAAATAATGAATGGTATGGGTACTGTAATTATTATTGATATTATTAGATTATCATATTTAAAATAATAATAATTGGACAAAAAGCTAAGGTGATATGGATGTCAAAGCAGCCTACTGCCAGGAGAACACAGCAAAATGTGAGACAACAAAAGTCTGGATGACTGCTATGTCCTGCTGACTGCCAGGTACGATCAAGCTACTTGAAGATTTGGGGTAGGAAAAAAGGGCACAATATTTGGATGTACCCTGTGGAAATCTTTGTGGGTTCAGCTTTCTTTGAATATGAAGCAACGGATTAATGAGGTTGGAAGGGAACATTTATGAGGCATTGAAGCTTCCAATTATTTTGGCTGGGCTCGTGTCAATGTTTTGCATGGTTTTTAGTTGAGCACAGAGGATGTTCATGGTGTGGTTTGATTGAACAACGTCACGGGAAAATGTAAAAATAAGACTTGAGGTGAAACATTCTCAAGATTGTTGTGTTCGCTTACATTACAAACCCAACTGACTGCTAGTAGGTCCCTGAGCTGGCAACTGTGCAACCATAATGGGAGAGCGCACTTTAGTCCCAGTGTCCTAAGGAGGGCTCCAGCTATCACAGTGGTTTAAGAAATCTACTGTATGTCAGAGGGACACCAGGCATCTAAGATAGCAGGAATCATTTGTAATGTTTAATCAGAGCAATGTTTAGTCTGATATGGAAATATAGTAACAATATCCTTGCAGATATTATAATGACAATAATAATAACAGTAATAATAATGGTAAAAATTAACTCGATTTGGATAGCAATTTTCAAGAACACAGTTGCAAAGTGCTTGATAGAACAAGATAAAACAGAATTACACAGTCAATATTCATTCATTCATTTTCAGTAACCACTTATCCTGTTCAGGTTCGCGGGGGCTGGACCATATCCCAGATGATTAAAAAGTATGCTGAATCCATCGACCCATTTTCTTCTGCCTATCCACAGTGGCAGCAAACTAAGAAGGGCATTCCAGATGCCCCTCTCCCCAGCAACCTCTCCAGCTCATCCTGGGGAACCAGAGGCATTCCCACGGCAGGTGAGCTGTAGACAGCCTCTAGCGAATACTGGGTCCGGCCCGGGTCCCCATCATAGCTGGAAAACCTCCAAAGTTAAGCTTCCTGGAGGCAGCCTAATGAGATGCCCGTTTCACCTAAACAGGATCTGGTTCTGTCGAATGTGGAATAAGCTGGATCAAACTGCAATTGACATAGTATCAGAATCTGATTATGTCTGTGAGCTTTGTTGACACTGAAAGGTTAAGACAGCTCTCCGGGTTTTCATAACATGATGATGGCTGAGCCAAATTTCCCTGATGAATACTTCCTGTGTTGTCAGGAATGGTCTGCGTTGACAGTACAGTGGGCCACACAAACACCCATGGATGCAAGCACTGACACAATGCATGAACAAAGACTGATGCTTAACTGACTTACCCAAACCACTACCAGTTGTCCATCCTGTACTAGAATCCAAGCTAATTGAGGGTTCCATTTTTGTGCCTCACTCTATTTAGGTTAATATGGGTGCATTAATTAGTCTGGACGATGGAGAGGCTAATGTATGTGAACCATGATAGAAAGCTAACCCTGTTCAATTTTTCTTGTCAGGTGGACCCACTTCTCTCACATCACATTTGGCAGTCAGTGGAGCTAAAGGACACCAATTAATCTCACACAGCTATTATGGGGCAGTATGGCTCAGGAAAGGCATGGGGAATGACAGAGGGTGGATGTAAATTGCTAGGCATCACTGTGTGTCGACTGGAACCAGAAGCAAACGTTTCACAATTATATTTAATATTATTTGAGATGATTCGTTATAGCAGTCATTGCAAATAGCACTCGTCGTAGTGCTTGCTCAAAAGAAAGTTATATAAAGTTATATTCTACATGTGTGAGTAGGCTGATCCATTGCAATTTAGTTCAAATTTAATGGCTTGAACATCTTGTGAGGAATTGCAAAGTTAAATAATGGAAAAAAGTGAGAAAGCTCATCAGAAAGTTAGGTCTGTCAGCTTTAAAACCTTTTCCATGTCTCCTGTCTAAAGACGACATGAAGGCGTAAAGGCAAGAGAGTGTAGCTCTTTTTGAGATGTACTGTAATAATGGGCCTGCAATCTGTCTCCATTGTCTCCACACAACTCAAGATTTTTCTTATTTATGTCAAATCTGGGTTTGGTGGGTTAGCTGGATGAGGAGGACATCGCATTTCTTGCAGTATGAATGTATCATCAGTGTTGCACATTGCATTGTGATGGATCTGGATCAGAACATCTCTATCCTGAGCTGAAGAACAAATGTACATCTCTGCTTGGTCCGGTGACTCCAATTCCCCTTGGCTGGAATCTTGCATTAAGGAGTGGGAGGTGTGAGGACATTTCGCCATCTTGTCCTCTACAGCTCTAGCAGAGAGAGCTGCTGTTGATCAATTGTCTTGCCTTCCTTCATTTGTACCTCAAGTTCTTTCAATTTAAGCATGGACTGTGCATGGTCTGGGCAGTTGTCCTGACTCAATTGTAATGCATGGATATTAGACCAATCACTAAGACCCTTTGTAGTAAGCTTAATGTCGTTAATTTAAAAAAATATTGAAAGCAAAACAAAAAGATTTAGTTGTCCTGCTTTGAATATACAAGGCAATGTACAGCAACTTTTTCTTGATTAGTCAGGAAACCGAAATGATAGAGGAGAACCTCTTCCAGCGGTCTCATGGATAGTGATTTTTGATCCCGCAACTTTACAAGGTCCTTGACTCACAAATTCAACCCAAATGTGAAAAATGTGCTGGTCAAAGAGCAGGATCAGCATGCTGGGAAGCCTTCAGCCTCAGTAACTGCTCTGGTGCAGTGCTGGGTGAAATGCCATTGTAGCCACTGGGTGATGGACCGGCTGCTGCAGTGCTGAGTCCTTTGATGGAGTGGTTGGTGCAGTACTGGGTGCTGTATCTCTTAAGCTACTGGGGGATGGACTGGCTGGTGCAGTACTGGGTACTGTGTCTCTTGAGCTACTAGGCGATGGAGCAGATGGTGCAGTGCTTGATGCTGTGTCTTGAGCTTCTTGGTAATAAAAAAGGCTGGTGCAGTGTTCGGTTATGTGTCTGGCTCTGGGTCCCCTTTAATTATGGCATGGATCCTCAAAAAAGACAAGAAAAAAATCTGTGAAATAAAAGAATTAAGATGTGTTTTGGTCTTTGATACATTGGAAATAAATACTATAATAGACTCAAAACGATTATAATGTAACTACTATTTCTGTAACTTCCAATAATGGTCAAATAATTCTAAAAAACATATGCTTTTTTGAGTGTTGGAGAGGTTTGCGCTGGTTTGAGTAGCTGATATTGGATTATTTGGAAAATATATGTAGGCTACGCGCTGTCATCTGGCAGTTTGAACACACTATTGTTGCAGTCTAGACTATTTGTTTTGGGTTGGAATTTGTGTTTTGTTGCCGGTACGATACGTTACAACTCGAGAGCTGTCATGACTACATTTTGCCTAGAGTGCAAGAAGTACGAGCGCTAGTCCAAGTTTTTGATAAACAACAATGTAATTATCACCATAAAAAACAATAATATCAATCTTATGATGATTATTTTTATTGATTACTGTATTTTTCTGTCAACGTTTCCCTGGACACGTAATATGTTGTCACAGCCTTTGGCTGTTATGAATTAAATTCATCAACAAATGGCTTAATTAAGATAAGAAAGTTTGGGATAATATGCTAATTATCCCAAACACAAATTGATATTTGACTATACACTTCAAGTTATATGACCACCAAATCTTTACTTTACCACTGCTTTTTATCATACAGAGTGTAGCTGTGGAGATTAAGTTTAATTGAAGGTCCAGTATGAGTTGAGACAGAGTCTTCTCCCCTCTCTTTCTCTCTCTATATATATTTAGTACACAGAACTGTAATGGAACCTGGGGTGAATATGCAAATATTTCAACATCTCTGCAGGTGAAACTCCAGATTCATCTCATTTTTGTTTGCTTTTTCCTTTCATGCTCGGGACTCCTGCTGCAGTCTTAATGTGGTTCTGTCAGCATTTTGCCTTTGCGCAGTGCGCTCGCAATTCAGTAGGTCAGGAGAATCCCGTAGAGCAGAATGAGAAGAATCAGATGGTGTAATCAGGCATTAATCAGAGGCTGAATGAAATTAAGTGACTACTGACGGTCACACAGGATAGTGGTGAAGGGCAGTCTGAGATCCAAGCCTGAGAGGTGGTCCAGCAGTGGTGTGCAGGTGTGGGTCCACAGCTGGGCTGAGGTGAGCAGACTTATTTCCAGGAAACATCGGGATCATTCATAAGAATTCCAAATTCAAAACAACAATACATAGAAGAGTGAACAATATGATGATGAACGTATGTTTGCACCGGTGTTATCTGAGCTTGACAGTAGAAAGGAGTCAGGTGTGTAGATTGCTCGCTTGACCACCTGTGAACAGGAGTTAGTTTCACGCACACACCCACACCTCCCAGAGAAGTAGGAAGGTGAAGTATCCCACAGAGAGATACCATGACAATAGCAAGAAAGTGTATTTTTTTTGTCATGACTTCTTTGCGATGAGTGTGGTTGTGTGTGTGTATGTGTGTGTGTGTGTGTGTGTGTGTGTGTGTGTGCGTGTGTGTGTGTGTGTGTGTGTGTGTGTGTATCACAGGGTGTGGTTTATCCTGGTGACAAAGGCTGGCAGTCCAACACCTGATTCCCATCTGCAATCCAGATTAGCATCATTGAACCCATTTCCAAGTACAGAATGCACAAGTCTCATGCTATACTATGTATTTGTAAGATTGTGGGTGTTAAGACTTCAGCCCTGGATGAAAATAAAATAAAACCCTGATCTCTACACACAGAGCAGCACCGATGGGGCCCCAGCCTGCTGATGCATCTCAGCTTCATAGGGCTGATGCTAAATTTACCCACAACACACACAGACACATGCACAGACTGCGGATGCACACAATCATGGAAGCAAAAACTGAAGGCTACATACACAATCTGTGCTCCCAATCCAGTCCAACTAACCAACCGTGGAGAGTGAGGTGCAGTGACGCAAACAGAGGCTTCATGTTCGCTGCATGGGAATTATCATATCAAGCTCATATGCCCAATGGTTCTGACAGTCCCAAGGCTGAGCCATTACAAGTCGGTGTGGACAGGAATGATTTTGGACTATGACCGAGCAATGATTATTGTTGTGCACCACTAATTCACATTACATCACCAACATTCACAGCCAGGGAGGAAGCTCTTGTCAGATTTGCGAAAACAGCCAACACAGAATCAGTGGAAATGTTGTCTGAACTTTTCAAACTGTTACTGATCAACTGCATAATTATACTGATCAAATACAATCCTACAGCTTTTACTACTACTGCTAATAATAGTATACAATGTCAACTATTGATCAACTGATTAATATTGTTGGGATGAAGGTGCAACGCTTCATGACGCCAGCATCAAAAGGTCAAAAATCACATTAAATTCTCTACGGATCAAATTGTCTCATTTAATAGTGTATAATGTAGCCTTTGTGGCCTACACTTTCATACACCGCATCCTAAAAAGGCTGCAGCCTCTGAATTGAGACACATCTAGTGTTAATCAAGTTAAAAAAAATCAAAACAATTAAAGGAAGTTATATAAAATGACCTGATGATCATCACTATGTTACACTCCATTTTCAGAATTTTTGAGCTAACCGTTAGAAATTAAATCTGGTTCATAATGAGATGCTAAACTAACATAAGTTTTGAAAAATGATCTAATAAGCTGCGAGGTCAAATTGCATATATTTTTAAGATATGTTTTCTACCAATTTTGGCACAAACCATAAATAAACAAGCAGATAGATTAAAAAAAACCCGGTAGATTTAACTTTTTCAAAATAACAATCCGGAAGTATCTTATTATTTATGTCCTTTGCCATTTTGTATGTAGTAAAAGGATCAGATATGATTATATAGCTTAACCATATGACGATGAAATCAAGTACAACTATCATTTTTATTTTTGCTGTGGGTTAAATATCCCAGTACATCTATGGTGAGTGAGCTACACTGACATTTAACAAAAAAGACTGTGGTGCACTGAGCTGCCAAACATCAGTTTTTCACTCGACATTAGAAGTTTATTTCTAATTGATAACGAGAAGTCTAACCACTGGTGGGCACAGCTATCAGACACAGCACCAGAACCAGTATCTGGTGTATCTGGTTGATCATTGTATATCCTACACATCTAGAAATGTGTCATTCTACAGGCAAGGATCATTTTTAAGTGCATGATGTTCCTTAACAATGGATTGATTTAGCTGTAGTCTCGACTATCTTTAGGATCTTAAATTTATTTTAGGTCTCACCATCATCTCCCGTAGATCTACCTGCAGATTCGGATTGGAAATGATTCACCATAGAACAGATCCATCCTTGAACAAATTCACCCAAGAACAGATTCACGCTAGAACAGATCCACCCTAAGTGAACTGGTGAGACACCATGGTACTGGTCTAGAGTCAGTCATGATCTCAGGCTCAGTGTGTTTAGCTAGCTACACATTCAAGGATTTTCAAATCTTAACCGATTTTAAAATCGAGAGAGACCAAAGACATGAGGACAGTTTTAACCGATTTTTTACAGTGCAATCTTCTGAAAGCAATCACTAGCGATTCGGCTAAACCGCGAAACCAGAATTGACCAGATCTGTGGAATAGACAGATCTGTGGAATCGCCAGTGAAATCTTTAATATAAGATTTCACTGGCGATCCCACAGACAGACGATCTCACAAAAACTCACGTCACCAAACGTGACCTCAGAAAACAAACAAACATGGAGGACGATTGACGTCCTTGTCAGAAGCCCAACACTTGAGAATTATTTGGACAAATAGTCGGTTGAGACAAGCCTTTTATCGGCTGTTTGAATTGCGAATGTGTGCCTCAATTCTTTCAAATTAAACTATTTGAATGACTTTATTGACACCTCCGCCAAAGGAGGAAGTTATGTTTTCATCCACGTTTGTTTGACTGTCCGTCTATCGGAGTGTGAACAAGTTTACAGAAAAACTGATGGACTGATTTGCCTGAGGTAAGTTTTGGTATATCCTAGATTATTACATTTTGTTGATGTCATGTGTTTCGCAGCATTTAAAAATAATAGAATAGGCTGTTTGTAGTGGGGACAATTATCGTTATTGTAGTAGTGTCCATTATAGTTGATGGCTTTGTTCCTTCGATTCCTTTGGTGTTCCTTTGGGGGTAGCTGGGGGCTCATGTGCCTTTATTCCTTTGATGTTCACTGGGGAGGGTGAAATGGGTGCTGGGAGAGGAACGGGAAATTATGCAACACTCATCATTAAGAGTAAACCTTTTTACGATTGTAAAAGGATCGATAGAGTTAAGGATAGAGTTGTTGGTAGATTAAGTCTATGACAAAATGTCATACCTTAAATCTGCATGAATATTTCCTAAACCTTGTGTACTGATTTGCCTGGTTCCTCTGAACAGGAAATAACTAAACAATGTGTGTTTAAGAGAGGAAGAAACAAGTTAAGTTAAGAGGTCGGTTTTGGATCCCTTTTTTCTAGTTACACAATCATTTGGTTTTTTTTAACATTTATAAGGCATTTCAAAACTGGGTGTTCTTTCTTTGTCTAAAGACACGTTGATATTAAGGATCCTCAATAGTTTGCTATCCTAAACATCTTTATAACTCTCCTGGATTTAATATGGTAAGACGTTTTTAGCGGTTGTTCAGACGTGTGTCGTGTGCAGGGGAGGCCAGCATCCATCTCAATTGTGAACGGCTGCACAACAGAGATGAAAGTTATGGAATGAAAAAGACGGGGGAAAAGTCAGAGACAAGTTTGTCTCACTGCCTGAGCAAACAACAAAGAGAAAAGAGAGAGTGAAATGGTAAAAAGTCACATAGAGACGGGGAGGAGGTGGAAGGAAGGAAAATGCGGTGTGAGAGTACGGGGGGATCTTTTGAGCAGAGTGAACACCTTGACTTTTCTCGTATTCGATCTCATGCTGTGTTGGAAAAGCAGCATTTCAAGAGTACATTCGTGTTTAAGCTGGGACACATCTGTAAGTACAACATGTCCTGTGTATTTTTAGAGAGAAAGTGATGTGCCGCGTCTTTGTTTATGAAATATCTCTATAATGCAGATGTGCTGAATAATCTTGGGTATGGTCCTTAAAATTGACCTACATTCAGTATTTTCTTCCTTGTATTACATAATAGACAGACGTGCATCCATCCAGAAAGGTGCAAGGAGGCATAAACTCTTGTCACGATTGCATATTGATTGAATAACTTTCCAGAATCAATGACAGTTTCGGGGGTTTTTTGAGCTGCAAGCAGGATTGCACCTTAGGGTTGGATTTTTCTATCTTTGAACAGAAAGTTACAAGTAAATTATTCATCTGCTCAGGAAAATAGTTTTTTACCCTTAAGCTGTCATGAGACTCTTAAGCAAAAGTCTGTGAACTCCAAGAAGTCATGGTTTGATTTTTGTAATGGCAAATCCTTTATGAAATGACAAAAAAGTTAGGGGGAAAAATTAACCATTGTGTGAAAGAATGGGCCGATGGTGGGATGGGCCAGGGTCTGTTAAATTGAGGCGGACACTAAAAAGCTCCTTCAGAACTAAGCGGGGCATGTTGGGTAAAGTTAAGTACATGCAGGTTTGTCTTTGATCAGAGATGAGAGAGAGAAGGCCCAGAGTGTGAGGACTGCAGATAAACCTGTTTCTCTCCAGACTAGTATCTAACTAGTTACATACATAACATTACCCTATTCTCAAATATATTTTGTTCATCCATGATGACATTCTTACAAGTTGCTGTGCACCATATTCTGTCACACTATTGTTTTCATCCACAGGTAGTCAAGGGATTCAACCTATCCCAGGAGAAGCTCTAGAGATTCATGGCATTCAATGTTACTCATTCCAAAGTACTGCATATACTTTCAAATATTTATGTAAGTACTAAAAGACAAATTGTGAAAGGTTTAGATCTGCTTTGCCAGACATGCTTTTTTTGTAACATTAGGGCTGGGCATTTGTGGCTGAAATGAAAACCCCAATTCTTTTGTTTAGAATGGAGGCGACGATTGGCCATTCAGTAAACATAATTTTACCCTTTGTTATGGACATGTGAAATTAAAGTGCCATCCTTGAAACAGACATTTGTTAACTTCTGGCAGCTTTACTGCACATCTCCTCCACACATCTACGAGATACGGATGAGTAGCCTTCATGAAACATGGAGAAACCAGATCTGTGATGTCATCACAGACAGCAAATTTGTATCCCCAAAAACTCCCCAATCCCTTGCATTGTACAAGCAGTGTCCCTGATTAAATGTAAAGTTATGTCCACAGGTTTTTTTTTGTAAAAAAACAGCTTCCATGAGTGAGAAAATATTCACTATTACAGTAAAACACAGTGTATAATGGATAGGTCTCCTAAAGTCAATTCATAAACTCAAAAATCCGACCAACGAATAGAAAGTTATTTCTGAAAAACGATAGTTCTCTAAAAAGCTCCCCCTAGTGAGTAAAATATGAACTACTTGAAAACCGGGCTTGACACCTTACTGCAAAGTTGGAACACAACCTGCTAGTTTTGCTGCCGTTCAAGTTATCAATTAAAATGCTTGAATTGATGTACTTAAGAATTTGAATGCATATTCGCCTGAATTGAGTTTATAATCTTGTTGCGATTAATCACCCATCCATAATTATTATTAGAAATGTTCTGGTGATCCATTAAGATGTTGTTGAGAGATTTCACTCAAAACAACCCACTCAACTTCAACGGGCACTAAAGGGAATGTCAGAGGATCACTAAAGTCAGTAGAATGGATCTTTAAAAAGCTATGAACATCAAAAATACCATTGTAATCCATCAATCTAGGATCAAAGTCCTGGACTGAGCGGTTTGCCATCCATACACCCAGTAAAATAATAACAGAACAGACACACAGCCAAAAGAGAGATCTGAGAACATGTACAGCATCATAAAATGTTAAGTCTCAGGTGAAAACAAGGAAATCATCTCAACAGGATCCACTAGTACTTTATGTTATAGCAGGATTTCTGTTGGTTTCTCTAGATTGTTTTTCTCTTCCTTAGAAATCCATTACTGAGAAATCTGCTGTTAGACGTCAGAGGGAAATATGCTGATGGGTCTCCTGAATATTTACAAGTGGATTTCTTTTGAAGAGAAGTTTGTCATGAACTATTGTTGTGACTGGAAACACTGCCCTGACCGTCACCCCACACCGAAGGACAAGCTACAACATGAATAGGATGGAGATTAAGGTGTTCAAAGGTGCCATAGCACTATTTCACCAACAATCAAAATACGATTTTTTCATTGTTTATTATAATAAATATAGAAAACACAGATTTTGGCTTAGGTTTGCTGCATTGTATCTGTCATTGGACTTGAAAGTGAGGAAGATAATCTGTCAGCCTTCAATTTCTCACAGAATTTTCATCATCAGCTGGTTTTCCCCACAGAGCGGGGAGTATATTATATTTGACTTGGACCATTGAACAATGGCAAAATTAACGTAGATGAGAGAAACAGAAGAAAGTGAGTGATTATTGAGAAGACTGATGGTAGAGATCACTAATGGTTGGGACTAAATCAAAATACTTCTACACTTCTACTACAGTTAGCCATAACAGTAAAACTACCTGCATCATAGTGTGTCATTCCCCTTTTTGATGACAAATCACTCTTTGACACAGTGTGTTCTGACACCGTTATGTTAGTGGCTCCTCTGTAGCATCATACGACACAGTCTAGCCTTTACTTCCCTATAAGCCTTGGGCACCCTCGGCACTGTCGTTGGTGCAAAACTTGTCCTTACGTAGACCGTTTTGGTAGATATTAACCAATACAGACTGAGGATACTCAACACCTACATGCTATGACCTACATGCTATGACCTACATGCTATGACCTACATGCTATGACTCTCTCATCTCGCCATCACAATTTGTCCCTTGTCAAAGTTGCTCAAATCCTTGCCCATTTTTCCTGTTTTCAACACATCAACTTGATATTCTACTTCTTCTTCTTCTTGCGGCTGCTCTCTTTAGGGGTCGCCACAGCGAATCATTTGTTTCCATCTTGCCCTGTCTTCTGCAAATTCCTCTGTCACACTAACTAACTGCATGTCCTCTCTCACCACATCCAAAAACGCTTCTTTGGTCCTCCCTTTTTCTCCTTCCTGGCAACTCCATCTCCGGCATCCATCTACCAATATAACCACTATCCCTCCTTTTCACGTGTCCATCTCAATCTGGCATCTCTGACTATGTCTCCAAGACGTCTAACCTGGGCTGTCCCTCCTGTGTGCAGTTTTTAATCCTGTCCATCATCATCATTCCTAAATTAAATCTTAACATCTTCAACTCTGCCACTACTCTTGTCACAGATATCTCCTGACACTCCTCTCCACCCTGCTTGCATTCGCTTCTTCTCCTCTATTCCACACTCCCCACTGCTCTGATCAGTTGATCTGTACTTAAACTCCTGCACTTTCTTCACCTCTTCTTCTTGCATCCTCACCGTTGCACTTGTCTCACTTTCATTCACACACGTGTATTCTGTCTCGCTGCGACTGACCTTCATTCCTCTTCTCTACAGTGCATACCTTCACCTCTCCAGGTTATCTTCCACCTGCTCCCTGTTCTTGCTAAAGATCATAATGCCATCCTCGAACATCATAGTCCATGGAGAATCCTGCCTGTCCTCATCTGACAGCCTGTCCATCACCATAGCAAACAAGAATGAGCTCAGTGCTGATCATTGATTTAGTCCAACCTCCATTTTAAAACCATCTGTGGCTCCTACTGCACAACACACCGCTATTGTGCTGCTCTCATAAATATCCTGCACAACTTTAACATACTTCTCTGCCACTCCAGACTTCCTCATGCAATACCCCAATTTCTCCCTCGGCACTCTGTCGTACCCTTTCTCTCATTCCACAAAGACACAAGGCAACTCCATCTGGCCTTCTCTATAGTTCTACATCAGCATTTTCAAAGTAAACATTCCCTCAGCAGTAGTCTTTCTTGGCTGGAAAGAGCCTACAGGCATCCTCTCTTTTTTCAAGGTAGTGTTGAACAATCTAATTAAATACTCACTGCTTTCTCTCCTAGACACCTCCATGCCTCCACCGGTAAGTTATCAGGACCGACCACCTTTCTATTCTTCATTTTCTTCAAAGCTTCTCACAATTCAACATTATTGATCCTTGGTACTTCTTGACTTATGGGTCTCACTATTTCCTCCCTTCTTTCTCTCTAATTTCATTCATTCATCAGTTCTCTAAAGTATTATTTCCATATTATTCTTACACTCTTCACTTTTAAGCACATTTCCATCGCTATCCTTAATCACCAAAACCTGCTGCACATCCTTCCCATCTCAATCTCTCTGCCTTGCCAATCGGTACAAGTCCTTTTCTCCTTCCTTAGTGTCTAATCTCTCATAAACCCATGATAGGCCTCTCGTTAAGCCTTTGCCACCTCACTCTTGGCCTTACATAAAAATATCTTTGTACTTCTGCCTACTTTCTTCATTGTTCTTACTATCAAATTTCTTCTTTGCTAACCTTTTCCTGCTTATACTCTGTTGAAACTCCTCATTCCACCACCAAGTCTCCTTATTTTCTTTTCTCTGCCCAGATAAGACACAAAACACCTTCCTACCTATCTCTTTTATCAGATGTGCTTTGGTTGCCCAGTCATCTGACTCTTCCTAACTACCACCAAGAGCCATTCTCAATCCTTCCCTGAACATCCCACAGCAGCCCAAAATCTGCACCTGAAAGAGATGACTCAGGTCTCCTTTGACTCATGAATGGAAAAACCCATTGAGACTTCACACTTGTCATTATACTTTGTATCTAATTATTGAATTGTAGTCGGTTGTTCGTCACTTCACCTATTTAATACCAACTGAAATATTGTCTCCGATGAAATAAGGATAAATATGTTCAACTTTTTTTGACAGTATACAGAAAGAAGAGTGTCTACAATAACCTGAGCTTTGAATCCTGAGTGGGATTTCATGAACTTCAGTATTCACGTCCCTTAGCTCTGCCTAATCCGCTTATTTGTTGACGATCACACTGGCCTTATCAACAGTGAATTTTTTGGCCAGTACACCCTGGCCTCCCCCGGACTGAAGAACGGTGAGCCTCACAGGCAAAGAGCGCAATAATGGGTATATGTTGATTTATAGATGAAGAGCTAAATTACATCCAGGGACAATTTCATTCATCATCGTGTTATCCTGGCGTCATACCATTGGCATTACAGAAGGCTATGGAGTTTTTTTTATTTTACAGAAATGCTTCCACATATTTCCATTCTGGTTTTGAATTAAGCAGTTATACCTATCTTTAAATCTCCGCTTTCCCTCTATCCCTCGAGGAACTTAGGTACCTCTCCACTCCTGAGACGAAGTCAGCCTCCCTTGCTGTCTTTGTTTGCTTCACCTAAAAAAGCTCTCCAAATCAGCCTCACGTAAGTAATTACTTAGTCATCACCAACAGACAGCAAAAAAATCCATAAATAAAACAAGCAACAAAATACATAAATAAAACCAAAAGCCTATTTGCTTATATATATATATATAAATACCAGTTTTACTGATAAAAAAAAAGAAAGGTTGTACCTTCTCCCTGTTGCCTGAACTGTGTACTGCAGCAGACGCCAGGAGGTACCAGTAGAGGTGAAAAGACAGTCTAATGATGAGTAATCCTATGCTGGAGAAATCCCTCAAGTAGCATATTAGACTTTTATCATCTAGTTGATAAATTAAATTAAGATAAAAAAGATGCATAACTCTTTATGCTGGTGATGTAAGGGGAAATTGATTAGTTGGAGTAACACACTTACCCAACCACTTACCTTACCACAAGACAATGTGTTTTTTGGATGAATCACCTATGCTGGAATTGATGACAGGACACATTAATGATCCACAAATATTGCTTGGTATTACTTTGAGAGACCAAGCAGGGAATAATATGAACAGCATTCCCAGAGTTAAATACATTATTGAACCAAATCCTGTACAGAGAGTTTTATTTCTACCATGGTTCATCACTTAAAACTATGAATGAGGCAGAGCAGAGTATGGGTTAGGAGGCGTGTCAGGAGGTTGATGGCTTTCCCCTCAGGTGTGCTTGTGTGGACATATGAGGCTGTGCATTTTTGTACATCCATGTGTCTGAGAGACATGCATGGATAATACAGAGGAAGGAGTGAGGAGGAGAGTGTAAACCAGAGAGGCAGAGCTGACATCCCTCTCTTCACCACCTCCCCCTTGGTTCCAATTCCAGTAATCAAGGACAGATATCAGTATGGAGCTCCTAACAGCACTGCACTCATCTTTAATCTCTCAAAACCAACGAGGGCAACCAAGACAGTTTTGACTAAAAGAAAATAATTTAAGAGTTTAAGAACAAATGGAATTGCAAGTATGATGATAAAAGTAGTAGTTTTCTATCTTTTGCAACAAAGCTGCATCCCAAAATCAGACTGATTAGCAAATATTTTCTGTTGGATTAACGCGTGAAAACATTATGCTTTTGAATAGGTGAGCTTTACTCTGTAAACCGTCTTTGAGTTCTACTCAGCCTTAGAACAACATCTTCAGCAGTGAGGTTGATTACGTTATTTTTTAGGTAGTGGTAAGTAGGTATAGATGAGAGTGCACAGCTCCTCCGCTCAGGTGAGTCTGCCTTACTGATAAACTCTGAGGACTTTGCTCTGATCAGTGATGTTGCGCCATCGTCTGGCAGAAGGACTGCAGTGCACTTCCCTCTGGGCTCAGATTGTGGAGTTCATGAAACAGCTTTGAATGTAAAACATTTGGTAACTTTTTGATAGGTTTTTTTTTTGTAGTTTAGCTTTAACCCTTATTAAAGGTATTTAATAATCAATTTTCTTCCATATGACTTCAGTATGCCACATGTATTAAGAGACTGACACTGTGTGTGTGTTTGAGTGTGTGAGTGTGTGTGTGTGTGTGTGTGTGTGTGTGTGTGTGTGTGTGTGTGTGTGTGTGTGTGTGTGTGTGTGTGTGTGTGTGTGTGTGTGTGTGTGTGTGTGTTGGTTTACAAGAATCTTAGTCTGAGGCCTATTTTCAGGATCTATGTTTGCCTTATGAAGACCAGTCATAACACACAGCAATGTATTTTATATATTGTAATTGAAAGCTTTTGAACACATAGTTTTCATTCAATTATTGCTAATAATAATAATAATAATGATAATAATAATTTGGACTTATATAGCGCCTTTCTATGAGCCCAAAGACGCTTAACAAAGAGTGTAGTCAAAACATACTAATAAATAAACATTAAAACAAGGGATGGGTAGAGGGGATATGGAGATCGTAAGCCTTTAAGAACAGTTTGAAAATGTCCTATGCTGCAGAATTCCTGATTTCAGGGGGGAGAGAGTTCCAGAGGGCGGGGGCTGCGATGCTGAAATGCTCTGTCGCTGAATGTTCGCAGCCTGGATTGGGGGGTGGAAAGCAAACCAGTGTCGGAGGAGCGAAGCCTCAGAGAAAGCTGGTGAGGTACTGGGGGGCAATGGCATGGGGGGATTTGTAGGTGAGCAGGAGAAGTTCATAGTTGTTGTGTGATTTAAAATTAAGCCAGTGAAGGTGGATGAAAGTTGGGGTGATGTGCTGCCAGGGCCTGGTGTGGTGAGGACCCTTGCAGCTGAGTTTTGGACAACTGGAGCCGGTCCAGGACTTTGCTGGGTAGTCCGTACAGAACTCCATTACAGAGGTCCAGATGGGATGTGATGAAGGCGTGGATGAGGGACTCTGCAACAGAGTCAGAAAGTGATGGCCAGAGACGAGAGCTGTTCTTGAGGTGGTAGAAAGTAGATTTTGTAATGGATTTGATGTGTGATTGAAACTAAAGGGTGGAGTCCAGGATGTCGCCTAGGTTGCGGTCTACGGAGGATGGGCAGATGGAGCAACCAGCCAGGAGATATCCAACCTTCCAGAGCAGTGCATTAGGGGCCACAACCATGAGCTCTGTTTTACTGCTGTTTAGTTTGGGGGGGTTAGATGACATCCATGTTTTTATTTCCCATAGGTATTTGACTAGGGACTGGGGAGGGAGGTGGGTGGATGGCTTGGTGCTGATGTAGAGCTGCGTGTCATCAACGTAGGAATTGAAACTGAGACCGTGATGGCAGATAATCTGACCAAGGGGGAGCATGTAGATGGTGGGGGTCTAAGCACAGAACCTTGATGGACGCCTTGGTTGACTGGGGTTGGGGAGGAGCTGGAGTCACTTATGGTAATGAATTTTCTTCTGTTGGAAAGATAAGATGCTGCTATTAATGCTACTTTAAAGGTCACCGTAAAACTTATAATGGATTTTTGTGATTTAAGGGGGTGTAACACATATGAAGAGATCTGATGGAGTGAATAATGATTATTTATGATTATTTTGCATACCGGCTTTGGACAAAATGGCATTTGAAGATCAAATCTTAGAAGCTAAGAGTTTGGCAGAATACCAAAGAACCAGAACGATGAGGTTTTTTATTTTGCAGGAAAATCTCAAAGGTGTCCTTACATTGTTAAGATTTGAGATTTATGTATATTTATGTAGCCCGGGAAAATAGTTCCAACTCAGGACACAATAACTGGGCTTCTCACAGCAATTTATTATCAAAACAATTTAGATATAATTGTTTACAACATAAACAGTAATTTTGGTTATAAAAAGATACAGTAGTGGACTCTGGATTTCTAACAGAACTTTCCCTCTACTTAGGAGATAGCACAGGTGGATGGCACCTGCTGTGACGATACAGCCTCTCGGCACGCAAGTTTTGACAAAGAACCTTCTTCATGGCATGCATTTTCATTCATTCATTTATTATCTGTTACATCTTATCCTGTTCAGGGTTGCGGGGGCAACTATCCCAGCTGACATTTGGTGAGGGGCGGGGGTGCAGTGTGGACAAGTCGCCAGATCATCACAGGGCCAAGACAAACAAAGAATCATTCACCCTAACATTTACTCCTACAGGGAATTTAGGGTCACCAGGTAACCTATACCGCATGTTTTTGGACTGTGGGAGGAAGCTGGAGAACCCGGAGTAAATCCACACAGACATGGGGAGAACATGCAAACTCTGCACACAAAGGCGGGCAGATGCATTTTGTGCTTTTTCCAGGCACTGATAGCCAAAATTGGGGGTGGCTGGGTCACCTTCTTGGTGTTATTTCTCCCCCAGTTCATCGTGCTTCGGGTATAGGACTCACTTGTGCTTGGGGTGACTTTCTTAGTGGTCTTCCCACCTCTCCTAGTTAACCCACCTAATCACTGGAAAACCTCAGTCCTACAGTGTGATCCTGGTGTGTGGCTGGCTAATAATAATAATAATAATAATAATAATAATAATAATGACTTAATATTTTGTTCATATAAATAAACTGAAATTGTTGAATGGAACATTATCTCATTCTTCCCAGTATATTATTCCTGTTTGCCTTTTGGGTTATTGATGTACACCTCAATTAAATAATAATCTCAGGCCAAGCTGAAGACTGTTACAACAGACATCATTCTAGGGCAAGAAGCATAGGGAACTGTCTGGGAACAGTGTCTGAGCAAGGCTTGCTGCCCAGCTGTCTGTAACTAGTCAATCACCCTGAATGTCTGACTGAACATGAATACATCACGATCTTCAACAGGTAGTCATAGTCACAAAACCTTTCCCCATATTTAGCAGTCTCATCACTGTGTGAATGCCTGAATAATTGTCTGTGTTTATAACCTGCTTTTATGGGTCATACAGGAAGACTAAGTAGACTAGACTACTGAGAAATGCATATGTACATATGAATTTGCTGCACTGTTCTTGTTTTGTTCTTTTCTGCCATGTTTGAATGTATCCGCATGACGACTATTACATTACAACTTTGTAATGTAATATATATATATGCTTTTTCTAAATAAACACAAGACATTCTTGCCTCATTGAATTAACAATTTAATTATTTATTCAAAAATTTCACAAAATATCAACATTACAAACATCATAACACCATAACAACATAATTTAATTTAAAAATAACATTTAACAAACTACTTTGTAAACTTTTCCTAAAAGTGAAAGGAGACGATCAAAACGAGCTGGAGCAAGCCTTTCTCTTATATTGTTCCCTGGCTATTACCTCTCTCTCTTTCTCTTCATCCTTCTCTGCCTGGTCTTTTAAAAACTCCACCATTGATTGATTGTCCATGGACCTTTTCCTGGGCTGCTGGCTCACCCTGGCTTCCTTTGTTAGATAGTTAGAGGATGGTGGTCGACTGTTAGAGTGGAGTGCAGAATCAATCAGTCCGTAACACGGCCAGTTGGCAACAGTCACACTGCCTGCCTCTACCCACTCCTGTCATTGGGTCCCTGAGTTCCTGAAATCCTGGATATTAATAATTACTCTTTGGAACTGACTGAACATAATAATAACAATAATAATTATACATTTTATTTATAGAGCACTTTTCATAAATACTCAAAAATGCTTTACAGGTATATGTCATTTCTAAGTTTCTTATATGACCTTCAAACTAAAGCAAATGTTTTTTAATTTGAATCTCGAGAGGCTTTTTTTAGATTAAAAACAGGCAGATTACCTTATTCTTCTTTTTTAGATTACACCACTTCTTGGCCAGTTTGGCTGTAATATTGAAACCTTACATTGTTACAAAGTCACTTAGAAACACAAAAACAGAGAGAGAGAGTAAGACACTTCCACTTCTTGTACAAAGTAAGGAAGACTGCCTGGAAACGAAAATAAAGAAAAATCTGGCACTAATAAAAACTCTCTTTTATCCATTCCTTGAAGAGTTTTTCTTCCATGTTAAATGGTTCGCATTAACCGTGTGCTACTCAAAGAGGGCCAGGTTTTCCTCAGCTGTCCATTCAATAAAATAAAATGTAAATATTAGGTAAAAAGCTTAGCAATGTCTGAAAGTAATAGTTTTGTTTGCTCACCAACAAATACACCAGCGAATCATCTCCGAACATTGATCGCCAGCTTAAGCTCCCACCTCCGGAAACGTCGGAAGAAATTCACGAATAGGCTGCATGTTGGTAAAGCTAGCATATATCTGAATTTTAAACATCTGCTTTCTCCCCTACTGACATCTTTAACCTACGTTCTGACAACAATAGTAGTTTTTAACAGGGCTATAACTTACAGCTGTGAGATTTCTCCTCTGCCTGCACAATGCTGTCGGAATACTTTACTGTCCCACATCTGCAAAAGTCAACACCAATACAGTTTGATTAATAAACAACCCTCTTCCAGGGTACTTTGTCTATTTAAACATGACTGATGACAATTGACAAGTCACAAATTCCACAGTAGTACGCACATTAAGAAACTGCCCTTGTCTAGGAGTGCAACTAGTAATTTCTTTGTGACATTTTACTTGAATGCTATGATGTCTTTGACATGTGACTTGATCTTTTTGATGTGTAATATTTCACTCGCTGACTTTCCCATGTAATTTGATATATTTGATGTCTTTGTGACATGCAAATTGATTATTTAATGGTCTTTTTTCAATGTCAGGTAGAAGTAGGTACATATGTGTCGATGTCCTGAACCTTCAGATTCACTTGAATCTGAAGGTTTCAAGTAATCCTGGGTCATCAATTTAACTTGATGACCCAGGATCTCCTTCCTGGATCAACCAGGACTGTTTAACTAGAGGAATCCTGATGCTACTTGTAATTGTGATAAAAGATATTAGCAGTACTGAAGCAAGTACAATAGATGTAGGGAAAACCTTTGATGTTGCGGCGGATTGCACCGTGTTCAATGGAGCTGTAGTTACTTCCTGTTCCTATAAATAAAAATGTCTTTATGACATGCATGACTTTGATGTCACAGAACATATGAAGCGCTCTCTTTTTATTTTAATTTTCTTCCTTCTAAAACCATTAAGCAAGGTTCAGCCATGCACGAAGCTGCAGGTCTTAGATAGTAGTCAGAGTATTAGTCAAAGGCATACGCGGATATACATACATATTGTTACAATTGTATATTGATTCCACAATAGTTGGAAGTTTCCCAAAGAAACCATATGATAATATCCCAGAATCACCGGCAGGGCCATAAGAGGCTACCATGATTGTATTTGGCCCAAGATGAAGAAAGCCAAAGCTCCCTCTTCCAGGAGAGATGAAATCTGGAAGTTGTACAAAATCTACGCCTCAAACCAGACAACTTTGTCTGCATCTAACCTCCTCATATTCCTGCACAAAGAGCAGATGGAGCAAAGAGCAAATTTGGATATGGCAGAGAGTTTGATTGAGAAATTCGAGATTGATGAGACAGGTAAGAGAAGGGACAACCGTCTACCATGTCAGGCGGCTAGCTGCTCATTAATCTCTCTTCAATGTAGCCTGGGTTATTACTTGCCAGAGGAGACAGTGATGTATTGTCATGAAAAATGACTTAATTTAACAAAAATAAGAAATGATTTCTGTTTAAAGAAAATACGGCAGTGAGCTCTGGCTGAACGCAGGAACCAAAAAAAGAAACATTGTAGTTAACCAAAGTGCCAACTCTTATAAATGTTGAATGTAGGTTTGGCATAGACACTTACATTTCAAAGTAGTTTGTTTAAAAATCGAATTGGGAGAACTTAAAGTTTGCTCTTCCTACATATACAACAACATGGGGGCTCCAACCCATGCATGCGTACAGGTTTTTCACACTTTACTCAGATGTTTCGCACCTTGTTTAACAATTAATGGAAGTCTTGATTAAACTAAGTTCAACATAATTAAATCAAAAGGACTATTTACTTACATGGAAGTGAGCTGTTAGTAAAGTCAGTCATGTGACGTGAGCATGAGTGGAGAATAAACATAAATAAACTGGTGACATGAAACTTTATATCATCATGTATCATGGAAACCAATTAATAGACAATTTATTAATTTAGTACTATTTATAGGACATGAATGCATTGAATGAATGTATAAAATTAATCTGAGTGGAAGTTGTATTATCATATTCTTTAAAACAGTTCAGTCGTCTTTTTTAAAAACGTGGTTTGTTCCTTGCAGAAGAGAGGATGCTGATTTTAACATTGATTACTCGTATCTGTTCCTTCTCCCTCTTCCAGTCAAAGAGAGAAGGTCCATGACATTTGAAGGATTTTTCCGGTATATGGAGTCCAAAGACTGCTGTTTGTTCAGCCAGGCTCACACATCTGTGTACCAAGACATGGACCAGCCTATCACAAGTTACTTCATCTCTTCATCACACAACACCTACCTGACGGGGGATCAGCTCGTAGGGAAGAGCCATCTGGATGCCTATGTTTGGTATGATACACCAACACAATACGCAGGGATCAGCCAAAAGTTTAATGAAAAGCTGCTAAATACATGCCACTAATTCATAGTAATTGACATATCTTACTAATTTCTATTTAATTTGGAGCAAAACAAATGACAAAAAAGGACAATTAGACATAACTTGGCTCTGATCTAAAATGGTCTAAAGCTACATTACCTTACGGTAGAATGACTTCATTCATTCAGGTGCTGAGGCAGACAGTGATATAATGTGCTCCTCTTATGGGTTAATGTACTAATTTTCAAAGGGGCTGATGTCAGCAAGAAATGCTGTATTTATGGTCCCTGTAAAAGTGCTGACCGCTTGGCCGGCTAGTAGAGTGGAACCATCCAAACCAGTGGAATGGAAGCTCTGAAATGATCATCTTGAGAGGAGGACTAAGTGACAGAAGCAGAAGGAGGCTTTTCAGAAATTGTACTTCCTCATAGTTTGGAGATTGAAGAAATACAAGATTAGCAAGAGCTTGTTAAACAATGAATTGTTTCAAGAGGTCAAATCTAAATATAAAGATATGACATTGTACTAATCATCTCATTTTATGGAATGAATAAAGAACAGCAACCTTACTCTTAGTGTCGCCTTAGAAAAAAGAGGTGATTAATTATGTCCTGTTGGCAAAGCAGTGGAAAGGGAATTACACAATAATTGGGGTCATATACTATCTCTATCTCACTCCGAGAGGAGAATAAATGAATGAATGAATGAATTCTTTATTTCGAACATATAATACAGTAACATTTAAATATGCAAAATGCATATACATAATACATAATAATAATACATAACAGCAAAGCAAAATAAATAATTAAATAAATAGTCGGTATGCAATACATGTCCTGAAGAGAGTGGGAAGCGGTATAAACGTATCTAATCCCACCCCTTCACAATTAATTAATAATTTTTCATATGCTCTTTATAGGCTTCCAGTTTAAATCATACCTTATGAGAGAATATATATGTTATACAATGTAGATCCAAAATATAAATATATTTATATTATGAATATACAAACAATATTTATATCATTTAATAAACAATCTAAATGTATTATATAATGAGTAATCAATAAAGGATCACACTAACAACGAGTCTTTATTCACACACTTCATAGGAAAGGTCTATGCAGGGAGCGCTCGTAGGCCCTATGCACAGAGAACATAATTATACCTGCATACAGACATGGGCGTATGAAAATGATTCATTACCAAAAAAACCTTCTTTCGATTTTCAGTATTGCCTTCATCGGGATATAATTTGTGCCATGAAAGTGTCAGCGAGACAATCTGATTCGTCGTCTGGCCGTTCAGTATCATGATAGCGGTGATCAGAGAGAAGTGTAATAGCAGATTCTGCCAAATTACCTAAATTTAAGTTTGAAAGGGTAGTCCTCCTTCTAAAGTAAGGCTTCAGTCACACCTGGGAAGAAAATAGAAAAACCGACTGTCTGTCCAGGTGTGGTCCATGGGTCAGTCACCTTAGAGCCCGATACCACTGTGTCTGCAAGGTGCGTCTCTGTTTGTGTATGTTGCCTCCCGCATTGCATTGTCGCCCTCCGTTCCAGCCACTGGCTGCACTGTGGCACCTGTGTTGACAATTGCAGGATAGCAACAACCTTGCCAGAAAAAGGGAAGTGAGTGGTATGCTTTTCTAACGCACACCCACATGGCGGAGTGAATGGGCAAGTAATGTTATGCACACTACCTTTTTAAGTCTAATCAGCATTAATAATCACTGAGGTGTCACACAAGCTGTTGCCCATGAAAATGGTTATTATTACACAGGCCTGTATCTCCTTTAAGTGGGACATTAAAAGCTTATGTGGAAATAGTTGGCTCTGACTCAATATGTGTCCAGTTGGGATTGGTGTAGTGAGAAGTGGTAATCAGATTAACATGCCCACGACAGAGTAGACTGGCTATTATGGTATGGGATAGTACAGTAATCTTCAGCCGCATCCATCAGGTCAGGTGTCGAGGCTTTGTGAGAAAGCGGGGCAGCATATATTCTAGCAGATAACATGTGGCATATCCAACAGCAGGTTATTTCAAATGGATAGTGCACATTCACCATTATCACTACATTTGGCCTGTAAATTACATTTTCCTAATCTAATCCGCACCAATACGTTCCTGTATCTGATTTGGCCATCTTGGTTGTTGATACTTTAGCAGTATTTGAACCTTATGACTTTGGTTATGGTAAATTTCGCTCCTGTGTTAGCAGTGTCAGTTTGAGTCAACACATCTTTCCATGCACACGGGTCCTTACAGTAATATTTCTCATAGTTATGATGCCGGCTTGTACCTCCACTATAAAATGGTCCACAAGTGACCACCTCTGCTGTCCCCTCATGCACTTCAGCAGTTGGAACCATCACAGACGATATGTTTCTTTTATTAGTCAACATTTTCTGCATGAAGTCTGACAATGTGCTTTCTGCCTCCTCTCTGTTATTAAATTGGCGTAGTGGTGGCAGTAAATAGGGTCTGCCGTATAATATCTCAAACCGCGACATGCCATTGTGAGTTACTCCATTCATCATCATAACAGCATATATAAATAGTGATTTTGGTTGCACAGATTTCCCATCTGGGCCTTCCCATAGACCTTCTTCATTTTGTTTACAGTTATTGTCTTTCTTACAATATTGGATTGAATAGATTCTCCATCATTCTGAGGGTGGAGCCTTTTTCACTGGAAATATTGGAGTGTCACATGGAGAATCGATACATGGAATAGTTCCACCACTATCAACTAATGCTTTAAATGTTGGTTTGATGCCTTTTCAGCTTCTGGTTTTAGTGGATATTGTGTTTGATATGGCCTATAATTCCTTTCATTATGCCTACACCTGATGTTGCCATACCTACCATACCTACCATACCATACCATGGCATGCTACCATAATGCTTTTAGGACTTCTGACAGAACGGGTTCTTCTTCTGCTGTCAAAGCTAGAATGGATCAGCTGTATACATTTTTGTTTATTGTAGGATGAACTCTATTAAGGAAGGTAAAGTTATGCAGTATGTGTCAAGTCTTTCATTGTAGGCTGTTTTACCTTTGGATAAAATCAAAGCCTGGGAGTTCCTTCCTCCTTTGCGGGTGCGGCTAGAGAGATCCGTGGGGCTGCATCCCTGTACTTATAGGAAAGTTGGAAAACTGTTGTTACACCTTCAACAATGAGTGCACCATTTTCTATCTATCGAATAGATCAGATGCCTCTCTTATTTGGGAGCAAGACTATTTCCATTTTTTTCATAGCGTCTCTCCCTAGGACATTCACTGAGATGACACTAAGATTGGTATGCTAACTCGCTCTTTGGTTCAGGATCAGTGATAGGTACAGGTTTGGTCATGAGCTTAATTTCTACTTGGTCTGATGCTGATTTCACTTTAATTCCTTGGTTTGAAAATTCTACATTTGGAACAACTTGTCCTTCTGTCACTCCTGTTTTACATGCTCCACTATCACAGAGGAAAGTAACATCTTGACCATTTACATACAGTGTTATTTTTTCAGGTTTTTTTTCCAATAGTGACATCTCATCAATTGCTACTAAGTGCAACCCTTCAAGGTCAGTCTCATCTGTAAGTGTTGGTGAGGTTTGTGGTGGTTTGCATGAATATGGGTTTTCGGTTGCAGTCTCAGTTTCTCTGTCTTCGGTCAGTCACGCGTTGTCTTGTGTCGTCGGTGCCAAGCCTCCTCCATCTCTCCCTTCTTCTGTGGACAATCACGGGCTCAGTGATTGTCTGACCCATAGACGTAACAGACGAAGCCATATTGTCCTCCATCCCTCTGGTGCCTCCGTCGTCTCCCGATTGCCTCCCCGGCCCCGGAATTGTCCTCGGAAAAATCCTGAAGCAGAATAAGATGGGCCACAAAGGCCATCGCTATATTCTTCCTCACAGTCATCATTGAAATACATTTCTGACAAGGATGTGCCTGATTTAGTCTTAGGTTTCTGTCCATGGGTCTTTAGACCCACATAGTGGTAGTTTCTACATCAGGAGGATTTGGGTTTGGCATTTGTATCACTGGCATTACATGAGATCAGCAGAATTCAAAGCTCTAGGACTACTGTAGTAGGAGGATCTTTAAATGGTTTTTAGACCGTACCTTGTTTAGTCTGCTCTGTCTTGGTGCAGTGGACTTATCGAGAAGCCTCTGAGACTCATTTTAGGGAGCTACTGCAATGAAGCTACTCTTCATTGCAGTAGCAGCAATTGTCATTGATATTAGGGAATAAATTATTGTCTGGGTCTATTTCAGATTATTTCTGATTATCAACACTTTGGCCCTTTTAAGTGTTCCGTTAAGTTTGATAAAGGCTTTGTCAGATGTTCATTTATGTAGACGTTTGATTCTTTAACTTTCCTTCCTTGTTTAAACAGAGCACTTTTGTGTTTTCTCTTCACGAACCTCAGAATGATGACATTGCTGGTATGTCAGTGGTATTTCTTCGGGGTAACCTGTGGCAAGCCTTGATGATGTTGCACTCCAATTCAATCCCCTAGGAGGGGAGGAAGGCAGCCACCTGTTGTTCCAACGAGTTCGCCTCCAGCTCGCCGGTCTCCGCTCTCCCCCGTTGTCAGTGGCCACGGCCTGGGCGTAGGACCAGGGTTTAATATATAGCTCGGTTACAATCACATTGTTTCTCCTGTTGTAATGCTCCTCGACTCTGCTCTCTAGATATTCGAGTTGCCGGTCTCTGTGCATCTTCAGAGTTTTCACCTCCTCCGCCAGGTCAAGATTATTCTTCTGCTGCAGCCTGACTTCTGCTGCAGCCTGACTGCAGAGACCTTCTCTGTGAGGAGCTTGAATGACTTTATAATGTCGTCGACCCCCTCTACTGTATGACTCTTCATTGGACCCATTACACCCGGTATCACTGTTTTTGTTTTTAGCCAAAACTGTTTTGCCGGTCACCGGCTCGTGATCTTTTATTTCCAAAATGGCGTCTTACATCAGGCCGGGGTCAAATCGCATATCTTTATTGTTAAACCAATGTCCACCATCCAAAATGGGTGGACGAAAATTCAAAACTGATGAAGCCAAGCACCAAACGCACAACAAAGACACAGCAAACCGGAAGACACACCCTTCCCATGATGCTGTGCACTAAAATCCGACTCACCAATTACTTTAAAAATATAATAAAGAGAAAAAAAACAGACAAAACATAATAATGATACTCTGTTCAGACGACAACAATCTGACAGGCTGGGGATATTACAGCCTAACCTTCAATATGCTGACTTTGCTCACAACAGGATGGATGGATACAATATGAACATGTATTGATACTCTATTCTCTGACTGTTCACTTTAAACCTGCAATTGAAGTCTTCATCATAGCCTTTCCATCATTCAATATGAATGCACCTGTGTGTCACCCAGTGCTCTTAGGAAGGGCTGTCGCTGTCTGGAGATTGACTGCTGGGATGGGACCCGTATGGAGCCTGTAGTCTACCATGGTCACACCCTGACCACCAAAATACTCTTTAAGGATGTCATTGCCACTGTGGAGCAACATGCCTTTGAGGTAAACGGTTTGGACAAGCCTTATTCTTTAACCATTTTTTTCCGATAACAAGGCTAAGACTTCAATACTGACTTCTTCTATGTTATGGGTTTATTCCTTGACAGGTTTCTGCTTACCCGGTGATCCTGTCGTTAGAAAACCATTGCTCCGAGCAGCAGCAGGAGGTCATGGCTCAGCACTTGATTTCTATACTGGGGAACAAGCTGCTGATAAATCCTTTAGACCACCTAATCACTGGACACCTCCCAAGCCCAAATGTAAGTCACAGAAAAAAGGGTTCAAACTCCTGAGTAACAAATTAGAGGCAGGATAATAGTGTTTATAGGTTCAATTCCACATTGCAAATTATACACCTTGAAAAGAATCTTCTGTGTATACACCAAATATTAATTCTTCTCTGCTTAAGGAACCCTTTTTGAGCAAGGATGGTGATGTTGTAACAACCCAACCATGATTGAGTGATGCAGCACACCAGTTGCTTCTGTTTTTTTTATCCCATCAAACATGGCTGTGTGAACGCCGTGATGTAAATATGACTACTGTCTGACTCTTTGAATATCATCTCTTGACAAAGATGAGTGTGGGCAGTTTGTGAGCAGTAGGTGCTTTAGTAATTTCCTCACAGGATGTAGGGACACAGATTGTTTGACTGATTTGCATTTATTCATATATATTATTTGTACTATGTTTTTGTGGCAATGCCAGGACCTGAAGTATAAAATCCTTATCAAAAATAAAAAGCGAATGGTTAAGAAAGAGGGAGAGACGAGTATAGAGGAGGATGACGACGATGAGGATGAAGAAGATCATCAAGGCAAAGCAAAATTCTGGTTTCTGAGAAAGACAGGGTCAAAGCCAAAAGTAAGTCAGTTAGATTTAAGAATGGAAATAGTGAGAACGTTATATGTACTATTTGTGTAAAGAGATAAAATACAGGGGCAGTTGAATGGACATTGATGTGAAAAAGCATTTAGCCCCCTCCTGGTTTCCTTTATTATTGTGTGTAATTATTATTAAACTCTGTTGGATTCTGAAACGAAATTTACCATTTAACAAAGGATAAATAAGTAAATGCAGGTAAATTTTATATTTTTGAATTTACTTATTAAAGCTAAAATATATAATAATTTATAGACATGAAGTTGCCTCGTCCGTCTCACCAGCTACTTACTCTGCTAAAATCAAAGGAAATTTCATAAGATATGAGGAAGAGGGTGTATTAAAATATATCTCTCTGGAACGGGTAACAAAGCTTTTTTATGCCTCATGGACTCCATAGATCCAAAATGAGACACATAATTTACAAATGGGGAATACTTGAAACAATAGGAGACATTCTCAGAGATACCGCTTCAGAAGGTCACAAGAAAATCCAAAGGAGAGATCCCAGTAACTGCAGGCCCATGTCACTTCAATGAATGTCAGAGGTCAAGGTTCAACTCTTCATAAGTCAAGTGGCAAAAATTTTATCCATTGGATAGTGGTGCGGCAAGGATATGTTGGGTAGAATATTCTACGGACAGATGAACGATACGTTGAATTATTTGGAAGACGGTGCACCCACAGCATTATAGCTACAGTTAAACACGGAGTACAGTGTGATGTTGTATGAATACTTTGCTGCTTCAGGGTCAGGACGACTTACCTTAATTGAAGGAAACATGGATTCTGCTGTCTACCAAAAATATCTGAATCCGCCTGGGAGTTGAAACCGAAGGGTACATGGGTAATGCAAGAGAAATACAGCAAGCAGAAGAGTCCTGGAAATAGCAGTACATGTTCACAAGCCTTCCGATTTTGCTGCGCTGAAGCAATACAGCAAAGAAGAGTGGGCCAAAACTACAGAAGAGTAATGCAAGAAACTGATTTCCAGTTCTTTAAGGTGTTTGGTTGCTGCTGCTAAATTTGGAACAACTAGCTTTAAAGTCCATGGGGGAAATATTATTTTCATACTGGATATTTCTGATCTAGATAAACTTTTTAATCCAACGACCCTGAACAGAATCAGCAGTTATAGATATTGAATTAATACATTTTGTATTTACTCTGGGGGACTTCGTTTTATGTTAATTTTGTGGGGGTCTAATCGTTTTTCACAGCACTGTTCACTTGATCCAGTATGATATAGGGCCAAAAATATGAAGCTTTAATTTACGGCTATTTGTTGCAATACTTTATTTGTTTTGTGTTTTCTAAATCTAATGAGTAGAGGAAGAAGGTGGAAGTGACAGAGGCTTTATCTGACCTGGTCATATACACCAAGTCTGTCAAGTTCATCAGCTTCAGTCATTCCAAGGACAACCAGAACAACTGTGAGAACACATCCATGGGAGAGAACAAAGCTCGCAAGCTGGTGAAAACCTCAGGTAAAATTTCACTGATTCAACTGAAACTGCTGGAAGGGAGTTTTGACTGTGTAATAATATAGAATTTGTAGAATTAAACCCGGGGTGCGGAACGTTCATCCTTCCCTTTTCACAACCAGATTAATTACATAGTGCTTATGAATGAAGCACAGAAGCTACAGATATCCAATTTCAAAACAACACTAGACCGAAAATTACAAAGAGATTTATTTGACACGCTCTCTGTTTCTCTGAGAGCCAACTGGCTCTCAGAGAAACAGAGAGCCAGTTGGAGTTGAGTTGCAGGGACCATAAGCAATTTCAGCTGGACTAAAGATGCAAAAATAGTTTTTTCATCTTTTACTCCATTAAAGTGACTCCAGTTACCCATGGAGTTCCCCAGGGATCTTCCCATTTTATTCACATTTTATTGGCTCCCTTTAGGCCAGTGGTTCTCAACCTTTTTGAGTCGCGACCCGAAGAAATTACCTTCGTTGGTGTTAGTGGCCCCCCAACCACCACAGCGTGCATCGCTCTCCCTTCCCTCCACCATCCCAGTGTGGATGGACATAGTTTTCCGCCGGTTGCTGAAAGCAAAAGCGGAGCAGATAGACTGAAAGACCCACTGAGAAATACACTTTGAAATTCTAATTCTTCTCCCTTTAATGGTTGTAAATAAAACTCTGGCCTCTGATCGTAGGAATCAAAAGATAGCGGGAAAAAAACAAATAAGCGAAGCGATAGTCAACAAGTGTGACAGAGAAACAGTTTTGGATAAAAGAGAACTGCTGCAGCTTTGCCTGTGTGAACAAGCTTCCACTCAAGATTTTGAGCGATATTTCTGGGTATACGATGAATAAATGTACACACATCTCAATAGATATTTGTCTTTTCACGCAATTTTGTTTAAATTCGTAATTTTAATAGCTTAATAGCGTCCGTGCCCTTTTCTATTGCTGACACGTCGGACCGATATACTATTTGTAACCTTCTGATTTGCAAATTAAGCACTAAATATATCACACTTTAGCCATGAAACTCACGTAAAGAGACCAATTTTGCCCAAAGACAAAACACCAAATTTAAATTTGGCAAAGCGTTTTTGGATTTATTGAAATACAGAAAACAGAAGGACCATAAACAGTGAAGGTGACAACTAGACTGACAATGGCAGTTACATCATATCGTGCTGGTGGTAGTTGAACCAATTAACATGTAAACAGATAACTCAACCTTTGCTATATATGTTGTTTTTTTAAATAGAAAAACAATCAACACGTACTAATTTATGATTTGACGAAACAGGAAAAACAGGAGAAAAATAAAAAGCCCACGTTTAATTTTTAACATTTACGTTGCTGAAAGCTTGTAACCATAAAAAAGAACGATTCATAACCATTTTGGTCTTTCAAATCGTTTAACTTTTTGTTCTCTTTTAAATCTTTCAGTTTAAATCACCTCATTCGGCCGGTTTCCCTGTGAAAGCGGAGGTGTTTACTTTTTGTCAACCTCAATTTCACGTCTTTTTTTTGGCAAAGACAACCCAATAGCTATTCTACTTAGGGGGATGGCTGGGCCTGCTTGTTTGAACAAAGCAGTTGGGAAGTGTTTCACTCAAGCAGGCTCCTGAGGTGAGTGGCAATAACTCCTTTCATTGTTTGAATGGTTATGTCGTAACTGTCCACATAGTCATCGAGCTCAGGGAACATTTCAACACTGCCCTCTTCCACTCGCACGGCCCACCGCTCCAATTTTCTTTTAATTTCTGTGATCTTATCAGAAAGAAGAAAGTTTAAGCTGTTCAGTTTTTGCGGCTTAATATGCGAGGCCTGACACCCACTTTGGGTCAGTCTGATTTTTTAGCGAGGGGAGAACCACAGTCTGATCAAAATATGCGTTCCTCTTCACGCATTAAAACCGTCTCCTCAAGACAACACACCGAAAAAGCCATCTGACCTCTGACCATTATGCAGTGCAAAGTTTTCACATGGGGCTCCACTTCCAACACGCAGGCTTTCCAGCCTTTTCTTGCCCCCTGCACAGCTCCAGCTCCACCTGTGCACACAGATACACAGCTTTCCAATGTTAGTCCCTCTTTTTGCAGTTCACTGCCAAGCTTGTTGAAAATGTCCCATCCTGTGCTTGTTCCTTCCATTTATGAGCAAAACAACAAATCCTTGTGCATTTTCCCCTCGGAGCCGTGTCTTACAAAGGCCAGTAGCTGCGCATCACCTGAAGACATCTGTGCACTCGTCAATTTGCAGAGAAAATTTTCCGCTTTTCCTCACTCAGTCAAGTAAGCTGATCTTTAATGTAATTTCCCATGTCCTGTATGCGGCGTCGCAGTTTCATTTGAAAGGGGGATGTTCAAACGAATGTTGGATTTTTTCCACATGCATTGCTCTTGTCATTGCTACTGTGGCTGGACGGATGAGGGGCTCAGCAATCGTGTGGGCAATTATCGATTGAGCCACCAGATATGCCACTTCATATAAGGCTGCCAGGGCCTTAGGAGAGACTGTGGCATATTCACTCACCACTCTTTCTCGTCTTCTTAGTTCTTGCTCCCTACGTAGAAAAAACTGTATCTGCTTATCAATGTGGGTGCTGTGTTTTTACTCTAAATGTCTCTAAGGTTTTACTGGTTTCAAGCTCTCGTGTGCCAGAACTTCAGAGAAAATGACACACAGTGGGTATTCAATATTGTTTTTGGTCTTGCATGTACATCCATAATTCAAAGAGTCAGGCTTATATTTACGAAGCTTGGATGCTCTAATATCTGCCAGCCCGGTGCCTTGCGCTTCTCAGGTGTTGCTGCTATCAGGCTTTCAGGTGACTCACCTTGAGACAGTTCCTGCTGACCTCCTGAAGTATTGAGCTTGAACAGATCATGTATTTTAATATTTATTATTTAAATTCATATGTTTTCCACAGTCATCCGGAGACCCCCTGAAGTAATCATGCGACCCCAGTGGGGGTCGGGACCCCGAGGTTGAGAAAGGCTGCTTCAGGCAACATTATCAGGAAACATTCCATAAACTTTCACTGTTATGCCGATGACACACACTTTTACTTATCAATGAAGCCAGGTGAACCTAATCACTTATCCAAATAAGAAGCGTGTCTCAAAGATATTTAGAACTGGATGACCTGCAACTTTAACTTTTTATTATTAATTTCAGATAAAACTGAAGTTATGTACTGGGACCCAAGCATCTTAGAAATAATTTATCTGATAATATATCTACTCTGGATGGTATGACCTTGGCCTCCTTTCTAGGACTGCCTTTTATCATCTAAGTAATATTTCCAAAATACGGCACATTCTGTCACACAAAGATGCAGAAAAGTTAGTTCATGCATTTGTTACTTCCAGGCTGGGTTACTGCAATGCCCTACTAGCAGGTAGAATCGAATTCAAAATCCTTCTTCTAACGTACAAAGCCCAAAGGGCTCTCCCAGAATGTAAGGTTACTTATAGCCCCTTAAGTATCCAGAAGTAGATTCGGAGCCAGAGACTTCAGTTATCAGGTATCTCTAAAGTAGAACCACCTCTCAGTCTGGGTTTGGGGGGAAGAAACCCGCTCTACATTTAAGAGTAAGCTTAAAACCTTCCTCTATGACCATGTTACTAACTTGACTTCTTCCATGGAGTGTCTTTACTTTATCACCCTGCATGGTCACGTGGTTGGTGACGGCATCTGCTCTTGTGGACCTGCTCGATGTCCACTCATTACAATATGATGATGATTACAATTATTATTATTATCATTGTATAGTATTTTCCCATAAGCTATTGTCAAAAGTTATATTACCATTATTGCTATCATCAACCTGGGATCCCTGCTGCCGCCACGGCCCAACCCTGAGGAGGGGATGACAATGGATTAGCATAGCTGATATCGGTGCCATACATGTCAAGAATTTGTCACAATGGCTATAAAATTTTGTTTTGGATCAACCTTAATGCTGAATAATAGCTAGGATGACTGAAGAGATGGTTTGTCCACAATGTCCAGGATTGAAGAATGATATATATGTGAAGTCTGAATTGACTTTCTCAGTCATGAGCTTTGGTCAGAGCAGACATTTTACAGTGAACATCGTGTGTCATCTTACCCAGGTGCAGATTTTGTTCAGCATAACCAGAAGTTCCTCAGCAGGATTTATCCAGCAGGCTCGAGGACGTCTTCAACCAACTACAACCCTCAGGAGTTCTGGAATGTCGGTTCTCAACTCGGTAATAAAATGATGAAGGTTTAAAACATTAATTGAAGAGAGGCATGAAAATACAATTTCTCTAAACACACTGAACAACCACCACCATCTATTTTTTATCTAATGCACAGAAATGTAGTCCAGAAACAAAGATTAGTGAATTTCATAGGGATGACTAGTGGAAGAATACACTAGACCTGAATTAATTTCCTGCTGGTTAGCACTGGAAAAAAAAACTTCATCCACAGTTACATCTCACATTTATACCCCTGAAAAGTCTGGGATATTATGAAATCATTATCTGGGTCTGGATCCCATTACAATTTTTAAATTTTTTGCCGCACATAGGCCAGTGCGAAGAAAAACTGGAATGATTTGGGGAAAAGTCCGTTGTATCTTTTCAACAATGTGGAGCTCTATTACTATGTATTCACTACTGTGCATTCATTTGGCTGTTCGTTTGTTTGTCTGTTTGTTTGTTTGTGAGCAGGATTAAGGAAAAACTTCGGGACAGATTTGCATGAAATTCTACCCAGAGGCAGATTTTGGCATATTCTAGAGGTGATATAATAATAATAATAATAATAATAATAATAATAATACATTTAATTTATAATGCATTTTACATTTGGATCAAATCTCAAAGTGCTACAAGGTAAAAGCAGCTAAAAGCATCAATAAAAAATATAATAATAATTATATGAAAATATGAACAAAAAGAAGCAAAGTTAATCAAAAGTTATAGGTTCTGCTAAAAATGAAAGTCCTTTTTTAAATGTTAAAACAGTGCTGTAAGGATCCTGATGAGAGTTCGTAAACACGAACACATCACCCCCGTTCTTCATTCCCTTCATTGGCTTCCCATCTCCACCAGGATTGATTATACGATCTCTCTCCTCACTCACCAGTGCATCCATGGTAACGCACCCCCCTACCTAAAAGAACTACCCACCCCACTGACCTCAACACGATCCCTCCGTTCTACCCACTCATACCGCCTCCTCCTCCCCCGGACTAAGCTCAGCACCATGGGTGATCGGGCCTTCTGTTCTGCTGCCCCTCGTCTGTGGAATGCCCTCCCTGACCATCTCAGGGCTCCACAGACGACTGACACATTTAAAAAAGGACTTAAAACTTTCCTTTTTAGCAGAACCTATAACCTTAATTAACATTGCTGCTTTTTGGTCAGGCTTTTATATAGTTTTTTTTAATTTTTTTTATTGATGCTTTTATCTGCTTTTGCTTTGTAGCACTTTGAGATTTGATCCAAATGTAAAGTGCATTATAAATTAAATGTATTATTATTATTATTATTATTCGTACAAATACGGATAGAAATCCAAAAGGTTTTTCCGGTGAGCAACAATAAAGGTATACTTCAGTCAGTTTATAATATTGCAGGCTGTAGAACTCTGATGGAGAAGCGTGAACAGATGCCAGTGTCCTCTCCCTCTAGCCTCCAGACTCAAAACACCGACTCTCATTTCTTGTGTTGGTGTCGGTGTCGGTGATACTCTAATCACCCACTCTTGTCATATTATGTGTTATATACATGCTTTACAGCATTTAATATTAAATAAAATACAATTATAAACCTTTTGGAGTAGTGATGTCAAGATGTGGCTATTGCAGCTTTTGATATGTCTTTGCTGCCTCTGATTTCATTTGATGTTTCTTTGGGTTGGAGCTTGGAATGTTTTTCAACAGTTCCTTTGATTTCTTCGATGTTCCTTTGGGGGTGGAGCTGGGGGCTCAGTGGGCTGAAAAAAATACTGGATAGATACTCAAGAGTTTGTTGGAATTGTTGGTATATTTAGATGTTGGAAATAACTCAGACATTAATTGCGAAATCTGCATACATTTTTCCTAAACGTTGGGCAATGTTATGCCTTTGCTGTGGTTTACACTTTCTTATTGTTTTTCTAGTCCCCAAAGGTTTTTGGCCAAAATTTCTCAATTGTTTGTCCATTTTTGTCCAAATTTGGTGCATATGAATTAATTAGAGGAGATCTACTTTGTACTTATTATACCGTAATAGTTCTTGTTTCATTAACTCTGTGGACATAACATCACATTTAATTTTAGGAGATCAATTAGGGCTAATTGTGGACCTTTTTGGGGATAAAGCCTTACTTTTGGGGGTGAAAGCAAAGGCCCAGTTTTATTTTTTTATTTTTTTTACCTATGCTCTTGATAGTAACATTTTTTTCAAAAAGTAATCATAAACTTCAGATCATCACTTCTTATAGCAAAGTTTGAATACTCATAAACGTAGTCACAACCCTGGTCTGGTGCTGCATTGGCGGGCGTTCCTGTCGCCCTTCTGAATTTTCACATTCTCTCAGTGAGTGTCTCACTCTCCTTTCAGAATCATCCAGCCGCTGATTCTGACAGGAAGCCATCCTGATCGCTGAGCGGACAGTAAACAGGTTTCCGTGTCAGCTGTGCCGATGATGATTGGCACTCCTCACATTTACAGGAGAGAACCACAGCCTTGCGTTACATGAGACTGGACCCTGTGACACAAAACAATAGAAAAAGAGGCAGTTGGAGTCATTACTGTTTTGGCAAAAAAAACATGTATACTTTCTTTTTTTTTCATATTTAAGCCTAAGAATATCCCTTCTACCTCTGCAGAGACCTAACTGTATGTCAAACATGTCTGCAGGATTGTATCCTCTGCTGACTTTGTGACAATCAATCCATATTGTGCTGAGCTTTAGGATCTTAGAGCAAGAACAGGGAAAGAGACCAGGATGTGCCCTTTTATCAACAGAGTTCAACCGACATTTCACAGCATTAAATGCAATATTCGTCACCAAGTGGGTCTTGATAACATGAACAGAGATCTCTTTCATGGTGCTGAACAAAATTGTCGCTATGCATGCTGGGAAACTCCAGCCACATATTCCCCAACACACTACAATATATCAGAAAGTTTAGTCACCAATTAAAACATGGTGCGATCGGCAGATTTGCCAACACAGTGCTTTGCAGTAGAAAGAACGCACAATTGTGAACGTGCCTCTGATACAATGTGAACTATTATTGCTAAAACACTTCAAGTTATTGTATAATCTAGTTCCCACTTGCAGAATGAAGAAGAGTCTCTCTAAACAGAAGACCATGTCATGCTGCCTGTTCTATCTCCACAAGCTTTAGGCATTTTGGCTCCTTTTTCGCCACTGTGGCTCCTAATTTTCATTGTTCCAAAATTGCAGTGGCCCTCAATTTCCAGTCCTTGGGACTTCCTATGGACCTCAATGATGGCCGTTTCCAGGACAACGGGGCATGTGGATATGTCTTAAAGCCAGCGGTATTGATCTCCAGTCAGAAGTGCTTCGATCCGGGCTGCAGACAGCAGAGGCCCCAACCCACGAGCCTGCTGCTCAAGGTACTGAGAAGCTGAATACCACACATAGGTTAAGATGTAACATTACATAAATAACTGTGTGGTATTATGTGTGTTTCATGTGCATGTAGTTGTGTGTCTGTGCCTCACTATTGTGCAGCATCTTACTGGGTATCCAGAGAAATCCTTTCAGCCAGAGGCTGTGAAGCAACAATGACGTAAAACTGATGAATGATGAATGTCTCAGTCGAATTAGATTATCTGCCTTAGAAAATAAAGAGAATGGAGTGAGAGGAGTCATCAATCTGACAGACTCAGTGTTCAATTGATAAACCATCCCTTTTCCATTATTTCATTGTAGATCCGCTACAGAGACGTCAGAGACGTATTAGAACACCCTGATTATAGGAGATTGCAATTGTCCAGCCTCAAAGTAACAAACGCATTAACTAATTTTCCTGCATCTTTATGAGACAGAGAAATTAACCTAATCTTTGAGATATTACACAGATGAAAGAATGTTGTCATAGAAATGTTTTCCATGTGAGAGTTAAAGGGCATATGCTGATCATAGAATCCTCACGGTGGTGTTGATTCATGGTAATGCTAGCCAGAGTAGTTTTATTGTTAGATGCTGTATTTCTGATCTGTGATTCTGTTTTTTTTAACATTCAGTCACAATCAGTTCAACAATCAAATGTAATCTTATGACAACAAACGTTTTACAATGAATGAATGAATGAATGAATGAATGCAGTCTGTATTTCAAACATGTAATATAATACATTTAGAAATGCAAGATAAAATAGCCCAATGCACTACCAAAATTTAAATAAAATTCTACAATAATAATATTTAAAGTAAAGCAGAAAGAGACAAAACAAAACAACAAACAGTCAATTTGCATCACATCCATCTGAAAGGGAGTACTATCCCGTCTTCCTCCATTTACTTATATTATAAGATGCATTTAAGAACATATGGTCGCGTTTATGTAAGCCATTGAACTTATATGATGCATTTAAAATGTTACACATTCTCATGAATTACAGGAAAAGGAGAGGAAAGAGAACATTTGGATGTGAAGTATGTCAAAGAGAAAAGAATGTGTCTACATCTCAAGACATAAGACATATACCTTTTACACTATTGTACAATGTACTCCATATGTACAATATTACATAAATAAGATCAATTATACAAATTAACCAGCTAATTACAAAATGAATTGGCCAAAGGATCCATTAAATATATTTAGTTTATTAAATCATGGTCCAATCATTTATTTAATCACATTGAAATTGTCCTTTATACCTTATCTCTTCATTTGTGCCGCAAGGTTATTCTTTCCATTTCTAAGATTTTTTGTAGTGTGACTTCCCATATTTTAAATGCCTGGTTTGAGCCGGTTTAGCCAGTAAATAACTATACATTAATACAATATGGCTGTGACTTAAGTATTCTAAACAGGTACCTATCTGCCTTCGTTCCGGCTCTGGTTGTAAGAATAACACATACAGGTTGCATGAAGGCTGCACATGCTGCACCACACTTCCAGTGGCTTGTGATTTATCAAGGGAATTCGGAGCAGGACATCCCTGTGTCCGTCCATACACCACCCTCTGACGCAAATACTACGCATTATTTTATATCGAGGCCCCTGCTCTTTTTTAAGAAAGTTCTAGAGCAAACTTGTGATTGGGCATCATACAAGTAAAACTGACTTCCAGCTACTTTTGTAGGTGGAAGAAAAAGAGAGCAGTTCAGAAAATTCACGTCAACCAATCTCTCCGACCATACAGTAATTGTTCTAATGTTCTGGCTGATGCTTTTGTATGATGAAGTCAATGGATGTATGGAGAAAAATGATCTGCTGGGGCGACCTCAAAACGGAAAAACTGAAAGAATAAGAAAACACAAAGTTGGCAAAACCACATCAAACTGTTTTCTGCTTATCTGCAGAATGCAAACACAAACTCTGCTATATGAATGTATGTTTTTTTAATTTTGTATACTCAATTTTTGTGATGCATTGTGAAATAAATCCCACCTTTACTACCATTGCATATTATTTTATCCTTCGATCGGATATCCTACAGTCTTGACTCAGATCTAAACTCAGTAGGAGTTTGGGTCATAAGCTGAATTCAGCATTGAAACTTAGAGTTGGATTTAACCCTAACCCTAACCCTCTTTGAACAGTAGGTTACAAGTAAATTATTCATCTTCTCATGAAAACAACATTTTCTTTTAAGCTGTCATTAAATGCTTTAGCATAAATCTATGAACTCATGGTCCATGTCAAATATTTTGTTATTGACAAAAATAGTTATAAAAATATACAAAAAAGCAACTGTGTGATTGAATGAGCAAAATATATGGTGGGATGGGACAGGGTCTGTAAGAAGCTTCATCAGCACTAAGCGAGGCATGTTGTGTTAAGAAGATGCAGGTCGATCTTTGATCAGAGATGCGAGAAAGAAGGCTTAGTGTGAGAGGACTGCAGATAAGACTCTCTCCATTCTACCGGAGCTACATCCCTATCCTCTTTTCTCTGCTCTGACTGGCTTCTGTTTTCCTTTTTAGCATTTTTCTTTATCCCTGGCGACATCCTAATATGATCCCTTTGCAACCATCCATGCTGCGTCTGTTTTCTCTCTCCACAGGTTATCAGTGGGTCCAACTTACCAGTTCCAAGGAGTGGCAAAGCTCTGGATCCCTTTGTCAGAGTGGAGATCCATGGGATTTTGTCTGACACATGCAAAAGATCTACGCATACTGTTAAGAACAATTGTAAGTACTGAAAGACAAGCTGTATGCATTAAGACAGAAATGTTCACCTTTTGTTCAGAGTACAAAGAAAATGTGATTATAGTGTCCTCAAATAACCTACTGATGTTTACTGGTTCTAATGAACTGGGCAACTCTGGTCTCCCTTAAAGCTCTGAGTCCTCAGTGGGATGCTATCATGAACTTCAGTGTCCACGTCCCCGAACTTTGCCTCGTCCGCTTCTGTGTTGAAGATCACACCGGCCTCATCAGCAGTGAATTTGTGGGCCAGTACACACTGCCCTTCACCAGCCTGGAGAAAGGTGAGCTTCACAGGCAAAAAACCCAATAATGGGTGAATCCACAGATGAAGAGCTAGAGACCATTTTTATTTTTAACAGAAATGCTTCCACGTGTCTCTATGATGCTATTTAGTTCAATAGCTATACATGCATATCTTTAAATGTCTGCGTTCCTTCTACCCCTCAAGGCTATCGCTGGGTACCTCTTCGGTCCCAAGACGGATGCAGCCTGGATCCAGCCTCACTCTTTGTCTTTGTTTGGTTTTCCTAAAAAGAGCTCTCCATAGCAGCCTCACATACATAAATACACACAGTCATCACCAACAGACAGAGAAGTATGGCTGATGCAGAAATAACAAAAATACAAAAAAAGATCAAAACACTGTTTCTTCAGATATAAAAACCAGTTTTATTGAGAATAGCCTTCATTCGGTTACCTGGGATCAGAAGGTTCCACTAGACCTGAAATAACGCAGTAATACAGTATAATTGTATCTGTCTCCATCCCACCACAAGGCAGAAACACCCAGAGACACAACTAGATCCTTAAAGGTTTGTCAAGTGAACTGGAAAAAAGAGGATCAGCCGATGCTTTACCTCTCCATTCCCATACTGCTATGCCACACTCAATGCATTTTCCTCGGGAGGGGGAGAAAAGGAAAGGCCGCCTCCTGCAACCTGATCTAGTGCCACTGAATGGGGCCAGGAATTGAAGAATGTTCCTGGCCATAGACCTCAAACTAATATTCCACCCGAAATTGCCGAAATCGCGAGCGTAGGAAGCTGTGATATGTGGAGCTTGGAGCAGAGGATGACCACAGAGGATGGGGTCTAAGTGCTTCCAGTCGATGTAGGGTTGATAGGGACCTTTGTGGCCCTCTCCAAAACAAATTCTTAAAAGAACTGAGAGGTTGGGGACAGGCCAACATAAGAACCAAAAAAGCCCTAGCAGTGGCCGCTGAGAGATGCAGTCCCTGGCTGAGGCTGAAAAGGAGAGACCCATCCTCAGCCAACTGCTGACCAACAAGAGACACAAACATCTAGTTTCCGGACACACCCAAAGACTGATCAACCTTTGGTGAGAACAGACTCACCAAAGGTTGATCCAGTCCAACAAGGCAATCTGAAAACCTGGATAAATCCAGTGACAGCTGAGAGAGAGCAGCTCATATCCATGGAAAGCCCTAATGACGACCTGGACAGACCTTTGAAAGGAGGGAATAGACTACTAGCGAACTACACATGCCAGCAGGATCCTTCTCTGAGCAGTGGACCGGATCCACCCACAAAATGCTACAAGTCATAAAGACTGATAGTACCCCCAGATTCAGCTAGAGTAGGGGCCACAATCTCATCTGAGGACCACAACGTATCAGAATCAAGAAAGGAAATGGCAAAGAGACAGAAGATCAGCAAAACACTTAATCCAGACATTTAAATGGGCCATAAATTCCGAAGTTACATCTGTGGTTGGACAAAGGTCACCTCGGAAAGGGCCAAAATGGATTCCTAGGGAATTCTGGCTGTTTTTGACTACTTTTGATTTTGTCTGTATGTACATAATAAATAATGCGGAACATGCCAATATTTGGTACCCTTTTTTCAGCAAATCTACTTTAAGATCTGGTAATTCTATATTTAATTGTAACCTACTGTTCAATTTGCTGAACCGTAAAAATACAACAAAAAAAAT
Source organism: Lophius americanus (assembly GCA_037951165.1). Classification (NCBI taxonomy): domain Eukaryota; kingdom Metazoa; phylum Chordata; class Actinopteri; order Lophiiformes; family Lophiidae; genus Lophius; species Lophius americanus. The sequence goes on from JBBDHG010000009.1 coordinate 1,375,583, forward strand.
AATGAAATGGATTTCAAAAAAGGGATTCTAATTTCTAAATGGCAAAGATGTTAACATATCATTTTGAACAAAGATATTATAAATACTGATTGTAAGAATAAACATGTAAATGTAAAATTGACGTAGAATAATGTTAAATACAAATAATGCAAAAAACAAACAAGTGTAGCATAGGTGCTTCTCCCTTTTTAACCCAATACTTATATGTACACATTTGGAAAACATTTACATGGAAGGCTTTCACTCAAGGGTTCCCAAATATTTCAAATGAAAACTAAATTCATAAAATCTAACATCATAAAACAAATACACACCTATTTACAACGAATAACAGGAGTGACCATAGGGGTTTACTTATGCCATTTTGAAAAACAGCTTAAGTCAACAATGAGACATATCGCATCACACCATAGTGTAAGATGTCTCTTTCGACAAACTCCCTGACACGGTCTTTCTTAAAAATGAAGCTTTTCCTTGACTCAATGTGACAGCCATTTGTGTTATTTCTAATAAATTAAGCAATAATGGATATAAAAAAAAATAATTTTCATTCAAGGCATTCCTTTATGGTTTGAATTGCAAAATAAGTTCAACGTATCAATAGTATTATATGTGTATGGTTGAAATTAGTGAGAAATAAAATAGAACTGCAGTTTTGCTTTTTGCAGGACTGATTCATGGTTATTACACAGAAGCTAGCACAAGTGTTTCCAGGTAATATGTGCATCTCTGATTATTTGGTTTGGCTTAGTTATTCCTTTATTATTTGCCTCAGTGTTGTGGCGTCCTCCTCTGGCAGCAGTAATGCAGCGCCGTTCCTTCTGGGCTCAGATTGCAGAGTTTCCAACAAAAAACCATTTCTCCTTGTCAAGCAACTGCTCCTCCAGTTTGATATTGACTGCACCAAACGAATTGTTCTTGTTCTTGTTCTTAACTATCACCTCCAGCACCATCCCATACAGCCACGGGACAGAGGTGTACTCCAGCTGTGAAGAACAGACAAAGAATTTGGGTCATAATACAGCGTCATATTCAGAACAAAAACAACAACATAGCATTTTTTTTTGTATAATTAAGCTATTATCTGAAATTCCTGTCTTCTATCAAGTGTGGAATGCGGACAATATAGTTTCCTTCCACGTAGCTCTGTTTGGGTGCTGTTTGGAACACTAAAAGAATTAAGAGAATGCATTAGGAGAGACTGCTCAATTTGCAGGGCTAAATAGTCAAGATCTCACCTGACTCAAAGTCAGGAGATCAACACTGCGGGTAAAGAATACATTAAACGGGAATGTTACACACAGATATAGTGCATTTGAAAGTGTTGACATTTATAACTTTTGGTGGCAGAAGTTAATCTCAAGGTGACTGGATGACAAAGAAATATCCTTTTTCGAACATTTATGAAGATAAATAGATAATGAAGATAATAGATAAGAAAATAGGGGATGTTTACTGCAAAGCTGAAGGATTGAAATTTCAATATTAACCATTTGGAGTTGATTTTCACGCCAAAAAGTGTAATTTTGACACACTCTGACTCAAATGCTATTCAGTGTTGGAGTCCATTGGCAGAGTTCACTAATGTTAAACCAAATCTGCCGAGATGTAATTAAGCTCCACCCATACAAAACGTGATTGTGCTCTGTACCAAATTAAGTAGTTGGATGGGAAGATAGTCTTGATAAGAAAAAAAACATGATCATTAGTCTTCTCTTCTTTAGCTTCCATTTTGATATTGTGAAATGTAGGGAACAAGTTTGGTGTAAAAAACTGACCACTGTTAAGTATGAACAGTCAATCACAAAAACTTCAGTTACTCGCTTTACACAAGCAGAAAGGTGACACTATCAACGATAAGAAGCCTGAGGGTGAGGGCTTGCAAAATAAGCGATAAGCGAATCCATGCCAACCAAGTAGTGAAGATAATAAATATTTTCCTATATATTTATCGCTGTCATCCAGGCAACGTCCCCATTATTATGATAAGGAAAGGTAAGATACGAGGCAGGCTAAATTACTGCAAATTGTTTTGTTATGACAGAAGGCATTTTAGCATTGTTCATGAATTCATTATTCCTAACCGCTTAATAACCTGTTAAGGCTTTTGGGGGTTGGAGCTTATTCCAGCTGACATTAGGCAAGACACGAAGTACAACATTACGAGTTCAACACCCCAGATGAGTCACCATCACAGAACCCACACAGACACAGAACCCACACAGACACAGCAAAAACATGCTAACTCCAGACAGAAAGGCCAGCAGAATTTCAAATTTAGTCTCGATGTTTCACATATATTTATCACCAAACATTTTCTACACCAAGTCATGTTTAAAAACATGAAATTATACTGATGTCATCAAATTTCTTTTTATCAAACGACATTCTAAAGTTGAATAAATAAACACTGGTTTCTTCAGGTGTCAGTCATTATCAGAATTCTCCTTATTTAGAATGGCTCTTGGTCTGTTCCTTCTGAGGGGGGTCCTACCAGATCCCCCTCAGAAACACAGTTCCCAAAATCACAGGGTCTCACAAGCTCCTCCATCACAAATCAAATATTGAGATACTTTGGAAAATTTGGAATAAATAGAATATTGTTTGTCGTTTTTTTAAAGTCCTCCACTGTTTAATACTTATTTTTGTGCTAAAGCGGTAAAGGGTAAAAGTGTGTATGGTACTAGCTGTATCCAAAGGTTTTTGGATTGCCCAGGAAACAAATTCAAAACCAATGATCTGTACTTAATCCTATATAGAAGATAGGAGGGATTTAACTTGTACCAGTTCATTGAAGGTGGGGTTGTCATTATTTCGGACCACCTTAGTCTTCTTCTTGGATTTCTGCTGAGGGTCTGGTCGCAGACGCGTCACCACATAGGCGTCAGGGTTGGAGCCGTTGAACTGCTTCGGCTGAAAGGAGAAAACAAAAAAAAAAAAGCTGTGAGAACACATCAGAGTCTTATATTATAAAAATGTTTTGCAGAAACCTGTGAAAGTCCCCTTCTTATTTAAATCTAAGATTTCGTAATATGTGTGGAGGAAACTCACAAGGTTCTTCAGGTGTTTTACCAAAACAGAAAGTTTACAGTCAGAGTAAGAAAGACAGAGCTGGATCTGGGGAGGGCCTCCTGCAGTAGACCAGCACAAGTACAATATAGCATGAACTGTACATGGAGAATTGTCAGAATAATGTTCTTTTTCTTTGAATTGTTTAAATACATTAGCCCATTATTGAAGAGCAGGAATCTACCTGTCATTGTACTTTCTTGGACAGACTTGGGGCCCTCCAGAAATAATCTGCACACATATTCATTCTGCAGATTGAGGCATATTTTTAGGTTAGAGCCCTGTTTAAGAGATAACGGAGAAAAATCAACCAGAGACAACAGGAACTTACTCCCTTGCATGGCCCCTCAAAAAGCCCCTTTAGATATTTATTCAGCAGAGACATCTTCCTCTCCTGGGTGATGGGCATATACCAGCTGGGAAGCCTGTGCGTGAAAAGGTTTCAAGAGATGAAACAATGAATGTTTTTCTTGTGGCGGAAGAAAAATGCTCCAAAATTCAAACAGCTGTTTCTGCACTCACGGAGGCAACATAGACTCAATAAATAATTTCTGAAGCTCCTTATGGATCATCTCAAACTGCCCAAATGTTTTCTCACTGTCCAGAAAACCATCATCAATGGTTATTCTCAGGTCGTAAATCTGCAAATCAAAACAAAATAGTTCAGAATCCAGGTTGAGGCTGTCAGAAAGTGTTAAACATTCTTCACAAAAGCTTTTTGCAGAGTGTTATTTTTGTAATTAGCCAGAACTGAAATCTCTTGGAAAATATGAAGCTCAAGTATTTCCTAAATGAGCTACAAACCATCCCATTATAACTGTCTGTTAAGTAAGGACTGTCTGTTTACAAGTATATTAAACCCAACCATGGCAATGGGACAGGAATATTGGCATTTGATTTGGACCTCTCTAATTGTTCATCAATTTTAAGGTCTAACCTCAAACTGCATAAGGTAACCAACATATATGCTTCTCAAAGGGATTTTCCAGAGCATATAATATAACCCACTGCATCCCAACACTTTAAATTGACATCAGGGAGCTTATTGTCCCTAAATACCAGTGAGACGCCATCAGCAAACTCTCCTCACTTGACAATAATGATTGAGAGATAAACTCTAAACTCATTGCTGCTGCCTTGGGGGCCAAAAGTGACAGTTAACCCACCAGACGAGGTTTACTCCTCAAAGAACAAATGCGTATGAAGAGGATATCACTTCCAGGTAATTGGAAGTGATTTCCTCAATGCCATTTCATCTGAGTTACCCCAGAACAAGACAGCGTTCAATATCATCAAGAGCGGTGGTGAGTCAAACTACTATCTCTGACTCACCACATCACAGCCCCTGCTGCTGTATCCCCGGATAACAACTTCTTGGATGTTGGTTCTGGGAGCAGGGATGCTGTTTGTGGTTGGTGGCTCTTGTGTCTTCCCTTGACCCATGCTGTGTGCAAGGTAGTTCCACTTGGCTGAAACACAGCCCATGCTTTCCTTGACTTTCCTGAAACAGGAGGGGTGGTACGGTGTGAAACACAATAGTACATTGGATGAAATAGAGCGAAAACAAAACAGTGTGTTTTGCATTAAATTACTTTGTGAAGTAGGACGTGGCCTCCATGTCTGTGTCATGAGGTCTGAGGTTATTTTGGACATACTGCAGGTCATTAAAATCTTTTATCTCTGGCATTCCTGCATTAAGCATCTGAAAATGACATGCACACCATGAATGGATGAGATTCTTTGTATCTATGAGGATGAGTGTTTTAGCTATGAGGTTGTTACCATAGTGGTCTTACTCAGTGATGGCCTTACCAGCTCCAACAAGCTTAAGATCAGAGCAGAGCGCCGTCTTATTATGTTGTAAGCTTCACAGCAGAGCTCCACAAAGTGATGCAAGCGCTTAAGCTTCTGCCCCCCGCCTGTGATAAAGTGCTGCATCTCAGACGTGAAGATGAAGGGTGATCTGTCCCTTTCAATGCAAAAAAAAAAGAAAATTCACATTACTATCTTTGACTTCATACTTTTTCCATTTCAATCAAAAATTGTTGTGTGTCCTTTTATTGCCGTACCTTTTGAAATATCCCACCTTCTGTGCATTGCCCATAATCTTGCCAAAGTCGATGTGAAACATGTGTCCACTGTGTTTCAACATGATATTGTCATTGTGTCGGTCACAGATCCCCAAGATGAATGTAACCACGCACCACCCTGCACATGAGTGGAGGAAGTTCAACAAAGCCTGTGCATAGAAAGTATGAGAGTGTTACACAAAAGCAAAAGTGAATATCAAGTTTAGAGGAAAGCACAACGATTTAGTAGAGGAGTTAACCTTCTCATAGCCTTCTTCAGTTTTGTTCCACACGTGGAACCATTTCTCCAGTGTGTCTTCACGAAGACTGCCAGCCAGACCCCACTCCTGCTGAATCTTCCCTAGGGTCACTGCCTCTGGGACCACTTCGACCAGGCCTGGCAAAAAAAGAGAATATATAAGGAAAAACACTAATTAACAGCCGTTTAAGTGTAGGAACTTTTCATTTTTTTTCAAGGGTCAAAGACATGAACTAACCCTGATCTATGCCTGTAGAGAGACACCTGTAGGTGATCATTTTCATGTCAAACCCCGCCTGAAGCCATATCCTATCCATCACACGGGCTATCTGAAGTATCAGCATGTCTTGGCGTAGATTATCCCCTGTCTGAACAAAACATTTAACGACAAAGTAATGACAACTGCTGTGTAGTGCATGTTTCAGTTTGTGTGAGCTTCGACAAGCCTTTGATGGAGATGAGATCTAAAACAGGGAATGAGCATGTCAGAATGAAGGAGTGAAAAAGAAGATGGAAATGTTCTCGTATAAGGCCTAGTGTGGATCGGTGACATCAAAGACATGACCAACCTTACAGATGACACTGATTTTCTCGGCCAAAGGGTCCGAGCAGGTGAAGGAAATCTTCAGTGGAGCAGAGTTGGAGTTGTACACTTTACAGGCCTGTAGGTAACATATCATTTGAGAAAACACTCAAGCTATAAAACGGTGTGCTAATTAGATTACAGTAATGATAGAAAAGGTATAATATGCAATTTATAATTCTCACATCCATGTCCACTGCGTTTACATGGACAGCAGGATCCAGTGGCAGACGACAACTGATCCCATCTCTAAAGAAGTCATCAAACTGATACTTTTCTGAGTCAAAGACGTTCTAGAGACAAATACAATAGATGAAAGAAATAACAAGATTAGTTGAATAATCTAGGCAAATGCTATCATCCAAAACAGCATGGGTATATCCTGGATAAGCCCTCAATACCCTGCATTATACAAGTCTCCAATTGAAAAACATGTGTTTTTCCCTAAATGCTTGCCCAAGTGAGAAAAATATAAACTTCTCAAGTAAAATACAATATAAATAAGATAGATTTCGTAAGGTCAAATTATAAGCAATGGGATATAATGATTCCTAACAGTGGAGGATTACGAGACCGTAAGCAAGTAAACTACATGAGAAATCTATTGACCCACCTTACGCCTGGTCTTTTCAGCAGCGCGAACCTTCTTGGCCACCTTTACAAGCACACACACCAGGCGAGTTTCTTGCTCCAGCTCCCACCTCAGTGCCTGGCCACAACAATGCAGCAGAGCAGCCTGGATCTTACTGAACCAACTCTGGTAGTAGGGGTCAGAATGAGCATCCTCCAACAGCCTGCCAACATGTTGAACACTGATAAATGCTGAAACGTACGAGCAACCTAACGTGCAAGGTTTATAGAAAGATACAGATTATCATTATGGAAAAATAAGCATGAAACACTCATGATCTCCCAGAGCGGGTGGATTTTATTTTAGAAAGACAGAAGTTATTTCAAAAAAATATTCAACAATATTTGAATTATGCTCCAAAAAACTATGTGTGATAGATATAGCAACCTCCTCGCTTTGCATTAGTATACATTCATTTCTTTTGATACCACATTCTGCTGCTCACCAGTACAGTTGCTTGCCAATCTGTATGTTCATCAGCGATCTCTCCAACAGCATCATCACTAAAGGTCCGTCTAACTGCCACTCACTCTTCAGAGCCTGCAGGACAGGATGAATGATCAAACCAATGAAAAGATTAAAGTGTGTCCCATATTCTCACATAGTGCAAAATAGTTAGTTGTGTGTGGTTTTGCACTGACTTGCACAAGCTGTGGCAGAAAAACATCTAGCTCTCCATCTGGTATCTGTTCAAAGTAGTGAACAGCAGCCCTTCGCACAGTCTGATCATGGAAACTGAAACGGACCTCATGAGTTACCAACACAACTAATGAAAACGTAACAAATTGTTGTGATCACACATTTTGTGATTTTCTGGTTTGCTCAGAAAATCAAAATGTGGTGGAGAGATTTTGATAAGATCTCTCCACCACATTCAGTTACTTGAACTACAAAAGTAGATTTCCAACATAATTTAACATTAGACTAAAGGAACCATTGTAAACACAGGTTCTGATACCAACTTAACCTGAGTAACCATTGAAACTTAATAAAAGAACAACACCACCAAACTGCATTACAACTGGTTCAGCTCAACTAGACACACCCAGGCCTGATACTAACAGCCCTGATCAGTCAGTCAGATCAATCAACTCTAACACAGACCACTTTCAGAAGCATGGAGATTACTTCTAGGCCTCACCAGTAGCACAATATGCCAACCTCAAAAGTGATTCCATATGAGATATTTGAGTTGATTGAAATTAATCAGTCTGGGAAGGGTTACAGAGCTGTTGCTAATGCTCTGGGACTCCACCGATCCATAGGGAGACATTATCAGAAAATCTAGAACGCTTGGAACAATGGAAACTAGAAGTGGCTGACCTTCCAAAATTCTTCCATCAGCATGTGGCTGGCCCTTTCAGGTAGCCACAAAAGATTCGAAGGAAACATCCAAGAAACTGCAGGCCTTTCTTATCACAATAAAGGTTCCACTTTTCTAAGCCAAAGTGCAAAAATGCCTTCCATTAGAGAGTGGTAAGGTGAGAGCTACTGCAAGCGAACCCTGATACAGTTAGCCAACAGGGTACCGGACTATAGATGGAAACAGATGATCCACTGTGGCAACCACGAAAGGCAACAACCTAAAGGCAAAGGAGAACAAGATTCTATGGACTGATTCTAGTTGAAAGCTGAACTGTTGGGAGGACAGGAGTCGACTCACACAGCATTCCACAAGATGAACATCATGCCCATGGACAAACTTGGATGACAGTGTGATGTTATGTGGAGGCTTTGCTGCTTCAGGGCCAGTGCAACTTGCCATAATTGAGGGAAACATGTCTTCATTTTGCAATGGGCTAAGTTGCATCTCGAAAACACCTGTTTGGCTGTTAACACAGGGTTTGTAACCCGAGTATTTTTAAGCTGTAATATATACCGCAGGCTGCGCTGCAGATCAAAACACATCATCTGGCAGACAAGAACAAAAGAAGCATGCATGTATGTTGTCTATTTGTGTTGCTCCTTGCAGCGCCTGTGTCCATACATGTACATATGAAGCAAGCATTTGCTACCTGTCGCTGAGCAGGAAGAGTGCCTCCTCAGGTAGATAGATGGGCCAGTTCTCTACTACAGTATATATTTCTGTCAAGTCTTCAGGTTGCCAACTGGGAGCTCCACCCAACAGCAGGTGCAGGAAAGTACTTCTTTTGTCACTGCAGTGCCGCTTACTCCAGAGAAAAGCCTTCTCATTTGCTGTCAGACTGGAGAAGAGGGGAGAATGTTGGAATATGTTTAAGGGATGGAGATATCTCTTCAGATAATACCCAAACACATGAAGCTCTGAACGTGACAGATGTATTGTACTGTAGGTAGCTTGTGTAATGTGTGCCGTTTCTTCCACTCACAAGCAAAGGCAGTGCTTCTTCGAGACATTCATCATTTTCCTGCTTAGTTCGTCTGAAGGCTGAGTAAATGTGATTGAACCAGGTAGTGCAATTGGTCTCTGGTACTTCCACTCACACTTGTCTTGAAACTCGAGCTGGGGAATGGTGACAGGATGAATTAATGAGGGGAGAGTGTTGTTTTATTTTGATGAAAAGGGATCATAGTTGTTCCATGCTACTGACCTGCAGTATAACTCCAATGGGCTGTCTGTGGCTGTCATACAGGGCTGGAGAAGGAAAGGCAGGCACCTCAGCAAGAGAGGACATACTGAAGAGGACCGTCTGTGCCATCAAAGTCCTGGAAACACAAACAGAATCCCTCGATACCCCTGTCCTTTACTTAGTCATGTACCACTTTAAATAAGAATTTACCCATATAAAGGAATGGTTTCTAATTAGGTTGTAAACACCTTAAAAGTTCTGAATAAACTATTATAAGCAACTTATAATACGTGTTTCAAACGTCGATACTTGTTCACCTGTTTGGAAACAACAGGCCACTGCTTTGCTGTGTTGAGTATCCTTGATTGAGTTGTGTGAAACATCAGAGTACAAGACCTCCTGCACCCTGAGCTTCTTTCCTCACTTGGGGTGACCTGACTGAAGACATTTTTTCACATTACTGATTCGGCAAGAAGTAAGCAAAGTTAGGTCTACCTGCTTGGTATTTCTGACTGAAGCACCTCCGACGGTGCCATTATGCCACCTGCAGGGTCATCAGCCGGGAGCCACCCTTCACTAATGTTTCGCCCCTTTTATCCCGGAACATCTCAAGGTGGTGGAGTTTGACTGGCTCCGGATACCAAACCCCGAAGCTCCCCTGTTCTGCCTCCTCTGCCGAGGTCTCTAACAGCCTTTTTCAGCTCAGTGCCTTTCACCCCAAAGTGTTTAAGAGCTGCAGAGTGGATGCTCCGGTGAAGCCTCTGCAGCCGACCTCCACTGGATATGTAAATGTCCTCAATCCGGCTGCCAGCTCGGTGTACTTCTCATTTTTTCTCTTTAAAAGCAGCTTCCATTCCGTCTTTCCATAGGAAGGTCAGCTAAGCCATGATGACAGTATCAGTTGGGTTGGACCACAGCACAATATCAGGCCGTGGGGAGGTTGTGAAGCTCACAACATCAGCTAGCGGTCAAGGTCGCCTCTCATGATCCACTAACTTCCGGGCAACATGAGAAACCACATCCTTGCATTGCTGGTCTAGGCTTTTCCCCCTTACATAAAAAAACTGGATCAGCCCGCTGAGATGTTACCGGGCCGGCCCAGTTTGCATCCAGCCTGTGTGCATCCAGGATTTTAGCGAGCTTGCGTAGGCCCCAGTCGTGGTACCATCTATTCCGGCACTCCATCAATGCTGCCTTACAACCAGAGAGAATTTGCTGAAAGATTGGGTTCTGGGAGTTGAAAAGTTGGCAGGTGTCCTTGGAGCCGGAGTCATGGTGTTCCTCCACCCACACGCGACATCGAGCGCTGGCATGCTGCCAACACCCGAACTTGAATTTTCCTGAAAGGTAGCTTTTGTTGATCTTGTTCAGAACGTCCACAAGCTGGGATGTAACAGTAGCAGCCATTTGCTTGTTGGACAGGTCGGTCGTATAAAGCCTTCCGAGGCTTCGTATCGGATGGTCCACCAGGAGTGGAATTTTTTAAGCATCAACCGTGAAGAAGATATTTTCGTTCCTGACCCCCTTCCAGATTGAGAGTCTGCGGGACTCTGCTGGCGTAATAATTAACCGGGCCCATGTGAAAGCTCGCCCTGGCTATCTGTCTCTGACCTCTGTGTTTTCCTGATTCCTCTCAGCCCTTCTCAGGTATGGGAGCCTGGCTTTAATCTGGTCCCAAAGACTCTTCAAAGCATCCTTTTCCTGTTCCGTGGCCTTTCTCCAGTATTTATATAACACAGAGTCAGCTTCTTTTTTTTGTTCCTTACTATGTCTAAGAAGTCCTGGCTGCTTCCGCCTGATAAATAACCATGCTAATGACAAAGGGGCACAAATGCTTCATCCAGAGCCGGCCACATCCAAATTGGTGCCCTAAGAGGAATTTGGTTACGAAGCCCCCTAAACCCCTTGGCTCTACGTATGTGTACATACACATAAATCTGTACAACACAAAATGGTATAAAGTTTCTAACATTAACAAATCAATAAATAAAACAAATAAATATATTTGTTTTAGTTAAAAAAAAACCTAAGCCTGAAATAAAAACCAATAAAAATAATACTAGTCCTTCAGCGTAAGTAACTGACTTCACTGTTCAAGTTACTTAAATCAAATTAATATATTATGGTCACAGAAAACAATTAAATAACCTATAATCTTTTACCCTATAAAAATAAAGATATAGATATATACATATTATCCTACAGCTTTTGTTTTGTTCACTTTTAATAATGATCTATTATGATTTATCTATATGACATTTTTGGGGTTTTGGGTTGAATCCAACCTGTGCTGGGTCATGCACCTGTGAAATGGGGGAGAGCCAGCTCACCAAGACAGGAATAAGCAGTTCACTTGCATCTCAAGAACAAGGGACACTCTTTTGAGTTCAACAATGTTCACATTTTGGAGAGAGAGGATAGATAGTTTGAGTGCGGGGTTAAGGAAGCCATCAATGTCAAACTGGAGCAGCCCTCTTTTAACAGGGATGGGGGTCTACACCATCACCAACATAGAATGCCTTTTTTAAATCTCTCCCAAGACAGTTTTGCAATCGTCCACACCTGGAAATTATGCTAAAGACTCCCATGATACCCCAGCAGACAATCAAGACCACTTCGTCCCTAACAACTCCTGATGACTCATATCTACCCTCATTAGTTATGCTGGATCAACTGTCAAAGACTCTGGGATGAGAGGGGAAACGTCTTCAAGCCAGAACAGAAGTCCAGTTGCTTTGGATTCAACCTCAAGGGTTACCATGACCTGGATGGATGAGAATCTACGCAGACATTAATATTTTTATTGTTTAAGACTGTTAACTATTGGATTCATTATGCTAAAAAATTAAAGACACAATAAAAGGCAAAATATAGATTGATATTTAACCTAAATTCCAACTTCTGCTGCCACCAATTGGTCAGTTTGTCCCGACAAATCAACTTCATTGGACATGAAGGCAAAGAGCAGAAAAACTGTAAGCAGACATCAAAGAATGACAATAGTCACCGTCAGTGGGAAGTCTGAACTGTATAGACAGTATGAGCAGTTACAGAAAAGGAATGAAAAACAGATTCCCCTCTCTCACACGCGTGTTCTTCCTCTCAGTCTCTTCCTTGGGCACTCTCTTTGATTCTCTCACACATTCACCCATGCTTCAAATTGTTTTGACACCATGCAAGTTAACTTGGTGCCATCCACACTCTGGGGCCCAACGCAAGCGCATACCCTGCTGATAGGATTGGGCGGGACTGGGTTTATCCATTTGACAGCAGCTTAAATCTGTCAAGGAGATTTTGTGTAAAGCTGCAGACAGGGAATAATTACTTTCTTGGAGGAGAAAACAAGTAATTGTCGGGACAATCCATTGATTTTACAGTTGTACTCCAACAGACTCGGAAGTCATTTTATATATAATAAAATAATTTAAACACCCTCCAGTCATGCATGTTAACAACCGTGTCCAAAAAACCCCATTTCTGAACATTCCTGCTATCAGAACCCTGGTTCCATTCAGTTCCCCCTCTGAAATTAGCACTTAGATAAAAATTTAATGAGATGGTGTAAGTTCCCTGTTGGAGGAAAAAAAGTCTTATCTTATCTTAAACGTGTAAAGACCTACCTCTGACTGTAAAGAGGAAGTACAGCCCAGCCTAATAACTCTGGGCTCTTGCCTCGCTTGGAGCCCTTCAGGCGAAATGTCAACATGGACTCATACGGCAGCTTGTTCACTTGAATTGCGAACCCCATCCTAACACCAGAAACACACAACAACTATTTATGTTATGCTCAATATAAATCATTTTTCCGCTCTTATTTTTCTTAACTCTTTGAGTTTCATCACAGATCTGCATTGAGATGTGCTGATACACATAATTTCTCATACACCTGTTAATCAAAGATAGCTTTGATGACAGATAAAGGATTTTTTATACAAACAAGGAAGCTATTACGGTAAATTGACAATAAAAGCTCTTACATGCGGTTACACTGGATCTTGTTACCAAAACATAAGGCCGTGCTGATATTCTCAGAAATACCAGTTTCACAGATCTTCATTGATCCGTATGTCAAATCACAGGAAACTGAGAAGCTCTCGTAACTAATAATAGAGGAGGAAATAGAAATAAATAAAACATTGTTCCCGTCAGAGATGTGGTGATCATCATGCACGTGTTGCAACTGTAAGTGTGTGTCCCTGCGCCAATAAATTCCAATATACCTTTTCATCCAGGTGGGTAGTAGCTGGTAGAGAGCAGCAATATTGAATTGGAAGATTTCAGTGTTGTTTTCCACATCACATATTTCCAGTTTGCTGGGTTGCTCCGCCACTCTGAAGTCTGACTGGAAGTTGTCAAAAAATATCTGCAACACTTTAAGCAGCGCACTGTGGAGCAGGATGATAGCTGGAACACAAAGAATAGATATGGCTTAAACAAATATGGAGTGTTTGAGATTTTTTTTTTATTTTTTAAATGAGCCAAATTTGGTGATAAGATGTCTGGAGGGTCAAGGAAAGAATATTGAATCAAATGACGTAGTTATAAGCAGCAGCTCATGATGACTTTCCACCACTGCATCATTGTGCGTTTTGCACACACCTATTAGCCAAAACATAATAAACACTGGCAGGTGACGTTCAGTGTCATAATTGTTGAAAATTATAATTCTGGATCTAATAATGAGGAGTTTAGTGGAGGCCAAGACAATATAAAGTAGGTGGTAATGTTATGGCTGATCATTAGCATAATATATTTTGCGTATATTTACCCATGTACTTTTTTCATCATAGATAATGATGCCACTCTAGGTGTAAACAATAGGTTTGTATTTGCAACGTTATCGTTTTGTTATCAAAAGCAAAAGTGCACAAACACAACTACTCACCCGTTTCACACTCAAACTTCTCACTGTAACTCTATTAAAAGGAAAAAGGACACACAGGTTTGCATTATTGAGCTTCACTCCAGTGTAAAAAAAAAAATATGGCACATTATCGAACTATCAAAAACAGCTCAAGATTCACAAATGGGCGACGCCCTTCTACCAGAGATATCGGATTGATTCGGTTGAGCCTGCCAATAGATTCGTCCAACTCCTGACAAGTGAACCCACACAGAAGGTTGCTGATGGTGCGAACACAGCTCACGATGACGTTCATGTTCATCCCAGACTGCAAGCATGAAGAGAAATATCAGAGGGTCCCCATAAGATAAGTCACCAATATATCTGAATTACAAACCGAAACAAGTTAAAAATAAAATGCAAATATTCACAAATAGTGTTGTGAGCGGAAGAATGAACTGTGCTACTGATTATCCAGATTTTTCTGACCTCGCCCTTCATCAGCTGAGTCACCTCCCTGTTGTAGCTGTTGAGCACCTCTTGCAGACTCAGCCTGAGAGGAGACCAGATTGTGCAAAGAAGGGGCAGGAAACAACCAAACTAAGAAATTATCTATAAACAGATGCTTGTTGACACATGACCTACTTAGCAGTTGTTACTTTTGTTGAAACAACATCACAGAACTTATAAGGGATGCTGGATTGCGGGACAGCTTACTTGCAGGTGCTGAACACACCCGCTGGACGTATGAGCTGGTAAAGCTGGCATGCGGTTCTGTCGTCTTCCCCCTAAGATAAAATGTACATTAAAATTATGATTGTTATCTTTCATCTTTGTAATTTTGTCTGGACCTGTCAGCATAGTAACTTCTGTTTGATTGGAAGAAATAAATGTGATTGCAAGACCATTTTCTGGTAATGATATTATTACTATTTTGTTTCAGCTCCCTTGGCCTGGTCACGCGTTTAATAGAATGATTTCATCATTTCATTTTCTCCCCTTCCTTTCACTCTATGTTCAATAAAGAGAGCTAGCACTCATTCTTGACTCAAGCCTCAGTCTGAAATATGCTCAAAAGTAAAAAGGTTGCCCTTCGAAAAAACATTTCAACATAAATTTGTGAAAACCTTACTGAAGTTCAAACTGTATTAGTGTAATATTAATATCATATGGTTTTTATGATTTATTTTTAGGGATTATTTAAATTGTGTTTATTGCCATTCAGAGGCAAATAATGTTTTCAGCATGTAGGACCCAAGCAGAGAAAACCCAAGTGTATATTAAACACACTGATAACCCAGTTTTCCTGCAGATTTCCGGTTTGTTATGTCTTCTTATATGTTTTACATCTGTTGTCTTTTTTCCACACCAAGTCATTTTCATTTCTATGTGTTATTTTCCCTTCCATTGAAATCTCTCCAGCTGTAGCGAAATCACTCAATGATGAAAAGTAAAAAATATCCTACTAAAGAATGGATTCTGCATTGGAGAAGTAAGGAGTAAAAAGTACAGGTATTTATACTAAAATGTAGAGGATAAAAGTGGAAAGTACAGATATCTGAAAACTTTTCTTACAGCATATAAGTATTTGTACTTAATTACTTCACACCTGAAAATGTATCTATTTTTTGGGGTTATTTCTTTCCATCCTATTTATGCACGTATTTGCGGTTACATGTATTAAATGTACTTAATACCATTTGATGCATTGTACCAATTAGCCACAAGCCAAGTTTCATCTGCAGCCCAGTTACAGGCTTAATTCTGCTAATTTATTGTGATATTTGGTTTTATAAACACAGAATATATATAAATGTGTGGATTCATTCGTATATTCCATATATTACATGAATTGCCTTTTTAAGAATATAGGTGTAAACAATATATGGACACACTTGGGCCACCTTTATTACACCTATTCCTGTTGCTAAATGCCACCAGCCACGCCGTGATGTGTAAACAGAACAAAGTCGAGAAATCAGGGCGGAGGCTTTCACGCCTGAGTATAACAGGTTTCCCAGCAGCAATGGGACAGGTGTTTGTAATAGCAGCATTTCCAGACTGAAGACTGACACCCCTTCTGGGTAAATGATCTACACTGCAACTGACAACAAGGAGTTAGAAGTGACTTACATCCCTGGCCAGACAGTGTTTGAGGTTGTTGAGGTGGAGAAGTCGGAGGGGCACCGTTCTTTCAGTCTTGTAGTACATCTGAATGGTCTCATGCACTCCAAGCAGTTCCTCACTAAGAAGAGATTTGAGATATGACAGCAGATGTGGAAACTAGTTGAGGAACTGATTTATCATTGGAAGACTCATTGGGGCGGCTGTGGCTCAGTGGGTAGAGCGGCCGTCTCCCGATCGGAAGGTAGCCGGTTCAAATCCCACCAGGGTCTACTTGTCGTAGGGTCCTTGAGCAAGACCCTGAATCCTTAGCTCCCCGGGCGCTCCACGAGGGGCTGCCCACTGCTCCCTCAGGGATGGGTCAAATGCAGAGAAGTAATTTCACTATGTTGTACTGTATGACTATGTGACTAATAATAAAGGAATCTTTCTTCTAAGAAGGCCTAGTTTGATGAAATTGGAAATTGGCTGAGCAGCCTCACTTGAGAGCGGTTAAACACATACCGCGCGTGTACGGTGCGTACACGCACACCAAGCCTGAGCTACCACAGCTCCAGACATCTCACAAGTAAACGAGAAAACAAAAAAGTCGCAATTTTTGACGCTAATTAAGACAAAATAAGCTGTGGAAGAAGTGTCATACAATTGCTTTAAGAAACGCATGGCGGGGAAAACAGAGGGATCAAAGAAAGCGAGCAGCCTTGTTACTTCCAATGTAATCCTACAAAATAAGAGCACTTCAATACAATACTCATTATGATTTTAAAACTCTAAAGAAAAAACATCTAGTGGAAACATATCAAGCGCGAAGATAACCTTCCAGACACCACATTGTTATTACACTTTCTTTTCTATGATAGTTACTTACTTTCGAAGATACTCCTCAGAGTTACACAGTTTTAAAACATAATCTTGACTTGTGTTGGGATCGAGGTCCAGCAGCTTGAAGATTTCATCAATCAGACTCTTCACCGTCCTGTTGACTGGATAAGAATTATGTTTACATATCTTTACATACACATGCTGCACCACAAAAAAGGAGTGTCGCTTTACTGATAGTGTTATGTACAAAAGCCACATAGTGATGTAATGTTACAGAGTAAATACAAGCAGAAATGTAGGTATCAATGCCACAGCTTTCTACTTCTACTCCACCACAGTACTGGAAGAAAACAATTATGTTTTCCTCCATTCATTTTTATCTCTCTGCTTTAGTTTTGCAAAACCATGATTCCAGAAACGCTGGGACACTCTGTAAAACATTAATAAAATAAAAAGTGATGACTTCCAAATTATTTTTGACATTCAGTTCAATAATAAAACAAAACAATAACAACATATTTAAAGTTGAACCTCATCAACCTAACTGATTTTTGCAAATATAATCCTGTTTCTGAATTCTATGTCAGCAAAAGGACTGCGAAAGTTGCAGAATAGCCAAAAACAACAGATTGGACGACTCTAAAGGAAAAGAGTTTGATTGGAAACAGTTGATATCATGACGGGAACATGAAAGAGGCACATCAGAAGGCTTTGACATTCGTTAGCAAAAATGGGCGGAGCGTCACCACTTTGAAATCTGCATGCGTTAAATTAATAATTCAATAACGTAAAAGGAACGCTTCTCAAGGAATAATTGCCAGGAAGTCAAATAGTTCTTTATCTCCAGCCCACAAAATTATGAAATGATTCAAGGAATCTGGAGAAATCTCTTTAAAGGGAAAAAAAACGAGGAAAACCGGCACTGAATGCCGCTGACCTTTGATCTCCCCGGCAACACCTCCTCATAAACTGACTGGCATATCACTAAATAGGCTCAGGGACACATTGGAAGCTGTTGTCAGTGAACACAGACTGTAGCTGTATCTACAAAAGCAAAACTCTACCAACAACATCCAGAAACTCCATAGATGTTTCCAGTTCGGAGTTTATCTGAGATGGACTGATGCAAAGTGGAAACATGTCCTTTTGTCTGATAAGTCCAGATTTCAAAATGTTTTTGGGAAAGAGAAGAGGATCCTCTAGATTTTTACTGGAACAAAGTTCAAAAGCAAGCATCTGTGAAAGAGTATGTTGTGTTAATGGTCATAATTCAACACTGTGAATAATTTGCTTTTGATTTCGATATTTTATCTAAATGTTCTACTTAATCACCAGGCAGAATTTTGAAAGGAAGATTTTATCTGGGTTTGTTAGAACTTCCACCACTGCAAAAATGAATGACACTTTATCTATGCAGGTTTACTCTAAACCACATTGTTAAGACGATGATGATGACGATGATGATGATGATGATGATGATTCTGGTGAAGCTAAAATCTGATCAGAAGAACCTAATAAGGCTGCTTGACTCGGCATTCACCCATTCACACACCATCTTACAGTGGTGGTAGAGTCTTCCACGGGAGCATTAACCACTATGCCATCATTCAGTCATCAATTGAACAACCATTGGGAGCTTCTTCAGAGTCACTATCTTCCTCAAAGACACTTTACATGTAATCTACAGTGGCTGGCGATCAAACCAGAATGTCACCCAGATTTCTAACTTTAATTACTATAAGTTATTGTGTGACTATGTTGTTCACTGTCGGCATATTTTATTAGGTCAATTCACCTGTGGTGGGGAAGGGGAGTTGGTGATTTTCCCACTCAGTGGCCACATTGAACGTCACTTTAACCTGCTGCAGCAGCGATGGCTGGATTTGTAACACTCGGCCCCATACCACACCTGAGTTATGAGCTCTGTCCGTGTGCTTGTATTTCGACATCAGTCTGCCAGACACAAAACAACATGTTGACGGAGAGAAAGTGAAAGTATGATGAAAAGTATGTTCCACATGAAAAAAAATAATTCTTATCTTTAAATTAAATTGAACAAAATTGAGCTGAAAAAACAAAAGGAGAAAACCTTCACCGTAAGTTCATTAAAAAAAGAGAGACATATAGGATCGATAGCATTAAAAGTTCTGTAATGTGTCATAAGGAAGGTTATTTCCAATTACACTCTACAAATTCATGATATGAAATAACATATACGTGTCCTATTTGCGCAGCAATAAAAGAAAATTCAGGTTTCAGTTGTGTAAATAAAAAGGAATATATTGGTTTTGAGCTCTCATACTTGGAAGTCGCTGCACAAAAAGAAGCCAGACTCTTGGTGCTGCCTTGTGGACTATCCATCAGTTTGATGGCGAATGGATCCTGGTGTGGAGAAAAAGAGTCATATGGATAATCATAGTTCATTAGAGAAGCAGCACTTTGCCTTTGCTGAGTGAGAAACTTCTGCAGATACTCACTTCTCTGCGTATCTCTGTCCTGGAACGATTCAGTTTTTTAGCAGGCTCTTTCAGGTCAGGTGGAAAATGTTTCATAAGAAGGGACTCTCGTGACCTTGGGGGGACAGGAGGGGGTTGTGGCAAACATGCACTGGGAAGCCTGGTTCTTGGTGGAGGAATGGGCGGAACACGGACAGGACAAAAATGAGCATCACCATCATTAGGAGAGAATCCAATGTAGTCATAAATGTTTGATCCGAGTTCATTGTCAGTAAATGTCGATGGGGGAGAAGAATAACGGGCATCTTTTCTTTGGATGGAACTACTTGGCCTTTGGGGAGGATCCATCACATTTGAAGAAGTTGTCCCAGTCTTTCTATGATGCTTTATCTCAGTAACTCATCGCTTCATTTCGTAGCAAAATGAAGAACTCTGTCATAAAAAAAAAAAAATGAAATAAATAAATGTCAAGAAATGCAGAATTAGAAACATGAGAGACTTATTGGTGGGAGAAGTGAGCTGCGTTATGGAGTCTAACTGATCCTGAGGGCTTACGTTGTCTAATAATTAACAAATTTTCAAATCTACTAGAGTGCACAGCTCTTTCTATGGTACACCTGCGAAAAGTCTTCAGTACCACCCTTAGAACCTTGATACAGTACATGAATTTCACAATCTTGATTAGACTTCAGAGAGAAAATAATATAGACAATAATAATACATTTAATTTGTAACGCACCTTAGTTTCACACATAATAGCATAAAATGGTACTTTACGACCTGTTCACACTAACAATACACATAGTTGACTATTTTTAAATTGGATCCTAGGCAGAAACTTTATTATTGCAAAGTATGGAAGTGTCATTTTGGCAACTCACCCGAAAAGCCCACGGTGGGTTCATGAGGTTTACATGAGGTTTTCATGAGGTTACTGCTCCACTGAAGCTGTCCCCGGTGAGTGAGACCTGTGAAACACTTGGAAAGCTTTCCAAATGTGTCGTGGAGCCTGTCAGCGTCCCTCCCCTCATCTCCCAGCATGCAACAGCTCTCCCTCTGCTGGAGGCAAGAAAACATGACATGTTCCTACAACTTCTTTTTGTTGTGGATGCGCACCTTATTATAGGAACAACCAGCACACAACTGTGATGTCATGAGTCTGAGAGGAAAACTCCTCAGACTTGACTTTAATATCTATCAAGAGGTTTATCTGTGACACCTTCCATTAGTCAGTAACACGTCGATTCTGTTCAACCAAACCAACAAACTACATCACATCCACTCCTCACACAGGAATGCCACGGAGCAGGTTGAGGTATTTAATTGTCATTTAAAGTAAAATGAATGCAGCAAGGAGGAAATGTTCGTCAACATGCTCGGAAATTAGGTGAGATTTTAAAATCCTTGTTATATATTTTTGCTAAGGGAATGTCTCCTTCTGAAGTTCAACTAAAACATTTAAAGCCTTCATTCATACTTGCTTTGAAAGTAAATTGTTTTTGTGTGTCTCTGACTCTATGGAAATAATTAGGAGTCTTCTCGAGGCTGAGAGTTTGTGGACTGAAAGCAACGACACCCAAATGAGTGTGTCCCTGAGGCATCAGCCGAGGTGAACGTAGAGGGGTGCGTGGTGTAGGAAGGGGGAGACCAGACTCAAGAATGCATGTCACCAATACAACTCAGCACCCTTCACCCCCCAAACCCAAACCTGCATTTCCTGGATTCTATGCGCTCATCCCTGTTGTGTTACTGGTGCTGATTGGATTTGTAGTGGCACTGGTAAGAAATGTTCTGCTTTGTTCTGTTACACATGACTGCATCAGATGTTTATGATTCAATTTTCCTTTCATTCTATTCAGATTGTTCAAATCAAAAAGAGATCAAGGTACGTTGATATCTAGAGAGCAACAGTTTGACATCATATGTTCTCCAACACAGTTTTTTTTTTTTTTTTAAATGTAATTATGTTTTGGTTTTATGTATTTGCCTCAGATTAGATGAGCTGCGCCACAGGCTGATTCCTCTGTACACCTACGACCCAACAGAGGATGAAGACTGGGGCGACTCTTTCAAGGACGATGAAGAAGAGGAGCTAGTTGTGAGAAAATTGAGCTAATCCTACATAACAATCCTCCATTTACTCATATTTGTATATGTATGTGATAAACTTATATAGAATCTTTTTTTTTGTAGGTACCTCTGTGCAGGGATACAACGCTCTCCTTAACATCAGCCTATGGAACATGAGCGAGAAAGAAAGATGTGCTCAGTCAGAGGATATGTCTAGTGTCTTTAAAATGTTCGATTTATTTGTGTTACAAATAAGGAGTGAATTTCTTCATGGGGTTTATAAATAAAACCTGGTTAACACTGAACAGATCCTTGCACGACAGGTATTCATTCCTTCATTTTTCGCGACATACGTAATGTGGCACAGCCGACGGTAGATGGCGCTCTACCCATCTTTTGGCTAATATGAAATATCTGTCGTTGTTTTTAAAGACTGTACACAATGGGGTTTTTTGGGGATAAGGTGTTATTTTGAGGCCATAAACTGTGAACTGAATCCTACTCAAGTCTGTTTCAGTCTTGTGTGCGTGTTCATCTAAATTAATGTATTCTTTATCAGAGAGCTTCAAAGACACACACCTGTTTTTGCGAGGTAATCAGTGCGCTCCCACATGTAGGGGAACTTCCTGTGTTTGACACATCTTCACATGCTCTGGAGGCCTTTTCTCGCAGGACGATGAGATCACAAACAGAGAGCAGGTGACTAACAAACAGCTAAAACTCATAAAAGCCTGAACTGGTCAGTAATAATACGTGAGTACGTTTCTTGACTGTGTCACCACTAATGTATTGTTTGTTTCTACAGTCATTTGGGACCATGTTGGTTTTATACCTCCATCCTGTTGCTCACAGCTGGTTTGGTCCTACCTGCGCTCAGCGAAGTCGGCCTGCGGTGTCACTTCTGTCCTTTAGTGCATAAAAGCAAGTCCTGCCACAATTTTACAATTCACTGTCCGCCTGATGAGAGATGTTCTACATCCAGAGGGTTCTACGGCTCAAGTCACAT
The DNA here is from genome assembly GCA_037951165.1 of Lophius americanus. NCBI lineage: Eukaryota > Metazoa > Chordata > Actinopteri > Lophiiformes > Lophiidae > Lophius > Lophius americanus. Next base: position 1,398,064 of record JBBDHG010000009.1, read on the forward strand.
CATGTCTGCTCAGGGCTGCCTGCGCCCTCATCTCTGTGGCTCCCATGAAATCATCACTTATAGGGGGTTCCCCTACAAGTTGAGGCACACCTGCTGCTGTAAAGACTACTGTAATGTCTCGACAAAGTCTTACTCCTTGTTGAAGACGCTACTTGTGCTGCTCAAAGAAGCATTTGTGCTTTTAGAACCTTGGAACTCCTGTGCCAACTACACGTCATCAAGGAGTACCACATTACCTGTTACTGGATCATAGGTGCTTTCAGGAGGCACGGGAGAGGCCTTTAGCCAAAGGTACTTACCCCAGTGTCAACAAGGTGACAAACTTTCAGTCAAATGTTTGGGAATATTTGATTACTAGTATTTTTGTAAAATACCAGCTGTACCAGCATAAATGTACTATTAATGTGATTTCTGATTAATGTATCACAATAAAAGCATCTGATTAAGACATTATATGGTGTGGAGTTTACATGCAGGTGTGCTGGAAGGTGTGGCCTGTGCACAATCACTTCAGCCAGTGAGACTATAGTTTATCCTGAGAAGGACTGGAGTTAGTCTTTAAAATGAGCAGGTACATTTTTGCGTTGTTATTTTAAAACTGAAGGCTGAAATTGCCTCGGCTTAACAGCTTTGAGCGTTTTGCATGTGATAATCAGTGGAGATCATTGACACCTGTGTCTAAGAATCAAACTCCAAGAAATTCTAGTTAACATCCTGAATTCCAAACCTCTAAAGAGTAAAACATGATGTGGACAGATGATGCCTGGTAAACTGTTTGCAAGGTAAATTCTATATATTAATCACGAGGAGGCCTACAGTCCCAATAAACAAGGTTGATTACACATTTTGTGTTTTGAGAAGAAGCTTTAAGTCTGGGCAGTAACTCACGTGTTGTGATTTTTGCGCTAAGACCACAAATGGCCAACTTAAAGTCAATTGTATAAACTGGGGAATTTGTCAATTTACAATAAAGTGTCAGCAACTTTAGGAACTGGGAGCCATGAGTTTTTTTTTTTTTTTACTTATCCTAATTTTTACTGTGTAATGGGCCTCTCTCCAACTTGCAGGTACAACATGCTGCAGTTCTTGCATGCTGCTGTGGTGTTCTTCTACCTTCTTCTCCCCTCAATGCTCTGTGACAACTTGCTGTGCTATTATAGCCCTGTCCTGGTGAAGGATGCAACATTCGACCATACCGTGACAGTGTGTCCACCCAAAGAGCTATGTTTCAAGGCAGATGGGCGCTTTGGAAACCGGAGTGACCTGATTGCCAGGGGCTGCATGGCTAAGAAGGACTGCAGCCAGGTGCACAGCGTCCGCCTCAATGGAGTCATGTATAACATAACCTATAATTGCTGTGACCAGCCTTACTGTAACTCCTGCCCAGGTGTCAAATATAAATCCCTCTACATCATTTTAACACTTGTGACTGCTTTTGCATTGGGCTCCTGATTTACAAGTTCATACCAAAGGACGCAGATGCAGAATTTAGCATTGAATGGTGAATATCCAGTCCGATGACACTGAGATGTGCACCAAGATGATTGAAAAAATATATATAAATATATATTTTAAATGTTTTTAAATATCTTTAATATTTTTTTGTTTTTCTTTTTACATGTTTGCTTATTGTCTTACTGTCTGGAACCTTTTTTCTTTTTTTTTACCCACAACACACATGTCAGAGAAAGCCGGGGATATTCCATGTTTATTATGGTGAATAAAGGAATGAAATGAAGAAACTAAGTGTTGGCTATTGTAGTGTCATCTAGTGTTGAGGTTGTTAATTGCAACACCTGATGGTCCTCAGTGAGAAGTATCAAGGGTTTAGATTGTGCTGTGCTGCTGTTCAAACACTGGCTTGATGACTCCATCCATGGAATAAGATGGAGACACTCCTGGGATGACTGTGCAATACCTCCATGAATAAAATGTTCCTATTGAGGTAATGACAACATTTAAAGGTGATAAAGGCAAATATTAGGCACCCATTGCTTAAGGAGAACATGCTGAAATTAAGATAATGCATGATTTAACTTTTAACATTGTGTGAAAAGTTTCAAAATTTTTAGCACATTTCCTACAAAGTTTCCATTTCTTGATTTAATATGCAAGTATGTCTGTTAAATCTAAATATTAATAAAAATGTTATGTAATATATATAATTTTATATCTTAATATTAAAAGTTAAACCTAAATATTTAATAGAATTCTAACATTAAATCTAAAGGTGCAACATTACTTCAAAAATGTTGATTATTATATATGTATCTATCATAGAACTACATTTTCAGCTAAAGTCCAAATGCTTACGGCTTCATAGTACTCCACTGGTTTAGTGAAACTGAGTTGGTTGACCCTGAAATGGGATAGACTCTGGTTATCTGTTCCAGAATGAAGTAAGCCCAGAGTTAATACCTTTGTGAACTTAACAAGCTAACTGGCAGGTTTTCTTGTAAAGGTTTATTCTTGACTTATCCCTCCTGCGATCCTGAGCCGTCAGACACGGTGTGTCCTTTTATCATTCAGTCTTTATTTATATAGCGTCAATTCACAACAACTGTTGTCTGACAGAACAGTTCAAGCACCTTGAGAAAGCGCAGGTCTACCCAATTGTTTTATATAATTCAATCATTTTATACCTTGTTCTGATCATGTTGGCGTTGATATTTTATGTAGCTTTATGTTGGGAATGAATTCTGAGAACCAAATTGGATGTGCTTTCATTCCCAGATGAAACCCTCTTCCAAATATACCATTTCTATTCACGTCCCATCACTTATCTGAATACCATTCGATCTCTGACTGCTGGAAGGGCATGCAAAGACTTCTGAGCAAAGTCTTTGCATGCTCTTAGGTTTTGGAGAGAAGGAAGCTTCATCTGCAACGTCAGCAACACAGAACACAAAGTCCAAGTAAGTGTAGCACTGTAAAAAGTGGGCCTTACACTTAATGCCTTTGCCAGAGTTTCATCATGCTCGCTGGGTACACACCTCCAAGGACAATCAAAGAGGAGTTCTATAAAATCTTTATTGATATCCAGTATATAAACACATGTACGAAGCTGTATGTTTTGTGGGACGCCTCAGAAGAATGACTTGCAGATATGAGATTTACACAGTCACCCCTGATCGTGATTTAATTGGAGGATGATTTTATCACGTATAACCGGCAGTGGAAAACATAATGAGAGACCATGTTATCCGAGCTTTTATTCTGGTACTTCCTCATGCAGCGCTTGATTGTACAGCACCAACATATCGCACACATTTACACTTAAACATAAATAAGAAAGTTGTGAGTTAACAGTTAGATTAACATTGACATTTTCACATTTAGATTTAAAAGCAGGATAGACTGCCGTTTTAGATTTAAACATGTAGGTTTAACGTATAACATTACTATTATATATTTATTCTTATAAATATAATGTAGCTCCAGTGATGTCCCAAAACAACTAACGACTAAAAGCCAATTAATGAGACACTCAGTTGAAGTGAATGTCACATTGAAAGTATGTACTGTATTCTCTCGATTTCATGTGCAGGGTGTATGAAGATAAACTGCACATTGCAGTACTATATGTGCGTGTTTTCATAATGAAAACTAAAAAGGTGAAAGTCCAAGAGTCAGAGAACAGCTCAAGCAAAGTGTAGAGAATGAGGTTTGGACAGTTCTTTATTTCCCTTTTATAAGGCTGTTGGGTCTCCCCATAGTGGATATACATATATATACATGAGATTGCTATACTGGAGTTACACTGAGGGCAGAGGGTCCATATATAACACAGACTTCAAAAACAACACTAAGAGAGCCTCACCTCCAGGTATCAGAAATCTGCAGAGAGAGATGCTGAGGGTGGAAACATCACAAGAGAAGAGAAGGAGCAGAAGGAATAGGGGAGGTGATGCAGTCTGAGAGCTCGACTCAGCTGCCTAATAACTTAGTACTAAATAATAACGTACAGATTTCACGCACAGTGCATCTTAAATAGGTTACGTGAAGAACCATTTACCATAAATATCAGTATTTTCTGGGACCAACATATATATAAAAAGAATATTAAAAAAACAAACATTACTCAATCTTTTTTTTTTCTTCTTATTTTCTCTTTTTACTGCCGTGCAAATCATTATTTTGTTCCTTCATCCAGTGGAAGCTGGACTTTTCCAGCCCTGTCCACATCCACTCCAGATAAATAAGTAAAAAGATAACGGAACCCAGCTCCTGCCCCTCAAAGCATTTGAATTAGTATAAAATGAACAAACAAATCAACAGAACACCACAGTCAACTCATCACAAAAAGAACCAACAGACACACAGAACAGCAAGAACACAGTACTTTTTCTTTTTTTCTTTTTTTTTTTAGCTTCTTCATCACCGTCGTTCTTCTTAATGGTCAGTTGCACCACAGTAGTCTCTCTCCTAGTATACTGGCTGATGGCAGAAGACTGGTCCTCCCCCCGGCGGCTCACTGAAACTAGGAGGTACGTCTCCAATAAGCTGGTTCAGTTCAATCATTTATTATATAATTTCACAGTGTGGTAGGAAAAGAAGCATGAGAGGGAAGGGGAGGTAAACCAGTGGAACGATTATAACAAATGCGAACCAGAATAAGTGAAACCACAGCAACAATTAGAAAACAACTAGAAACCCTGACCCTCCATGAAAAAGTAAACAAAATGGCCGATTCACTCCTTTCTTCTGAGCTCCATTCCCGCCAACCTGTGTGGTTGGGAAGGCCTTGATTGGCTGGCGTAAACTGATGAAATGGGCTGTGTTTTGTGGCAGACGGTAGGGAGAGGTGGTTGAGAAAAGTCTAAGGCTGTCTGGAATCCACCTGTGGATGGGACTCAACAGGGCAACATGTCATCAGGAGGAGCGTGGCAGGTCGATGTGTGATTAGCAGGTCAGAGGGTGAATCCCTTTCTTGATGGGTTCAGGCACGTTGTAGCAGTGCCCGCCTCTTGCGGCTGTAGTAGCGACGCGCACTGGTCTGTCTGGCAAAGTTCATCATGTAGTTTTGTTTACGTGTGCTGCAGGGATACAAAGACAGTGAAGGAGGGAGGGAAAGAGGAGGAACGTGAACATAAGTGACTGAGTAAACGGCACCCCAAAAAAATCCAGCTATCCACATGCACACACTGTCATTCATGCTCACAAACAAAGGTCCAACACTTTATACTTTTATACTCACTCTCAGGTACATGCTGGTAAATTGAATCACGTTACAGCCATAACCTCAAACACTCAACAGCTGTATAGTTCTCATGGCTCAGACAAAGGGTGGTGCTACTCTAACAACGGGAATTGTTTACATTTTGCACAAAAATGAGCAGTTAAGACAGTGAGACCAAATGGCACAAAACAAGACACGAGACACAGATTCTACAAACATACAGTACTAGCACAGATTCTAGATGCAAACTGTGACTCCCAGTGTTTGAGGTCAGAGTCAGCAACCATCACGGGAAGAAAAAAAAAGAAAAAAATGACTAAAGCAAAGCCATAAAAGTGCAGGGTTGTGAGCAGAGGAGGGTTGGATTTGAAACTAAGAGACACAGAGAAAAGCTGTGGAAGATTGCTCTTGCTTAGCCTGTTCATCGCCTCTTCCATCCAGCAGAGCGCTGTCAGTGAGCCAGGAGTGCAGCCAGGGTTCTCTTGGAAGCGGGGGATCAGGAAGGAACGGGACGGTGGAGGATGGTCTGTGTGTGTGTGTGTGTGTGTGTGTGTGTGTGTGTTTTAATGGATGATGCTGTGGAAGTGGAATTATCAAGGCAGGTGGTGAAGGGGTATTAGTAAACTGTGTTTGAGTGAGTGAGTGGGTGTGTTTGAATAGTTTTTTTTCTGATTTGTAGTCAAAGGGTAGTTAGGAGGAAGTTCCTGGTTCAGATTCATGTTGTCGCTGTCCACAGACAGTCAGGCAGACAGCCATGTGTGAAATGGGGGATGAAGAGCTGTTGCAACAGCTGATCAGTGAAGCCATGCAGTTAGCTGGATGGAGGAGGATACTCAGATGAATGTCTCCCACCAGATGGGCCTTCAATTGATATTACTGGTGCAAAATTCCCAGCATTAATACTATGGGTGCAAGAAAATATCGATGCATATGAAAGTTGTGATATTTTCTTTCGTGCAACGTTATCGATTTAAAAAAAAAGAAAAATCACTGCATCCATTGATAATTCATAGCATTAAATAATTAATAGTTTGCATGCAAAGATTTATGGCTGCGGGTCATTTTTTGTTGAGTTTCAACATTTTGTGTTGTGTTTAAACTAAAAGTAGCAGTTTTGCAATTTATCTTCAGCTTTTGCCTCTCAACATCAGCGAGGAAGAATTTCAGTTTAAGCACATGTTGCAATGCTTGCAGTATTGTAATACATTACAGTTTACCACTGTATTATATCACCAGAGTCTTGTCAATACCTTAATGCCAACTGACGATGGTTTATTGTACAAAAAAATAAACACTTTTAGTGCTTGGGTAGGAGGGATATAAATCCTAAATACAAAATCTCATTAAATTGTTTGTTTTGGCTTGTAAGGAGAAAGGTCAAAAACACTACAATAAATTGCAATAGGGGTAATAGCAAGAACAAAACCAACAGATTTAGTGTAGTGACGGATACATCACACAAATACACACAAACACATTGATATTTATTTATTTCAACAACTACATTGAATATGCCTCAAGGATTGTGTGGACTGCACAAGAATAAGGGATTTTGTGTCAACATTGTAAAAATTGCCGTGGATGAAACATACTGCCTCGTTTATTCCTCTATTCATTCAGTTGTGGTGAAAGTTCCCTGTGTGTGTTGGATTTTTCTGGCAGCGAGCCTCTACCTGAATGCTGCAAGGGGCTGGTTTGCCTGACAACCTGCCCAGGTCCGAGTTAAAGTGAGGGCATGAATATGACTGCGTTGATGATGGAGAGGGCTGGGTGTGTGGTGACAGAGGGTGGGCACAACTAGTGTAATAGGGAGAAGAGAGGGTCGAGAGGAGGAGCGTGAGGGAGGGGGCTGCATTCATGAAGAGACGGAGAACTTACCTCACACTACAGCCATGCCAGAGGGAGCAGAATACAGAAGAGAGCAGAGGTTAGAGCGAGAGAGGGGAGAAGCAGGAGGAGGGGACTGTTGTCTCTCAGAAAGGTCTGGGGTGGTAGGAGCCCTGGCCTGGGGAGGCAGGGACCCAATTCAGGGGAAGGGGTGAGAGTAGAAGCATAAAGACGGTCAGAGGTTTGAGGGAGAAGTGATAGTGAGTTGGACAGAGATAGTGAGAATGAAAGTGTAAGGTGAAATGAAAAAAAGAGGAATAGTCAGACGAGACAGAGAGGAATGTAACAAAGAGGACGAGAGAGAGAGAGAGACCTCCACAGGGATACAGAAGTTATTGATCCAACGTATCCCAGAAAGGAGAAGAGGGAAGAGAAAAATAGAGAAAGAGAGAAAGAGCAAGTTTTAGATAGGAAAAGGGGGAGGGGGAGGAGGGCCGGACACGATTTGGCACAAGCAGAGGGGAGAGCATGGCCATACCATCAAACACGTTTAAGCAGCATGGGTGAAAGGCATGTGGAGCAAAAGAAAAGATTGAGCAGGATTGGGTGTGAGAGGAAGAATGTGTGTAGGAGTGGAGGAGTGGCGAACAGAGAGAAATAAACAACAGAGCAAAGTGTGAGGATCACGGTCACTCTTTTCAGCAAACACTGTTGAAAACCAAGAAAGTGCGACAAAGGGAGAGGGACGGATCACAAGTGCTTGGACCAGGGTCGACTCAGGTTAGGCCTAAGTGTATATGTGTGTGTGCGTGTATGTGTGTGTGTGTGTGCCTGTATGTGCAACTTTTGTATGAGTGGTACATGAAATATGTGTAGAGTTATGTGTGTGCAGCATTTGAAATGCATTGGGTATATATCTCCATGAACAATGAGCCACGTTAAAGGGTGCATTGCTCTGATACCAACGACAACATGCAAGAAATGCCTCAGAATGCTTGATGATACCGCCATTTCAAGAATATGCTGGCTGGGTAAATGTTCACGATAACTTCTGTGCCCTGCAGGAGGCATAAATAGCCCCTGTAGTTTTTATTTTATTTTAAATTTGGCATTAACTTATATGTAGTCTCTACATTGTAGAGAAATTATTAATGGAAATTCTGTATTAATGTTAAAAGGAAAAATAAAGAGAACTAATCAGCATCACAGTGTTGTTAAATAATTTGTGAAAAAGATTTCTGTACATTAAATGCAGGTGAGAATGAAAACAAAAATAGACCAGTCAGATTATGGGTGTTGGTGACAATGCTGGATTCATAGTAGACTGAACCCTAGCCTGTACACTTCCTGTACACAGCATAATCCTTGTTCAGTACACTGTATCAAGCGTATAAGGGCCAGCAGGCAAGATGGGCGAAATTATGGAATTGTTTTTACCTTTAATGTTTTGAATGCTCTAGGACTTTTTAAACCTTCCAGTGGAAAAATGTCATCACAAGTTGAGTTTGTTTGCTCTAATAGCATGAGTTCTAAAAGACACTGATTATGGTGTACAATGTTCTTTCAGCAGGAGTTCCTGCAGCAAAGCGTCAGCCATCTTTTTTTCTTTTCTGCTTGCCCGACACCAGAAACCACGATGAGCATTCTGTTTATCTACCTAACTATTGGGTGTAGCCCACTTGTAGGTATTGTAGTGTATGTGCATACTGTATGCTTGTGCTGCTCTGGAGTAGAGGGAACAGTTTTGTTAAGATGAGGCTTAGGTGGAAACAGGGGCAGATCTTTTGAGGGCGAGACTGGGACAGGGTCGGCTGGCTTGGAATTGGGTACTCACAGAACAACTTCCACATGGTCCAATGCCCACTGGTCATGTCCTGCACCATCATGGCGTGGCTGCCACCATCGCAACATCACCCCTTTAACTCTCGCCTCCCTGGACAGACCATGGGAAATATGATGCGGTCAGTTAGGTTCGACAACGGGTATTAGACGGGTCCTTCAAACCAGTCTAATGAAACATATTACGCTGGTTTATAAAGCACTATAACAGTTCTAACTCATGGTGTTATTAATGAAAGATGAAATGTTTACAAATGCTTTGTACAGACAGCGATTTCGCAATGAATTGGAGACTATCCTGAGTTCTTTTTCTTTATTGTTTGTATCTCATACACCTTTAGAATCTATGTTTGCAACAGCAACTTCTGATAGTTTGAGATCAGTCTCTAATAACACTGTGGTGGCTCAAGCTCAGGTGTCAGTCTCATCCCAGAACCTTCCCGTTCAGATCCAGCAGGATCCTTATATGCTAACAATGCCAATCTACCAGGTCAGGTTAACTGGCGCTTCAGACAGAACACTGCGTCCATCACATGCCAGACATAACATGAGGAAAAACGTCAAAAACTAGTGGGATAAAGGTAGTACTTTCATTTCCCTAACAGGAATCATTGACTTGTTGCATGATCTTTTGATTGGCCGAAATTTTTCTTCAGAATATTCTGGAGCAGAGCGTAATCTTTGCCTCAATTAAGACAGGCTGTCTTGTCTCTGAAGCAGCGAATCATCTCCATAACATTACGCTGGCACCTCCATGCTTGACTGTAGGTCAAATGCTCTTTTTACGGCACCTCTAGTTCATACCTCATGTAACCGGACCCATGCCTTTCAAAAAATCAAGCCTTTCAATCATCAGTCCATAGAACATTTTGTTTCACTGTGGATCTGTCGAGCCAAGAGCCCTAGAAATAGCTTTGTAACCCTTTGCGGACTGAATTACTGTATTTCAGTCACCTTCTTCATCAATTCTGAATTTTCTTTAGGCTTCTTGTGCCCTTGATGAGACCTACAAGCAAACTTCAGAACTATGAACATGGTCTATTTAGGTGCATTCCAGCTGCAACCAGTTATTTATTGGGTTTGGTAGTTTTTCAGATGCAATTTCTAACGGTACATAACTTCTTAGCCAATAGTACAAATAACCAATACTAGCTGATGGTTTACTGACAACTCTATTACCTTAAATTAATGCTTTTTTAACATCAATGAAAGTATTAGTTAAAGATGTAATCATAGTAAAGCCATTAGTTGTATCCATTAATAAAGCCATTTGTTGAATTTTATAAAACCTTCATTAATATTCATGAATGTAATTTTTTGATCTGATTTACTCACAGTGGAATGTTGTAGGAAACTCTCTGGGCCTTAATGAAGTCTTTGGGTTGGTGCTGGGCGATTACGTGCCAGCTTACACCATGGTTGACGCTGTACTGCAGGAGCACGGCCCGGTCGACTGTGTCAGCCTGATCCAGAGCTATATTACAGCTGTCTGTCTGTGCCACACTGCCGATCTGCAGCACAAACATGATTTTACTGTAGGGAGATGGAGACACAAGAAAAAGAGAGAGAGAGAGAAACATTAAAAGTTGATCATGCAGATCCTAAAGTAGAGGTCCATTGTAGCTTAGAGGTAAGACTGTTTACTTTCTACATCATGAGTTTAAGTTGAATATGTTTTGATAGTACCTGTACCTGGCTCTAGTGAGGTCCAGCGGTTTGGTAACTGCCTGCCTCATCTTACAGCCATTGAAATAGAGGGAGTCTCCATGGGCGTGCGGTGACAGCTGTCCACATCCGCTACCCACTCCGCCTCCCTGGATTAATTGCCAGCTCTCCTGAGATACACCATCCGACTCAAAGTTGTCTTTGATGGAGCTGGGCAGGTCGCTGCTGGAGATTGAGCAATCATCACCTGTTGTGGTGAGAGGACGCAAACAAAATAAGTGGATTGAAGACTAGAGGCCAGTCAACGTTGAAGTGGAAATTGTTTGTGTAATAAAAAGATGGTGCCAGGACATGTTTTCATTAAATGTCAAGGAGACATTTGTTTCAAGAAATGCAGCGCTGGAAACATCTTTAGTTTTTGTTCAAATGTTAACGTTTCTTCTTAAAAGTGCAATTGAGAAATAACACCAGGTTAGTCTACGGTAGCAGTGGGGAAAATATTATGCTAATTGTGGCCCACCATGGTGTCCCTCATCACAGATGCAGACAACTCCACTTGTACAGTAACCGTGGCCACTACAGAGCCCCGGGCAGGCCTCGCCAATGTAAACGTGGTCCACTCCCCAACTCTGCCGCTCTCCTGGCCCTTCCTTTTGAATCCAGCGGAACTGTGTAGCCCTAGGAATATCAATGCATCACAAAATTAAGAAACAGCTTTAACTTGAATACTATTTCCTGTAATTCAGGTGATATGAATAAAAATGTTATTTTGACAATGTAAAAAACATATTTGTGTATTCCTACCCCGAAGAGACATGATCCGGCAGCTGAATGGTGACTCTGGTCCATGTTGAGCTGTTAACTGGGCTGTATATTGTGGACTCATGGAACTGGAAGGGAGAACACCCCACATTGTTGACTGAGGAGGGGAGGCACTCTGACTGGACCAGGTGCCATGAATCAGAACTAAAAGGAGAGAATGAGAGCTTAAAACCACCCATCTATAAATAAATAATAAGAAAGACACATAACTTCAAATAATACTGGTAAAAGTATATGGTTTAAGCACAGATAACATAATTATCAATGAGGTTAATGAATTGACATTTAAATTCACTGTTTCAGATCATGTCATGAAAAAACTGCCAGCTTAGCATATTCATAAATGTCTTTAATAAATAAAATCTTTAACATTCTCTCTAAAGTTGGGCTTTTGATTGTTTGAATCAGTAGAATGCAGCATCAAATAACTCTAAGATATTGTCATTAAACAGTGTGGGAGTGTTTTATTTTTTATCACTATATTTATAGTGATATTTGTATTTAATTTTGTTTACCTTGCATCCTTCCTGTATTGCAGCAGGACAGAATGATGATCTTCACAGGTGTCAGCCTCACAGCCCACAACAATCTGCATCAATAGGAGAGATCTATGGAACACAGGCTTGAACTATAGAACGTTTTAGCTGCATTGTAATGTTTGCATCCATAGTGGTCGCATCCCAGAACAGGTTATGTTAAGTCAGGCGGATTAACTCAAATATGATGAGCCACACCTTTTTTTGTTTCTTTGTAGAAAAGACAAACTCACCAAAATGGAAACGTAATGCATGAATATTCAGAGTTTTATAATAGTGAGTGACAGGCAGGCTCTACGCATACTGTGATAGTCTGAGAGCTGACAGAATTGTTCTGCCAGCGGAGGAGAGATACGCTATATATTCCGTCAACATCAAATCACATTTTAAAGTCGACATCACTGTTGCTTAAAACCTTTGTTTGGCCTTAAATACTACGGCCAGCATATTTTCATGCATCAGCTTTGTGGCTTTTATTTTAGTACCATACCTTAAACTGGAGAATATATCCAGGCTGCACTATGAGTTCTCTTGAGGCCAGGATATTATGAGTCCTGTCTTGGTTCTTGTTTGGCCAGTAAAGGTGGAAAGAGGGGTTCCCACAGAATCCTGCTGTGCGCACAGCATTTGGGTAGAAACTCCAGCTTTCCTCATGGGAGGAGCCTTCTAGTGAAAGGTACATTCATAGAAAAGTTAAAAGGAAGGGAGAGAGGTCACAACTAGACATATTATCTTAACAAATTAGTTGTTGGGCTCTGATAACACCAACACAAACAATCTCACCATCATCAAAGGTGTCAAGCAGAGTGGATGGGTTGATGTCTGATCCCCCCACCAAGATGTTGTCTATGGCCCACTGGGCTCTTTCCAAACTCGGTGTGGCAAGCCCGGAGGAAATGGTAAATGGCTGCCACCAGCGCAGGCGAGTGGTATTGGTCAGAGCTCCCTCTGGGAGGATGATATAATCCCTTCTCACCGACACATACTTAAGATAGTCCATTTCATGCAACAGTGTCCAGGACACCCCTGAGGAACAGATGTAGACAGATGGGAGACAAACAAGGAGATGCTCAAAGAGGGCATAACGTATTGATAATAAAAATAAATACACAATACACTGTATGCACCTCCATCAGTAGAGTAGTCCAGCAACACTCCCTCTTTACGACAAGTTGGACGATGGCACATGGTCATGTTGTCCTCACTCCCAATTCTGGCCCAGTATTCCACAAACCTGTCCACGGAATATGAGTTATAGCGGCAAAATATAAAAAAAAGAATAGACAGAGAGCCTGTGTCAGTCCTAAATGTAGACTGATCAGTAATTAAAACCACGGTAAGATGAAGTCAAATAATTTAAATTATCATTTAGCAATGACTTCTGTCAAACTTTGGAATAAATTAAACTGCAAGTAAATATTTTGTCCTCAAAGTGGATGTGTTGGAAGCTAGACAATATGGCAAGTGCAGGGATATGTGCAATTTTGACAGGGGTCAAATTAGCTTGGCTAGACAACTGGGTCAGATCATTTCCAGAACTACAGGCCTTGTTGGGTGTTCCCTATCCGCGTTAGTTAGTATCTACCAAGGTGGTCTAAGGCAGGAACATCAGTGAACTTTCAAAAGCTCATGGATGCTCTCGGAACATTGATGCCCCATGGGAGTAAAGACAATCCCTGCTGTCTGCTCCGGCAGTAGAGCTAATATACAAATTGCTGAAAAAAACCCCAGTGCTTTTCAGAAGTTCCTCGTAGAGCCCTACTCAGCATAAAAAGAGACAGACGTGATATTAGGCGGGTCGTTCTAATGTTATGGCCAACTTGTCAAAGTTGTGTACTAACTTTGCGCCGCGGAGGTCCAGATCAGTAGTAGCAGCCTGCCTGGCATCAGCTCCTCCAAAGTACAGAGCAGTCCCCTCGACTAACACACCACAGTCTGTGCAGGGTCTACCACCATCTAGCACCTGCCACTGGGGGCCTGCTGCCCCCTCCCAGTCAAACCGCTCCTTCAGAGATGCCTAAAACAACAGACATGCATCTTAATGATGAAGCGTCACGTACAGATCATTTCAACCATCTGCTTTCATAACCAATGACAGACAGCTAGACCTCACCTTTAGAGCAGTACTGGCATAGCAGTTTGATCCAGTGAATCCTGGGTCACAAAGGCATCGTTTATCGAGACAATCTCCATGTCCACCGCAGTGGCCATCACACGCTGGCCCAATGTAAAAGTTCTCCACACCCCATTGGATATCTGAGTGCTGCTGGTAAAACCTGAACCTCACCGCACTGAGAGAAAGACAGGTTATTCAAACAACATGCTTTCCATTTTCATTATTTATACGACAATAGTTTTAATCATTTATGTGATAGAAATAATTTGATCTATCAATTATTTAAGTGAACCACATGGGTCGTGCTATTAAATATGAAACAGTAGTGTGAGGTGACTCACGTGTCAGCCAGGCTGTCAGGAAGTGGATAGACTGCCCGTTTCCAGCCTTCTGTAGGGAAGAAGACAGATGGCTGGGAGATCTGACCCCCGCAGCGGGGATCAGCAGGCAGGCACTGAGGTACCAGGTACTTCCAGGTCACGCCAAAGTCCACTGAATATTGAACATGAACTTGCCGGTCTGCATGCCCCTCTGCAACACTGCAGCCTATTGCAATCTGATAAATGTTAACAAAGTCATGTCATCATGACATGACATCCCACAACATAAATGTTTATGTTGCCAATGACTTATTTTGGGGCCATTAATTACCTTGAACTGCATGACCCAGCCCTTCTGTGGTATAATATCATGTGTGACTGCATACACTTCTCTGCCATCTGCATTTCCACACACCATCGCCCCATCGGGTGAGCTGCAGAAACGCTGCACTGAGCAATCCTCTGAGAACAACCAATGATCGCTCACTAGAACACAGAAAAAGAAAGGTGAGAATTCATAATACACTTTTAGGAGCAATATATAATTATTTTTTGACGGGAGGATTTATTCAAAAATACCTATGGGTGTTTCTTCCTGCTCGCTCAATTGTCCTATCCTTCCTAAGGTGTCATCAGCAGGGGCTCTCTCATGATTGGGCAGAGCTATCCCTCCAAATGTGTCAGAAATTTGGGCTCTTGGGTCTGACCCTGCGATGAGCACGTTATCCAGAGCCCAGTCGCTGTGGTCTGCCCCGTCGTGTTGAGGCTGCCACCAGCGCACGCGCACTCCCTCCTGACGGGCAGTAGGGGGCAGCAGCACATTTACAAACCTGAGCACAGATGGAAAGCCACACAAAAAAAGTCAGAAGACATTCTTCCGGACTCTTAACTAGTTTGTGTGCAGTTAGTTGTGTCTATAGATCTTTCTTGAGAAAACTCACCCAGGCTTGGTGTACAGATCATAGAAGATCTCTGTTAGTAAATGCCAGTTGATTCCTCCATTCAAACTGTACTCCAGAAGCACACCCTGGTTACGGTTGCTGGGTGGGATCATGCAGCCATACATGAAGTAGAACTGAATGAACTCTGCATTGGTCAAGTTCAGGTCAACTGTCACCAGCTGCCGCGTGCAACTCTGCAAAGACATAGAACAAAAAACCTCTAAAATTAACATTCCTATCTGACCCTCGCGAAAAAATGTACAACAAATGCATCAGTCTTTGTAAGCCTAGAAGAGTATATGATGTGAAAATACACATGTTTTCATCATAAAGTCAATGTAAATTTCTATGTTCATTTAAAGGAGCAACTATATGTTATATTATCATTAATCTATGTGTAAAGCAAGAATGCATAGTTAATGAGATCTGTTCTGGACAAAATGACCACACTTCAGTAACCCAAAACATCATGTTTCCATGCAAAACAACGAAAGGCACAACTACTCGATAGGGTAGAGTAAATTTTGACGGTGCTAGAATGAATACTGATTTGGATGAATATGCTCCAGACAAGATGATCCCCCTTTAGATTCAACATCCTCAAAAGTCACTTGAATGTAAATAACAAAGAAATAGATAAATTAGAGCGTAAACAGCTAAATAGATAAATATCTGTCCATAACTGATCTATTTCCTTCCTAAATCTATGTTTGTATGGTTTTGCCCAATGCAGTCAGGATGAGTGGCAGTTAAGTTAATGCCAAACTCATGTTTATATGAAGGAGCACAAAATGATTGGAGCTTTCACAAACTGGATTGTGGGTAAATTATAAGCACCGCATATGGTAAATGTCACATTAAATGAGAACTCTTTATGAATGTATTTTATTGTATTTATCCCACAGAAAATCCCTAAATCAGGAGCATTTCATCATAGAACACGTTAGAAAATAAAATGTACAGAGGGAAGGTGGATATTTACCCCGCTGAAGTGCAGAGCTGCTCCAGATGCCACAGCTCCACACACCGTGCTAAATTTCCCGCCAGTCAGTGTGTGCCAGTGGCTGAGCGAAGGAGCTCGACTGAAGCTGTCCTTCAGCTGGGAGGGAAGAGGAGCCACAGACTCGTCACAGTATTCGCCACTCCACTCTTGGTCGCACCTGAATGATGGGGATGGTAACAAATTATCCAATCAATCAAAGGAAAGGTGGCCATGAAAGCTTGCCTGACATAACAAAATTCTAACACACAAATCAAATTACAACCCTGCAAAACCTGCTCATAAAAAAGGCCAGGAAAAAGGCAGTTTAAAATAAAGCTGAATTTCCCTTTCACACCGTATTGCCCTTATTAGGAGCATTATGCATGACTGAGGCTGCTGTTACTTACACACAGGAACTCTGTTGGCAGCGCCCATGTCCAGAACACATATCTGGGCAGCCATCTCCAATATAAAGATTATCCAGAGCCCAAGTCTGCTGTTTGTCAAATGGAGCCTGCTGGAACCAACGGAACCTTGTGGCTGGAGACCTAAAGACATAGAAAGAGTATATTGCAGTGTCCGATATGCTATAAGCCACACAGGTTTGTCTATCTGTCTGAGTAAAAGTCAGGGCAGTGCTGACCTGGCATATGATGGGATAGGCAGTGTGACACGACCCCACTTGTTATAAATGTCAGACACCAGTAACCTCTGCAGAGTGTAGGAAGAGCAGTCAGGGCTGGTAGGAAGACAATCTCTGACCACAGGATGCCAGGTCAGACCCAGGTCTAGTGAGTACTCCAACTCTACAGCTGCAGAAAAAGAATAAAAACATAACTGTCAGCATCATGTTGATTCACTGCATCAACAACCTCCTACATTATCAGTGTTTATGGATATAGGTTGATAGGACTTACGTAAGCCTCTTTTAATATCTTTTAGTTTTATTATTTATTTTTAAATGACAGAGGTGAAACCTAACTAATCTTTGGAAATTGATAATCTATCATGAATTAAGCAAAAAGTTGATGGTTCATAATTCTCAAATGTGAAGATATGATGTATTCCTTGGTAATATAGACCAATCAGGAATAATAGTGTAACCACTGTCAGGTGAGGTCAGAACAACAGTGGTATCTGTCAGTGGGTGGGATATCTATTAAGCAAGTTAACATTTATTCCTGAAGTTGATGATTCTGAATCAGACAAAATTTGCAAGCGAAAGAAATGGATAATGGGCACATACTACATGACGGGATCAGGTTATCTCCAGAACTGTAGATCTCATTAATATTCCTGATTTTCAGTAGTTAGTACCTACCAAATTGGTGGGAAGAAGGGAGGGGGAGGAAGTGTAATGCTTTGGACAATGTTCTGCTGGGAAATCTGCCATTCATGTAGATGTTACTTTAAACATACCATCTATCTAAACATAGCTGCAAACCACTTACATCCATTCATCGACTAATGATCCCTAATGGCAGTGGCCTCTTTCACAAGGGTAATATACCTTGCCAACCTGCAAAGACGGTTTGGGAAGGGTCTTACCACAAATCGTGTTCAAGGTGCTGTCATGGCCTCCAAAATCCACAGATCTAATTCCAATCAAATATCGGTGGGATTTACTGGAAAAATAAGACTGATCCATGGTGGATCCACATCCCATATTACAAGACTTAAAGGATCTGCTGGAAATTACTCAGTGGCAGATACCACACCACACTGTCAGAGGTCTGGTGGAGTCCTTGCCTCAATGAGTCATAGCTGATTTGGCAGCAAAAGGGGGACCCACACAATATTAGGCTGGTGATTGCAATGTTATGGCTGATTGGTGGTTCGGAAAGTTACTGTGTGTGTTACAATAACATGTGGGCATTGAACTATAATAATGTTGAATGAAAAAGTATCTGAAAATAAATCTTAAAAATTTTAACTAGCATGCTCAACATTATGATATTGAATAGAGAAAAGTCCTTATCATTTAATTGAGAAGATAACTGGTGAATTAATAAATTAAGAAAATAAATGTTTGTTGCAGCCCTGTGTAGCACAAATTGCTGACTCCATAATCTTACTACTTACAGTAGCAGGAGTTGGTGACAGAGCAAGAAGCAGAGAAGTCAAACTGGATGAAGGCATCGTGGCCCAAACTGATGTCAGTGGTGACAGCATAGCGAGTGTTGGACTTCTCTATGAATGCAAATGCAGGCCCATCCGAACCGCAAACAGGCATTCGGGTTCCTCCAGGGTGAAGGAGCCATGAGCGCCCATCTATTGATGAGAAATCATCCTCTAAAGGTCCCCAGCCACTGGCACTGCCACCTACCACCACCTAAGGCAGGAAACAGTAGAAAGTAAATGCATGAGGGGTTTGTCAGATGAATGACAGAGTCAAGGTCCGGATGGATAATAGCTTTGATGTTTCAATACTAGATAACATAGGTTTATGGTTAAATAAATGCTATACCTGGTCAATAACCCATGGACTGTAAAAGTGTCCGTTCTCTGAAGGCTGCCACCAGCGGATGCGAGTGGATGGTGTGCGGGCCCGCAGCGGGATCTCCAGAGCCACGAAGCGAGCCTGATTACTACTGTTGCTGAAGAGAAATTCATGGAGGAGGCCCCAGGTCAAACCCCCATCCACAGAGAACTGCAGCAAAACCGGCTGGGAGCGGGGGTCTGGAGATGCCTTACCACAGCCAAGACGTAGGAAAAACTGAACAAACCTGTTGAGAACATTGTCATTATTAATACATAGGATTGTCATTGAAAACTGTAAATTCAACAACAAAAACATCTAAACAGTTTATGTATGTATGATTATGTAGGACTGAAGTTTTACCGAGCATTTGACAGGTCCATGTCGTTGCTGACTAACATACGGAGGCCGTCCTCACTGAAGAACAGGTGGTTCCCACTTGACATAATCCCACACTTCCTGGATGGTTTACCACCACTCAGTAGTCTGAAATTATCTGTGTCCAAAGCTCCCCCTAAGTAAACAAGTATGTGTACAGATGGAAACAGAAATCCATCATATACTCATAATTACAATACAGAAGAAATGTAGCCCCTAATAAGACCTTTAATCACCTTCAAAGTCCTCCTTGAGAAAGTCAGGGTTGGGGGTGTCTGGCACAGAGCAGTCAGATCCAGAGAAGCCGGGGTCACAAAGACAGTGGGTGCCACCGACACATGCCCCATGACCACTACACATGTCCTGACACTGTGGACCTATGTAAACATTGTCTAATGCCCATGTTGGAGGAGTGGAACCAGCGGAAAAGAACCCCTGATACCAACGGAACCTGACTGACCTGTGAAGGGGTTAAAAAAAAAGGATAAGAGAGAGACAGAGAAAGACCCAAACAGAAAGTAGATTTTAATCATATTAATATTGACAAAATTCCTCTAAAGGTTTAATGACTTACCCGCAGAGGCGCAACTTGCCAAACTGAATGACTTCCCTCCGCCAGCCCTGAGTTGTTCCAGGGAAATAAATGCTTGCAGGGTGGAGCTCCGTGGAGCACAATGAGGATGGCTGAGGTGCACCGGAACACAGGGGCACCAAAAGGTGCCATGTGGCACCAAAGTCCCTTGAAAACTCAAGACGCACAGGATGGATGGAGGAGCTTTCAGCCGTGCAGCCCACATTAATCTAACAATATATACAAGCAGAACATGTCAGCAGAGACGTGATACATGTGTTGAATGAGTTAAGGCTGTTATTTTCATCAGGGCTGTAGTTGTGTACCTCAAACTGGATGACAGTGTTCTCATTTACATCAATGTCCCTAGTGGTAATGGAGTGTTCACCAAGCTCACTGGAGACAAACACCATGGCTGACTCATCCTCCTCCCTGCACCGATCCCACACACAGATACAGAGATTACTCAGGTTTAACCACCATCAGGGTCTAACACAATTAAACTGCTATGTTTTTCTCTTACATGCCAGTCTTTTGGTAGGGGCAGTAGATACCAGTGTTTCCTCCAGGGAAGAACAGCCAGTTGGACACCTTCGGACCGTCCTCAAAAGTGTCTGTTACCACTGGTGGGTTGTGTAAGGAGCTGCCATCAATGATGAGATCATCGATCACCCACACCTCCTCCTTCTTACCTGAAGTGCATGATATTGGAGAGTTTGTCATTATACACCGATTTTCTTTTTAACAGGGTCAGGAGGAACAAAAAAAATGTGGAAAAGAAATAAACACAATATTTCAAGAGCATAAATTGTTTGCGTTTTAGAGTGGACTAGACAATATGTCCACTCACCACTGTTGTAAGGTTGCCAGAGTCTAAAGCGGGTAGCATTGGTCTGAGCACTGGCTGGCAGAGGCAGGTGGAGGAACAGAGTGTCAGTGGAAGATGGGAAGTAAAACTCATCCAACATCAGCCAGCTGATTCCTCCATTCACAGAGTACTGCAGCAGCACTGAATGGGAGCGCTCTGGGACACCTGTAAAAGTCCATATAATTAACCATTATGACAAAGGGCTGACAGAAAACAGCTTCTTTGTCATGAATACAGCCTTTCTGAGAGGAAACACCGGGTTCTGCATGACCTTTAGTGATGAACTTTAACGAGAACTGGATGTAAAGGGTGTTGGTGCAGTCCAGATCACGTGACACCATCATGCGCATACCATCCTGCAAACAAACAAGAGTGTTACGTTGTAGAAGAGCTATATAAACATAAAGTTACTATTGTGGCTCTTGATGTTGTCTTCTATTTGTTTGGGTCCCCTACCCCTTTGAAGATGAGTGCAGTGCCAGATTTAAGAGGTTCTCCACTCAGAGTTCCCCTCTCTGCTCCGTACACCTCAGGCCACGTTTCCTGCTGCAGGTTCTCATTAAAGTCCTCTCTCAGGACAGCGGGCAGGGGGACCAAAGGCACACAGTGTGCCCCTCCATAACCCTTGTCACAACTGTGTGAGAATGAGATAAAGGAAAGTTAGTTAATAGTTAATACTATGTAGTGGGGAAACCAGTGTAGCCATGATTAATATCAGTTCAAGTTAATCAGCTGTGCATAAAAGCGTTCTTACATGCAATGGCCGTTGTCGCAAAGACCGTGACCAGAACACATCCAAGGGCAGCCAGGGGCAAGAAGTACATTATCTAAAGCCCATCCTTCGGCCCCTGGGGTGAAGTGGGTCTGGATCCAACGGAACCGAGTTCTGGGAGAGCTGATGGATTCACAGCGAGTTATTAGCTTTGGGATCTCTCGCACTTTCAGAAAATATATCATCACTTTAAAAAACACATACTTAGCAGCACTGGGCAGGTACACAGTGACCCTCCTCCAGTGTTTATACTGGGTTGAGGTATAGATGGAACTCTGAGTATAACCAGCACAGCCAATGGCCGGGGGCACGCACTCTGGCGTGATGAGAGACCAATGATGACCACAGTCTGTGGAGTATTCCAGTCGCACACCATGGGAGAAAGAAGTGGACTTACTACAGCCCATACTCAGCTCAAACTGCAGAAACGATGAACCTGATATTTCAAAGTCCCAGCTCTCTGCATATCTCGGCTTCTCTGCAGACACAGTACAGAAGTAACATCACATTTTTGGGAGTTTAATAAGACATAATATAATGTATATTTTGACAACCTAAGAAAGACATGTCCCCAAATCCAAAACTGCGCCATCCAAACTCATTCCACCCTAACTTCTCATTTATATTTTTTTTAAATATGTAGGGGAAAAGAGTTCCAGTAGAGAGTGGAGCAACCCTTTAAGCCCAGTGTTAATGTGGCTTCACTACTGAATCAAGCTTAAACAGCATAATTTCAAGCTTGATAACAAGGAGGGTCCTGCCTCCAGTGTATGTCCAGACAACCCCCAACGTCATACATGAAATGAAATGTGCAATCCAAAAATAAAAAATTGACTGGAAAACCATAGCTACAGCTGAGTAATGTGCTAGAGATGTGTATGTTTCATCGACACTGACAATCACTGCTGTATTTGTCCACAGGGGAACTTGGGAACTTTATATTTATTGATGTCTTGCTAAATTGCTCTTCTTGTGTGCACGTAATGAATGGCACCTGTTCCAATGTAATATTTGCACACTGTAAATCTGCTGGCAGCATGATGCGATCATAAACAACAAGCAGGGTTTTCATTAAGGTTTGCTCTCATTAATAATTCAGAACCCACAGCACCACAGCAAATTATGTTATTCAGTTTCAGCCTGTTTTGTGGGTAATGCTGTGATGTAATGTACAGCTTTGTTATGTGGTTAAGTATGTGGGTGTGTTTGTGGTGCACTATATGTCTATATGCATGGTTGTGTATGTTGCATTGTTACATGAGTGCTCCAGATGATACATCCTGCTTTAAAGTCGTTCACTCTAGCATATTTTCACCGGACTTCTGACGACAACCACTGCAGCTTCGCTGAAGTCTTGAGTTTAAAGTTTCATACTCGGGGTTATTGAGAGGAATTTACTCCACCTATTTCATTGCACAGAATTCTAAGTAATAAACCTGTGGTAATGGTTCCCATTCTCCAGATGTTTGTGCTCATGAAGAGTGATGTGTTTGTGTAACTCACTGTCAATGGCCTCAGAGTTGAAGGTAAGCGCCGTGTCCAGAGACAAACAGTCCACAGTCACTTCCCCACCCTGAATGCGGTACCAGTTGTGCCTCAGAGGGGTCGTGCCATCAAACTTGTCATGGAAGCCTGTTCGGGAGCTGTCGTTCATACCAATCAAGACATCATCCAAAGCCCAATGGGCAGAGTGTTTCCCTACAAGGTAGAAGCGAGAAGGTCTAAATAAGAAGCCCGGATACACCAATCAACCATTGTTTAAAACCACCTGTCTAATATTGCAGATGCACCTTTTAACTTCCAAAACATCTCTACTATGCACCGTGTGTTCTGACAGATCAGAACCATCACAAACTTTTTCAAAATAGCTCCTCTGTTTGATTAGAAAACAAGGGCTATCCTTTACGTTCAGTCACATCAATAAGCTTTGGGTGGCCATGATCCTGTTGCCAGCTCATACCTCATACCTCCCTGAGAGCCCTTATGTCTGTCCTAAACAAGCAGATGCTTACCTTCTTCTTTCGGCTGTTCCTTTAAGGGGTCGCCACAGCAGATCAATTGTTTCCATCTTGGACTGTCCTCTGAATATCCCTCTGTCACATCAACCAACTGTCTATCATCTATCGCCACATACAGAAACTGCTTGGTCCTTCAATTTCTCTCCTGCATAACAGCTTCATCACCAGTATCCTTCTACATATATATTCACTATCCATCTTTGCATATGTGAAAAACCATCTCAATCTGGCCTCTCTTACTTTGTCTCCGAGACGTCTAGCCTTGGCTGTCCCTCTGATGGGCTTGTTTCTGATCCTTTCCTCCCTCGTCACTCCAAGAGAAAATCTTAAAATCTACAATTCTGCCCCCGCCAGCTCTGCCTCCTGGCTTTTTCGTCGGGGCCTCCATCTCTACACCAAAGAGCAAAGTTGCTCTCACTACCATATTGTAAACCTTTCCCTTCACTCTAGCTGCTACTCTTCTGTCATTTATAACTCCTGACACTCTTTTCCACCCACTCTACCCTGCACACATTCGCTTCTTCTTTTCCAACGGCCCACGTTATTTGGAACAGTTTACCTAAAGTATTTACACTCCAGCACCTTCTTCACCCCTACTCCTTGCATCCTCGCCGTTGCTCCCTGCATCCCTTTCATTCAAACACATGTATTCTGTCTTACTGCGACTAGCGTTCATTCCTCTGCTCTCTAGTGCATACCTCCACCTTTCAAGGATTTCTTTCCTCTGCTCTTTCTACAATTCACAATGTCAACCGCGAACATCATAGTCCACGGAGACTCCGGCCTGTCCTCATCTGTCAGTCTGTCCATCATCATTGCAAACAAGAATGGGCTCAGGTCGATTTTTGATGCAGTCCCACCTCTACCTTGAACCCATCCTTCACTCCTATTGCACATCTCACTTCTGCCATACTAATCTCATTAAAATCCTGTTCCACTCTAATGTACACTCCAGCTTTCTTCATACAATGTCACAGTTCTTCCCTCGGCCCTCTGTCGTACGATTTCTCTCAGTCCGCAAAGACACAATGCAACTCTTTCTGGCCTTCTCTATCAGCACTCTCAAAGCAAACATTGTGTCTGTAGTCCTTTTTCTGTCCATGAAACCATAATGCTGTTTACAAATTGCCACCTCTTTTCTTAACCTAGCTTCCACTACTCTTTACCAAATATTAATTCTGTGGCTCATTAGGTTTTTCCTCAAGATAGTGTTGTACAATTTTGTTTGTGCACTGCCTTCTCTCCTAGACATGTCCATACCTCCACCGGTATGTCATCAGGACCAACCCCCTTTCCATTCTTCGTCTTCTTCAACGATCTCTCTCACTTGAACCTGCAGCTGCTTACCAGATGCTGATGCAAACTCATTGGACAATTACCTTGCTGAGGCTGCCACCAACGAAATACAGTGTAGGGGGTTTTGGCTGCAGACGGCAGCTCAATTGTCACCACTTGGGGCTCCAGGAAGGAACTAAAGTCTAGCTCCCTCAGGAACTGCCACTGGACCCCATTGTTTGTAGAGAACTGGACAATAACACCTATATTAAACAAACACAGTGGTGATCAGTTACATGGTAATTGGCATTTAATATGGACCGATACTGGACTAAGAAAGTTTAATAGGAAGTCAAAGAAATAATAGAATAAAATATAGTATAATGATATCCAGAAGCCTTAATTATTGCGGACAGGCTTATGAAAAGAGCTGGCAGTGTTTTGATACATAACTGATAAAGCACTGCTTAAAGTACTCAAATCTGATTATGAACCAGAGATCCACAATCAGCTGTTTGCAGAACAGAATAAACAAAACTGCATTTCTTTAGAAAAAACTTCTGAAAATAAGAACCAGATCTGTATCTGCAGTCTTGGCAGGATCATGAGTTAGTTCAGAGACAAATATTGAGAAGGGGCCAACGGAGACAAGCAAAAATACAATTTATTGACAAGAGCTGTGACACTGGTTCCAAATAAAGTTTGTAAAACTTTTCTAGTAGAGTTGTGGGATGGTTGTCCACCTCAAGGTTTAACTGTCAGTCTTTATCGCACCTTGTGTGGAAGTTAGAATGCACATTAGCTATTCTCACAGGACTTAACATTTTTCAGTGCAGTACAGTGTCTGTGTCAACCAGTTCCTTTTCTTGAGAATTATAGCTAGACATAAGGGCAAAGGAGGGGGTGGCTTCATTGCACAAATACACTGAATATGAAAGGGGAAATAACTAAGTGCTGAATGGGAAAGAAGATGGGCGACGTTGGCTCAGTTGGTACAGTGCTTGTCCACTTATCTAGAGGTCGGTCGTTCAAACGCTGGCCACAGTGGTCCTTATGTCGAGGTGTCCTTGAGCAAGATACTGAACCCCAAGTTGCTCCCAATGGCTGTTCCGTTGGTGTGTAAATGATGGAATGAATGGTTACTGCTCCTGATGATGCATGTGGCACCTTGCATGGCAGCCTCTATGATCGTGGTATGAATGTTTGTGTGAATGGGTGAATTCTGACTCGTGTCGTAAAAGTACTTTGAGTAGTCAAGCAGGCTAGAAAAGTGCTGTTTAAGTACAGTCCATTTACCAATGGTATTCGGGTACCTGCATACAACAGAGGGCCCAGATACATACTTTAATAATTATTACCTTCATTGCGGGACCGAGGTCTTGTGCAAGTGGGCCCTAAACTCTTGCTGCCAATTCGGATGTAGAACTGGGCCAACCTGTATGCATACATAATGGCTAAATTTTATTTTTTCATTAAACAATCACAGATGAAAAGTTTATTATTGTGAATTTTTCTCACCGTGTGTTGGTGGTGTCTAGAGGTACTGTGCGTGCTTCTCTCCTCCCAGGGCTACTAAAGTAAAGAGCTTTGCCGTCGCCAATGATGCCACAACCGCCACCAACTTGTCCCCCACTTAGGCTCTGCCAGAGTGGGCTTAATTTCCCCTCAAAGCCTTCAGTCAGCTCAGTGGGACTGGTTACAGACGGGACACAGCTATCTTGCTCCACTATGGAAAAAGAAAAGAAGAAATACATTAAAATACATGAAAAATGTGATTTTCTTCATTATTTCTTTACACTTCAGTTAGTACCTGTATATCCCATATCACAGAAACAGACTCCAGAGATGCAATCCCCATGTCCCCCACAGTGGTTTGGACAAGTCTCTGAGAGGTAGACCCCATCCAAAGCAAAAGGTGGAGCGTCTCTGTACACGCTGCTCTCCTGGAACCAACGGAACCTGGTTTTACTGAGGAAAGAGGAGAGAGATTAGGGAATGAGAGATAAACTCAGTATTTATCAAATACATGTTAGTACAGCTACCTGGCTGCAACATTTCGTGGTATGACCACAGTGACCCTGGTCCACTGTTCGTAGTCTCCGGTGTTGTAGACGGTGGGCTCTCTAAGCTCACGGCCACTGCCCTCACAAACACTTGACCCTGGGGTTCCTGGGTAACAGCCTTCTCTCACAAGCGCCCAGGTGCGGCCAGCATCATGGGAGTACTGCAGCAGGACTGGGGCAGACATGCTGAACTCTGACTCACAGCCTATGTTCAACTAGTAGGAGAAAACATGGTCATATAATTAACTATTTTATTCTAATTACGGAGAATTGTGTTTTTGTTTTTCAAAGTGACATTGAAATACATTTTTTCATATTAATTTTTTTCTCTCCATGTGGGCACCTTAAATTGAAGGGTGTATCCCTGACGTAGGACCAGATCCCTCGTAACCGCCACTCTATCTCCATCAGAGCGTCCAAAAACCATAGCAGAGGGCGTTGGGGCACAAAAACTATTGTTACTTTCCCTCTCCATGCCCTCATTTCCCAGCATGAGCCACACACTCATCTGGTTCAGAGGGTAGTCGAAAGCTGGCTTCTCATAAAAGTTCTGCAGAGACAGAGAAGGTTATTATGATTATTCTGTGTGAAACTGTATACTGGGTGTCTACAACAAAAGAAGCCAAAAGAATGAGATCAGAGCAAAAAACACAAGTTCAGGGAAAAACTCTTCAGGTTGATTCCAGACCTGTGGTAGAGTTGGATTGGCCATTGGAATAATGTGTTTCTCCCTCTCTGACAGAATTATGACATCATCAATTGCCCACTGGTCATAGCCCTCCCCAGAGTGAAGAGGCTGCCACCAACGAAACCTTGTGGAGGATGTCTTAGAGGCCAACGGAAGCTCATAGTGGACAAAGCTAAAACACAGAAGAAGGAAAAGATAATTTATTTTTCTATTAGAAGATCTAAATATTATTCACAGTCACACGTGAACATTTCCCAAACTAAAAAACAATAAAGGCGGATCCTGCCCTCTCGCTCCTGGGAGTCTCACCGTGGCTTGGTGAAGTCAGTGAAGTACATCTCAGCAATGAGGCCCCAGCTGATGCCTCCATCATTACTGTACTGCAGCAGCACTCCTTCCTCCCTGCTGTCTGCCTGGTTACACTCCGCCCAGTCTCCACCCACTCGCAGGTAGAACTGCACAAACTCTGCCCATTCAGTGTCCAGGTCCCAGCTCACCAGCTGCCTCATCCCTGCCTGAAGACAGGACAGCCATGTTAAAGAGGACCACCAACCACGAGGTGTATGAGGTGTGGTGGGAAGAGTTATTTTTTCATAACCAGTATGCAATTTGAGCTGGAATGAGGGAGAATGCCATCCCCCCTGTTGGCAAAATGGAAAAAGTATTTCCCCTTGGTTAACCTGCTAAACCCTCCATCACCACAGAGGTTACTAATAGATAAATCGTGGTCCAGACTAAGACCCAGATTTACATCTTTTCATACCTGGACCTATAAACCCTTTATCATTTTTAAATATTCAGATTTAAACTTGAACCGGTGAGTGCCTCAAGAAATCATACTTTACAAAATAATCACATAACAGAATGTTAATTAGCATTGACCAGTGGAGACTATTTAGACTGTTTCATGGCAGCTTTACAGTAATCAAATTTAAATACTGATAATTTTGTTAAACAGTCCTGGAAAAATGTAGATGTCTGTCAACAGCTGCAGCCATTAGACTTTCAGCTATGAGCACTAATTCAGAACAAGTGAGGGGACGGTTCTAACACACCAAATGAATACATTGTTTTTACACATATCCCATCTGAGTGTAGTTCATTATTCTGTAGTCATGTTATTTAATATTTGTGTAGATTCTCATCTATCCAGGTCATTTAATACTTGAAGGTTGAATCAGAAGCAACTGGTAACTGGTTTAAGGTTTGGAGATTTCCCCTTCTCATTCAAGAAGCTTCTTTAGTTCTGTAGTTATTAAATATGCATTTTACTGGAAGAAGATTAGTCAGCGTTCAAACGTGAGTGGATAAAGCAGTAAAAATTAGACAGTAATCACAGATTGTGTACTGTACCTCTGCCTGTTTTATTTATTCTAATAACAGAGTCATTTTAAAATTTGAGTCTAAATTTGCAAAACAAACGACAACATGCCTTTTCTTATTAGGAAATAATCCAAAACCTGCAAAATGGAAATTCTCGCAGTATTCATAAATTGTTCAAAGAGTTCCTGAATGTACCACTAGACTTGAATTTGAACTAAACACATACTCCCTTTTGGTTTTTGCAGCATTCATTGAACTTTTTGTCTACTGTCTCGTTCTTTTACCTTGACTATTGACATAACAACCAAATCATGGCACAGTTCCAAAACCACTCTCATAGTTGTTTTACCTTGCTGAAGTACAGGGAAGATCCAGATGAGACCACCCTGCAGCCAATGTCAGGGCTAACCACCTCCCCACCAATCACCTCCTGCCATGTAGCCAGCAATGCATCCTGGGACTCAAAGTCAGAGA
Organism: Lophius americanus; assembly: GCA_037951165.1. Taxonomy (NCBI): domain Eukaryota; kingdom Metazoa; phylum Chordata; class Actinopteri; order Lophiiformes; family Lophiidae; genus Lophius; species Lophius americanus. The sequence continues at coordinate 1,427,200 of JBBDHG010000009.1, forward strand.
GCACAGTGGAGGAGAGAGGGGAAGTGGGCCGGCAGTCTGTTCCAGAAAATCCATCATCACACCTACAAGAGAAAGCATTTGCTGAACATTTTGTATTTGATAGGGATTCATCTATACTTTGGTTTGAATCATACAAACATTTTGAGTAAGTGAGAGCCGACCTGCAGTGTCCATGGTCACACCAACCATGTCCATGGCACATGTTGGGACACTGCTGGCCAATGTAGATGTCATCCAGGGCCCACTCATCCTGCTCTCCATAGTAGTTCTGGATCCAGCGGAACCGTGTGGCACTGGACCTGAACACAGACGATACAACAGCACAGACAAATAATTTAAATAGATTAAGAGAATAAAAGCTGAGAAAATATATACGGATGGAAGAAAAACTGAAATTGATATCTGACTACTCAATTTATATTCTTAGATATGTAAGATAATGTCAAAAATATATAACATTATCTCAGACAATGACAAAGTATGCTGTATGTGTAGCCTATACCCACTAATCTACTTTTCTACCAGGGATAGAGATGTGTTGTTTTAGTGTTCTGGCATGTAAAGATTAACCTTATCACATGTGTATTTTTGTGTTAACGTGTGTGTGTGTGTGTGTGTGTGTGTGATGTTAGCGCTGCTCGGTGCTCGTCTAGCAATGACAAATGGTTGTAAAGGCATCAACAGTCAGGCATATTAGGGATTATATAGCAGGGAGGTCTCTGGATCCGTTGCTTCTGTAACCCACATGAACTCAGATCACCTCCCTGGTTCATACAGAGCTGACCAGAACTGTTTTATTACCACTTACTACCATGACCCTGTACCTTCTCATTACACCCAACAGAGGATTACACTTTATACCTTGGCTGGCGAATGGAATGAAAAGGAGGTGTGGGTGCCGTGGCGGAAATGTTCATGTGATTATCCCTGCGGATTTATGTTTCAAGTGAGGCTGTTAACAAAACATGTATCCCTCATGAACTGTTTGGAACAGGATGACCAGTTCAGCATTGGACATTTCGTTGTATTTTTACACTGAAGTAACACACTCAACCTATGGCTGTCAGATTGTCTTAGCTCACAGACTGACTAGGACCTGTCGTCTACAACTACAAACAAAGAGCAAGTGTTCCCTTATAATTCAGATTACATATTTTGAGTGAATATTTAGGTGAATTGAAGTGAAACAAACAACAATTGAGTTGTGCAATTTAGATCCTTTTCCTTAAAGTTTCATCAAGTGCTACAAAATTCAATTTTTGCACAACCTCAGGTGAGTATAATTGTCAATCATTAAAATGTCCATGCACTGACAAAGAAAATGTCTGACCTAGACTACGCTTTTACTTATAATATTCAGCAGCCTATCCCATCTGCTGACACTTGGCGAAAGACGGGTTACACCGTGGACAAATCTCCAGTTGATCACAGGATTAAACAAACAGAGAGGAAAAACTATTCTAGCTCACATTCATTGCCACTGGCAACGTAGAGTCATGTTGTGTTATGTAGTTAAATGCAATAAGAACAGAAGAGTTTTGTGACTCTTTACTTGTCTATGGCACAGATACGTGTTATTTACCAGGTTTTCTGTGGCAGAGACAATGTGATGCGTCTCCAGTCTTTGAACTCTGATGGGTGGTAGACACTTGGAGCTGTAAACTCAGGGCAGCTTGGCATGCCTGGCAAACAGGCCTAGGGGAAAGAAATGTATCATTACAATACACTTTTGATAACTGTATGAGGAGAAAATGAACGAATCAATATTGATCACTCAGAATTCATATGACAAAGTTCTTCATTGTAGATTATTTCTTAAGTAACTGCAGGACTTGCTTCAGATATACCATGATGTATATTAAAGGCTAGTTCCAGGGAATTTCAACCCTTTACTATAAAACTGGACTAACAACGCACAACATTCAATAAGTTGCATTCTTTACTTTCCAGTTCATTTCTAAATTTGCCTGAACGTGGGAGGATTAGAGAAAATTCACTGATGTAGGGATCATCGTGCTCTATTCACTTCCAAAAGCAATAACAATCTTTGCAGATGCTTTGCTTTATGAATATTTATTAGCCAGCTATGATCACAGGAACTCTTTTTTTTATTTTCCATGGCAGGATAATTAATTGTATTTGCTAATAGTGCGTTGATATTGCTATTTTGATATAGCAATTGTATAATATTTTATCAGCTAAAAAGAAATGGCTGTAATGAGTCATGAATCAATAATCATGATTGCAAGTTAATTACATGTTTCTCCTATCAGTATGAATTCCACAGGTTTTAGACACAGGGATAAGATGTTAACAATTAATTAATTCATGAGATAAAGTTTTACACTCTGTACCTCTTTAACCAGGTGCCAGGTTAGGCCGTGATTGGTGGAGAACTCCAGGCGGACCTGTGTGTCAATGTGAGGGGATGGCTCGCGGCCACAGCCCATGACCATTGAGAACTGTAGGCTGTAAGAGGCACCGATCTGCATCGACTGAGTTTCCACATAGCGGATACTGGAGCCAGGGCTGGGTTCACCGGAGAAACTGGATGAGAGAGTTCATGCTGTAAGTAATAAGCTGTTATACAACCGTGGAACCACTTTGACTTTCATGTGTTTGAATCCTCTTTCAGCTTCATCTCATGGAGTATTTGTATGAACAAAAAACATTCTAGCGAAAAAGAGTCTATGTGTGCTTTCATTATACAACATCTATTTGCATAAAAAATTAAGTCGCCTACCTGAGTGTCCAGTCATGCTGGCAGTAAGGTTGCACATGGCCAAGATAGAAACCAAGACTCTGTGTGACGTCGAGCACATTGCTGAAGTCCAGACTTATGGTGTTGAACAGCACAGAGGTCATGCTGATTTCATCCAGGGCCCAAACATCATGACCACGCCCTGAATGATATGGCTGCCACCAGCGGAACTGCACACCAAACTTGCGAGCACCTGATGGGAGTTCAACTGACACGATCCTGGTTGGGTTGCACAGAGAGGGATTGTTTAAATGAACTTTATGAACACTTACAGGAAAGTTTGCTTGGCTTAAGTAGGGCTTGAGCTTTAGCTCACATGAAGAACGAAATGATTATTCTGGAATTAATCACAAATGCTGTGTGAACTCTATCTCAGACTTAAATCTAAAGCCCACATTGTTGTAGTCAGAATAACTAAGATTCATAAATACATAAACTTGGGTCACCCTACAGTTTATTGAAGCTCACTCAATTAGCCACTAAGACGTTTTTTTCTTTTCTTTTTCAAGTCGGTCCTTTCTCAAGTTGTTTTCGCAAACAACAGGCCCTGTCATGTTCGTAAAACTTAAAAACCACAAGCCCGGAATGGATGGAAGGCTTTTGTCAATGGCAGGAGTTCCCATATGACCCTGATGATTAAATGACTTTCTACAAATATACAAGTTGATACAGTAAAGATGTGACTTAGATCTGCAGGTCACATAGTTGTTTAGAAGCCCATTGATCTCTCTATTGTTGATGGAGGGCTCTGAGACCCAGTATGCACAGCTGGGTCCCATCCACTTTGTCTTCATTAATCCCTTGGTCCCAGTGGCCTACGCCTCCAGCACTTCATTAGTGGCACAAATGTGTGTGTTGATGCAGTTACAGTGTCTCTGTGGAATCATAAGCATGCATGAACAGATACCATAACCATAGGACATACCTTGGCTCATGGAAACCTTGATAAGCGTAATGTTGCAACAGAGTCCAGGTGATGCCATTGTCTGAGGAGTAATGAAGTAGGACACCCTCTCCTGGTTGGTCTGGGGCCGGACATGAGCTAAGAGTGCTTCGGCTCCCTAGGCGAAGCGTGAACTGTAGGTACCTGCAGAGAATAAGAGAGGATAAGAAGGGAGAAGTGGAAATGTGGAAGTTGGAAGCAAAATGTGTAAAAAGGTAAATGACACAGAAAAAGAGGAAAGGGCAGATTGATAAATGATAAGATGAAAAAGGACCAAGAGTGTGATTGGTCAGGAGAGTTGAGAGAGAGAGAGCGAGAGATGTTTTAAAGAGGTAGATAAACAGACAGTCATACAGACAGGAAAGGTGGGCAGGAGGTAGTGGGGTGATGGATGAAATGGTAAATTGAAGGTGGATAAAATTAGGTGAGATAAGGTGGTAGAAAGGTAGTATGAGTAAGACAGAAATAAAGTGAATGAGAGTCAAAGTTCATATCCATGCATCCATGTTAGATGCTAATAGCTGCAATATAGTATTCTTTTTATTGTCTAAACTTTGTTTTAGCAAATATCTGAGCAGCTACACTAATATTTATCATAATGTCCGTCATTGGCTCCAAATCAACTACAACTTTCTCTGTCTTTAGCTTTACTTTCAGTGACTCTGCAGTTTTCTCTCTCCGGCATATGTTCACTAAATGAGCCAGTAAGCCAGCATTAAATATTGCCATCAGGTGGCACACCACACTGGCATAATAGGTCCAACACAGATGCCATAACTAACTTGATCAGTCCCTCTGTAGCTTCCTCTCAGACATTTTCATCCTTCACCTCATCTGCTGTTGCCCTAGTGATTACAATCTGTCTTCCAGTACAGCAACACAGAGCATAAGGGAAAAAGAGATGGACAAAGGAATTCAGTGATAAACGCTCTCAATGAAGAAAAGCTATGGGTTTGCAAACCAATGAATGATGGCTAACTCATCAGACCTAAGACATTCTTGTGTGCACTGGGATTCGTCTTGCATGAGAGCGTACATGTTTGTGCCCTCAGTATTTATGTATGCTTCCTGTTTGTTTGGCTTTTACATTCTTGGTCTTGGTTTTCATCAGCTGTTTCATTACCTGGCCTGGGAACTGTCAAGTGGAGCAGTGACCAAGTGTCTCCTGCTATCCCTGTTGAAGACCAATGCCTTGCCACTGGCCAAAACTCCACAGCCAAAGCTGACCTCAGCACCACGCAGTGAGGAGAAGCTGTGGTAGGAGGAGAGGCGTGGACTGGAGAAACCCTCTGACAAGAAAGCTGGGAAGGTTTGGGAGGCAAGCTCACAGGCTGGACCACTGAATCCTGGATCACATCTGGTCAAATGGTAGACAGGGAACGTTGCGGAGTGGTGAAGGCAGGGGAAATGGGAAAATTGAGGATATAAATTAGACAACGAAAATATAGGAGGATGAAATTCCATTAATATGTTATTCTCAATATACAACTGGATTATGTTGATTTGTGATTATTGGTGCTCTCTTAATTGGTGGAATTGGTGACTAGTCTCATTTTAAAGGAGAGACATTGGATATAGTTGGTTAAATGAAACAACAACCCTTACTTGCAGCCTGTGCGAGAACAATGTCCTCTCCCAGAGCAGAAACGAAGGCAGGCAGGACCAATATACACTGAAGAAATAAAAAAGCATTGAAAGTATACTTCCTCTTAAAGCATTAAACTAATGTAATGCCTTTCTAGCAAAGTTAAGACAGAAATGTTTGTGACACTGTATATTGTGAGCTTAGACAGCAAAAGATAAGGTGCTTTTCTGTGGGGATGAAATAGACAATAAAACTTAAAATGACTTTCAATGAGACTAAATTAATTGTGTGTTAACTACTAACCATTGTCTATTGCCCAAATGCTCCCCGATCCCATGCCCGACTGTTTCCAGCGGAACCGTGTAGTGTCCGTCAGGGCAGCATTGGGCAGTGGGATGGAGATTCTGGTCCAACTGGAGGAAAAAATATAACATACAAATATTTTATTACATATTTTATCAATGCACTCACTGACTGTGTTATGAACTCAAAGAAGGTATACATATACAGACGTATAAACTCATCCATACCCGCTGTAGTTGTCAGAGGAGTAGATGGTACTGTGAGGTAGATGGGGTCCAGCACAGAGCTCTGGCAGACACTCAGTGTGGAGCAGAGACCAAGAGCGACCTTGGTTGGTGGAAAACTCCAGACTCATGCTAATGGAAAATTACAGAGAACATCAGATCATTTTCAGCCCAAAGTATCAAAATGACTGGAGGACTTAAAACTAGGAAAATTGTGTCCAAGGACACAGATGCCCCGGCCCTCTTCAAGAATTCAATTTGTGCAGATGTGGAGAGACCATAACCTCTATTATAGGTGAATGGGAGAACACTGGCAGAAAAAATGCCTAAATCTCTGCTTCAAACGTGCCTGAAAATCACCATCCCTCAAATGTCATTAATATATATACACATATATAACTATACATAATTCCACAGTGGAGTCAAAGACTTCTTTAGTGTTTCTTTCATTGGTTTTCTCTTGCTGCAACTAAGTTGCTTCTTGTTTTTTTCTAGACTTCTGCTCATCGATTATTTTCTGTGGAAATATTAGCCGTGTACTGAGACCATCTCCCTGTTATTTGGATTTACCGGAGTATGTTTTTTTTTGGATATTGCTTGGACTGCTTGAATGGTTTTGAACGTTGTTGGATGTATTATTGATTATCAAAGTACAGCCCTCATTACATACATACATTAACTTACACTGGAAAGGATAACATTTTATGCTCCCTTTGGCAGTGGAGCAAAAAAGCCCCTCCACTCTTTCGTTAAAATTGTTCTGGGTACCATTCCAGACAGCAGAAGAACTGAGTGAGTCTAGGTTGTCTCACTCAGCCTGTGGATGACTATTTTGTTACAGCCCAATTTTCTTATTTTACTTAATTGGTAATACTTTCCAAATAAAAGTGCTGTCTAACCTACTTTTTAAGTGTGTCACACCTGTTTGCAGGCTGGTAGGAGCCACAGCCTAGGTTGATGGAGAACTGAGCGACATGAGTGTGGGTGCCAGGCAGCACAGGGAGCAGTTGCATGAAGTCCACAGCCCACACATGTCGTTTGGCACCACCATGTGACCGCTGCTCCAGGCAAAATTGAGTGACGGCTGTTTGTAGCTCAGTTGGCAGTGCAACAGACACCACCGAAGGAGACTGAGGTAGAACAAATGTGTGAGAAAATGAATGGATCAGAAAAAGTTCAGAACGTTTTTTGAAAACAGTAAAAAATATATATTTGTTTCTCTATTCGTTTTACGAACACTCCACAGATCTTTAGATAACTATCATATAATTAGAAGCAAATCCTCACTGAAGGTGGGGTTCAATTTTTTGCACCTTTTCTCAGCTAAATAACTCCTGCTGAATATCTATTAATAACCTTGGTTTCACTATTCATGTAATATTTCAATAATGTGAGATGTATCAAAACTATTTTCCATGATGGAATATTTTGACAAATAACTAACCATTTGTGAAACAATATATGACACTTGAGAAAAAATGTTATGTGTCTCACCCTGTAAGAAGAGTATGGAAGGGTGTCGAGCACAACATGCTCTCTTCTGCCTTCCGACCTCCCAAACACAATCACATCATTTTCATGGGACTCTCCTGGATCACAGTCACCACCGCCTAAACAGAATACATCCAATTACACTCATGCAATGTAAGATACAGGGCACTGCAAATACCAAGGCCACCTGCAGCGCAAGGCAAGGTAACTTTATGTGCCTAGCACATTTCAGCAACAGGGCAATTCAATGGGCTTTTCACAAGTAATCCAGAACATTGCAATAAAGTCAGTTAAAAACAAGCTAAGAATGAATATAGTAATTTAAAAAAAAAGATGGAAGAAAATGAACTATGCCCTTTCAAACCTCAGAAAAAAATCTCATTTATATGGAGTAGGGATTTCAATACCCATGGTAAAGTAGAAGCGGAGGTTTCCATAGGAAGTTGTGTCGAGGTAGGGGGTGCAGACTCTCCGTCTGCCCTCCTTCTCAAATACTAGAGCTGAGCCCAATTCAATTTCTCCACATTGGGTTCCAAAGATGGCTCCCTCTATGTCCCAGCTAGAAAAAAGCATAAGCAGGGAGGGCTTATTTAGAGAGTTAAACAATTCTCAAATACAAAAAATTCTGTGTGTGAATGAGATGCTATATATTTATCTAGTAAAAAGAAGAGAAAGAACACATATGTTACAGCTACAGAAAAACTGAATTTGTGGCGATATGGACAGACCAATGCTCCTAACATACAGTTCCCTCCAGAATTATTGGCCCTCTTAAAAAAAAAAGAAAAGTAAAATTAGATGCAAAAATTGCCTTTATGGTCTATACCCATGATATTTGATTCATATTTATTCACAAAAATCGAATCATTGTATTAAAGTAAAAAAAAACTTAAATAAAACATTACATTCTTACATCAAAAAACTTTTTTCTCCAAAGCATGTGTTTGACCTTTGTGAATAATTTGAACTAAAGATCATGGCTATAGATAATAAAGACAATTTTTGCTACCAATTTTACTCATTTCTTTTAAAGGATGCAAATCATTTTGGGAGGCAAGTTAAAAAATAAATGAACGAAAAACAGACTTCCAAGTCTAACCATTGTCAAATATGAACAGAATGAGACCCCCACTGACACAGACACGCATGTTTGGTTTACTCCATCTCTTTTACACTGCATCTGCACCTCATGAGTACTCGTGCTGTCGCTAAACAATTGAGACAATGAATCCCTCACTAGTGATTAAAGTTAGTGAATTGACACACAAAACCAACCTGGGAGAGTAATCACATATTCCGGATACAGAGATGCAGAAACATGTTTCTGCACAGTGGAGACAGGACTCTCATTAGAGCTGACAGACGTTAACACAGTGTGTTAGCCCTCCACTGTGTTCCTTTATTCTCTATTCCTTGCCCCACAATCTTCCCTATTTCCTGCAATACAGTATTAAAGGTGACGTCTACCACAGCCGGAGCTGTGTTAAGTGACACTTGTAGCATTAAGTGAGTAGTAGAAAATCTTCGTGCCCTCCTCACACCTGTCACCTTATGATAGCTGATGGTTGAGAGCAATTGTTCAGTGCAGCATTTTGGCAGGCCAGAGGAAGCTGTGAGGGATTTGTGCGGCTGTGGAAACAGGATCTCTGCTCTTTGATCTGTGCCTCTTGCAGTTCTTCCGGCAGTGTTTCCTCACCTATGCTGTCCAGGGTGTGCTTGTGAGATTGGGTTTGTGTCTCTCCCTGAACAGATGGACTGCCATCTCTAGCAGTCAGAGGGATGGTAGTCATCTGTGCTGGCCTCCAAGCTTACTAAAACCTATACAATTCGCTGTATGTTGCACCATTTGACATACGACGAGCGACAGGTGTCACAGTATTAACATACAAACGACAGATTAATGACGCCCTGCGATCTTTCCCAATGTTACCTCTGTCTCTCCCATATTGTAAGCAGCTTAGTGCCTCTTGGGTTGTTTTTGTTCTGATCTCTATTTATACCATATTTTTAAACTTTAGCTCTACTAAATATTTCAAACTTTCATATCAGGGGAGATGTCTGCCTCACTGCTGAAAACAAACTTTGGTGTTTCACGTAAGCCTCATTAATGTAGCTCAAACTCCACGTTTGTATGAGGTTTGTAAACCTGTGAGTACTGTCATCTTAATAATAATATGTTATTTCAGCACTATTTATTTTTATTTCTTAGCTTCTACCATGACCTTTTCTGTCCCATTACATATTCCGACCTGAGATAGATGTGATCAGTGCCGCTGTGTGTTTGAAAGCAAGACATCTCTTTTTTTATTTTTTTCATTTTTTTTTCATTTTATTAAGAGGTGGACCCTTAAGAGGGGAACAGGAAATTAGGTTTGGAGGCTTGTCTCGCTTTGCGGGATGCTGAATTCAATTTCTTAGCTATTAAGTAAGAATTTGCTATAACTTCTGGCTAAGTCTGCCCTTAATTTCACATGTGGGATAAGAGTTCCAGCCTGAAGACACTTATATATATCTTATAAATACTTGTAGATTAAGTTAAAGCTGAGTTGACATACTGTGATTGTTTGATTGTGTTTGATTGTGTGATTGTTGATTGTCCCCATAAATCTGAAAGTTGGTGTTTGGTGGCAAGGGATGCCCATAAACTCAATAAAGCCTGCACACCTGATTTTTTTTCGTGCTTTTGTAAAGCTCTTTGTCACTTTAACTGTTTTGAGAGATACAGCATTAAAAAATATGACTAACTTGCCTAAGATTTTTTAAGTATCCCATATGTATCACTTCCTGAGGGCGGAAGAAGAAAGTTATCATCTTGACTTACTTTGATGGTGCACTTTCGAAATCTTCCTCCCAGTAGCTCCTTCCTTCTTCACGATGCAGGTCAATATCTCTGGTAGAAGCAAAGTTCTGACCAACGCCCTCACCACCATGGAAATACAGGGCATTGCCCTCTGATTGGCAGGCATGCTGATAAATAAGAATGCAGACGTTAAAATAGGCGACCAATTACCACTTTCGCAAAGCATTATCTTTAGGGAGTCAGGAGATGTTTTTGAGTAATCAATGTTTTTCTCCCTTCTAAGGTTGACAGGACATTAAGTTTTATAGGATTTACTTTGGTTTAACTTGCAGCAGGGAAAAATTTGGAAAATCACTCTCATAACTTTCCATCAGCATCAAGTTTCCTCGTCAGTGAGCGTTCATAAGACTTTTTTCTTTTTGTAACCACAGAGCTTTCACCCATTGTGGTTGAAATCCATGTGTACTGAACAAATGTTATGTAATTCTGTTTATAGTTGCACCTTGATTGTAGCTCCAGGAAAGAAGAGCCAGTTTGCAGTGTCTGGAGGGTCCAGGTTGTCCTCCATGAGGGGGGTTCTGAGGGCAGCGTTGACAAGCAGCACATTGTCCAGCCCCCAACATGACTCATATCCATCTGGTCCCTTGGGGACCTCCTGAGACCAGCGGAGACGAACACCTTCAGCTTTGGATTGATGTGGGAGGGGAAGCAAGTAGACAACAGTACTGCTGTTGGTAGGAGCTCTGTAGGAGAGGAGAAGATTCTACATGAGGGTTCTGGTGACTGTGTGTGTTTCTGTCTTAGATGGCTGTGCATCAAAATAAGGCTAAGTGCATTATAGCCAAATATTAACATACATGTAAAGCCTTTGTGATGGAGTGAAACTGAGTTCAGGTGGCTAATGAGATGTATTTAGTGTCGACACAAAAGTATGACATGCAATTAGTGCAGCTACCTAATGTAGACATAAGAAACTATAATTACTAATGATGGTAATGTTCACATTAATAGGTGGGGATCATAATAGGAGAAAGAAATGTGGGAAGAATTAGATGGAATGAAGAAGAGGCAAAAGAGAGATAGAGACCTGATCTTCTCCAGTGTGATCCATTCATCTGAGCTGTTTACGTTACCATTCAGGCAGTATGACACAGTGATGCTTGGATCTGAGTAACTATACCGACAGGAACCTGAGCCTAGAGAAAACACATAGAGGACAAACTTGTGTGACCGAAAGCACAGTCTTGTTGAAGGAACAGCTATAGTTAGCCGTTTCCTTTGTTCAAATCTTACATTCAATTAGCAGGCCAATGATCCTTTCTATGGCCCGAGGGGCAGCAGTGCACTGCAAGCTGGCTATTTCTGAATGATTGCCCCCATATTCCCTCCTTCAGTCTAGTGAAGAATTTTGTCTTAATGGTGTCATGGCGGAACTAAGTGATCAGCAGCTTAACAGGGCAGAGAGAAATTAAGATTTGGTCTGAAGGCCTTGGTCAGAGGTGATCAGAAGAGTGCTGAGTTTGAACAAAAAACCTTATTGCAAACTACAGCTATACTGTACACACAGGGCATTTGTATACATCTATGATCTTCTGTTATTCTGGTTGAAGAGTTTGCATGAGTTTATGAGTGTGCTGTGGGAGCTGCTAAGGGTCAAAGGTTACTAATGGAGGAAACATAGTAACCCCATGTGCCCACCTTCCTCTCCCCATCCCTGCTCCTTCCAGTTCACAGCATCCACGTGTGACACAGTAGGTGTCCTGCTGCTCTCTCTGTACTGAATAAAGCCAGGCATTAACCTGCCACCGCTTCATTGCATTGCTCTGGTGAACATTGCCTCACGCAACACTACAGCATCACAGACTGGGGGATGCATGGGGTGAAGGTGAGACAGGTTGATGTTACAGTATGTGCTCTCCTCCCAGTCCCATTCTCATGAGACCTGCTGAATGCATATAATAGACAAAAAACACTCAAAAAACTCTGCCATGGCCCCCTAGGTGTCTTTCTAGAATATTGTAAATCCTATATTATTATAATAGAATAGGCAGGAGGAAGCATGGAAATAATTTGAATACAAAGACTGTTGATAAGAGGACTAGGACATTTAATCAGAATACAAACGGTATCAGACAAAAGTCTGTTAGAAACAAAAAAGTCTGTCTTAATAAAGATATTATTTGCAATCCGTGTGCAAATATAATACTCACCAAGTGCAAACTGCAGGACTGAAGCTGTGCTAGTATTGAGAGGTACGGAGGTCTAGGGAAGATTAAAAACACAGTTTAGAACATCAACTACAAATAATTAGTTGAACAAAAAAAATAGAGTCTTATAGAATTAGTTACAGTGAAGTACCAGTGGTTTTAACTACTCTGAGAATCCTTATTTCACTGATGTTTTCACCACTTGAGAGGGCATCATATTTACACTGAAAGTTGGAACATTTTGTCACTTTCTTGATGATCGTTCTCATCTCTGTGACTGCCTTTGAGTAAATAAGTCTGCCTTTTGGAATATCAACATTTATTGATCTTATTGTGTCTGACAGAGGAACTGCCAGGTAGCGTCATCAAATATTTATGGCAGTGAAAAAGTAAATGCTCAACAGAGAGGCACATGGAATCATGATACATGATGCAACACTTATCTGCTGTTGTTCTATTTCGTCCTTTCTTACCACGAGAGGCGTCGCTTTAAGCTCTGGATGCTGCCATCTCATGCATGCGCAGGTCGGGTAATTATTTCAACAAAATCATCTGTGACCTCTGGATGACCCGAGAGTGTTTATATCTTCTTGCCCTGCTTAATGATAGCAGTGCAATTGCTTTTTTCACATATATATGATCGGCTAGTCGCAGGCTAAGATCTCTAGCAACTGGTGTCCTCGCCTCGTTTTATGTGTGTTGTAATTACGTACCATGTATCCCGTAGTACGTATCACGTCAGTCTTTGTTTAGCACTGCTGCTAACCTCACTTCTCCCTGTTGTAGTGTCTAACCTGCTAACAACTTAAGTTATTATTTTGCGGCAACCATCTTGTCAACGGTATCAAGCCCTTACTTTGGTAAGGATTCCTCATGACCCTTCTGGAAAAAGCATTCCAATGCTTAATGAAACGCCTCTGGCAGTCAGTAACGTTGAAATAGAACAAGAGTTATGTATGTAACTATGGTTCTATGAATCCTGGACGACCGCCAGAGCGTTTAGTCATTCAGAATCTTTCTGCGCTCGCGATACAATTCTGCAGGAACGAAAGATATAGACATTCTCGAGTCATCCAGGGGTCACGGGTGACCTTGTCGATGTAATTACTCGACCTGCGCATATCTGAGATGGAAGCATCCAGTATTTAAGCACCGCCTCTAGCAGTCATCCAGGATTCATAGGACTGTAGTTACATACGTAAGTCTCATTTTATATTCATTAAGACTGAACAGTCTGATGTCAGTGTTGTTAAAACAGGATAAATGTCATGCGGTGCCTTTCAAATGACTGACAGGAATGGTGAATGAATGTTTGAACACACTTAAAACATTCAATCATATTATAAAGGCAATCATGCTGGCACATATAATTGTTCGTACCTCTGGTGTGTTGTTCACATCTGTTGTACTCCCAAAGTTGTCAGCATTAGCATGTTAAGCTAGCGTTGATAAACTGTTTTATTGCTCCTTGTAATGCTTGCCGTTTTGCCTGTCATAGCTAAACTCCATCATTAAAGAAATAACGTTCAGAAACAGGTGAACGTCAAAAGCAATAATTTATTTTAAGTGTTGTAATATTTAATATATTTGGTTGTCTCACTGTCACCTGTTGTCAATAAAGGAAGTAGATAGGGGAACCAGGGCTGTACAATGTGTGAGCCAAATACATGGGTGCTCTGGCATGGATCCACACTATTGACTATTTGTGTGATTTATGTATATTATAGAAATCATATTTCTGTATCAATGTAAAATTCTTTAAGTTTTCGTATGTACAAAAATGTTTTGTAATGTATAAGTTGTAGATTTTGGCTAATTGATTATTTGACTTTGGAATGGCTTGTTTGAGAAGCTACTCCTCTAAAGCCAGGTCAGTAGGCTCTTTTGGGAGGGTGTCTGTGACTTGTTGTGAGAAATGCTGTCAGTTGTCTAGTCTGATAGTAAGCGGCCAAATTTTGATTATTTTGGTGTTGATAATTGTTCCTGCTCATGAAGCGTTCTATCTTCCTCTTTTGTAAATATTTTCCCCATTTTTTGTACAAATTACCACCGTTCAATTTTTCTCTTACCACAAATTTGGATACAAAATAAAAAGGAGAGAGTCAGGGGAATGTTTTTGACTCCAAGACTTCTTCCAACAGTGGGTAACCCTTACAAGGATCAAATAGGTTTGATATGAAATTATGGAAAGATGTATGCCTGCTAGGCATTATACTGACACCATTCTACTGTACTGAAAAATGTTCATGGTACAATATCCAGTCACCTGTGTCTGCTCTCTCTTTATTTTAACTTCTAAATTCTTCCAATGATGCACTGGGGTATGAGGAGGAGTTAGCTTTGTCAAAACTGCTGGATGACACACGAAGGTGCAGGAATGTTTTGATTCGGAGTTTGCTCACAGACTGACAGAAAGCTGTTATGTGCAAGATGTATAACAATTTCTGTAATTTTCTAACACAAAAAATGAAAGTAAAGTAAATAAATCCTGAGATGTCAAAGGAACAATATCAGTCTTCCAATTTTTTATTTCTCTGATGGTGTTCTAAATTGGTTCAAAACATACATCAGTGGAAGAGATATTTAGTCAGTTTAGGGGCAAATTTTTCCAGAAAAAACATTCAGTGTTGCCCAAGGATGCTGTCTGGGTGTCCTGATATTTTTCCTTCAAAGTGCATGTGCCCATTATGTAAAATCATCACTCAACATAACATTAAGTTCCAAAATTATGCAGAAGATATCCAACTATTTATTTCTACTGATCCAACAAACCCAAATAATCACTGCATAACTGCAAACTGGGCTTCCTTACCTGTATTCTAATCAAAGAGTCTTAGAAAGTTTGGGAAACTGGCTTAATAGTCCCTGTATCGAATCAAAAGAGAGAGTCTAACAAGATTCAGGAACGTATGTAGACTTGCAGCTGGACCAAGAAGAAAGCACATCAATAATCTGAACCACTCTGGCTCTGCTTATCGTTTCATTGAGATTTGATTTTATGGTCTTTTTAATTACCTACAAAGCTCTTAACTTTGAATAACTTATCAGCAACAAATCTAGTTTTTGAATGTGCCCAAAGCACTCCAAAAACTAAGTGGGCTGCTTTTGTGACATAAGACCCAGAACCGTGGAACACCATGCTCTCATATGTCAAACAGGCAACCTCTGTTGCATGAAGTCATATAAATGTTCCACACTTTCTGCTCTGGTTACAGCGTGTTTGCTGTGATGAAGTTGAGGTTGCAAAGTGTTTGGTGTGGATTTATGGTCAATGGGCCATTAAATGTAAAGTGTCCATTGTGGTCAAACATGGCTGTTACCATCTCTCGTTCTCCAAAGGGCTCACAGAAAGTCACTGCTTTGCCATGCATCAATACACCACACTGCTCTCCCACATCGCAGTTACTGCACTCAGACCTGAGCAAAGAAGAGAAGAGAAGAGAATAAGTTCCAACCAAAGCAAAACTTACCGGGGAAGATGCACAAAGATGTAGATAGCGATTCCACCATAAGATTATGAAAGGACTCGTAACCTTTTCACCTACCAGATACTTGGTTCCAGTTCTCCTTGGAGGTTGGAGTCAAAGTCATCACGAAGGACAGCATGTTTTCCATTGAGCTCGACTACACAAGCAGATGCACCATGTGCTCACTGTTACATACACCCTCCATGACATGTTGTCTTTTCCTGTTCTAATTATTTGTGTGATTATAATATCAAAAGAAAAGAAAGAACTGTATACAATGAATAACAGACTCACCTAGATTAGGCCTCAGAGGGGACTCTGTTGGAGCTGAAACAGACAGAGAGTAAATAGTGTTACAAAATGGAAATATGTTGTATGTTCTTTCTTAAAGCTGCCTAGCAGTTACTTTTCAGGGGCAGATTTTTTTTTAGTATATGTAAAACCCTTAATGTATAGACTACACATACACAAACCTCCTTTTTGATTAGCATTGTGACAAGACTGCATGGATAAATTCAGTATTAGTTTGTAAATACAGGAAAATGGGTCCACTCTTCGATAATCATGAAACAAACGTTCTCTGTGTCCTGGCCTGCCTTGGCTGTGCACTACTGGCTACTGCTGTTCCAGTAAAGAAAGACCGAGCGGCCATGATTAACGGTTCAATACCAATCAACCAGCATCCTCCCAAGAGACGCCTGTGTGCTGTAATCTGTGGCCAGTACCTCGCTAACAGACTCAACCATCAATATCTCCCAAGGGATAAGAAGCTCTGAAGAGTGTATGGAGGGGTGTTGTGAGTGTTAGACTTTATGAATCAAGCATGAGAACAGAACACATCCCTCAACCACATTTTCTCCAAATATCAAACAGCTGGGTGTGGAGTTTGTGCTCCAACATGTGGAAGAGGTAGTAGGGACGTTTGGGCCCGAAGTAGAAGTTGTTTGAGGAAAAGAGAGGGGTGTACAAAAAGTTTGGGGACCTCATTTTCAAATTCACACTGGCACCTAATAGTGAACAGGTTAATAATCAAACCCAAAAAATTCCCTGATATATTAAAGATTCAGCCACACAGACAATAAAGTAAAATGCACATTGTACCCCTTTGTGTTGGACCTAAGTGAACATGTCACCCTTCAATCCCCTCTTTACTCTCCTCTGTTTTATAAGACATCTTTACTTCAGAATGAGTGAAAGGATAATCTGCCATAGTGTTCACCTACCAGGATGAGCCTGCACACCTGATAAAACATGTTAAGATAGCCCAGTGAGTACTCATCCCAAAGTTTAATTTAAAGTTAGTCGCTGAATCAAGAGCTAAGGGATTATTAGAAAAGGACCCTTGGCAAAGTAATAGCTTTTCAACAGTCTTTATGTTGAGCCCAAGCTTCACTTCGGTTAGCTGCCCTCATTTTTCAACATTGGATCTAATTGCCGGGCACTTAGAAACAGATTCACTATTCACAGAGCGGTGGCTAAGTTCTGTGCTGACTGTACATGTCTTAGTGGCGTGAGACAAAGTTGGATGGTTCAGTGAAAGTGACTGTTGCTTCTGCTGCACTGGTGGACACTTATCTCCACGGCGGGAGCTTTGGCTGACAATGAAGCCCATTAAAAGCAAATCAAACGTCCTTCCTCTTCCTGTCTTTCTGTCATTTCTTCCTCATCCTCTAATCCTCCAACTTCTGCTGATTCACATGTTTATAGGAGTGATCAGTCTGAGCATGTCTGGCTCTCTTATGTTTCTTAGTCACAGTAAAGTATGAAAAGACTGAAATATGCAGTTGTGTGTTTAGTCTAAACAAGTGTGTACTCATGGTACATCCTGAACCTGAAAAGATCGTGAACTAAAATCTCAATTCATGGTAATCCACCCTTTCAAATTGACAGAAATGCTTGATTGGTATTCTGTTCTTTTCTAAATCGCTCTCAGTCTTTCTCGTGAGGCCACTTGGCTGGAGAAAGGCCCTAAGATTCTTTTGGGCCGGCAAGTAATCCCTTCAAGCTTCCAATAGCACATCACTTACAGTTTTCTTTCTCCTTGGTTCATCATTTCCCTTCTTCCACAAACTCAGTCGTGCCCACCCCTGCATGCACACCCATTCTGTCTCTCTCCGTCTAACCCTCTGTGCATCGAGAGCAGACGGTGGCACTCATTTCACTTGGATTAATCCCCTCTCACTTTCTTAAAGACTTCAATTACTGCCTCCTCTATTTGCAGCTCATCTCTGTTAATGCCTGTATCTCCCTGGCCAGGGCTTATACTCATAAGCATGCACGCACACACACACACACACACACACACACACACACACAAATGGCTTTGCTTTCCGTTGCTGATCCAACTTTCTCCCCTCTTTTAGTGGTATACACATGCACAAATCTAAAAAATAGAAATTCAACGATGTGATTCTCCGTAAACTACACTAGTACTAAAATCAAAAAGGTGCTGGTGCACGGTTGGGTTCTCCTCTTTTTCTCCCAACCCTGTGAACGGCACCCACTCTTACCAGACTCTCTGGTTCTCCTCTTGTTGCTCTTTTCCCCCTTTGTATGACTCACGCCCTTGACAATGTGAACAGTGTTTGAAGTTGAGTTGCGCCCGTCTAACTACTAAAACTACCGACTCATCAGGACTCAGGAGTCTGTTATTTTTCCTGCACTGACTGGAAAGAGAAGGTTCTCCAAGGTTTAATTGCGACTACTTCACTTAAAGAAAGGAAAAACAAAAAAAAAAACTTTGTGGAGGCTTCAGTTGGCATTATTATAGTAATCATAGGTGAGCAGAGAGGACATGAGAGGACATGCAATAATGAGCCGAACTACTTTAATCCAATTTTCAAGGTTATCATTTCTAATGGTGTTTTTCAAGCAATAGTGGAATGCAAGGCAAAGAGAAGAAATATTTAATTTTCCTCTTGACTGCAGAAAATCTCAAAGCGTGAGGATGGACCTATTTGTTCGTTTTTGGGGCTTTTTGCTTACATTTGATGGTTTCCAAATGATTTCATAGCCGCAGTCTGAAGATGAGTATTTAAAGTTCAAACAAATATACTCAAACAACCAACTAAAGACGGCATTTTCATTGAAGAAGAACAGAAAATGAGACTGGAAACAATAAACACAAGAAAACATGGCTCAGTGAGCGTCAGGACGAAAGATGGAGATATATACAAGATTGTGAGGTCTCAAGGTTTTTTGCTGGTGATCGATAAGGAATGGCAGGCGGGACGACTGGCTGGCGGTCCTGGTGGGTGGTGAGGAAGTGAAAGAGTGGAGGCCACCCGTCTCTCCTTTGTTGCACTGTGATCAGGCATCCCTCAGGGAGCAGTGGCCTCTTATGAGTTATACGTTCCTTTAATAATCCATCTGGCATGCTGCGCACTCAGCCAGACCCATAAAGACCTGATTTATTCCCTTGCTGCAAATTAGAGGACCTGGCAATGCCGGGCTGCAAGCAGGGACTGCTGGCTCTGCTGTCAGGAGATAGAACTGATGGACGACCTGTAGACCATTCAACAGCCACAGCAACCATTACCACACAACACCCTTTCCAAGCCGGTCCCTGCCTCTCCCTATCTCCCGCCTGCCCTGGCTCTTCTCATCTGGGCATAATAAGTCTTTTTATGATCACTCAGTATCAGAAAAAATATACGTTGTTTCATCTTCCGGCCTGCATGTTCATCTACTTGAAATCTTTTAAAATTGTGGGAGTGATTTGCATTTTACCCTTTCATCTCTAAAGTCTCGTTAGTAGCCTGTCCAAATCATCTTCCTGATTGCCGACTGGTGCCACAAACTTCTATTGCGCTGTGAATTTAATTTTGTTGCAGCAGAATTTTAGCGACTCCTATAATTTTTATCTTTGGAATAAGAGTAAAAATGTATCTGTGCTGATAGTTGTGTTTACAAATTGGGTGAAGATCTCAACTTACTTGAATGTAAGTTGGAGTAATGGATAGGATGTTGAGTAAAGGAACACAGAGAGGAAAGGTGCCGACACAACAGGGGAAGGAATGGGAAGACAGTAAGTTTTGGATTGGGTATACATGCATATCGTAAGGGGCGCTTTATGAAAAGTAGCACATGCTGATTTTATTAACGTTTGTCGCAATTAGCTCTAAACAATGTTGAAAAAGCAGTGTCAAACTTTTAAAGTCACTTTTTTAAATCACAATTACAGCAATATCTATGAACGTAGTGATATTTACCTTCCTTGGAAATATCTATTAAATAAAATGTCTAAATATCAAATATAAATACAAATGTTATCTCTAAATCTCGCAGAAGAAATGGCCATGGCACCTTAAAATAGGTGTTTAAGAGCAACCGAAAGCTCTTTTTTACCCCCAAACTTTATTCACTGGTCATAATGGATACAGTGACATTCAGTAGGTTCAGACTTGAGAGATGAAATACAAAAATTTAATACTCAAACAACTTACAAATAATATAGCAGAACGAAGAAAGGGGTACATCATCCTAAAATTGTTTGTTTAAGAGCATAAGAGCACCAAAAGCTCCCTGTATAACAAGCCGTGATGTAAGAGACTTGGGTTTGGGTGCCAAATACGCACTATCCCACACATATAACTCCAGCCTTTACTTGAGCGGCTCGGCAGGCATTAAGTGACACAGGGGTGGAAACTAAGACAAACGCCGGTCGCTGAGAAATTGGAGGAAGGCTTTCTTTAAGAAGTAGAATTCCTACATGGTCAGACATTTACAGCCATTCATTAATTCATTATCTGTAGCCGCTTATTCTGTTCAGGGTCAGCCCTGTGATGAACTGTACCACGCCTCTCGCCCAATGTCAGGTGGGATCCACAGCTAGTTAAAGGTTTATAGCTATCCTCTTCTTTCCTTGAAAATCTCTTATGTAGATTAGAGGTAATACTTCTACATTTTTATCATGCAGAAGTTCAAGTTTAAACTCCAAATGTAGCTTTTTTTTAATCTGAATAGTCTCAGCACTTGAACTTAAAGCCTTCACCATGGTTGATTATAACTATTGTCATCTCATTTAAGCTGCCCCCCTGTGTTTCTTTCCCGTCCACATCCTTTTTCTTTTCCTCCTTCGCTCTCTCTCCATCGTGGATCCTAACCCTGCTTTAGATAACTTTAATTTCCCTGTTCCGTCAAAGCTTGAGTCTTAAGCATATGAACTTCTGAAGCTGCTTGAGCTGGCCCCATAGCTTTGATTCAACTTTCATTGCTAATGTCTAGATTTGAGGGAACTTTGCTCAAAGCAGCCCGCACTTTTCAGACTCTACTGCTGAATTTGAGATGGTAGTCTATTTGGTTTACAAGCATCCGTCTCACCTGCTGGGAAGATATGACAGAACTAATTAAAAGCACAACAAATTAATATTTCAATTTAGAAACTTTACGGTGTGGCTTTCTAGATCACCAAATTTGTTAAACAATAATACTATGATGCACCACAGCATAGTTTGTTTGAAGTGAAAGATGTTCTGAAGTTTCATTTTTATGTCAGGAGCCTTGCACATTTCCATTTCGCGATTTATTTTTTAATCTGCAAAGCCTTTTTGAAGTTACAGGTTTTGGTTTGTAAAAAGGAAGAGGAACTGACTGGGGAGAAAAATGATTCTTGTCTGCGTGTCTGTGAATCCACAATATACCCAAAATCATCAGACTCTTTTCTGTTGCCTCCTCCCTTTGATCTCTTCTCTATGCTGTTGCCTCCTGTTGCCTACAGCACGTTCATTTCTCACTTGTAATTCAGATTTCCCTGCATAGTTCAGCAAATTAAAGAGTATTGCGTTATTGCCTGTCAAAGAAAGGGCCGACAGCAAGGTCAGCCACTAGCTCACATCTACTCCATCCACACATGACTTCTGTTAATATTGTTTAATCACCCCACACTCATCCACCAAAAACTCATATCCCCTCCAATTTATGACCTTCAAGCTTCCATCAACCTCTGCTTCTAGTTATTCCTCATTATGGTCACTACTGTGTCCTCAACCTCACACCACTCTATACCTGTCACAGTCCATTTATGTTTAATGTGAAAAACATAAACAGAATCAAACAGAATGTTTCATGTGTTGTACTCTGCAGTGACACCAGAAATCGATGGGAACATTCCATCAATAATTAAAGAAAGACAGGATAATGGAGAAAAAGTGAAAAGATTCTGTCTCAATGCAAATTATGTATTTCATAGCCTTACAGACTACCAAGTGCATTGTTGCCTCAGTTTTCGATAATTTCTTTTATTTGCAGGATATGTTATCACAACTTGCTCTACCATAGCAATTTTGATATCCCCGAAAAGTCGGAGATATCATGGAATTTTCGTCTTCGCCGCCACGTCGTCTGCCACAGATCCTTTGCGTTAACGCGATAACTCAAAAACTATTTCATGCAGGATTTTCTGAATTTCTACAGACATAACCTTAGAGCGAAGAAGAACTGGATTGATTTTGGGAAAAGTCAGTGGTATAATTACGATACTAGGGGGAGCTTTCTCTACAAAAGTTTTGGGGTTGTAATTTCTCAACTTTTGGCCTGTTTTATTCCAAATTTGGTACGTATGAATTGACTCAAAGAGATTTATATTTCGACTATCATATTCTATTCTAGTTGTTCATATTTGAATCACTAAGGGGAGCCTTTACCAAAAAGCACTGTTTTTTGGAAATGGAACTTATGGACATGCATATGAATCGACTTTTGGAGGTGTATCTTGATTATACATTTATTTTGAAAACACATACCTATTTCCATATGTAGTAATAATAGTATGAAACAACTTTCATGTCTGTATTATATTTCTTCCTGCACCCACTCACAACCTGACTCCTCCAAGGACTAATTAAGTTTGAATCTCTGCTTTCCTGCCTGTCTGCTGTGAGCGGTTGTGTGTTAGTCGGATGCTGCAGGGCCTTGGCGCTAACCTACTAAGTGACTGTTGTTGGCTGCAGATATTTGGCTGCTGAGGGAGAAGACTGGGGCAGTGTGTCAGTAGTGGGGAGAGGATGAGCTCTTAGGCAAGGAGACAGAGGAGAAGGGCCTTTCTACTCTCCCTACGTCACTATTCCAGGCATGGCTGATGGCTCTGTGCAGGCTGTCTTCAAGTAGGCAAGGAGCCATGAAGTTGGGTACTCTGCATGGCATGCGCTACAATCACCAGTGTCTCTAAGGACCTGCCGTGTGACATTGCTGTCATAATATGAGGGTCTTCTCGTAAATGTAGTGTACTTCTCCACTTTGACAATTAAAGTCAAATTAAACAAACAAAGAGTTTTTGACTTTGAAGGAAGTTTCTTTCCTGTAAACAAGCAGTTATACAGACTCAGCATCCAGAGTGGGACACCACTGTCAATAGCTGCTTAAAACTGTCACAGAGAGAGGATCTAAGAAGTGTTGGTCATGAAGCACAAATCTCTGACAGAGAGAGAGAGAGAGAGAGAGAGAGAGTGAGAGAGGGAAAAAAGCTGAGTTTAGCATAAGCTGAAATTAAGCTGGCAATATAGGACAGCCTAATATCTCTGGCTTTGGCTGCATCATTAGATTGAAAGCCAGGAATTGCTGCAATTCCACTGGCATGAAAACAACATATCATCCATATTGTCATTGTTATTCTAACAATCTGTGCATATAATGGACAGTAATGGGAAGTGAGAATGGAAGTGTAACACCCATATATGTTTGCAATTACATTATGTGTTCATTCATTTATGAATGTATAGCAGCAAGTGCAACAAAAACACATTTTTGGTAATAGAAATGACAAAAAATGGCAATCTCTGGATTGTGTCACTCACCTCCTTGCTCACATAGCTGATGGGCCAGAGCATCCTTGAAAAGGATCTGGCCATGATATGTTGCTGTGGCTCTGAGAGAAGGGAGAAAAGGAGAATTAATACAGACATCATACAGAACCTCACTGTATTTCTATCACATGTGACATCATTTCTCACTAAACCAAAATAAAGGAGGATATTTTCTTAAGTTCACTCTTATGTTATTTTAAGGAAAAAACATTAGTAAAAATAATCTGCTAATTCTAAAACTACATGTGTGGGATAAACTTTAAAGATAAAGATAAAAAGTAGGAAAGTGACCTGGACTCACCACACGTACAAAGCTTTATTACTCTCATCTCAAACTTATTAAATTCTGTAACTGGAGAATTATGGCTGCGTATCCTTTGGCTGAAGCGATAATTGTTATTTTTACATATCCTTGTACTTCCTGTGCTCATACAATATATAAATGAGTGGGGGTTATCAAAATTACCCAATATCCTCTGCACAAACACACTGCACTCTTGTAAGCTAGTTTAAATATTAATGTATGCTGCAAGCTGTATGTATGGTAAATAATATGAAATGTACTGCCTTTCAGATGTGTTCTTCATTGAAAATGGAGAAATAGAGAGAGATAAAGCTTCAAAAATATAAGATGGTGAAATGGCTTGGACTGCAGTGAGAGCTTCTTTTCCCTGACGAATAGATAGAATGAGATCTTTTCCTGTTTGCAATAGCAGTTACACTAATACAACTGCTCAAAATTAAGGGAACACTTAAATCACAGTTCGGAATCCGGATTCTAAATTACACCAAAAATCAAAGTGAAAAACTGAAATCACAGACTGATCTAATTCCAGTTAATTTCATCTCAACAACTCATAATGAGACCCAGGAGTGTGTTTGAGCCCCACATGCCAAGGGGACCTTCTGAAAATAGCTGGTCATGCTCCTGATGAGATGGAGGTTTCCTGGGGGATCTCCTCCCTGACCAGGATCAGGGCTCCTGGAAAGTCTGTGGTCGGTGGTGATGGCGTCTGGTGAAGTGATACATAACGTCTCAGAGGTTCTCAGGTTGATTCAGGTTCAGAGAACATGAGGACGAGTCAATGGCATCAATATACTCATGTCACGAGTAGTTACAAAGACACCAGCAGAACACAAAACTAGAGAAGAGTCAGTCGGGAAAAACAAGGAGAGAGAAACGGATTTTGGCCACCACCTGCAGAACCATTCCGTTTTTGGGGCGTTACATGCTTTTGCTTCTCCATTGCACCTGTTGTCAATTTCATTTGCAAACAGGTGAATCTGATTCACAATCACTTGTACTTCCTAAATGTACCGATTGATATCCCTGAAGTTTAACTGGATTGGTGTTATACTGCAATGATTAAGTGTTCCCTTAGTATTTTTTGAGGAGTATACATTTCTTTAAATAATCACAGTACACTTTTCAACCACAATGCTACCACAGCTATTATCAGTAGCAACTAGGCCTATGCTATCATCTTTGACAGCAAGAGCCCCCAAAAGTCACCAAACCCCAGCGTTGCACAAGTAATTTCCATGATTGAACTCATCAAATTAAATGTGAAGTTATTTCTGAAAAACAGTGTTTTCGTAAAAATCTTGTGTTGGTGTGCCGTGACCCTCTTTCTTGCCCCCCCCACCCCCGAATGCAGACTTAAAACTTATGTGTCTGTGTGTGTGTGTGTGTGTGTGTGCGTGTGTGTGTTTGTTTAAAAACACGCACACACTAGTGTGCACACACTTTGAGGAAGAGAAGAAACATAACAGAAGTGTATGGGCTGTGCACACTACGCCCAGGGCCTGATACACTGAGCAACTTGTGAAAGCTTACTACTTTCAAGACTTGCTTCCTCTCCGGCTTAATTTATCTCTCCGTCAGTCCCTTGTTGATCTATCCTTGAACCTCTTGAACACTGACACACCATGGTCTGTCTCATGTGTCCGTGCAGAGCGGAGGAGGAAACACTCTCTTGTACTTTTTCAGAATCGGTTGAAGACTAATTTGAGTTTGGTATTTATGAATTAAAGATGGTGCATAACTAATAGCAGGTGAAGATGTAGGAACAAGGTGTTTAAATATTTACTAATCAAAGTACCAGCTTAACCTCACTGGACAACTTCGGTTAAGTACCACGGAACAAGGCGCTCCTCCAAAGCACATCTGACCTCACATAAGCATCACATAAGCAACCATTACGAAAGCATGTAGAAGAATAATGCACTGCTAAGCTAACAGTGGTGGAATAATCATTCAGGTATTTTACTTTGGTAAAGTTAGATATACGTCAATATCATGGTACTGATGCAATGTGATAAATGTACTGTACTTATATGGCACTTTTCTAGTCTGTTCGACCACTCAAATTGCTTCACACTGCGAGTCAGCATTCACCCATTCACATTAACATTCGTACAGTGATGATAGAGGCTGCCATTAAATGTGCCACGTGCTTTTCAGTAGCGGTAGAAGTTCACACCATTGGCAGAAACTTAATTCAGTATCTTGTTCAAGGAAACTTCGACACTTGGTCCACGTAGCCGGGGATCTAACCTAAGACCTTCAGATAAGCAGACTATCACTTTACCAACTGAAAATTAGTGAGTTTCGAATGATGCTCTGGACAAGATTACCACCTGTCAGATCCACCTTAAACAAAAACTACACAATATGTTAAGAGACAACTATGGACAGCATGACGGTTAAACTAGGTGTAAAATTTGGTGTGAGCAGAATTTAAAGCTTGCATTCTGCCATAGACGAGATGAGTACACTTCGGACTCACCTTAAAAATAACATTCATGAAAAGATTAAAATGTCCACAGCCAAAACTACTTATTATAGTTAAAACATATTTAATTTGTGTTGAGCTAAAATGAAAAGTTTGACACATACGCTCCAAACCAAAAATTATTCCAGTAAGATATGATGAGTTTTGATGAATAACTTTGAAAAAAATACCTGTGTGAATATTATCGCTGATGCATGAACCTGCTGGTTGATATGAAGTTAGTGTTAGCTACTGTTTAGTTTTTTCTGACAATACACTGATACTGATGAACTTCTCATGTGTTTTCTAGGTTAAATCTTAATCTGCATGTCTGATAAATTCTGAGTCATAAGAGCCACGATATTTGCCACATAATACTGAAAAATTTGAAATATTAAACAAAGGCACCGTACAAGAAATTTTGACAATTCTGCAGTCAAAATCCAAACTTTGGTAGGAGTCGTGGGTGAAAATTCTATTAAATAGAAATACATGTACCAAACGGTGACAAAAGAAACATTTTGATGGGAAAGTTGGTGAATATAATGATGTGTGATATAATAACCGGCCATGTCCTTAAAACAGTAGCAAGGAGAGGGCATTTAGTCAAAGACAGAGAGTGTGTGATCGGCACTGCGCGACACCAGCATCTGTACTACCGTAAGAACCGAGTTGTTGCTCAGCATGTGTCTCTCATTACTGTCTCCAGACTCCAGGAGTCTCTCTCTCTCACAAACACACACACACACAGATACATGCAGATCAAAACAGATACAAAAAGCAGTTATTGAACATCTAAATGTTGATTTAACTATGAGATGGGAAAGCAATTAAAGGCCTAAGTGTCTTGATGTTTATTCTTTTCCTCCCTTTTTACCCTTGTCTGATTTCAAACAAGAGCTCATTCATCTTGTGAAAATAAGAGTTATCCTCTCCCCTTTCATTACTGGAGAGGGAGATGTAGAAAAGGGAAGGATTTAGAGGGCGATATGGATAAATGGAGGAGGCAGGGATTTGGTGAGAGGGAATAGGGATGGGGGCTTAGATGGCCTTGTCTTTCAAAATGTAACTTGTCAAATAGCGAGGCATTCAAGGAAGGGCAGAGATCCAATCCACACACATACACACGCACACACACAGACTCCAAGCCACATATGAGCGTTAACATGTATGCAGATGGACAGGCTGTCACTCAAAGAGCTCCCAAATGGGCCTGGAGTGGATAATTACCAAGCATGTCTTCTATGTTAAATTACATGTTGCTGTTGGCCATAAGTGTCCCCCAGGAACCAACTTGACAGATCCCTGCCTTCCACACACACATTAAATACTGGATGTATGCGCACACACATAGCAGGCAGGACTGGTGGTGGATTTGCCTTAAAGCCATGTATATTTAATATATTCAGTTAAACATAGCTCTTTAGCTAGTGAATACTGTTCATACAAACAATTTTCTAAGTTTTCCAATAGTTGTAATAAAAACAAATTAATTTTTTGTCCCCACACAAACTATTACATGGGAGGGTAGAGAACACACCCGGTCTCCTCAACTCCCAATTAAAAGCTCATTTTCTCTCCCAGCTTGCAAGGCCTGTTGATAATCATGATTAATTTGAGGACTTTCAGTGGGGTGTAGTTCCAGTCGCTAGAAATGCTTTGCTACATTTGGATATAGCCCTCGAGATAATACACCCTAATTGGTTGATGTATATTCCACGTTGAGGACCAGCTGTGGTCATGGCACCCCAATCAGTGACACTAGGTAAAAGAATGGAAGGGCAGAAAGATGGTGTTGTAAAGACAGGGTAATGAATAAACAAGAATCCGCTGCTTCAGTTATCTTCTGACACCACTTATCAGAAGCTTTGATAAATGCCAGGAAGGGCTTCATGATTTCAACCATGATGTTTGAATGCCCATTAGGTTGTGTGAAGGTATGACTTGCGGAATCTCATTACTCCCGCTGCATTCCATCGACTCCTTAATTAATTGAAAAAAGCTCTTGGAGAAGATGCAGATTTAATGAAACTCCGCAGACGAGGGATTTGGGACTTGTTTGGCAAATTACCTGCTTGTAAGCACAGGGTCAAAGAGAGTTATGGCAGCAAATACAGCTAGTGGGAGAATTGTTACTGCTCAGCACACAGCCAGGAGAGGAGCAATTGACCTTGACTATTCTTTGTGAGCAACAATTAGAGGGATTCTGAAAGAACAGTAATTAAGAGGAAATATATGACGAGGGAATAAAATGAAAAAGGTCGTATGCAAAGGACATCAAAATCTGGAAATCTGAGAAATTACACTTTTGTTTCCTTTTCTCAATTATTGATTGAGGGTCAGACTAGGACAAGATGGGAGACGGATTGGTATCTATCATATTGACGCAGAGTCAACAATATAGAGATGAATGTCCATAAAAAGTCATGTTTGTAATCCATCAGCCGCGGAGGGGCACACTTTCAGGAATAGGACAGTCCACAATGTGAAGCAATAATTCATCTCCAAGTACATCAGGAGCAGACCCCAACTCCCCTGAGCATTCTGCTGCTTTTAAAAGTCATGCTTTACCTCTCCTTCCCCAATCTCCACGCTGTGTCTCTTCTAGAATAATGATAAGGTCAGAGCCCCAGCAGGTGTGATGCTGATCACCTTATGATACACGTTGGCGATGCACAGATGTGATGTGTACAATTTGTGGCAATATTGATCAAAACAGTGATTTGTAATATACATGCGCAAGTGTGTATGTGGACACAGGCATATGTATATAATTACAGGGGTCATGGACCATCCCTTGGGAAATCAGAGCATATCATGCATACAGGGACCTTTAAGGTAAACGGCAACAGGAGCCTGAGCTTCAATCTGTTGAGGAGAATTGGTTTGGTATTGCCTGTAAAAGTTGATGATTTAATATGATCCTGAAACAATGGCTCATTCTTAAAGTTTCATAAAGGTTAAATGCATGAATATGAAATATATAAGACTCATTTTTTTTTAATATGATTGTGTGATATATGAAAATTGGAATTATATGGATGGACTGCACCTGTATTGCACCTCTGGTTGGTTTGCGATGGAAAAAATATATGAATCAGATTTTATGTTCCCCGTCATCCTTCACATTTCTACCCCGTATTTCTACAGCGTAGTTTAATCTCCAAATGGTATTACTTTGAACTAATATTTCATTTTCAGTGATCCAGTATATGATGAGAATCTGTCACACAACCAGAGGTAAGTGTAGGGATATTAAGCAGTGACTCTATGTTGAAACAGACTGAATGATTGACTTGAATATTAAAATAATCAATGAAGGAGACTAATACCAGGAGAAATTACGATCTGGGTGAGATAGACTGTCTGTCTGCTTGGTGTCTGCACTCTGACCTTTTGACCTCCGATTTATAAAGCTAGCTGTCAATCCCCCTGTTTGACAGAATCAATTAAAACACGCAATTATATTCATGAAATGGAAAGGTCAATCTGAATAAAACCTGCATTATATTTACTTATATCTACTTAGCCAAAACCATTGTCAATTAGCTTTATCCTTGTATCCTTGTATCCTTGTATCCTTGTATACTTGTATCCTTGTATCCTTGTATCCTTGTATCCCTGTATGCCTGTATACCTGTTTGTATGTTGTCCGTTTTGCATAACAGCCAGCAAATCACACAATGTCCTCATTGGACAATGACAGTCATCAACCCTATAAGATGGAATAATGTAAGTGCATGTTTCTAAGATGTCACGCACACACAAACACACACCTGCTGACTTTTAGCGGAAGGCGGCATCAACAACTCCACAAGGCATAATTACTGTTCAGCAACTGCTCCTTTACAATTACAGCTAACGAGACAAGTTGAAGTGCCCACTTGCTCTGTTTCTATTTCTCCTCCTAACTGCCTTTACAGAGGCTTCAATCAGTCCACAACAACACAGAGCAACCACACATACCGCACAGTAGATATATAGAAAATGTACAAATACGCAAGTCGAAGTGGCCATAATTCTGTGTTGCTTTGCGGCAGAAACACAACTGTCATGCACTGTCTTTGCATCGTGTTTTGTTCTTGATGAACATCACTTTCCCTAAATCAAAAACACTTCCAAACAATGGAGACTGATCCACTACGAGGGACAAGCCTTCTGCAATGACTGGGAAAACATCTGCTCCTCCAGACATTGAGTTTTCTTTACAGCCATCTTCCTTCTATATGGATGCTCTTTTAATGTTTCTCGTCTGGATTGCATTAAGGGAGAACCTTGCAGGGAGCTGCAGTAATGTGTCACACTGTAGTTTAGTGAGTGCTTAATTTGCTTTGCAGACGAGTGTTGTATGAGCTTAGCAAGCATTTTGAATATCTAAAGTATTGAATTATGTTCATTTAACTGTGGAAAGCCAAAATTGTGAATAAAATTACAAGTGAATGAATTGTATAATTGCAAATAAACACACTCATAGACAGTTTACCAAAACATTAAAGAACAGTATGCCAGTTGATCTCCATACGTCTCCTGAGGGATCATTTTGAAGGGGGTATATATTCAGTAATTGAAGCAATCATCTATTGGCTCTGTGAGACTCAGGGTCTTACAGCACACAGTGACAAACACATGCAGTACCCAGATATGATTATATGGCACCCACTGTAAAACAAGAATTAAGAAAATATGAAACTTATATGTATGAATTTGTTTCTCTGATTGTAGCCATTGGTACATAGAGAACCCTAATGCATGCACACACACACTCTCTCACACACACACACACACACACACACACAGACACACACAAACATACGCACGCACACACTCACATGCACAGATACACTCACACCCATACACACATACAAAAAAAACTGTAAGTGAAGCAGAATAAAGGCAAAGAAAGGAAGAGATGCTCCAGTACATACTTGCATTCAGCAGTGGAGGCTTTTAACCAGTCTCACCTCTGTTAAATGAAGCAAGCTTTCAATGCATTATGTTGTGGTGTGGACCATAATGTCTGGGCAAGTACAATCAAAATGGGGAAACAACTGTGTCATGCAGGCTTTGTGGCTTTAAGAAAGGTTTGCCCCAGGCCTTCACTTTAAGTCCACTACATTAGTTACAGCAATATGTGCTTAAAGCATGTTAGTCTAGTCCTTAATACATTAATAAGATAATAATAAAGCCAACATTTATGATTAAACTTAATTGAACAATAACACATATGTCAATTTGACGTGAATTGTCGCCATTTTTGTTTGTCAACAACTGAAATGATGAATGTTAAGACTTTCATTGATTATTTTATATGAATTTGACCAGAGGGATCAGTGTTGAGTTATGGATGTCTGTGGGTTCTCCATCCTCTTTCACCTCTACCAACGCTCCTTTCCCCCCAAGGCCTCCCGCTCTCTTTAGGTGGCAATTTACAGCCATCCAGAAAATGAGTTCTTCTGGATGGCCACGTCATCGCACTCTATCACACTCCCAACGGTGATGTGTTACCAGGAGCAGTCCCACAATATTGGCCATAAAACTGCTCATAGGGCCCATATTGATGCAGCAGCCGGCCCACCACAGCCCAGTGAAGGACGCAGGATGTCTGTGCCTTTAATTTAAACACTCATGGCCACTGCTGTTAGAAAACTGTCAATGTATCAATCAAGTCAGGAGTTTGTTGAGCCAAGGCAGAGTGTTCCACAGAGGAGAGGACTGGGCATGTAACCAAGAAGAACTTTTTGATTTTCATCTTAAGAAAGGGGTGGAGTCAGGCATGTTTTTTGTTTTTCTTTAACTTCTTTCTTTAACATATGGAGATCTTCTTTTTTTTTTTTACCATTTTCATCAGTTGGAGAGGTATAATAGAATATTATTAATGTTATGTTGTATTATATCTTGGGTTAGATCATTTACAACAAGCAAGTAAGGAGTAAGGGAAAAAGACAAAAGATGACAGGTGTTTGATGATATATGAACCAAACTAAAATAATGCTGACAACCCAGGACTGGGAAAATGTATATGATGCCGAAGATAAAGGTGAGTCAAGGGTCTGGTCTGTTGTTTTTTAACACAATCATATCACTGAACTCAGTGAGGGCCGTTCTTGAGATGAGGCTATGCTGGTAAAGGCGGAGGCTGTGATTTGGACAGAGTGTAGTATGTGTGTGCATGCGTGTGTGCATGGGGCACTCTAGCCAGCTGGAGTGTGACTGGCTGACTTTGATAGGGTCAGCCGCCGGGGCCACTATTGCCATACAGCCGTGGCCCCCAGCCAGCCGAACTATCAATGGTGCAGTGCCGCTGCACGCTGCTGCTCCACTAACACACAAATAGACAGAACACACATGAACGCACACTCACAAATACTGAGGAGACACACAATCCTCATAAACAGACACACTCAACAGTAAATGTGTTTGGCAGCAGGGAAAAAAAGCCAGTAAATCTGTTTGGCTCAGTGGGTATTGTCTAAATGGCGGCTCCACAACGAATTCCCCAAATTAATCTTTGTCTGTCCTTAAAAGTCTCTGTCTGACAGTCTATCATTTCTCTCCAGGAATTCATTCAAGAGCTTTTGTGACGAATGCCAAAATGTTCAAACTAGTTGCTTTTTATGAAATCACTGTCACCAATCAACAATTTGCAATGTTTTTAATGTCCGGAAAAAGAGTGACTGATAATTTAAAAAAAATAGGAGTTTGTATTTTGATTAAAATTTTATGATAATGAGGTTTTTATTCTTAGATTTATTTTAGAGACAAGTTCCTCCCTATGTGGAGAAATATTGCCTAATTCATTTTGTTTTTGAATTTCTTCAATGTCTTTGTAATTTGGCCCTGTTTTGCTGTGACTTTGCGAGGGACAGAGTTACTGAATGGAGTCCTTCCTTTTCCTCTATGCTTCTTCGGCAACAGCTGCTAATTGCATTTTGACTGATCATCACCATGAGGCTATAATTCACCAGGCAAGAGTATTAGGGAAAGAGAGTTAGCGGATGTTTGCAACAGATAGAGATGGAGAAAATGATGAATAGCAAGACCAGACGGAGGAGGAGAGAAAGAAAATGAGAAAAGGGAAAAAGACTTTGGCTGTTCTCAGACGGATTAAACTGCTGTCAATCTTTTACAACTTGGACCGGGCAAACACCATTTAAGTTTCAGTGAACACAGTAATGTACACGAATAGATTCAAGCTTTTTGAAATAGTGAAAGTGGACAACTGTTCCTTATCGATAATCTTATTTAATGTGATTAGATGTTTGTCCCATCTATCTCGTGTGTGTCTCTATCACATCCACCCTTTAGGAAACGATGGATCTGTTCCAGCACTCATATATTTTGCAATATAAAATGAGACTAAGCCTGATGATTGGGAGGATAGAGATATTCCCAAATATTCACATCTGCCACTGAATAGATCTATTCACAAACACTCACACACACACACACATACACACACATACACACAAACACACACACACGCACACAGTGTCCCCAGTTTAACCTCGTTGTAAATATTATGCATGCTTTCTCTGACAGGATGACCTTTTAACATAATTTTCTCTTGCTCAGACAGATGGAACACCACCCAAGATGTCAGCTGATAAGTCTCATTTAGGCCTGTTGAGTTAATATGTAGCCACACAACACTAGAGATTATTATTGCTAAAGTTTATGACTCCTATGTCTTTGACTTAAATGGCAGCTGTTAAGGTCCCACACTGTATAAAAAACAATCATGTACTGTTTCCTCTTTCTGATTCATTCTTGGTTACTCTCCAACACTCATTGGGACTTACAGGAAGTTGACGCAGCCGGTGCCAGGTGGTGGGGCAATCCAGACAAAGCTGAAGCTGTAGGAGGGCTGGTGGCTGACGTGGGAAGCAACCACACTGCAAACAAACTGGGTACCACCATAATGCCGCTCGGGCATCACACCTGATGGAAAGCATAAAACAGAGAATAAGCAAGGAGTCATATCTGACCGAATCATAGAATTTATTGACAAATAATATGACATTAGACGTTCAGGGACACCATAGGGAGACAATTAAGCATTCAGGTGGGCATTCATACCTGTGGACAATTCAGGGCCATTATTTTTAGTCTATATTGTATGCCTTTGGTTTGTTGGAGCCGTAGAACCCAGAAGGAACCCACATGAACATGGTATAAACATCCTAACTACACACTAAAAGGCCCCTGGCCTGATCCACACGCAATTGACATTTCTACACAATTGTATAGTTAGTCTGATAAGAATGGATGCAAATACAAAAAAAGCATAAAAGCTCAGTAAAGCAGTTTTTCTGTAAAGAAAATGACTGCAATTACAAACCAACAACAAATGGACAGGCCTGACACTATCAGCTCATTGGCCGGGGTAAAGATCCTGTAGGCCTGGACCGAAAATGCATCGTAAACAGTACATACAAAACTTTTATCCTCCTCCTCCTATTTTACAATTTACCTTTAAACCTCTTGAGTCTGAGACCAGGCCAGTCTTATTCTTAACCTAAACCTAACTATACATGTTTTTGCGTTCAGTATGCATCGTGAAGTATGTTTAAAGTGAGGATATAAAAGATAATAGAGTTTATTTTGTGCTGTAAATGTAACTGTATGTGGTGCTTTTGAGGGTTAGGGTTCATGCTGCTGTGACTCCAGAGGAGTCATTTT
This sequence comes from Lophius americanus, assembly GCA_037951165.1. Lineage (NCBI taxonomy): Eukaryota > Metazoa > Chordata > Actinopteri > Lophiiformes > Lophiidae > Lophius > Lophius americanus. The sequence continues at coordinate 1,462,236 of JBBDHG010000009.1, forward strand.
TTCCTTACTCATTCAATCATATAATTCTACTATTGTTTTTCCAATCCACTGCCATTTTTCTTTTTTTTGTCATCCTTAGTGTCTGACTCATAGAAACCTCTCGTCTACCTCTGTTCTTCCCCTCTAGGCTTCTCTCCTTTCATAAATTCATGAGCTGACGCTACATTATGGTGCTCATATTAAGGAGGATCACGGTCCGGCTAAGATTGCACTGATAGGATGACATCATGTCATACAATCTTTCCTTCACTTCACAGAGGGCAAGGGAAAGATGCCAATGGACTCTTCAATCACTGGGCAGACAGAGTTGAATAATTTATTGTAAACACACAATTAGTGTTGGGGAAAAGGCATCCAAACTGTACTCACTGTCAATATGCAGTCTTCAGAATCCAAGCAGACATTCTAGGAAATGTTTGGAATTCCGTACCACTAAAAGACTTTGGTCCAGTTTAATCTTTTTAAAAATGTATCTCCAATCTGAGTATAATAATGTGTGCTGATCGGCAGTGCACTGGTGTCTGGTCTTAAATCTAAAAATGCAATCCTCTCCATCACCCAGCTCACTGAAAACATAATCAGCAATGATTAATAATAGCTTTAATATCCGCTCAATAAAATTGTAAGTCAATATGCAATATTGTGTGTGTGTGTGTGTGTGTGTGTGTGTGTGTGTGTGCGTGTGTGTGTGTGCGTGTGTGTGTGTGTATGTGTGTGTGAGTGTGTGTCCGTGTGCGTTTGTGCTTCAAAACTAATTTCCTCACAGAGAAATAAAATGGCTGTTTCTAACAGTAATACATTTGTAGTCACAGATTGAATACATAAATGTACACAATGTCAACACAGCTCCCGTAATGTTTCTTTTGGACTCTGTGTCGGTATGTTTGTTTGCGTCATTGCAAGAAATTGATTGCCTGATTTATAGGCTTGGTTTTAAAGTGTGCACAGTTCAAATGGCTTCCTGAGAGATTTGTGCTTCTGTCCTTCTAAACATCAAACCCTGACAGCAGCATACACTGTAATCTGGTGTGAGCTCAAGCAATGTGTGGACCTGTTGTGTCAGATTTATGAGATGTGGAGCAACAAAGCCTTTTACATAGTGAAAAAGCAACAACGTGCAATAACAGACTGCGATGTAATCACCCACTAATAGCACTGCTGTTCTCTAATCACCTCTGCTACAACCTCATCATATAATGACCATGATTTGCCCTTAATCAAATATACACCCACGCAGCAAAATACACATAAACACACACTCCTATCCAGTGATATTGCAGTATGTTTATTTGTTTGCCTGGTTCCTTAGCACCTTATCTTTGCCTATGACAAAGACATTTCTAACGTTCTAATCTTGTGTAAGACTCATTGGAGGGTGCACATGCATCAGCATACATCCTTCTCTTTTTCTAATCAATCCTGAAAAAAATGAATGCCATTTCCAGAACAATCTCTTTGCTGTTTAATGCGATGCAACAAAGGCAGCAGTTTGGCACTAAATGACCAATTTTGTAGCAGCAGGGAGGAGGAAACACTGAATTTGAATCCCTATAGAAGTTCAGAATACAAGCTTAGCTCTTGTTGCAATGGAAACAGTATCTGGAAAGCTTAAAAGACAAACAGAAAGAAAGAAATGTGATGACGGAGCTGAGCAGAAGACTGAAGAGAGTATCGAGCAGAGGGGAAAGTAAATCGGTTGTTGCCAGTGAAGACAGATGCACCAAAGCATAACTTTTTCCACCTGAGATATATCTACTACAATGCTGTCAATTATCATCGAGGAAGAGAAAGAACTGTTTGCTGTTTCCTTTGCAAGGTCAGATAAAAAGTGGCATCGCTGTTTCCCACCATGACTCCATGCTTGCGTAGGAACATTAACATTGGATTCAGTGAGGACAAGCAGAATTCAGAGTTTGAAACAAGAAAATGGCAAACCAATGTGACTAAATAACTTATAATAGCACCAGGCACAGAGAAAGAGAGAGAGAGAGAGAGAGAGAGAGAGAGAGAGAAAGAGTGAAGAAGTGTGCAGTTAGAGCGGGATATAATGAAAAGACAGACTGTTGAACTCACTCCAGGACACAGCAGCACCGAGTTATGACACACTCAGAGATAGAAATGCAAATAACGAAACTATTCCCTTTCATGTCCCGGTGTGGAGAAAATGGCATCGCTACTCTTAGATGAATTCCAAATCCCAAATGTTCCAGTACAGCAACAAGGTGAAGTGAACCTGGACACAAAAAAAAGGCCTAACATTTGTGTTTTTTTCTGACAACATGACTAGAAAATTAGAGAGATGGATTTCTTTCATTTTGACATGTTTATAATTTAAGACTTTATTTCTAACATTTTTTTTTCTTTTGTATGCATCGGGTCTCAACAACTCAAAACCTGTTAATGAATTCCCACTAGAGCTGTGATGACTGGGCTATTAATTCATTGACAGATCAAAAACAAAAGCTTTCAAATTCATATAATATAATTCCAATTTTTTTTTAAAGAAAAAGGTTCACACATTTTTAGACTTTCTTAAATTTAAGGATTTGTGTATCCTATAAGTTATCATTTTTAAAATAATGAAGAGTCTTATAATCCAAATAATTGTTAATGGATTCCCTAATTTAATCTACATTCTTAACTTGCAATATCCTTTTTAGCTTCATATGCTTATTCTCTTTAAATTGGATTTTGTCCTTTGTTCATCTCTTTTTTTCCACTCAGTTCTCCAAAATTCTTACTTCACTCTAACAGCAGCACTTAATGTGGCTGTGTTGATCAAAATCTGATAGGAAGCAGGAGTGACTGATAGGAAGAAACACTTGGACATGAGGACTGGCAGAGTATTTTGTTTTTCACTTTTCAGAAAATGAACATACACATTTAAAGAAATGTATAAGTCAAGTCTAGCATTTCATGAGTACATCTTATGCTTCATCAACAGTAGTTACTTGGTATCTTTGTAAAGACTTGATATAATCGCACAATCTGGCAAATCAGCCGACACACAAACACATGCGGTTCATCCGCATGCATATTGGGCACTTGTGAGCTGTCAGCAGTGATTAATGACAACGGAAGATGACCTGCTAACTCCCACGGTATGACAGGAAAGAGCATGTTTCATAAATACAAACACACACACACACATAGACACATAAATGCACCAGTGAGCATGCCACACACAGAAAAGGGGTATTGGGGTATTTTAAGGATCATGTCTTGGTTGTAGGAGTGTCACCCCCAACAACAATCTTTTCCAATAATTGTACTTTTTGATGTATGGCACTTCATTGAAAGGGTGAGTTAAGTAGCTCTTATGTATTCATATTCAGGCTGTCCATGTCTGCTCTGACAAAGACATTTAAATCTTCCATCCCATCTGGTCTCGCATCTTTTAAATATGACAACACTTCAATTCAGACGGGTTTGTGTCCTCTTTAATATCTCTCTCTTTAAAGACAGTCTTTTTATCTGTCTTTGCAGCTCATGTTGCATAGTCGAGTAGATGGAGTGAGAATTCTGCCCGACAGAGCAGATGGGCAGTCGGTGGCTCAGCTTGGCAGCGACTTCACACTGTAGAACCAGCAGGAGCTGAACTAACTGGCATTAGAACTGATAGGTTTTTAGGCAGAGCACTGAAGATCTGAAAGACACATTTAAATTGATTTGAACATTTACCAGTTTTGCTTGGAGTTCACACAAATCGTTTGACATCTGCTCAGTAACAAATAGCTACTGGATTTTTGCACTAATTTCACAACTGTCCATGAGCAATGATTTGTGCCTGATTTATGAGCATCTACGACCCAGTCAGTCCCAAAGGTGAAGGAAAACACGGTGTCTGGTGCTTCCAACAATAAACTATTTATACTAGTCTTATTTCCCTTCAGTGGAGCCATAACTATTAATATATTAATGAACGTCTATAATAACACACACACAGGTGGCTGTGGCTCATGAGCTAGAGTGGCCTACCACTCAAACATTGGTGTGTAAATGATGGTATGAATGGTTATTGCTTCTGGTGAGCAGATGGCGCCTTGCATGGTAGCCTGTATTCATGTGGCCCATGTTATAAAGTACTTGGACTGGTCAAGCACACAAGAAAAGTATTAAACGAGTAAATTCCATTGAAACTGCATGAAAATACAAACATAACATTATGGGGACGAGATTAGTCAACCCTCAGCCGTGAGACGCGGGTTCGAGCTCAGCCCCAGACGCAACAGGCAGTGGGCCTTGAGCAAGACCCTGAAACCTCAGCTCACCGTACGCCTCATGGGGGCTGACCACTGCTCCCTCAGGGATGGGTTGAATGCAGAGATAAATTTCACGACATTGTACTGCATGTGTGTGCTGTGTAACGTGAAAGATTAAGGCAAAAAGAAAAGATCACAATGTATGTGTATTCTCCCATTGCTAATTAGATCTCTTTGTCTAAGGAATTCATATTTGTCACCACTGACTGTATCCTTTTTTATTAAACACACACGGGTTCTTCATTTAAAGACTTCAGATTAACTTCTATCATGCCCATTTTGTTCTTCAGGCCTGTTGAGGGTGTTTTCTGGGTTTGTGTATAATTTGTTATATTATTGGCCAATAAGCAGTGATCATTCTACTAATTAATCATTCCATCCATGTGACTTAAATAATTAAGAGTGCTGGCCAATGAAAGGCTCATATATAATTTTGTAATTCTTTAAATCTGTCATAAGCCCACTGGAGCATTACTGTGTGCGTGTGAGTGTATGGGAATCTGTCACTGGACAGAATAATGTATCTGTCAACATGTTTCAAGAGAAGGCTACACAATAGGGATATGAATGATAAATCACAACAGTACTGACAGTCTGAGTAGGGACCCCATATGCTTTGTGCTTCTGAATGATCCATTACTATGTGTATGCATGTTGGTGTGTGCCTGTTGCATTGCATTCCCCCCTTCCTCCCAGCACCATCCTCAGCTGGTCACAAGGACCACTCAAGGGTTGGCACATGACAACCCAGCACAGATCTGCTATTGGATGAATCGGGCATCCATCTAAGCATCTGCCAATCTCACTACCATGGAAACGGGTTGGCAGCCGTCTAGTGATGGCAGGGGTCCGGCACTGTGTTGCCAGGAGGAAACTGGGTGTTAAAATGGGTGGTGAAAGATTCCTGTGGCCTGGAGGGGAACGGGGTAAGAGACTCTGTGGGAAAATATGAAGTGGAGACATTTGTCCCATGAATGAAAGCAATTTTAAATGGCAGTGAAGGACACCTGGAGGAAGACTGACGAAGCTATCTATGTGTGTAGTTGAGCAGAATGTGTATAAGAGACTTAGGATCCACATGTACTGTATATATTTACATTATGTTTTTCCTTGTGTGCACACCACATTCAATTCAATGCTCTGTGAAAGGAGCCATTGTGTTTAGATAAAATGCAGCTATGAATTCACATGCTGACAATTTTTTTCCCTATGCATTCATGAATGCATATATTTACAGAACAATTTTCTTCCATTGTATTACACAAGAACCTTTATGCTGACTGAAGCCATGGCCACACAAAAAAGGCTATGGCTTTGTATATTTTTCTGCGGTATGTGGGTACATAGATATATATATACATGTATACTAATTTACACTAATATATACAAAATTCAAAACCATGGCTTTTTTAGGAGCTTACAGTATGGCTTTAGCTAGCTGAAGGAACAAAAGAATACACACGATATATGGTCACACTGGAGCACTTACTATACCTATACTATACTAGTTCAATAATTGTAATTTTTTATGTAATTTTTTTGCCTTCTTACAATGATCAAGAGCTACAAGCCAAATAACCATGAGTGATAAATGGAATACAGGAAAACCACTAAACCATAATGTACCCCCCTGAACTGATGGGTTATAATAATAATAATAATACATTTAATTTATAATGTTATAACTGACAGCTGAATGTTGCTCTGAATCAAACAAGTGTGTGTTTTGGAGCCTCACCCTGAATGACAAACAAGGGTCCTACATCTCTGCCCAAAAGTGCAGTCCATCTCAAAGGCAAACCCTTATATTTGCAAAAGACACATATACATAAATGCATGGAATCCTGCCACTGAGTACACTGTATTACCTGAACGGATATGCCGTTTTCCTCAAATATTTATCATCATTCACAGACTAGTTTTCACTACCTAACTGCATGGTGAGCCTTGGGTCCTCGGGCTCTGAGACAAGTTCATAAGTTTATTCTTTATTTGATCATCTCTGTAGACTGGGGGTTCCCCAGAAAAACTGCAGTTCTGGAGATGCTCTGCCTTAGTCATCTAGCCATCATAATCTGGCCCTTGTGATAGTCACTCAGATCCACTGGTTCATTTTTTCCTGCTTCCAACTTTGAATGGAAAATGTTCACTTGCTTCCCAATATATCCCACCCACTGACAGTTTCCAATGCAACAAGAAAATCAACATTATATAAATTCTTCACCTCTCAGGGGATATAATATGACGGCTAGTTAGTGTATATTGTCACTTTTTAAAGAATTCAGCCGCTGAGATAAATTTCTTTTTTATAAACAGGAACGAGAACTAAAATGATAACAATTAATATATAAAAATGTTCTCAGTCGCAGACTAAAGATGTGTGAGCATTTGTGCTTGTGTTTGTGCTACGCTAATCAACAGGGCGAAATGTTACTGGAAGGCCTAATTGAAGTGACAAAGCTGAGAGTCTGAGTGCTGGTGGTGCGAGGCCTGTGGTGTGGCTCCCAATGGAGGACGGCAAGAACTGTGCCCGAGGAGACGCTTACCCCACTGGGTAGCAAAGTCACTAAATCCCCCTTCCTTGACTCATCTAGTCCTTGAGCACCAATTATTTATTCCACCCTTCCCTCAATCCATACATCCATACGTCCATCCATCACTGAAGCCCATGAGCTGGACAACCTTCTGTGAGTGTGTGTCATTGTAGTTTGGCAGGGACACATCACAGCTTTAGCAGCAGGCACCAGGGCTAATTTGATTTTTAATTCAACACGACTTGTCGGCTAATAGTTTGAGCTGGGGATTAATTAATCTGACTTGACTTGTGCTAATTTCTTGCACCCACGCTGCTGCTCCTCACCCATCATGCAGCAAATAAACTTACTGGTGTCGTGGTCTTGCAGGATCTCTCCTGACACACATGTTCAGTATGAAAGATAAAGACCTCGGGCGACATTTGAGGAGTCAGTGGAAAGCCTAGGGAGAGCATTTCCTGATGCCTGTGCAGCCTTTGCATGTATGTGTGTGTATACAGTCGGTGTGCACCCCAATGTGTTTATGGAAGAGGCTTGAGCTGTGTGACAGAGAAATGCTGAAAGGCAGTGAGCTAATCACGGCAACCGCCTGGTTTTTCTATGGAGGATAAGAAACTGAAAAGGTCACCAACTATTTTTTGCTGCGAAATTTAGGGTCATATCAGATCTGGGTGAGATGCTTACAGTTAACCTCTCAGTGAAGTACAAAAGATGGACCAGGCAATGGAGCAGCCTTACTCTTCTCTTAAGCTTTTAGAGGATGGAGAACTAGGTCTCGCCAACACCCTATAGGGACAAAACAGTTGTATATAGAAAGCTTCCTCGTGTCACAGATTCAGAAGAACATCCACGTCTGATCCTCTTTGAAACAAACTTTAAAAATGAATATACATCAGTGTGCAGCCTGGATGGGAGGCACTTTATGTGAAATACTTTGTAAAATAACTTTTCTCAGTTTGCAATTTATCCCACTGAAACCCAATCACAAGCCATGTAAAAACAGAAGTATGGACTAAAAGGGTTTTTCTTGTAATATTACAAAAATACATTTCGAAGTCAGCTTGGTCAAATGATGCAAACCCACTAGTGTTCACAGAAATGTGTCAACCTGCAGATTCTTTGAGTCAAAGCTTTCTTTGTCTTCATACTATCTTTATTTCCTATTCATTCTCTCTGGCATGTAACCAACATCTCTACATGGCATGAAAATAACATTGCCCTGCTCAAGAGAGACCTCACTTGGGAGAAACAGCCTACGCCTGCAACTCTCTCCTGCAGGTTAAAAAAACAAAAACAAAAAAAACAAAAACAAACTGGCCAACATCTCACACACCACTTTGAAATCTCTTGTACAGTCAGTCCAGCTCCTGCTTTCCACAATCTCTGTTTTTCTAAGTCACCATGAATCTTTCTCTACCCTAACATTTGGAAATAGCAAAGGCAGAAACACTCAAACGCTCAGCGTGTGCATTCGAATACATGTGCACTTTCCTAAAAAAAAGCAGCAATATACACACATGCATAGCTTCACTCACAGACACAATCCATTCACATATGCATGAACATAAGACACGTGTGTTGAACCTCACATACACATACAGATGTGAGCACATCTGGGGACGCCGTGGGAGTTCAAAGAAGGGACTATATCTTCTAAGAGAGCTAGTGAACACTAGGTGAACCAGTATATTCCCAGCATTAGATTTCCGGCATTTCCACTACCATCACACCCGGCAATTAAGAGCTATGCAGTTGGGATGTAATGGGTAACCTTGATGGATTAGTCCAGAGGCTGTACTAGGTGACGTATGAAGTGACTTTTGTGTTTTTCAACCTAGACTATACTTTCCCATGCTTGATGTGTGAATGACTAATTGAAACAACATTTCTTGAAATTGTTCCGAAACTGAGTGAGAGCACTAAAGCCAGCTGTGATATTTTTATTATATAATAGTGCTTCAGACAAACTAGGATTGTCCGAACCGAGAACACAGAGAAATAATAAATTTACCTTACAGTATGTTTGATCAGGTCTGTATTATACTGTGTTAGGTTACACCACTGTTCACACAGTTGTGTTCTTTTAGGCATATTAAATAATGTCTCCAACAAAGGCCTTTTATGAAAAAAACCTTGTGTTGAACTCTTTACAACATAGCCAATAATTTTCTGTGGCCACTGGCTCACCATACCAAAAGAAGCTCCACAGCCTTGGACTGGCTGGTTCACCCTCCTCTGCCTGCTGCTGCTCTCTCCCTTTCATCTGCTCATCAATTTGTTAGACACCCTCATCCAGACATATATATATATATATATAATATATATATATATCAAAAGTCAAATTTTATCTAATTCTGTCCTGTGGGTTTTGACATGTATTGCCTGTTACATACAAACATGCATACATGTTACATACAGACCGTGGGATGGACCGGATTGACAGAAAATGTTAACACTATAAAAAAGAGCATGCCTACAAGTCACTTACCCACAAAAATTACAGGAATATATAATCCTTGTTGAAAAACACTGACATCAGTCTTTCCATAATTCATGGATTGTGTATGTGTATTATCTATTCTGTTTGAATTCTTTGAAGGTGGGTTTCCTTTTTGCTTCAAAGGCATCTTTGCGCATAGAAAATAGTTCTACGAGTTGTGATAGATAATCATCGAAGCGTTCCTCTGGACTCTGAGAACACCGAAGTGTTAAGCCACCTGTTAGCAGCTTCTAGGCATTGTGAGATTGGTGGAGGAGGAGTGGTGGGAAAGTCCTGTGCCAGTAAAGTAGGGATATTTACAGCAAGCAGACCAGGACAATCTCAAGTGTGATCAGACGCTATTGCACAGAGAACACAAATCATCTTACATACATAACCATGGCCTTGACAACTCATTTAATTTCCTGCTCTAACAAATTCATTAACAGGAGGGATCTGCCTTTGCGTGGCACAGCTCTGAGCAGAAGAGTGATAACTCAAGGATGCCATCATCATCATCATTATCAGCACCATCGGCAGCATCGACACCGCCTCAAGCACCAGCCCATGGTCCAGGAGCAAGAGTTTTGGGACCCTGTCGCGTCCTTGACAGACACACATGGAAACTTTAGCATAGTTCACGGTTATTATATGTATGCATGAGAGCAAATGTACCACAGATGCACCTCCCGAGTGTGAGGGAATCAGCACGAGTACTAGTATGTCAGTGGAATTTGAATGTGTTTGGTATGAGAGGATTCATCACTGAATGCGAGAGCTCTTTTACCGGTAAGTACGAGCATACGTGCGTTTGTGTGTGCATATATGAAGGGTAAGTAGCGCACACTGGGAGTTGTCAGGAGAAAGTCAGGGAGCAAGCTGATCACAGGGCTAAAGTGTGTTTGAAGTCTCCCAGGGACTGACAGCTTGTTTCCCCATGGGAACCCCATTCCCTTGCCTTTTCTCTCCTGCCTGCACCACACTTTTTCTGTAAGACTTATCTTTATCCTCCATCTCTACAGCATCTCTTACTTGTTTCTTCTCTGCATCCAAATAGTGCAGCAGAACTACTTATGTGCTCTCCAGAGACTGTTAGCACTTCCAAAACAAGGCTTTGTTCAGTAGGAAACGCACTTGCTAGTGCGTATCCGTAAGTGTCGACATGATGAGCTGCCATCTCTTACAGCGTGACATTCTGGCATACACTCAGTCAGATCGTTTTGGTGATAGAGGCCACAGGAAGCTGACCTTCAGCCTTGGAATGGATGAGATGGACATCAAGATTTAAATGCATAATTGTACATAATAATAGCAAAAAGTCATTCAAGATGTGTATGTCAGTATGTTTTCAGGTCTGCAAAATTTCTGTTAAATATGTGTGTGGCGTAATTAAATTTTTGTCGGCACAGTGTCTGTGGTCCCTCCTCCACAGGTCAAGGTATAGCAGGATTTAATCTCGGATTGCATGGTGTGTTAGTGTGAGCCCATCCGTCATAGGGACAGAGTGTCAGCTGGATGTCCCTAACACTAAGCTGTCCATTCTGTCAGAGAGCCAGATCCATCATATTGAGAAGGGGACTGATCCGAGTAAGCAGAAGCCAACTGCCCTGCAAATACATACAAATATGCAAATTAATGACAAAATAAACATCACCCTGCAAATGAACCATCCATCAATGAACAGTTTCCCGGTAGCTCTGCATTGGCACAGCAACACCAATCAGCCACTCCGTCAGAGAGAGTGATGGAATGGCATCTTCTCATCTTCTTTGTCTCTTTCTCCTGTCTTAAATCATTCTTATTGCTCCCCCTTTACCATGTTTCATGCATACCTTCTCCGATTTTCTCTGCTAACACATGCCTTTATTTCCAACAGTTTTCCACCTCATGCTGGGATTTTTGCCAATCCATTATCCTCTTTCTGTTTTCAAAGCTTTGTCCATTTTATGTTCCTTTTGTTCATCAAGTTATTATAATTCTGGAGATATTTACAATGCATACTCCTATTGTCTTTGATTGAATGGATAATGATGTGATAGGAAACATTTTGCCAATGGGGAAGGAATATAAATCCTACCACATGAAACTTATTTCCATCCATCCCTTGGCTTGAGGGGTGCAATATGTTGATTCGTCACTGCTGTGCAGACAGAGAACAATCAAAATGATGAAAATGTGTTTAATTCATTGTTTTTATCATATAATCTTTGATGAACCATTTTGGAAGCTGTGCGAGTTCCTTGCGAGAGCCAAGAGGCTGGACAGGAGACAAAGAGCTCTTAATGGAATAAAAGTCAAGGAAAAACACGAAACAGTTGTAGTTCCAAAAGCTGAGTCAGTCGAGACTCATGTCACTTCTCTGGCAGCGCGTATAGACGTTTATTAGACGTTTAAAATTATGCTGGAAATGTCTGCAACACTATGCACTCCACATTATAATTCAAAAAATAATTTTAAACAGTCATATAGTAACTTCATATTTGGACAACATGATCCCACAAACACATTGGGTCTTTCCTGCAAACCCTTGCACCTTGAAAAAAAACAGTGTTGTGCCCCTGGTGGGCGTATTTATATATTCCCCATCTGTTGGTCTGCCCAGCATTGTATCCAAACCATGATAGAGGTTTCAGGGAGGGTTAACCTGCCTTAGGAAGTGGAGGAACATACTTCTTTGATTGACACCCCATTTGATACATCAAACTTTTGCCTATTCGACAATGAGACAGTGTAAAGCTTTGACAACACAATCAAAAGTCAGTCTCACAAAGCGTCACATTTTTATTACTATATTAATTGATTGTTATTTGAAGGGAATGGATGCCAATATAAGGGAATGGATGCTCTTGCCTTTGCATGCAGTGTGGACATGCCTGTATACAGGCTCTACTTTAATGAGATTTCTATAAAACTAGGAAAGGGTTACATGGAAGGGGAATTCTTTTTTGGCAGGCGTGTAGTCATCCTGTCTGACAACCCTATCCCTTAACACAGACCTTTCGGTGTCCACAGATTCATGTTTTCATCCGTTTATTACATCCCTCTCTGTTTCAAAGCATTAATTCCTTCATTATCTACCGCTTATCCTGTTCAGGGTCACGGGAGGGCTGGACCTTATCCCAGCTGACATCGGGCGAGAGGTGCACCCTGGTACTCATTCTTACCATATCGGTGTTGGTTCCTGCACTGATACATCTGTCTGCCACATGTTCATCAACCCAGGCTGTTAATAGTTGTACACAGCTGGAGCGTATGCATGCGCCTTGAACCAGTGTGGGATGGTTATAGGTATGTCTATGCATGTTGCAGTGCATGTACCCTGCTATTAAGCAGGATTAGAGTCACACCGTATATTATAGGCTCTAGCCTAAACACCAGAGTCGTAAAACTCCTTTGTGGGGTTTTGTAACCCCTTTGTTCTTGCGCATACCTTAATTAATTTGTTGCAAAAAATTGCAACAAACAAAGTTTCATTCCGAATATTGGTCTACAGACCAGATGGGCCACAACAACTTAAAGGTTTTAAATGCTCAAGGAAAAAAATAACAAAAATAACAACCAGTGACATTGTGGACTAGATGAAGACGTCTATGGTAGCAATAATAAATCTCTTAAGCGTTTATGAAAACGCTGATTCATTCTAGTTCCATGGAGTCCTGAGACCTATACTTAGAGATGATACAGAAGAATCAGGGAAGATAGAAAGACAGTGCAGTGAGGCAGATCCAGTCACTGGTGCTGCAAAACCTGGAAGGCATCACTGCTTAGTAGATTACAAATATTGTAAAGGAAGGCTTTGCAAACATTTTTAGAAACACACACCATGCAGAAGCTCATAGTTCAACAAGCTGCTGCCTATCAGTCTCTACAGCCCTTAAAAAACTTTTCAAACTAATGAGAGCAAAGCAAAGTTGATTTAATCCTTCTTTAGAGGCTTTTCCAAGTAAACTGGGATGCCAAGACTGAAAATCGGCCGTGGTGGGGTTGGTATCTAAAGAACAGACTAGTTAGTCAAGATGAGTCAGCCAGCTGTTCGGCAGTTCTGGGCTTATAGCCCTGTCCTCTGAGGAGTTCTTTGGGACCATCACCCCAAAAGAGACCCATTCCCTGCAGATAATTCATCTGAATAAATAAATCCTCACCCAGTGTCCAGAAATGGGTTACATATTTAATTCACCAGCTCTTTATTCTTGCGAATTTGAACGGAACTAATAATAATAATAATAATAATAATAATAATAGGAACAGTAATATAATGCTCACAAACGTGGCAAAATCACAGATAAGAAATGAATGCTGGTGATGAAATACCAAAAGTTCATCACCAGCATTCTCAATATGAATCAGGAAAAAGAAAACATCAACAAGAATGTTGCAGAGTGAATGTTTGCAGGCATCATTGGGGTGGGGAAGTATTTATTCAGAGCACTGCTGCTCTGAATAAATAGAAATATCTCAGAGTAGGCTGGTATTTAAAGATTAATAAAGTTTAGCAGTTCTTGAGTGACTTGAATAGGCACCATGAGCACATATGATTGAGCCACGCTAGATAGCCTACAGTGATACCTCAAAAAGACTTACCAAAGTGGAATGCTGCTGGAGCAGGGATGGGAGCCGACTGAACTGGTGTGGAGGTATAGAGACCAGTCACCAGTAGACCATCGAAGGATACACTAGTAGAGATGGTTACTGTTGACACAGAGAAAAAGGAACATATTAGGGTAATTCCACAAACAGTTGTTAATGCCACAAAGCACTAGAGCAAAATATTGATACACAAATTATGAAATATGATATATGATCTCTCAGGTTTTAGTAACCATTTACTAACTCATAAGGACTAGAAAATGAAATCTACTTTACTGCTGATAAAGTTTAAGGTATCATACTTACTAAATGAGGTTACGTTATGAAAAAGTCCCGTCACACCCTGTTACCAAGATTAATCAAAATCAATGTGGTAGTTCATGAGTAACAAGAAGAAAAGGAATAAAAAGGCAATGCAAAGTTAAAAGATAAAGAATGTTGAATTTCTTTTTAAAGAAACCACCATGAATCTGCTCCCTTCACTTTTTTACTCCTGGCAAACGCTTCAGGGTACAACTTGAGGCATTCTGAACAAGTCACAGAGCTTGATTCAAAGCCTGTCCCTGTAGACATCCATATAAGAAGACACAGATTAGCTAATTGGCGGGAAACAGGATAGCCTTGTTAAACGTCTATTCATCACAAGTCAGTTGAAACAGAACTAAGGCAGAAAACTGCCAGAGGTTTATTTTCCAGCTGAACAAATCTACAGCCTTCAGCAACAAGTTAAATATTGATCTCTTCCTTATACAAATGACCCGATTGACGGGACCACCGAGACGGCTACATCAATGGAGGAAAAGAGCTTAATCCCTGGTCTGCTTCTAGATAAATTGGGGCAAAGGGGAACAGTCTGTGACTCAAGGAGAACTTCCAATTCCAGAACACAACAACAAATGACACACATGTTAAAGCTGCTCAACCATAGTCCAAAGTCATCAGTATGACATAGAATAGAGTATATTATGTTAAATATACTCGATGAAGTATATTTCATCGAGTATATCAACCATTAATCAACTTAAAATCATCTTTACATGGAAGGCTCAAAAAGTAAGTTTTGTACAAATATCAACATTTAAAAAGGCACCATTACTAATTACGTATATTTTATATGTGTGTAAAGTTTTGTGATGCTGAAGATACATGTAACATAAAGCTAGTATAAAATCCAAAACGTCAGAATAGTCAGCCAAGTAACATCAGACATCAGTCAGATTTGCTCCAGACAAGATCACCGCCAATAATGCGCACCTTTAAAATCCCATTTATTTCAAGACATATCTCTATGATGCACGGCTCCAGTTACTCCAAGCCCTGCCAGAGCTTTGCAGAGCAATCGTCGCACAAATCCATGGCAGCCCAGTTCGTTTGGATCACAGAGAGCCCGCAAGCCTCGACTTCCGCACTGCTCCACAAGCTCATGGTATTTAGCAAGCTTCCTCTCATGAGCCTCCTGTTCAAGTCAGGGGGGAGTGTTGTGATCATGACACAGGGAATGTCAGTTGTCTACCAAGGTCCACTTTCAGCTGCCAGTCTTGGGCTGCGGACAGGCGGTACTGTCTTGCTTGAGGTAGGGACTTTGATGACGGCAATGTCTTCTTCCTGAGGTGACATTTGCTGGACTGAATTGCTGTGGTGACTGCCTGTGCCTCTGCCTTGAGCACATGGTTGTGGCGCCATTGAAAACTTCAATTAACCAAGGCTTTTGGGCAACTGCTGAAGAGATGTTGGAGGGATCATCTCCCAGCAAACAAGGGGCAGGTGTCTCACTCTTGCCCCATCTGTGAAAGCCCTCTATGCCTGCACCCACTTCTTCCTGCTAGAGTACCGATAATTGCCTTTTGCCTTAGCCTCGTCTTCGCCACCCGCACACTTTGGCTGTACTCCACGTTCTGCTCGTGAGGACCACGATGCAAGCTACTGCTCTTTTGGGGTCCCTGGAGTCTCTGTATTGAATGGCTCTTCTTGTCCGAGCAAATCAATCAAGAGATGAACTTCTCAGGACCTTTTAGAATCCACCAACTGCCAGGAACTAATGAAGTTGTGACCATCAGGTCATCTGTGTAAGCTGTGATTGGTGCTTGTCGCATACCAGTCTTTGTCAGGGGTCTTCGGCACTCAATCTCGGCTGACTTGACCACCAAGCTCAATACGAGGGTGAAAAGGCTAAATGAGACGTTGCAGCCAGTAATGATCCCTTTCTTAAGCCTGTGCCACTCCATTGATAAAGACCTGGAAGCAACTGTCATCCGGAAGTTGTCGTAGTAATCCATAATGAATCTGATGATTTTACTTGACACATCGTGTCCTCTAAAAACCTCTTCCACCAGCTTGTGTGGAATAGAATAATTTGCATTTGCAGGTTCCAACCACAGGACCACCAAGTCATCTTTTCCTTCCTTTAATTCTCTCAGAAACTGTGTGACTGGCACCGTTTGCTCCAGGTAGCCAGGTGTTCCAGAGATCCGTCTTTCTGTACAGATGTGTCGGTGTAATCATTCTTCAAGAAAAACCGTGAAAGCCGTCGGGACAATATCCCTAAAAAATATCTGTCCTTCTGTGCTGAGCATTGAGATGGTTCTGAGCTGCTCAATGTCTTTGGAAGGTTCTCCTGCTTGGTGATCCAAACACACTGGGCTAATCTCCACCGATTAATGATTCTTACTCTATGCCAGATCACTCTTTAGATCTTCCAAAGGTGCTGGAAGAGTCGCGGAGAGCATTTATACACGTTGTACTGTATCCCACTGGGCCCCCGGGACAGAGGCTGATCTTGCTGCCTTAACAACATCCTGGACCTCTTTCCTGCTTGGTCTTTGATGTTGAACTCAGTCGTTGGGGGGACTGGGTTTATCAAGGATTTCATGTGATCAAATATCTGTTCTCTTGCTGGGTCGCTCAGGGAGTTGCGAAAGGAAATGTTGACTTCTTCCACTGAGTTCTCGGGGTTCCCACTTCGCTTATCACCGAACAGTTTCTTGGTAAAGCCGAGGGGGTCGGAAATGAAAAATGTTCTCTTCTTGGCCCTTTCCTGTCCTTTCCTGGTGTTCTCTGCCATTGTGCTCTTCAAAGAGCTTCTTCCTGAGAATTTCTTGCAATCCTGCCAGGGGCTGGCATTCATCTTCACTGGCCCCCTTGTACTGCCTCTTGAGATTTCTCAGCTCTTGCCGCACCTGTTGTATCTTAGTAGCCCCATGGTTCTTGTGGTAGGGTTTCTTCAAGAGCCCTGTTTATTATGTGGGCGAATCTCACCGTTGCATAGCTGACAATGATGGTCGTCATTGCCAGCAGCCGTCTGTCAGCATCTCCCTATGTTTTTTGTAAGATTTTGCAAATATCCTCTTCGAACTGCTGCCGCTCAGTCTTGTTGTAAGCTTTAGGCAATTAATTTCCCTGTGAAATTATTCTGCATGGAGTCTGGGGTGCAGGGGCGTGGAACGACTGGGCTCTGTGGGGTGAAGACTGGCCGTGCTCCTCCTTCGTGTCACTTGGAACTGATCCTTCGCACTGTGCCTGTCTCTCCTTTATCTTTTATTTTGTTTTGGAGGATTGAATTCTAAATAAGCTCTTGATCGCTATATTTTTAAGCATAAATATTATGGGTATGATGAAGGCAAAGTTGATACTTGCTACAACTATCTAATCCATTTCTTCTTCTTAATCTTCTTAACATTTATGTATCATGTACGCATTTTATATAGTTTTGATTTTGTATGGCTACTATCTGGCCAGGTGTCCCTTGTAATAGAGATTTCTGATTTCATTGGGACTTCCTGGTTAAATAAATGTAAAATAATCATCTACTGAAAATCCGACAATATGCATCAAATTCAGTACATTTTTTGTTTATAACGCAAAATTACTGGAGACCTGCTATGAATATGCAGTCTATATCTTCATTTGAATCCACAAATTTTGTAATTGCAAATATTGCTCAAAAATGACTTCCCCGTGATGGGTGTTGTCAATTTATATCAATACACCATACAAGTAAATGAAGGAATGTTGCGAAAAAAGCAGATTTCTTTTGGCACCATTATTATATTCAGTTAAAGTTGTTCGGTGCACATCTGCCACTTCAGTATCAACACTATGCAGGAAAATGCCCTCTATTTACATCATTTATGCTCCACTAAATACATTATCTATTCAATATATCCATTCCAGAGTGGATGAGAAACTTAGGTTTACATTATACATTGTGTTGAACCAAGGCCAAGATGCAGTATTTAATGGTGTAATGGACTGGATTTAAAGGAGTAAGTTGGGCCAGGCTTTACCAGCCTCCACTCACACAATATGCTCATTTCTACATTTCCACTGACCTGCATCACAGGGGTACATTACACACCATTCATATACACACCATTCCATTAATCCATTAATCCATTAATCCATTGATCTCCATTAATCTGCACAGATATGAGTAATGCAAAAACATACACACAAAAAGATTGTTTCTGCATCCACCATGTTATTGCTCTCCTTATTAAATGCTTACACATTTCTTCCACTCCCTCGCTTCCATTTGTGGGATCACAGTTAAAAAAAAAAGAAGCTTTTTGCACTTTTCCAATCTACCCCCTTATTCTGCTCCCTCGCAGCAGTGTGTCTGCACTCTGTTTGATGTGGAAAAGAGGAGAGGAGGCAAAGTTAGGGGCACAAGGTTGCGATCGAAAAACAAGAGCAGTGGCAAAAAGGGATTGAGAAGATTGGTAGAAGTGGAGTGGCCCATGGAGAGCTGCGTTACCTGATCAATACAAGTGCAAGGTCTAAATTATTTAGACGGGTTTCTAACACTGCAAACCCTAGCCTGTGGTAGGTAACAGACAGATGAGCCAATCAAATGAGATAATCACCTGTGGGGTACTTTACACACACATTCACTCTCTCCCTCACACACACACACTGATCTAAAGCAGGAGGCTGGCGGCCTTTGATGGTCTCCTTTAAAATTCCTGCCCATACTTCATCTCTGAATGCTATTCATTTGGCTGAGGGGGATGAAAAAGCCATGAGGAGGGAATAGGGGTGAACTAAATTAAAAACTCTCTCGTCCAACACTCACGCAGGGTTTGTGTGTATAAGATGCTTTTGAAGATGTTTGCACTTTGAATGGTTTGATCCTTTGTAAACACGATACTAGGCAAGGCTACGAGACATTAGGCTGAAACAGCTCATTCAAACATTTCAAATTCATTTGGGACTTTTAAAAATAATAATAATAATACATTTTATTTACTTTTCATTTGTTACAAATCTCAGTGCTATATTGCCATAGCCAGACACTAACAAGTTCATTTTTACACTTTTAATACAGACAATGCTCCGAGCATGGCTCTGGAAAGAGGTCTTATGGGATTGATATAGGAGTTTATAGATAAAGTGATCATGCAAAAATTGCACAAAAATATAATGTAATCCTTAGCAAATACATTATAGTATATTTACTACGTCAATTTTGATTGCCAGGTATGTTTTAGAAATTTCTCTGTCTTTAGTCGGCAATTTCAAGTCCATGTATTACAGGTCCTCCAGAATAATCATTATACTGGATGCACAGCACTTGCATACACACATACTTCAACACACCACAGAGGATATCCCTTGGCCCTAAACCAGCATGTAATATTGATGATACAATGTGGTATGCCTCATTACAGACACACACAACCGTGCCCCTACTCAACTATTGATGGGCCTAGGGCTTTCTTCACCTCTCTGGATCCACCAGGAGTAATGTTAAGGCTCAAAGTACCGGCACACTACACAGCACAACAGAAAAACACACATTCACTCATACAGTACTAGCTTTGCTGACAAGTCTCTCAGCGCTCAAGCAAACGCACACGGTGACAACAAACCAGTGAGGAAAAATTAACATTTCGTGACAATCCATACAGCAGATATAAACTTCTAAATAACTACCTCCTTACTCCTCTGTTGAAAAAATACGTTACTTTTTTGTCACTGACACTTTTGGTATGAAATGTTTTGATAATTCTTTTGATAACTTAATTATCGAGAACAACAGATTTACATTTATTAATGCTATTATCTTGCTATATCATCTCATTCTGAAGGCTACAAAATCATACAAACAAGGGTCTGGAAGAAGACAAGGAGTAAATATTTAAAATGTGCTAAGAAGCTAGAGTATAGTTTTGCACAAGTTCCATAGCTGTATGAGTCTGCCTTTAGAAATAAATGCAACTGAGGTGGACAGAGAATGTAAGATACTGTAGATTTATAATCCTGCCTGTCTAAGTATACTCACTTCAGAAGTGAGGAAGAAGCAAAGATTGATTCGTTTCTGAACAAGACGCAGAGTCATGACATGGTGAGAAACCAATACCAATGTCCTGCTGACTATACTCTGGATTAGAAAGGGGGTTAAACCATGTCTTGTTGCACCAACTGTCAACAGGGCTAATGTGCAGTAGTCAGATTGTAGACAGGTAATTTCAAAGGAATCAAATTAACTAAAACATCCGATGTTACAAATTGTTGCTAGCTTGTGAAAAAAAAACTTTTAGGTTTTCATTTTCCTCACATTACCTAAAAAAATATGTTAATTTCCCATCATGTAGATTAATCAAACATTTTAAACACAGTTAAAAATGTTATTGTAATTTACATGTTTATAGGGAGACACAAATCCATTCATATAGTTTTTAGTTATTTTTAATTCTCTCTACCTGTTCTCTCTCGACTTGACCAATTTGGTTTGAAGATAACATACATGAAAATGAAAGTATAGAGGGGGATGGAGGCTGAACCAGCTTTGGTAGAATTACAGTACACAGTATTTGGCAGCAAGAGAACATTTTTGTCCCTAAAGATGATGTGATTGATTATAGAAGAATAGTGGGCAGGCGTTCAGCTGAGTAACTGTATCATACCACAATCAAAAAAAACAAAAACAAGGTTTGCACTTAGGTCTTGGCTTGTGGCTGCTGTTCGGTCTGTGATTAGAATAGTATTTCAACTGCACAACCTAATGGCATTTGGTAAACTGACAAGGGCAAAATTATGATTGCTAGGCGACTGGGTCAGAGCATTTTCAAAACTCTTGGGTGTTCCTAGTCTTCAGTGATTAGTACCTACCAAAGTGGTCTAAGGAAGGAAGAATGGTGAGAATGATACGGGGTCATGCACAAACAAGGCTTATCGATGTGAGTGGGGAGCAAAGGGTATCCCGTGTTGTCCGATCCCACAGAAGAGCTATTGTACCACAGATTGATGAAAAATGTGGATGCCAGTACAGGTGGAGTGGAATTAGAACAGACAGAGCATCACAGAGATGCTTTGCTGGCAAAAAGGGGACCTATGCAATATTAGGAGGGTGATTTTAATGTTATGGTTGATTGCTGTATATACTTTATATATGAGTGTAAAATTGATTAATTTGTTCATCATCAACCCCTTATCCTTTTTCAGGGTCGCGGGGGGCCTGGAGTCTATCCCAGCTGAAATTGGGCAAGAGGCAGGGTACAATGTCATAGAAAATTTAAAAAAATGTCTTGATAGCAATCACATTGTATACAAAAAATAGTACAAAATTCTCCTTAAGGTGTACCAAAATGGCTTCATGGCTCGACCACATCCCCATGCATTGAAGTCCCTGTATGGTTGGCATGGCACGAACAGCTTCTTTTAGATTCTAAAGATATACTGTAACAAACAGTATTATCAATGAAACCCTTTTCTTTTTAGGCATATTCCATTACCAAATGTACTTAGGGACTGGCAAAAATCTGGATAAAGATAGCCAATCATCTGACCCATATCCCACTGACAGACACACATGCCCCAGAAAGGTATGGGAAATGGAGGCTAGGCCATGAGGAAGCTATAGTTCCATCTGTTTCTGTGGCCATGCCAATGTCAGGCATGTGCCACCTGACCATGGCACCTTGACATATTTTCATTAGTTAGGAAGGGAAAGTCCAGTCATTTAAACCCGCTCAAGAATGCAGACAAAGAGAATCTCATTCATCATCAAGAATGAAAAGCTTCCAATCTTTTTCAGGAGATTTTGTGGGACGAGTTCTTCTGCACATACATGTGTCATACGGTGCTCCAGTCAGGTCTTCCAGGCATCATTTCATTGCGTAACCCTCTGGCAACATCCTGGCCTGCTTGGCACTGCCATCTGCTGCCGTGAAGTATTAGATCACAGAAAACCTTTCTGCAATGGAGCATCTGCAGGTCTGAATCACTACAATATCACCAACCTTATCTACAGACGTCTGAATGGAAGTAGCTAATCTCTTGGGATCACTTTGCAGTTATTTCCTTGATCACTGCCAAAGATTGTAAAGCGAATATAATTCCTGTTCGTGGTCCAGTTCCCTCAGTCAAGGTTCCGCACTGCTTATTAAAGGGGGGAGTTGAAGCCTTCAACCTGCTCCACTTGGCTTCAACCTTGCAACAGCCGTGGAGAAAAACAGGAGCGAAGAAACAGTTATGTCACACACATCCTGTTCCTCACACAGAATCTGCTTCACAGTCACACGTCAGTGTTCTTCTCCTATATGATTCAATGTCTACGTGTGGCTATTTACACTCATATGAGCTTGAACGCCAGCCACAAAAGGTGAGTACGAAAGGCAGCGTCAGATGTCTACAGAGTATTAGAACTGAGTTTTCATTTCCAAAGGATTTTTCCTTTACTTTACTTGTGCTCACTGGGGTCGCACCTTAAGCATCTGCAAGTAATCTACAAGTACAGATAATATTCTAGATATGCTTTTCTATCTTAATAATGGGCAATTTTGGAAGTGCAATTGCATTAATGAGCAAAGCCGAATCAGTTGTGGCAGAATATTTCAATAGTTTTGAACTGGACATTGCTTGTGGAGAAAAAGGACAGAACAACTCAAATACTACTTACCAAATATTGGCTTTGACAGCAAACCATCTGGGCTCTTAACGTTACTCAGTTATTCATTTTACAGAGACCTCAAAAGCTACATCCCATATAAGTACAGAAGAGCATTGCTTAACAGAATCACTGATAATAATGCAATAAAACAATTTTAAAAATTGATTAAATCATCTAAAACATTCAGCGTTACGGGAAATGTCATTCATAAGATAACTGATGGTTGCTGTAAAGGGCTCTATTCGGTCACAATTTAGGAACACCAGAAGTCTTTCGTTCTGTCTCTTGGTGACTGCCAGGTCGGTAGACTGAGTTGTCCCTATGATCAACACCATGTGTCCTCCAGACTGAAAAAAAGCCACAATAATTCAACTCTCTCTATGACACTCTGACAAGCAAAGTCTCCTCATTTACAGACTGGAGCCACACTGAACCGACAAACAATCAAACACCGAAGTGTTCAACGTGAGAACTCATTGAAAACGAACCCAGGATACAGAGGATAGTAGCCACCACCAGTTGCAAAGTCCTCGCTAGAGAAGTTCAAGGGAAAATAAGAAAAATGTAGGAACATACTAGAAGCCCCAAAAGCTGGGGTAAAACTCAAACCTCAAACTGAAGCTCGAACTCCTACACACTGAAATACTGACCGAGAAAAAAGCACCCCACCAGCTGAGGAAGTACAAACAAATATTAGACACGAAAAATGCTCTTGCGTAACTCTCTTTCCATCTCTCTTGCTCCATTAGGACTATTGCTGACATGAAACTGGAAAGAGGAAGTTCCTTAGTACCTTCACTGCGTGTTCCCAAGTATTTCCCAACAAAGGAAAAAAATATAATATCTAATCATTCAATATAATATAATATAAATTATATATATAATAATCTATTAACCTAAGTTATTAAAAATATTTAGAACGTCATCCAGTTTTTCTATCCCTGTATTACAAACATTGCATATCCCATACGCGTAAAAGACTGTGTGATAAAAGAGAATAAGTAACTAAGTTGGCACCAGGTGAACCTGCCATCCTCCTCCCAATCCACATAAGCTGACACTGTTCATCAGCATTAACCTGAACTGAACTTTTTCAGCCTCAGCAAGAGATGAAGATAAGGTGTGTAGCTTTATACTGGACAACAATTGTAATTAGTTTTCCACAAACAGGTTGATTTTCTTTATTATCTATGGCTTATAAGGATTTTTTAAAAATCTGTAACAAACGACTGCTAATTCAAAATTATCCGTTCCCATTTTCTCGATCAAACCATACCAGTCCTGCCTTGACATATTTTTTAAAAAACGCAAAATAAGCCTGCCAAGCAGTCCATCTACCTCTGCCTCCAAGACGATCATATCTGTATGTGGTTTAGAATAACAGCTACCAAAAAAAAGCTAGGCACATCTCACAGCAACTACTTGCATAGTAGTAGTTGTACACGCATGCAAAAGTTCAAAGGTGAACACATTCACTGTATTTCAGGGTGACAGTCCCAGCCCAGTGTGCACTAGTTATGAGATATGTAAGCACTAAAGTGAATAACAGTAGTGTCACTTAACAGAGATTCACCTTCCACAACCAAACTGTCAGTCATTTCCAACATCTTTTCCACACCCTTTTTCCCCTCTCCTTTATGCTTAAACAATATTTGTATCCATGCAGAATTAGTTTTTTATTTCGTAGAGAATATCATCGCCCATCTTCAATATGCAGGTTCAATGAACATGAAATATGAAAGAGAACATGGATGAGAACATGAAAGAGAACATGAAAGAGAACATGAAAGAGATTAATTAAATACGTTTAGAACAATTAGACAACTTGTCTCCTTAAAAATTAACTGCACCTCAGACCACGTCATTTTTCGGCTTGTGTCTAAATCTAAGCTCTGCACTGGTATCTGATTCATCTCAAAAGTGTAAAACTCCCCAGAGTTAGAGTAGAAGGACTTGAAAACAGATGTTGAGCTATTCAGCTTGAACTTAGTGCATAAAGCACTTATAATTCCATCAAGTTCTTTTAAAAAACTCACAAACATCCTGGAAGCTGGAGAGGAAGTCAGGATATAGTGCTTCACGGTGTGGCTTTTGATCCCTGCTCTTTCTTGGCTTGGAAAGTATAGATATGGCCAACTAAGTGAAAAACCACTGACATCAATAAAAGTCTGATGTTTTTACATAGCTCTTGAGTATGAAGGTTTGCATGAAAAGGGTTTCATGAAACAGAGGAGAAAGATTGATTTCTAATTAACAAGCTGGTGGCAGAATTGAAAGACTACATGGTCTGTAGTGGAAGATAATCAATGAGGAGCATTTCCTTTGACACCAAGTCTAAATTACAGCAGCTAAGCTTGGTAAGAATGCACCCATGGCTGTAAGGAGGCTGGAGCCTATCCCAGCTTACATTGGGCGAGAGGCAGGGTACACCCTGGACAAGTCGCCAGTTCATTGCAGGTGACCAAAAGTTGCACATATAGCATTGGACAAGTTTAGATGGTGATAGTAATAGTTTTGAAACTCCATTTTAAATCCTGCAGATATCTTTGTATTGGTACCTGCTTTAATGTTTGTCTGTTGAGTACAGTCTCCGCTCTGTGAGACCAACCACTGCTTGATATTTGAAAATGCATCACTAAATGGGAAGCACTTTGAGATTTGATCCAAATGTAAAGTGCATTATAAATTAAATGTATTATTATTATTATTATTATTACTCTCACCAAACAACCAACTTTGTAAATCAACAAATGCTATGCCTTTTATCAGTGGTTTGTATCCAGTCATAACTGTGGTACCTCTTAAGTAGTGACAAAGTATATGTTTAATTGGAAATCTTCAAGATCTTCGAGTACGGTTGAGAAAAAGATCATTTCATGATATTGAGGGCTAAAAAAAGAAAAGTTGATAAAAATGTATTTTTAAATGTATTACCCCAGAATGGACTGCGGTGAAGACCACTGGACTGTGGCCTTGTTCCCAGTGAAAGAGAACATGAGCAGTGGGTGATAGACACACCGCTGCCAAAGGAGGCATATAGGGTTACCCTTGACCATCTACTGTCCATTAATTTGAATGTAATGGGATATGATCCATCCACATCTCCTCAAAAACCAAGATAGAATTGAATAAAATTTCATGCTTTTTTACATTTTATAGACCATTTTACAGTATTTGTCATTCTGCTATTGTTCTGGGATGCAATAGAATATGGTCTGACCTAATCAGCACAAATTGGTTTAATACAGTAATCAGGCATCTGTGTACAAACTGAATGGATGCCGTTATTCTCCCTAGATTGCAATGAGGCAGAAAGCTGAGGATCCCACTTTTCTTTATTTTGTGTTCCCAATTTCAGTTGGGCAAGACATAATCAAACACTTTATTCACTGTGGTGTCAGATGTGTTGCCTCTCTTAGTACATGTAGGTGTAAGACATATTTTTAATCTAAACATATGATTGGATATCCATTTGTAATTATTTGATCTATGTGGACTGATGTTACAGGGGCCCATGTGGCCGCTTACTTTTGGAGCATAATCCTATGCATGAGCATAGGTTTGTAATCTGCCGCTGCCAGCCTGTGGGCAGAGTGTTCCTGGTTGTTTGAAGCAGACTGCTGCTGAATGAGGGTTAGAGCCGAGGCTAATCTGCCAGTGCCACGCGACATGTGCCCAGCACCCAGCCAGTTGCACCACACCGCCTCCTCTGTAGTGTGTCCATTGGAGTGCTACAAGGCCCTCTGAATGCTATCAGCACAGACGACACGCTGGCCCCAAGCAGGGATTATGGCTCTTTCAAAGACGCCGCCAGGAGGAGGATCCAGGACAAGAGGTGTAGTGGAGGAGGAGGTACTCCTCCAACAGGAGATCCATTCTGTAAAAGGAAGAGGCCATCGGTAAAGCTGACACGCTAATCAGCAGCGGCTGGGAAACCACCCCATGAGGAAAACAAATCCAGGAGGGAAGGGGAGGAGGGGAGAAAGGTTTAAAAAGGAGCTATCACTGTTCAGAGTCTGGCTTCGAGCCACTTCATACTCCTTAAGGAGAGTGAACACTGGCCCATTGTTATGATTTAGATTGAGATGGGAACATTAGCATGAGTTTGCATAGACACATTCATATATATGTAGGACTGGTATTTGGGCTTTTTGGTTGAAAAAGCTGTTATGAACATGTTTTTAGGTTGAAAACAAACACCAAAAGAGCAGAGGCGGCGAGAAACTGAAATTTGCCAAAAAAGAATAATTCAAGTGACCTGCAGTAGGGTGTGTCCCTGGTTTTTCTACTGGAAAACTTAGGCAATAAATACAATGTGGTTGATATTCATCCTCATGCCTCAGGGTCACTAGCTAGTTGTCTGTGCTTTATGAGCTGTTGTTCTGCTCCTCACTGACAGTGCGACTGAAAAAAAGCATTACTCATCAACAAATGTCTTTGGCAACAACAAGAATGTGAATAAGTAACCAACAGCACTGCTGACAAATGCCTTATACTACAAGACATCATGATTGGGACATTAACATGACACTAAAGATGTACCAGGAGTGGACAGAGTTAATGCTTATGCTGTCTAAAACCTAAACCTTAAGACATAAGAAAGTGACGCTAGGGAGACAGAACAAGCAAGTGCATACTAGGAGAGCAGGGACCTTATATCTGTTCCCCCAAGCTTATCAACACATATCAACAACGCCCCCCCAGAGGCAAGCACACACTCCATTATCCTGAAAATACTTACACGCACTAGTCTGCCCTACTCATGAAAGTAACTGAAAACACGATTCGAGCTTTTTTGTTTTGACTGGAAAAAGAATCCATTGGGGATATTCATTGAAAATAAAAAATATAAGAGGTCCTTGCCACCAACCCAAATAAGACCGCCATACAGCACACACCTCTGCCTGCCAGGGTCCCATTCACTCACTCACTCACCTTTGTCAATAGCCCTTTTAATAAACCTGGCAATGTGCTAGCACAAGCCTGGCAAAGATTGTTGTATGAATCTGTTATCTGTGGCGATTTTCTGTGCTTTGATGCAAGAAATCCATTTTTCCAGAAATGTTTGCATTTCACCAATAATGTATTATAGGTTGCATCTGGGCCATCTCAACTATCACAGCCTTAAATGGTCCCGAGCTGCTGTAGCTCACTGTCTCTTTATGAGAAAATAAAAGACGCGTAAGTTTGTTATAGCATCATGCGATTGCACAGTATGTTATAATAGCAAGAGCATGTTCCAGTAAAAAATAATTTTCACAGCCAGCTAGCATCTGACAAGAGGAAAACATCAACATCCTACTCATATTCTCCTGCTGTTACATCGGCAGAAAATTGTAAGAGCACATTGAACAGGAAATTTGTGTTTAGCCATTGGAACATCTGACCTGTCTCTATGTCATGATGGATCACCCAGTAAGGGTTGCATGCCAAGTGCATGGCCAAGCGTGCATGTGTGACAAAGAGATGATACCCAATTAATATCCATTCTAATTTTTCGCCCATCTGCTCCGTCACAAAAATAAAACTGACATCTCAGGCAATACAATGCTCTTCAAATGGTTCATTATTCAATGTCTAGAAAGACAGTACACCCAAACACACCCAGTCAGAGCATAAAAACAGTAATACACTTGACACACTTTTGCCTACTCGGTGAAGAGACCTATTCATAAAAAGCAGAGGGAGGCAGGAGTGTTGGAGAGCTGCAAAGCTAATGCATGTACTGGTTTGAAAACCTTGACACTCTGAGTGCCATCTGTATAATGTTGCTTTCCAGTTGCTCAGAAGAGAAATTATATTAAATCATTAGTCACTACCTCCATTACTCTACCATCACTCTTACTCTCTTGTTCATTGTCCCTGGTCTCCTAACTACATGTCTGTAAGAAAGACGAGGCCAGACTTTTGATGGTTCGCTGACCAATGCTTAAACTTTCTGAACTTTTGTCTACCCCTTCTGGAAATTAAAATAACTACCCAATCACTGTTGTACATTGTACTGTACTGTGCCAAAGTCTCCTCAATACCTATTTGCTGTCACTTACTCCATCACTATGGTCTATGCCGCCCACTTGCTCTGGTGAAGCAAACTTTGCCAGCCGGCCATGGTTGTAAAGTCACTACAGATTGCTGATTTAAATATTTTTGAAGGCAACCTTGTCTTGTACATTTATGAGATCAGAATGAAATACTACAAGTAAACTGAAAAGAGTTGTAACGAGCACTCGATTTGTGTAGATGGAGTGTAGAGACCAGCAAAATCCAATAATTCTGTGGAAGAGCTTCAAGAGATTCTGCAGTGACAAGAAATGGTCAGAAAACAGACCCTTAACAGTTGACTCACTGGTTAAGTGCTGCAGAAAGCAACAACGGCATCTGACAGGCCACTGAGGTCACAGCCAATTGATGCCATTTTGGTGAGATGACTGAGTTATTCCATGATGTCTTGCTGTCGACTAACTGATATGATCCAGTAAAAGGCAGGATAGTATCTGGTCTTCAGTGGATGACCAGTTATCTGTGACCTTCACTTCAAAACGACTGACTTGTTGTTCTATAGGAGTTTATGGAAAATGAAAAAAATAAAAACTACGGCTACCGTGGTGAGTTATCAACTTTGCAGATTAGTAATTGCCACTTTCCCATTTCATAGCAAGTCTTTTTTTAGAAGAGCTGCTGAAATAAGTCATGATGTCTAATATGACTGGATATCATGGAAAGAATGGATGGTATTTTGTAGGGATGTATTTATCTCCAAGTTGCCATTAGGAATTTCATTTAGTGGTATTTTCAAATCTCCTCCAATTATGTATTGTGTCTTGGGTTTCCTCAATGATTCGGTCTTGGAAAGGTCGATAGAGCAGGGTCTGTCGCGACCAATGACAGATTAGCAATGGTCGTTTCAGTCTGTACTGTCAACCAGTTGGCTAAACAGCCTCTCTTGTTTATCATTAATCACTTTCTCACCTCACACCACTGCCTATCTTCCGTTTTTTGTTTGTAGCACAGTGGTCATGGCACAATGCTGAATCCCATTGAATATTGTTTGGTTTTCAGTTGTGTGCAGGAACAATGAATACAGAGAGCCAGCCGGACTACCTGAACATGCATGCCTCAGTAGGGGCTTGTGTGAGTGGCTTATTCACACTATCATCAATAACACTCCAACTTTAAAGTCTAATTTTGAATGACAAAACACTACATCCTAGCTAAACAAAGTGCTTCATGTTGTTGGCCTGATGAATGCATCAGTAGGTTCCATCATCAATAACCCTGCAACATTAACAATGATAGTCATACAACAAACCTCTGCTCTACAGGTAAATACAAGGATGAAAGCACCCACTCATTTCAGCTTTTTGAGCACAATAAAAAAAAAGTCTAATTTTGAAAGACAAACCACTTCATTCTAGCTAAACAAAGCGTTTCACATCGCTGGCCTGATGAACGCAACAGTAGGTTTCATCACAATGGCACATGCATTACAAGGTTTGATGAAATAAAAAAAACGGGTGCAAATTCCTTGACACACAAAGGCAGTCAATCTGATTGACCCCATTTTTGTTCATGCCCTTCCATTTCTGACTATTCTCTCCACGCTTCCAGAGGACATCACATTTTTAATTATTTAATCATTTTATAATAATTCCCTCAGCAGTCTTTTGCTTTGTTTTTTAATCACAATGTATAACACATTAGAATTTTGGCCCCTTGTATTCATGATTTAAATCAAATTTGCCTCACTGCAAAGGCTATATTTCTGATAACAAAACTCTTTGCAGTGAATGTTGCCTCTTTCTATTCTCACTTTCCTCTGCCGCCACTCATTCTTTTTCAGCTGTGCACTTCAACAACAATGAAAGAACATCTCTTTGATTGTCTCTGACTAGAAACAGGTTTTCGTGGTCTTGTATTCTGATGTTGCATCCCATAAACATGCGGTTGCTGTATGGACAACATCCCACATTCTCGCAGCAGTGTAAAAGAGGTCACAGATGGGGTTTTTTGTTTGTTTTTTAATGCTTGGCAGAAATAAAGAACTACTTCCTGAGTATTCCTGTAAAAGTGGTTCAAAATGGGTGTTTGATTATTTAGAGGAATGGCTCAAATCCCAGTGTGACCTTACTTTGTTTTGCTCCTCCCTCATTCTCTCCTGAAAGATAGGGCTGTGTGCGGGCAGTTTGAGAGTGTGTGTTAGTGACACTTGGTCTCCATTTGGGTTGTCATGCAAGTACACAGATCTTCAGATCTTTTCATTTCTCCTACTTCCGTTGCCCAGCAGTTCAGAGTGTCTTTAAAGTATTTCTGTTTCCATTTTGTCCAGTACACCCACCCTCTAAAATATTTCTCATACAGAAAGAGTAACACAACCTCTCTGGTCATTTCATTCTGAAAGCTAAATAAAGTAATCTCATCTTCAACACACACACATACAGAGTTTGCTGCCCACACATGGTCTTATCACTCAAAAGCAACAGAGAGGCAGAAGGTCAGAAACCCAATTACCGCACAACGAAACAGCCACATAGAATCTTCCTCTTGCTCTGTGCCATACACTGAGGTGGGTCTTTGAGACATTCTCCTCCCTGTCTCTTTTATACAGGTCATCCATCTCTTTTCTTTCTCCAACTTTCCCTCGTACCACTGACAACCTCTCTCCTTTGCAGTCTTTCTTCA
This sequence comes from Lophius americanus, assembly GCA_037951165.1. Taxonomy (NCBI): domain Eukaryota; kingdom Metazoa; phylum Chordata; class Actinopteri; order Lophiiformes; family Lophiidae; genus Lophius; species Lophius americanus. Next base: position 1,493,667 of record JBBDHG010000009.1, read on the forward strand.
GTTTTCATCTCTACAGCCCTACAACAACCACACGGCCGGCATTTCTGATGCCTTCCGCCCACCGTTTCAAAACATGCAACTCTTTCAGGGGTTAGATCACACGTTGCATATGAAAAGATTTAACCTAATGTAATCCAAAATTCAAGCCCAGAGATTACTTGGGAAACCATATGAAAAATAAACCATTGAAACCAAATAAAAGAATGCTCGCTGAAATAGAAAATTTTAATTCCCAGCAATGAACAAAACATGACACAAACAATTCCTTTTGCCCTTTGCTCAACACAACCTGAAGATGTGATTACAGTTTTAGTTTTTTTTATTGTTTTCTCGTATTCTTTTTGCAGCTGAACAGGCATATATTGTATGTCCAACCTAAATCCAACAACTTTATATGTGACCCACCTGATTCTGATTCACAAAGAGCCGGGCAGAGACTATTGTAAGAACTTGTAAGGATCACTGTTTGTGAAGATGAGGTTGGTAGGAAAGAGATGTAGAGAATGGGATTGCTCACGATTGCACAACTAAGCACACAGCCAGCCACGTTGCACTCACTCACTTGCTATGTATCATTTCATCCCAAGAAAAACTCAGTCAAAGCCCCAGAAATAAAACAATGGGCTGCCATCATGCGCATAAACATGGGACAGCGAAAAAGTGAGCAGCTTAGAACCCTGACGTTTGTTCTGTGCAAGTGTCAGGGTTCTGGGTATATTAACTACTCAATCCTCTCATCGTCATTTAAATCTCCCCTGACTTCATCCGATCCCAGCCACGGCCCTATTTAAATCTCTCCCTCCTCCTCTACCACATTTATAATGCTAATTATTTAAACCTCTCTGTGAGCTCTATCCCTCCCATCCACCAGTCAGTTATTCAAATCTCTGCCCACCCGCTCTCCCTACAACCACAGCTCCAGTTAGAGGGTGCTTGACAGAAGGCTTGATCCAGGCTGTTATTTTGAGAGGGGGGATATTGGTCCTTTTTCCAGACCTCTCTTCTTTCCTGCAGTTTTCCCCGTCCTGTCATTGACATTTCTGTCGGTATAAAATTACACAAACTCTGCTGCATGTATCCTTTTTGAAATAAAGAAGTTTATTTGGCAGGATAATGGAAGAGGGTACTTAACAATGCAAGAACAGCATAATAATTCCAGTGTTTGCCAGATCAAATAAGCTGAATTTGAAGACAGGAAAATATGTGCAATGAACAAAATATTTGTGTGTGTGTGAGTGTTTGGGAAGTTAGATAATCAGTTATATTTATAAAATGTGCATACCAGTAGATCCAATTCTAAGAATAAGAGAATAGACGCGTGGGAATGTGACCTTAGTCCCACTGTAGATGCCTGTGTGGTTCACTGTCCCCTGTGCTAAGTGAGTGTCCGGAGTGAGCGTTTGGGCGGTCAGGAGGGACCAGGTTCCATAAATTCTATGTGGGATATTGGACATTAATCTTTGGCTTTTAGAATGCTCTACGATGGTTTTTAATTAATTTCTTTATATCTGTTACAGCATCTATTTCTCCCGTGCTTCATTTTTACTTTGCATTTTGTTGTAATTGCACCATCTTTAAATCTCATTCATCTCACTGTTGGTCCTGCGAAGAAGCACCTTATACATGGAGCATCAGGAGCAGCTTTTGGTTGAACACCGAAGCCGCTCACGGCACCGAACAGGAGTCCCACTCGGTGTTATTACTTGTAACAGTAACCTAAATGCCAGTTTCTATTAGTAGTAGCGCAACACAAACTGTACACTCCCATAAGCATTTACCACAACTGAGCCCCAAGTGTGAAGACAGACGTTTAAGTATTCAGTCTACACACTTCTGTGCAGAATTCTAGTTCATAAAGTTGTCTTTTACATATTCATAGTCAGAATTAATGAGCAAGTCAACAATAAACATCCACAATATCAAAGTGAACTTCTTTTTGAAGAGGAAATCTAATATAAAATAATGATATTAAATACATTGATTTTCACAAGCAATGAAGTTACACTCAGCTCAATGCCATTCATTTTTGAGTGTGATTCAATATGCGTTCAAATATCCCGTTCTCTTCAACATGCAGCAAAAAAGATAAAGTGGAGCCCATCTGGGGTGTGCTCACCTTGGTATTCCTGTCCAGGGGTGTAGGTGGTGGGGTTGCCTGTGATTTGGAGGGTGAGTAGAACCTCTCCCCCACCTTCTGCCACCCCGACTCCCTCCATCTCCCCGTGGTGGGTGCACAGGAAGAAGAATGGGTTGAAACGGGGGTAGAAACTTGCAGGGGGTGCCCCGAAATCCATACTGCTGCTTCCCAAGACGAGGGCCAGCAGGGCACAGCCTAGGGCGCCTGCCAGAGAGGCCAACGCCATGGCCATCTGCCCTCACCAAGCAGAAGACTGTTTGAGAGGAAGTTCGTGAAGATGTGGGGAGAGTGTGAGTGGAGGCAAGACAGGCAAAGGTAGAGTTCCAGAGGACCGCTTTTGGAGTCCACAAATGACCTGAAAGTCCAAAAGTGCGTGCGTGAGAGTGTGTAGGCTTGTTTGTGTTTATGTATGTGAGTCTGTGGGCTTGGCCGCCTGAAAAACTGTGCAGCTCTGTTCTTCTGCTTCCTCTCCGTCCTCCCTTCACTCTCGGGGAGTTCAGAGCTTTGCTTGTGCTGTCCTGCTCCGGCGTTTAAATATCTCACCCCCTCCCTCTGTTTCTCTCTCTCCTCCCACCCTCCCTCCCTCTCTCTGTCTCCTTTCACTCTCTACGCGTGCAGTGTACGCTCTACGAGACGGCCTCCCTCCTCTCTCTCATCCAGCTCTTCTCTCCTTCCTCTTCTCTGCCAGTCTATCACTTTGCCTTTTTCCTTAATCTCTTCCTCCCCCCACTTTTCTCCCATCTTACCACTCCCAAACATCATTAAACCAGTGTGTTACTCCACATTGCATTCTTGTACACACCTCCCGAGACCGTGGCCGTCTTATCTATATGAAACTGTTTCTTCATCACTAACCAACCCAGTGACATATCCCTTTCACTCTCCTCTCTCTCCTTTGTCTTTTTGCCCATCCACCATCTCCCACTCACGATCACACCTCCTTTTCCCCTCCGTCATCTATTCTCTTCACCACTCCTTCCCCTTGTCATTGTACTGCTCTCCCACTTAGACCCCCTCCCCTCTTTCAATCTCCCTCTTTTTCCAACCCAGTAGCTCTCTTTTTCTTTCCTCTCAAATTTGTTTTTCTTCTTCTACTGTTGCTTTTTTCATAGGTTTTCCATCAGAATCTCCTTTTCCATAGGATTCTCCAACTTTTTTCTCCCTGAGAATAGTGCGCCGCCTCTCTGCTCTAGATTAACCCATGACCATAGCACAGACACAAACATAATGCTGTCCCCCCGACCCACATTCTTCTCCAGCTCACCAAATGACAGATAAGTATTTCTCCAACAGCCTGTGCACTCAGCCTCCATCTTGATCACTCTTTTTCATCATAAATACAAACATGAAACTGCATTACTTACCCTTTTAGCCACTCTCTCTGTGTCTGCTCATCTATCTTTTGCCCCGTCTCTAACTGATACACTGTCACCCTCCAAATATTCTCTCCCTGATTAAATAAATTATCTCCAAGGAGGGAACTTAAAGACATTGATGTTGACATGACTGAGCATCTCCTTTGTCGTTTCTCTTAAACGTCTTGCTGGGTCTATGTGGTTAATAGCCTATTATAGACATAAACACACCCAAGTCAGCAAGCAGCATACACTCTGACTGCTGTTCCACGTTCAAACAGCCTGACTGGCCCACGGCAGGAGCGCACAGCCGGGCCAGAATGGCCAGATGCTTTGTCACTCTAAAACCTGGATTTCTCCAATGCTCTCTCTCATACACACACGTCTATATGCATAATTGTTCATACAAATGGGTAATTCCAAAGCAAAATGTGTACCATTCACTATATATTTTACGACTCCTTGTTTTTCAATGCTTTGGTACACAGATTTAAGTTTAGCTCAAACTGACGAGCTCATCTTTGTACGTAAAGAAGTCAGATATCCCATGATTTATTTTATATATTTATGGGTACATTATGGATTTCTTGTGGCAAGTCTGACCTTATCCACTATCTTTTAAGTTACTAAAAGTCAAGCCATAAAGGTGAGATAAAGCTTCACAGCCTGGAATACTCCAAATACATTCCCTGTTCTATCAGTTCGGATCATAAAAAGCTCTACTTGTCACAGTCTCTCCCAATTAATTTTTGGTGGAGTGCGTTTCATACTTGATGAGCTCATGTGTTTAAAGTTGATGTCACCCTAAATATTCCGTCCTCACAGTCACTCGCAGAGAAAATAGTATGTTTTCTCATTTAGAGTTCTCAGTAATACTAGGACCTCACCACTGCTGCTACTGTGTCCCATCAGACAACACAACCTCAGAAAGCTTGATAAAGCTTGACAATTACCCAACAACAACCACAATGTTGTACTGATTGCTTCAATATGTCAGACGAAGACCATATGAAGCACAGTACTCAAAAGAACTACGAGAGAAACAATGGAGAAGAAAGTACTCTGAGAAACAGTGTACTGCTAAACTTGTAGAAAGAGTTAGTGCCCTACCATGCTAAGTCGACAACTCTCTTAAGCCGGGATAGTGAGGTTAAAATGTTATCTCAATCCTTCTCTGCTGATCCTCTGAACCAGTCCACAGTCATCCTCAGCTCCCCACTGCCTTAATCAAGCCTTTTAATTAATCCAAGCGCATTAACACTCCAGTGAGACTTCATAAAGTACTTTTGGACTTACTGTATGTGCATCTTTGATAACATTCCTCTTGGTACGCTTGGTCATCCTGCAGGTATAGCCTTGAACAAACACTTGAAAATATACTTAAAACATGTGAACAAGAAGTTCTTTTAGGGGTTAGGGGTTAGGGATTGAACCAACACTCATCCCAGATTCAACCTAGAATCTGAAAATATTATTCTAGCACATCAGACTTTTTATTGAGGGTTTGGCAAGTTGTTTCGCAGTAACAAAGCAACATGTACACACTAGGGTGTATAGTTTGGCAAAGTCATGGATTTAGGATGGGCCTGAACCGTACGCCTCACTGAAGTGTCTTCAGTTGGATGACAGTGGCCACAGGTAAACAGTTAAGGGTGTGAAATAGTAATGTAGCAATAAGAAATTAGGATTCGGCTGCTTTCTGGATGTAGTGCTTAAATTGTAAAACACCGGCTGGCTCATCAAACAGTGAGTGAGTTTAAGATTGTTTTCAAACCTGATAGTCCGGGGGACGCGACTCGATTTGGGCCGTGAAATTGCAACATTTTTGTATTTTCATTTGGTTTGGTTCACTTTCACACTGCACGTTATCAAATGAACAAAAACCTACTGAACAACGTCACGCATTTGTAAAGACTGCTCGTAATGAACGAATAAAAACCAAAGAAGAAGAAACGGAAGAAAACATACATACAGACATAACAGGGAACCAAAGTCAGTCCCCTTTCGTCGGCTTATGCCCTATTGGCCCTGGACTAGTATTACCTGGGGAGCTGAAGTAATTTGTAATATTCACAGAAGATGTCAGTGATATTAATTCAGTGCGAATAAGCCATGCCTGAAATTTGTCAAGTAAAAAAATAGCAAATAACCTACCATATTTTCTTAAACACAGGTAAGGTGATAATTTTAGTCCCGTGGAAGTGGGCATCTCAGTAATTTGGGGTTGAATTTATATTTATTGTTCTTCTGCTGCGCGTCAGACCTGAGGGAAAGGAGGGCCTCATGGTGTAAGCTGCGCTGTGGGGGGTTCCAGCGGGTCCCGCAGTATCCAGGGATGGATCGCCGCAAGTGATCTCCACCTGCTTGCATGTCTGTCAAACCTCCAGAGCCCCTTCCTGCCAAAACGTCTGTCCCAGACGCATATCTAAGCACTGACACCTGACCTGGTTGCACCTGCGGATATAAAGTCAAGCGGAGCCTTAACTTTATATCCATGGGGATAATGTTGGTAAATTCAAGTTAAATACAGACTTCATTTATCCCGTGCAAACACAGACATGGGCTTAAGGTCCTCAGGTAAACTAGTCCCAGGCAAACAGGGCATATGGCGTGTTGTCTCGGTTACACAGACGCTAAGCGAAGTACTGGCATGGATTTGAACGGATTTAATCACACGCATTGCACTTCCTACCTTTGATTTATAACTGTCGCCACTTTGCTTTCACACCCCAAAAACGAACCGCACCAGGGTTGACTTGGAAGCGAGCTGAGACTCCCCGTTTGGTCCGCACCTGAGTTCAAATGAGCTTTGACACCAGGCTCTTTGAGGAAAAGAACCAGAGTTTGGTTAAAGTGGACCAAATAGTTGCAGTTTGAAAGCGTCCCAAATATTGTAGACATGCTACACTGTAGTAGCATGAGATGCTAATACGGTGTGTCATCCCAATGTTGTGTTGTGAATGAGTCTACAAGAAAGAAGTGCCCAAACACAGGAAAGATGGTCAGCCTACATCACACCAGGGTTCCTTGAAGAATTCAATGGTAAAATGTTGTTGATTAAATATGACTACTCTTGAGGAACAGCAGCTTCTGCTTGTCTTGGGGCTTCAGGTCTTATGCCAACACACCGGCCACAGAGAAATGTGAGACATCCAGAGGGAAGTCATTAAATACATTTGTAAATGGTGTTGTTTTTTGTTTTTTTAATATTTACCGTACATTTTTTCTTCATTTTCCACATTTGCTTTGTCTTCATTGAATTATCGATACACTATCACCAACGACATCCAGCAGTCCAGTTCCAATTCATCTGTCTATTCCGTATCTGTAAACCCTGTTAACATGCATAAATATGTGTGAAACTGAATAAATGCAGATTATTACATTAGGGTTTTTGTAGTATTCCACTCTGGAACGCTATTCTGAAGGGTTTTGTTATCAGATCCCCAAAATGTTGCAGAAATTGTTTTCAAGTGAACAACCCCCAAGCAAGAATGGACACCAGTAGAAGCGCACCTGATGCACATGTGGCAGCGATGGAGGAAGAAGTAGAATGTGCCAGGAGAGCCATCTGTTTTAAGTTTAGCAGTCTTTATCAACTGCAAAACACATCCTAGCACCGGATGCCCTCTGTTTTCTCCATGTAGGTCCTGTCCTATATCACTGCTACACTTACCTCCATTCTGCAGGACCTTTCCCAAAGTGTACACACAGAAGCAATAGTACACACTTAAACACACACATAGTGTGCGACTCGGGGCTAACATTTTCCATAATGAAAACTGGGTCGGGTCGGGGAGGAATGGGCGAGGGGAGTGGGGCATAATTATTTTTTATCATTATTAATTTCCACCTCAAGGTTGCACCAGGGCTTTTTTTTTCCGTTTCAATCTTCCAGATCTCCTGCACACACACACCAACACACACACACACACACACACACCCACACACACACACACAGAGTAGCCATCACTACCACTGTCTTTGAAAGGGCTGCATGCCAAACAAGGCAGAAGATATGGAGGGAGCACAAAAGAGGAAAGAGCTCAAAGGGATGGAGAGAGTGTGATGGCAAGAAAGAGAAGTGAAAGCAGAGGCAGGGGCGGCAGGATTGGCTGCATGTGTCGCCTCATCACTCACTAAACCCTTAATTTACACTAACAGGTTGTTTATTTGATATGGCAAATGATAATGAAAGCCTACATGCTGTAGGATGGGAGAAGGGAGAGAAAGAGAAAGTGAGGCCCTGCGGGAGCACTTCAGCTATGAGGGCTTGCACACTCCAATTAGTTCAATGAAAAGCTTGAACACCCCCCTCCCTGAATGAAGTAAAAGGATGGGTGCATTGGCTAATGTGTAAATAAAGCCAGCCAGGATCCCCCAAAAAACACAATGCCCTCACAAAGGGAGGCTACAGTGTCAAATTTTGTGACTCTAGCCGAAGCAGCAAGCAAGGAACAATCTCTGATTGCAGTCAAAAGTGTGTTCTCATTTAAAACAGACAAAGACACTTGAGCATCTTCAGGCTGAAATAACAGATCTGCTTCAGTTAGTGCTTTGGACACTGAATTTTTTCTTTCTACAGTGCAATTTAAAGCAATACTGGGCAGACACTATGAACAAAAAAGTTATTCCAGACATTGTAATAACAAAAATAAGGGTTGCCTGCTCAAAACAGGACCCAAAAAGTAAGATATAGTTATTATAAGTAAGTTTGCTGACACACGTTTCCACATTTGGGGTTTTCCATTGTAACTTAATCCTAGTTTAAGTTTGTACAAATTGGAGAGCTGTTTTTCCATGTGCACTGCTGGCTCAGAACTATCTAATACCATTTTTTTGAGAACATGAGCACTCTATTATGACTCCTGAATTAAAAAAAAAAAAAATGGGACATTTAAAATACTACATAGGACCAGTTATTCCAGATACCGTCTGTAATGTAATGACATTGTCCAAGCATCTTCAGATACACAGAAGATATTCCACACAAACACAAGTTTTCCTCAGTAATTTAGAAAAAGTTTGTCTGCTCGAGAGTTGAAATAGATCCTCTGCCATCAAGCCTTTGGTTATTGATCTCTGTCCACCAGTCAAGTTAGAATTTATATTCATGTCTTACTCTTTCTTTCAACTGTTCTGTTTAGGGCTAGCCAAAGAAGACTATGTCTATAGTAAAGACTTATTAAATAAATTATGAAAATGGTTAATCAATTCTTGCAAAATGGAGGTCTTCACTCTGATTGCATGGATAAAAAATATTTCTATGATCTCCACAGAAGTAACTGACCATTAGAATGTAAAATTATATTAGTTCTAAACTTTATTCTTTCAGATGTGTGTGTGTGTGTGTGTGTGTGTGTGCGTGTGTGTGCGCGTGTGTGTGTGTGTGTGTGTGTGTGTGTGTGTGTGTGTGTGTGTGTGTGTGTGTGTGTGCGCATGCGTGTGCGTGTGTGTGTGTGTGTGTGTGTGTGTGTGTGTGTGTGTTTGAGTGATCAACAACATTTTCAGTAACCATATAAAAGGTTGTTGTTGACTCACTTTACTCCAGAATAATCTTTTTCTTTCAGCTGTTCCATTTCAGGGTCGCCAAAGGGGATCATCTATTTCCATCCAAGGATCAAACCACTTTGATGATAAGTGAGGAATTTTTGGACCAAAGCTCCAATGTATATGCCATAGGTTTTGCCCTTCCTGAAGTAGTGCCACCCATTTATCCGGATGCGGTATCTTGGTTTTACAGTGACTTGCGACCCCTATGTGGATGGGTAAATGTATTGCAGAATAATGAACACTGGTATGATATTCTGAAGTTTTGGGGAATATAATTACTATAGTGATGAATTACAGAAAATGTGGGTGAACTGGTGACTCTAAATTGCCTGTAGGTGTGATTGGTTGTTTATCTCCTGGTCCTAGATGTACCTTGCATCTCGCCCAATATCAGCTGGGACAGACTCATTCCCCCTCCAACCCTGCATAGATGTAGCTAGATTATCATTGTGTACTAATTGAGAATTATTTGTCTAATTATACGTAATACTCATATTTTAAAAGTAATCACAGAAACATGACCTTCAATAGGTAGCATGACTTTTTAGTTACAACTTCTTGCCACTTGAAACACGGTGCAGACAGGAGGACCACTTGGAGTTCCTCCTGGTTTTTTCTGGAAAGAGGGCCTCTCCTGAGACTCTTAATTCCCGGATTAGGCTGTGAGCCCCTGGAAGTGCAGCTTCATTTATTAACACCGTAATAAATGAAGCTGCAAGTTAAGTAAATTAAATGAAGTAAAATTTCATCCCTTGAAAGACAGTAGGATCAAAATTCCTTCTTTCACATAGACAACCAGACCCAAATATTTTGTTTAGACAATGAAACATAAACAGACTGAGTGCTAAGTTGATGGTATATAAATTGTCTTCTATAAACTATGGACTTCCTTTAGGTTACATTAAACGGATGACCATTTTTGAAAAGCTGCAGACCATATCTATCACCATCATTGTTGTTGTGAAGAATGACATCATGTTTTTTTGTATCCTTTGTAGGACATAAGTTGCAAGTTGACGAAATCCAGTAAGTTTTACCAAAAAACTTACTTAACAGCATGATTCCTTTACTGTAGTGGGCTAAGAGTCATGAGCTGACACACATCGCATAAGAAATAAAAAGAAGATCAATATGTAATCTGAAATGGGACACAGCTACAGCTCTGACTTATCAGCGAGCCTGAACCATAAAAAATTTGAAATAAAACTCTTATTTTGTGTTAATTTCTTGAAACTGGAGTATTTATTCTAACTACTGATACATTTTTTTTTAAAAAAGGTCAAATACTACTTTACATGTTTGACATTCATATTTGATAGGTTTAGTTTTATTGTTTGACAATTACTTTTTTGCCATCACATATAAAAACCTTTAGACTTTCTTTTAGAGAAAGTCGCTGCAAAAAAGACAGCTTCTAGCAAGTGAGCCATGGTAGCCAGGTAGGTGATTCCCTTCACAGATTGTAGTGATAACAGCACGGTGACACGATTTGCAATGAACCGGCTTGCAGTGACTAATGAAATGTTTGATGGATTGATGTAATGAATAATAAATTTAAAATAAACCATCTTATTTTGAAGGTCTTCTTCTGAATACCTTCTGCCCCTTGGTGGCATAGCTGTGCATTTAATGCACCTGCCTGTTTGCACTAGGGTTTTAAAGAATTAGCAAAGATCTGTTATAGGTCTCAAATAATTATTTAATACATTTGGCCTGACTGGGCTAAAGATTGCCTGTATCCTCAGACCTTTGTTACATACATTAAACCTATTCCCCAAACAATTTTTTTAATTCAACTCCCAGTTCATTGTCAACAGAAAAACATCCCCTCTAACCCCATATGACCCCCACCCCCTCCAGCAGTTATGGTAACGGAACTGGGAAAACTCAAGCTGAGGATTATGAAACATGCGAGATGACAGACACATGGCCGCATTGTGACAGAGACAGACGCAGCAAGTGCTGAGAGACTCGACACTACACACATCCATTTCCCCATCCTTACATCCAGAATGCAGGCAATCTGAAAAGACAGGAGGCAGAAGGGACACAGCACAGGCAAGAAATACAGGGATTTTAGTGTCTGGGTTGCGTTCAAGAGCAGGGCGAGACGAGGGGAAAACAATGCTCAACAACGATGATATCATATTTTTTTGTTTGCATGCATTTGCAAAAATCCACATTTCAGTCATGATTTATTAATTTTCCAAGAACAATTTCCAGGACTAAATTTCTGTATGAAACAGATCAATGAACTAACCTCTTGACATGACCTTTTCTGCTCTCTAGCTCCAAATGTCTTCTTTCCCCTCGCTCTTTATGCATTGAAGAGAACATAAGCTATGAGCGAGGTTGAAAATCAATGACGAATGTTCTCACATTTGCAATTCCACACGCAAACTCGCAAAAAAAAAGATTGCATTCACAGAAAACTCTTATAGCCTAATAGATATGACATTGATTTTAGTGTCGTTGGTGGAGGTGATGTCCATAAACTAGTATGAGAAAAAAGAATAAGACAAACAGATCTGGTTATCATCCACAGTGCCCTGAATAATGGAATAAACAGTTTTTTATGCCCTGTGCTCAGCAACAGCCGAGGAGAGGTTGCTTTTCTTGCGTCTGGAACACACATAATAAAGCAGATCTATCCCAAATGATACCATTACTCCCCAGATACCAACTCAGGCTCTGGTTCCATCCAAGATAGGCGCAACATAAACACACCTGCAAAAGAAATTGGTATATGAACACCAACTACACAACTACACATAACTTGAACTCACATCATGCAACACATAACACATTGAGACACAGGCAGCAGTGGTAGAGGTATAAACGTGCATGCACACGTGCACATATTTACACTTCCAGATACACATTTAAAACACGGGGGGGAGGAATAGAAAGGGGGCACTGAGGCCACAGAACATACAACAAAAAGCGAGGAGACAGCCTTGAGCTATGAGCTCAGATAAATAAATAAATAAATGAAAATCTCATTTTAAACCAGTAGCTTCACGCCCCCTCTTGGAGCCCACTCCTCCTCCCTGTTCTCCTCCCCACATCCCTGATCAAGATTTCATTCTTGAGAAGCACAAAGACAGGCTTCCCAGCATCCATCTTTTCAACTCCATCTTTTCTACCTATCATGGGCCTCTAGGGATGTAGACCAGGAGTTCTGCACTGACTATGCCTTCTGTTTTCAGCTTTTTCCTTATTCTCCAAGGAATCCTGGTAGTGCTGTACCACAGCAATCAACCTGCAGAGTGAGAAGGGTCCAACTTCTAATGATTCTACAGCAATAAATGCAATTGGCTCCACTTCATATTCCATGTTTCATTATGTAGGACTTTGAGGAGGGTAGGATGAAACCAATTAGGGTAGTCATAGATATTCCAAACAAAAAGACGCTACCAGCACACTACCTTATTATTGACTGCTGCTGATCCATAGGCTCAAAGCCGAACGAACAACCTCATTTTAATTGTAATCAGATCCATATTGTGCTGCGAAGAAAGCATCAATAAGGCTATGAGCATGTGGCTTCAGTAGATGTCAATGCTGGTGAGACTAAATGGATCACAGCTGTTTTGGCATGTAAACCCCACACAGATGGATGAACATCCTGCTGTGACTGAACAGATTCGGTCAAATAAGACACAATATCTTATAAATAAAGCACACGCACAAATTCTCAAAAATCGCCAGCAGCAGAAGTGGTTCAGATGTAGGGGGAGCTTAGTTGGAACAAAGTGAGACAGATGATAATCCAGATGATAATTGGGTGTTCATTGTTGTGTCTCCGAATAGAGGGAGGGAGGCCTTTGACTTAAATGATATGGGTCAGTGGACCCCAAGCTGGTGGTCCCACATGGTGGATATCAACAAGTCAAATAAATGCACAGACAGGGTGTTGATGTTATGGGAGTCAATAAATGATGGAGCATTGCATAATGATGGGAAACCCACTAAAATGCAAATACGAAACACACACAGTATTATTCATTGACAGGTTTTCGGGGCATTCTATTATTCAAGGGGAAAGTTAACATTACAAAGGTATAAAGATGAGTTTTTCTTCCTCACTGTATTCAGTCATCCATAAAAAGGACGCTGTGTACTTCCACGTTAAGTTGTAAACCAAGGACAGCAGATGTTCCACAACACTGCATCAACTGCGAAGAGGTCAGAGCCTTGTGAACACATGCTTCACTGTAATCAATGGCACCGTGCAGAGACTCATCACTGTAAAGGTGTACCCACACCTTTACACAAAATGAAATGGCCCCTTGAATCTTTCACTGTAGGTCCTCCAGCGCAGTGCTCTCCATGCTCACTGATCCAATTACAGGTCAGAGGTCACAGACAGTCCTTTCCTACCACAATATAACATAGGACCTCCCCCACCCAGTTCTCCCCATCCTCCCAGCATTTCCCTCATTCATTTATCCTCCTCTCTTCACACCCTTCTGCTCAGCTGTCATCTCTCACTCCATCTCCTCTAAATAGCTATTGACTTTGCTCACACAGCTTTCGTTCTTTGTCCGTCAGTATCGCAAATGTGTCAGCCAATCATAGGGTTATCATATTTGTATATTCACCTTCCTGCTTTGACCAGTCCTACAGCTGAACACAAAATTAATAAACATATTTTTTCCCCTTACTAATTTACCTTTTTGCATTCCATTCTATCCCGAATATTATTGCTGCAGATTCTCAACGGATTTTCTCTGTGGTTGCCTTTTATATTGTTTAATATTGTCCTCTCTCCAAGCTTTCTCTCCTATGCTCATTCAGTCTCCCCTACTTCCTTTTGTATGCTTTCCTTTCACACTCTCCTTCACATGTTCTTGCCCAGAGGCAAGCGCTCCCTTTCAACTCATCAGACCAGGAGTGTAGAAAAATCCATTTCTCTCCTTCTGTGTCATTCCACTGTTTGTTCCAGGTAACTAGTCGTTACAGTCGAGCCTCTGTTATGCAGTCACTATGTTATTGTGTCACTGTGTCAGCATATGGCTGCTTTTATGATGCACTGCGTGGAAATATTACTGATATTCACTCAAGTAGAGAATATTTGGGGTTTTTTATCGTGGAATAGAGTAAATTATTTAGTATATCTAGGCTTACACAACATCTGGTCTTGTTAATAAATCAAATTGTCTCCATCAAGCTAAATTAACCAACTCCCCTTTATCATGTGGGTCCCCTTTGTGTATCACAGTTCTATGATGCAAAAGGGCTTTCTTTGGGATCAGATAGCAGTCCTGGGGCAGCACCAAGATTTCCAATTTAGGTCGGCCCACATAATTTTTGGGGAGCCTTTTAATGCAATAAGTTAGGGTCAACTGTTGCCTTCCTTCGCTGGTTCCCTACAGAAATGACTGATATCAGATGGCAATCAGAACATCTGACTCATTGTAAATCATTTAATGCCTATTCTAAGGCGTTCAAATAGTCAATCTTGATATATCCCGTTATTTATGTGTGATAATGATTTTTACCATCATCTCCGGTAAAACCACCTGCAGCCTCACACTCCCTGACACCAGTACTAACTGGATTAGCAAAGACCTCAGGCTCATAGTGGTGTGTCAAGTTTGTCAAATGTCTCCGGTTTACTCATATCAACCAAAGTTGACGTGCATAGGTCAAGATTTCACACATGATAGTAGCTTCATGAATCTTCTTCTTTAGGCTTTTAGCTTTAGGGTTCACCACAGCAGAACATCTGTTTCCATCTTGACCTGTCCTCTGTTTTGTCCTCTGTTACACAAACCAACAGCATGTCCTCTCTCACCACATCCAACCTCTTCCTCCATCTCCAGCATCCTTCTAACAATTTATCCAAAATCCCTCCTCTGCGCTTGTCCAAATCATCTAAATCTGGCCTCTCTCTCTTTGACTCCAAGATGTCCACCCTGGGCTGTTCCTATGATGTGCTTGTTTCTAACCATTGGCTTCAACTCTGCCACCTCCAGTTCTGCCTCTCATTTTTTGGTCAGTGCCACTGCCTGCACTTGCCTCCCCACCTCTTTGCCAAACCCCCTGTTGCAATGAAAAGTTGACCCTAAATACCTCTTCTTCAACTCTACACCTTGCATTCTCACCGTTCCTTCCGGCTCCCTTTAATTCACATTAATGTATTCTTTATTCTACCTCCACCAAGAGGTGGAGGTATGTGCTCCGCCAAGTTTACCTGTCACCTTACAGATGAAAGGTAATTTTAAATTCCTACTCTCATCCCCACACTCCTGCCTTTACGCATCTCTCCCTGTCTGTGAATACATCTCCGCCCTCAATCTTCTCTTCTTTGATCAACAGTAGCATAGTTTCCACCGCTATCCTGCTGGGTAACAATGCCAGAGGCAGTCGTTATTAACCTCAGCCCGACCGATCCCGTTTGGAAATCACTTATATGTTCCATGTATTGATTTGGCATAGGTTTAACGTTGCATGTCCTTCCTGACATAAACTTCCAAATTTATCCAGTTTTTTTTTTTATGATTAGGTGTTGTGAATGTTAATTCAAACGATTAAAAATAAAAGTAAAGAAAATATATTTGGGTTGGTGGGTCATTTGGGTGGGCCAGTCTTCAACAGTTTCTGTTCCCACGCCATTAATGAACCCTAGGTACGCATGATCCTTTAGGTAGTTCAACAGTTCAACAGTTGTCCTTCCTTAAACCACTTTGGTCTATACTAATCACTGACTGACAAGGAAAACCCAACAAGACCCGTAGTTCTGGAGATGCTCTGAACCAGTTGCCTAGTCCTTCTTTAAGTTGCTCATATCGTTATGCTTTTCAAACACATAAACTTTGATGACACAAAGACTCATTCGCTGCCTTAAATATCCCACACAGGTACCATTGTAATTAGATGAATCTATCACTCAACCAGCAGGCAACCTATGATAGCCTCACTCCTTTCTGTCATTGTATAGGTGCTACTTGTCCTGCAAGAGTGACGCCAGCTTCACCGTGTCTGCTCCATAAAATTCAGTACAAGTAAGTCTCTATCTGTCTATGTTGATAGACAGTAAGAAGTGAAAGAGAAAATAATGAGAGGAAAAAAGGGAGAAAGTGATGACAGCAGACAATTTAGTAGTCCGAGTTGGCCTCTCCTGGCATCAGTCTGCCATCACGTTTGCAGTCGTAAACACGTCATCTCTCAGGACAACAGCAAAGGTAATTATGACTAATGAAGTGCTTGCTTTTATGGCCAAACATGGGGATAACTGCATTTTGTGCTCATAATGGCATATAGGGAGAGACACGCTCTGCTCCACTGCATAAACATTACCCAGATGCAAAATCAAGGTCACCTCAGCAGATTAGCACAGCCTGTAAATGAGTTCAATTAAACAAGTTGCTAATGACTGCCAGCTAATGACCAAGCCCTAAACTGGCAGATCAGTGAAAGTCCTTACAGAATAATGCCTCTATGTAACCTACACTCTGACAATCAGACCATCTATGGTAAATCTATGGATTGTTGTTTTCCTGAAAAATAAATAAATATCTATTACTCTGAGATTTCAATCCATAAAAATAATTCAAATGAATCATTTGCTTGACATGCTTTGCGATGCTAATCCCTGGGAATTAACAAGAATAGATTTTGTAAAACAAAATAATATTCCTCTAAAATGTAATAAATCACTTAAATGGAGATACACGCAATGGGGTAATTCCACTACACATAATAAAAAGCAGAGGACACACTTTGATCAGCTAAAATCTAGCTACAATAATTAAACATGAGTAATGAGCTCCCTCCATAATTAACCTGCTCCCTGTGCTGCGTACTTCTCGGTTAGGAAAAAGAAAAATCAAGAGAGCACGAGGAACGAGACAAGTGTTGGATATAAACAGTTCACACAACAGTGAGTGAGATCAAACCCATTTGCTTTGACTGGGGTGGAAATGTTCCATGCAATTAAATGGCAATTCCAATCATGAATTTGGATACAGGATCTCATCATCAGCAGAGTCTGATGGATTATGGTCATGAGCCTGTCACAGGATCAGACTCGGCTCATTCACCCCCACCACCACTCTCATCACCATCATTTACGCCAAGCTATTTAACAAGCCATTATGCTTTCTCATTACATTTGACATCACAGTTGGATGTTTGACCTGGAGATGCACATGGGCAGTGAGGTCAGGGGGAGCCCAGCAACAGTTTCAGAACCACCATCGTTTTCTGCTTCAAAAGCAAAACAAACAGATTACACAAGCTGTCAAATGGAAAGGCATTTTGTTTTAGGCGAGATAAGAAAGTGAAATAATATGTTGGCATAGTAACCAGCAAAGCCCTGCATAACCTCACATACAGAATATGTTCATTCATATAATGAGAAGCTTAAGGTTAATCCAGGAGCTAAAGAAGGTGAGGGGAAATTGTGGCAAACAGGCCAAATCTGCTCCTCTGCTGGAATGTATTTGGCCCTTAAAAATTAAATGTCTTATTTCCACTTGATGGGCTACATTAAAACTTTTAGTCATGTTTAAAAATCTACTTTCGATATTACAAAATAAATAATGGTTAGATTCAAATATCATTAATAAGCTTAAGTCTCAGTTGTTTTAAAAGGACGATAGGTCTAAGCAGGGCGACCACACAGAAAATCCAATGTGATGTTTGGCAACTTCCTAGTTAATGCATTTTGGTAGTAAATTAGTTTCACTTTTCTGACTGTGGTGGGGCCAAGTTTCACAAATAAAGCTCCTCAGCCAGCTAAAAAGTATCCCCATGGCTCGAGGAGGAGGCCCTCTATGAAGACTTTTGGGGAACAGCCAAGACTTTATTTGCTGCTGGAGGTCTAAGTCTCTAAGCAGCTACCGCCCTTCCTCAACAGACAAATGGGTTGTTTTTTTTGTGGGGATATGAATCGAGAGCACTGTTCCAACTTGTTGTTAAATACATTCATCAACCATAGAATTTAAACCACATTCCCAATACTGTGTGTGTCCAATTTGTTTTCCACCGAAGGAGCTCTGTGATACCCTATGTGTTCTGACCCCTTTTTATTAGAACTGGCATAAACTTTTTTTCGATGAGATAACACAGGTTAGTCTTTTTGCAGTGGTTAGCACCTATCAACCTAATGAACCGACAGGGTCCTTGGCTCCCAAGTCTCATGGATGAAAGCGGTGCAGACAAGCATCTGTGCGCTTGTCCACTGTGTTTCCCTCCTAGGGTGCTTATTAAAGTCAAGGCAGGGTTGCTTTGCAGTGGTTCATCAGTAAGGGTCTGAGAATGAGCGGTAAAACTAAACACCAGTGGGAGATTGCGCTACTCCAGTGTCACTCTGACAACCCACATTGATGCCGACATACTTTCTCTGCCAAGTTCTGAGGCTGGACCCTGACAATGACAAAAATGTTTCCTGACTGGTCTGTTGGGGTTCGAGTCTCATACCATGCATGAACAAGCTGCATAAATCATAAAAATGTGACTGGCAGTAAAGAGCTAGAAACTCTGAAGAAACAACAGAGTGGATTCTGAGCTCCTTTCATATTAGCAGACTGCCCACCGCATGGCTGGGGGAAGCTGAGCTCTTCGAAGCGCAGGCTGTTGTGAGAGAAACACTGAATTATGCATCTGAGAAGGGTGGGGAGATTGTCTGCTAGAACCCCCTCCTCCTTTTCCTCTCTCCTATTCACTGATAGACAGATGAGGGCATCTAGATGAAGTTTCACAGGAGGTCAGTGCTTCAGACTCAGGATTGATGGACACTCGTAGGTGCGTTGTTCTTTCTCCTGTTTTCTGCACAATTTCACAGAATTGGAGGAAATGCCACTCTCCACGCTTTAATCCAACAGGGCTGTGTGGAAGGGGAATGTCCTGTCACCTTAAGCAAGATGTATTGTAACTGACACACTGATGACACATTTAGGCTTAGGGAATCATCCAATGGTGGTTATAAGGCCTGCTGTATCGATTCTTGTGGACCTGGACCATCTTTCGTTGCACATACAATGAGCAACAGGGTCAGAAGGTCATCTTTGTAACTGCCCTCCCTCTCTTTAGAAAAATAAAAAAAATAAATCAATACCTCATTAGAACTTCATCTCCTCAGAGGAGGAGTGAAACAGTGTTAAAATGAAGATAGAGGAGATTCACCTTTGTCAGATATGATTATAGGCGTTTTCTACTTTCATCCTGTTGGTATGGAGGAATTTCAGTGATTCAGTCCCTGTTTCATTATGCTAGGCCTGTTCCTCCTCCTCATTTGAACCTCTTGCTCCTTGTCTCTTGACAGTGCATTGCCACGCTGTTGCTTCTATTTCTGTCCAATGCCGCTGGCTATTCATTCTGCATATTGTGGATGTACAGATGAAACCCACATATCAAACACCTGCATTGGGGGCTTTTCATAGTATTTGACTCTGTTGTTTCATGGCAATCTAGGGAGAAGAAATTATTTCTAAAGCCTGGTCAATAATTGAGAGGATAAAGTAACCCCCTGGTGTAACTCGAATGCATCAGGGATTACTTCCCTCTTGTAATTGATCGTTGTTTGTCAAACCAGACGCCTTTGTAAACCATGGTTAGAACCAGGCTCCTGACGTCCTTTAACATTGCTGCTGTTTATGAGAAGAGTACCTTCTGACTAAATGAGGTTCACGATGAAACAGAGTTACAAGGGCAGTTCACTTAATGGATCCTCCTGACTGTCATAACCAGCCAAGGCCTCTGGCAGAAACATTCTCCTGTTGTGAGGTTGACTCCTGAAACTAGAGCAGAGGGTCCCTCTCCTCGTCTCGGTCCATAAGACCAGGACATCGCTCCCCCTGAAATAGTGGCAATCAGCCAAGACTGCCTACTAGAGCCTATTAACACACAATAAAAAAATAAATAAAAAAATCAACATCAGGAGCCAAACAAAAAGTGATAAATAGCCTCCAATGCATCTAATGCACAGATTTATCTGCTTAAAGTTGCAAAACTTTGGATCTCAGAAGCAATCAAATCAGGGATGTGCGGGGAGGTTCATAGCGGGTGAGGCACTGACCCTTGAGTCAGATTTGCAAATTTATGAACCCAATGGAGTATCTTAAGATTTTTTTAATTGCCAGCTTGCACACTGACTACTGTTTTTTTTTCATATCTCATATCAGAATGCTCTACACACACATAGATAAGGTACATTTGGCCAAAGAAGAACATTAAATTTGTATCGTCTCCGAGAAGGAGCGTATTTGCTCGGCACTTTCATGTGTTTTTTAATTTGCCATTGCAGTTCTGCAATTTAAACAATGCAAGACAAAATCATAGGTTCACCCCAATTTTTAAAAAAAGCTTATGATTAGTCCTCTTACATTTTTTGTTTTCTAAATATTTTCAATTATATACGGAAAAAAAAAAAGATTATAGGTTCATTTTTAAATATTTAATGAATTTTTCCTGAGGTGGCTTAGAAATAGACTGTTCAATTTTTGCAGTCAAAAAACAAAATAAAGAAACGGAGTACTGTAGTGATCTTGACGCTCTGATATTGTCTATGTGTAGAAGAAGAGCAAGAACAGAACAAACAAGAATACCTGCGCTCAGCACGCCCCCTTCAGTGAGGCAGAGGTAATGTCTGCTTCCCCTCACGTTTTTTCATTACGGTTTGGTGTTGGACTAAATGTGTTATACACACACGTGAAATACATGACCTATTCTATGGAAAGTAAGGACGTATAATAAAAGTGTCTCTAAACATTACATTGGTGACAAAAAGTGAGACGGTTATGCAAGTTACTGTAAATTACTTCGACTTGTTCAAAGGAGTATTTATGGGCTACTAGGAGATTCAGCCCATCTGCAGACACAAACCTCTAAATGAGTACATGAATATAGATGACATGCTCCAGGCTTAAGGTAGGAATATATGACCGCCTCAGGCTATAGGTCCGTGTCTGTTTCTTACCCCACCCTGAGCTCTGAGATATGTATGTATATATGTGTATATCTATATATGTATATCTATATCTGTATATACGTGTATATATATATCTATGTATATATATATAAATGTATACATATATATTTATATGTATATGTATGTAAGTATATGTATATATATGTATATATATATATGTACATATATATATATATACATATATATATGTGTGTATTGCATCCTCTCGCAGCTGACTTAAGCACCAAAGAGGTGTAAAAGAACAGAATATAAACAGGGACAAGGCGTACAAACATTCATATTCTCTAATTAGCCTTTTTTTTACACACCCAATCCCCACCTGCTTAAGTCTGTCTCCTATCACATGCTGGTCGTCTGAGCCCTGAAGAATCCCTTGAGATGCCTTAGATATGTAGTTCAGACCTCATGTGTGGCAGTGAATCTCTCATGACAAAGGTCTTTTCCCTTTCACAATACTGACCTTGACCTTACTGCTGTTTGAAGAGAGAACCGGTGGTGGCGGTTTAGATGTCCTCATCCTTCTGGTAAAAATCTGTATCAACTAATTTAGACATTTAATTTGCTTTTTTCCAAGATATATGTGCCTATATTTTTAAGATGCTTGTAGTTGATGATGCACTCAAAGTGCTCTTCATCTTTTGTCAGTCTGTCATATTTCACTCAAATATTTCCCTCTCCTGTTATCCACTCATAACCTTCTCCACTTGTCCATATAGGAGACCATGGGATTTTTCTCTCATTGTCTTGCATCAGATCGTGACTGAGAGTGCTGCGTCCTGCTAGAAGTTTACCAGTTTGTATCACTGCAAATTGACTGATGCTACATTTTTCATGTTGAGTATTAAAAATTCAAAAGATACGTTCACTCCCTTCATTCTGAGATTCAAGGAATAAAAAAACAAGTCTTAATAATGGATGAGACAAATGTTTGCTAAGAAAAGAGAACCGATGGTGTGATTGAGCTGAGGCAAAGAAAAAGGGAGCGAGGAGGGGACTGATGGAATGGAATGGATGGATGGATGGATGGATGGATGGATGGATGGATGGATGGATGGATGGATGGATGGATGGACATGGCAAGAATGGTGGGAAATATTCCATGGAAAAAGGAGATGCTGATCAGGTGATCCGGTGTAGAGAAACATTTATTATCCAGGAATAGCTGTTATCCATGAGCGTACACAGCTGGCTGCAACTGATGCACTTCTTTCATACTGTCACCCATCGCAAACGCTCACAACGCAATAAAGCTCAAAACACACACATATACAAAGAGAAACACAGATCTTTCATGGACTCATGGAAACAAATATATTTGTCACTACATTTCAAAATTCATTAGTCAAGCGCCTCTTTGTCCTGGAGAAATTTTAAATTAGGTAGAAATTCACATTTTTTTAACATTCCTAAATGCTCATTGGAGTTATTGCGATGACCTTCGACAGTGGTATATAGATGATGGAGACACACCAAGAAAGGATTTACCGATGATTAAAGGCATTACACGGGATCACATTTCTGGCCAAGCTCAGATTATCAGGGGCAATAAGATCTTACATTAACAGAATAAAGTATTAGGGTCCTAACATTTAAAAAGAAAGCATCTGCAGTATTTCAAACGTCATCTTCAATTTCCTTAACTGTCAAGAAGGATAAGCAGATTTCAGCTTTTTGACCAGACAGTTGGCTCACAATAAGTATTCAAAGCACATCCCTAGACAATGTTATGGTTTGCTTCAACACCAAAATAATAATCCACAGTTGTCTGAGCATGAATAGACAAAACAAATTGCTGGAAAACGAGCAAAGAAACACAAATAAGATATTTGACTCATAGATGTAACTGTCATAGGACAAAGGCACACCAAATATACAAAGACAGTTTTGGACACATAAAATATATACAAACTGAGACAAGAGTTATTTTATAACGGACTGCTTGTCCTCAGCAACCTAACTGCTGTTGTTGTGACAAGGCCTCTCTCAGAACGCCATCTAGTGGCAGGCTATAAAACATGCACACATTAATAATTTCTAAAGAAATCTTTTGAGTTGCCTGTAACAAAATATCAAACAAAGGTAATGGCAATTTATATGGGTAAAAGAAATGGGAAATTCATATTCTGGAAACAACATTCCTCATTGTCAGAAATTGTGACATCTATTTGTTGGTCTCAGACTCCTTGTCGTAGAAACAATTAAAGGAGCAGTGTGTGGGTATATTCTTAAGCTTCTCCTGTCCTCTATCCGACACAATAAACTGTTTTTATAATGATCAACTGGGTCCATTATATAATCTATTATCATTGTTCCTCCTCCTGTTTTCCTGTAATCTCGTGTCTCATACTGAAACACACCAGACAATAATCAAACGCAACCTGAGTAAACATGTAATGGAAGTTTTAAATGATTAATCTAATAAGACAAACAGGTTATCCAATATATAAATCACCAGTATTTATACAGTATTTGCCACGTACTTTAATTGTGAATTGTCCCACAATAAGTGCAACTAAAGTCTTATTATGACTTGAAATCAGTTTCTGACATCACCTGGAGGCATTCTGACCCACTCTTCTTTTCAGAACTCAAGGGTTTATGAGCATTTCCTGCTCATTTAAGGTCCTGCCACAGGATCTTAATGGGGATAGGTTTATACAGTTAGTGTCATCGCATCACAACTCCAGTGCATTTATAGGATATTCTTCGAGGTCTTACAATGTTTCGAGGTCTGTGCACACAACAGAGTCTTTTGGTTGTCACACTACAGGTACAAGTATTTTAAAGTTCAACAGCAACTACAATATATTTCAAAAGTTCTTGAATGGTGGGTTTGTACGGAGCCCCTGAAGTATTTCTCAAATTGTTTTCTTGTCCACACAACTTAACTTAACGCATTAATTTGTGCGGCAAAAGCCACCAATGAATATACACTGCTCAAAAAAATTTAAGGAAAACTTAATCATGACAGTATAACACCAAGCCAGTTTAACTTCAGGGATTTCAATCGGTCCATATAGGAAGCAAAAGTGATTGTGAATCAGTTTCACCTGTTTGCAAATGAATGTGACAACAGGTAAAATGGAGAGGCAAAGCATGACAAGCCCGAAAAGGAATTGTTTTAAAGGTGGTGGCCAAAATTCATTTCCCTTGAAGTCTCAAGAGTATGGAGGAGATGCCAGGAGACAGGCCATTACACGAGGAGAGCGGGACAGGTCCGTAGAAGGACAGCAACCTAACAGACAGACTGGTATCTTCTCCTCAGTGTGAGGAGGAACAGGAGGAGCACTGTCAGATCCCTACAAAATTACCTCCAGTGGGTTACTGGTGCGATGTTTCTGACAAAACTCTCAGCCACAGACTGCATGAGGGTGGCATGAGGGCTCAACATCCTCTACTAGGACCTGTGCTCACAGCCCGACATTGTGGAGCTCAGATGGCGTTCACCAGAACAAAGCAGAATTGGCAGATCCTCCATCGGTGCCCCGTTCTCGTCACAGATGAGAGCAGCTTCAAACGGAAGTCATGTAAGAGTCTGGAGACGCTGTGGAAAACGTAATGCTGCTGCGTTCCTTGTTTGGTGGTGGGTCAGCGTTGGTCAGGGGAAACAGAGCCTTGGATGGTCTCACAGACCTCCACGGGTTAGCCAACGGTACCCTTACTGCAGTTAGGTACCAGGATGAAACTCAGACCCACTATCAGACTATACACTAATCCATGGGGACACTGGGTTCCTCATGGACAATGCATGGCCTCATGTGGTCAGAGTGTGTAGGAAGTTCCTGAAGGATGAAGGTATTGATGCCATTGACTGGTCCTCATGTTCCCCGATCCTGAATCCACCTGAGAACCGCTGAGACGTTATGTCTCCCTGCATCGGAGGTATGGGAGGTTATTCCCCAGGTCACCATCCTACATCTCATCAGAAGCATGACCAGAAGAGTTCAGGAGGTCCCTTTGGCATGTGGGGGTCAAACACACTCCTGGGTCACATTATGAGTTGTTTTGATTAAATTTACTGGAGTTGGATCAGTCTGTGATTTCAGTTTTCACTTTGATTTTTGATGTAATTAAGAATCCAGCCCTTAATGGTTTAATGATTTTGATTTCCATTGATCCTTTTTGCATTATTTTGTTCTAAAATATTTCTTTCGTGGAGATCCAGATAGGGATTTAAGTGTTCCCTTTTTTTGAGCAGTGTATAATGGATTGGCCAGGACTTAAAATGTTTTACTTTCAGTTCTAAATGTCATTCATCAAGTAAGAACAATGCCGACTAAACCTATTCAGAACTTAAATACACAGCAATTAGCAGGAAGCATCTACTGCACACACACTGAAGGACGACAGCTATGTTGCTTACTCTAGTGGTTTTCAAAGACCATTCCTGCTTTTGCAATGCTAAACTTATCTTGTAAGCACAACATTAAAAAAATAAATCTCAAAAGACATCAATGAATGTAATGAAGTTATGACATGACATGAAAAGCTTTTTGACTGGTATTAGCTTTCATCTTATCAATTTTAAAGCAGGATTTTATGATTAATACAACACCCGCTATCGAAGCAAGAGATCATAGGTAATAGATCTATCTTTATGACTTAATTGTTGATCACAATACTAAAAATGGCATTAACCTGTCTTTTCTGTTTTAGTCTGTGCATCGGAATTTCAGCAAATCATGAGGAGGACGTCGAAAAATATATTAAAAAGTGGCTGCAGCTCGCATTCAACAGAGATGGAGGAAAAAGAGAACGGACGCTGTAAACAACGTATTGTAGTAAGATGTTTTACAATATTGTTGTGATAGTCTTATCAAATGTTCTTACAGTCTTATAAAATGTTAAATAATAATCTTAAATAATAATTAAATGTATTATTATTATATTTATAAAATGTGATCTGTCTGTAAATGAATCGATATACTGTACTGTATGGTGTGTATGAATTGGGTTGGGATCTGGTAACAGTTTATTTTATCTTTCTGTATTTATCAATATATCTTAAATACTGCTGTATCCCCCCTAAATTACATCCTTTTCTCCTGGTGCTTTTTTTGTCATTTTGGGTACTCTCAGATCAGAAGCTATTTCAGAGGCGTTCCTGAAGCTGCAGTTTTCACATTTCTAGATCGATTCACATATTGAGCCGTTTGTGTCATCATGGTTCTCTGTGTATTGTTTGAGTAATTATTTATAACTGAAATTCAGTGTCAATTTTGAATTAATTAATGTTACACATTTGTTGTAATGGGGGTTGGCCTGTGGTATTGCAGAGGTTGTGGGGGATTGCTGTGAAAAAAACTCCCACTTATTTCCCTGTTTCAGCTTCACTCAAAAGAATGACGTGCAGTTTCACATTAGAAGCCCGTTTTTAATATTTATCTGCAAAATATGTTGAGACTTGGTGATGTGGTTAGTGTGAAATGGTCCTACACATTCAGTAAAATATAATATTAAATTAGTGTTTTTATAGCAAAATATTATAATTTTGGTTTCCTTGTTACACTACTGTTTAACACATAAGCTAATATTTGTAAGGGGAAGCTACTAAATAAGCTACTATATAAGCTACTAAAAATATAATATATTTAATTGTATGTATATGGGCCACTCCTGGCAGAGTTTGGGCCAATTTTGGCCCAATGCTAGCAGTGACACGGGGCGATTGGGGTCTAAATGCGGCAATGCCGTTTCAGCTCTGGCAGCCGGAATCGGGCCAGCGTACCCGGGCCAGTTCCGGGGCTTCATTCATACCGGATGCGGCACATATCCGGCAACCGCAACCTAGACTTTGACTACCTGGGTTATTTTTTCAGAAACAATGTCTGCTAATATTACAATTAAAAACAAATGAGATACTTATCTGAGCAATTTTTTAAGTTAAAGCCAATGCATAGTCCGATATGTGAGCAAACCAGTAAACAAAGTGAATTAATACGTATTAATGTATTGAATTACAAAAACCCTGGGTATTATATTCCTATAAATTAAGTGAAAATGATTCATCTGAATTATTTAGCATATCATGTATTAGATCATATAAGTTAGATAAGTGAGGATCTGAAACTACACCAGTGCTTGTATATAATAATAATAATAATAATTGTTTCCTGTTGTGCGGCTGTTGGAGATCTTATATAGTTCATAAGTTATTTATTTACGTTATTTATATAACGTAAATAAATATATATATATATTTATATATTTTTATTTATTGTTTTGGGGGGAGAGGCGTTGAAAGGGAGGTTCGCCCATGGCGCCACAAAGCTAAAATTGCCCCTGAGCAGAGGGAACCTACCCAGTTTCTTCAACGCCTGACGTGTGAAATGAGTGACAAAACCACTGCAGATCCTTTCTGATGCTAAGCGGATAGTTAAACATCGGGCGCTTGTTTAGTTCATATCCTACTTACCCGTGTCGATGTCACAGCCCAACTCGAGGTCTTACAGGCTACCAAACCTAGGGCTTCCAAGGTTGGGGTGCCCTTGCATACGTACATTACAGAGGCTGTAGTCTGTCAGACCAGATGTAGAAGAAAGTTGAACATCACAGATGTCAGGCCCAGTTTTACATTCCGGCAGAGAAGAGCTACACCCACCTTACAGGAGCCCACACAGTGAGAGAGAATAAAGGGCCTAGACGCTCTGATAATTTCTACAGCAATGTATTGTGTAAAATCAATACAGTACATTTCACACCTGTTGTCCATCTTCCTCTTAATTAATAATTAATAATAATTAATCACAGCTGGCATCTGACAAGATGATTCAACTCCATTAACCTGACAGCCACTCAAACAGACCTCTAAGGAGATCAGAGGACATGACACAACAATACTTCACTGCCTTAATTGTATTCCTTTTGGGCCATTCAAAGGAGGAACTTCTATTTGGCTTGGGATCTCTTTCTTGCAGCATGGTCCAGTAATACTTCAACACACAAAAAGATGGCCTGAGATTCTCTACTTAGTACTTATCATATCCATCCATGCTGTGGAGATAGTGAGCAGGCTTGAATTTTAGTGGACATCCAGCTCTGGTTTGGACATTGAACTCTGTATGTCGCTGTCAAGCATAGTTGACACAATACATTTTGCATGTCAGTAAACAGCGTTAACGCACATATTCCCTCTTGGCCATTTTTGCAGCAACTGAATAGCCATTATGGCTCTTCTAAAATGTACAGCTGACATTTCATTTATTTTCATGTTGACAGGCAACTGTTTTTATTTTGGTACTTCCTCTGACAGGCAGTACAACCGACTACTGTATTGTATTCGGAAGTTTCATCATACACATTTAGAATTAACACTTAGTCTTACATTTAACATCTTAATCGTGATTCAATCATTAATAAATAGTTTTAAAACAAATAGATTTTTATATTTTTTCCAAGAAAAGCATGTATGACAAAGTTCATGAATATTGACGTAAGCGTGATTAAAAATTACTTTAAAACTTTTTGCATCACCTTATGAACATTGTTTCAAGCTTAATATGACTAGATGTTGTTGTCTAATGAGAGTAATGTAAACAGCCGGAGCCAGTAGAGCATCCAAACTCAGAAGGAAGAGACAGAAGAGGCTCCCTAACCCTCAAAAAATATCCCAGGGGACAGTGCAAAACATTATGAACCCATTAACACATTGTACACGGGTACAAATCATGATATGATTACAGTCTCTTAAAGGAAAGTCTGTAAAGACAAATCCCCAAAATGTGTACTTTGTCTCAGACGTCCTGTCTACTTGTCAAAATGTCCTTACCAGTCTGTGGCATAGTCAGTCCTTTTGATAAAACAGATGAGAATCGTAATAAGCTTTTTTCTACACCTAAAAACATCAATGGGGGTTACATATAGACAGACATACTTTAACATTATGATGAGTCATTGTTGGTTTGGTGTTTTCAAGGGGGGTTGCTGAAAATAAAAAATACAAAGATCCCCAGTTTTGAGTCAGTTACCCAATTTTCCTAGAAAATACCGAGACCTCCAAGCACAATGTTTTGGTAATGGAGATCATTTTACTTTAGATGGAAAACAAGCAAAGAGAGACTGAGAATGCACAAATTCCAACACCGGCCAGTATCGGACAACACACATGCTCCTGCCACTATCCAACCAACCCCTAATTGTGTTTATTTTGTTTCCACTCCAGCTTTCATTTGTGTGTTTAATCTTTTGTTTACTGGTGGATTTTATTCTGAGTAGCTCGGGGGGGCACAAGGTTGACGGTTACTCAATTTGATCTGCAGTTGTGGTTGATGAAAAGCAACAGGGGGGCCTGGAGATTTTGAAAACGCAGAGTCACTGCAATGTAATAACAATAAAAATACATAAATATGAGTCCCCCTGACAGCCAGTCAAAGTGCCAGTAGTGTCAGCATTGTGATGGCAAAGAGTCTGCCAGGGTGTCTGCGTGACTCTGTGGGGGTCACCTCTACAAGGAATGAGCTTGAGTTTCATCTGGCAAATAAAAAGTATTGGAAAATTCAACCAGTCGTGCTGCCGGGCCGGTGGTGATTTAGCAACAACACTGAAATACAATTTTGATGTTGGGGGGGGGGCAAAGCAGAGATTACAAAGATTTTTAACAGGGAAAATCAATGAATGATTTTACCCAGAGCAGAAAGACATGATTATTTATTACTATAGCCTATAAAAAAGAGAGGATGACCATTTTGTATATTAACCAGATTTAAAATGTCTTTGTTTATTTGTTTGGACTATTGGACATCCGACCTGTAATATTGGATACATAAGTCAACATTCTGCTATGAATTCGCACGAGACGTGGTTCACTCTGGACGATTACAGCAAAATCCTGTAATGTTTAATGTTAATTAAAAATGTAGTTAATTTGATGTCCAGTTTTTCTTTCCATTCGACTTTATTTATGCAGTGGAGAGGCTGCGTGGAAACAAGTCATCCTAATAAACTGTGTTCCGAGCATAAATAAGATTAGATATACTTTTGGCAACATTTGACGAATAACAAGTAAACAACATCTTAGAAACTTGGAAACAGATAATCACTTTATTCTGACAGAAGTGGCATCTGTGAAAAAAGCAACAGATTATGGGATAGAGAGAGGTCCATATAGGGTAGGTGTTTTATAAAAAAAAAAACATTACAACAATGCTTATACAAAAAAAACAATAATGTAAATGGGCACATTAACAACATGGTGTGGCCAGAAAATAACAACCCATGCTTATCTGAAATGGCCGCCTTTCTGTCTCTGGCATTTACTAATTCTCTCTCTCTTAAACATTCAAACTTGCCCTCACGGATACACACACAAGGCTCTCTTTCATTCTGAAATGCACAAGGGCAAATCCCTCTCATCCTTTGACAACCATTCTTTCTCTTCAACTCTCACAGGCACTGTTCCCTATTCTGTCCCAACATTGCCTCTAAAATCTTCTGGGTTTTTTTCTGGCAGACATTGACGAGTGTACCGTTCCAGCACACACTGCCTCTTCCTCCGGCCATTAACAGTCTAGTGGTGACTTTGAAGTGAGCTAATTCAACCAGAAAATCCATGTAAGTATGACAACCTTTCTCATCTGTCAGAACTACTTCAATCGGATAAGAATGGAGAAAAGATGAATGATTTATTACAACCGTCGATGAATGATAATTAGTCTATTAGAATGTTTTTGGTGCTCAGACTCTTCGGGAAGACTGAGATCGAGGGGTCTCCGCCCCGGGATGACATGGTCAAAGATTAATCAAACAGAGAACAGATCATGGCATAATATACTTGAGATGAAACATAATAAGCATTACACAGAAAATGTTTTGATAAAATCGATGAACTGAAAAGTGAATATACAGAATAGGATGCACCCTGCTATGGTTTGGACAGCACTGACCTGGAGGAGTGTTTTTTTTTGTTTCTGTTTCATTAAAATAATTTTTTAATTGTTTATGTATAAGCTTCAGCCAGGAAAGTGAACGTGAATGACCGACATACAATGATCCGACTTTGGAAAAAAAGATTCCGTATCCCACCACTTATGATTTGAATTTGTCATAAAGACAATCTATTTATTTTTATCATTTATCTTTTTTATCACTATTAGGCTAAGCCAAGAATGAGAGGGTGAAATAGCCCTGCTTATGATGAAAAGCATTAGGCAGCATGAATAGAGAACAGCAATACCCTTCCTATGATTAAGAGAGTTAGCCAGCAAAAGTTGGAGGACAGAAATGTCCTGCTTACAATGAATAGCGTTAAATATCAAGCTGACACACAAACAAAGACTGCCGGTTTTATGCACCATATATCATAAGCTGTTATGGCTTATAATTATGAATAAATGTAATTGCATCTTGCCGTAGATAGGTTTTTTTTTTTGTCTGTGCGTGTGACCTGCCCCAGCCTTCTTTGAGAGACCAGCCTATCACGTTCTATTTGGAACTAATAAAGTCTATGAGCTAGGAGGATTCAGTGGCATTTTCTGCAAGATGGAAAGTTTAACGGGGAGACTGTTATTGGTATTAGAGGGGGCAACCTTTGCAATGCCTCTAAATACCAGTTTTATGGGTCCATTCGAAAATATGCTATAGAAAGATGTATCAGAACGTCTAACGCTGAACTGGACACCGGTGACTTGACCCCTCACAAAGTTTGGCTTCAAGTTACACACGTCGAGGATGACAAATAAATACCCCAAACAGCACTGACTGAACAGATTTAGTGGTTAATTTAGAAAGAATGGAACAAGGCAAAGTTTGTCCAAGCAAAATCATGGGATTTAATTGTAGTGGCAGCTTGATTTTTTTTTCATATAAATCTGGAAGAATCTACATATGAGTTTAGCGAAGGCTAGATAAATAGAGGGCTAACGACTCTAGAGAGAGGAACTGCTGTGGGGGTTGAACTGGCTTCTGGGTAATTTTTCTTAAATGCATGGAACTTAAGGAGAATAAGTTAGCATGACATTAGCATGACCTGGCACCTGACAGAGCTGGGATTATAAAAGTTACGTGGCAGATGGACATGTCATGCATCTCATGAACGGCATGATTTCCAGACCGGTTGAGCGAAATCATTGATTATGCATACGACTGCTTTATTGTCACATTGAACTGCGGTGCATTTGCATTGCAAAAACTTACCCGCAGGAGACATGCGACTGCAAAGGGATATATTTCATACAGCAGGGACGACGACTCAGGCATGTGTTCTAATTTGTTTTTCAGACATTAGACAACAACAACCAAATAATAAGCAAGTAAGACGGTACATCCCCCCTGATTTCCCTCTCACGGGACAGACTGAATGAAAAAAGGGGGAATAAAATTATTATAATAATAAATTCAATAAATACATAAGAAAAAAAAAGGAAAACACAACAAAAACAAAACAAGATATAAGGTCAAAGTAGTGGATTTACATCAAATCTAAGTCAACCTGTTGCAGACGTAGAGTGTACATATGATCTATGTATGAACTCCGTATCTAGACAAAGGGTTCATATTTGTTTCTCAGAGTGTATGTTATTTTCTCCAGAGGAATGCATCCGATCATTTCTGAAAGCCATTGTGACAAGGAAAGGCTGGAGTCAGATTTCCACGTTAAAGCTACACATTTTTTGCAGCAGCAAATGCACCTCTGCAAGTTTTTTATTTTCCTTATCTTGATTTAGACTAGTGAAGATACCAAGAAGACATACCCTGGGGTTACATGACCCGGAAAAGAGACCAGTGTGATAGAAGACATAGTATCACAAAAGTCCCCCCAGAAGTTTCTGATTTTACACATGACAATATAGCATGTCAAAAAGTACCTTTTGTAGAACCACATCTAAAACACATTTCAGATATTGTGTTATTGTATTTATGAAGCTTCTCATGAGTGAAATAGAGCTGGTGGAGGTAATTATGGTGAATGATTCTAAACTTGTCGAATGAAATGGCGATATTCGGATAATCTCTTGTATTTGCAATATGTATCATGTTAAATAATCTGCAGAGATTGCTGGTAAAGGAACAATTTGATACAAAACCAGTTTGATCTTTGTTTATAACTGAAGGCAAGTATTGTGCAAGCCTAATGGAAATGGCTTTAGAGATTATTTTATAGTAATAATTAAAAATAGAAATTGCCCAATATGATGGGCATTTCCTAGAATCTTTGTTCTTTTTATGAATTACACTAATGATCCTTATAGAAAATCAATTGGTCAAACTTTGGGTTTTTGAGCCCATGTCCAGGACCTTCATAAGGAGAGGTATAAGCACGTCCCTAAATTCCTTGTAGAATTCTGGTGGCCGTCATCAACAGGCATTTTATTTGATTTATTTGATAAGGATTTCGCCTTATTAATTTCAAAGGCTATGAATTGTTTATCCAAATGTTTACGGGCATGGTTTGCTGGATTGGGCAATTTCAGTGTAGAAAAAAAAACCATCCATCTTTGTATCAATTGGCGCTTCCGACATGTAAAGCTGGGCACAATATTGCTTAAACATGTTGCTTATTTCTTCAGTTATGTCTTTATTGTTTATTTCAAGTGACTTTTAATTCTTAAATTCTTGATTGGATACTTGTGCTGTGTGTTTCTTTTTTCGGGCCAGCCGTGTAAGATACGATTTGGCCCCGTAAAAAGGCTTTCTTCGATTATCATGTCTTTGATTCGTGTGTAGGAGTTGTGGCGGTAAGAATGGAAGGAATAATTCCTGTCTTGGGGATGCAGTTGTCTCCAAATATCACATTATTAAGATCATTATTAAGATCATTTATAAATGATAAAGTACATTTAGCTGCCTGTGTCCTGGGCGCTAAATAAGATGAAGATCTATCCAGAAAGATGTCTAAGCAGATGTTGAACTCCCCCCTATATATAGAGTTCCTATACCTTCTGCCACCCTAAGCAAAACATCCTGGATAAAAGTGTGATGATCGTAATTGGGTGCGCATCTTAAGCTAGGTCCACGGCTCAGAATAAATATTGTCCTGTATCAAAATATATGTCCCTCGAGTGTCGGTTACTGTTTTGGTCACACAAAATGTTAAGCTTTTATTAAATGAAGTTATAGTCCCTCTAGCCTGGGAGTTAAAAGAAGAAGCAGATACCTGGCCAACCCATTCCCGCTTTACTTTTTTGTGCTCTTCCATTGGCATGTGACTTTCTTGTAAAAAAGCAATATTGTTGTTTTTTTTACTTTTCTCAGGTACTGGACTAGTCTTTTATGTTAGGACTATTAAGTCTGTTCACATTAAGCGATGTAAATTTCACTATACTAGTCATATAAAATATATATGGTGTCTTCTGAAGAGAAAGTGTTGGTGTAGCCTCTCAAGAAGTAGAACAATATACCAAATAATGAAAGAAAGAAAAAAACATCAAACCAACAACAACCCCCCTCCCTCCCCTTCTGCTATGACCCTCCCACAGCAAATCTGTAGTACCGGAGATGGATTCTCAGTGTGGCCAAACATAAGATGCCCTTAAATCGGTCCTAAGCCCAGAGCTCGACAACAAACATAACTTAAGTATTCAACTGCTTGTTAATATATCATATATTGTATGTGTTGGTATAAATAGTAATAAGTAGAAAAAAGTGTTCTAACCATCGATTCACAGGTGAACTAGTGAACCAGTACTACCCTCATGAAGGTCGTTATCAGTGGGGCATCAAAATGCTGAATGATAAGATGACAGGGTTCAAGTTTCCAGGTCAACGATCTCAGACCCGTTGGTCGGCTGCAGTGTGTTGATGAATTTCCCCAGTTCCCTCGGTGTACTGAAAACTCATTGGAAGGCTCGCTTTTGAACCGTTGGCCTTGAAATTATCCTCCAAATCCCCCATAGGGTGTAGTGTCAGTGAAAAACTTTAGAGAGAGTCAGTGGAATGCACAAAACCGTTGTAAAAGTAACATTATAACACTGATCCCGGAACGAAACCAACATCTCAAATTGGAGCAGCAATTAGTGTCATACAAGTTAGGGATGAACAAAGCACTCAACTCCAGACAAACTCCTACCCACAGAGATGGATGCAGAATGCCGGCATGAGAACGCGCTTGCCATTGCTGATCGATGTGATAAATTGAATGATGGCTGAAGCTCGGTGACCAGAGATGAATGGTTTTAGAATTAAATTAAGTTTAGTTAATAAGTTTCATAGGTATCCGGATGCATGTCTCGTGAACATGCCGGTATGAACCACCTGAAATGAAATCTACATAAATGTTATCTTTAGTTGAAGGATTCTTTAGCCTTTCTCAGCCAATATAGCAGAGCACTTTTTACCTCGCCTCTTCAGCCGCGGCTCGCTTCTAAATGCAGTCTCTGGCCACTGGTGGCATCTGCCTTTGCCCCAAATAAGCTCCGGGCCAGAGCTTACTTACAAAGTCTGACTCTCAGCAGGGCCCTCCAACCACTGGATAACAAAGTCGACTAGGCACAGCTGTTCAACCGCAAATTAACACTTAACACTATTTTAGACACTAATTTGTCACAACCCCAATCTTAGCAGCTGCTTGCATGCACATAGAGTTTATGCACACTCTTCTCGCAGCTTAGCTTCATGAATTCTTTGTGAAAGGTTCAGAGAGCGAGCTAAGACTCTGTCATTTCTCAATTCCAGCAAAACAATGTGTTTATGTAAGTGAGAATTAAAGTTATCCTACCTTGGTGCATGGAACTTCGATGGCTGTGACATGTACTAAGTTCACTCGTCTGATCTTCCAGCAACACCAATAGGTAGGTCATCCATTTGTTGTAGAATAAATCGTTCAATGCTGTATCTACAAATTGAAGTATGAACAAGAGACTCAATCCTTGCAGCTTAAACAGGATTTTATTGATCATAGAATCAGGGTACGTACTGAAAAAATTCTAATGTGTTTAAACATCAAGCCCTTTCATGAGGGTCTATGTTGTCACTCATCAGCTCCCTTCATAAATAAATTTGGAGTTTTATCCACTGGAATTTTTCCTATTTTCCTCCATCCAGTTTTTCCTCATCCTAGAGGTCAGGTGAATTACTTTGTAATGAGCTCAGAATACATGCTTGTTGAGACCTTCTCAAAGATTAATGAATGCCAGAAGATGCATGAGGATCTGATCTGAATTTAAATTGCAAACTCAAATCGGAGGAGAATCTGCATTAATCCAGGGAATTTGCTAAGGCAGCAAGAACAATGGACAAAAGGAGTGTACCAAAAACGGAGACAGTGAGCAAATGATCAACACATAAAAAATCAGGATGAGAAGACACTTCTAATGCAAGAGGTGATATATTTATTAAAGTAGATGGGTGAATTTTCAATAAGACTTTGCGTCACAATGTTTTTCTGGGGGCAGAACATGTACAGGCACTCTAACAAAGTCAACATTGAGGTAAGTGTACGTATTTTTGTTTAAATTATTGCCTATGGGCTTATTGTAAAAAATATGCACCTTGCGGAAGGGCTGTCAAATTATTATTTGTAACTTTTGGAAGAGTCGACAGAGAGACGCTGAATGACGAATGTTGCTGCCATTTCTTCATGACACGGCTTGTTATCTTCGCACTACCAAGTCAAATGGATCATTGTCTGAGATAGAAGTGTCACATCATCTCGAGAAACTGAGACATGAATATTGCAGAATTAAGAAAATATGTTGAAAATTTAACAATTTAAATCAAAATATGAATAAA
Organism: Lophius americanus; assembly: GCA_037951165.1. Taxonomy (NCBI): domain Eukaryota; kingdom Metazoa; phylum Chordata; class Actinopteri; order Lophiiformes; family Lophiidae; genus Lophius; species Lophius americanus. The sequence continues at coordinate 1,530,313 of JBBDHG010000009.1, forward strand.
TAATATTATTATATATATTATATAATATTATTTATTATTATAATAACCTGTAAGGCTAGAATCAAGAGTTCTCAAATGTTTTCAAATGGCAGAAATATGTGCATAAAAATTGAACCGATAACTAGCAAAAAGAAACTAGGGAGTGAAACCATGACACCGGCTCTATGGTCGGCTGCTTTAACCACTGAACGGTGAAAGGTGAGAGCCATCCCTATCAAAGAGTTTAAGCTTGAATGAATCTCATGTAGATACTGGCAACGCAACAAAATAAAAAAATAAGTGAACATGAGTTCGGACCGGGCGGAAAAAAGTACTAAAATAATAGACAGGGACATCGGTGAGAAAACAAAGCAACCCCGCCGGACGCAGCAGCTTTATCGTCCTGCTTGGGAGTTAGAGCCTACGTTTAAGCGATACTTTCGTATGCGATGTAAAAATGTTTCTCTGAGTTGCTTGTGCGGAAATTAAGAAACATTTCAACTTTAATGAACCAGTCTAAACCCATTGATCCTGATTGATGCACAATCAGGATCACTATACCCATCTCCTTTCCCTGTGATGCAAGCCGTGCTTCACATTTTGGACATAGCCGAAACAGACAGTGTTCAGGCAACAGAGAAGGAGTGGACGACGATGGCCTTCATCAACCTGCCTGACAGCTCCAAAGAGATGGAAGCAGATGAATTCTGGTATAATGCTTTATTAACAAAAGACATGGGCGGGAAACGAGTGTTTAAGCACTTGGCATCGTTTGTGTTGGTTTCCCCCACATTCAAACGCTTCATGTCAAAAGTGAACTTGATCAAAACCAAGCCATGGAACAAGCTCATCAATGCGACTTTAAATGGACCCATGCATACATCAGAGTATGTGAAAATAGCTATAAATACCAGAAAACATCCGCCCCAGCCACGGCAGGACCTTCTACCCCAGTTCGCCCGAATCACACACAGGGACATAGAATGAATCCGAGGTGGAATTCGACCCTAAGATGAGTTCTGATCTCTGGACCTTTGGTCGTGGGTGAAAAAATAACACCACACTACGCTCGTTTTCTCTCTCGGCCATCCATGTAGCCACGGCGCTGCTGTTCTAATTAACTAAGCAGTGCGGAGTGAGGATGGAGGCAGTGCTCGACTGAGGCTGCACGTTGAGTCTTCGGCTCTGACATCTGATAAGCTGCCATAATCCTGTAACATGGATGACCATCTAAAATCCGCCCGGGGTGGTTTTCACACACACATTTAAATCCTAGAACTCTCAAAAGTGAAAACAAATTGCACGTTTTGTATAAGCACAGTGGAATCATGATATTTAAAAAAATATCGACTCCAAAATATCGACCGGCGGGTATTGAAGGATCGATGCCAGAGTATCGATATGCCCATCCCTAGTGGGTGTGTTTAAGTGTGACAGTGAATAAAGTAGTTATTTCATTCAAATGGCCGAGCCTCTGTGTTTATTCCTTAGCTTATTGCAGTTCCATGCACATAGAATAGCTTTGTTTTTAAATGCACTGTCCTAGCGTGTGGTTTTTCAAGTTGTTTTAGTACATACGATAGTTTGGGTCAAAATACGATAATTTTAAAGCAACAGTACAATATTTCTTAATTTCCCATCTGTCAACACTGGTTCCTTGGATAGTCCGGTACGTTTGGGCCGGTGTGAACGTTCATTCTGGTGGGGACCAAACCAGTGAACTCTGGAAGGCCTACGCTTGAAAATGGGGTCTCGGCTCGCTTCCAAGTGAAGCATGGTGACGTCCACTTTTGGTGTGAAAGCAGAGCAGACCAATTACAACCTCATGTGATTTAGAACTTACTCACCACGTATGTTTTCACACAGTGCATTCGCACTTGAATTATTTCACTTGAAATTACTCACACTGTCCTCACAGATATGAAGTAAGGCTCTGCTAAACACTCTCTGCTGTAACAAGCTGTGAGTGCCTGGAGGTGCATCTCTGACCCCGACACACAGGGGTTTTGGCTGGCAGGGCAGCGGCTCTGGATGTTGGACTGATCTCCAACTGGCAGGCAGTTGGAGATCTCCGGAAACATGGACTTCCCCGACCGTACGCAAGACCACCCATTGGAACTCTTAACCCCCACCGCTCAGTAAACAGCATGAGGCAACCCATTCCCTCGGGTCTGACGCACACACCAGGTACGCAATCCTCCTGTGTCTCCCTTTAACTGCCTCAGTGGTGGACACGGACCGCCCTTGAGTCGTTTTCACACTGAAGCTCATTGTTAGCTCCTAACAGTGGACACATGGCTCGTTTGTTTATGAAGAACGCAGCGAGCCGCAATAATTAATGGAATAGCAGGACCCACTGATTATGGACATTTCTCCAACACCAGTTCAAAACAATATTCCATAATATCCACCGTAACTGTCATAATGTGATCGGTAAAGAGGCAGATAAAGCCGCTACGAAGCTATAAATAAAAAGTCCATCCCCAAATTACTGAGATGCCCATTCGTACCGGACTAAAATAACCAGCTTACATCTGTGCTTGGTGTAATACGGTAGTTGGGGCTGTGTACCCAGAAGTTTTTTTTTTTCATGAGCTTTGTTGTTAATAAAGAAGCACCGTATCTTTGAATTATGCATTTTCAATGCAACTTGTGAGCTGATTTATGGACTGCTGCTCTTTAACACAACTTCGTACGACGGTGAGCTGAGTGGGAGAGTGAATAGTGTGGACATGTGATAATGCGGAGAGAACTTCCTTTAGACCCGCTGTTGAGATGTGCGGACCTGTTGAATGCCATGCAGCTGTGCATGTACAAAGAACTGAGGATGCAGGGTTCAAACTCATTTTCTTGGGGTGAGTTTTATACATTAGATGAGGTAACACAGGACTGCAGAAGACGTTCATGAGATCTGGAGGAGTTCAATGGAAGCAGCGGTACTGGGAGAACATACAATGACGTGATGCCGAATGGGAAAGTCTTAAACGTTGAGATTCTGGAGAATTACTGGAGCGGGCTGGATCAGTGATGTACGCGTAAACCAGCAGCAAGCAACACCTAGATTAATTAAGACAGATATATTTAAAGACAGCAGCTGATGGAGATGTGCCAATCATGCAGTTGTGACATGGTGATTGGATGGATGTGACCGACGGTCCCATCAGGGGGTGGTGGGGATACTGCATGGGGGACGTGAGATTTCTTAAATTAGATATGTTGTTTATACTCTGCTCAAAAAACTGATGGGAACATTTAATCATCGCAGTATGATACCAAGCCAGTTAAACTTCAGGGGTATCAATCTGTCCATTTAGGAAGCACAAGTTATTGTGAATAGGTTTCGTCTGTTTTGGTGCAAATGAAAGCGACAACAGATGGAATGGAGAGGCTAAAGCATGACAAGTCCCAAAAAAGGAATGGTTCTGCAGGTGTTGGCCACAATCCATTTCTCTCTACTTATCTTTACAGACTGACTCTTCTCTAGTTTTGTGTTCTGCTGGTGTCTTTTTCACTACTTGTGACATGAGGCACTACCTGCAGCCCATTGACGCTGCACAGGTATTCCAGCTCCTGCAGGATGGCTCATCCCTGCGTGTAGTTGCAAGACAGTTTGCTGTGTTTCCCAACACAGTGTCAACAGCTTAGAGGAGATGCCAGGAGACTGGCCGTTACACGAGGAGAGCTGGACAGGTCCATAAAAGGACAACAACCCAGCAGCCAGACTGGTAACTGCTCCTCAGTGTGAGGGGGAACAGGAAGAGCACAGTCAGATCCCTAAAAATGACCTCCTGTGGGCTACTGGTGTGATGGTTCTGACAAAACTGACAGCCACAGACTGCATGAGGGCCCGACGTCTTCTACTGAAACCTTTGCTCACAGCCCGACATTGTGGAGCACAACTGGTGTTCACCAGAGAACAGTAGAATTGGCAGGTTCTCCATTGTTTCCCCCTTATCCTCACAGATAAGAGCAGGTTCAAACTGAGTTCAGGCTGCAGGCGTGAGAGAGTCTGGAGAAGTTTTAGAGAACGTAATGCTCCTGCATCATCATCCAGCAGGACCGGTTTTATGGCAGGTCAGTGTTGGTCAGGGGAAATGAATCCTTGGATGGTTTCACAGACACCGGTACCCTGACTGCAGTTAGGTACCAGGATGAAACTCAGACCCACTATCAGACTATACACTGGTCAAGTGGACCCTGGGTTCCTACTGATCCAGGACAGTGTCCGACATCGTGTGGTCAGAATGTATAGGGCATTCGCGGAGGATGATGGTATTAATGCCATTGACTGGACCTCATGTTCCCCGATCCTGAATCCACCTGAGAAGAATTATGTATCGCCCCATCAGATGCCACCATCACTGACCATAGATAAGCTCAGGAGACCCTCAGGACACTGTCCTCCATCTCATTAACAGCATTCCCAGATGAGTTCAGGAGGTCCCTTTGTCATCTGGGGGTCAAAGACACTCCTGGGTCTCATTATGAGTTGTTCTGATGAAATTCATTGGAGTTGGATCAGTCTGGGATTTTAGTTTTTCACTTAAATGTTTGGTGTCATGTAGAAACCAGCCCTAAATGGTTTAATGACTTTGATTTCCATTGATCCATTTTGCCTAATTTTCTTCTAAACAATTTACGCAATGTATATCAATAAAGATTTTCAACTTGAATATTTCCGTTCAACTTAAATGTTCTCTTAATTTTTTTGAGCAGTGTATATAAAATCAGATGAAGATTTTATGCAAGTGATCACATTCACAGTCAATACAAAGAAAAAGGAGACGTGCACTTGCGTTTGTGTTTTCTAATCATTGATCGTTCACATCACAGCGTCATGCAAAAGCATATCACGACGGAAGGTGATTGCAGAAGTGAAGGACAAGCTCACCAGCACTTTATCGACTTTATGAAGCCGTTTGTTCCTACAAAAATGTTTTGTACTGATCTGGTTACTGGACTGAAAAAATTATTCAGAAGGGGTACATTATTGAAAAAATGTTTGAGATCCTCACAGAGATGTGGCTAAAACATTCAACCCAAAACGTGACGAAGAACATAATACAATACAAATGGAAAGCTTATTCTAATTTTCAGATAATGTCGTAACTCCGTTCTTAAATCAAGCTGCACAGCACCGGGCTAACTGTTGGACCAGAGGACAAGGCATCAGAGACATGTTCTTTTTTGTATATCTTGACTCTCACAGGCATTGGGCAACTGACTTAATAATTCATCCTCAGGAACCTTTGGGTAGAAAAGCGAGCATGACACATATATACTAAAACAACTGAAGAGCTTAGGAACACTTGTCTGTAGCTTGCATGTGCCACAAACTAATATTAGGTTATACTGACCCCCAGTGGTCAGATGAAGCACTACAATTATTGTCAAGCAGGAGTTGTTTTTTGGGGTTTTGGGGGTTTTTTGGAGGTTTTTTGTAAAACATGAAAGATTTTTGTGAGAAGTCTGATGGAAACAAATGCTTAAACTAGTCATTTTATAAAAATAAATATTTAAAAACAAAAATTCTGCTTAAATTGAACTCTAAGAATATGAAGTTCGCCAGATAGCTACATGCACACTACTGTAGATGCCTTTGGAAGTATTATGTAAGTCTATTAATTTATGATGGGCTTTCAGAGTTGTCTATTTAAAAAAAAGACAAATAAGAATGGGTGGTGGGAAAAAAACATTATCGAAAGGAACGGTTAGTGCATCTTTGCCATATTTACACAAGACCCCACATTAACTTCACTGATTATTTAAAACCTCTTGGATCTAGTATTAAAAAGAAAATTCAGAAACAGCAAACCTCTACTAAAGCTGATTATTCCCTCCAAATTCGAAATTTCCACTCACCCACAAGATACATACTTTATTTATGTTTCATGAACTTGTAGATTCTTGAATTTTATCACCTGCTCTCATCCCCAATGACTACCTCTCATTAAAGTTTATTTCAAGTCTGCCTATGACCTCAAAGGTTAAATTGTTGGAATTCCATGAGGGCTTTTTGGTTACTTTTGCAAACAGGCAAACTAGCTATTCCTGTATGTATGTATATGTAAATTTCTTAAGTCTGACCATTATACCACTGCGTGCGTTTTTTACTCAAATTTGAATTTAAGTAGATAAGTCTTTTTTTCATTTCTTTTTTTTTTTACAAATGGACCCTAAAAATTACGTATTATTACATATGTTGGGAAGTTCTAACAATGAATAGGAAAGTAGTTGCAAAGTAGCTGTATAGTTGAGTGATAAAATCTCAACATCATCTAATGTGTAACGGGTGATAATACAGATTATTCTTACAGTGTGACCAAGCCTGTGTATGTCTATGTGTGTGTGTTTGCACTTCCACTACTATGAGGAGAGTGACCTTTGCAACTTGCTCCTCCTCACTAACTGAGTATACATATAAATACCTCATGGTGGTTAAGCACGTTGTGCGTTCTTCAATCATTAACCACTGGGTTGATAAGGCAGGAAGAGGAGAGAGAAGGGGAAGGAAAAAGTGTGTGAGAGGAAAAAAGGAAAGAAACACATGAACCAGATCAAATCAGCACGAAAAAGGACGTTGACTCAGCATATACTGTTTGAGAGGAAAAAGAGGAACACCCTGACAGCGTGCTAGTATGTGCAGCAACTCTATTCGCTGAGGTTCCTGTCTTGTTTTTCTCCTGTCATGGTTAAATGTGCTCCATGGAGGACATGCAGGTGACGAAGACCATCGAACTGAATGATGGCACACGAATGCCATTGTTGGGCCTGGGGACATGGAAGGTAGCCTCCACACTCTTCTAATTGTTTTCTATGAAGACCCCAGTTGTCATTTATTTGGTTTATTGTATTCTTTTGTGTGGTTGTGTTGCATGAGTAATGTTCTTGATGTTTTTTTAGCATACATGCAGAGTGAAAAGAATTTCCTGTAGGAATTCCGCAAAAACTAAAATCATTTAAGCATTTAAAAATACTGGAAAATGTGTCTTATTGGCAGATTTGGGTTTTCTGGCTGCTTTTTTGAAGAAATAAAACAACAGTTTGGCATGAAGCTCACGAGGTAATATGTCACCTGTTTATTTAATCTTCATAGAAAATGTGACCTACCAGCATCAGGAGGTTGTTGTTCCAGTAGCAGCGATGGACAAAGATTCAGATGCTTTTCTTAAGTAAAAGCACTAATACCACAACACGGAGATGCTCCACCATAGTGATAAAAGTCCTATATTCAAAACCTCACCTAAGTAAAGGTATTCAAGTATTATCAGTAAAATGTGCTTAAAGGATCTGAAGTGAAGGCAGTTACTCTTCAGTACAATGGTCCTTCTGAGTGTTTTACTTTTCTATTTCAATCAGAGAAGACAAAATGTAGAAAAGATGATTTGTTACAACAGCAGATGTGTGATAATGAGTCTATAATAAAGTCTTGGAAGCTCAGACTCTTCGGGGAGACTTTGATCGAAGGATCTCTGCCCTGAGCAGCGCATGGAATATCCCGAATCTTGAGTCTGAATAGTGGTGGTGGTGGCTGATGACTCTGCTGACTGATGGATCCCCAGGGACTAGGTGGAGGTGGGGCGCTTGAACCAGCAGCATGCAAGAACTAAATAAAAGAGAGTCGTATTTAAAGACAGCAGTTGATGGTGATGGGCTAAACATGCAGGTGTGATACAGTGATGGGATGGATGAACCTGAATGGATGCAGCTGATAACAATTCAATTCTAGAATGTGAAGCAGGTCACTGAGCCTTAGCATGTGTGAAAGGTAAGGATAACAGAGTGGAAGCAGTAAATGTTGTTTGGTTGTAATATTATTGCTGCAGCGTTGTTGTGTTGGCCTGTTTATGGCATTACTGTCCTGTGAGATGAAGATTGTGTCTTCTCTTTGTTTTTTTTTATGGTATTAAAAATCTATTTATGGTCCCTCTGATATGCGACAATGAATTAAAGACACAAACCCATAAAACTACTTTGAAGAATTGGGAGTTTGATGAGTTTTCCTTTTTCTAGCTGTATGCGTTTTTCCTATGTTGACAAATAGTCTGCTGGAGATATTAAACTCTTCCTATTAATTTGTAACCATCTGGAACTTTGTAAATCTCAAACTAATAGCTTTTGGAGATGCAATGAATTTCTTTCTTGCTTGGAGATGGATGAGAAAGTGTAAAACATTCTAATATTTCAAGCTATTTATGAACATCAGTAAGTAACACATTAGATCCAGTTTTTTTGGGTAACTTAGCAGCCTATTTCTTGGGCAAGTGCAGTAAATAACCAGTAACCTGAGGCTGACAATATGGTAAGCTAAGCCAAACAACTGCTCATTGTATATAACACTACAACTAAAATCGTAACTGCCATATTATTAGGGGATATATAACATTAAAGGTTATAGCGAGCCTCTACTCCTGTTCATATTGAGTATTTAGGTCAGAGAGCCGACATAAGAACTCATTTTTTAATTAATCTTGTACTTTTTGCAGTCCTTCAGCCCTTCCAACACCTCAATCCAGGGTGCAGTAGAGACAGCCATCGCAGCTGGCTACCGCCACATAGACACCGCTTACTCCTACCAAAATGAGACTGACATTGGTAAGGCACTGCAATCCAAGATTCAGCAGGGCATCATTAAGCGCCAGGACGTGTTCATTGTCAGTAAGGTAGGTGCTGAGTTTGTCCAGGGGTGCAACATGAGGAGGTGTAATTACATTTTGTTTACACAGCTCATACATTTTGTCCTTCAGAATCCTAAGAGTAGTAAAAAACACCTGTCACAACAAGGATAGGGGCAAACTGAAACTTTTTTCATTTGAAGAAATATTTCATAATATTTTATGTATAATATAAACTGCTTACATTTCCTGAATCATTTAATGCTTATTGTTCAGCCTTTATTTTTTTATATTTTATTTTGTCGTTAACCCACATGTTGTGGACTTTTTAACAGTTGTGGTGTACCCATCATGCCCCAGAGGACATCCCTGTGTGCCTGGAAAAATCCCTGAATGATCTTCAACTGGACTACGTAGATCTTTACCTTGTGCATTTCCCAGTTGGCTTTAAAGTTGAGTATAGCGATAAAATAATGAGGCAGGATTTAAATTTTACTGTTCGATCATTATCATGGCCCGTTTCAGAGGCTCATAGCCCTTGTTAGAGCTGCTGTGCCATTTTTGAGCTGAGGTGTCCACAAGAACAATTGTTAGAAAGTGTCATTACTTTAGTCTGGACAAAGGCCTGAGAAAAAGAAAAGCCATAACATCAACTCAAATCAAAGTATTGCATAGGTAAAAGAGGGTCATCTGACGATCATAACCATTACCCTAACATACGTGACTATTAGACTAGACAGTATGTCATATGCTGATATGACGGAAGAACTTTCTCCTGGTAAGCTGGGTCTTTTCAAATATTGACATGCTGTGACAAACTGCCAATCATTCATTTATTATCAACCGCTTATCCAGTTCAGGGTCGCGGGTGGCTGAAGGACTTTATTTCTGGGCTTAGCCAACAATTTCTGACAATTAACAACGCAATCATCTCACTGGAGTTGTGTTTCTTACCAGCGAACAGATATACGTTCAATATTTATTCTCTCTACCTCTACTTTTTCTTCTATGTCACTTTGAGCAGAGTGTGTTTTGCAGGTTATAAGCTATTCTTGCCTATATAAGTTTCAATTTTTTTCTGAGCGCATTTTTAAGAGGGAAGCAGTTATAAATGGTATGGAAAAAGTCAAAAGAAAACTGTTTGACTGTTAACTCTACATTTCGTCCTAGAAATTGGGTGATGAGCTTTTCCCAAGGAAGAATGGAACGGTTCTGACCACTGATATAGACTATATAGACGTATGGAGGGTAAGAAAATATGAATTCTGTCTCCATGTAAACTGGGACCACCCAATCTCAGTTAGTATGTATTTAAATTTAAATGTAAGCTAAATGAGAATAATAATGGAAAAGGGAAATTAAAATAATAAATGTTAAGTTACTGAGACTTTCTGCGTGTTGCAGGGGATGGAAGCCCTGAAAGCCTCAGGGAAGGTGAAGAGCATTGGTGTGTCCAACTTCTCCATCTTGCAGCTGGAAAGACTTATTGCTCTGTGCAAGGTGCCTCCTGCTGTCAATCAGGTAATGAATATTTACCTTTAATGACATACAGATTCAGTAAAGGTAAGGTAAAGATTCAAGTCTATTCATTTAAAAAGCATTACTCATCTTGAAGTAATGATCATCCGTTTCATATATTGGGCAAGAAGTGAACGGTCCAACCACATTTGCTGTGGCCTAATTCACTGACAGCGTGCCTCATGCAGATCACAGTTGGCTATTTTACCTTTTGCAGCAAGCGTAAACATAGGTTAAATAGGTGACAGGGGAGGCTACTGTAGACAATAACTGTAATGACCCAAAAGCAGACCCAGATTATCTCAAGGTTACTGTGACATCATTTGTCATGCTGTCATTTACGACATACCAACATGGCATGAAGTTGCATGTTGTCACAGCATGACGCAATAATGGAGTGTAAGGACGAGGTCCTAAAACGATGCACCGAGCTTATTGTAACATGGTTTGATGTGCTTATTGATCAATTTAGGGATAATTCCTTGAGTTAAATCTTGATCCCGCTGAGCAGCTGATTGTAAATTCAAGTTAAGAAACAAACTAAGCTCTGACCATGCTTTCTCATTCCACATCCATGTGTTCACCTTTTATCTGGTGTTATATCATTCGTAGGTGGAGCTCCATCCCTACATGTCGCAGATAGAGATGATAAATTTCTGCAAAGCTAAGAACATCACTCTCACTGCCTACAGCCCCTTTGGATCACCTGGAAGGCCCCCTGCGATGTAAGACCCCAAACACATACAACGCTGACTCCGACTAAGGCAATTGAGTCTTTCTGTTGATATGTTAAACTTGGGTTTGATCGCACTTAGTAAAAGTTTTGGGTCCATAGAGGGTTCTTATTCATATTCTTCACATCATGAGTAAAACTCTATTTTGAATGGGCTGCCAGAAGAAGTCAAAAGCCACATGATTTTTGACATAATGCCTACAAAGAACTTGTGGATTTGTCTAATTTAACGCTTTGTGGGTCAGCAAGCCCTCCAGTTACCCAAATATGTAATTGGAAACATAGAAAACATGAAGATTTCACAATATATCCCTTTTATTCTATTTGACTTTCACACAGGAAACCTTCATTTTTGCATTAACTGTGTTACCCTGAAAGTATCTCTTTCTCTTAAATGACTGAATATTTTCACTTTGATATTGTTATTGAAACCGTTATTACCTCCTCTGCTACATAATGTCCTGAAACTCACCCTGAACTGTCTGTCAAAACTTTACAATCGAGCTTTACAAAAATCGCTGTAGTTCTACCTCTCACCAAGTGTATATGGATATAAAATTTGAATGATTTAATGATCTACGAAATACTTTTTGAGTAATCGCGTTCACATGAAGAATCTGCAGCGGCGGCGATTTTATCCCCGACTTTTCGGCGATATAACTATGGAGGGAGGTATCCAGGCCCAGTGAGGAGAGTGTTTATTTATCAGTTGCTGGGGGATGATTGTAATGAATACTGAGCTGAAGCTGATGCACAGCATTCTCACATACATGTACAGAGAGTCCAGGTGTGACAGCATTTATTGAAGGGTTTAGGGGATGTTTTCATCGGTGGAGCAGTTGGAATGGCATGTAAACTGGAGAAGGTCCAGTGAGGTGGAGAAGGGGGACTTTATGTGCCACATGACCATCCACTCAAAGCAGTTCATGGTGAAATGAGTCAGTGCTACTGGGAGGTAGTCATTGAGGTATGTGACTGTTGACTTCTTATGCAAGGGGGTGATGGGTGTCCTTTTTAGGCACAAAGGGACCAAAGCCTGGCTCAGAGAGATGTTAAAGATGTCTGTAAAAACATCTACCAGCTTCTCACATCAGTTTGGTCCAGACGGAGTTCCTGCTCTCCGGGGGAGGGATGGGTCTTCAGGGCGGGAGTGTGGTTAACATAACAGTGGATTAGTCTGTCTGAGAGTTGGATGTCACTGTCCATGAGGTGGACTCATACTTTGTCAGGGCCTGGATGCCCTGACACGTGAACCTGGTATCCTCAGTATCACAAAAGTAGTTTCCCATCTTCTGAGCATACTAGCACTTTGCTCTCCTGATGGACCTCAGCCATCAGCCATGGCTTCTGGTTGGCGCGTGTGGTGTTGGTTTAGGCACCAATGACATCCTAATGGACTTCTATGTATCCTAATGGATTACTATGTATCCAGTCACAGTGTCCGGGTATTCCTCCACGTGGTCTGGTCATAGGTAGCTTCCTCCCTGGTTCTCCGTGCTGACTTGGAACGGTTCAGCATTGGCCTGTACGCTTGAAGTAGCATCACTGGAATGTGGTCTGTGTTACCAAGGTGGGGCAGTTTGTTTAAACTGGGTTTTTTCTAGTCAGTAGTATTCTTAGATGATATTCTGTGACCAACTTCCAATAGTACCACCCCCTAGCTAATCCTTTTATTCGGGGGTCTACTGAAATATTTTTTTTTTTTATGTTTTTGTGTTTAGAATCAGCCTGGAGAAATATGGAGTAATGACGATATGGCGCTAGAAATGTACTGTAATTAAGATTATCTTGCCATCCTAGGATCAGAGAGGACAATGATCCCCATAGGATCCTGGAGGACCCAGTGGTGACCGACTTAGCCAAGAAGCACAGACGCAGCCCAGCTCAGGTCGGTGGGATTGTTTGTGCTCTAAATGGGTGAGTGTGTGGGTGTTTGTGTGTGTCCTGGTAATAACTGCAATGTTGTCCCAGGTATTGCTGAGGTACCATGTGCAGCAGGGTGTTGTAGTCATCCCTAAGAGTGACAAGCCTCATCACATCCTTGAAAACACAAAGGTAATACCTCTCTTTCCCCTCAGCCTTCCTCTCTTGCATCAGTGAGCCAAATTCTCACAGGTGTTCCAGGTAGTCTTGAATGTTGTCTGTCTGCCATAACAGACAGATAGTGAACAGAAGTATATTGTGACTGGACACAAGATAAATAGGACCTGTGAGATTAAACAAAAACAGTTGCTGGCTGTAAAACCAAGCTTGGGAGATATTAAAAATCCTCTAAAAGGAGGTAAACAGAATGGTCAGATGATATGTGTTTTTTCTATTATGAATTCATTGTTAATATGTAATTATTAATGAGTGCCGGTGAGTTCTGTGGTTAAACCTGGCTGTCAAACTTGATTGGCTTATTGGAAAAAATGTCTTAACTAAATCCGTGAATCCATGAAATAATCAGTAACTCCATGAATTAGTTTTTGATTAATGGCGTAAACACAAAGAAGTGGCAGATGCAGCTGCGATGATTCATGATTCCACGATATCCCTTTTTGGGAACATATTAATATCCGCTGTCTCTTAAAGTAGGGAGTCAAAATCTGTTTCAATGCTGCTGTTGTTTTGAGCAGATCTTTGACTTCAGTCTGACTGAAGACGACATGAGAGCACTGAAAGGACTGGACCGAGGAGGGAAAGCTTTCATGCTCGACGAGTAAGTCAACACAAACGTTATAGTTATTGTTTACAAAGTTCAGCTAGTTCAACCGTCCTGATTGTTTTTCTTTTTCCTAGAGTCCAGTCTCATCCGTACTACCCATTTGTATGAGTGGAGAGAAGAGACGGCCAACCGGATACACTTATTACATAAATAACCTGCAGACTATCTATGCAGTCTACATACAGTATCACACTGTGATTTACCAGTGATCTGTTTATTAAATGATGATGAAATATGAAGTCAAACCTGGAGACTCTGAAGAAGATTCAGTCTCTAAATATGAATTTAATAAATGTGTTTCAAAGTAATGAGCTCTTTGCTGAAAATAAGATCCTTAGTTTATCCAAATACTTTTCTGTGAAGTAAAATACTGCGTGTTGGTGTTCACACATTTACTTATTCTCAATTTGACCAGTCAAAGGCAGAATTAGTTGCATTTTTCTGAAAACCGATGTATATAAATAGAGAAAAACGTATCTCTTACAATCTTTACTTATGATTCACTATTCATGTGTGCTAATGTCTGTAAATGTGGGGACACTGCCCTCTGCCTATATTTATGTATATTGTGGTGCACAGAGTTGGAGGGCCAGACATTTTAAAAATGACCTAATCATTTGATGTATTCACTTTTTATTGCATTGTTGCACTAGGAATGAGCAATTGTGGGATATAAGAGTTGAAGGACCTGAAAGAGGCCCTCCATACTGGTCACAGAATATATGAGAAGACGGGCAACAAAACCAGATTAGTCTCAGTCAATGACCATATTCTATGAATCCACGTAGATTTGACTGTCAAACTTTCTATTATGGCAAAGCACATATGCAGTTTACAATAATAATGAACTATTTACCAGTTGAAATTCAAGGTCATTTTTGAAACCAAACATCTTTTCACCGAAAAGTAAAATGAAAATTGTCTTTTTTGATCAGCTGTAGTTAGACGGTTCACTAATGTAACTGTAGCTCCATGACTTGGTTGAAGATGCTGTTCAGACAACTTTTTCATGCCTCCAGCTAATTTGAGTCATGAAAGCAAGACTGTAAAGGAGTTTCATATATGTGTTTTGTCTTAGACGGTTTCATCAAACACATAACATTGTGACAAAAGTCTTTGAAGACTGTATACATTTAGCAAAAAGTCAGCACCCTCTCCATATGACCCCTACGGTATTGAGCACAATGACCTAATTCAATGCTCCAGTTCGTGCCTTGATGGATGGTCTGATCTGACTGGACAGCACTGTTTGGGGGAGGAGTTTAGTGCTGAATTACAAAACTGGAGCTGATATAAGGACCTAACCGTGTCTGTAATTGGATTTGTATGAGACTAATGTGTCATGTTCTGTCTTTCACATTACATATTTATAGAAAGAAAAAGTGCTTTATCCCTTTTTCCCCAACCACTTCTTCTACTGTCATGATGGTGAACGTTTCACAATGCAAACACAGGCTGAGGCCCCAGCAACACGTTTTGGCAGATCTGGCCCTCTGCACCATGAATTCTTGTCTGGGTTGTACACCTGAGTGGCTCTGGAGAATGTCATTGTCTGCCAGCTGTATCCCCCCAGCACATATATCTTTCCTGCCTGGACTGCAAGACCTGCCTCACTGGTGGGCAGCAGTAGTGGTGCCACATAGGTCCACTGGTCAGTGTATGTGTTGTAAGACTCCACAGGCAAGACGTCAAAGCGTTCTATGGTTTCGTCTAAGTCATCACTGCCCCCAATTGCATAGATGAGGTTGTTGAGGGAGGCCATGCAATGCCATCCCCTGGCCTGAAACATGGCCTGGCATTCTACCCACACATTACTCTCCTGTGATGGATCATAACTCAGGACATCTCGGCGGTATGGGCCAATCTGACTGTCGTGACCACCTGAGATGTAGACAGTGCCACAGTGGGCTGTCCCAGCATGACCATAAGTAGACCTAAAAAGACAGAACCCAAAAAGTCAAATAAGGTACAGTAAAAACCTCCAATAGTAAAGAAAACTTTACAAATAAATAGCATGAAAAGAAATAAAAGATTGCAAAGCAATTAATAGGCACTCAACAAATGGAGCCAAAAGCCAAAATTCTATCAGGACATACTACATAAATAAACAAACAAAATGTTTTTAAAAAAAGTCACAAGTGAAAGCTGAACTCATCAAAGAACAATTTTAATCAGACTAGTCAGAAGTTTTATTTTTTTGTTAAGATTATAAAGCACATCATCTGGTAGAGCTGGTCTTTGTTTAATTTAAATTTGTCCTCTGTGCGAGAACTCAGAGTTCTTAAACATAATTGCTTTTTGGCCTATTGGGACAGAACTTCACAAAATAATTATTACAAGCATCTGGCATGCATCCTTATGAACATCATATCACCCCATTTATTATCACACACCCGGCATTTATAAAGTATGTTATTTTTGAGTTGAGCTTACTTGCGGCTCCAATATTCATTATTCCTTTAGGTCTGGTTTGTTTTAAATCAACTCTTGAGGGAAAAAATTATAAGAAGTGTTTAAAATAAAAGCAGCTCTTTCCTTGCTGAAAGTTCATCTTCACCAGCAAGTTGCTTGCTTTTCCTGTCTGCTGTGTGGTGATGAGCAGTGGGTTTTAATTTCACTGAGACCGTCTGTCTGCTGATGCAGAAGAAGGAGGATGAAAGCAGAGACAGTGATCCTAAACTCTAAATTTGCTGGAGTGGGATACGAAACCAATGAGCTGAAATCGACTGTACAGATGGGTGAGTTATCAGTAATTAATTCAACAAAAGAAGAAACTGTTATATATCACTTGAATGATTGCGCATATTGCGTTGATAAATGCAGTGTAACCAAATAGAGTATTTGACCATAACTAATTCATAATCATATGTACTCACAGTCCCTTAAATATCTGTACCGATATTCATTATTCCAATTTTATTCACTCTCCTGATTTTGACAACAGACCCAGTAGAAACATTTTACATTACCTGGGTAGTTCTGCCACGTAAGACCAGCAGTCCTCAGTAGGACTATAAACCTCCACAGACGATAAAGCTCCAGTTTCATTCCTTCCACCTACAGCAATCAGAAACTCTCCAACTGCCCCCAAATAAAAATCAACCCGCCGCTGATTCATTGGTGCACCCTAAGAAAAAAATCACACTGTTATTGCAAAAAACATTAAGATTATTAATTGATACAATTAAATAATGGCATTTGGAGGTGGGGAATTTACTATTACTGATTTTCTTCTCACTATACCTGCATCGCTGAATGTTCTACCACTTTTGTTTGTACTCTATAAAGAATCTAAATGTTCAAGTACTGTTTATGCTAAGACTGTACACTCCACTTGTAGTTGTACCTGTAGCTATTGAAAGGTTAATGTTAAGAAGGATAGAACTGTGGTACAGTACCTTGGTCCACTGATTATTCCGGGGGTCATATCTGTACAGCAGGTTACTTGCAGAGTCTTCCCCATTTTCCCGGGACGAGCTGCCACCAGCAGCAAAGATGAAGCCCCCCAGCACTGCCAGGCAATGGTGGCTCCTTTCGGCGGGCAGCTTTGTCTCCACCTCCCAGCTTCCTGTTTCAGTATCCAGCCGGTAAACATTGGCACTCAATTCCTCTCCAAGTTCTGACACCTGGAAAAGTGAAGCAAGGTTAAAAGTCCAGGAATGTAAGGAGTTTTCTACTGCCACATTCAAAGAGTTTACAGTAACTAATGACAGACATTAAAACCCACGTTTAACAAAATCCTTGTGACAAATGGTATAAGTAATTTTACTGCAAAATCCAAATCAGGTCTGAAGTAACTCAAAAAGTCCTATTCTAACAAAAATAAGGCTCGAGTCAGGTTTTGAGTCATTCAAGTGAATTCCTTGTAAAGTCAAAATTTGAAAATATCTTTGAAGATAAGTCCAACTCATAAATCATTCACAAGTAGAAATTCCTTATTTAGACTTATTTCATCTTTTTCACTACATTATTTTAACTGAAGTTCGGTTCTACTCAATAATGGTCTGAATAGTTGAAAAATACACTTCCATTGTTTGTCTTACTTGTTTTTCTTCTGTCTGACAATGTATGAATGAAGTGCCCCTTTTCTTGTCTGTTTGAATCTGAGATATGTTCTTGGATTTTTTAGTCTGGTCGTCAGAAAATCCATGACAAAAATTGTCATTATCATTTATTTTCAGTTTTTCATTTATTGTTACAATGCAAAGTTTAGATCGCATTCTCAGGACATGACAAAAGTTAAAAGTCTACATAAGTAAAGGTGAACATTCGCTATATTTTTCACACTTCTTAAGTATTTGCTCTTGCAACCAAAATGTGAGTCAAATCTAGCAGCAACTCTTACTTGCTTATGTATACTGCCTGTTCTTTTTTTCACAAAGATGGAAATCTATAAAAAGGTGCACTGAAAAATAAGATTTACAATTGAGAACAAATGCTGCAGCAATTTTACCTCCTGTTATCATGAGTGATGCTTTTTCATTTAATAGTGGAAAAAATGTACAGTAAAAATGTCCTTTTATAGACCAAATTTAACAGCAAATAGATTTACATCTTTACCTGTCCTCCAATCAAGAGCAGTTGCTCTATTCCTTGCCTCAGAGTAGTGCATCCTGTTTGGAAGAGTGGCTGGGCACTTGGCCTTGCATGGTACCTCACAGCTTCTTCCACCAGGGCCTTGCAGTCAGCTTCCTTAGGCAGCGATGCCCGCAGTGCAGGTAGTACCCGACCCAATAGGTCTCCAATGGGTATCAGAGGGAAGCGGATGTGTAAGAGGAGTTGTCTGACGTGAGCAATCCGCTCAGGACTCTGACTGAGCCACTGCACGGCGGCCTGAAGGAGCTCCTGCTCACTGTCATGTTGAACCTGATGGTTAGGAGGACTTCAGAGATTAATCATTGTAATTTATTATGATTGCCCCCACTTATAACACATTTTCCCCAAACATTGTATGAATCCTTTCGATATCATCATATCAACAATGCAAGTAATTTTTACCTCGACACTGGAAAGGTACAAGGTCATTTTGTGTAAAGGAATGTCCCGAAGGAAACTGGGGGTGAAAGAGAGCGTCGCGAAGCGTGAGAGGATAAAGTCGTCAATAAATGTGTCGAGTCGCTCCAGACTGTAGAACAGAGCCAGCTCCTGCAGGCACAGGTAATTGTCCTCGCTCACCTCTCTCTCCAGGTACTGGCAGCAGAAATCCACCACTCGCCACACCTGAAGAACAATCAGTTGTCACATCTTACCATTACATTATACATCAATCCTATATCCTTATAATCACTGAAAGGTGAAGCCTGAATAGTCTGAATAACTAGAATTCATCAACTGAAGTTTTAATACATGGCTTACAAACAATAAATACATTTTTGATGACACATTATAGTATAAAGTTGTGATCATATATCTATAAAGAGTGCCCCTGCTAGTGATTTCACCAAACATTTAATAATTCTTTATAATATGGTTAAAATTGCTATTGTGATAACACATATTTTACAATTGTAACTAATTACAAATGATTGTAAACACTAACCTTAAACGTTTATTTTGTGTGTGTCTATAAATATATGCTAAATATTAGAATTGAATGAAGCTCTCAACGAGCATTAATGAGCCTTGGCCTTGGTTACGCTGATGATGGTTTGTTCAATGTTATTAAAAAAAGAAAGGGCACAGAAGGGTTTTCGTTACAACACTATAACAGGATCTATGAGTAAAAAAAAATTAAGCCACAGTCTCCATTCAATTAAGCCACAGTCTCCATTAAATTGAATGACAAACACTTCCACTGCTCTCCCTCACAGCAAGGAGGGAGTTCCTCCTCTCTCACCCACTGATTGCAGGAATGGGATCCGCTTTGCAGGAGTTCAGGACAGACAACCACTATTATTGATCAACTCTGCTATTTATATGGGCCTCAAAGTCCAGAACGCTGTCAGAATGTAAACCTCGACGCCGTCAGACTAGATCAAATTGGTAATATCTTCTTGAAAACTCTTGAATACTAGTAACCACCTTTTCTCCCTCTGCTGAAACTATGGGACTTGGCAACTCATATAAGTCACTAGACAAACTCCGGAACATGGATGAGACGTATCACTTCTTGGTTTTTTAAAGGCAACTTTTGATTATTGAACAAAAATGATTTTGGTGAAATTTAGAAAAAAATTTTGAATGAACTTGGAGAGGACTGTTGAATAACTAACTATAACTAGTATTTTTACTCTATTTACTCCGAAGTAATCTTTGTTTATAAAACTTCATCATACTTAGTCATTTTTGACTATTGGACTTGGCAACATTTTGTTATTTGAATTTGTTACCCGTTTTGGAAAAACCAAGTAAAACTTTATTTTACACATGCTCAGTTTCAGTATCTGTGTTCTGCATTATGGGTTCACGCTGAATTAATCTGGTTAACATTATGAAAACATAAGTGCCTAGTTTCTTACCTGCAGAAGGTGGGCAGCTTCCAACACACTGACAATGTTGCCCCCATCCAATGGCAGCTCTCCACTGTACAGGAAGTCCACTACAGCACTCAAACCAATGTAAGACATCCCAACCAGCCCCACCTGCAGACAGGTAAATAAAGGACAATAAAGGATATGCAGTGGGTGGAGATATGATGAGGTCTGTGTCTACCATCTAACTACACATACAACACTGTTGGCACCCTTGAAAAAAATTAGTAGAATATAATTTAAAAAATGGTTTAATTGTATGTCTAAGTCTAATTTAATATTTTGTGTGGCAACTTTGGCCATAGAAACAGCCCTGAGTCTCCTTTGGTTGTGTGTGATGAGGTTCGAAAAAAACTTGAAGAAGATCTAAGACCGTTCTTCCATGTAGAAACTCTCCAATACTTGTGGACTCTCCTCTGCACAGTCAGCTTGCTGGTATGGCCAAGGCAAACCTTCATTTTGAGATCTATGAACCATTTTTGAGTTGATAATGAGATGTGCTTCAGATTGTCCTGCTGGTGGTTAGGGAGACATTCGGACCCCAAGATTCAACTGACCTCTGCAAAACTTTATGTGTAATCCTTGGAGTCTTTCGCCAGTCAAACCACCCTCCTCTGTGGGTGTGTGCCGGTTTGCAGACATATCCTCTTCCATGCTTATTTTCAACATCTCCAATTTCTTAAAACGTCTTTATTATTAATCTAATGGTTAGAGCTAGCATTATGAAATGTTGAGAGATTTTCTTCTATTTATTGCCAGTGTTGTGCAACTCTACAAGCTTTCTTTGCGCATCATTGCCGTTTTGTCTTGTCTTTCCCATTATGAAGAAGGTCAAAGGGAATAAGGCCTATGTCCCCTCATATTTATATGCCAGGAAATCAGGAAGTCATTGTTCACCATTTAAGAGTTCTAACTCAAAAAGGTGAACCTAAAAATAAAAAGAATAGGGTTGGAAACATGCTTCTGGCAACTGTTAATCGCAGTATTTCCTATGGATTGCAATAATTGTGGCACACGTTTTAGAGAAAAATATTATACATTTATATTCAAATGTATTAACATTTAATATGTAAATATATTGTGTTTATGTAAAGAATATAACGTATGCCTTTTTACTCATGAATAAAATCTTAGATTTTCATGAATAAGTTGTATCATAGATCAAGGGTGTAGAAAATCAAGAGACATTATTTGCATCTTATTTTACTTATTTTAAAAGAGTCTCGCTGGAATCATTATTTATTTCTCAAGAGAAAATAAAAACGACAACAATAAAGGTAATAGTAATGAAGAAGGAAAAATAAATATATAATGGACTTCAATGCTGATATGCTTGATTTTCCCTGTTTAGAACATTTTATGTGCAATATCCTATGTACCTCCTTCTGGTGTTCCTCACTCATGCCCAGAGTGAACATAGCATAGAAGTATGGGCTGGAAACCGCCAGCAAGGCTCTGTGAGCTGAAACCCGCTGGTCATCAGCCACCAGGATGACATCACAGAACTGAGTGTGCTGCCGCTGCTCATTAAGACCTTGCAATACCTCCACAGATTGATCCACCCAGTGGAACACCTGCAAAAGAGAACCACAAAACACTGACAACAAGCTTGTTTAAGACATTGAGAGAGTATTTCTACTCACTCTCAAAATCCAGATTGGGCAAGATTTGAGTTGATCAAAACGTTTATCTGAGAAGTCTTGAGAAGAGCAAACATATACACAGACCTCAGAAGATTGACACACGCAGCTCAATTTTCCATTGTCCATTGTGTCTCCTCAGGCATGCATCATCTGAAGGACACACACACACACACACACACACACACACAATGAAATTACAATAAATCAGTGGTTCTCAAACTTTTTACACCACGTACCACCACAGAAATATATAAGGCTCTCCAAGTACCACCATTACGACGCATTTAAAAATACAGTAGTTACTAATGTACCATTATGACGCATGTACAAATACATTAATGTATTTTTACATAGTGGTACTTGGAGAAGCTGATATATTCTGAGGTGGTACGCGGTGTAAAATGTTTTAGAATCACTGCATTAGTAGAAGTAGGTAACCCTATTCAGCTAAACGTAGTTCAAACGGGAAGAAAATATATTCCCAATAAGAATATTATTTATTTTGGACTAGTAAACCACAACCACACAAATTAGGAAGGAGTAGCACTAGAAATGGCACTTAAACTCTTTCACATGATCAAATGCAAGGGGCAGCCCCTCACACACGTACAATACGCATACAGCACAGGAAAGAACAGTAACAGTAACAACTGTAAGTCCCTGTCAATGCAGATTTCAAATTTGTGGACCTGAGTCATATCTTCTTACTGTTTTTCACGGTGTGCTGCCGGTTGATGCTGTTGGGTGTTTAAGGATGCTGATGTGTTCACTATCTTCCACTGCAGTTTCTTTTTACAAGGCTAATAAAATGATCCTCCTGATCCAGGAGTTCCCATTTGAAGTCACGATTGCATTGGTATTAAACCACTCGTAATTTTAGTTTCCCCCACTTACAGTCTTCTAGTTCCCACAGTTTAGCTTCTAACGGCTTGGCACGCGCGCTGCAACCCAACTGCGAAGCAGGCTGATGGACGTCTGAACGAAAAAACTACAGGAAAGGCTTCAGTTATTTTAAAACCCGTTTCATTTATCTCATGGTTACAATGTTTTAATTTCATTCAACATAGTATTTTGATAGTATGATACGTGTTATCCTTTTCCTGTTCGAGTTCCAGACCTTGGTCCGGGAACAGGATATAGGTTTATTTATTTACTACAGGGCCGAAGATTCTCCTTCGGGACTAAACCCTTTACTCTTGACCAACGGCAGTAAATCACCACACCGGAGACTCCAAGTGCTCTTGGAAGCTGCAGCCTTTATTTCAGAACACTGTGCCCTGCGGTAAACATACAAAATCACTTAGTTGCTCCAAACTCTTTGCTAACGCTGTCTTTTTCCGGCCACTCTCACTGATGCTTCAGCTAGGAATAGGCGTATCGATACTCTGGTATCGGTCATTCGATACCCCCAAGTAGATCTTTTGGAGTCGATACGTTTTTTAAATATCGCGATACCACTGTGGTAATACAAACGTGCAATTTGTTTTCACTTCTAACAGTTTTAGGCATCAAATTTAAGTGTGAAAACTGGCCCAGGCCTATTTTAGATGCGCTTCCGTGTCACATGATTATGGCAGCCTACCAGATGTCACAGCCGAAGGCTCACTGCGCAGCCTCAGTTAAGCACTGCCTCAATCCTCACTCCGCTGCTCAGAGTGAGTTAGTACAACAGCGTGTGATGACTTCTCAGGGAAATAATAATAATAATTATACATTTAATTTATAATATGCAGATTCATGGAGGAAAAAGCAATCTCAAGGAGTGAGGAACGTTGCTGTGGTGGAAAAGTAATGAAGCAGTGTTTCCCTTTGCTCAGTAAAGTGGCAAGAAAATCAGTTGCAACCACAGTTCCAACTAAATGGCTGTTTTCCATGGCAGGAGTGACAAAAATCGGCTTAAACATAAAAATGTGAACATGTTATATTTCCTAAACACCAATTTAAAACTTGAGTGAATTGTTACGTTATCTAGCCGCTGAATGAATTAGTGTACCTTATCTAGGTGGTGAAAATGTTATTTCATATTGGCTAGCAACTAAAAAAATGAAAAGAAGAATGAGCATTAGCTGTTTTCATTATTAAAAAAAACAGGGGCCTGCTTAGTGACAGGAAGGGTTGTTCATAATTCACACAAGAGATTAGAAAAGTCAGAATAAGGCCAACGTCCGAATTCCCTCTCAGTGTAATAAAAACGAGTGAAATTATCATTTTACGTTTTGTTTTGTTGATGATGTTTTTGCTGCCGATATTAAGGATGATGATGATGCTGGTGATGATGTGTTATGATGTTTTAGTGGTTTAATGCAGGCTCTTGAGTGCTGTGTTGATCTTTCAATTTAAGAAATTTAATTATTTTTTCATTTATTTAAAGTCTAATTATTTTATTATAATTTTAAAAAGATTTATTTTCATCTTATTTTTATTTAATTTACTCATTGATCTATTTTCTTATCATTTTATAAGAAGTATTTATGTTCATTGTTTTTACTTATTTTTATTAGCAACATGTGCAATACAGTTTAAATCGGTACTTTGATGTCCACAAAGTCCTGATGTGCTCACCTAGAATTTGAGAGGAGAGCAGCCAGGGAAACAAATGGCGGTGAATCAAAGCATGTGATGCGGAAAAGAACCAGTAGATGGCAGTGTAATGCATACAACCGTAGAGTCTGGACTAGACAGGCGGGGTTCGGCAGCAGTCAATTCGGGGAGCAGGCGGAGGGTGTGAACTCCGCAGGAGGGAAGACACTTTGACCTCTGTGCTGTCTGGCTGACTGCAGACTAATTGTCAAGCGATTAATCACTTAACTTAATGTAGCATTTATATGACAAGCACGTTCACCATCTATCCAAACTCAACCCAATTATATTTTTGTAAGGATGCTTAGTATTGCATTTAGGTGTGACGTAGTACCACCAGTTTTGTACTGAACAGAACTGATCTGTCATTTGCTATTAAAAAGTTGAAAACATGATCCAAAAGATATATCAAGTATTGTGTATGGGGTACTTCTGTTAGAAGTACTTAAATTAATTTAAACTCACTGTAATTAAATTATTGATCCACCAATTCTGACTTCTATCTACTGCATTGATTTCTATCAAATTGCGTAATTCAGTCCAAGTAAAACCTGAATATAAAAATTTTGCCTTCGAAATAAAACTGATTTCAACCGTTGACCCTATGTTGCATTTTGTGACGTAAGAAAGCAAAACATTTATAGTTCTGTGAGTTAACGATTCATCATCACGAGTGTTAATAAATATTCCATTTTTTTTCTATATAATTTGAAGTATATTTGTTTTTAATACTTTTGTCTCTTGTTATTTCTTAATATGAGGCATAAAGAGGTATGAAACTACCGAGAACCCAGTAGAAAAAATAAAAAGCAGAACATTTTGTGGTGTATAATTTCATACACCACACGATATGTATATTACTTGACAGGCTGATGAGCGCTTGCCTTCACTGTTCCTTTTATTTTGAAAGTTCCTACCGGAAGCCTCAGCGGTGTTGCATGATTACCCTGACAGCTGTCGTCATAGTATTGACAGGCAGAAGGTGCATTCGGCGTCTAGGGTGCTTCTGTCTCCTCTGGCGGCCAGAGCGTCTAGCATCACCAACGCCCATAAAGCTGTAACTTACCGGAAATGAACGCAGCTAGTCAGAGAGCTGCCTTTTCCCGTTAAATCCCACTGGTTCCGTTGTTCCAGTGAGTCGGTCGAGATTTGCTAGAAAAGCCCGTTGTATCTCTTTAGTCCTCTATTATACAGGCCTGACATCTACTATAGGTGTTTGCTGCTTTGTCTTTAGCACCGATATAACGTGGACGTTCGACCGTTTGATTCCTGCCCACTGGAAAAATGGCAACTCAGATCGATAGAGAGGCTTGCAGGGAGGCTTATAACCAAGTCAGAGACGACAACACGGACACCAACTGGTGAGTGGACATAGTTCATGATCTAACCAAGAATGTTTAAATTAGTGAAAGATTTCTGCAAAAATATATGTAAATCTAGAGTTCATCCCAAAGGCTAGATCGATAGATATATGTAATAATTACGAGTGAAAATATACATGCATGTCAGAACAAAGTTATAAATAAGGAAAAGTCTAATCTTCACCTATTAAATAAATCCAGTAATTATAATGTGCAATATTACAGACTGGTCGGTAGCATGAATGGAGAGTTGAGATCCTGTGTTTCAGACACAACAGACCATCTCTGTGACGAGGGATTTCCGATGTATCCAATGTTACTTTAAATTGTATGATCTCAAATGGTAGAGTCCGGGTTTGTGGGTGGTCCAAAAAAAAAAACTGGGGGCAAGCAGAGCAAACACCCAGTTACAGTGTTGTAGTTTATATTGTCATCTAAAATTAAAAAATTAAAAAACGGTAGGGGGACTGTAGAGTCCAGCATGAGCTCATCTGATTTATACTGTGATTATATAGCGGTCACACACAACCACAGGCCTAGCAAGGCAGAACTAATTTCCTTTGTCCTTTATTCTGAGAGAATAACGTTTTACTAGTGACACTCAAATATCACTTGCTGCCACCATGCATGAGCATCTGAAGCGTTTCTGCATCGCTTTGGATGGGTGCATATTGTTATGAATCCACCCTTCATGAGACTGGATACTGAAATAACGTGTACTCTGTGTTGTCCAGGGCTGCATTTAAATATGAAGGCACCACAATCGTGCCTGCAGGACAAGGGACTGACTTTGAGGAATTCAAGACGATGTGCACAGGTAAAGAGAAGATTTTATTAAAAATAGATATCCACAATTTTTACCTAAGCCTGTATCAGTGTAATGTATGAATGAAATGAACTCACTGCTCGATGACTAGTGTAAATTTAGTACTTTGTGTGGCCTGTATGTGTCTGTCTCTGGACGGCTTAAACAGTCAAGCCCGACTTGGCAGGACACTAATCTTTTAAGACTCTGTGCTCTGTCACAGATTGGCCCTGTGCTGAGCTCTGTATGTATGCTGTCAAAGCACTTTAAGTGTATGCATTACATTACATAATCGTTTTTTACAATAACCTGTTCCAAGTTTTTTTACAAGATTAAATCCTTAAGGTCAGCCTTTTGGGTTTTTAGTTAAAACTTCAGATTGACTTTCTAACAAAGTGAAAGCCATTTCCACCTCCCACTCCACTAAATTAAAAATAGAATCTCCACATGCTGTATGAAATTTACTTACAATGATATTATACTAAAGGATTATTGTTCCAGGCCTGTTTTATTATCTGATTGTGTGTCTTACATGGCATGTATTTTTCTTGTTAAGAAAATGAGAAAGATGGTTTGTAAAAAAGAGAAAGTAAAGGATGGACTTTTGGCTGTTGATTACATGTGAGAAAAGATAACTAGTAGTTGCTGGCTGGATGTTGAGGAGGAAGATAAATCTCTATTTAATGTAAATTCCAGTCTTTCTGTGCCCTCTAGAGTAAAGCATCTGATCAGATGTTGGGTGTGGCTCCCTCTGAAGCTTGTTTCTCCAGAGTCTGCTCCCTCAGGGCTGTACTTTAATTTTTTCCTTACTGAGAATTACAAGCTCATTTTCCGATGTTGAAATTATTTGGTTATCTCAGTGATTCACAATAGTATGCTGGTATGCCAGTGGTTCCTGTACAGAGATGACACACATTATTACATATTTCTCTCTGCAGCCATTTCTTCTTCAGTTTGCAGTAAAGTTCTACCACTGCAAAAATGCGAGGGGTGGAGTTGATGCTGATCGACTATGTAGTGAGGATAGAAGAGGGCTTTCGTTTTGAAGAGTGACTTTCATATCCTCCACTTTAAAGAAGGAACATAGTGGATTGTAGTATGCAGCCTGGATAACCCCATTTAGTCATTGTCATAAGTTATTCATTCTTTGTCCCCTGATAGGAGACCATCAAAACAGATACATTTTTTTGTAGTTTTAACCACTTTGCAGGTGTGGTTTTAGGGATGTTGAAAAAAACTGTTCTCATGATGACCTAATGTTGAAATAGCAAAATCCTAGAGATTTAATTAATCAGCAGATTTATAATCTAATGCACCAGCCGGCCACACCTTATAGTTCACATGAGAAATATCTCTACATATAAGTACACTATGGATTGGATTTCAGAAAATTATGATTCACAGACCTTATATCTTAAATGATTCATCAGCCTGTTTAGACCTTTCTTGTGCTTCTTTATTGTACCTCATGCTGTGTATAAATGTAGAAAAGACTCGATAAGTGAGGCACTAGGTTGGTTTACATGAACAGCCTAATTCAGATAAATTCGGCAAAAAAGTCTAATTTGAAAGAAAATGCTGCACTTAAACCCCCTTAACGAATGGAAGGAACCTTTCCGAATGAGATTTCATTCCTTTGCAAGGAGGTAGCCTAAGTCCTTTGGGAAAGCCTTTTTTAATAGCCAGTCGCTGCATGTTACTGCTGTATCGGAAAGCTTTCTGTTTGAGTTGTATCTGCGTATGCCCAGGGTCGCGACGTGATGCTCTGGCTGAGTTTTTTCAGCGCAGCAACACATTTTAAATATGTCGACTTCAGAACAGAACCGGTCTGCATGGAAGAGTGATTTGTTCATTACAACTTTGAAAGAGATTAACATATTTGGACTGTTAGATGGGCGAAAAGTCACTTATAACGCATGCCCTCTTTGTCGTATTCTTCGTCTGGGTGCATGTTGGCGAGTATATATCATCTGTGCATGTCAGGGAGCGTTTCAAATTAGATGAGTTGATGCATGTAAAAACGGGGTCGGAAAAGATGTCAAGTCATGTAAACAGGCGACCGACATTGCAATTTGGATAGGAGAAAAGTGTCCTATGTAAACCCACCTACTGTTGTTGTAGTACTGTTGTTGTTAGTGTACAGTAGTTGTAGTAGTGTTGTTGTTAGCACTTTGAGATTTGATCCAAATGTAAAGTGCATTATAAATTAAATGTATTATTATTATTAGTAGTAGTAGTAGTAATGAAGATAGCAACATGTCTGAATTGACAATTGTATGACACGCATGATATCAACCACTATGTAACAGGGCTGTTATTTTGTTGTTTACAAAGCGCTCCTTTAAGCATATACAAAACACCACACTAAATGCTCATGCTGCAGGGTTTTACAACACGTGTCTACAGTTTGAAGAACGGCACTACTAAATTATTTCAAATCACATACTGGAGCAACTTTTTGCCCATTTTTGTTTTCTCATACAAATACATAAATGTCGAGGATATTATGGTCCATCTTTGCAATCGCTGTCTTAAAAAGGTTAATTTGTACAAGAGTTTTCACTTTTTTGCTTAATCGCACAACCATTTGGTTGAAAATGTTAGTCCAGGTTGCCATGAAATTTGATCCCAACAACAGGAAACACCAATTGTTTTTCAAGCAGGAAAAGAGGAATAACTCCACCACTTTGAACATTATATTTGAGTGTCCATTCTTTAGGCCTAATTGCGAAAGTAGAGTATGTTAAATGGCCATCACAAGAGTTGGTGAAAGGGGTGGTTTAGAACTGAGAGTGGGCCCTAAAATAAATGATAATGGCACCGGAATCAATTGGATTCATCCTCTGAGGATCCACATCACTTCACTGACCGCAACCCCTGCTTTTAGATGAAATGGACGCAAGACCAAATTTAGTGTCAGCGTGTCTTGCAGCACTCTTGTCCAAATCAACCTGGGGATGTTCATGGGAGACAGCTCTAGTTTCCAGGATTTGTCGCAGAGGGGACTGACTGTGGACTAAGGGATTGTACACAGTAAGATACAGTGTCACCCATCAACCTTTGCTGTGTATGAATGAAGTACATTTATGCAGAACGAATTCTCTGTTTTTTGCCATCTCATCATTGTTGTAGTTTCAGCGTAGTGTCTCTGCGGTGTTGGCGGTGGGGGGGTTGACGGCTGCAGAGTCAGCATGGCTTTAAAGGAAAGTCAAATTTGGAAGAATGCGGCAGAGAGAGGAAGCATGGTAGTGTGGCTGAGCTCCGGATGGTGGTGCGGATATTGGCTGTTCTAGTTCCTCTCTGGCAGATCAAATAGTAACAATGACAGATGAGACTTCAATTCACCTTGAGCTTCATTCAAGTGTGCACAGCTGCCGGCAAGATGTTGAAACAAGTGACTTGTTTGTGGTATCACTGATAACGCCCTCTCTAGTGGCTGTTACTTGTGTTAATGTTTGCCTAATCTTAGAGCACTGCCACTGAAGCTCTGCCTGGAAAGACTTTATCCGCTGGTTCAAAAGGCAATTATATAAAACCAACTAACCTTTGAACATTTACTTACAATAAACTAATTTATTTGCATCAGAATAGTTTCCTGAGTTTACCATCCTAATAGTGTCAAATGTAGCCTGATCGAAGTGCAGCATTTTGACATTATTGACCATGTCATTCTTTTCCGGACAGACTGGGCATATCTGGCACTGCATTGGATTGGTTCTCCTCTTACCTGTCTTACAGGATCTTCTTTGTGTACTCGAACAATTTCAGGTCTTCACTCTCAAATATTAAGTATGGTGTGCCAGAAGGATTCATCCGGGGGACAATATTGTTCTCCCACCACATGCTCCCAGTCGGTGAGGTCATCCACAGACATAATATCGCTTTCCACCGTTATGCAAATGACTCACAGTTGTATCTCCCTGCGAAGCCCACTTACCCTGGCATGCTGGACTCTACACACTTGCTTAATTGACATAAAACATTGGATGTACAATTAATTGAAAACTGAAATTTTTGATATGGGGGCCCCAGGAAGCTACTGATGAATTAGTGCCATCTACGGGTTACCTTTCAGCATACAAAAAGCCAGTTGTATAGAATATTGGTATCCTGTTTAATAGCAACCTAAACCTTGAGAATCCCATTTACAAAGCTAGTAACATTTTGTTTGTATCACCTCAACATTGCAAAAATTCAACTTTTTTTTAAATCAGAGTGATGCAGAAACTGTTGTACATGCTTTTTATCTCCTCACGCTTTAATTACTGTAACAGCGTTTCTACCTGACTTAACCAAAAAACAAACTAAAAAGACTACAGATGGTAAAGAACTTGACTCCCAAGCTGTTACACATTACTCCTATTTTAGCTTTGTTATACTGGCTCCCTGTTTGTTTTAGGATTGATTTTATTGATTACCTTTAAGACTCTTGATGACCTAGACCCAGACTATGTCTCAGATCTTTTAGTCCCTTACGAACCCTTGCGCAGCATGAGATCCTCAGGCAGTGGTCTGGTTGCACAGTTGAGGTTGAAGACTACAGGGGAAAGAGTCTTTACCGTCAGAGCCACAAGACTCTGCAATGATCTGCCTGAGGAAATAAGGCAGTCTGAGTCAATATCGTTATTCAAGTCTCGCCTAATAACGTAGTTCTAGCATAAGGCTTGTCCTAATCAAGATTTTGTCTTAATCTTAAGTCTTTTTTTCTTTTTTTTTTCCTGTATTTTTAGCCTGTTTTTATTGCTCTATTCTGTGATGTTTTTATTGTAAGGCACCATGTAACGGTGTTTTGAAAGATTCTATATAAATAAAGTTATTATTATTATTATTATTATTATTACATGATTAGCTTAATGTATCTACAAAGAAAATAGTTTTGAGAGGCAATTTCCAGTTGATAAGTGTAGGATTCAGGGTTATGGACTTCTTCGAACCCCAAAGTATGGAATCTAAATAGACATAGTAGTTCCAGATTGACACCTTCAGACAAATTACCGTTTGGTTCCTTTGCTTGATAAATGAGGTCAGAGACTGACTAAGCTGGATGAAAGATGAAATGTTTTCACGCCTAAAAAAAAAGTCCAGTTGCTTTGGATTCAACCCACAAGGGTTTGACCACAAAAAGCATTTATTTTAATAAATATGCTGACATTAACCTCTAGGTTTAACATATTTGTGGATTGTGCAGATTTTCATTAAAAAATTGTCTTGAGAATTTACTTGCGGTGGTTCGTGGCGCAGCACAGCGTGTGACGGATGGGTTCACTAATAAACTGTCAAACAAAAGTGTATGTAACTGTTTAAAATCAAAGAAATTACGGTGGCAAACGAATAATCCCTCTTTATATCTTATTTAAACCTAAATACATAAGAACAAATATATAAATATTCACATATCAAAATACATTTTCATTTGTGAATAAATAAGCACTAAAACTAAACATCTTACATTTACTCCATTTCATATGTCAAAATAAATAACTTTATTAAATTTAACTAAATAAATATTGGAGAGACAAACTTCGGAGCAGAAGAAAGGATTGGTCAGCACTGTGTAGGTGTTCTGACTTGATGCAATTAGTATGCGATCGGTCCTTCTCGCAGTGTGGTTGACAAACCAATATGACATTTCGAAATGAGAATAAAACCTTGTAAGCCCTGTTCAGTCCATAATATATTCTATGATGGCCTTGAGGCTTTTTCTATATGAGACGTAAATGGATTAATAGTGATTTATCTTCTAATTTAAGATAATTAGCTGTGCCCCAACTTTTTTTATTTATCTCAAGGGACCTTGTAATTCACCTCTCTTTATCATTAATATTATTCAGAGCAGCGCCTCATTAACAAACTAATCTCAACATGGCTATCTGACAAATACATGTAAAGTGACATAATTAATTTGTACAGACCTGTTTATTGTTTGATTATGGTCGGGCTGATATTGCTAATTCTGTTAGCATTTGCTTGGAAATTCCTATTATATGTTAGCATTACGCTAGCGCTAGTTTTCCACATTATTCTAAGGGAATTAACATTCAGACTGCACCTGGAAACTTTTGTTTTTCATTTGAAGACCAGTTTATCTGCCAAAGTGAACGATAACGTACAGGAATGGTGGAATAAAAGTACAAAATTAAATTGCATCCTCTGGCTGTAGCTATTGGTCCGCAGGTCTTAATTTGCCCCGGCAGGCCGCCCAAGTAGAGTTTATGTATGGGAAACACTGATATATCCAGATAATCTAACAGCTGTATATCAGCAGTCAGTATAAATGTAATTGATGTATGCATTACTAAGACAGAGTAGAGTGTGTTTTGCATGTAAGTAAAGTTTTGATTAGAGGTGCACAGACCGATCAGCACCGAGAGGCCTTGTTTGACGAAAGCCTCGCTTGAGGTCATTTGAACGCAACCGCGGTAGCATGAGCTTATCAAGGCGCCAACTATCTCACAAGTAAACCTCACAGGTAAACCAGGAAACACAAAGCTCACAATTTGTAACACAATTAAGGGCAAAAAAAGGCATTTCTTCAACGCCGAAAACGTTGGGCACACAAAACTTATCACGCACTTACGATTGAATCACCATGCGGAGCATAGCAAGTTAAGGTAATGTTAGCAGTAGGGTTAATGTTAGTGGAAGCTCAGAGCCAGCCACGAGCCCACTGTATGAATGTGTCTTTGCTTTCATTTATGGTTTTAAAATTTAACTACAAAAGGAGATGCGGCAGAACAACCCAAAAAGCGTTCGGCACAAAGAACTTAATCACACACTTCAAATTTAATCACAGGAACAGCCAGTTGAGAAGCTAACGTTAGCTCCCTATGCTTTTTTCCCAATTATAATCTGAAATATATTTTTCCCAAAACAATAAAATATCTAAAGGCGCAAGCATGTGGTGAATGAGGAATGTATATCTGACTCTTATTATGGAAACATGTAAGCAAAACATGTAGTTTTGCTGGGAAATTACAAGTAAACACAGGTGTAGTGTTATTGAGGGCTTTCTTGATGCTGGCTCCACCCTAGATTTGTCAACCTTTTTATAGACTATTTCTGTCTACAGGTGACATTACATCATTACAAGATGCTTCTGTGAGAGATACAATTCAGAAAAAACGCCAGCAGATGCTGTTTTTTTTCCCTGGTTGTGTCCATTCAGACATTATTTAGATTTATATCTAGTGTGGACCTCCATGAGAGTGACAGATTTGGTCACTGAGAGGCCTGTCTTACAACTGCAAGCCTCACAAAATGTTTGACTCATTCAGTCTATTGACCCGAATATTTTTATTATCATGCGCTCACACACAAACACACAAACACACAAACACACACACACACACACACACACACACACACACACACACACACACACACACACACACGCGCAAAGCAAAGCCCTGCATTCACCCTGCACTGCACCACTGAAACTTCATACTGAAATGCAAATAAAATACATAAAATGATAAAATTTATTTTTGATGCTACACTAAACTGACAGAGGAACCCTAAATGAAGAACACACAAAAGATTTGATTTAAATAAATAATTTCAATTTTGATTAATTGAATAACTATGTCTGTGAATCTTCAACTTTGGTATGATGAAGTGATAAAACATCATCTACCATCAAATAAATGCTCAGATTTACATTGTCTTTTCATTGTCTGCCCTCAGAGGATGCTCGTCTGTTCGGCTTTATCCGGATCACAACGGGAGACGCCATGAGCAAACGATCCAAGTTCACCCTCATCACCTGGATCGGTGAAAAAATTGGTGTGCTGCAGCGAGCCAAGGTCAGCACGGACAAAGCTGTGGTTAAAGAGGTTGTGCAGGTGAGAGACTGTGCGGGGTTGCGTTTGTAGAGAGCAGCAATTAAAATGATGGTTGCCACAATCAAAGTAAAATAGAAAAATGCTTTAATTGTACCTTTGGGGAAACCGTGGTTGCAGAGGCAGTACATAAGAGAATGATTTGGAAAATAGGACAATGAGCAACGGCAAACTATTTTAGCTCTGGTTTGAAAACAAAATGCGGACGTTCAAATTATATTCAGAATCAAAATTGTTAAAAAAAATGAAAACAAAACACCTGAAAATAAAATTGTCCACAGTGTGGCCCTTCAATAATATAATTGTCGAAGATGTCTAATATAATAAATTATACTATAATATAATATAGTATAATTTATTTTGTATTTTTTAATAATATAATCATTTGTGTAGAAAGCAATTAATAATTATCGAAAAAACAAAAAATCATTGTGCACCGTGCATATTGCCTCAGTGGTTAAGTCCAAACAGGAAGAAAACAGTTGCTTTGTGGGTGCGCACACGTCTGCACGTGACCGAGTAATTGGTGGCGGTCTTGATGTGCAATAAAGACTTACAGTTGAAAGTTAACTCATAAAAAAGAATGCATGCATGTATGTATTTGTCTGATTGCCAGATCCATTAATCAATTCATTCATTATCGGTAACGGCTAACCCTGTTCAGGGCGGCTGGAGCGTATGCCCCCTGACATTGGGTGAGAAGAAGGGTACACACTGAACGAATCACAAATTCATCACACGGCTGACACGTGAGAAGTCCGCCTTCATAGTGTTAAAGAAGTCAGTAAAATAGTCAATAATTCTGAATCTGAGAAACCGCAAGAGGTTAGTCATAGTCATATAGTCATAAATGTGTATAAGATTATTAGGCTGATGGGTCACACCGTTGTAACCACAAACAACTAAATGCATGATCTCCTCAATTGGCCTGGCGGAGACAATTATTCATTATTCAATTTTACATTTTTCTTCCTCCAGATTTAATTTCTTCTAGAGTATTAGATATGAAGAAAACTAAAATATGTAATTATTTACATGCAGTATTTGATGCTGCTGGGTTGTCCTTGCAGGATGTTGACAGGATTGCTGACAGTCGACAAACAATTTTTTTTTGTATCTTCAGTAACTTTGTATTGTGATGTGACATTATGTGAAAAATATTTGACTAAAAAATGTCAACAGAGGAAATAAACAGAGACCCAGACATTTTGTGACTTTGTTACGAGGATGTTCTTTCTACGTGCCAATTGCTCTGTGACTGAACTAGATATTGAACATCAATTCCCACCATGTTTCTGCATCATCAAGTATCAAAAGCTGTCAAATACTGATATCAGTTATAATACTCTAAGACGAGCTGATGCAATGAAGTTTTGGTCATGTTTTGAGAATTTTTGAAAAGAATGTTCCATATCCTTAAAAGTTATTTAAATACTGACAGGAGAAAGGGTGATTAATGTTATAGTCTAGGTTACAGGAATGTTCATCATATGTTTGTTAGTACTGTTCCTCATCTTTTTTTCTTTCCTCAGAACTTTGCCAAAGAGTTCAGCATAATTGACCACAAGGAACTGGATGAGAACCAACTTCGTTTGGAGCTACAGAAGGCGGGTGGAGCCAATTATGACGCTCAGGTGGATTAGAGAAGAGCCACAGTCAACTGGAGGGGTTGGGATTGTGAGAGTCGGGTCTGGTCCAGGGGGGGTGGGGTGGGAGTGTTGGGGCAGGGCTCCTTCTTCTTAGGGAGAAGGCGAGGCAGGACAGAATGGGAATGCACTGAAGATCTTTTACCTTCAAATTGAAGCCAACAAACAAAGCAGAGTTGCACCTAGAGCTGCAGAACCAC
Organism: Lophius americanus; assembly: GCA_037951165.1. Taxonomy (NCBI): domain Eukaryota; kingdom Metazoa; phylum Chordata; class Actinopteri; order Lophiiformes; family Lophiidae; genus Lophius; species Lophius americanus. The sequence continues at coordinate 1,566,408 of JBBDHG010000009.1, forward strand.
TGGAAGAGAAATGGATTCCAAACACTGTATGTTTCCTATCAACAGTTTATTAGAACATAGTTCAACATCTTATTAAGGCACTTTTAAAAGCTTCACAATAAGTCAACAGATAAAAAAAGTTGGTTTTATTTTTATTTTTTGGCCTTTGCATCCATATGAAATTGTGGCTGAAATGTCTCTGGCCAACACTAGAATGTCTTATTTGAGACTTAGGGATAAAGGATAAATAGCGATATCTTAACATGGTGGCATTCAACCTGTACAGATGAGGAAATAGTTTTATTTATTTTTTTAAAATATACCCTATTACGTTTGTGATATCTAGTACCAATAAGACTCACTTAAATACTCACTTCATACAAAAAAGTGACAAAAACGGAATTCAAACATCTAGTGAAGATTCTCTGTACGTCTCTGTCCTTGGCCCAGTAGTAGTCTTGCACATAACGCACCCGGACATTTTGGGCAATTTAAGAATGTTGAACTATTCCTTAAAGGGCTGGTTCACTCGCAGTTGATACAAACACAGCAGGTTTATTACATTGGGTGTGTGCATACACTGCCAGTCCCATGGTTTAACAGTAATTTCCCAAATCTATAGTTACAAACAGGTTTATAATCCCTCTTAAAGATCTGATTGTCTTCTCTTCTCTCCTACCATCTGCCCTCTCCCCAGTCTACTTGTGGTTCCTTATCTACGGTGCTGTGCGTCACCATCTCACATTGATCTTCATCTCAGCTGGGAAGCAGTTAGCATCATTATGTTACATCAAGACCTCACCAATGTTTATTAGGAAGAATTTTGGGTCGCGAATACTTAAAAAGTACTGAAGATTTTCACTTCAAAATCTCATACTGTGATGAATGATGTTACCGAAATAATTACTTAATGGAAAAGGATAGTTGTCTCATTTTGAAGTCAAACTCTTCATCTGTTTGTCACCGGAGCATGCTCTTAGTTGTGATACACTGTACCTCCAGGAAGGGAAGATCTCCATTTTCTACACATGACCTTGGTAATCGTTGCCATTTTTCTGATATAAAGCATGAGTCCTAGTGCTACATATGCTTTTGCTAACATCTTCATCTGCAGCCAGATAGCTGTGTTTGGATTATAGTCTCAAATTCAACCATTATGTCATACCCAGAGCTGCCTGTATTTGTCCACCTGTCTTTATATTTGCTTGCTTTATGTTGTTAATCCCTTTTTGTGCCAGTTTGTTTGAGAATGTAAACATCACATATGGGGAGGCCTCATATACATATTATAATATAGAAGTACGGTGAAACAACTCGATTTCTTAGCAGAAGTCGTCAAAGGACTCTGAGAATGGAGATCATTTTTTTCCTGGTGTTTCGACTATTCTTGAAAGTATCCATGGTAACTGCAATGCTAATTCTACCACGGAGAAAGGGGCATCATAGGAGATTGTGGACACTACACTGTGATAGGCTATCCTTCTTACATTGGGGCGGGACTATGACCAACACCTGGCCTATCATTGGCTGGGCCTGGGCTTATCATACCAACCCAGAAGAGCCATTCTTCAGTTGTAGCATCTCTTTATATTTGGTTTCGCCTCTTCGAGCCCCTTGCACAAAAATAGGATTTTTCTTGTACCATTTTAGTTGTTTTTAAGATGAATTTTAATCATTTGGAACTTTGCCTTCTGATTTAATTTTTGAAAGCTTTGTTTGGAAATTGGTAAAAGAGATATTCAAATTATGGAAAGAAAGAAGACTTGGTAGGCACAAGATGACTCATTTCAAAATAAAAATTGATGTTGTTTTTTTCAAAAATCTGCTTCTCCGTGTCTTTTGTATGTATTTAAGCCTACAAGACCATTAATGATCATACATTTGTTAGTACTGTAGTTGATGTATTGATGTTAAATTACAAAAAAACAGCAAATTGTGTGAGGGCACAGGTTTAGTTGTTTTTTCAAAATCCGATTAGATCCTGAAAAAGATGGCTTGCTAATGTTTTGTCGTTTGTTAAAGTAGTCAGGATTAAATTAATTTGGCTATTCATTGACTCTGTGATCCTCACTTTATGTCTTTGCCCCTCCGGTCAAACCCTCCTCTTCGAACTCAACTGTCATCTTTCAGATTTATTCTACATTATATTTATAATACATTTTATGTTAGTATTTTAATATATGTCAGGGCTGCTTTTCTGTATCACATCAATCTGCTCATACCTACACACCAACACCATGTGTGTCTCCCTCTGCTCTAGTTGTCTGTTGACTAAATGAGGGTCTGCCTGACTCAGTCAATGATCAAACATGACTTCTGCTGTGTGTGTGTGTGACAGTCTGGAGCGGAGATTATTGCAGTAATCTGTCATGACTAGGTAGCAGGTTGCATAATGATAGTTCTTGCATCACTCACTGTGGCTTTAAGCAAGCTGTGAGATGTTGAGATTTAAGTTAAAGCTTACTTTTTTCGTGAGTTATGCAGGGACCATGTTGATGAGGCTAGTGCCTTAACATTTATTATACTTTGGAGAGAGGGTTCCTTTGAGATACTTGGAGATATAAGCACCATTCCTTTTTATGTTCTGGTGACCCTGATGCATAAATACATCCATCCATTTTCTTGTGCTGAACTGGGGTCAGACGCAGTGCTAACAGGCTAAGCAGAGTATCCCAGATTAAATTCTCAACGGCAACTCTTTTCATCCTGTGGGATCCCGGGGTGTTCCTAACCCAAATGAGACATGTACTCCCTCCAGGGAGTTCTAGGTCTACCCCATGTTCTCCCAGTTGGATGTGCCTGAAAAACATCCAGAAAGTCCAGTGAGCTCTAGGTCTACCCTGTGGTCTCCTCCCAGTTGGACTTGCCTGGAAAACCTCCAAAGGGCGGTGCCCAGCAGGCACCCTAGTCCATGCCCAGCCCACCTAACTGGCTACTTTTGATGTGAAGGAGTACAGGCTCTACTCCAAGCTCTCTTCCATCCCTTTGAGTGGTTCCAAAGATATCATTAGTTTTTCAGATCAGGGAACAAAGTACTGGATAAACAAAATCCCAGCTAACACAGAGACATGACAAGAAGTGCTCCAGAGTTGAAACAACGATCCTTACGAGTTCAAATTGTCTATAACTTCACTAAATGGCAATTAATATTTTATACCAATAGCAATATTGATAAAGTCAACGTGTCCATACATGAAAGACATTTATGTATCATGCTGTGTTAAATCTTAAAAAGCTTGGCTTGATTTAATCAACCTCCGGCACCATCGCTCTGTTAGTGCGGTTCCCTTGAACCAGTGTGAACACCCCCAGCCGCACCAAATGAACCTATCAAGACCCCTGAGTAGCCCCTCTTTTCGGGGTCTTGATAGGGGACCCCCAAATCACCTATTGGGGGTCACTTCTTAATCAAAACCTTCTTCACAATCTTTTTTTTTTTTGTCAGTGAGTGTTTGTTTTATCTCACTGACAAACAAACACCTGTTTGGTTGGACTGAAGTAACGTATAAAGAAGAAATACAGGATGTCATATCACAAAATGTTTCCCTAAAAATCATGTGACTCAACAACAGCAAGAGAAGTGTATGCTAACAGAATAAAAGAGCAGAGGGCAAACAAAGCAATGTGAGTAGGTGACACGCCTTGTAGGAAATTTGGCCCTACAAGTACAGTCCGTGTGAGTTTTGAGTGATCAGGGACAAAAAATGTTATTTTTACGAGATAGCTGAGGAATGTCTGCTTTGGTCCAGACCAAGACAACCAAACTTCAACTGTGAATGCACTCGGATAATGATTGTCGGATAAAGACCACACTGTGCAGGAAATCCACACAGACAGATCATTATAACCAGTACTTATGACATAAAACATCAGGGATGAGGAGATTTCTACAGAGAGTAACCTACGCCCCCAGACTGTGTGTGAGGAGCGATTGATTAGTACCCAGGGGCTCTTCACCACTTGGACAAACATGATCATTGCAGTGGATTTTTTGTGGTTCTGGTCCATTGAAACATTTAGATCTTCAAAATAGTCACACCTAACCACTAATGCACATGTGGAACTACGAAGCACTGAGTGTTCACACACCTCCCCCAACACCACTGCGACCAAACCCTGAGCAATTGGAGAAAAAGTTTCCAGGAAATGCCAAAACATAATCTGTAACAGTTGTTAATCCGACATGCATCACCAATGATCAAATAAACAAACAGCATAGAGTTAAAAACATTGATTAATTTGAAAAGTAGATGTTATATATTTACACCATAATCAATAACATTTTTCGATGCTAAAAAGTTGAAGGAGATATGTGGAAGATTTTATTTTTAAAATTTTTTGAATTTTATGATTTTTGACATACACTGTAGTATACGTCGTTGTTGATAATATTGATTGAATCTGCTTCATAGCAAATTAAGTAAGAACACACAAATCCTCCAAGCTGGAAACCTACGCCTAGCAGGTATTCATTATGAGTCATAAACACAGTATGTTATTTTTTGTTTTTTTCCACAATAAGGTTTCTTCTAGCTATAACTAGATATAACAAATTTCCCATATCTACAACCAAATCCAATATGTATTGAAATTAGATGCTCCGCGCACACGAGAACAAAGATGAATGAATGTCATTTGTCCTGGGAAGACTTTCAAGATTTTCATTAGGAATTTTTACAATATATATCCATTCCATGTGAAAATGTTTGATATAATCATATATATGTATATATATATATATATAAGGAATCCTAAAATGATCTTCATTCTGTAGCAGAATAGACTGGATATTGTTAAAAGTCTATTTTTTGTCTTTTTAATTTCACATCAACAGAATGTTGAAACAAGGACCGAGCAAAACAGTTCCTGCAGAGCGATTAAACTCAGATCCTTCCTGCATTCCTGAGAACTCTACACAGCAGCATATTTTACAGCCCACAACAAGTCATGTGTTCTGTCCAAGCATGTGTCCCCGAGTGTGTGTGTGTGTGTGTGATAGAGATAGAGAAAGGAAAGATTTGTTGTACTCATTGTCTTCAAATGTTCTTGTGACGACAGTATTGTGTTCTGATCCGTTGAACAATCAACAGGATCATGACACGTTTTTGTCATGGTGTTGGGATTAAGATTAATTTGACATGCCTGTATAATATAGTTTATCGTTCATTTTAATCAGATAATCTGGTGAACATAATCAGGCACGTTGTTTTGCAGGATGAAAAATAAACAGAAACAGAACAAACAGCCATGAAAATGAGAGCAGATTGGTTTGTTGAGACAGTTGAGACACCTCTGTTTCATCCGGACGTATCTTCTGACTAAAAACACTCAATGAGGTGCATTTTTGTTTCCTTGTACTCTGATCATATCATACCTGCACACAGTAAGACATTTAGTTTCTATTTTGGAATAGAATTTCAGATTCCAAACAGACCAATGAGTTCCAGACACACTTCAAGGGGTCATGGTGGTGCTGAATAGGTAAAGGAAGACAGGCAAATTAAAGTTTACTTTTATAGCACATTTAAAACAACCACAGAGATTAACAAACATTAAGACAGATGAAGACAGATCAGATGATCAATTAAGTTAAATCAAGTAAGATAAAAGAAAAAGTTCTTACCATCAGCAGACTGTAGGTAACATCCACCTTAGCACTTTGAGATTTGATCCAAATGTAAAGTGCATTATAAATGAAATGTATTATTATTATTATTATTATTATTATTACCTCTACTAACAGAGCATCATTTGAGATAATTTCCAGTCAATGGTTTGTCTCTACCTCTATTTGTCAGTTCTACATGCACATTCATTATAATTGAATGTTTTTGTTGTTCACAGATAAGATAAGTCTGATGTCTGTTGATGATGATGAAACCTTCAGCTAGTTGCAATAATATTTTTGCATTATTCCAATAATTATATCCAAAAATATATGATATAATTGTTACACCTCCGAATTTGCATTTAGAAGAGGACTAATAGTCTTGATAAGGTCTATGGTCTCCGCATTCTAAATCCACGCCTCATTCCTGATTTTCAGGTCCTTTGACATCTTTGTTTAGGCCTTTTATTATCAGTAGTCAGCTAGTTATAGAGTTCAGACGAAAGTACTGTACATCATCTGCAGCACCAAACATCTTACCAAGTGAACATGCTGTATAGAAATTCTTCAATGCTTTGCTCGGTAGTCCATGGAGACGAGAACAGAGCTTGGATAAGAAAGAAAAATTAACAGTCAAAAGGCACAAATATGACTCTTCGTAATTGCTATGTGATTGATAGCTGCTAAATAATATCAAAAATCGCCAACGCCTCTACCTCCAATATCTTTTATTTCAGTTGCTCGTGATTTCCTTCTACCAAGGAGTGTCATTACTAATTCATTTCCCTGTGGCACCAAGTCCACACAACATGTAAATTGGGAAAGTTAAGGAATCCAGACTGAGAGTTTTTGGTGACCTCAATTGAGTGAAGAGGGCGAGGGACAAAAAGAGAGAGAGAGCACGAAAGTATGGTTGTCGGGAGGACGGAGGGGTGCATGGAAATTCACATTTCCACAAGCGAAGTGGGTTGGGAGGAGGAGGTGAGAGGGGTCTCTATTCAGATTTGTGCAGGCCATGTGAATAGGAAAGACAGACCATCGGAGAGTGAATGTGAGTGTGAATGGGTCACTTCTCAGCTCCTGTGTGCCAGCGCTGCTCTGTGTTGGCACAGACATGCCATTGTGAGAGATTAACGAGCTAAGGGCGACTCCCACTCCAAATGAGCATCTGTTTACTGAGTTTACTGAGTGTGGCTTCACTGTAAAGATGAGCTGACAGTGGGGTCTCTGTTTTCTGTGATGGCAGACTGTTATTGTTGTTTCATCACTACTGTCACTGACCAGTCCCACAAAGTTATTCCCCTCCCATATGAAGTTCTGGCGAAGATACAAGTTGTGAGACGTCATCTTTATTGCTAAGCTTGACCTTTGATGCAATGAAACAATCTCATTAATATATGAAAAGTCATTTATTAATATGGAACCATGTCAACTTCACATTTATTAGGATTTCAAATTAGGCAAGATGAATAGGAATGGGAATAAGATCATATCATATATTGAGTTTGCAGTTTAGACAAACACATTCTTGCCAGTATTAGCAGCTAAATTAGGCTCAGGCGATTAAAATTAATCACATCTCAAAACTAGGAACAGTTTTATAACAGAAGTTTTATTTTATGCTTGTTGGCTTTGCCAGTTCCCTCTCCCATCAATGCTGCTGGTGATAAGATTGATCCTTTCTTGCTTAACTTGCCCAAAATCATGCATGTAATCTCCTAAAACATTCTTTCTAAAGCCCCTCAGCTTTGAAAGTCTTCGCATGATGATTTGAGGCTTGCAGAATCAGCAAATCTCTGAAATCACATCTAAAAATGCCTTTTCCTTAAAAAAGGCCCTTTGCTAATTCTAGCATACAAATCAAATGAAAATCAATCTGTTTTTAACTATTTATTTAATTAGGGTTTTTTTTTGGCCTTGCTTCCTATCCAAATTAATGATACTGTTCTTTATAATCCTCCATTCTTTTATATTGAATCCTGCTTGACAGTATAAAGCAATTTGAAGCTCACTATGAAAAGTTCTGAATAGCGATTACTCTTAGTTATTTTATTATTAGTGAGTTAGTTAAGTTATTATGTTAATTATCTGCTACTTGTTTGTATTGTGTAATATGTACATTCATCAGTGCTATACTTAGGATTTGACTTATTTAAATGTCTTGTATTGTCAGATGCCCCTGAGGACATTTTCACATTTGTCTATGAAGTCAGGGAGAAACTGTATCTGTGCCAAAAGTCTGCTTGTGATTGTCACACATCTCCATCTTGTTACCCAACTATTTGGCTCGCCCTGTGCTATATTCTTCCCCTTTTGTCTCTGTCGGGCCACAGAAAAAATGATCAAGTTTATGATCACTTTCTGCTATCCTGAACATTTAGTGTCCTTTTGATATCTCTCTCGCGGTTCACTACTACTACTATTGCATCGTGCACTGAAGATATAATCTTCAGTCAATATTGCCCCTTTAAAATATAATCTTCAGTCAATATTGCCCCTTTAATTAGACTATAAGTCTCTTCTCTGCATGGATCAGTGACAACCAGTACAATTATCATTAATTTATTGGCACATTGCAATGTCTCTGAAGCCATGAGCTTTTCATGGAAGGTCAGCTGCCTCTGCGCACAAACCTTTATGATAAAAACAAGATGTCAATTTGCATTTAAATAGTACTGTGAATCAGACTAAGACAAGCCTTATTCATATCCCAGTTAATCAAGACATGGGTCAACTAGAGATGGAAGCTATAGCTAGACATAGCTATGGCTAGAAACATGATTAATGATGATAGTTCTGATGAATCTTGAAGGGAATGGTATGCGTCTGAAATTCACAAAGATGATTCCATAAAAGATCATATCAATTGTCATCCAATAATTTACCCATAGCTATATTGATGTCAACCCCCCCCAAAAAAACAAAAAAACACAATTGCATGGTTTCCATGTTGTGAATGTCAATATTTGTCTGTTCAGGTTTTAGTGAAGGTTTCTGGAGACATAAGGACCAAACAACAGTTAGATGATTCTTTATATATCTCTAGGATATGCGCAATGTAAATATTTTACGTTCTTACATCATGAATGATGCCTAAAATGATTTGACAAACATTTTGTGATGACGACGAGCCGGAATATTGTAATTATAGGGCTCAATATTAATTTTCCACTGTGAAATAACAAATAATAATGCTACAGATGTTGTTCAACTGTTCTGATTCAGTCAACCAATCTTCAAATCTATCGTTCATTACAATGAATTTCTAGGGGTAGCAATACTGCTTTTGGGTGTATAATAGGATAACTGAGCAAACGAGGCAAAAGTTTGCACCCTTTGAATGCTGTCTAGTTTTTTTAATTTTATTTGATTGTCATCAAGCAATGGACGACCTGAGCTTTGTCACAACACACACTGCAGCACAGCTTTAACCTGAGTTGGTCTGTCATGGTGCATGTAAAACCAGACAAACGACATCAATAACAAAAACTCCAACAGTCTCTATGGAGTATCCACCTTGTTTCTTTCTTTACACATATGCAAAGCACTGGAGCTGAAGAAGAAGGCGTGCTGAGACTCATTGGTGTTGTTTTATTCTGAGACCAAAAAGAATATACCCTCCTCCCTTGTGACAGGACTCACATACCATTTTTATAAAACCTCACCAGAAATATGCTTTGTGTCATTTCAAACCCATCTAATTGTGTCTTTCTTTGCATAAACTTTTATTTAATACAAATGAAAAGTTAATGGTTTCATGTTCATTGTATTTGCCCCTAAACAAAGAATACAGAGAAAATACAGAAGAATAATTTGTTGATATGAATACACATGGCTTCCTTTTTGAACACAGTTTTCAGATAGTGGATTTCCTGTGGAGTCTGTCAGCAGTGAGATGTTTTACCATATAGGGAAAGAACTGAGAGAAGTGCTAGTGGGCAAAGGGAAGAGAAAAGGAGAACTAACAGACTCACATCTCAAGCCTCAACTTGTTGAAAACTGAATAGAGTAGTGAACACAGTTCATTTCACAAGTCATCAAAAAAAATTCTCTCTTTACTGGTGCATGTTACACAGTCATGTAAATGGTAACCAGGTTTATCGCCAGCCTCTGTCTGGACCTGCTTGTAACACTAACAAGGCGAAAGAAACAGATGAAGGGAGAATTAGAAGAGCACTGCAATTGTAAACTGATATGTTTAAATCTGCTGGTTTTACAACTGTTTAACACAAATTCCTGTCATGTAACATTGTCTTGTGAACACCATATTGCAAGTTCATGGCAAGAATTTCTTTTTCACATGTGCCACATAAGTATAATACCTATATACCTATACCTATATACCTATAATGTTGCTACTCTGTTCAAATCTAATCTCTCAATTATTTGGTAACTTGATCCCACCTCATTGGGCTGTTTATCTTGCAATTGCAACATCATTAATAGTCAAAAATGACTCTTCACAGTTGCAAAATCCTCCCTCATTGTCTTCGTTGCAGCATTTGGCCGATTAGCAGTGAAATGTATGGATTGAGATTATGGTCACTGTTAAGAAAACATATTTTGTATGAATTGTAAAAAGTGCTAAATTTGCTCAATTAATTTCAGAGGGATGTAAATTGGGACCTATAAGCAGCCAAAGCCGCTGAAACTTGAATTTTTGTTATTTCACTTTCACATCTACTCCGGCAACTACAGGTTTATTAAGACTCACCACTCAGTTTAAACAGGCTATAATAATTATGTCCAATTTTTTATCAGCCATTCTTCATCAGCTAAGTTGATTACAAATTATGTGTATAAGTGCAAACCAAGACCAACATGTTGCTTGAGAAAGAGCACAAACATTCAGTTGTATTCGCTCCTTTAAGAATACTGAAAGACCTATACTATAGTGTGCTTTTTCACTTTTTGCTCTTTGTACATGACAAGACAAACCTACCAAAATTCACTCAATGTATGATGCTATGAACAATGCATCATCACACTACAGGTTTTTGGTTAAACTGAGTGATATCATGCACATGGTTTGGGTAAATAATCCTGATCCTATGTATTTACATTTTATGTTCCAGGTATATGCTGTGGAAAATGTTTTATGCTATACATGCTCGCCAGATTCTTCAGATTCAGAAATGATTTTCAAGTTTTGTGGTTCATGTCCTGAATGCTCACAATGATTCATTATTGGCATCCTGTTTGCTGCAATTTTACTTTGACATGAGCAGATAGATGGATACACGTCACCTGCACAGTCATCTCTGCCTACGTGGGTCCATCCACTGCCATACGAGTCCTCTACTTAACACACCCAGAGCAGCGCACTCACATAGGGAGTCTCATGCCCTTAAAAGGCATTCTTCAATTCTGTACCGTTTCTGCAGAGGTCTCTGTCTCCTTCCAGTTGCTCCAGTGCAGACTCTACTGGTGAAAGATGGCACAGACATAAGTCAGTACAATTCCTTCTCATTATTCTGTATAACAAGGTTTTAGTGTTTGCCTAAAAGGTCCGTGTAGGTTTTGGTATTTCCTATTTTGTTTAAGAAATCCTTTTCTTTTTTTTTTAAATCAGCTACGGGATAAAATGATCAGCCCTAAACCAAAAGCCTGCTGTGATCCATTGATTTTCCGCAGAAAGACATGCTTCTTTAAAAAAAAGATATATAAATAAAAGATAAGATAATAACATTCATTTTACAGTTGTTGTTTTTTACTGTAAAAGATTTTTTTCTTTTTACATAATAATGTCTACAGTCTCATAAAATATAATTAATCTAAGAATTTAAATTTGGTGTGTCTCTAATCTCTGACATTTTTATAAATCAACTGATCAGTTTGACTTGTTATCTGTGCTATATAAGCTATACATATATTTCATATCTATCACCATACAGCAACTGGTTTTTTTTTAGGCTGTCTAAAAATGGATTACTGCCTTCATTGCTCTTTTCAATTTAATATTTTCAGTTTTTTGCCACATTTGAGATCTCTCCTATGGAGCATGAGCTTCTTTTAAATTCAGGCAAAACAGAATGTTGCGTTCCCCCTATCCACTAATAATTCTACCTGCCCATATCCAAAAGACACATAGGCTGCTAAAATTGAAAGCTGGACCGCTATAAATACAGATCAGACTTGTTCCAGGTAATCACCAAGCAAATTGGTTGAAAGCTGGATTGAAGAAAAATTGTAAAATATGATTTATTTTTGTAGTGTTTTATTAAATAACCTTGATTCTATATCACCTATTTTTTCATAGCACATCACACTTCATCAGAGGTGATACATTCTCAAACACCATTAAAGCGTTTAAAAGGTATAATGGCTTAAAAGGTAGGATGCCCGTCTTTGACATACTGAAGATGTTGTTTGCTAGAGCCCATACTAATTTGAGTAAGTTCTGCTCTAAGTATAGATGTAATTGTAGTATTTACTCCAAAATGTAAGGTCACAGAATGTTGATTGTTGTATCTGTACCTCTTTGTTTGTACTGAACTTCTCAAAAGTAGGCTTCAATTACTATACTGCATATAGATTGAATAACATTCTCTTAGATCCTATTAACAACTTAAACGGTCACATTTATAGTCGGATGTAAAAGTAGTGTAATATATATATATATATATATATATATATATATATATATATATATATATATAGTATATTGGCGACCATATTTTTATTAGTTGTTTTTTTATCGCGTCTGTGAGTTATCTGTCTTTCCATATATTAATTATGTCCTTTCTTTTTTAAATGGGTACCCTTCATGAAATAAAAAGACCGTGGTCTTTTTTTGAAAAGAATAAAAGCACAATTGTAATGATGTATGCGTAAAATATTTAGACACTATTAGTGTACATCAATCTATGTTTACAAGCTGTTCTTTCATTCACTCAATAGGTTCATGGCACGCACATAAGGCTGCATTTATACCCGCCTCTAGACAACTTAGACCAATCCTCATGAAGCTTGTAAAGATTTGGCTCATGTGATTGGCTAGTCCTGTAATCAATCCAATTGACACCAGGAAGTTCATGTTTTGCTGTCACTAGATGAATGCGGGATGGGAAGCTTAGCTGCTCGTCTTTAAAAGGTTGTCACACATTTTGTTTCAATTTGAAAGTTGCCTAGCTTTGAAGACATGCCATATATACACCCAGAGTATTTTGTATATTGTTGTAGCGATTTTCTTAGGGAATACCAATTACGTTATGTTTTGCTAGCAAACGCTGATCTAATCATCCAAGATAAATAAGAAACGTTACTCTATTTAAGCTTTAGACTGGCTTCAATGTTGTTGTTAGTATTAAATGTAGCCTTTTAAAAGAACTTTATCAGCAATACAAATTACCTCTCAACACATTACATTTAACCTTTTCATTTTGTTCTAGCACTATGCCCCATTTCTTTTTCCACGTTAATATCAACTATGTAACTTTTTGAGATCTTTGAGCTCAGAAAGTCAGTCCAGAAGCATATCCACATAAATTATATTAACAACTGTATAGTGAACAATTACTCTAAAGTGTGTGTCTTCCCATACTATGTGAGAGCAGAGCATCATGGGTAACTCGGAGAGTGTGGTGGTGCAGAAGCGGCTGGCCCGCTTTCGCCCTGAGGACCGACCTGCGGTGGAGAGTGTCTTCACCAGGCTCCAGGGCGGTGCTGGTGGACTGTCAGAAGGCCCAGGGAAAACAGAGAAGGCTCTAACGCTTGAGATGTTACAGGTCTGACTGTTAAAGCAGTCAATAGACTCTATGGTTTATACATCATAAGTTAACTATGTATTGGTATTTAGACTCTTTGGACATTCAAAACAGGTTGATATCACAGCTCTTGGTCTAGGCTATTATGTGGACATCCATTGATGACAAAATGAGTTGAAATCTAACAACGGATATCAATTAATAAGAAAAGATGTTCAGCCAGGCCAACGTATGGACGTCTATTGACCAACAGACTTGGCTGCGAAGACGAGATGAGATGATGATATCTATAGAATGTCTTAAAAAATCATATCTGAAACTTTCATTCTGGTCCACTGGGGATATTCAGAAAATCTCCCAGACTTCCAGAAAAATTACTTATTTCTGACCTCATCTGGATGACCTTTAACGCATTGGGGCAGTATTGGCTATTTATTATTATTTATATTTAATTTCTTTTACTAGTGTTACGGCTGATAAAAAAAAAAGCCAAAAACATGAAACATGTTCAATTTTATTAATAAAAAATAACCCGGAGCTTAAACCTCAAGAGATAAAGAGTGTGAATCAGTGTTTATAGCCTCCCTGTTATTTGATGACTGTGGAGTGATGGATAAGAAATGTTGAAGTCATTTAAAACTAACCTAATACAACCGGTAGCTCTGCCTACCAGGGGCCTGCGAAACAATAAACAGAACGATGAGGACATATACACACACAGCTGGCCGTGCCTGCGCAAGAGGGCCACTGTGTGTCTTTGACTATATTTTGGGGTCTTGCTGAGCAAATTTAATAAAGTTTGATTTTATTCTGTAGATGTATCTGCTCAGCAAAGGCAGTATCTGCTAGTTAGTTCAGCTCCTCCTTTGTTCTCCCCCAGTCCTCAATGGGTAACCTGATACCAGACTCTATGGTGAGAAGGGTCTACCGGTGCATATGTAGCATTGACCCTGGACTGGCAGCACCTGTATCCTCTGGGAAGTCCAGCAACTCTGCTCCCACTGGAATAACTCGAGAGCGAATGATCATCTTCCTAGCAGATACCCTGCAGGGCACTGCCGAAGAACGGGCACCTCTCGTCTTGGCCATGTCTCATACTGGAACAGGGACAGCAACGGTTGTCACGTGTGAGCAGGTAGCAGAGGTGAGTGGAGGGTATTCGAAAATCCGAAATGATTTGCCAATTTGTTTAGGACCTGCCCTCTACTGCTTTGTCTGTTGTCATCGTCTGCTCGTTCTTTCGTGTCGTCCATCCTTCCCTACTGACATGGTACTCTGGTTCTTTTCCCTTTTGCCACAGTTCCTAAAAGACCTGGTTTCTGCTGTAATTCAGATTCTGTTCCACAGAAGGCTTCTGCAAGGCTGGAAACCTGAAAGAATGGGTGATGAACTTTTAGGTGTCAAACTCTTGGCAGAGCAGATGTGCTCTGAGCTAAAACCCACAGGTAAACGGGTCATTTGAAGGTTTTGGAACATATTAATAGAAGGGAAACATGACAAATATTATCCCCTCCTCTCTACTCGTCTCCACTCTTCTCTTTTCTTTTCTTCTCTTCTAATCTCTCATCACAAGGAGACTGTGATGTTTCCTGTTTGGAGGACTGGATCTTCAGGGTCTCCCAGGTATCCTTGTATCTGGAAATGTTGGTTGCAGAGGGCCTGAAGTGTTCTCTCAGGTGCCGGCCAACTCCCGCCGTGTTGCCCCCCTGCAAGGAGACACCCTGGAAAGAGATAACATGTCTGCTGGACATTCCAACCCTCATGTTCCTGGCACCCATGGTCAGAATACAAATGGACAGCATATAGCATTATGTCAGTAGAGTCTCACAAGAATTCAGTTTCTATCCTTCATTTTACCAAATTTCATTGAAAGTTCTTGATCAGCCGTGGACTTTTTAGTCAAGTTCCAAAGTTTTTATTTTAGATAGTTGCCGTAGTGCCACACCCTGAACACTTTGGCTTGTGTTTAACTATATTGATGGAACAGCTTCTCTGTGAAATGTTATGACTTTTAAAGATGGCAGTCTCTGTGGGATGAAAGAAAGTTGTATAATGAAACTAATTAGGGTAAAGTAAAGAAAAACAGTCATAAAAACCGAGAAAGGAAATATGTTAATACTGTACCAGCAATATCAGTAAATACCAAAGTTCTTTCTTTTGTCCCAATACAAGCTGCAGTTCCTTGTTGCAAGCAGAACAATATTTATTTTTACAAATCTTTAATTTAGCTGTAATTCATAATGTGAACTGTCTTTACAGTGGTCAGGGTGAAGCTAAAAAGTGTTCAATTACATTAGAGAAAAAAATGAAAGAATTGCTTCCCTTTCATGGATCAAAGTAGTTGTAATTCTACAATAATTTGAAGTAAATTAAATTTTTGAATTTCTATGCAAATGTGGCAAACAAGCATTTCTAATTTTCCATTTGCATTTTGTGAAATAAAAAAAATATATAATTTCACCCAAAGGTTCATCCCACGTTTATTCTTATGCTGCATTGCTAGATATCTGCTCGGCAACCTGTGTGTGAGATTGTGTGTTCAGACCATGCAAACAATTTTATGCCTCTTGATGACCTCACTTAATTTCAAATATAACTCTGCCTGACATAAAGCTGAGCAGAATCTTACTGGACCATAATATCCATACTCACATGCACAACCTTGTATGTCAAATATATCACTTGTCAGATTGGCGCACACTACTTTACAAGTTTCTGTTAATCTTTCCAGTTACCAGACAGCCACAGTGCCCCCTGGAGACTTGTGTTTTCCACGCAGCTGCATGGGGAGAGCTTCACCAGGATGGTGGCCAAACTTACG
Organism: Lophius americanus; assembly: GCA_037951165.1. Lineage (NCBI taxonomy): Eukaryota > Metazoa > Chordata > Actinopteri > Lophiiformes > Lophiidae > Lophius > Lophius americanus. Next base: position 1,582,522 of record JBBDHG010000009.1, read on the forward strand.
AAGCGTGGGCCCACCCTTCTGCTCATCAAAGACACAAGAGGACACCTTTTTGGGGGCTTTGCCTCCCATGCATGGGAGGTCAAACCTCGGTTCCATGGTGAGTGACTATCTTTGACTAGTCCCACAGCACTGTCATGTCGTACGACTAACAGAACTGTGATTTAATGTTCTATTTGATGAATGCTGGTCAGCTACCATTAACATTTCTGCAGAGATATTTGGAATAATGTGTTAGGTCCCATCCCCTGTCAGAAGACGGCGTCACATAATTCTGACATTTCACACTTGCTTTGTAGGATTATACAGATGTGTTTCCAGAAGCTACTTTCTTCAATTTGCTATCATTCTGCTATGATGGGCATCTGTTTCCTTGGACACAGATGTTCCATTACTTTCATTTATATATAGATTAAAAGTGTACTTTAGGTTAGTGGTTTCAAAATGTGGATAAACCATTGCAACCCTCCATCCTTTTCTCACTTTTAGATGGTTCAGACTTAAAACCATTTTGTTGTGCTTTCTTCATGAATAAACCTCTCTATTATTTTGTATGTCACAGTTTCAAAATGATCTCGTAACTAAACGAACTCGTAAAATACCAAATGCAGAGACTATTGTGTCACAAGCTTCAGTCAGTGCATGTTTAAAGAGGTCCTTATCCGTTCATAGGTTGGACACAGGTATATTCTATAAACATCTCAAAAATTGCTGAAGAGAATTCAGTGACATTTCATGTGTGTTTTTCCGGGGCCATAAAGGTGTGCTGCTCATTCGTTTTTTCATTTTGCTGGTTTTTGGGTAATGTTGAGCTTTGGCAATTTTAATAACTTTGTTATAAGTCGGCTGTTAGAAGTTATGATCTAAGCACATTAGAACAAATGCAGGTTTTCTAATAGCAGGGTCAAATCGTGTACTTCAAAGCTTAGGTAAAAGCATTTTTCATGTAAATATCTCAATATTTAATCTTTATGAAAAATGTATAAGCTATAAGCTACAAATTTTTGAATTACCCTTGGCTTGACTTTAAGACACCTTAGTATACTACTTTAGACACCTTGTGTACCATCACGTGAGGTTTCGTGGTACAAATAACTGACTCCACATCTCATATAAAAATTGATATTGTAGCCCCCATAAAATTAAACATTGAGGAAGTAATACCATTTGTTTGAATACTTTATCCTTTCGCTGGAGTTATTTTTTCAACCTAGCCCTTAACAAATTGTATATTTGTGTGCATACAGGTGACTCCAGATGCTTCCTGTTCTCTGTATTCCCCACACTGAGAGTTTATACAGCAACAGGATACAACCAACACTTCATGTACCTCAACCAGAATCAGCAGACCATGCCAAATGGACTGGTGAGGCCACCCTACTACGCTTTACAACTTCCCTTCTGTTCCAGTCGCCTCAATTTAAAAGCAATAACTTACATATTGGCCTGTTCACTGAGTTAAACTATTCAGACATGTACAACGATCAGCCAAAACATTATAATCACTGAAAGAGGAAGCTAGAATAACATTGATTATCTTGTTACAATGGCGGCCACGTGAAAGTTTTGTCCTTACAGTTAATGTGTTGGAAGCAGTAATTTTTAAGTGCATAGTTACTAATTTATGGGAGATATAAACCGACTGTACCTGAGCATTCAAAAATGTAAGTGCAATGTGTAGTACCAACAGTGGTCGACTGAGCAGGGAGCTGTGGAATGCTGGAGTCGATGCCTTCAAGGAGCAAAATTGTATTACATAGTTTATGTAACTTAGCTCATTACTTGTCTTTATTTGTGCTCTTCCTCTTTTTGTTGATGTTTCGCTGTCTTCGTCAGGGTATGGGTGGTCAGCACAGCTACTTTGGTCTGTGGCTGGACAGTGACTTTGGCCGCGGCCATAGCCGTGCACGACCCAAATGCACCACCTACGGCAGCCCTCAGTTGTCTGGAGAAGAGGACTTCACCTTGGACTCAATGGAAGTGTGGGCAGTCGGAAAACCCCCAGAGCCAGAGGTAGTGAGAGTACTGAGGCTTTTGTTGCAGTGAAATCTAGATTCACTTCAGAGAAATCATGCATGTACTTCAAGCAAAGATATTCACTCTAATCAGTTATGCTATAGCTTTGTGGCACCATAGCTTGTTTTCTTTTGCATGTAGGCTTGAACCCAGGATTTACCCCTGTGGTTTGTGTTTCAGGGTGAGGAGGGGGCGGGCAAGAGGAGTGTCCTGGATATTGATCCAGAGGTCCAGGCACTAATGGAGATAACAGGGAAGACTCTGCACAGTCAGGGCCTAAGGGAGCCAGAGGAAGACCAGGAGCATTGAGGGGCACCCAGGAGAAAGGCCAAAAACTTTCTGAGGCTCATGGTCCACCTGGTTTCGACAGAAGTTTCCAGCTTGTGTTTAGCATCTGACATAGCTGAGTAACATTTACAGCTCACTTGGAGACATGTCTCCGTGGTTGCTATTCTGTGCTGGGACTGTTTGACACCAATGTCTTTTGATGGCACAAAAAAGACATCTTGGCTGTGCTGGGTCAAATCTTGCTGCATTGATTTGTATTTCCATAATCGGTTTGAATACATTGATGTTTTTCCACATGGCGAAAATTCAAGGTGTGGCTGAAGGGTAGCAAAATCCGCCTTCAAGCAGGTTTAATAATGGCTCTCCGACCATTGCCTACCCATCACGGCCCGAAATGTCCCCCTCTATATAACATTGATTGCAAAATGCAACTCATGTCTGGACATCAAACCTGAGACATTGAATTATTTTTAATCTTACTTGTAGTTGTATCATGGCACCGAGATAAATTCTTCTTTCAGAAATTTTCTTTGAATTTAGTTTTCTCGAGGGTCATAATGAAAACATTTAATAGATAAAGTAACATGGCATTTCTTTCTTAGCTGCTTCTTAACACCATTGCATTGAATAAGAATTTGAATCAACGATTTAATGCGAGGAGCATTGTTAAATAAAACCAACTTTGTTGTAACCGAGGTGTAAAGCCTTGGCAAGCTGGGCTGCCTTGCCCAAGCTATCACACCTACATGTTATAGTCCTATAAGTAGCCTCTTAAGTCTGATTGAACCCTTTAGCACCTAACTCCAAGTCATCTTTTATATTCCATGTAAATTGGCCCAATGTGTCATGGGTGTTATCCCACTAATTTCCACAATGATGCAAGGGTGTTTGTCAGAAGGAAAGTTGTTATTTGAGAGCTATCGTAGTCAAGTATTTTTTAGAGAAGGGAAGCCGAACCTGTGTCTTCACAAGCATCAGCCACATTTTACCAGAATGTGATGTATTCACCTCATCTCTTGGGAAATCAATAACTTAAATATAGATGAAGAACTTTTAATAATCAAATAAAACAGCAAAATAATAGAGTTAATCATCCTGGAGGTCAGGGTATGACTGAGTTAATGTGTAAAATATATTTTCTTTGCTGCAGTATTAAAAAGACAGTGTTTAGGAGACAGTCAGTCTCTTTGGCTGGTTCCCCTCTCAGCCATTACATTTATGTGTAGATGGGTGAAGAGTAAATCCTGTACAAGTGAATTAACTCTTTGAGAATTTTCAGAGTGGATTAAATGAGAGTTTGTTCAACTGTAGATAATTGTACTGTGATGTTGTCCCTCCTAAACTAACAGCTGTACATTCGCTTCGTCAATATAAGAAACAACAACCTCTTCTGAATAATGATTTAAACTACCTGGATGCACTTTTTCTCTACTTGGATCATCAAATAAAATGAGTTCATACGATGCCCAGCTGAAAACGAATGCTCTTTCCAACCACTGGGTTTGTGTTGTATGGACGGTCTCCAATCCTATCATCTCCCATCCTGAGATCAAACTGAAGTCACACAGTGAAGCAGCTTTCATACAGGGTAGGGCAGTCCAAAGTTCTATACTGTAAAAAGGAAAAACTTGATTTTATTTTTAAGTAAACCGAAGAAAAAAGACAACAGCTATTATTGAACCCGTGTGGACTCTTGTTTTGTTCAATCCAAATTCTTTCTGGATGCTTTTCACAAATGGAATGGAGTCGACTGAGCATCTCTGAAGCAACTTTCTTCTCCTACATCCACTCTTCCACTCTCTTGTTCTCCCTCAAGTAAAATGTGAATGCCTACACTAACAGAGAAGTTGTTATTTCTGTAGCTCTAAGAAAGATAACTTGGTTCCAATTCAGAACATATCCTGATGGAGAACTCTCAGATGGTAAACCATTAGCTGGTGCTCTGTATCCTAATGTATGATCATTCCTTTGTTTAATGGAACATATAGTAAGAGAAATTTATTTTTAAAATAAACTTTTAAAGATCTTCCTGTAAATGCACACCTTGTTTTGAATGATTAGAATTATTACATTTTTTTATTTCTATATTATTATATATATATATATATATGTGTGTGTGTGTTTATATATATGTATATATATATATATATGTATATATATATATGTGTGTGTTTATATATATGTATATATGTATATATATGTGCGTATCTATATATAAGTTTAACATATATATAATAATATATGTATATACACATATGTATATATATATGTGTGTGTATGTATATATATATTTATATATGTATGTATATATATATATATGTGAGTGTGTATATATATATATATATATATATATATATATATATATATATATATATATATATACATATATATACATATATATATATATTTTTTTAATTTAATTTTATTTTATTTTTTTTTTTTTTTTTGTGGAACATCAGTGGTTCGCCACTATCAATGAGATATGGTGCTGATGTTGATTCACCAGTGTTGGATTCATTTGTAATTTGTAATGTAATATTATGAAATAAATGTTTGTTCTGTAAATACATTAGTGACAGTAATTATAGTTTGTAATGTATATTACTGAGCTCGTGCGGAGCTGTTAGCGAATACTTTTTAGGGCTAATTTGCATAGATAGCATCCTGGCTTCCGGACTTGTTCCTTTTATAACTTGCAGTCTATAATGCAAGTGAACTTTTACTTCCTCGTACACACAGATAGAGGAACTGGCCGGACTGAACGTCACACACCCTCCAGCCTGGTTTCGGGACTTTTCCGTCATGATTAGATAGGAATCAAGAATTGGGTTTGCTGGGCTGATCAGAAATCGACTTCACCTGTAAAATGTAAGTCTCTTTTTATGTTAAAATGTTCTTATTTGTCTTGGAGTTCATGCTGTGCGTCTGATTAAAGCATGAAGAGGGGAAATCCTCTTTTTTCTTCTGGCGCATATCTGCGGGGCTGCAGATGATGAAAGTCTGACTGACTGGTGATGTTCCACCAGCAGGCTGTCAGTCCACCGCTGCTTTCCCGGTCTGGTTCCTTCTTGCAAGTTCAGAACGACCCTTTGAACAGCTTGGTTCGGGAGATTAGGGTTCGACACCATACACTGTGCTACTGAAACCCCACCTGCTCATGCGGAGAGTCGGGGCTGCCCACTGATCCCTCAGGGATGGCTCTGATGCACAGAATACCTCGTGTTCGTACCGTGGGTAACGACCTGGTGAACTAAGTAACAATTATTATTATTATTATCAAGGGAAGTATCTCATCCAACATTACACAATGTAGCCTTCATCACCATAGGAAAATCACCCTTTGTTGCTTCTCCTGTCATCTGTAAGCCGTTTACTGGTTTTGCACACTTGGGTGCCCATGAACTCAGCTGATCACCAGTTGTCCTTACTGAGACCATTTAGGTGCAAACCACTGCAGACCCAGAAAACCCAACTAGGCCCGCTATTCTGGAGACGTTCTGACCAAGTCCACACCAGTACAGTTTGGCCCTGGACCTTCCACCTCTTTTGGGCTGAATGGGAGGAGCCACGGAATTTAACGCGCCTTTCGCGGGAGACACGACAGGGAGAGACCAAATTTGAAACACAGCTTTGGAAGGATGCAGTCCCTGAACTGTCACAAAGTGACAGAGTGCTGTTCTAGTTGGATGTAGATCTCATTCATTTGTGTTAGGCAAGCTGACTTTGAAATTACTGAGCGAAAACATGTTTAAAAAAACAACCCAGAAATGATAAAATTGGTACAAATAGAATCCCCCTTTCTTTTAAAAGAAAATGTTAACACCAAACCTCTGGTTTTGTCATATTTGTAAGTATGTTATCATAGCTATTTTGAGTTGTACATATTAAAAGTTAAAACATATCTAAACTAAAGATACGCTACAGGTACTTTGATCTTTAATCATATTAAAGACCTTGTAATGGTGCTGCAAACTTGTGTTTGAACCATGTTTGACCTACAAAAATATTGCCAAAAATAAAATGATATTTCTGAATATTTCATATTTGTTATAGAAATATATAGAGTGTCATTTTACGGCAAGTGCAAAATAATGACCCTCCCAAGAAATGCGATCTTATTTAGGTGAAGCAGAGACTTTGTTGATGTGTGTATTCCAAACATTCCTTTGGTGAATGTAACTAACTAACAGAGCATATATGTCAAAAATGAGCACATCCTTGTCTCATATAAACACTGTTTTTTTCCAGAAGCAGGTATTTCTTTGCATGTACATGAATACCATAAGCTACTTGGGGTATTCATGGAAATGTGGTGCATAATACTTTATATCACATTAGTGTTAAGAAATTTGAAGTGTTCTTAAGGCTGCCGTGATTGCAATGTGGATATTTTCCATATCTTTCAGATGGAAAAGATACGGAATCACTTTTTCCTAATGTCAATTAATCATTAATTGCACTTCAGACGCAGTTGAATGCTATTATGTTTTATTTTTTTAAATTTGTGTTAGTATAGCTGAAGGCATACAAACAACAGATAATATGTATTTTTTGATATTGAGTAGAATTGATCTCCGCAGGAAGATATACAGATTTTTTTTAAATAACATTTTACAATAAGGAGCACCAAACATGTTTTCCGAAACATTATGCAGCCCTGTTATGTTTTACAATCTCCAATTATTTGCAAGTGATTTCCCTTCATCATGACTCTCAACTCCAGAAGTACAGGCACAATTCTGTTCATAATTCATTTTCTTATCTTGTTCTATCATTGCTCCAAATATTCCTTACTCCTTTGAGCCATACAATGTGATGTTATGATACTTCACCCTTCTACCCTTTTGGCGGGTTCGGTATCATGACATCACACCCCTGACCCCTATTTTGTATTTTCATTAATTTCCTCTATGTGGATCAGTAAAAGATTGTCCTATTTTATTGTTGAAATGTAATTATAATTGAATTGAATTTATAGCTTTGAAATATTTAGTTGTATGGGGCAACCACTTAATAAACTAGAAACTAGAGAACTCTCAGAAACCACCCCAACCCCCTATTGTTATCATTCAATGCATTAGCAGATATCTGGAAGAAAAAAAGCAGACGGAAAAAGAAACAGGTGTAAAATGTGGAGATGGAGCTATAAAAAGGTTACTGTACAACAGAAATAGAGAGCTGTGTAGTGAAGTTCCTCCCACCCACTCATAGCAGATTGACATTGAAACATTTTGGGCAATGTTAGCTTCCTGTTACAGCCGAAAATGTACGGACTCGCTGATGAAAGGTCAATGGGTCATCACATCCTTCAGTACGTGTCTACTAGCAGTTCTATGAATTTTCATTGTTGACACTTCTAAAGCTGAAGTTGGATTTTAGGAAGCGAGCTGGTTTCCACAGAAAATAATGATCACTTTGATTATTTCTCTCTTTTCCTGAACCAGACATGTTGGGTAGCAATGAAACGATTGATGAAATCTTGTTAATATGTTCATTGTTTCATTTACTTAATTGTTCTACTGTAGCTCCTTAAAGCTGAGGATATTTCTTGTTATAAAGTATAGCAACAAGAAATTTGAATATGATACATCGGGGGTTTTTTCCACTTTTTTCACTAGTAATCACAAAGAAATTCATCATGAGCATAATTAATATATATTAAATGAAGATAAAAACAAATAAATTTGTATATATTTGGCCTGGTGAGAGCTAAACATGAAAAAATTACGTGCAGATCAAAAACATCCTAGTTGTGTTTGCTGAAGTCCCTTGGCTCATTTGGAATCTGACAATGACAAGTGAATATATTAGAAGTTGCATGTGAAAATATCTCAGACAACTTGCAGACAATTTACATAGTAGATGGTAAATTCAAGCAGATATGGGTTCGTATTCAATAGAGGAACAAGGCCTACGCTGTCGTCTGAACAGCAGGGGTATAGCCAGAAAAGGCCCCCACCCCCGTATTGTACAGGAAATTTCCCCAATTGACTCGTTAATACTCTCAAAAAAGTTCTTCTTGACTCAACCTAACTAGTCCTATGAGTCACCAATATGCTCTAAGCCTTAGAGTCAATATAGGATATTACCTTAGAGTCTAAGTTAGTAATATCCTATATTGACTCAATGATGAAGATAGATACAGTTAACTATTTTTTTCAGAGCTCAGTAATAAAACAAGACAGAATTTTCGTTGTGTCTATTTATATCAGCTTAATTTAGACACAATTGGACTTATGGTTTAGACGTTACAGACATGAACTGTGTTTTCTACAAAAGCCCCCCCTAAGGAGTAAAAAAAGAATTATTATGGTGAAATATTGTGTATGCATGATAGCTCTCCTTGTTTAGATTAGTATGAGCTCATGTTGGACACTACTGGATTTGTTCATATTATAGATGACAAAAACAATTTAGTTCTCCTTTTAGCAAAGTAAATTTGGATTTGGCAATGAGTAAAATATGAAGTATTAGAGTAAAATGTGATAGATCTCCTCGATTCTAAATCGAACCAACATGTGAAGGTTTGGACTTAGTTACAGGTTCAGAAGCAGAGTGATAGTCAGTCACCTCCTCCGGTACGTCGATGACATCAAACTGTGTGCAAAGGGCGAACGACAATCAACAATCAACAATAACTCAAATAAATTCCAGCCAAAGTCGAGTACTTTGAGACTCTATGAGCAAGGTCAAGAGGGACGGTGAGGATCGGTGAATTGTAGATCCACAATGGAAGATGAAACAAGGAGTATTCTTGAATACGTCAGATACATGACCTCCCAGGATGGATTGCTATGAGAGTGCCTCAGGAAACAGGGGAGGCAGTTCATATTTCGGTATTGCATTTTTCATTTCCGACACAAATATTGAAAAACGGAAAAAATGGGTGGTAATAGGATTGTTCATTCTGAGATACAAGAATCAAGGGGGGGGGGGGGGGGGGGGGAATATTAAATCTGAATAATTTTAAAAGGAGACAGAAATAGGAAATACAGTAGCAGCTCTGAAATCAGTGTAATCTTGATTATACTCCCTGATCAGGCACAACATAACCTCCAGACACTGGCTCATTTAAAAACACTAATTTTACTACTATTACTAATTTAAATGAAGCCAAAAACGACTCTCCAGTCTAATGATATAAAACACTTTATTTTTTCATTGTAGTCACTACACCGAAAATTAGTATGGTCATTTTCCCACGCCAAAGGAGCACAAACAGAACTAATATATAAATACAACAGCAATAAATAAAAGAGTGAGAGAAAAAAAAACATTGAAAAGAGGTAGTTATTCTGGTCTAGTGCAGGACAGTAGTGTAAAACAGTAGTGTCAGTGCAAACGCTCTTTTACTATTTAATACAGAAAAAGATGGCATTTATATTGCTGGACAAATCAAAATATCAGGTTTTATGGTGGTCCATGACACCATATGGCAGCATGAATTAAGTTCAGGGACAGTCTGAAGTCCACTCCACCTAGGATCTTCGTAATTCTAAAACATCTAAACCACTGGTGTCTCATCAGTTCTTGGATGGATTAAGCGGAAAGAGTTTCGGTAGCTGGTGTCAGTCTAAAGATAGACCAGAACATAAGTCATCATTCGAATAAGCCGGACTGCAGAAGAATCGAACAGTTATTATTGGACACGTGCGCATATTTGGAGGATGACATGTGTTTCCAGCTGTGAAGAATATACAGCACTCAAAAATATATAGGGCACAAATTATCATCACAGTGTAACTCCAAGTCAATCACACCTCCAGGATATTAACCTGTTCATTAAGGAAGCAATAATTGTGAATCAATTTCATCTGCTGTTGTGCAAATGGGGCAGACAACATTGGGAAAGGAGAGGCAATTACCAAGACAGTCAGTATCAAAGAAAGTTTCTGCAGGTGTTGGCCAGAGACCGTTTTGCTCTCCTCATCCTTTCTGGCTGATTCTTGGCCTGTCAGAAACAGACATCATGAGGGTGGCATGAGGGCCCAACGTCCACAAGTGGGGCCTGTGTTCACAGCCCGGCACCGTGCAGCCCGATTGGCATTTGCAAAAGAACACCAGAATTTCAGATTTGCCACTGGTGCCCTGTTGTCTTCTCAGATAAGAGCAGGTTCCGAGCACATGTGACAGATGTGAGAGAATCTGGACACGCTGTGGAGAACACTCTGCTGCCTGCAACATCCTCCAGCACGACCGGTTTGGCATTTGGTCTGTGATGATCTGGGGATGCAGATCCTTGGAGGGCCGCACGGACCTCCACATGCTAGCCATGGGTACACTGACTGCTGAGGTACCGGGATGAGATCCTTAGACCCATTGTTAGACTGTATGCTGGTGCAGTGGGCCCTGGGTTCCTTCTGGTGCATGAATGCCCGGCCTCATGTGACTGGAGTGTCTCAGCGGTTCCTGGATGACGGAGGCATTGATGCAATTTACTGGCCCGCCTGTTCCCCAGACCTGAACCCATTCGAGCACCTCTGGGACAACATGTATCGTTGCATCACCACCGCCACGTCTCACCACAGACTGTCCAGCAGCTGACTGATGCCCTGATCCAGGTCCGGGGGGAGATCCCCCAGGAGACCATCCATCGTCTCATCAGGAGCATGCCCAGATGTTGTAGGGATTGCATACTGGCACCTGGAGGCCATACACATTAGTGAGCCACATTATGAGTTGTATTGAGGAAATTCACAAAAGTGTGATCAGCATGGGATCTAATTTTTCCACTTATATTTTAAGTATGATTCTGAATCCAGTCCTCAATGGGTTAATCATTTTGGTTTCCATTGATCGTTCTTGCGTTATTTTGTTCTAAATAAATTACACTATGTAATCAATGCAGATTTTCAACTGGATTATTTCATTCACCCAGACCTGGGATGTGTGATTTAATTGTCCCCTTTATTTATTTGAGTAGAATGTAACATTAAAACCACCAACTGGTGTTAATGTTGTGACTGAATGGTGTGTGTCCGCGGTAAGAACCTCAATTTCAGGTCTGCTGACAGTTGACATTTTTTCATAATAAGAGTAAAGGCATTAGAAAGTGATGCAGACAAGACCAGTAGGAAGAGTTAAGAATCCAGCCCTAACTTCTTCATATTGCTTTGAAATAAACTGCTAGCGTTGAGTAATAACTTGATTGATAGCTCTCATTCCCTTGTAAATGACCACATCCTGTCTCAGAAAACTAAAACACAAACAATTTATTTGTTTCTACCTCCTCATGATTCCTTTTTTTCATAATCAAATTGGTAAATACAAATCAAACCATCTTTCACTTTGCTCTCATCCATATTTGACCTTGAAATGGAATAAGGCCTTTTTTTTTCAATTTTGATATTTGAATCTCGAAACGAAAAAAGAAATTACCACTGCTTTTTTGTTTTTCAATATTTCTTTTTGAAGCGAAAAACAAAATACTAAAAGATACACGGACCCAGGGGACAGAGGGTATTGAGGAAGAGGAGGCTATGTTGCGGAAGATCAAGCCTCTGCATGGGATATACCACTGACAAATACGTGAAGAAGCACAGATACTCTGATCATAGCAGAACAAGAGCAGGGCTAGGGTCCACCAAAGTTGACAGGATCCAAGGTTCAGGCTGTGCAAATATGCCCCTAAGACGGTCCAGGCCCATACCACCAGTGTGTAAGATGCTAGCTGGGATAGCATACATTGAGAGGTATAACTGAGTGGATGCAGTAGTGTACAGGAACAACTGAGCCAATTATGAATCAGAAGTCTTGTGGACCTGCTGGGAGGCACCACAGAAAGTGGTTAGGAACAGCAGAGTCAAGATTCTATGGAAATTCTTTGGGTTCCAACTCTAGTAGACAGTAACATCAGGGAGGAACACCAAGAGATCAGACAGTACCAGAAGCTGAAGGAACAGGGGAACATTTGTGGACGGTTTGATTGGTTTTATTGTATATAGGAGCAGCAGGGGCTGCGACCCCCTAACTGCAAGAGTGAGTCCAGGTAACTGCCAGTCCAACATTTTTGGTCTTTGTCCAGATAGTTGCATTCCTAGGAACAGTTAAGATACTTAACAGAACCCTGAATCTCTTAAGCTTCTTTTACAGGACAAATTTTTTCCGGACCTATATAACTCTACAGGTCATGTATCCCTATAAAGTCTAACTGTATTTATTCATATTAACACAGCAAAGTACATTTATTTTACTTTTAACTATCAAGTGAACTTAATAAGGGTGTTTTAAAGACATGAAAAAACAAAAAGGTTTATTCAGGCGCACTATATGATGTTTTGTAAACAAAGTCTCAATGATTTGGTCTTCTTGTAACCTTCATGAAATCCTCGGTGAGGTATTTTTTTAGTGTATGACTGGCTTTCTGTCTTCTGTCCTGACCCAGCTGCAGAGATGGCACATTGTGGGCAGCAGGGTGAGATGACAGAGTACAAGAAGATTCTGATCAAACGGGATTTAGAGATGGGTGTGGTCATGACGGTGTTTCGGCAGAAGGCCGAGCGGCTAACTGTGCAGGTCATCATGGAGACCCAGCAGGTCGCATGGACTCGTACTGCAGAAAAGACCGATGGTGTCTGTGAGTATGGAAGTTTTTTTTAACACTGTGGCAACATTTTATGACCATTAAACCCATAGGCTTATAAGATTTGCATAATTAGTTGATTGAATTATTAAATATGGCTTTTGTTGTCTTTGTGTGTGCTATGTGATGCCATATATTTGACATTTTATGCATTTTAAAGTGTTTTTAAGTTTTTTTTTATGTGTTTGCTCATACGTCATCATGCACTCACATTATGATCCATGCTATTTGATGTGCCGCACATTCCTGCCCACAATCTCACTCCCTCTTTGCTGAGTAATGTGCCTGCAAAGATAGAAAGAAGGAAAGAGCTAGAAGTCATGAAGGTAAATAACGCAGCATTTTAATAGGAGCAAGGAAATGCAGAAAAGTTTATCTTCTTGAGGAAATACACACAATTGCTCTAGGGAGGAAAAGTTGACCAGTCTGCATCTGGTCTTCTATAACTCTTATTACTACACCTGGGTTAAAAACCATGTTATGGTAATAGAAATTATTTAAAATAATATGGTGCATATACAGTATGTTTGTGGCTCATTTGTTGTTTAAATCATATTATCAAGTAAGTGCCACTCCTATACACTCCACCAAATCTCGAGTGATCTGTATTCTCTGTATTCCATTTGTCATCTATACTTTACCTAAATGAAGCTCACATTTAAATATGATCAAGAATCTGATCTGGAGATTTTTGTTATTTCCCTTGGCCGATGTGGAAAATTGTCTAAATAAAGGCTGAATTACTGTTTGCTTAGTTCTGTGAAAAAGAAACAGCATTGTAATTTTTCTGTCAGGTTATGTAATCCACTGACTATCTACCAAACTGCACTCCTCAGTTTGGCCCGCTGTAGGCATGAAGTGTCATGATATTCAGAAGCAACAATTTTTGTATTCCGTTCTGCTGCAAAGCATTTATAACCCATTGTTGGGAACTATTTTGTCAATGCGTGTGTTTTGATATATTGAATGAGCAGCATCACAGTAGGTACTGTGTGGAAAATAGCCCTGCCATTATGAAAAGTAGCTACGGTACAGGGCTGGTAGTGTTTGCAACTGATTGACAACTGTGTGATAATCGAAAATATGTGTTTCAGTGGATCTGTTTGACATCAGAGAGGTTCGTCCAGGGAGGAACTCCAAGGATTTTGAGCGCTTTAAAGATGGCAAGGACAAACACGATGAAAATACCTGCTTCACAATTTTCTACGGCTCCCAGTTTGTCCTCAACACACTCAGTCTGGGAGGTGAGGTTTTTAAATATGTGTTTTTAGCCTCCTTTTCAAATTAGATTTTTTTTCTAATTCATTTAGTTGGAAATTCATTTAAAAAGGAGTAGCTTTTTCTGTTATCCTTATTTGATTCTGTTTAAACTATGAGCAAGTAACATGCAGGTCTTGGATATATTTCATGCTATGAGCCAACAGCAGACAATATGCATGTTCCCCTTGTGTGACAGAGGAAAATTAAAGAATTGAAATCATTTTCATGTTGAGTTAGTAAATTCAGAGCTAATTTCAGGACACGCTAATCCTAGATTACCATAAAGAGTGCGTACAAGGGGAAGAGATCTACCATCACTCTGTCCAAAAATTGATGTCATTTTCTTCATCTTTATATCATTGTATGCCTCATGTAGCAAAGTTACTTGATTCACTTGCATACATTAATGACTTAATTAACTTTTATTACTTATATAAATCAAATGCATTGATGCAGTATGGATTCCGCTTACGTTTTGTATTTTTCGCACCAAAAAGAGTGTTGAAATGTCTTAAAGATCTCCTCATGTGAGCAAAGAGAGTTTAAGGAGTGGTTCATTTTCCAGCTGATTCTGTTGATGAGGCACAAAAATGGTTGGTAGGACTAGAGATGCTGTTGCAAGAGACACTGACAGCCCCCACTCCGGTTATCATAGAAAGGTAAAGACACACACAAATAGTCCCACATTAACACTATAAATGAGCATTATCAGTCCATGGTTTTGTTTTATCTCTGTTATTTTTTCCCCAGTTGGCTGAGGAAGCAGATGTATTCTGTAAACCAGACCAAAAAAAACAGGTACTGTATACATGGCCTGCTCTGTGCATCTGTGATACAATCAGTATAAATCAGCCTTTCTAATGGTGATATGTTGTATTTTCATAAATCCATACATTTCAAATCATTGGATGCTCTTTTGTAGAACAATCCTCAAAATCTCTAAGAAAAAACATGTCACATGCAGAAACTTTGACTGAAATAACTAAATTGTGAAATAAAAGCACACTGGGATCTCTCCAACTCATGTCATCGATATGTGCATTGGAGTCAGTTCTGTTAAATTAACTTAAGGTAAATTAAATGTCAGTAGTCTGGATAGAAAACTCACTTTAATTTCAAAATAAAATCAGTCAGCACATCCAATGGAAATGATTTTATCAAGCAATAGATATGACTAAACTTACTAACTGCATTGTGAAATGTAAACTATAAATCTTTTTGAATATAACATACATAATAACGTAATTCTATTCTGTATCCGCCAGTGTGGTCGATTAACAGTATTGAAGGTAGACTTTTTGATTACACTTACACTTCATTAAATTTATTTTGTCGAAATAGAGCATTGGAGGTTTTTATTGGTACCTGAGAGTTTGACATTTTTATCAATGGTTACATCATTTGTAAGTTAAGTGAATATGAATCAAATTTTATGTGATTTATGAACACAAAGAAAGCAGATGCTGCTGGTACTCACTCAACTCTAGGGCTTGAATTTACAATTTTCAGTACCAGTTCCATAATTTGAAAACAAGTTCATATTTTTCAAAAGCTATGAGTTCAATAAACACAACGGAAAGGATTGTTTTTTCTTCTGTTTTTTATTTTATTTTCTATTATTTTATTCTCATTCCAATGAATTAGTCTTAGTGCATATAATGCTTTTAAGAGTACTTTGGAGTTTGGAGAAAGTGTGTAGGAACAAGTTGCGATGTTCCTTGAAAGAAGATAATAACAGAATAGGATTCCATCCAGTTGAATATGAATGTGTTGTCTTTTTGTCTTTCCCAGCATTTCTATGAAGGAGCTAAAGGCTCTGCTTCCATTGCTCAACTACAAAGCCCCCAATTCTCGTGCTCTCAAAGACAAATTCTTGGTTTGTTTCTTCTATTTGTACCATCCTCATCTTTTCTGTTGAAATGACTGAATTTATCCTTAACATCTTTTGTCTTGCACACCTTTTTCTCTCAGGCCTTTGAAACAGAGTCAATGATTAAACTGTCGTAATGTAGCCAGTACTACCAAATACAACCAGTGAACGTTTTGTCTATTCCACAATGACCAACTACATTGTTACCATCACATTTTGTGTTCCGCTTTCACAGGAAGTTGGAGCAAAAAAAGACCGTCTGGATTTTGAGCAGTTTCACAAATTGTACAATCATATAATGTTTGAACAGAATGAGGTACGTTTTTTTATGTCGAGGTATAAAAGAATCTTATCCGTAGTCTGCTCATTACCTACAATGGACTGTGGTCGGCAAGGCCTCAGTATGGAGAGGCAGCAGAACAAGTGTAGGACCTTAGTAATGTAATATTTAGCTTTCCCTCAGTATTTAGAGCTAAATATCGCCTATATGTAAGCTGACACTTGTCTGTTTTAGGTGACCAGTGACCACCCCAGACCATTGCATTGCTTTACTTGCATTCTGTGTCCGTGCTTTTACAGACACAATCAGTTGTATGTGAAACACTGATAATAGACCTCATGCCACCTCAAAGAGTTATTTCTTTTAAATAAGTATACACTGTATATGATAGTATAGATATATTTTTCCATCATTGTCATTCATGTTTTTTACATTCAGATCCTTGATGAATTCAAAAAAGAATCATGTGCTTTTATTCTTGGGTGAGCCCATGCTTTTCTATCATTTTTGCAAAATACTTTATCCTAACTAACACCGAGATTGTTGCTGTGCAGCATGGTTGACAGTATATCTGCACTCTTCCGTGATACAGTAACACAGACAAACCAGATGCCTCAGCAGTTCTGCTCCATGACTTCCAACGGTTCCTCATGAATGATCAAAAGGTAAAATAATTTACAATGACTTGTAAATGGTTAGCAGATCTCATTTTCTTCAAAATTAACTTTTGGAATCTGATTTGAGGTCAATTTATTAACATCAGCAAGGTGGTCCTGCAGGAAATACAGTGTGCAGAGTAATTTATTTGACTATTATAGCTGTGTGTTATAGGCATAACAATGTAATGAAATACCAAGATGGTAGATAATAGTGTCCCGAATGTCCATCTTAGCGTCTCCAAACATTACTGTGGGCAATGAAAGACAAAACTCAAAACCTCTTTGTCTCAAATAAACTAATTACAAGTGGCTTCAAGTAAAATTAGAGTTAAATTTAAACAAAATTTCAACACTCTTTTGCCTTTCATTTTGTGTTGTTCCTATTTTTGTCTGTTTCTTATGATTTTTGTGAATTTAAAAGACTTATTATTTTGTGTTGTGCCTAAATTAATCTAAAAGCAATCTTGCCTCAATAATCTTCTTATAAGAAGAATAAGCTTCTTCAAATATGGTTGTGATTACTAGTGATTATTCAATAGTTCTATAGCCTGTCTTCATCCCTCAGGAATCCTGGGCTAGTGATCTGAACCAGGTCAGAGAACTGATGAACTCGTTCGTCGACGACACCATGAGAAAAACCAGGGACCCCGTCTTCACTGTCAGCGAGGTAGTCTTCTCTCTGCCTGCATGTATGGTGTCACATATAGATACAATTTTCAAAGAAGTAACACTATTATTATACGGGGGAAGTTATACTTATTTGTCATGTCGTTTGTTTGTTATTTACATCCTGCTTTGTCATATGAAGTTTTATCATTAAAATTAATCACATGGGAAATGAGGCACTTTGTTAACTTATTCAATCTAAAGCCTTTCTTCTCTTCTAGTTCCTCAGTTTCCTTTTTTCCAAGGAGAACTCTGTCTGGGATGAGAAGTTGTCAGAGATCGGCAACCTAGAATTGAACTACCCTCTGTCTCATTACTGGATAAGCTCCTCACACAACACGTCAGTATAGCAAACACACTAAACAATTAGATATTTAGGAGCAAGTCAAGGGTGACTAATTAATGTTTTAGTATTTTGTAACACAAAGTCTTATGACATATTTCAGTGTTTTCTCCTTACCAGAAAGTAAGTAAGTAAGTAAGTAAGACAGTGTGTCTGGTAAGGAGGCCATGGCCGATCTTAAATGTGTTTCAGGTTGACAGTGATTCAGGTCAACCCAGTGCTGATGGTTGGATTACCTGTCAGGAGTCACTGGCAGAAAATGACTGGGATTTTGTGTTGGGTAGTTGAGTTGAAGATTCTTCTCTTAGACAGTGTCTTATGTTGCTTATGTAAAAGTCTACCATTCCAGCCTCCTCTGCAAAGTCATTCATATTTTAGGTGGTTAAGGCCACTACTTGTTCACCTGTAATGTAATCATTGCAGGAACCAACCTGTTCTTCACAGGGGATTTATCTCTACTTCTGGAGATATGCAATATAAAATGTTGTATTTAAGTGACTTTGCTAAGATTTTGGAGAGAATGCAAACTAGACAGAATTAGAACTTGTGGATCTATCAGGTTTTGTGTAATGATGATTTTTGTTGTCTATAATTCCAGACAAGTAATAGAAGAACTTACATGTTTCATTTTGAGTAAATTACATACAGCATTACAAAGTTAAATCCAGGTCGCAGCAGTCCTCAGTGTGGTAGCAATCCAAAAGCTGTTCTTAAAAGTGTTTATAACTGATTAATAAAACACTGGTCAATCATTTATCAACATTAATTAAACCATTAGTTACATAAACTTTATTAGAAATTTATACTAATAAATAAACAAGTCTACAATGAAAACCACCACAGCTGAAGTACACTTGACCAATTTTTGAATTTTGTGAATTATATCCAAACAAATAAATGTTATTTATATAGCGCCTCTTCACAACTAGTGACTCTAGTGAGACCCAACAAAACCCTCTTGAGCAAAAACCTCTCAACAATGGTGAGAAATAAATGCCTTTCAACAGGCAGAAACCTCGTATAATATATATAATTGTGGGTCATCTGTCTAACAGTGGAACGTTTTGTCAGTTTTTCCTGATAATGTTATCTAAAGGGAGTATAATCACGTATAATGTGAATTATATTGGTCCAAGCACAGCGGCCTGGGAAACTCCACGAGTAAGTTTGCTGTTCATGCAGGATTCATCATTAACAAATAAAACTGAGATCTGTCACATTGATAGGAGTAAAACAACTTAATATAAGTTTTCAAGTCTATGTACTTTTCAAGTCTATGTAATAGAATATGGTGGTCAATAGTATAGAATGTACTAAGATCTAACAAGACCGGAACCGAGACAAGTCCTTCATGTAATGAAAGGTCTTTTGTAACTTTGACATGTCTTGTCTCTGTGCTATGATGAATTCTTATGTGAATCTCAGAATGGTAGAAACCTGACTGGAAATCCACAAAATAAAATATTGTTATGAAGAAAACTACGAAATTGTTTTGCTACCACTTTCTCCAAGATAATAAAGAGGATCGGAAGGTTAAATATAGATCTCTAGTTTGCATAAGCCTCTGGGTGCAGAGTCAACTTTTTAAGTGGTTTAAATATAGCTACCACAAAGAATTGTAGTACATAGTTTGTTATTTAACCAATTGATGAGTTCTAATAGAGAGTTGCTGACATAGGGTAAACTTTCTTTATGCAGCCAAGTTGGGATGGGAGGCAGGCTGTCGGTTTAGATGAGAAAAAAAAAGATGTTGTGTTTCTCCTGTTTTGTATGTTCTTCAACAGCTACCTGACTGGCGATCAGCTTCGTAGTGAGTCATCCACAGAGGCTTACATACGATGTCTCCGCCTCGGATGCCGCTGCGTTGAATGTCAGTATTTAATAGCCTCCTCTAAGACGCTAACACCATATATATATTCTCTTTCATAATAGACAGTTATTTTGTAAATTGTATTTTACTTTGAACAAAAAGATCACTGGTGAATTACAGATATATCAAAAAAGCTTCCATTTAATATCTGTAACACAAACCTATTTGTGTTTTGTGTGGCATGAATATGTACAGTGGACTGTTGGGAAGGGCCCGGGGAGCCTATCATCTACCACGGCTGGACCAGGACGACTAAGATTAAGTTTGAGGATGTTGTGAAAGCCATTAATGATCACGCTTTTGTCACATCAGAGTAAGAATCACATAAGATACTGTCACTACGATGTCTTAACTTCATTTTTCATACATGGTTTTCAGGTAAATTATTTTTCCACCTTTCTGATTCCGCTCTAGATTTAATTTCCAGAATTGGTTTGTGTTCTGAAAGAATGTTTCAGAAAGTCATATTCCTTTAAACCATCGTACCAAGTCTCATCTCCTTCATGTAGTAAAATATTGTCAGCAGCATTGACCGAATTGTCATTTTTTACTCGAGCGCAGCCTGACGACTGTGCTTCTGTCTGTCAGGTTCCCAGTCATACTGTCCATAGAAGAGCATTGTCCAATAGAGCAGCAGCGTCAAATGGCACGGATCTTCAGAGAGGTGTTTGGAGACAAACTGCTGACTGAACCTGTTGAACAGATGGCTGAGCAGCTCCCATCACCCACACAGCTGAAAGGCAAGATCATACTCAAGGTACTTCATCTTTAGATCTGCCTGTATGTGTTTGTAGACACTGATGTCAGTGGAATTGGTATATCAACGTGAAAAATATTTTAGTTTTGTACTACTCATTAAAAAACTGTTGTCTTTTTGCAGCACAAGAAGCTCTGTGTGGAGGGGGGTGGGATCACTAAAGACTTCAGGAAGGGTCAGAAACAGGGAGATCTGGAGATCTGGGATCCTGTGGACCAGGTATTGTTGAAGGGAAAGGGGTCCGAGATTCCTTTTGTGAAAGAATTTTCCACTGTATTCCACTATGTTCATATGAAAGATAATTCAGGGTAATCCCAAACCAAATTTAAAAAAATTAGTTCTTATTACAGTAAAAGAGATTTACACAAGGTACATGGCACGCAATATATTCACACAAGTACAATAGATAAATAGGGTGTATAAAAAGCAGTAAGGGTAGGCCTCATATATCCATTAAGGCTTGAGGGCAACCTAGTTTGTTGTCCGATTATTTCTTGCCTGACCCCTCAATAAAATTCTGTTGAAATCAGTTCAGTGGTTTTTGCACGTCTGGAAAAGTTTAAAAAATCGTGCATTGAGGATACAAGACTTTCCTGCTACTGCACCTTCCTTCAGATGCAAACCATCATGTTATGGGTTCTTCATGCTCCACCCTTCCTCCATGTGACACTGATATCCATCCAAGAAGTTTCCGTGTAATTCTGCTATTCAATTAACAACAGCACGAGGGTGAAAACTTAAGAGAAATAAAAAACCCTTATGTCTAACCAAGATTATAATACAACTCTACAAGGGGAAAGTGGGGTAAGCGAGAGGATTTGTATCCACAATTTCATGTGTAAGACAACCAAAGAGCAGAATTGTCACTGTATAGAAAAATACAATGGGAACCCTCTGATTTTACCAACGTTTCATTAAAGTTTCATAACATTCTGTCAAGTAGATGTCGTGTAGTCCCAAAAAACAAATAGACATGGGTGAAGGCGATGACATAAAAAATAATGAAAGTAAATACCTTAATACTTAACCTATTAACAACCGAAGAGATTATGTTGGCCTTTTTAAATAGGTTGATATTTTAAACATTTTCTAAGTAAATTAAGGCACTAAAGAATGTCAAGGCAGAAGAAAAATGCATCTTAAACTCTTAAACTTTTTTCAGGAATGCCCCCTTGCAGAAGCTGAAAAGTCTAAAAGAGTTAATCTAGCTGTAGTAACAATAGTCGCAGTAGGAGTAGGTTCAGTTGTATACCTCTGAAGATCCTACTAATGAACATCTTCACTGAAAAAAACTCATTAGTAAAGGAACATGAGGAGATTATACTTCCTATAAATCTATACTTTTTGGAAATCTAATTTTGATATAGACCACAATTATTATTTAAACTTCAGTGGAGTAACTTCAAAACTATTGCATCCTGCTACGTCACATGCAATCAGAATGTCTGCATATGAGGTAAACATGGCAATTTTTATTTCCCTTTCTCAGCAGTGGAACAAGCACTACTGTGTGATCTCTGATGACAAGCTGTACTATGCAGAGGAGTACGAGCAGGAGGAAGATGATCCAAGGAAGGTGAAAAAGAGATGAAAGTTACATTTTATGCAGTTACAATTCCTATCTAATCGACTGTATGGATTCCACTGTAAATATCTATATTTATTTGATTTATATTATGAAAATCAGAA
Source organism: Lophius americanus (assembly GCA_037951165.1). Lineage (NCBI taxonomy): Eukaryota > Metazoa > Chordata > Actinopteri > Lophiiformes > Lophiidae > Lophius > Lophius americanus. The sequence goes on from JBBDHG010000009.1 coordinate 1,604,799, forward strand.
ATGCATAATTGTAGAAACTTAAGACTTTAAGAATATCTTTTAGATCCGCTTTAAGGTTAATGGGTCCTCAAGTAACGCTCAGGAGTTTGTCTGTAGTAGTTTATCTTAAAATCAGTTTGTTAAAGCCTTTTCTTTCTCATTATCAGGACCTGCACTGCTCGGAACTGTGGTTTCATGGCCAGATGAAGGAAGGCAGGCTGATGGCTGAGCGACAAATCTACGATTACTGTGCAGGCTCGACAGGAAGTGATGGCAACTTCTTAGTCCGCAGGAGCGATACCAATGTCAACGACTTTACCCTGTCATTCTGGTATAACATCCAAGTTCTTAATATCATGGCAAACCCAACCAAAAACATGAGGATAGTAACTTTTGGTTTGAGACACAGCACCATGGGCAGAAGGTTCCTCTACCAACACTTGTGGCCCATGAAGTTGTGCTTCCTCTTCAAATAATATAATGCACAGAGGAGGATACTCTGTAGTGTTATACAATAAATATGTATTGTTTCTTTCTCAAAGAGTAAGCGAGCGGGACACTTTTGTAACCGTTGCACCATTCTCTTGTTATGTGTTGACTCACTTAACTATTCCAAATTGCCAAAGCAAAAGAAAAAAACGCCCCAAGGCCAGTCTTTGACATTACTTTCAGTGTAGTCCACATTTTATGATGTCTTTGCCCTTATTGCTTTTTTGTGATACTAGTTGTCCAACATACCGTCATCAACTGCATGTATGTGTAAAAACAACATCTGCATGTGTTTCAGGCGAGGTGGACGGGTCCAGCACTGTCGCATTCGCTCAGGTTCAGATGGGCCACACACGTACTTTTACCTGACGCCAAACCTGCACTTTCCCAGTGTGTATGCCCTGATCCAGCACTACAGAGAAAACCCACTTCGCTGCCAAGACTTTGAACTGCGCCTCACGGATGCTGTACCACAGTCCAATCCACATCTACATGAAAAGTTTGTACCCATGAACCCACAATAGTCTTGATACATCATACACTTGTGCGTAAGTAGGGCAGGCATTGTCAGCCAGTGATGGATTTGTATTTTTGCTGTAGTTTAACTTATATTAGCAGATGCATGTTCTTCCGAGGTAAAGCCCTTGCATGTGCTCACATGTGCTATATTACATCATGCTTCTGCGATACACTCACAGACTAATGGCATTTCTTTCTATTCGGCCTTCAGTCATCTTGAATCTTGCTCACATTTTGTGGACAGGCTAATCAAGATCAAAATATCCAGGCATGGGCAACTTATTTCACAACTATGTGAAAATGGATCAAGATGTGGCTCTGGGATATTTTGCAGGTTCTGGGTGGGTTAGATAAGTCGCACAGCCACCATTATGTAGAATAGGAAATCATATTCTTGCTGATAACTCATAAACGGCTGACAATAAACACATGATATCAAATACAAGTTGGTTTCCAGGAACAGGGAAATAGGTGGTGTTACTTAATTTGGCACAGAGCAGGTCAGAGTCAAGCAACGTCTTCATGGCAACATCAACAACTGATGATATCTTCATGGTGAATGGAATGCATCTATTGTGCATACTCACCAGAACGGCATTTCAGTCAGACAAGTCACGTTAACAGTGTTTATTATTGTGGCAAAACATGTTGTGGGAGTTGGGCTTTAACGAGCAGGTGGCAAATGCTGATGGGTAGTTGCGGTATAAGCAGAACAGAGGGGAGAGACTGGAAATTTTGCAGTTTAGAGACACAGCCAAATTTGGACGGCGTGATTGGTAAATGATTGTCGAGGGTGTTGCATGTCATGAGAGTATGCAGAGCAGCTCGAGTTGACTGCCTGACCTAGCTCGCAGGTGTAACTCCATGTCTTCTTTTCGATGTGTCTTAATGCTTATGGAAATTGCTGAAACAGCTGTGACAAATTTTTTCCACCTGTTCGCACTTTTGTGACATTGGTTCTGTCTGAGAGCTGTTATAGATGTTCGAGAGAGACAGAGAGTACTTTGTGACATATTGTCATACACAGACACTCACTCATAATGTAATTCTCCTTGTGTGCAGTTGGTTCTACAGTAACCTGAGCAGAGGTCAGGCAGAACATTACCTCCTGAGGATTCCCAGAGATGGAGCTTTCCTCATTCGAAAGAGAGAAGAACCGGACAGTTTCGCCATCACGTTCAGGTGTATACCTGAATACTCCATTTTTTTTCACTGTTCACTGAGTGTTTGTTTGTTTTTATCAACCAAGTTGTGTCTCTTTCAGAGGTGACGGTATGGTCAAACACTGCCGTATTCACAAGGATGGTAATATGTACCTGCTGGGCTCCACCACGGAGTTTGAGAGTCTGGTGGAGCTGGTCAACTACTACAAGCAGAAGCCGCTATACCGCAAGATCAAACTCCGTTACCCAGTCACCCCTGAGTTGGTGGATCGTTTTAGCACAGTGAGTTACAGCGTCAGACTTCCAAAGGCACTGAGAAAATGATGAAAATCCTTGCAGAGAAATTATGCAAATTTAGTAATATACAGTCATAGGAATATAAAATAAAAAATTAGACAAAATAGATTTGAATAGATGTTAATGAGAGCAGGCTTTAAAAACCAAACAATCCATACAAACATATAAACCAAAACTTTTGACCCGTGCTACATCTAAAGATAGGGGCACACTAAAGTCATGAGGATTCATCATCTGGGAAGCATGAATGTACAATATGTTGTGCCATTTTAATGAAGTTGATGTTTAAATATTTATGATTGAAAAAATTAAAGAAAAAAAAAACCCAATTTGGTCAAAGCAGGTTTATAATAATATGTCATGCTCAGTAAAGTTTTCTCCAATGCAACTATGTTTTCCATATTCAATATATACATAATCCTTAACCTGAGTTTTGGTTCAGTCTGTTGACGCACAATGTTATGGGGATAGTCATGGTCATAGACAGGGTTGCCCCGAGCCAGATTGATACCCTAAGCAGAATTTGGTCATGTTGCCCCTCCAAACTCATGCAGCCGTTTTGATCTCTTTACCTGTGTACATCGGCATCTGGTGGCCGACTTTCAACAAAACTTCTGATTTGTTGTCAGACACCAGTGATGTTTAAAATTACAGACTCTTCTCTTTCTCACTCTCACTCTCGGAGCAGACAGTTGGCTTGTTTAGGCTATATTCACACTGCCAGTCTTCATGCTCAATTCCCATTTTTCCTTAGTTTAGATTTTTTTGTGTAGCTATTCACATTACTCTGAAAATGTGCCCTATATTGGACTCCGCTATGACAGAAAGAGAACAATAAAAAGATGTTATGAAAGCAAAATGGACGCCACTTAAGTTTCAACACTTTTGTTTAAAGTGAAAGTGTTTACAGTGTTGTTTATTGTGTTTAGAGATAGTTACAGTATTTATAGAGATATATATAGTATCTATAGTAATGTTTGTGGTGTTGATAGTGATCATTTCGATTGAAAACCGACTCCCACTGGCGCAGCTTTGTGAATAATGTCAATGGAAGATGACGTGAAAGTCGCATTAATTCTGATATGATGGTTCAGACTGAGGTTGCAATCGCAAAAAAATCCATCCTGGGTCTGATTAAGGAGCAGATATGGAAGTAGACTATATCGGAATTGGAAAATATCAAATTCCATGTGGTTTGTGCTGTTCACACTGCCAAGAAAAGTCACATGCAAGCAAAAAATCCTTTCTATCTTCTGTCTTTCTAATCCTGCGTAGTCTGCAAATAGGGAAAGGCATCTTTTTTCATGTTGTGCTGTAAAAAAGCACAACGTGACATCAACATCAGTTCAGTCAATGTTTGTAAACTCAGTAGCCCTCTTCTGCACTGACACGTATGACAGGTACTGATTGGTTTGTGCTTTTCACAGGGGAAGGACTGTGCATCTCTGTATGCAGTGAAGACATACGTGGAACCCAATGAGATTGAACCCTTACTAGTGAGCATATACCACTATACTCCGTTATCTTTGGGTGACTGTTGGTTCTTGGGGTTCCCTTTGATAACTATATTCATGACTCTGTATGTTTGTCTCCACCAGCCTCATCATACAGTTAGGGCTGTATATAGCTACAAACCTAAAAGAGCTGATGAGCTCAGCTTCAGTAGAGGAGCTTTGATACACAATGTATCAAAGGAAAATGATGGATGGTAAGGACAAACTTAGCAACAGGCCGCATCAAGAATTGCAAATCAGTCTTTAACATGTCTTAACGGTGAATATGTATCATTTTCTTTGCTATGCTTATACTTTCTTATCACGGCAATGCAATAATACAAAAAAAAAAAAAAAAACTATTCATTGCCTTCCACATTCAACTCCTTACAGGTGGAAAGGTGACCATGGTGGGAAGGTTCAGCTATTTTTCCCATCAAACTATGTACAGGAAATATCAAACAACACCCAACCTGAGACCAAAGAGCAGGTAAAGATGAGAGTTAAGGCCACAATTAAATCGGAGGTTCATGAGTATAGAGATTGATAAAAAATAATGTGTGATGTGTATTAAAACAGGAAATGGAAGACAACCCACTAGGTGAACTCTGTAAAGGCATTGTGGATATCTCCAAATGCAACATCCAGAACTGTAAGTTACGTGATTATCTGCATGCTTAAAATTCACAAAACACCTTCCCTGACAACTCTGCTGCTGCATTTCTGATTAGTTAAAAATCTAATTAGGAAAGTAGAAATTTAACAGGTGAATAAATGCTGGGTGTCTACTAAACCAATGTCTGCGAGATTATTTTGACATATAAATCTGCCATCCTCCATATATTGTGTATACATATCCTCCCAGTCATGAAAGTAGTGCTCAAATAGTGGTCCAAACTACCCGTGCTGCATTCTGAATATTTATTTCTTGAATGTTTCCTTTATTACACAATAGGGTAATACCAGTAAGCACTCATTTTAGCTTTGACGGGGGAATTCCGCTATATATCAACCACTACTTTACGTATAGATATGGCCAATGCGTGCTGTGTTAAGTTTGCCCTCAGTATCTGTGTTTCAGAGGCTGAGGGAAAATTGACTTGCAAAAAAACATGTATGTGTCAATATACAAGAGTCTCCCCCATCTTTTCAATTAACCTGATTTTTACATGAAAAATCATTGCAATCATTATTTTCAATACAGCATATGAAGTGTTATACAGTATGCTGTGTGGTGAAGAGTTTAACTCAAAATTGCATTATATATTGCATCCAAATATTTTTTTGATATATTTCTTTGTCTTTCATGTCACTTCAAGGGAATCCCTTGGCTGAAGATGCATTGTTTAAAATTATGGAAGTTGTGCACCCTTCTTCAACTTTAATCACTTGGCCTCTTTTTCTTCTTCCTAGTGACGAATGGTAAAAATGGTATGCCCCATGTGATGGCCCTGCAGGACGTGGAGCAAGACAGTCTCCGGTTTGACCTGGCAGCAGGCTCTCTGGAGGAGCTGTTTGAATGGTACCAGGTGGCCTGGGACATCACTCAGAGAGAGATGAGCAAGCAGTACAACAGGGAACACGTGGTTAGAATCTCATGTCTCAATATGCAGATATGAAGATGATTGATCAGACTGCATGCAGAGTGCATAACCACTAAAAGTGGTGGTCTGTCAGTGAAGCAAAGAGGAACTTGGGGTTTTTTGTTGTCCAATCTCAGATCAGACAGCAGGAGGAAGTGGAGAAAAAGGCAGAGGTTGCCATGGAGATGTCCGACCTGGTTGTATACTGTCAACCACGCAGCAAGGACAAAGACCGCTTTGGTAAACACATGCAGTTCACATAGCTTACTTAACAATGACCTTTGAACACAAGAAACATTATGTTGTGACAAGAAGGCCAAATATATATTGGTATTTCAAACGTCATATTTAATTTCTTTTATTTAATGGTTATTGTCTTCTAACTCTAATTTTGACATCATTTATATTAGGTTTGCTTCAGAAGAAAAAGGTTTACTTTCTTGAAAACATCAAAATGCAGTTATCAAATCAGACATTTTTGGATTGTTGTTGCTGGGCAGAGAAAAGGTTAGAGGTGGCTCACTGATTGGCTAGGACATTCATCAGCAGGAGAGACGGCCATGGCCTCCTGTGTTTGTTTAGGAAGTGACAATTGAATTAACCCATCACATTTCTATAGTGGGTAGGAAAAAAACAATTCCCCTAGGCTAAGGCTAACTTTGTTGAAATTAATCAGTATGTAGGCTTGGGTGTTCACTACAAGCATGTTATGGTACTATTTTTTTAAATCTTCAGAAGAGGAAAAGCTTCTGTGTGTCTAATTTTAAAGTATCTTAGATATCTATGATTATTTCTTCCTTTTGGTGGCTACTGCTGTTTTGATGTTTGATACACTTTTGTATATACCAGCAGTTTTGCTAGAGACTGTGAGAAAAAGCTACTGAATCCTACTTACATTTTATGGCGTTTTTGCTTTCTCTGTGGTTTTTTGAGTAAATGTGAGTGGTTGTTGAGAGATAATTAGTTAGAAATGTAAGTTACGTGAGATAAGTGAAATCTATTTTTGATGCAGCATCATGTCATTCTGTGTAATAGATTAAGATTTAGATTTATTGTCCCAGAGGGATATTTGTTTCCACAGTCAGTACACATAGCAACACAATAATAATATACATATATATATACATATATATATATATATATATATTATATATATAATATATGATAGTGCTACATCCTTCATGGTTTCAGTACCTGTCTGTACAATTTGTTTTTATCCTTCATAGGTGTTTTCAACAACACTTTTTTCAACAAGATGAATGTTATTGTCTCTTTGGATATGGGTTCATAACATAGTCAGACAACAGCCTGTAGCTATGGAGTCACTGTGATGCTGAAGGGAACTTAATTGCAGGAGCATAGCGTGGAAGGCCGAGGTTGAAAACCCACAGCCCGCCAATGCTATGTAGAGGGAATAACCAGTCTCCTCTATTAAAGTTTAGAATAGGATTACCAGTATTTTACTCTCAACAAAATGTACGGTTCTTTCATTTTGTCACATATAAACAAAAAAAATCTATTATTAGTTGGTTTACTATCCCAAGATTAGTGATGCATCCATAAAATTTAGATATTTTTAGCAACGTATCATGCATTTCAAAATGGAGCCCCTTAGGAGTTATATAAAATCTTATTACCACAATTATTCCTACTAATGCAACTTTTACTATGAATGAATAAAGTGATTTTAGTATAAGTATAAGCTCACAATTTATAGCCAAGCCATGAGCTGATTGCTCCCACTTTGATAAATATTGTAAGACCGTCATCTCATGTGGATGGGTGTGGCCATTGGAAGCTGTCTATAAAGTTTATTTGAAAGCTAGCCCAGGGTAGCCAGAAGGGTATTTCCTGAAGTAGAAGTAGAAGTTTGTTTTACTTGTGGAGTGCTCACTGTGTAATTTGCTGGAAAATGATTCTCTGATATCCTGACAATATATATAACAGAGGAGGATGGTCCTCCATAGTTTTCGAGAAGCAAGAGGGAGATCAAAATATATAAAGAGTAGACATTCAGATTATGTTTCAACAGCAACACCTAGAAGGCAGGCAAGGGGAAAAGCAGTCGGTGTGAATTACAGCTTGAGGGCAGAGGAATATCGACCTCACTATCCTCCATTGGGGGCGGGATGTCCTACATCCATTCAATGTATTTTAATGTGCTTTTTTTTTCATGCTGATCCCCTGTTGGCCAAAACACGTAAACTGATGCTACAAGAGAGGACATCCACCCTAACCAATCAACAGCCAGAATACAATATTGTAATTGCGTTGGTCAATTGAGAATTTTTTTTATCTCTTCTTCAATGCTCTACCACTGTAAGGCGCTTGAGTGTGACGTACTGGTGGTAAAGGAGAGATTTATGCGTTGTGAATTACTTTAAATATATCAAAATGCATTTAGGCCTTGTCCAAATACATTTCATTTTTTCATCTTTTGGAGTTAGCTTGTTAGCTTAGCAGTTATCTAAAAGCCCTGAAAGGCATATCATTTAGGATGTATTTCTCCATGAATATATTCATCTTGTAGTTAAAGTGCAGTTAAGGAGTACTTTAATGTTTGACTAGGCTCCTTGAAAATAAATTTTTCTGTCCTTCCAGAAATTTAAACTCATGAACTCTTAGAGCAGAGTTCATGAAACACTGACCAGACAGAAATGAGTGACCCTTATCTGAATCTATCTGATAGGAACATGTAGACCTCTATATGTGTTTAATTGTTGTACGGTATGTGTCATCAAACTGATGCATTTCAAAGTTATCAAATCAGAATGATAAGAGCTACATTAATAGTTAACGGAAGAATAGCAAAAAAAATGGAGAATTTAAATCTTATCCATCCTTTTTTCTTGTTTAGTGTCTTTAGATCACCAACCTGAAAAATATTATGTTTAATTTTCACCTCCTTTCACATTCTTTTCTCCCTATTCAAATTGTCCATGTTCAAATCCACGGAGAGAGAGAGAGAGAGAGAGATAGATTATATTTAGTTTTTTAAAACTTATTTATTTTTAAATTTTAAACTAAATGATTGGAGTGAAGGATCTTTCTAATCTTATCCCCCCTTTTTCTAATATACTTTTTAGATTGCTTCTGCTTCCTGCCATACTGGATCCACCAAACAATATCCCAGCTGTCCAAGTTAGCAAACAACAAAATTCAAGATTCAAGATTAACTTTATTGTCATTCAGCCAATCTATCAGGCAGGTACACAGCAGAATGAAAAAAAACGTTGCATTTGAATCAATAAAAAACATACAGTTAAACACAAAAGTAAAAGGGCGGTAACAATAATAGATTAAAAAAACAAAAAAAACATCAGGGAACTAATAAATGGCTCAGGGTGTTTGATATTATTGCGCATGATATGGTTTTATATGGTGAGGAAAATTGTACATGGTAAGCATAGAAAGGTTAGGTAATACCAAGGCAGACCATCAGTGAAACGTGAATCAACAGCAACAACCAGCTAAAGGGAAGCCTTGACTATGCCCAGGTTCAGTCCCTCTTTTTGGATCTGATATGGCCTGAAGTCATCATCAGTTCTGGCTGACAGTGCATGTCTCTAATCACTGCTCTTCTCTGACTCCAGGCGGCTATAGCTACAAAGAGATCCGTTCCTTTGTGGAGAACAAGATTCCGGGAAAGAACCGCTCCAAAGACTTCCTGCAATACAACCTCAAAGCACTGAGTCGAATCTACCCGAAAGGTCAACGTGTGGAGTCCTCCAACTATGATCCTTACCCACTGTGGTCTGTGGGCTGTCACATGGTGGCTCTCAACTTACAGACAGCAGGTACAGCCTTTTATCAGGCCTGATCTTCCAGGAAGAGTAACGGTAGGAGAAAGTGTTGGCGAGCCATAGACAGCTTTAGGGATTAGCCACACCAGCCCGATATGTGACCTCTGCACTCAAAACCAAACAACAGAACCATATGTTATTCTGCTTATTAGTGAAGATCTATTCAGATCCTTTACAAAAGTATAAGTTTCACACTAACAAAGTACTCCACAGCAGGTAAAACTGGTGGCTCTGTTTAGCTTTATTTGTAAAAGTTAAAAATTGACTTGCATTACTTTCATTATCCCAGATGAATGTTTCACTTAGGTTTCAACAAAATCTGTGTTGATCCAGATAAATATACCCAGCTGAACAGCGCCCTTTTCAGTCTGAATGGACGAACAGGTTATGTGCTGCAGCCGGAGCTCATGCGCAAGGACCGCTACGACCCCCAGCAGGAGAAGAAAACCATCAAGTACTACATTGTTGTTAGGGTACGTCTGTACACCTTCAGGCTGCAATAGATAATGCATCCTGGCCATTTTATGATAAATGCATGATAAATATGAAGAAAATAATAAATTCTCCACAAAAAAAAAATGTACTTTTTGTTTAGCTTCTTTTTTAGGAGAGAAGTTTATATTTGTCTTCTGCAGGTTATTGCTGCCAGACACCTTCCGAAGTCTGGCCGCAGCATCACCAGCCCATTTGTGGAAGTGGAGCTTTGCGGACACACCGAAGAGAAGTTCAAGACCGTCGTCTGTCGTAAGGAAAGGGGAAGTAGAGGGAGGAGAGGGTGAAACTTAAACCTATGGTTAAGGCACCCTTGTCTTTTTCTTTTCTTTTTCTTTTTAAATTAAAGCATTTTTATAACATGTCTTTAATGCTGAAATAAAAATTCCATATAGATGTTGGTTCTTAAAATTTTAAACGGACAACATTTCTTCTTAATTACTTTTGACACACCCAAATATGAAAGTACAACAGGTGACCTTGTTTCTAAAGTGAGCATGCTTTTACAAGCTTTAGCCACTCTGCTAACGTTAGCATCTTGAAATGTGGTATGTTGCGCGGTGTGATAATTCTTTAAGTGTCTGATTAGGTATGTTGCTCCCAACATTTTTAGGTTGTCCCCCGTCGACCTAACAGGTATTATAAATTGCAAGCTGTGAATGTTCTTCATTCACAGTGAAGAACAATTCCACACTGGTGGTCAAATGTTTTGCTCCCATTGCAGCTCAAGCTTGTTATGATTGTGCTGCTGATGCATTATGCGTGCAACTTTAACCATAGGGCGGGGCATGTGTCAATCGATGGCTTCACTGTTCAGTTGTTGCACCTTTAACCAATGGCATAGAAAGAAGGGAGTTGGAGAAATGATAAACAAGTGAGTGATTTTTTTTGTGGTCATGTGACCAGTGCTGTCATTCTGGTTGCTGCAGGAGATAACGGTCTCAATCCAATGTGGAAAGCCCAAACGGAACCTATGACTTTCACCGTGTATGAGCCTGAACTCACTTTTATGCGCTTTGTGGTCAACGAGGAGGACATGTTCTCAGACCCCAACTTCCTTGCACAGGCCACATTTCCTGTCAAAGGAATCCGCTCAGGTAAAAACACACACGGACCTATTATTTTGAACCAAGAGCCTGTATTTCTCTACACTTTACTTCATTGCATTGAAGTTTTACCTTATCTTTTATGCCTCTGTGATGATTCAGATTCCATTCCATTCCAGGTGTGTAAATATGTCACCCGGAAAATGTGAATTCTTTCATACTGTATACATAGAACAACTTTTGCTCCATAAATACAAATAATGCTTTGAATTTGATAATAATATATTTCACTGAGTTGACAACAGTATGAAAATCCAGTTTTAGTAACTTGCTTTAAAATGTTAGTATGAGGTTTGCTTATGAATTTGTTACCATTGACATAGCCTGGAAAATATCTTCTGACTGGTTTATTTTTTAAGTTGTGGTGTGTTCTCGCTAGTAGTAGTTCGGATGCAAAAATGACTAAGAAAGTGTGGTAAGGTGTATTTAACTGCTCTCAGGGGCAAGTGTATTTTGGGGGGCTTTGATTGAAAAGCTATAAATATATTTTACTTTTTGAGCGTATAGTAATAATGTTTAGAAGTCAATCTCATCTAAGACATGGTAATCTTTATCTACCAGAATAAAGTTCCTTTGATTCAACTTTTGTGGATTAATGCACAACTCAGTTGGTAAAAATAACATTTTGTGCCATTCGGTCTTTTATTAATACCGTTATCACGTGTCTATCTGTGTACATGCTGGTTAAAGCAGACAGAAGGTGGGATGAACAGGGTGTCCACAGGGTGCCCTCAGCTCCCTGTAGAGAACCGTCAAAAGCACTGCTACAGTCCTCTGTTATTCTAACTGGATCTGACTTGTTGATATCTACCGCCCCCTACAGGCTTAACTTTCTGAGCTGATAGAATATTCTTTATATCGACAGGTTACCGATCAGTTTTGTTAAAAAACGGCTACAGTGAAAATTTAGAGTTAGCCTCTATTCTAGTCCACATCAACATACAGCAAGCCGGGGTGAGCAAACACACACACACACACACATATGTCTGCTGTTGGATCTCAGCGTGGAAGTATTTCTGTGGTTGTGACAATGCGCCTCCCATCTATCAGATAGCAGAGGAGGAGCTGTACTCCTCCTCCAGCCAGCTGCGGAGGAAGCAGTCTGAGGTCAGCAGTGAGACTCTCCTCTACGACACACACACCAACATTCAGCGATCCAACCCCCCTCACCAAGAAAACCATCTCGTGAGAGAGTTCAGCACCAGTGAGAAACACAGGTCAGCCGTATGGTGTATAGAAGAAAACGAGGTGGTTCAATGATATTCGCTGTGTCCCTTATTATTCCTACTCTCTGCTCTTGGTTCCCAGGACAAAAGAGAAGAAGACAAACATCAAGTTCTACTCCTGAGGACTCAGCAGAACCTTGTCCATCTTTCCTGTCTGAGCGATGGAGAAACAACTGCAGATTTCTGTCACCTGTGTCTCCTCTCTCAAGGGTTTGTCAGTGGTGTAGTTTAGAGTTTAACAATTGCAACTAGTGTTAAAACCTAGTTTTGCCTCAGAAGAGGTTCATATTTATTTACCTGATGTTCCCAAACCTGTGGCCTAATGTATTCCCATATGTAAATATCTGAATATGATAACATAATTATCTTGGGACTTCTCTGAAAGCCTTCTGGGAAAGGTAGGAAAAACTTAACTGAGGTTGGATTCTGCAGCAGGTTGAAAGAGGATGAGACGTGCAGCTTTATTTTTTACAGAAAAAGGTGTGAGGCTTCCTCTCAGTGAGCACAGCCCATAGAAACTGTATTCAACCGCTAACCAAAACCATGCACAATGTTTATTTTTGATTAAACATATTGTACACAACAAAATAATTATTTCATAGCAGTACAGCAGACGGTTACCATCGAGCTTGTCCTGAACTTCTATTTTCAGTGTCTAACTTTCAAAGGTAAAGTCTCTGCTGCTGATATCGAGAGTGGAATCTTGATTTTGCTGTGTATCTTAACCGTTGTGAGATTGTTTTCTCTGTGTGGTTATATGTCAGATTAATACAATTTTATATATATAAATTTTAGCCCATGCTGTTTATTTGTTTCCTGTTTTAACTCTTTTACCTTATAGACTGCGTTAATAATATAAGCATGTTTTAGTAAGCTGAGTGTTTCATTAATCCATCAATAACATGTAATAGTGATGCAGTAAATCCTGTTTGTATTTAGCAAACGTGGCATGATGCACAATCCCAATATTTTTATGCATTTCACAATTTTTTTTACGCAATGCTCAATTATCTGTGTAATTTAATTAACAATTAACCACAATGTGAGCAATATATATCTGTCAACAATACTAAAGTAGAGCTGTGATAGTCCAACCAAATGAATCCAAAAATAGCTGCTGTTGTCATTTACATTGTCTTATATGTTAGCTATGAAACTCGTGAATAATGCTAAGAAATTGTTTTTGTTTTGTAGTTATATATATTAATGAAAGTATAAGCTTGCCGGAATAGTTGATATTTTTTTTATTTTGAAATGCTTAAAATGTGAAATGCTTGATTTTAAATGCCTTAAATCTAGTGGCAGAATCAAACACCAGCCTGACACAGCTGGAGATGTTCCCTGTTTATAAAAAATACAAACTGATACACAGTGCACACATGATGCCTAAATACAGTAATCAGGCTATAAATGACAAATGTTAGGAAATAAATGCCTGCTTAATGTTATTATTATTAGTAGTAGTAGTAGTAGTAGTAGTCATAGCAGTAAATGAGTAATATTGACTGAGGTGTTTGAAAATTAATGAAAAGATTTTCTCTCCAGTAAATAAACTGTCAGCAATAAAGAAGTTCATAAGCGGTTACTACTGAGGGAGCACAGGTTTCATTGGAGCTATAACTCTCTCAGCCTGGCTCTAATGCTGAAAGGGAACCTTCTGTGTTGTGGAAGGCCTGTGCATATGTTTCATACAACTAATGTTATTTACCTGCATAATCATCCAGTTTTGCGGTATTCTACTTCTTACACATTTTGTTGGTATCTTTAGTTTGCAGGTTTGCGAATCTAACCAAAGAAGGAATTTCCTGTGCTTAAAAATCTTTGTTTTGGAGATGCACTGCATGGGTATTAAAAAATTAATTATATTTATAAATAATAAATTATTTATAATATAATGTATTATTAATAGTAGTTTAATAATAATGTATAATAGATCTATTATATGTATTATATTATGTAATTTATTCTTGCTTGGCACAACCAGATGTTATTTAGTATGGAAGTGAAACCCCAAAATGCGCCCAATTAACTGCTTTGAACAAGCGATCCCCCTGATTGAACTCCTCCAATTAAATCTGAAGTTATGTCCGAAAAACTCCTTTTCATAAAAAAAAAAAGTTCCCCTCAGTGAGGAAAATATGAACTATTAAAATAGAAAAACTAAAACTATACCATTGAAATATAAAGCTATTTAAATAAAATATGCTACATTTACAATACAGATCTCTGCGAGTCCATTCATATGCACCCAGTTTGGAAAGAATCGGAACAATGGTTGACAAATTGATGGCCAAAATATTTTGTTAAGCTAAAGCTCTGCTGTGTGTCCTAAATAGGAAATCAATCTTTCCCAAAATTGACCCAGTTCTTACTGGTACAAACTTTGAAAATAAACCATCACATTTTTTTCTATTGTTTCTGGAAAACAGTGTATTTCATAAACAAAAAAAGAAAAGCTCCCTCTAGTGAGTAGAAATATGAACTGTCAGAGTAAAATATGATATTTGCAAGATAGATCTCTTTGAGTCAATTCATATGCACCAATTTTCACCAACTGGAAACAACTGTTAAGAAGTTATGTCTGAAAAAACGTTTTTCATAAATAAGCTCCCCTCAGTGAGGAACAATAAGAATAAATCACGATGTTTACAAGATAGATATCCTCAATTCCATTCAAATGCACCCAATTTAAATTAAATCGGACCAATGGTTGTAAGATTATGGCCTGACAATTTTGGAGATAAAACTCCCCGTAGTATCGGAAGTATACAATGGACCGTTCTCAAAATCCCTCCTTAAGGTGTATATGTGTATTAAATTTGAAAATGAGTCATTTCTCTTTTTGGAGTTACATTGTTAACACAAAGGATCTGCGGTGGATGAAGCTGATGATGACGATTCCATAATGTCCGGGAATTTTCCGGGATATATTACGATTAAAATGAAAGTAGGGCAAGAAGATAAACAGATATAAAAGATTGAAAAGATAAATCATGTACAGCACTATGTTTGTTTGTTTTTTATGTCTTGTTGCAGAGTTGTTGGTCATGCAAACATCTAGAGATTAATGATGCTCTGATGGCAACAGAGAGATCTCAGGAAAGAACATGTTCCAAGGAAGCAAGAATATACATAGCTTTTTGGAGGATTTGCTGATAACAGATGGAATTTAGACATGAATGTTTGAAATATTATAATTAGTTATGAACACATTCTTATACTAATTAGATTATTGCTAATATTGGTATAAAATATCACATTATTCCAGACTGTTGTGTTTTTGTTAGGGTCGACACATAGAGATAATCAGCTAATCACCCTCTCATTCATACTAATGGACTATTTAGTGTCAACAATTCAAAATTCACTACATTGCATATATTATTTGGTGTTGGTTCACCCTTCAAATATCACAGCAACTGGTTTCACTACGAAACCCTAGCAGACCTGTTTTATTCTCCCTATTTGGACCCATTAACTATCAGACTTTGTTTTTGGGTTAAAAATTGACAGCATTCTCTGGGGATAGTTGTGTCATTTATTGAACTAAATGCTTTGTCATAGCAAGCCCTGTCAAGGATAGATATGCACATAACACATTAACATCACGAGGACGTCAGCTAGGCAGTGTTTTTTTTCTATTCATTATTATCACTCCCTCCACCTTCTTTTCAAACATGTTAATGAGTCACTCAGGTGAGAGGCCTCTCAGAGCCATATGGGAGGTGCCAGAATAGACAGAGATGGCGACAGGCGGGGTGACACAGGGATATAGGGATAGTGTGTGTGTGTGTGTGTTTGTGTGTGTGTGTGTGTGTGTGTGTGTGTGTGTGAGTGGGTGAGGGAGAAAGAGAGAGAGAGAGAGGACAAGGTCTACAAAGACTCGCACACCACCACCATTAGACATCTGTCAGTGCAGCTACACATTTCAACCTGGACAATTGACCTGAGGGAGCCTCTTTGCTCTAAGGACTGTTTTTCTCTTGTGCATGTGTTGTATTGAATAGCGTAACATGTTTTAAACCTTAAACTTATTTTTTCAATTTGAAAGTGTGGTCAATTCTCTGCCGCTACCGGATGCAGTCAGTGTTGGAATCTCATCATTCGGAGTCACAGGAGGAAATTTACCATCACAGACTCTTATTCAGAGACTGAATCTTCTGCCCTGAGGAGTTTGTTGTTTGTGTTGCTGTCTCCGAGAATTCCATCTTAACATAAGTTGCCTGATCATGGCAGACTTCCCATCCAAGGTTAACACGGAGACAAGCTCACCCCACTCCCAGGGCTCCCAGCAAGGGAGGAACAGCCTCCGAGGGCTGGCTGCCAACATCACCGATAGGATGGATGTATCCTTCATCCGAAGCATCCCAGCCATCCTCATGATGCTTGAAATAGTATGTAATACACTCCAAGATGTTCTGCTTGTCTCCCTTCAACTCTCTCAAGTACATACTTCCTATCATGTGTGCTCCTCTGGGCCCAGATTGTACTGTGTTTACTTCCATCCTCTTACCTTTTAATCAGGAGATGGGGTCAATGACACAGTTAGTGGATGAATGGGCTGTGTTGTTGTAAGAGAATGTAAGAGAAGTAAAGACAGGCCTAAAAAAGAACAGTAGTGAAAGATGCCATTTCTTAGTTGCATACTACTGACAGAAACAGAACAGTACGTATCGATATATATTTGTATAAAAATGTCAGCACTGTGGCTCATTGAGGGGTTTGAAACGTTTTAGACAATAACGGAGCCGATATACAATATTTGACATGGATATACACACAACAGTTTTTAGGAGAATTATATTCTTGAATTTGGTTTCTTCATAGAAAATTACCAACTTATCCTTTAACTCCTTTGGGACGGTTCATCATTTTGACATATGGTTGCTCAGATTTAACAGCCTCAACAGCAAACTAAAACGTGTCTCTTAGGTTCAATCCTCTTCTGTCATGTAGTTGATGGACAATCTGAAATAAATATAAAACATTAGTTTTATATGTATGTATGTGTGTGTAGATGAATATATATATATATATATATATATGTATATATATATATATATATATATATATATACATATATATATATATATATATATATATATATATATGTATATATATATATATGTATATATATATATATACATATATATACACGTGTATGTATGTATGTATGAACGTATGTATGTATGAATGTATAATATACACACACACACTTATGTCTATATGTCTTTAATATTTATTTAGTGTGTACTTTGCGCATTTTCTTTTTCATCCTATTTTCTGAACTACTGCTGTCACTTTAAAAATGTTGGAGCTGCTTTTACACTTGAGTTTTCCCTGTGGGGATTAATTAATCAATAATCAATAATAATAATCATTTGATCTCTTCTATTCTATTCTTTATAATTGATGATGAGAGGAAGTAAAAGAGAACCACATCAAGTGGCTATCTATCCAAATTGAGAATAATTTCAGATATGAATATTTTTACACCTCTCCATTTTTTATCTGCTGCCAGGAGGATTTCAGTATAATCAACAGGCTTCAGCTTCTGCACCCTAATGATGTCTGATTGTTCGTAACTGCAATGACGGATGAGATGATGAATCTTGCAGAAGCTAAATAACATAGTAAAGTAAGGCAAGTTTTCAGTAAATGTTAAAAGAATAACCATAAACCACAACACAGAACTTGAACCCCTCCACCAAGGCGCCTGTTTCCACACGTCTGTCCTCTCTGTTTGTGTGATTGTTAGCAGGATTACACAGAAACTAACCAACAGATCTTGATGAAACTTGGTAGCATAGAACATGTGGCAAGGAAGACGGCGTGAATTCATGATTTTGTGTTTTGACCGGTAAGGTCGGAGAGTGGACGTGTCTTCACAGAATATTTTTTCTACATCAACCCAAAATCTATAATATTAAAATATGAGGAACCAAAAAAGGGAGCACACACAATCTTCCCGTGCAGGTTGATTAAACACAGTTACATCAATTTGTTTTGGCCTTGTCATAACAACATAGGAGCTGGTCATTGATCAGAGCCAAAAGGGAGACTGGACATTAAACTGTTTATAGGGTTGTACTTTCTGAGGTCACAAAAGTTCTATGAGCCTGGTTGGCTTTGAGATTCGATTGGAAGGTGTCATAACTTTGATCCTCTGGTGGAGTCGTCTATTGTCTTTGATCTTGCCAGTTGTTTAGGCTTTTTCATCTTTGTCGGAATATCCGTGACTACTGAGTTCATTTTAAAACATTTCAATTGACGCAAATATGGCTTCTAATTTTCGATAAGTGGAGTAAATGTCCTCACTCCCGTCGGTTGATTCAAATCACTCTCCCGATCTTTTATTTCTTTCATCTCCTGGTTCCTGATCAGTGTATAGTAGACTGGGGGAGCCTTCATTTCAGTCAGTTGAATGAAATCATCACGCAATGACTTGGCCATGGTGGAGGTTGTCCTTTTGCTGTCTTCTGGCGGGAAGACAGTCCAAGGTAGTTGATGACTAGTAGGATCATGGATTGGACGCGTCTTTCTAGTATTTTGTTGTGTATCAACCCAAAATGTAAACATTTTGACCATTTGCGTCATTTATGCACAAACGTCCTTTCAGATCACCATTAAACTATGTGGAAGGGAGGGGTATGGGATAAGGAGAAAAAACAATAAAATTTTAGTTTTGACTAATAAAGGAATGGATACAAGAGTTGTTGTTTTTTTTATTCCTGTATTGGTGGATTTTCATGAATGATGAAACAGTTGTCACAGAATGTTGCTGTATACAAGGATAAAAAAAAGGGGATCCTAGATACTTTTGATTTCAAATTCTTTGTTTTTATCAACATGACAAAAATGTGTGGATTAGAAAGATTTGAGGATGTACTGCGTTTTTATTCTAAAGCTGTATCAACTGATTTCTTTATTTGTTCACTGGAGGTATTTCCCAAAAAAGAGGCCCTGACTATGTATAGAGATAACTCTGATGGGAGAGGTGAGACTGGATAAAAACAGTAAAGCTATTGTATTAACAGCAGAGAAAAGAATCTGTCCGATGTTTCCTTCCAAACACTACTGCTCATATCAAACCATTTTACAATGTAGCAGCAAACTATGAGTGAATTCAGCAGCTGTGATACTTCAAATAGTAACAAAACAAAGAACTCACAGAGATCTGTGAGATTTTACTTATACATAATCAAAGTATGGCTGGTGTGTCAAGGGTTTTTGTATTGGTCCCAAACCAAAGAAAAAAAGTCAATATAGGGTGATGCATTCTGGCATGTCACACCATACTCACCACCTTCTATGTGATGTTCATATACAGGTGCTATGTTCTTGGGAAATGTTGGCAGAAGTGGTTATTCAATCTATGCAAGAAGAAAAAGAAGCAACAGATATCTGGTTTTGCCATGAAATATTCATTTGTTTGATCCAAGATTGCAACGACTAAGTTGAACTTTTTAAACAAAACACCGAAGGCATAGTCTGAAATGTATGAAATTGAAATATATGCAAAGGGAGCGAAAAAAGGCAAGTATCCAGACATTTGAAACAATGTTCAGCAGGTTTCCTGTTTCAAACCTCAAGCTCCTTATGCAACATTAACAAGCATGCTCCAAGCATTGTGCATTATAAAACACATCTGCATAATATATAAATACTGGAAGTTGTTGTAGAGCTGATTGTTTTATACCTAATACATATAGTCAAAAGATCCTGTTATCACACAAATTTGACATTTATTTCAGCCACTTCCTTTCTGTACTGTCCATCATTAATATAAAGCGATAAAGCATTCACAGCTAGGACACATGGCTCTCCTTCAAGCATCTTTCTGTACTTGTAACTGTGATGTAACCCAAAGTATTCTGGATGTGCAGTGATATTAAATGCACCACAAAGTTAAACAAACCTGGATACAGTTGTGGATCATTGTAGCATTTTACAGGTTTAGTCAGGAAGTTAAAGGTATCCTCTGGTTTAGCTCAGAAGAGAGGTCTTTGTTGAGAAGGGGGCTTTGTAGGGTTTATCATGAGAGTGGCCACTGTGTGTGTTGTGTGTTTGTGAAGTGAAACCAGATCTCTGCATACTTGTTGACTGTCCTTGCATATCCTGGGACAGAAGCATAGAGGCACGGAAACGAAGAGAGGAGGATGATGTGGTCTTTTTGTATGACATCTAGATATTATAAATGTATTTAAACAAACAGCACGCTCAGTAATAATGCTGATGATGTCAATCATTCTATTATAATATTTCTAGGACTATGCTTTAAGGGAAAAGTAGTTATGGTTAAAGAGGGACACCACTTTGGTCAAGACTTCTTCTTTGTCTATGTCTGTTCCCTTTCTGGGTCACAACCATAGGTTGGTAGCCTGCTGGCTAACAGTACCAGTGATGGTATTTCTTTGCCCGGGCCCAAACCGATCCGGTTTTCGAATCAGATGTGTGTTTCCCATATGGTGGAACGTGGAAAAATCTTGGGAAACTATATTTTCATATAGGTTTCACACAGTTAATATTTTTGCACATCAATAACACAGATTATAAGTATCGTAGAGGAAATTGTCTCTTTTGTGGTTTATTTTTCAGTGTAGCCCTAATACTCAGTCTAGATATGACTTTTCATCACATCAAAAATTGTTTCTGTCCAATAACGTTTTGCCCAAATTAATGAACATCATCGCTGCGTCCAATGCATATTTAGTGTTAACGCGATAATTCAAAAACTATTTCATGGCTAGTTTTCAAACTCTTACCCCCCATAGTTACCCCCATAATTTCCCCGTTGTGGGACAAATGAAGGTTTATCTTATAGACCTTGGTGCGAGGAAGAACTGGATTGGTTATGGGAAATGCTGTATATTTCTGACATTAGGGGGTGCTTTATCTCATATTATCATTTATCATCATTTATTAAGTTTTCTGGCCATAATTTCACAACCGCTGGTCGTATTTAGGCCAAATTTTGTACATATGAATTGACTAGAGGAGATCCATAGTGTATACATTGTGTTTTTTACTCTTAGAGTTCATATTTTACTCACTGGGGAGAGCTTTTCAAAAAAATCTTAACTTCCGGACTGTTGATCCAACTTAGTCCACATTTGTTGGACTTGGCATGAAATTTGAGGAGTTTAATCAGGGGAATTGCTTGCACAATAAAATGGATTGGGGGCTTTTCAGGGATATATCTTTGCTGTCAGGCAGGACAGCGTAGCCCCAGATAGAATATGATTGAATGCTAACAGTAGAGGGTAATGTTATAAACATTACGCTCGTAAAATGTCAGCATGGTAGCACTTTCAATCTGTTCTTCTTCATGCTAGTGTTAGTATTAAGCTTGAAAAAAAGTTTTGCATTTTTTGCAAAAGTTGAGGAGGTTAAGATTCTTAGTATTGTTTCAAGTTATACAGAAAATGTCTTGTACACTGTCCTCATCATAATGAACCAAAAAAAAGATTCAACTCTTTCAAATGGGAATAAATCAGGAAGAGAAAAGCTATCACAGTGTTTATGCAAAAATGTAGAAACTTATGTGCATGGACTTCCTGTCTGCCCCAAAGTATGATCTTAAGTTTTCACAGTCTCAGGATATTATGGAAGGTCACATACAGATCCACACTCTCTCAGCGTATAGTTTATTCCTTTCTCCAGGACTAATAAAAGAAAGTGAGATGATGAGAAATAGGGAAGGAAATGTCTTACAGTCCTAACCGCAATGACTCCACTGAAAACAAAGATATTGTAAAAATGGACTGTAATTGCACCTCGCTGGTCAGTTCAACCACTCACATCCCTTCACAACACCTCACTCATTCATACACCAGTCACAGAGGCTACCTTACAAGGCACCTACATTCAAGCTATCACCCACACACCACTCAGTGACTTCATCATGGATAGTTTGAAATGAAGACCAGAGGTTGAACCGTCAACCTTTCAATCAGTGAACAACCACATTACACTTTCTGCCATAGCTGCCCACTGCACACAATGCTACTCTATTAAACATGTTTTGTGTATCAGTACAATGTTAAAGAGTTTGAACTATGGAGCTTTTTATTTTATTGTTTTTAGCACTTAAGCTGTAAAAAAGAACCTGTTGTACATTATCTTCCTTACGTAGATATTGTGTAACAGTTCATTTTAAGATCTTTTCTTGAAACCAAAAAAAAGGAAAGAATTATTATATTCGCCTGGATGAGAAAAAACATGACTACAAAGGTTACTAATGTGTGACAGGGCAATATTCTGCTTGCATGTTAACCAAAAAGGCCAATAACTGTGTTGTTTAAATTTGGCTCATCACCCCTACGCGGTATTAAAACAGTAATTCCAGCAAATCTAAGTGAATAGGAATATGTCAACCTGATTTAACTTACAAACGCTGAAGATTAAAGGTTGTTCCTGTCTCTGTGAACTCTACTACCTCATCCTCAGAGCACAAGGAGGAGGAGTGGAGACACAGTTTGCACTTATTGAAACTTTGCTGCCTATTCTGTATGGGGATATATTTAAGTCTCTATTTCTGTATTCTATTAGGATAGTTGCCACACATAATTTCATTATCATTGAATAATAATGAATCTGTATACTGTAAAGCTGATGTAGGGAACATTAAGAATGGGCATGTGTATATTATAAGACTTGTGTAAGCATACAGCTGTGGGAGTTGACGACTATATGCTGTCTGCAATGTGGTCTGATTTTCACATATTTAATACCATAGCAATATATTCATATTTAAATGTAAATCATAGTCATATACTGTATTAAGAGCTTTTTTACTTTCAGAAGTTTTAAGCTGCGCTTCATCTCTCTCCTCTTCTTACTTGTGTTGTTTTGTGTCTCACTCTAGTTCCTAGGACTGCTCCACTGGGCGCTGATAGCCAGCACCAACTACATGACGGCACCAGTGTACGGCTGGGTTATGTTTGTGGCCGTCACCCTGTGGATCCTCACCACCATCCTCTTCTTCGTAATCCTGTTTGGTGGCCATCGACATCTCACCATTATCCCCTGGCCCCTTACGGTAGAGAGGGATGAAGGGCGGACAAGATGAAGGAAGGGAAATTTTAAAAAAAATATATAAAAGTTATGATGTGTCATTTTAACACAATTTCAGAATTGCTGTTTATCCCATGAATGCACACTGATCAGACATAAAAGCAGATAGGTGAAGTCAAAATAACAGTGATTATTGTGATTTAATGGCAACTGTTAGTGGGCGGGATATATTAGACAGTAAGTGAGCATTAGTGAGCATTTTACCTTGAAGCTGATGTGTTGGATGCAGAGAAAGTGCACAAGCATAATTTGTGACTTTGAAAAGGGCCAAATTGTGATGGTTAGACAACTGGGTCTGAGCATCCCTGCAGAACTGAACACCTTGCTGGGTTTTCCTGGTCTGTAGTGGTTAATACCTACAAAAGTTATTATGGCAAAAAAATAGAAGACATACGGAATATTATGCAGGTGGTTTTCATGCTATGGCAAATCTGTTTTCATTAGTTTTTCTGTCTTGATAAAGCCTATTTTTAAGTATCAGTTATTTCTTTATAAAATTAATGGCAAAATGAAAAAACAGCTTAAATGAAGAACTGAACACTCAAAAAGCTCACAAATTCCATAGACAGACAGCTGTTATGTGAAATTACCAAAATGATTCCAATTTCTGTGTAAGAATGTTTTAGCTCGTCGCTCTGTGCCTCCCATACTTTTCGCATTAAAGCTCAGCTTTGCCCATAAAGCCCACTCTAGTGAGACACAATCTCTGTATCTGTTTATTTCTGGAGCCATGTCATTGAGAGAGATGAGATAAAATAATCAAACCAGGACAGAATTTTTTTATATTCATATATTATACGCAAAGGCTACATTTTGAAAAAGTTAGCACAAGAAAAAGGAACATTAGAAAGAAAAGCAAAAGTAGAAAGTTGGAGGAAACAACAGGGACAGTGAGATAGACAAGAGAAGCTCTGGAGAAACGCAGCTAATGTTTATCCTCTTTTTCCTAGGTGATGCTATATCATGGCATAGCCACAGTCCTCTACCTCACCGCCTTCTTGGCCAATGCTGCAAATGTGTATCCCTACCACAACCTTGGTTTTTACCAACATCTGGCAGCTGCCGCTGTAAGACACCACAACACTGACTCAAATACAAAAACACACTTAAATATGCAAGATTTGCAGATTTAAACTCATACACACATATATTCATTCAGTCATTCTAAGTTAGAACCCTGGGTACATTTTGGATGATTCTAATTTCCTTACGGCTCTAATGTTATTTACTTTTATTTTCATTTAAACATTATTTAACCAGAAAAATGTCTTTCACAAGGGTGAACAGGCCCAGAAGGCAGCAGCACACATCATTATTTACATCACGTAAGGAAACACAGTGCACAAGTTTTTTAAACCATGTTTGGGTATCAGGCTGCAGCAGATTCATGCAGCTGAAACATGAAGGTTCGAGAGAAGCAGCGTAAGAAGAAGCTTGAGGCTTTGTTTTGCCTGATCTGGCGGAGAAGCATGCCATGTGACTGGAAGGCTCTGAGCCCAGTAACCTTTGTACCGCAGCTTCCATTGCCCCACTCCTCAGCTGGTTAAAGTCAATGTTTGATCCAAATAACATGGAGAGTGTGGAGGATATAGGGCAGCAGATTTAAAGACAGTATGTGCCTCAGTGTGAGCCAAAAAGTGTTTTGCACGTGTCAGGAAATGCAAACTGGATATGTCGTTTTATAGTTTCATTCACAGGCTGAAGTCCATATTGGTTTACATCTATAGTAGCATTTTGCACATGGTTCTACGCGCACAAATGAACACACACACACACACACACACACACACACATATACAGACAAGCCCTGGCCCTTGTCCCAAAACAAACTTATCAGTTAGTTTTATTGCCTCTTAGGCACATAAGTGGACATACATTAGCATTCATCCGGTATCGTGACCAATTATGGCATTGTTAACCTTGTTACAGCTAAAGATCCTGGAATCATAAAAGGTGTGAATACAAAAAATATAATTATATGTTGTGTACTCTGATGTGAACTCCCTATCCTGTTTTTTCTATTTTATGTGTATCTCATACTAAATTAAGAGAGTGAAAAATAGAAAACTATTCCTAACCCAGAAGAAACTAAACTAAATTTACTCAACACACCTTGATGACCCGAGAAGCTTTTGGGAGGAACGCTCCAGGGAGTGATAAGTGGACAGTTGAACTGTTTTGGAAGACAGGTGTCCCATTACATCGGGCTTGAGCCAAACAAATCATCTCACAAAGAGGACAACCTTCTTATGGAGATGCTTTGCTGCTTCACGGTGAGGATGATTTTCCATAACTGAAGGAAAGATGAATTCTACTCTGCACCGGTAGATTCTGAGAACGTCAGGTTAGTTTGTGAGTTGAAGCTCGGGATTAAATGGATCATGCAGCCAGACGATGATCCCCAGCAGAAGACCAAGTCCACCTCGAATTGGCTCAAAATAAATAAAATCTAACTTTTGACGTGTCACACTCAAAGGTGTGGTCGGACCTGAAAAACTAAAAAACCCTCTAATGAGGTTCTACTGAATCCGTTGTGCAGAAAAGAGTGGTTACAGATGGTGCTGCTAAAGGTGGCACAGCTAGCGATTAGCGTCAGGGGATGGATGTTTTTTTTTTTTTTTTAAGTTGTTGTTGTTAAAAAAAGGTTTAAGTAGTCTTTATGCCTTATTTAGAATTATCACTGGAATGTTGATTTACTGTTTACTCACAATCCCTTTATGTTACGAAAATATTTTTGAAGATACGGTACATTTTGGTATGAGATATACCCAAAACTGAAGAAATCAGGAGGGGGTCCAAAACTTCTTCACACAACCATATGTCCAAAAATAAACTGCTCCCGCAGTGTCTCTCTTCGTCATGTTTTGTAAGTGTCTCTATTTGTCTCTCCTTGTCAGTTCTTTGGGGCTGTTGTGACAGTGGCTTATGGTACCAGTGTTCTCTTCTCCTATCTGGAATGGAAGGGCGATGGGGGGAATGCTGCCACCAGCACAGTGCCGGCATAGGACTCAAACTCTGCCGATCTAAGGAAAAGACATGCGTCCATGCTTTCTCTCTTCATCTGCTGTAGTTATGTAAACAGCCAAGTTGAGAGTCAACTTGACTTTTACTACCGAATGTGTCGATCCAAATCCTAACCTCAAGTCCGATATTTAAAACTAGACAAACTTATTACAGGTGATATCTGCACATTACTTTCAGTCAAATTGTTTGCAAAATGAAAGAACTTACATGAACATGAGACAAGAATCTTAAAATGCTTGATGCCGTATCTCAATAACGCCATATTTCTTGGAAGGAAGTCAAAGTTAAATGCACTGAGGTGTTAAATTTAGGCCTGCCTAGAAATATTACATTTCATGATCAATCTAAAAATAGTCTCTAATTTGATTATAGTTAAATAGATATTAGTCCTGTGTCTGTAAGACAGATTTGTTAGTTTTGCATTAAGATTTTGATAAAAGGGAATTTGTTAGCCTGGCCTTGAACACTGCCTCCAGCACCAGCATCCATCCATCACATTCCCACATACAATTGCTGCGATTAAATCGAGATGTGTCAATATTCTGAAAAACATAGCCACTTTCACAAATTCTCAAAAAAGATTAAAATGACATTGTAAAATATTTCAAGACCAGAGGATCAGTTTTGATGACATGTTTGTCAAACTGCTTCAAAATATAAACTTAATGTCAAGATCAGAATTGTACCATGAAGTCTGAGGTTGTTGTTTACTTTTTTGTCTCTGTGTGAATGGACAGCTTTAGAAGAAGACTGGATTCAATTTAATCTTAACTTGACAGCCTGACCGGTCTTTCATTTTAGACAGTTCTTCCTGAGAGAATTTCTATGTCATCTATCAAACGTAGTTATTCAAAGTTTGTGTATTGTTTAAAGAGTGGTTGTTGCATTGGTTTGGCAGGTGGGTGCTGTAATAATAAGCCTGTTCCACTGTCGGCCCCTGTTACAATATGCTTACCTCCCATCATGGCTTCATTTACAGCTCATATCATCTGATACTGATGTCATTTCCTGAATCCACCCTCACTTAGAATGTTATTCCCCATGGACCAAGCAAACGCACTGATTACATGCCAAGAATTAAACACAGAAAATTAAGGGATCAAGACATGAAGGATTCCTTACATGATTTAAATATTGCTCCACCCAAAATATTTTTTTTCTTTGATTTATAAACACAGTGCTCCGTTTATGCTGAATGTGTCCACGTACGTACCGAGAAAATGAGATCTAGGGAAATTCTGTGTGGAATGCAGGAGTTTAACCATGCAAGTGTTCAAATAAAGCACTCACTGTTTACAAAATAAAGTTTTTGCTATTTATTTGAGAATACTTTTTAAATTGAAACCAAAAACAAAATCAGGTTTTTCAAACAGTGATATATAAAACTCAGGTGCTACTCCATCATAACCACCAACAGGTGAAGTCAGACTAACATTGATTTGAGTGTTTCAGTGGCACCTCATTGGATTGGATACATTAGATAGCCAGTAAATATTTGGTCTATGAAGTTCACATGTTCAGAGCGGAGAAAAAGAACATGCCTATCAAATCTGGAGGACTTTGACAAGGACCGAATTGTGATGGCTTGATGACTATGTCAGAGCATCTCCAGAACAGTAGGTTTGGTTGTGGGGCCCTTCTCTGCAGTGGTTAGTTCCTACCCCAGTGGTCTCGGGGACGACAACTAACATTAAACAGGGACAGACTCATTGATGCATGTGGGAATTTAAGGCAAGCCTGTGTTGTCAGATCACACACAAGATCTACTGCAGCACAAATTGCTGAAAAAGTTCATGCTGGTCCTGACTAAAAGGTGTTTGTCACACAGTGCATGAAAGAGCTCCTCTGGTGACGGAAGAAAGATCTACACAATATTTAACGGTAAATAACTGGTTTGAAATGTTACCATTTACCATTATTAGGTAAGATGTTTCAATGTTATGCATGATAGTGTAAATCTACATTTACAATTGTTACTTTAAAACAAAAGGGAAACACTTTGTACTTCAAAAATACTGTGGATTTAATTTACAATCTCGGCCACACAAACACACTACACACAGAGCAAAAACTGGATTTGCAGGCTCAGAACTCGAGTGAGTAAAATTGCCCAAATAATTTAAAACTTCAAAAGCATGTAGGGCAGATTCAAACATTAAAAAACGTTTTTTTCATGAAAGAATCAGTAGGATGACCTGTAGAAAACACAAACCTGAGTCTTATACCAGTACTAAAGACCTTCAGCTTCCAACTCACCACTAACCTACAACACAAAACACAGAGGAGTGCACATTTCCATTTAATTTAAGGGGCAATGTGTGCACAGACTGTAGATTTATGTGTATATAGCAGCACATCAAAACTTTGAATCGGTAACCATTTTCTGAATACCCATGGACAAAATGTTACATAGACAATTGGACATGCTACATAAGTGTGTCGATGGGGTCCATTTCAACCGGTCTACTTGGAGCCTGCAGGGATCAGAGTAGTGACCACCAATCCATAACTCAGGTCCAGACCTCGGCCCTCCTTCTCCTTGAACAAAGAAATCATTGAGGATTTAAATGTGGTGGACCATCAACTGAGGCTCTTTGTAAAAAAGATTCCAGTTTATAAATGTGAAATAATTGGACTAACTCACAGTTCTGTATTCCAGGAACATCTCTTTGAAGGCCATAAAGTCGGTGAATGTCAGCAGCATGTCATAGATGTCCCCTGGCACCTCTTCTTTGTGCTCCCTGCAGATGGAGGAGAAATACACTGCAACATGAGTCACACCACATTTATAGCGCACTTTTTTGCCACCTGGTGGCCCTTTACAAAATAATGTTTCTTGGGGGTGTCCAACAAAAAACCATAGAAGACGCAGCCTGCTGCTTTACAAATAGCAGTAATATATATTGTGCCAAGGGAGATGAATATCTTACATGAGCTGCTCTGTGAAGGCGTTCATGTTGAAGCTGGGGATCCTCTCCATCAGCTGTTGCTCCAGGTGTTTTTCCAGCAGGTCAACCTACACATTAGTCATGAGCATTGCACAGGGTCATATAAATCAGATAACATGTCATAATGCTCCAAAAGGTGTGGCTGTTACGTTAGACCATAGCAAGAAACTCAACAACTCACATATTCATTGAAAATTCGTGTGTAGTCCAGCTTGTTCTCTTCAGAGTCATCAAACTCAAGGTAGTGTTTCTCCATGAAGCTTTTCTGCAACTGCTGGAAGTCATTTTCTGAAACACATTAAGTGTATTCACCTTAAATTATTAAAACACATCAAGATTGTTACTTTGGTGTGACAAGCATTTGACCCCGCCTGCAACCTATAACAAACGCAACGAGAGTAATCACAAAATGAAATTTTTAAATGAGGATTCTATTCATTAAGGTGAAAACGTTTTCCTCTCAAATGATCAGTGTGAAAAATGGTTGCCGGCTTTAATTTCATCTTTTCAGCAACACTGCAACCAAATGCTCTCCATAGCTGTAGATCAACGTCTGACATCACTGAGGCAGAATATGGCCCAATTTTCCTTGGGCCCAGCCACACTGGAGGGTTTGTGAGCATTAGCTACTCTTTTCAGGTCCCATCACAATACCCCCAATGGGGTCCAGGTCCAGACTGACTACAGAACGTCACTCCAAAATCATATCCCTTTTGATTCATTCAGGGGTTGTCATTGCTCTGGAACCTCAACTCGCCAACTGATAACCGGACAGTCTTTCAGAATTTTCTGATTAAGAGCGGATTCATGTTTCCCCAAAATTATGGAAGGCCATTTTCACTATGCTCTTAAGAGGACTTTGCCTAATCTCCTCCATTTGTAAATGTATATCACCTTGAATCTGTGGAAAGTTAGAGTCTTAGAAATAGCTTTGGAACCCTTCCTAGATCCAAGAATATTTTCTTCACCTTCCTCGTGTCTTCAGGAAATTCTTTTGAAACAGTTTGCTACTAGTGGACAAAAGAGCCAACTTCCTGCTTCTGACAATGGTCAATTTAAGTGATGATCTGATTGATCAGGTTTTGGCTCAGGGTTCAAGATTCAAGGATAATTTATTGTCATGCAAAAACATACTTTCACATGAAGACAACAAAATTTGCTCTCAGGTCCCAGCACCATAATAGAGTGAAATGAAAAAAAAGGTGCAATAGAATTATTGTTTTGAGTCTTGTCCAGCAGTAACCAGTGATTAATGCAGTAATTACATTTTTAGATTTAGTTTCTATGGGGCTAATTTCTTTTCTACACAGGCTCAGTTTGTATAAATAACTGAAACAATAAATGAGGAGGTGGTCAAATACTTTATCACAAGACTGCATGTCTTCAGCTAACTCAGCATAATGAACACTCAAATAAGAAGAATCTAAGATGAATCCTCTCCCAAGATGAGGAAATGTTTTGTGAGCAACAATGACAAAAAGTCTATATATTCTAAATTTGACTTTCTGGTTTATTTAATTTTCAGTAGTTTACATGTCTCAGTAAAGATTATGTAGACATTTCTCTCATAGAAACAACAATGATTCTGCCCATTCATCTCCTGTGTACACAATAAAAAATTAGGTTATATACCAAAATAATATGACAATAGCTTCTTACTGTTTGGTTGCTGGAAAAAGTTAACCTTCACAAAAAGTATGATCGGAACTCTCTCCATAAATAATGTTTTTAGTAAAGAAAAAAGAGAAAATATCATACCCATGATGATGTCCTCTATGCAGCCAATAACGGCATCAAATGCAGAATCTGCATCTGAGGAACTGGGAAGAGAAGAACGTGAGATGGGCCATGAATTTAAAGTTTCCCTTATTGTAGAGTCTCAGCAATGACATGATACAAGCCCCCCGTGGTTATATAATTACTTAGAATTTAACCTATGGCATTTGGTCTCACAAAGTATAAGGAGAAAAATGTACCCAGTTAGATGGAACATTTTAAAATGTTATGGACAACCCACCTGGAAATGGCAAAGTTTTCTTCGTCTACATCAATCATTTCAACAATGTTCTCGCCTCTGCTCGGGACATCTAGAGAATGAGATCATGTAAGAGATGAGAAAAAAAATGAGAATTATTGATTTTCATTTCAAAGTTTCCACTAACTTCTTTGCTTTTCTACTGAGGAGAGTTTTGAGGGGTGTATGCAGAGCTACCAACTTAAAAGTAACAATGAGGGTGAAGAAAACCTTGGCTGATAGAAAGGACAAAATGCAACCGTTTACAAAGAAATACAACAGATGGGGACCGCACCATGGTATTTGATAGCCGCTATCAATCATTTATGCCCTGTTTGGTTATACAAATCAGTCAACTAGGGACATGACATCTTTTCATGTTTCATTTTCTGTGATCATAAATACAGGAGATGAAAAGAAGGAACTGTCTGAAAAAATTGCGAAATGGTGCGAGTCTATCACGCTGTCTATATGTATATAATTGATCCTTAAATTGGCAAATTTGGCAGATATCCGTTCTCCAGTATTTTTGACAAATGTATTAAATATACAGCAAAGGTTACTAACAACAATTGATATGTCACCAGTAAAAAATAACATTTTTAATAAAATGTTGTGAAATGAGAAGGGACCAAATGCACCAAATCATCCAGAACATTTTACCATTTTGACAGGTGAGGTCAGAATGGCATTGATTATGTTGTTTGAATGGCATCTCTCAGGCCGTGGGATACCTTAGGCAATAACTGAACATTTTGTACTTGAAGCATTACAAAGTAAAAGGGATGTCAGCAACTTTGAAAAAAGCCTAATTGATGGCTGGATGACTGGATCAAAGTGACTGCAAAAATGACTTGCTTGGTGTTTCCAGTCTGTAGAGTTTACTACCTACCAAAGAGCCCAAAGGAAAGACAACTGGTGAACCAGTGACATGGGCCAAAGACACGCAAGACACACTGATGTATGCTGTATGATCCCACAGAAGAACTACTTCAATTTGCTGAAAAAGTCAATGCCGGTTCTGGTATTGACGTGTCAGAATTACAGAGCTGTCTACGTAGCAAATGGGAGACCTACAGAATATTTCATAAGTTTTTTTATGTTATGGCTGATTGGTGTGTATGGTTAGAGGTATCAGGATTTTTTTTTATTTATGTACGTACAAAGAGAATTAAAAAACTAGGAAAGAGTACACTATTTAATTATATTTACTATCTATTACTATTTATATTTTTAGTAAACAATATTCATTTGTAAGTTTCATTGACTGTTTTTTGGGGGTATAATGTTAAAAGGGCTTTATTTTTATTGCTTGTAGGTAAACCTGCACATCTTCTTGAAACCAAAAGTTCTGATTGATCAATGATGTCAGGATGATAATTTGGGTTACGGTCAATACTGGTTCCTGGTATGGCACTGTGATAGATTCTGGGATGGTTATTACACCGAGAGGATGTCACACTTTCATATGTGCATTGGGGCCATAAGTTAATATCTGCAGACCACTCTTTCCGCCACATTGCTGGGATCATTATTGCACACAAACTCTATCTTGATGATTATGTCTTGCTTTCACAAATAAAAGCTTTTGCTTCGTTGTCTAAGTGGCTGGAAATGTGGAATTATAGGAAATATGACATTAGATGTAACTGTCAAAGATTTCATGTTTTGTATTCTTTATGAACTAGATTTGCTTGATAACTTCACCAAAGTACATTCACAGGGAGTGGTGCAGTTTAGCAGGCAGAGTTTGCCCATGCCTAATGACCTTTTTCTGTTTACCCCTTTCTGATATTTTTCCAGCCAAGTTACCACTCCACCCAAACATCATTCCATTTCCATCTGCTTATCCAGGGATGACGGAAATAGATGGATGGATGGATGGATGGATGGATGGATGGATGGATGGATGGATGGATGCTAATCAGATGCCCAAACCACCCCAACGGACTCCTTTCGACACGAAGGAGCTGCAGCTCCACTCTGAGCTCCCTCAGGATGTTTGAGCTCTTCACATTAGCTCCAAGGCTGAGTTCAGCCATACTACGAAGTAAGCTCATTTTAGCCACTTGTATCTTTGACCTCGTTATTTGAGTCCCTATCCAGAGCTTATGACCATAGGTGAGGGTTGGAACATAGATGGACAGGTAAATTGGGAGTCTTTCTTCACCACATACAACACCAGTATTACTCCAGATGTGGTTTCAATCTGCCTGTCCACGTCAGTGTCCATTTTTCCAACACCTGAGAACAAGAGACCAAAATACTGAAACTCTTTCACTTGACGCAGAAATGCATCCCGAAGACGATCGGGACAGTCCAACCCATTCGGGCAGAGGACAATAGCCTCAGATTTAGAGATGCTGTCTCATACCAGTTGCTTCACGCTAAGCTGCAAACCGCTCCAGTGTGTGCTGGGGATGATAGAATTATTAAGCCAACACAACCATCTCATCTGCAAACACAGAGATGCCACTCCAAGATTTCTAGTCCAGGCCCCTCCTCACCTTCACTGTGCCTTGAGATACTGTCCATGAATATCAGGAATAGAATAGGAGACAAGGGACAATCTTGGTCCAGTTCACTGAAAATGTGTTTGACTTTCTGCCAAATATACAGACACAACTC
The DNA here is from genome assembly GCA_037951165.1 of Lophius americanus. Taxonomy (NCBI): domain Eukaryota; kingdom Metazoa; phylum Chordata; class Actinopteri; order Lophiiformes; family Lophiidae; genus Lophius; species Lophius americanus. Next base: position 1,638,639 of record JBBDHG010000009.1, read on the forward strand.
TCACTTTGGTTATACGGGGACTTGTGGCAATAACCCCTGTACTTCCCCAGTACTGTGGACTGTTGTAAATCTTCTCTAAATTAAAAAATGACAAGTACACTGGATGGGTGAACTCCTAAGCAATCCTGCAAGAGTAAAAATTTGGTCCACTGTTCCACAACCAGGATTGAATCGGATTGTTCCTCCTGCAACCGAGGTTTGAGTATCGGTCAAAGCTCGGTAATAATTGGAACACATCCTCCAGTTCCCCACTTTAAAAAGTGGTACCAAAAACCCCGTCTGCCCTTTCACAGTAGCTGTCCCTCAGACCCACCAGACGACATTGACTATGCATGTCAACCAAGAAAGCTCAACAGGGCTTCGTTGCCAACATGGGCGCTGCAGAAGAACTATGCAGTCCCCTGATGGAGCCCTTTATAGTACATAAACCAAAGAGTCCAAGAAGGCCGGATACTGTGAACTGCTGCTCCGTGGGTAGGCAAACACTAAAGTGATAACCTCTCCTCTTTCAACTTTTGGTCGCATGGAAGCAACCCTCTCGTTCTCCGGAGAGAACTCAAACACAGACGGGCTCAGAGAGGGAGAGAAAGTCCAACCACTCTCCAGGATTTTGTTGTGGAGCCAATGATGTGGGTGGAGGAGAGCCCAACTTAATCTAGTACTGGTACCGCTCAATCTCCTACACAAACTCTGGTTATTCCCAAACAGAGAGATGACATGGGGAGTTGTAGTATCATCGTACCTGAGGTTCAAAATTATCGTATTTTAAGGAAAATTATCTTACGTGTCAAATTTGCCTTGTGATTCCTGTAAGAGCTCAGTGTCGCATCTTACTACTACTGTACTGTATATAATTTATGAGAATTGTATGGGCTTTTTAAGAACAATGATCTCAGCCACCACCCATCTCAGCGCATGTTACAACAATGACAAAAACTTTGTTGTTGCATCCAGCAATAGGTTGCCACAAGCCATTGATGTTACGGTAATTTTGAGTTGGAACCGTAAACACAGCCTCTGAACAGTTGCTAGCTCAATTCAATAACAATAAGATAACTTAGCTATAAATTTAAGAGTGATGAAGTGGCCAAATTATCGTACATTTGGGAATTTTTGGCATAATTGATAGTACATAGTACGGAGGTTACAATTATCGAACAAAATATGATAATTGTCCTACCTCTGGCAAGACTGACCCCAATGCCCACGTCTGCTGTCGGTGATCCCATAGGGCAGCAATTCCATGAAACCTCTTCAGGCTGAGCCTGGCCAAGCCCCATGGAAAAAGCCTGCCCACCAGCCACTTACTTACAATCTCCCATCCCAGGTCTCACTCCGGAAGGGTGTCCCAGTCTTCCCATTACAGGCAGGGTATCACAACTGCTCTGGTACCCATTTATTGAGGTGTTTAAATCACTCATAAATCTGACCCCTCTCCCGAGACCAATTTGCCTATTAGGGGCTTATACCCCCAACAACAAAGCCCTTAGGATCACAGAAGCCCCCCAACACCCCGACAACATTAACATAGAGATTATTTTGGGGAAGGGGCAAGTTCCCTGCCCAGATTAAACCATTTTCTGGTATGGATTTTTTATAAAGACATAATTCAATTCAGAGTCATTTAAAACTCAACCTAAAAAATCTTGACAAACGAAAGCTGTATCGTCTTGAGCAGAAAACATTCAGCAATACATATAAGTATTGCTGCTACTCTTTACCTAGAATTTTTGGTAGATTTTTATCTCTCAATCAACATCAAAAACCTCATGCTCACAGAGTTGATTGTGTTTGTGTTTTGCAGTTAAATGTATTCAAAATAAACATACAGATAAAAAAGAAAAGTTGATTTTAATGAACTTGTAACGTTTTTTCTTACCTTATTAAAATTTTCTTATGAATTATGTGTACCATTTAAAAAACCTATAATCGTTTAACAGTATACCAAAGTACCCCCAGAAGTTTGTCCAGCCCCATTAGAGAAAGTTTGCACTGACCCGCATCTGGGTGACATTAGTTCATTATCGTATGTATGTAATTATCGTATGTTAGCACTTTGAGATTTGATCCAAATGTAAAGTGCATTATAAATTAAATGAATATTATTAATATGTTAATTATCGTACATATGGGCGACGGCCAGACGTACAATAATTATCGTATTAGTCCAATTATCCCAACATCAGTCGGAAACTCAAAGTCTCAAAGTCTCAAAGTCCCTTAGAGAGGCTCGGTCACTGTTCTACTCCAACATCATCAAAACTAGTCCTGGAAATTCTAAGCAGCTGTTTTCCACTATCAATCATCTTCTTAAACCACAAACTCTCCCTCTTACAGAAATTACAGAAGAGCACTGTAATAATTTCATGGGTTTCTTCAAATCAAAAATTGACTCAATCCATTCTGTTCTTTCCTCCTCTCTACCTATCCAGTCTGCTTACTTTCAGTTTGAGGTCTCCCAGCCTCTAAGATGTTTCCCAGAAATCTCACAGCAGGAGGTTGAGGTTGTCATCAGGACAATGAAATCCTCCACCTGCGCCATCGACCCCTTTCCTACAGCCCTGGTGAAAACTAACATCTCTTCCATCAGTCCCCTGATCACCGATGTTATAAATCAATCCCTCCAGGCCGGCTCTGTTCCATCTGCCCTAAAAGCCGCCATAATCAGACCACTCCTCAAAAAACCTACTCTCGATCCAGAACTTTTTGCTAATTACAGGCCCATTTCCAAACTCCCATTCCTCTCCAAAGTTCTGGAAAAGGAGTTGCTGCCCACCTCCAGGACCACCTCAAATACAATAACCTCTTTGAAACCTTTCAGTCTGGTTTCCGCTCCGCCCACAGCACAGAAACAGCTCTGCTTAGAGTCACAAATGACCTACGGATGGCAGCAGATGCTGGTTCACCTTCCCTCCTGATTCTCCTTGATTTGTCTGCTGCCTTCGACACAGTTGACCATGGAATACTCCTACACCGCCTACATCACACCACTGGACTCACTGCCACCGCCCTAAACTGGTTTCAATCCTACCTCACTGACAGAACAGAATACGTTTCCCTTGGAAGTTCAAAGTCCCAGACACACACCGTCACCTGTGGAGTCCCCCAGGGATCAGTCCTTGGCCCCATTCTCTTCATACTATACATGCTCCCCCTTGGCCGTGTCATCAGTCGATATGGACTCTCATTCCATTGCTACGCTGATGACACGCAAATCTACATAAAAACTGACACATGTTCCTCCTCAGCCTCTCCATCCTCATCTTCATCATCTCCCCTGTCAGCTCTCCGCACTTATCTGGAGGAGATAAAGGTGTGGATGAAAAACAACTTTCTCCAGTTGAACAGCTCTAAAACCGAAGCTATTTTAATTGGCACCCCTCATCAGACCCAGTCTTCCTCCATAACCAGTATTACCTTCTCTGGTCACGACATTCCCCTCTCTTCATCAGTCACCAACCTCGGCGTGAGATTCGACCCTCAACTCACTTTTGAATCCCACATCAAACACATCTGCAAGATCTCCTTTCACCATCTCCGAAATATTTCCAAACTCCGTTCGTCACTAACCTTGAGTGATGCTGAAAAGCTGGTTCACGCATTCGTTTCCTCCCGACTGGATTACTGTAACTCACTTCTCATCGGGATCCCTGATAAAAGTCTTCAAAGACTGCAGTATGTTCAAAACAGTGCTGCAAGGATCCTGATGAGAGTTCGTAAACACGAACACATCACCCCTGTTCTTCATTCCCTTCATTGGCTTCCCATCTCCACCAGGATTGATTATAAGATCTCTCTCCTCACTCACCAGTGCATCCATGGTAACGCATCCCTTACCTAAAAGAACTACTCACCCCACTGACCTCGACACGATCCCTCCGTTCTACCCAGTCATACCGCCTCCTCCTTCCCCGGACTAAGCTCAGCACCATGGGAGATCGGGCCTTCTGTTCTGCTGCCCCTCGTCTGTGGAATGCCCTCCCTGACCATCTGAGGGCTCCACAGATGACTGACACATTTAAAAAAGGACTTAAAACTTTCCTTTTTAGCAGAACCTATAACTGTAATTAACATTAATGCTTTTGGTCACGTCTTTGTATAGTTACTATTATTATTTATTTATTTTTTTATTTTTTTATTGATGCTTTTATCTGCTTTTGCCTTGTAGCACTTTGAGATTTGATCCAAATGTAAAGTGCATTATAAATTAAATGTATTATTATTATTATTATTAAATACGATCATAACCCCAAAAATAACAGAAGTATAATTTCACTCTTAAAATCACAGCTGTTTATTGCCAAGTTAGTTTATTTGCCCACATAATCAGGATATGGACCCTACTTTGTGTTTACACATCTGGTCATGTGACGTCTCTCCAGCCAATCAAATTTGCCAAAGCGAAGATACCCATAGCGTTATTATGAGAGGTACTTTTCGCCAGATGCTATGTTAAAATACGAAAAAGTACGATCTTGAAAAACTTTATGATATAGGTGTTGCAACTTGCACGCTTATTCAATATCGTAATTCAACCAAAAAACAGGTCGTTCTGCCGTTGTGTTAAGTAGCATAGCGAGGAAATTCAAAGGGTAAATCGCCATACTCGCGGCATATAAAAGAGGTTGACAGCGGATTTGGATTTTTTGCATAATTTATGCACTGTAGGTAGATATTATGAATGGACTACTGTGTCTACTGGTTTGACACAATAATTTTTAAGTAGTTGTCTCCAAACGACCGTGACTTCCTTTATTCCCAATGATCTTTGCATCCTCCCGTAACTGCAATGGGATAAAACCATCATCATTGAACGTTAACTTTGCTAATATTATCGTAAAAGGGCGTTCTATAGGGTGACCTAACGTTACCTGAAAATTGACTTTGAAAGCATCTTGTGTTCTGCTATCTACACACCCTCGGATAAACTGCACTCTTCTCGCATTCATTTTGTTTGAATGAAACTATTTGACTTACTTCGTCCCTGGATATCCATGTTATTTAGAACAATTGATATCGTAGCTGGTGTAGAGAGAACGGATTGTTGTTACCAGGAGTCGTTTCTCAATACCAAGCACGCTAAGTTCGTACTTCGGGGCTTACCAAGGTCGGACTTCAAGAGATATAAACTTACTGGGACGGGAGGACACAGTAGTTGTTCCTACAACCGGAACAGACGGGTACTTAGCCTGACGTCACAGGAAACTGTGAACTTATGAGCACCTTTGCTTCTTATCCGGTAGGAAAACAGTGTATGCACCTTGGTTCCTACCTAAGAACGTAAGGGTGGGATTATGACGCTCTTACTTTCATTATTGTTTGTGATCAACGGTTATTTAGAGAACACAAGTCTGTGTAGATATAAAGCCAAAGGTTAGGGTTTCTGCCAAAATGAAAGCCGCTATAGACGTTATCCTAATTTAGAAACAAAGAGGGATTTGACATATAAATAAAACAAAGTCATGGGAGATATCACATATATATTTATTACAAATATCACAATCCAGAAAACAAGTCTTCAGCCAGTTACATCTTTAGTAACTCTGAGAAGAAATTTCTTTTTAGATCGTTTACATACAGCCTACCATTTATTCTTTGCAATCCAGAACTTAAGTTCCAACTTTAGATACAATCATATAATTTATCTCACCTGCATGTTTAAGGTGCATCGGGAAATACGAGATTGCAAACCGTGACCGGAACAATTGATCATACTGAGATTCAGGTTATCGTTTGGAAATAATTCCAGTATAGTCTGGATGATTTACAGATGCTGTGCATGCTATTTGGTCAACTAGTATGTTTCATTTACAATTTCACCCAAATAAATTAAAATTAAATTATTCAGTATATTAATTGTAATTGAATGATTTAATTGTAGAAATAGATATTTTCTTGAATTGCTACTTCCCATATGGTCATCTCATCACCTGTTTTCAAAATACAAATACCAGTCAAACCAAGAAATGCTTCAAGTAAAGTTGAAGGACAGGGACACACTGAAAACATGATGTTCTTGTAGAGGGAGAAAGGTTCGGACAAAATGAGAGCTGAGAGATATGCTATGCTATTTAGAGTAAGAAGAGGAAACCCACATTTTAGTTGGTTTGAACCTGGAGGATACACAAATCTAAATAAATAGTTTTGATAAAATCAATTCCATACGCAAGAAATCCTAAGAGTGCAACAAATTCTAGCTAGTGAAACACAAATACACCTGCAACTCTGTCACTATGCTGTGGAAAATACGGTTGCTTATGTATGTCAAACATTTCACTGCCAAATAAGACCCAAAACCTGAAATGATACTTGGATATTTGGTAAACAGAGTAAAAATGATTCACTGAATCATTTTACATTATTTTTTTTTAATGGCTAATAATAATAAACAGAGCCTTGTGTACCTCTCAAAGTTTTGATATTAGTCTTCACCATCTAATATTATCAGAAATTAAATCACATCTTGTGGATTAAAAATACTCATCTTGATACAGATGTGTTTGTCATAACAAACAAAAAATAAGACATTTACCTATGATGCTCCTAATATGAACAAGCGTTCATGTTGGGGTTGCATTGTAAGCAATTTTAAAAAACTCAGGTGGCCGCCTCTTCAAAGATTTACAATTATAATTGGAAAAACGTGATTTCATTTACAGATTTCATTTGTAAAGTCTAATCCCTGTGTTTATTTGTTGTCACATAAAAAAAACAGGTAATGTCAACACTGAGCAAATACAATCAAGCACAAAAACAGCTGGGTTAACTGGAAAACCAACTAGAGCGCAAAACAGATTCAAGTATTCCATTTTTACAGGTTTTAAAGCAAGATTCATTCTATTAATGTCATGTAACATCTAATTTGATGTTTAGATTGTTGCTTTTGTAAACCAAACTCTGGGAATAATGGATTAACTCTGCACTTTTAAGCTGTGTGACACCAAGCAAATGACTTAGGAATAGGTGTTGGTACAACCCTTAGAAGGGGAATGAAAATGTTACTTAAAAAACACCATACTATCACATTTATATACCCTAAAAGATGAAAGATATACTGTACATCTCACATTTATCTGTACCTTTTCATTTACTGTAGTTCAGACTAGGTTCTATTCTGCTACCCTGCCCTTTCAGATCTGCAAGCATGTGCACGATGCTGTTGAGATTAAATAGTAGGAGCCTCTGGGTTTAAAGTGCAGTGGGACCCTTAAATCATAGAGTGGGTGTCTGATAACTCTGTGGAGGGGCTTTCAAATGGGAGGTGGTTCTGTACGTTATCTTGATAAAAAGTATTTGCTTTTCACTTCTGTTTGTCAGTAATTATGTTGAAAGTTCTTCATCCAGCATCTGCAGTGAGATATAAGAATACAAAAGAGGAAATGTAGTTAAATGAGGGGAGGCCCCTACGGATCACGGTCGTTAAAAATCTCCATCTCTCAGTCTTCTGGCCACATCTCCATTGTAGACGCATCTTAATAGAAGCCAGATGTCTGGTGTCATCACAATATTGTTGCACCATCCTCACAGCCCTTTTGGTGAGAGGGGAATCGAGGAAGAGGAGGCTAATGGGTTGCTGTTTCTCTCGTTATATGATGTTCAGGAAGTGTGTCAGGAAACATGTGCAATGAGTCTGACTCGGGTTTGGATATCCTGGCGGCACAGGGGGCATGTTTCTAACTGTAAGGCACACTCCATACACATACCACTGCAGGTAGATGGGAGAAAACATGAAGGAGAAAATTATTCTTTAATCACAGAACAGAGGAATATCTGTGTAACATTAATCATTAAGAGAAGCTGGGCTAAATCTAGTCAAACACTTTGGATCCATTGAGAACAGTCCGAATAGTTAAGGATGTTCACGAGTTGTGGGTTCACACATACCCATGTCCACAGGGTCGGAGCTCTGTGTCAGCCATGACGTCACAACACAACGTGCAGCAGTTGTCTCGAATGCTAACCTGCTTTAGTAAGGCCAGACGCCGGTGTCTGGATAACACACACGAAAGCAGACAGAAACTTATTTTTTTTTCCCATTTCCATCTGTGTAGAATGACAACTAGTTTATAATCAATAGCCCAATTGCTGCCATAAGTGGAATATGGAAATAGTGGCTGGCCAGCCCTTTGATTCCTTATTTTACCATTCATCACACACACACAAAGAGACAGAGAGAGAGAGCGACTGAGCGAAAGAGACAGAGAGAAAGAGAGGGAGAGAGAGCTACTGGGAGAAAGAGAGGGAGGGAGGGAAGCAGGGAGGTAAGGAAGGAAGGATGGACAGATGGACGGAAGGACAGAAGGACAGAAGGAACGAAGGACAAAAGATATTATAGCACCCTATCCTCAAACAGGCCTGTTTTTTTTTTAAAAACATTATCCCTTTACATTCATGTGATTTGTTTATTTTTCTGTTGTATTCTTTTGTGTTTTCTTAAGATTTTTATGGTCACTTAGGCCTTTATCGACAAGACAGCCAAAGACTGGGAGGAAACAGGGAAAAGAGAAGGAGAGAGAAGGAGACATCTCTTTCTGACATGCCATGGAGGCTGACATGCCTCAAAGGGCCACAGGTTGAATCAAACCTGCTGCCATTGTGCAATGTGGCCCCATGGGGCTCCGTACTTAAGACTGAGCTAAACAGCAGTCTCTTGATTTTAATGTTTCAATATAACCATTTGTTTGTCAGAGGACAGTTAACTAAGAATCTTGAAAACATGCTTCTCTCAAAGGGCAGACCAGTTTAGATGCTTACCTTGGTAGAATGACCTTCTCACTCGGCAGCAGTGAAGCAAAGTCATTGAAGGTACTGAACTTGATAGAAGGTGGGTGACGGAAAGGCTTGGCCCCAAAATTGAACTCACACTGCTGGTATGACATAAAGCTGGCTGCTGCAAAGAAACCAGACCTGACAAGACACAGAGTAAGAGGAAAAAAGTGATCCTTTAAAAATAAATGGATACAGAGGTAAATCTAGGGAGGAAGAGGACAGACAGAACAAGAGAGGGTTGAACAAGAGAGACTGAGCACCTGGCAGTCATGGGAAAATATGTGGGTTAGGTAAATTAGGGTTACAGGTTTGGACGCAATAATGTTTATGAATACAGTTCAATGAACACGAAAAGTATGAATCAATAATAATACCATACAACCTTAATTGCACAATGAAAACATAAGCCACTTACATATTGCATAGCATTAGGATAATGCTATTTACTTAAAATAATATCCTCTTAGATTGTGTAACAAAATTGAAAAGATTGTGATCTCAATTCTTATTTGAGTTAGAATCGCCAAGCCATAACCCCAGCCCATTCAACTTTTGCAGAGGAGTTGAAAGCATCACTCTTGTGAAATCAGAAACAAATTGAAGAGGGTAGTGAGATAAAACTGAATTTGCATTACTTTATTGAAATGATTGAAATTATGTATATGTAAATAACCACTGCTTCGGGCCAGCACCAAGATTGGTCAACCTCTTTGTCTGAAAGTTACATCTAACCTGACTAAATGCTGCTGCTTCTCATATTTAAGATTAATACCCAACTGAACTCAAAGGGGCCACCACTTTATTAAAATGCCATGCACAGATCCAAAGCAAAATGCTAAGTGGTTGGTCTGTGTTGAGACCAGGGGTATGTGTATGTGTGTTGGAGGGAACATACGTGGCAGAGGAAAAGACTTGTTTCTCTGGTGGCAGTTGATGTCCATTTAGATAGAAGATCATCTGCTTCTTACTAAGGTCCAACAAGAAGCCGATGGCATCTCCTGAACAGGAGAGAGTCATAACAGTGAGATTTCGGCATGCCATTATAACTATTAAATGCAATACGTGGATGCTCAAAGAGGGCTGGGCTCTTGTTCAACTTTATTGTATGGTGAAAATTTTAAGCAATTACAAAACTTTAAAAAAAATAGAAGACACTCATAACCATATAACACTAATTTAGATAAACTTCCTGGACCTGGATCTCTCCAGTGAGGAAGATTAAGTGATTGTCAATCAGTTTAAGCTGTTTTGGTGCAAATGAAAGCAACAAATGGTGGACAGGAGAGGCAACACCAAGACAACCCCCAAAACGGGAATGGTAGAGCAGGTGGTGGTCTCAGACCATTTTCCTCTCCTCATCCTTCCCGACAAAATATCCTCTAGTTTGGAATATTGCTAATGTCCTTGTCACTAGTGGTAGTATGATGTGCTACCTTAAGTCTATTCAGGTTGCACAGGTAGTACACCTCCTCCAGGATAGCATATGTGCCTCCACAAGAAGGTCTGCTGTATCTCCCGGAACAGTCTCGCATGGAGGAAATACCAGGAGACGAGACATTACAGAGGGAGGGCCAGACTTGGCCATAGGAAAACAACCCATCCGCCAGGACCATTATCTGCTCCTTGTGTCAGCAAGAACAGGAGGGGAACTGCCAGATCCTTACGAAAAAACCTCCAGCTGTCTACTTGTCTTGCCTGTTTCTGACCTAACTGCCAGAAACAGACTCTGTGAGTGTGGCATGAGGGTCCGACGTCCTCTAGGGGGACCTGTGCTCAAGTTCCATGCATTGGCCAAAGAACAGCAGAATTGGCAGTTGGCAATGCCATTGGCGCGCTGTTCTCTTCATAGAAGAAGGCAGGTAAAGATTTTTAACATGAATATATCGGTCATCAAATTATGATCTATCATACAAGTGTTCCAAAAAATGTTTTGAGCAGTGCAGAAGTCATAATTCATAGCTGTATGTATGTGTGTGTGTGCAGTGCATACCCTCCTTCCAGCATTGGTGAGAGTGAGGTTTACTGCGAGCATTGTACCAGATGAGCTGCCTACAGCCATCATATGCGCATGAGTACTCATCATCTCCTATCCCATAACCCTCCTGTAACAAAAACACAAAATGCTGAATTGTGTGACGGCAGAAAATTGGAAAGTGAAAAAGCTGATATATAAAGAAAATGAGGATGAGTACATGATTAAGAAACTTGCTGTCCTTTGTTGCCCATCCAATTTGCATTACACCTGATGTAATGACTGTCACCTCGTAGTACCAAACACCTGAATCCACACAGAATGTACAACGCACGCTCTCAAAGGATGAGGCATCGCATCTAGCCTGAAGAGGAACGAAAAAAATTTCATAAATCATTCAGATTTCATATATTCATAGAAAACCAGGGAAAACATTTAGGTTAGACAATGCATATAAAGTATTAAAACCTAGATTTTGGGGAAGGAATTATTCCTAAAAATGTACAACTGTCAATAGGGTTATTCAGCAAGACTGCACACACAGACTAACCTCTAGTCCTGTAGGAGAGATCTTGAGATACTCGCTCACATCGTTGCTGTTTAGCATGGCGTTGATATTTGTGAGGTTGACCTTCTCGTAGGTGAATTGACGACCCTCTTTTAGGACTTGAAAGAGGTCAACACATGACCACATTATTGCATTTCTTTCCTCAATGATTCACAACCACAAACAATGAACTACAGAGAAATTGGACCCATTCATCAGTATGTTATCAACCACAAAAATAAAGCGTTTAACAAAATGGTGTTACTCACACAGGTTGTCAAGGCTCCACTGTGAGCAGAATCCCACCTGCCTCTTCAGGTAGTCAAGATGCTCAGCCCATGACTCAAGGACAGCGAGTCGATTGCTGATACTCGACTCAGACACAGTCAGCTTGTTTTCACCTGAGGGAAAAGAGATGACCAAGTATGCATATGTGAAAGCTTCCAAACAACCCAAAATAAATCAGACGGAGATATAATTAGAGTAAAATATGTATTCTTATTCTCAATTTAGGATAAAGTGTTAAGGTCAGTTCAAACATTTCAAACAAAGTATCAATGCTACAACTAATCTTTGTTTATTCCTCTGATGAGGTCTCTCAAAATCTCTTTTTGATAATATTTTTTAAGAAGTCACTAGTTTCCACTTGTATCAACAAACGGGTCTTAAAATACAATGAGTGAACCTACTGGTCTGGGAAAACTTCTCCAAAGCGATGAGCGCAAACAGCATAACAGTAGGGTGGGCCTCAGAGCTCTGGAAGGAGATTTCCCACAAGGATATTTAATATGCTTCTTGTTGAATAAATAACATTGTTTTTGCAGAGCTGACTCCTTTACTTCTCTGACAGAGTACATGAAAGAGAGAAGATTACAATACTGTGAATTTCATATCTGATAAATTTCAGTTTGAGAAGGATAAAACAGACATTTTTGCTTCTATAGTCAAATGATGTCTGTGGCTCTGACAGGGTCGAGTTTCCTATCACATGTTGATTTGAAAGATAACTTAGTTCTAACTTTGCAATTACACAGATTCAGTGTAGGAACTAAAATCCATGTTTGGATTTATTTATTGGGTTTACGTTGATTAGCGGTCAACCTTTAAAAGGTGGGAACCATCCTGTGTGTGTCAGGTGTCCCATCCAGAACGGGGAACAGTTTTCTATGCTCCTGCCATGCCTTTGTGACAGGTGAAACTTTAATGTTTTCTCAGATAATTGTTATGTTTTGTTATTGTTATAAGGACAATAAATTGACTAATTGTCCAAGCAAGGAACGTGTCTGACTGTCATATGGTGTCACATGAGAGTAGGAGACACACAAGGAGACTGTGTCAATCGGTTTTCCTGGCGATACACTTCGGTAGGCTAAAGCTTTGGCTTAGCTCCCTTAACACTCAGCAACTCATGCATGTTTTTCTACCATCAGCCCAATCATCCAAAATTACTGACCGAATGTAATTTTATACCTGACTACAATCTAACTGAAAATGCTAGTCTTAAAGATTTAGCTACAAGTGCTATGTAATTTTAAATAGTGATTTTTGAAAAAGGATGATATGGGAGGATATAAACAAGTTTTTTGTATCTCTTTTACTGCGATAAAGTCATTTGTTTGCAACGAAACAAATACTAGCTTTGTCATTCAGGCCTTCCAAGAAGTAAGGACCCATTGTAAAATCTATGGATGAATGCCATAGAATTAATGAAAAATTGGAAATTCATGGTTGTATGCTTTCAAATCCAAATTGCAATTTATCACCACACCTGTCAAGGATCATATATAAAACATTTAGTGAGGACATTGGAGGATTGTAATTAAAGGGTCACAGATAAAAGAGGGTAACTAACTTGTAACACGCAAATCATTTTCAGTTAGAAAATGTGTAATTCACTTAGAAGCTACTTGTGCAGCAGAACGCAGTGGACTGCGATGGTTACCTACTGCTTGAGCAAGATAAAAAAAGAAATTCAACGCTGTGCCTTTCTGCAACAATAATTATTGACTTATAGACTTACACCACAAGTGTGTGCGAGATGTTGTGTGTGCATATGTGTGTGTGTTTGCTCACAAGACTCTCTAGTAGGTACTCAAGGGTTCCAGGGCTTAGTAATCCAACACTTGCCGGACCTTTAAAAAAAATAAATGGAAAGATTTAAACAGAATAATTTAGATATCTGAAAATGTATGGTTTATGAAATACAAATATATAAATATTCACTTCTTGTCAATGGAAATGTAATGTAGAACAGGGAATATTGATTTATTTTTAAGTCAATGATGGCATATATGTCTTATGTGTATTATTCCCATATTATTTTATGTCCTCTTATTATGTTATGTCTTATGCTGCGGTTTCTTTATTTATTTAATAGTTTACACTACATCAAAATGAAAAGAACAGCGTTGCATTCATTACCATTATTAACTGCAGGCCTCTTTCAGCTCAATAAAGGTTATTGTTCATTGTTCCACAATTCAAAAGACAGTGGCAAAAATTGGCATCATGGGAGAGTGGTGAAGAGAAAGCCACTACTAACCCAGAAGAGCATTAAGGCTTGTCTGAACTTTGCTACAAATAACCTTTATGATTTTCAGGGCTTTTTGGAAAATCCTCTTAAGACTAATGAATTAAAAGTTGAACTGTTTGTAAGACATTGGTCACTGTTAATTCAGCTTAAAACAAACGCACACTTCCACACATAGAACATTACACTTATAGTTAATACAGAGGTGCAACACTTTTTCACAGCACTGTATCAAGAATATAATTGTGGACTTTACCAGCTAGTTTTTCAGCGAGGCATCCTAGGACAGCTGTGGTATTTCTGTGTTTAGCAGGGTTTAGAGCATCCTGCCGTGCTACAGCTGAACTCAGATTCAACATATCAGAGAGTTTCTGGAGAGCATCCTGGAGGGAAGATGTGAGGCAGTTGCAGTTAGGAAGGTGATTTGCACACTGTCCATCAAACAATCTAAAGGCTGAAGAGGATGAAGAGATCCCATAGAGACCCCATACATCCCATAGTGACACACTATGTCCTAAGGTTACTTTGAATGGGGAAGCAGGGGTCATAACCAGGTTCTATTTGTTGAAAGGAGAGAAAGCAGCGGGGTGGAAGGCGGGAATGGAAAGCAGGGCAAATAGAGCTATTTTGCACCATAAAACCCACAGATAGCCCACTGACCTTGGTGGGGAGAGGACACTCATCCAATAGTAGAGTGATCACTGCAGGGCCAAGCGGATCATCCAATGGGATCACTCGAATTAGAGACTGGACTACCTCCAGCCAACCATCATCTGAAGCAGAAGAGAGGAAAAGATTTACTTCAACCAATTCAACCAAATATCTGACCGAGTGAATCAGACCATTCACTCGTGAAATAAATCTACTACTCGCATATAAAACATCTGTGTACGACTGAATTTGATATAAAATGTAATATTTCAAATAACATTTAACATTTTCACCAATGGTCAACCAGAAGATGCATAAAATGCTGTTAAAAAGGTAAGACTGTGTATCATTCACCCTCTGAATGCAATCAGACACAGTCATGAAGGAAGGAACGTGACATCATATTGACTTAATCTTTTAATAAAAACTATGGGTTTTATTAGCAATAGTGGTTGTTTGACAATAAAGTCACCAACATCCATGATCACATCCTACTTCACCAGGATAGTTTGAAAATCAAACTACATCTTTTTTTATCAGTTAGATTGAGGGACCCATCGCAGCAGAAATTAAAAACTGTGAAATCACAAACTCTGTGTGTTAAAGAAATTTAAGAAAATATAAGGGAGAACATACAAAAAAAAACAAAATGTGAATGATTACAGGCCTAAACACAAGAGGCTGCCTCAAGGCATACAAACAAAATGCACCACAACAATAGAGCAACATTCACCATATGCACAGCATCGCACAAATGCAACAAGCAGAGACACATTTATACGTTAATACGGTAAGACTAGTTAGATACGGTTTGTTATTGTTTTATTGTATTGTGTTGTTTTATTTGGCTGGTATTGGCCTGCCAAGGGACTGAAGACAGAAATTAGCTTTGTCTATAATCTTACATATCTACATGTATATGTTCATTAATATGCACTGTCCCTTTTATAAATAAATAAATAAGAAAAAAAATATTGTCAAACTAAGAATACAGCAACTGAGGTACATTTTATATACTTGCTGCACAAACTAGTAAAAAAGTATTGGAAAGTTCAAAGTAGAAATTTGCATATATTCTATTTGGAAATAGTTCGTATGAATTAGGTTATAATCCAAGCAGCGGCTAATACATAATTTTTACAATCTCTTGTTTCTATGCCGCCTTCCTCAAATGATGTAACAATCCCCTTAGTCAGGGCCGGTGGATGTGTTTTGAGACTTGCTGTGGCAGCATTATTAGTGTAGAACAAAGAGTTGAGATTGCAGTTATTCGGTAGGATTTAGCACATTTGGTAGCCAAAATTCTTCCTAAAAGAACATAACACCACCCAGACCAATTATGCTTATCGCTGAAGATGGTTTTTGTGCACACAATTATTGTTGGCAGAGTGGTTTGCTTGATGTGACAAGGGAAACTACATATATCAAACTGTAAAATCTGTCATCAAATAGAGGAAAGTGGACTTTCTGCCACAGAGCTGCTGTAATATCACTACCTCAGCAGTTCTGTCCAATAACCCAATAGCTCAGCCTGATGGGGAGGGCTCAGCAAATTTCTGACATGACTTGTTTAAAATCCGAGACTGCTCACCAGTCGGTAAAATGTTTTAAATTTAACCTGAAGAAATTTAGATTTAAGCCACCTTGTCAAATTACTGTTTTCTAAGTAGGGCAAATTATCCTACCTTATCTGATTTTCTAACCTTTAATTATTGCATTGCATACACATGAAATGCTGATTTGCAACATACAATGTGTATTTTGTTATAAATGTTTGCTGTCTTTTCTACATGGCATCTAACCACTACAGGACACTGCCCTCTGAAAAATCCATGTTTAGTGTGTGAAATTTGAAATCTCAAATTTTCCTCACCAGTCTCTGCCATCTCGTGCAAAGTGATCATGGAGTACGGGGGCTCTTGGTCACTGAAAAACATAAAGTTGGCACACATTGTGATAATATTCTGATTCAGGAATGTTTCAAACATCTTTATCAAAATACCAGAACAAAATTAACCATAAGTTCTGCTCTATATTTTGTGAGATGCTTATTTCTCAATAAGCATGCATTACACATATTCAGTTTTATGACCCAGAGGTCACTTGATCTGAATTAATATCATACCAAAAGGAAGTCTTATTAATTTCTTTGTGCGTGTCTGAGATTGCAGCATTGCCATGAACAACGATGTCTTAAGTGTAGATAAGTATATAATTGTGATGGATTTAGTTCATAGTTGGGGATGATGTATGCCATTTACTTTCCTTGTCGCAACGCATCCAAACCTGAAGACTGTTTACTTTTTGACTGGTACTTTTAGTTATCTTGACCCTCCGATGTCCTAGCACAGTTAAGCAACTCTGTAACTGCATTTAATTTTGAAGTTAAACTGAACATGGCCATTTAAATGTTGGTGCATGTTTACTATAGGGCGGAAAATGGACTGTGGATCAAGCTGCATTATAAATCTGTTTCTTTAAGTGGTACATTGTATCTTGAAACCACTGCTCCAGATACAATGAGCAGTATCTTGAGCAGTGGTACTGCTGAAACCGACAACCTCCGTTTAATTCTTGACAAACAGATGTTGTCCAAAATAGAACTAGCTCTAAAATAAAGACATCTTATTAGCAAGAAAAGGAAACGTTTGCTTGTCAAATCCAAAAATATATCACACTGTGAAGTTGATACATATTTATTAAGATTTAACATACTGAGAGAATAAATTTAGTTGCCCATTCAAAATAAAGGCCAGCTGACACTGGGCGAGAGGCCAGGGAACACCCTGGACAAATCGCCAATACATCTCACGGCCAACTTACAGAGACAGACAGAGATTCTTGCTCACATTTAAACCTAAAGGAAATTTAGATTAATCAATTCACCTGTATTGCATGTTTTTGACTATGGAAAGAAGCCACAGTACCCGGAAAGAACATGAAACCTCCACAAAGAGAGCCACCCCCCAGAGGTGAATTTGCTGGTAGGCAACTGCGCTACCCACAACATGCCCATATTATCTTTGGCAGAGTTAATTAAAACAAGCAATGTTCTGAAAGATGATGTTTGCACGTTGTGTTAAATCAGGTGAAAATAAAATGGTTTCTGTAGGGGGTATGGAATATATTTTTCTGTAAAATTTTACTGTATATTTTGTCGCTTGAATTTCACTGGCAGTTCACATAGAGTGGGGGATCCTTACATTTGACCTCTAGATGATTAATCTGCTAACCTCACGTAATAACTTTTAATTGAAAACAAACTTTGGGATCAAGAATGTCCAAACAGTCAAATCGTAAACACTTCATAAATATGGAAGTGCATCTCAAAAACTTTTCTGATGTACAACAGCTACACTACTGTTGTTCCATATTTTTACAAGTTATGTGCTTGCGTTATTTCTAAGTAAATGACAAAAGTATTACTTTTTTAATAGAATTTAAAAAAATATTGAAACTCAAAATAGACCATTTTTTTCACAAATGATCTAGCCATTTAAGGGGTCTGCATATATATCCTGCTGAAAATTGTTAAAAGTCCAATTATCTTTAAGTTGGAAAACATAAGGTCAAAACATACCACTTAAAATATTTCTGAAAGTATAAAATATTAATTTAAAGATTTTCTAGTCAATATGATTTTTCTTCCTGTTTTCATTCTATCTTATTAATATTCTTTCACATATAATACATACTTGTCCACAAGTGTCCTGATGACAGCTAATGTGTCCAGCACCAGGCCATCTACATTTTGCTTCTTCCGCCTTGGCTCATGGGGCCCTCGTCCTCTGCGTGGTGGCCTGACTGGATCCCTGGGTCGACTGCTGCGAGACTCTCCAGGGTCAACATTTGTGCCTGTACTATGATCCACCCTCCTAGCTTGTCCTCGTGTTGCCCTATAGGACCCATGGTGATGATCCTCCAAGTCGCTATCCTCCCGGCACACGCAGCTGTTACCCATGGTTCCAGTACTGGAGACCAGAGTAGCAACGGCCTCCCAAAATGGAGGAAGGTTGTTCGAGGAAGAGAGGAAGAGCAGAACCTGTCCAAGGCTCTTGCAGGCACAGAAAGTGATCCAGGCAGCTACTATCATATCATTTGCAGAGCTTGGTTTGCGGGGATTATTATCCCAGTGGGATAGGTCAGATCAGCATAAATGATCATTTTGATGATTTAATGATTGATGCCAGGCAGAGAGAGGTATCAGTTTGAGGGTAATAATATATGGCTGTTTAAATAGACCAGAAAGGATCAGGTAATGCAACAACAAAAGCTCTGAACATCATGGAAATGACAAGGAACACGTCCAGATCTCCTGCAGGGCTTGCACAGCTGTGGAAGTAAAACAAACAGAAAAGAAAAAATTGACACCCCATGTTAAGACTGTCAGAGTTCTTAATTTTATAGTTGAAGCAAAATGAATCAGCTCTATTGTATATATTGGACGATTTATCAGATATGTGCAATAACACAAACAAAAATGGTTGAAATAGTTCAGGACAAATAACAACATTAGTGTTTTCCCAAAATATAATACAAAATGCTACTGAGAGCATAAAAATGATACCGGCCATTTTAATGACAAGCATCTCTAATAGTTTGTGGACGTTTGCTATAACACACACTTTTGCTATTATAACTTGCTGTAGATGTAAGGCATTACATCCACATACAAGCTCATGGCAGCTTTCATTGTGAATCTTAGCCGATTTCATTTGGCCAAATACCACTAGCTATGTATAAATCCCGGATTTAAGTGCTGAAAACACCTTCTTCAAATAGCACCAGCTATTTTCTCTAGGACTCAAGTGAAGTTACTGTGAGGGGCCAAATAAAATTTAGTATTTTCTCTGAAACCAAATCTTACCAATAGTGTTTGGCATCATTGCACTTTTGGCATGACCAATGAAGCCTAAGTTTCAGCGTCCTCTTAGATGGGCGAGATATTTTCTTCTATGACTTCATACTACATTATAAGACCATATTTCCCTTTCATTTCTCAACAGAACATAACAACATCTGTAATTTATCTGGTTGGTTTTAAGTGCACTAGAGTTTATATATGTTTAGAGCTTAGAAATGGTGTACGTCATCTAGGAGTTTGGTTATTGAGCCCTTAAGACCTAGGCGGAAAAACTTTGGGAAGGTTGGTAGAGTGTTGAAACAACAATTGATCAGCTGATATCTGTTCAGGGATTCTATCCATAAAAGTGAATAATTTTGAGAAAATAGTGCACATTAAATGTTCAATGATATTTGAACAAAGAAAAACAATTCTGCTACCCTCAACTATTTGAACTGTTGTTATGGGATTTAGTTATTGCAAACAGCTGATAAAGAACATCTATTTTACCAATAAATGTAAAAAACAATGAATTTCGAGTGGTTTTGTTTTTAATCTGTAGCACCTGATTAAGTTCTACAAGCGGAAAATCTAGTGACTAGTGACACACCCCACGATGAAGTATGAACCCAGTAAAATAATAAAAAATAATAATAAACTGTCAACAGTAACCACTGACCTTTCCATCTAGAGTAAATTAATCTTCTACTCGAAGTACTGTTCAAATGAACATCCAAAATGTATGAGAAATTAGCTCGCTATACACCAACTTAGAGACACTGTTGGCAAACAAGAGCTGGCTAACAAGCTAGCCTCCCATCAGGCAACACTGTAACATTAGCAGCTACAGATGAAACTAAAATCTCACAAACTCGCACGTGACATTTCTTTACAGACACATAATTATTTCATGTTAGACAAAAACTTATACTTACGCGCTATTACTTGAAAAACCACAGCATTGACAACGGAGTAGCAATTACTTAACAGTGCGCTTCCTAACTAGCATCCCTCTGTCATTGCTAACAATGTAGCCGTTAGCGGGACACTCCTCTTCTGTCATCCTATACAACTCAGCTAACGTGACTAGTTATGAACTAGCAGTGGCACTCAAATGACAGTGAAGTACAGAGGCACACTTACATGGCCCGCCTATATTTCAAACCAGAGTTTGGCTGAAGACTATTAGAATATACATACGGCGGTCAGCTAACATCTCATACACATTTGAATGTTGCTAAACCGCTAGCTGACGCTTAGTTCCGTAGCGTTCGAGTCAGCTGTAGATCCGGAGCTGCGACTGACGCAAGGATAAAGGATAGACCGCGGTTTCCTTTAAAAAAAAAAAAAATTTAAAAAAAGGAAACCGCGTTTTCTGCATTCAACCTTGTGTTATTGTACATTTTTATGTGTTATTTGTATGTACTGTGCCAACACGTGTGCTGCAAAAAATGTTTGCGGTAAAATAATGTACTGAAAACCAAAATTCATACTGTAATTAAACGCAATCAAATTAGTGTATAACACAGAATCTTAATATGCCAATGATGCACAAGTTTATCTTTAGCGTTTCTCAATTGGGGGCCCAATATAGCATCTCCAAATAACATGGTCTGGTCTGAGGAAAAGTCCACCACATTTCTTCCTCTGCCTGCCATTGACAGCTGGAACTGCAGTAAATGATTAATTTTAATCCAAGCTTTATGTGCAGTACAAGCTATAGAAGCTGTGACATAAAATCAACAGAATGTTGTACAAAAATTCAAAAAGAAAAAGAAGTATTAACAAAACTTCAAAAGTAGAGTTAACATCAAATTTGAAGCCCCTAGAAGGACATTTGTACTTGCAGATTTTGTGAAAACCTTGTTGAACCTAAAGATATAATATTACTAGAATATTAATTTAAGGAGTTTCCGACAGTATTTTAACTTCTATATTGTTGTAATTTACAGGTACATTAATATTACTATAATATTAATGTAAGGTAAGGCGTTTCCGGCCGTATTTTAACTTCTATATTGTTGTCATTCACAGCAAACAGTTTACAGGAGACAAGAAAAGAAATAATAGGACAGACAGACATAATTCCTTATTCTTTGTAGTTGAGTTTGTTGTATGTTCTTTGTCTGTTTCTAATACTTGCATGTTTTATGACCGGGATTTGAATCTATCGGCCATGCATGATATGCAGCAATGAATACTTCAAACAATATATTTTTCCATGAAATTATTGTACATTCTCTTTAGGTTTCTATCAGTCTTGCTGTCAGGACAGCAAGCCATGGTGTAAAATAAAAAAAATTATGTGATTAAGTAAAGCTATTATTAGAATGCAAAAGGTATAAAGTTGTGTCTCAATGTAGGGCATAAAAGTAACAAGTTGTCAAGTTGTTGTTGGGTTAACGGTGGCTCAGTTGGTAGAGAGTTTGTCTATTTATCTGAAGGTTTGTGGTTCAATCCTTGGCCACTGCTGTCTACATGTTGAAGTGTCCTTGAGCAAGATACTGAACCCCGAGTTGCTCCCAGTGGCTGTTCCGTTGGTGTGTGAATGACAGTGTGAATGGTTACTGCTACTGATGATTATGTGGCACCTTGCATGGCAGCCTCTATCGTAACTGTATGAATGCTGACTCGTGTAGTAAGAGCATATTGTCTTAGTCAAGCAGACTAGAAAAGGACTGTATAAGCAAAGTCCATTTTACCATTAAAAAAGTAAATACTCAAGTACAGATACTACAGAACATATACCTGAAAACTCAGGTTACTCTCCATTTAACACAATAACAAAGTATTTGAAGGTTGTGGCTTTCCAACTCTGAACTGAACAACAGTCGACTGCATTAAAAGCTGTCATAGAAATGATAGTAGTCGTAGACGTTTTTTATAATTAAAACTTAAGTAGTAGAAGCATTAGAAAAACACATTGAGACAGAAATCTTGAAAATGTATTTACTGTATATCATGTTATTAAAATGCATTGACATGCTTCTCCTTTACTACTTAGCAGAGTGAGCTGAGTATGCACCTCCATTATGTCGGTGCTTGCTCTTTATCGAAGAAATATTTCAACTGAATTGCAATGAATTATGGGTAGGAGCAGAAGTTAAAATAGGGCCACATTTACAGCGTTTGGAGGGTGCGTCCCCTGAATTGGGAAACAAAACTTATGGTATATGACTATCACATGTGTAACAAAACGGTCCAATTCATCACCATATACAGCCTTTTGTGCTTTTGGTAATGTAATAATGCAACATAGAAGTGATGAGAAGAATGGGCTGGGTCCAGGGTGCAAGGTCCAGGGTCCAAATCCATGTTCCAGGCTATGATCCAATAAAAAAGCTTTGGATGGTTTGGCATCTCGGGGGCACTACGGTGTTTGAAAATTTGGGAATACGAACCCCTTTTCAAATATTTAATGGTATAGTTAATGAAAAGACATAAGTTGATAGCTATAAGTATCCGCGGTATCCAATGAACAAATGACAGACCAGAGAAAAATAAAAGTTGGTTGTATTCTTCACGTAAGAAAATTGTCTTAGCTCATTGAAAAGAGGGAGGCTGTACATACATTGAACATATACTACTTTTTAATGAACACCAATTTATTTAGATTGATGTATATTAAAGGCAGAAATAACAAGAATTAAAATATCATAGAATGAACAATCTCACAGTTTATAAGGTATTCTGTAAATTGAGGCAATCATACACCCTGCTGCGGTCTATGGTTGTATTGAATGAGTTGTCCCGATACATCCCACTCTTGCCAAGACATGCAGAAAATTTTTGTGATTTCGGGTGGAAGGTACAGGGAGAGCTTTCAAATGTTGGAGGGAAGAGACCATAGTCCCTCGAAGTGGTCCTGTACAATGGATTCTGGGGCTTCCCCCACAGCTTTGGCAGTGTATGTTTAACAGCTGGAGTTATCATGCAGGAGAAAACTGGATTTCCAGGGTTAGAGCAGGTCTTAGTATTTTCTTCTCGCTCTTCTTGAGAGGCTGACATCATTGTAGTGCCTACAAAAATATCATATTTCAGAAACCTCAGATGTAGTACATGCTCATTTTTGATAATTTACTGCAAAAATGAATGATATTAATTAAACATTGAAGGGAAAATCTATTGAGCGCATGTTATTAATGAGAGTGAAATTATTTATATCAGAGATTTAATGAAACTTCGGAAGTACAGACACTAAAACAATACTAAAGTTTTTCTTCGTAATTTAAGAATTATACTCCAAACGAAAACATTGTCCCACTCTCCCTCTATACACAATGTTTGTCAAAAACGTGGCGAGCTTCGTTGCCAAACGAGCTAAGCTACCAGATATCCAACTCCAACAATGATAGCCTTTAGAACTCCTAACTTATGGCTTCACTATCGATAAAAAAAAAGCCCATCACAAACCCATCTTAACAGTATCAGAGATAAATTCTAATATTACCTTAAAATGTAGTAAATTGGGACAAATCAACGATGACTCTATCTTATGTCGCTTGGGGAAGAAGTGCCTGGTTACCATGGAAACGGGTACACAAGAGCGGTGGCTGGTTATACCATGACGTAGCCCTTTTAAGACTATTTTATCAGGGTCGTGTGTGGCCACCATCAGCCAGAAGCAATGCGTGGTGATCACATAATAGTGTCAATACAATTTGTACCGCGGGACCGCGCACTCAAGACACGAGCCACTGGTCTGCTCCGATAGAGGTATTGGACGAGTGTGAGACAGAGTGCGAGATAGAGCGCGTGCGAGAGAGAGGCAGATAGAGATGCAGAGCTTCACTTGCAGGTATGTTATAGTAAATTCTAAAAGGCAAATATTGCATAATGCATAATAATATTGCATAATGCATAATTCACCTGTGGTTCCATCAAAGAGCTAGATAGTGACAGTTTCTCCATCAATTTGTTCTCGACATTTATCCATTCATTCATTAATCTAGTCATTTATATTCTGTAACGACTCATTCTGGACATTCAATTAAACTGATTTTGTAGAGCCAGTCCTTATCGTCATTCTTTGATGTCTGGTTGTCATAGAAATGAGAATTTATGGTCAAATATCAATATTTGCCCTATAATTGGGTCTTTTTTATTTTAATATCCCAGATGAATGGTTTAAGACATATAGCCACAGGTTGTTGAACACATTACATGTTCAGAGGATTGTTGACAGAGACGTACAATCAAACACTAAAAATAATGATCATATTATGGATACAATTATTTCAGTTTTATATGTTTGGTTTAAAATAATGATTATATGTTAAATAAATTATTGTTTGGATTTGAATTATTGTTTGTATGATTTGGTAGGTCTATATATTTTAAAAAAAGATCATACATAAAAGATAATTATTGTAAATCAACAAAGAAAAACAGCAATTATATACATCTATATGATTTATATAGGTTAAACCATGACCAAATTCCGTTTAGGTCAGGGAAGGGATTTCATGGTTATCCCTTCCCTGCTTGGAAAAAATAATCATGAAATGAATATCCTAAAGAGACAAGCAGATACCCTAAGGTCTCTATTCCACTGAAAGAAAAAGTAACTCCCTCTGCAATTATAAATGATATTGATCCTTTCAATGAGTGTCTTAGACTAACCACTGTCTCTTTTATAATGTTGACATTGATTTTTTGTAATTTACAACAGCAAAATATTTGGTACATCTTTTATGTGCTTAAAACAGCTACAATCAAATTTTCAACCATCAAATATTAAATCCTAATATTGACAATCAGTATGCACAATATGTTGTATATCCTGGAAAGGGGAAATACATGCAAACAAAAAGACATTTCAGAAACCTGTCACAGAGTCTGCAAAGTTAATGATCAAGATCTACTTTTTCTTTTAATCAGCTGTCTGAGTTTGATATACAGGTCAACTGTTTTGAGTGCATCATTTTGCTAGTTTCAAATTATACTCCGACATTATGCCCACACAAATGTAGAACACATGTTCATCACATAGTGAAAACATTGTCTGCCTCCAAACAATTGAGGGACTGCATGCAATATGGAGGTTCTATTAGATGATCTTGAGTTGTGGACTTGATGGACTCTGGGGTTGTTCCAAATCAATACTATCTCATAAGTTTTTTACTGAAAGAATAATATTCTGACAGAGAGTGTACCAAAAGTATAAAGCATTGGTGATTACTGCCTTTAGTCAAATAGTCTTGATCCGTGGTTTTTTATTTGTGAGATTTGTCTTCTGGTCGTGATATGGTAGTTGTAGGTAGTATTTCAAATATAGAATTCTATATTTATAATATTTCACTCCACAAGTATAATTGCTATAAACAAAATGTCCTGTGTATAATTGTCTTGTGTAATATTTTATGCATTAGTTATTATCTGGTCATTTGCGGCCAAAAATATTACAGGGCAATTCTTTACTTCATAATGTGATGTGCTAATTACATTTGTTATTTGAAAAAAGCAAAACTGGATCAAGGACTTTTGTCTGAGAAGTAGCCATCTTTCTCAGCTGGTCAAATAGTTTAATCAAAAACTAAACACACTCAATAATAATAATAATAATATTATTATTGAGTGTTGTATTATTATTACTATATAATATAGTATAATAATAATAATATTTCTCTTTAACTGGCGGAAATGTGAGGAACGGAGGGATAAAACTTTCAATGCCAAGCGAAGGCGTGGTAACCTACGTCATAATAAAGCGACAACTGTTGGAGTATAGTTGCGACATCACCCGAGCACCAACTGCTTGGAACTTAATACACAAACGCATTTCTCGAGCCCAACCGCTTCTCCAGGTTACGGATTTTTTTTGTAACGTTAGCAAATTTTCTGGACTTTCTCCACTTTCTGTTGCAGTGTTTTAAGTGCTACAAAAATCTTGAAGCTAACTGAGAAGCCTGTCCGAGACGATCTGAGCAGCTTGACCGAGTCCTGCTCGGAGGATGGATAGTGAAATCCAACGAGATGGGAGAGTTTTGGACCTCACTGATGATGCCTGGAGGGAAGACAGGTTACCATATGAGGATGTCACTATCCCTCTGGTACATATTATACTTATTAGTTTGATTCATTACATTTAATCCCAACAGGGACTATACACATTTCGTCTTAAATAAATAAGAGAAAGAAAAAAGGTATTTCACCGTATTGAGGCTCTAGCTCGTTTGTAGGCAGGTGAGAGAGACTAAAACACTCAGACAGAGCAACACTGATACACACTTCTAAATACATTCAAGGATCAGAATCTGAAAATACAATTTTACACACAATACAATAAAAAATAGCACTTTGAGATTTGATCCAAATGTAAAGTGCATTATAAATTAAATGTATTATTATTATTATTATTAAAATACAGGTTGTCGAGAAGCGAAATTAATGGTGTTAAACGTATTACTCATTATGATTTCTTAACCTTGAATGACAAAATATGTGCGTCGGTGTAGGTTTTCAAATTGACAGGGAGCTTACTCCATTCATTGCTGGCTGTATGAAAAAAACAGATTGCAAGGATAGGACCATGCTTTGTAGACTAGCATGGCTCTTCAGTGGTGGGAAAAAAGCAGTAAATTAATTTTATCCTTCCCAATTTTTATACATTTTGTTTGCTCTCGAGTGCAGAACATTTTGAGCCACAATTTGAACAATATGGATTCAGAGTAGAAGGAATATTTTTCAAAGATAACATATCTTATGTAGAATTGAATGTCATTACTGTGCATTGAACACAAATGAAACACATTGTGTAATAGGTTTGTGAACAGCAGTTTTTGATTGCAGGAATACAGATATTGTTTCCCACTATGTTTGCCAAATGCTGATCAGTGTTGTAGACATGAGAGGCCACTCCCAGAGGTTTTATTTTATTAATGTGAATAGTACAGTATTTTGATGAAGCACTCTATAGAGGTCTTATGTTTTATATAGCAATGTTCAAACTGGTAGTCCACCAGTTCAGATAAAATCAAGTGCCATTTGCCCTTGTCTCATTTAGCATGGCAGGTTCACAAATGTCCAGGGCTTTGTTTATAAAGGTTTGCGTTCGCACAGAGGGAGTCATACACCACTCTTAATGCAAACCATACGCTTTTAAAAAAGCTTACCTGATGGGAGAATGTGTAGTCCTCCACACAAGACCTCACCCATGCTTAAACAGATACTGGAGAAATGGTGAAAATATGACTCCAATGGGAGAGGAATGAAATGAGTAACGGTATGAAATTTATACAATTTTGCAAATTAAATCTAAGTTTGTGTTGAAAGTGGTATATTCCTTTGTTTGTGCTTACACAAAATTTAAAAATAAGGCCTCAGAAGTGACAACAAGAAGATGACAAGAAGATGAGAAAAAGCCGCTGTCCTTTATAGCTGGAATCTACAGTATGTAACAGAAATCTTCTTCCAAGCTAAAACAGTGGATTGTGTTTGTGAATGTTGCCATACACACATACTTTAAGAAGTTCCTCTGGCCTTACAAATTTGCATTTATATGCTTTAATAATGACATTGCATTTAATATTTATTTCAGTTGTGGCGATAGATAAGATTAAGCTACTAACAACATCGCTGAGATTATATTCATGTTTCATTTTGGTTAATTGTTTAATTCCTTCACATATTTTTTCTGTTGAACACATGATACATTTGATTTAAAGTGAATGCTGCTTTTTCATTCGCACTGTGTCTCTCTTACAGAGCGAATTGCCTGAGGCTGAGCAGGACAATGGAGGATCCACTGAGTCGGTAAAAGAACAAGAGATGAAGTGGACAGACCTTGCACTACAGAGCCTGCATGAAAACACACCTAATACTGGAAACTGAAAAGACTGTAGAAAAACAACAACATGCATTTCATAGACATTTGAATCAAGAACATCAGTTTGGTTTTTTTACATTTTCTTATTGTCTGAAGGATTTTCAGTTGATTTCAGCTAAAAAGTCCTTTAAAATATTGTTGTAGTATGCATGTGTAATATTTTTGTTTGTTCTCTTGAGACAGCTTTCATTAAAAGGCATTGATTCTAATCAAGAGGTCATTCCTTGTGTTACAACAATACTTTTATTATGGGTTCATTCTATAGTAAGAAAAATGTACCATCAAAGCAAATATGGAGGTAGACTTTGTACACAAACTAGCCATTACATTAAAACCATCTGCCAAATATTGTGAAGATCCCATTTATTTGTTTTAAGTTGGTGAGATTTTTGAGTGTTAAACTCATTCGCTTAATCGTTAATGTATAAGGAATTAACATAAATTTAGAAATAAGGGCTGTAAGGCAAGAGAAACTACTGAAAAACACACTTGATCTACACCGATCAGCCATAAAATTGGCTAAAGTTCTGTTCACAGACTAATTTCTGTCAAAATTAATTCCTTTGTTCTGTCTGTTCATTGTAACAACTACTAATGTAATAATGTTCCCCTATTATTTGCTTCAACTAATTTTTTTAAACATCTGCTGATCGAGATATTTATTGAGGTCTCCGGAACGTGTGTGCCTACATGACTTGCAATTTTGTTAGTTTCAGTTGACCTTCACAGCGCTTAGTGAAAGAGGTGCTCAGCAATGCTGTTACCACCTTCCTGTAGAATTATCATCTCCAACCCCTGTGGTCTACATGTATCGTGTCCCTGAGCATGATACTAAACCTCAATTTGCTCCTGATGGCTGTTCCATCGGTGTGTGAATGGTTATTGCTGCTGATGAAAAGGTGACGCCTTGTATGGTAGCCTCTGTCTCCACTGTATGGATGTTTATGTGAAGGGGTGAATGCTGGCTCGTGGTTTGAAGCACTTTAAGTGGTCAAGTCGACCAGAAATGCACTATATAAGTACAGTCCAATGACCGTTAATACTATTACTGCCTGCTTTGATAATACTAAATCAAAGTCAGGCCCATCAGAGGTGCACCACTATTTCACACAATGTTAGGTACATTTAATAGCTTATGCTTTAAAAAAAAAAAAACTCAAAATAATCCTCTGAAAAATACAAGAATTTAGCGGTGAGATGCTCCAGAATGCACCATTCAAAGGAAAGATTATGTGCTGCCACTCAGTGTTACCATTTCCACTAAGCCTGCTACCTTATTTGGAAAAATGGATAGCAAAGCGGGCATTAAAAATAGCGTTGACAAAATCCTTGTCATACCCATCCCTATATCTGTTTAATTATGATAAAGCAATACAACAAAAGTTGTTTTTTGCGTAAAGATCTGAATAAAAAAATGCATTAAAGTAAGAGGAATCCTAGCCATCTGGGAGCAGTATTAGCAGCTTTGATGAACAACCTGGACACCTGTTAAGGTTCACTCAAGCTTTTTATCCTCACCAACCCTCATGGGCTGACCTTCACTCCTTATGAATGACCCTGAAGCTGGTTCAATAGTTGTCCTTTTTTGACAACACCCAACGACACCTGCAGTACTGGCATAGTTGTGACCCTGTCAGCATAATTAGTGCTTTGTCAGTCTCCCAGATCCTTAGACTTGCTCACTTTGAGGACATTTTGTTAATTTGCTGCCTGCTTGTAAGGAGTTCATTTGAGCCATCATGGGTTAGGTTTATAGTCTTTTCATGTTTGAGTGTGGCACAGCTCTATTATTAACCAAAAGTGTAACTCCCAAGATTTAATATGAGGTTTAGCCAGAGCGTTACTCCAGCAGCATGCAGATACCCTTGATGCTAACATTGCTTAATAATCTTAATTTCTATGGCAGAATATTAAACCATGTATATATACCTGCAGTTACAACTTAAAGCAAAACCTGGACAAGACAGCCACTTTCATTTAGGAACATATTTATTTCAATATTGAAGACTAGTAAAAAATTAAACTAAACATTAACCATGACGAGAATTAATTTCACACAGGCAGCATCAGAAAGACAGTAGATGTCAGATGTTGCCAACTCCTCACTGACAGCAGCTGGTGTCGCAGGTCTTTCCTTTGCACACACAGCCTGAGGCACACTTGCTGCAGCCGGATGGACAGCATGGGCAGCAGCCTGCAAAGAGAGAATAGAGCCAGACCATCAAACTACTAATCTGTGGTCTAGAAAGAAATAATTGTGATAGTGGGTGCCCTCTAATCCAGGGTGTGGTCATTATTACAGGGATTCTGAGCATCATTAACGCATAAGGTTGCTAACTATGAGTGGGTTTAACACGAATTCTGCAGCAAATTACAACAAATAGAGCTACCTAGACTTCTAAATTTTGTATAAAAAGAAAGACACAAATAAATACATATATACATACATATACATATACATATATATATATATATATATATAAATTTATTTGAAGTTGACTTGATTATTTGTGCGGTATTAAAAAGACGTACGATTATACCAACAAAATGATTACTTGTGCAAGAATGTTATTTGACTTACTCTTCTTACAAGTGGTGCAAGCACAATTTGTGCAGCTGCAGGATTTTCCGCAGTTACAGGCTCCACCTGGAACACAAGGCCATCCACATCAGTTTTATGTTGTCCATCAATAACAGATTCGCTGACGAGAGAAGATCAAGAGACAAATGAAGACCAGACAACTACATTCCCGCAGAATACTTACTCTTTGTGCAGTCACAAGGGTCCATTTTCAACTTGATGTCGCGGTTTCCGTACGCTCTCGAGGTCAGGTGAATCCGTGTTGTTATTGATGATGCACTGAAGGGGAGTTCTTTTATAGAGTCCTAACAATAACAGCACCGGGTGCAAAATGCGCATGCAAGGCTGCGCGTAACAGATGATTGAAGAGAGGATTGTGCACACGATGGTGTGCACCCTTCTATTACCGGGAACAGAATGATTTTCGGGGGCGGGTGAATTGTCTCGCTGCCCTGAAAATTACGTAAAACCCATGTTTGTGGCCATGGGGAAAATAAACATCAGATCTGTCATTGTGTTTTAGGGAAGTATCTGTACTTGGTAGAACCAGAACACAGGTTATGATTTTTCACCATTATGTCGTTTCTTTCATATGTCTATGGAGTGCCCAACCTGTCTCCCCATAAAATAACATCCTGCAATTTCTTTCTAGGCAATATTTGTCCTCACTCATCACCTTTGGGTCACATGGGGGGATTTTTTACTTTTAATAGTGTGAAATTTGTGAACACATCTTGTTGTATCCAATTATCAGAGGCGTATGTATTTGGGCTCGAGAGAATATATTAAAATGATATATTTATTAAGTAAGTCTTGATATACAATGTGACATGTAAATTCAGGGTTCAGTATATGTATAATCGGGCTTTTTGAAACGTATAATTAATTAGAATATTTTATTTTGTCTCGATTGTGTAAATGTTGCTGCCAGGATAAAATTACTAACAAACCGGCATAAATTCTGAAGTTTACTCAGTGATGTTTGATTTTTCCATCACATGTAAACGGTCACTCTCATTGTTTTTGGTTCTATACACACGGTACAAATAGCCTGTAGGTCTGCCCATCCGCTCCCCCCTCCAGCTCTGCACCCGGCCTCTTCACTCGGCCACCGTGAGCAAGCAGGTTATTGTTAAATGCGTGCTGCATTTAAGTGCCGTGTGCCGTAGGAAATTTTCAATTCACGAGGCAAACGCACTCCAGATTCGTGATTTGGAGGGTTATTTCCACAAGTATGATGAAAGAAAGAACTGAAAAGTAGTTATTTTGTGATACAGGACATTATTCTGAAAAAAATTTGCCATTATTTCTTAATAGTAAATAGTCATTATTTTGGAGAGCTTACGGTATTATTTTGAGTATTTTGAGGTAATTATTCATTATTTGATAAACTAGGTCAATATGATTACTTTCAGGATCTTTGTTCATACTATCATTTTTGGAGATGCTCATTCATCCTACGGTAAATTTGGGTTTTCTATCAATATATGTAAATATCACACTTTCATTATGAACGTGAACAAACTATCCGGTAACCAGTATGTCAGCAAATTACAAGGTCCTGTATTTTTATAATTCTATGGAGTAGTAATAGTGATATCTTTGAAACCCGTGATGAATCAACTTTTGGGGAATTGAAGGAAACAGTATTCCTCTTTTGCGCTCGTCACTACGCCTGGTTTTATTTATTCCCTGCGTGGTGGTGTGAATAACAGCGTGTGATGTGCTGACTCATTACAGGATGTGTTTTTTCTAAATCTTTTGTAAATCATTGAGTAGAAATTAATGACCGAATTCGTAATAAGTTTTTATTGTAGACCGACCAATGACCATAAAATGAAGATCACTGAATATACGTTTCATTCCGAATGACGTAGTAAATAAAATAAAAGTACCAAAATTAATGTAATTTTTTTTTTTTTAATAAATATCTATAAGTGTTTCCTGATAGAGAACAAAAATAAAAAGTGCAATAACGTAGGGTATTAAACGGACAGGTTACAATATACTCTGATAATATTGCACATCATTAGGGATATTATTGCGCAGTTAAAGTATATTTCCAATTACTCATTGTAATTTATTTATAGCATGATTGCTTGACAGTTTTGTTCTTAAATGAAACTTGGGTAAAAAAAAACTCGGATGGAATTGGTCGGTTAAGACCCAGTCCGGCTTCTGTCTTTGAAATTAAACACATAGGTATTCTGATATTTAGTCATTGTATTTATTGGCAGTAAGTCAAAAGCGCATGAGAGAGAGAGATATAGAGATCCACCTGCCGGTTAACATAAAAGTCTAAAAGTGAAATGATTTACATATTTTACCTCAAGTTCACCACAGCACTAGATAGAGAGAGGAGGAGACTCTGTGCTACAACTTGTTCCCGAAATTTTTTCATTCATTCATATTCCGCAGCCGCTCATACTGGACATTCAATTAAGCTGATTTTCCAGAGACAGTCTTCATTGTCATTCTTTGCTGTCTGCGAACATGATTTTCTTCACACTGCCTTCATGTCTGATGAAAAGCAGCACAGACTGACAGTGGTCATAAATTTGAGTTTATGGCCAGGTTTCCATTTATATTTGCCTGAAATATGATCTGTTTTACTTTAATATCAGTTGATGGTTTTAATTCGTAACAGTCAGCGCTTGTAGAACACATCACATTTTCAGAGGATTGTTGACAGAGAATTACACTCAAACAGTATAACCATTAACAAATTCCAGTTGGGCACCAATTTGGCTAAGGGCAGCACAGGCTGGAGTAATTGAGAAAAAGTCTGTTAGTTCCAATATATTAGAATAAGTCATATAATCCAGAGCTGCAGTTACTAAAGGGATAAAGTTAATCAGCCACATGTTGTGAGAAATAGTAGTAGGAAGAAGGAACTAAGCCTGAGTGGCAAATTAGCAATCTGGGAACAACAGTGTGGGTTCATGCCAGGAAAGAGTCAGTCAAATGCATAATAGATGGATAGTGTGAGGAGGATGAATGACTACAGCGTTTCAGACACAAAGCAGTTTGAAAGTGAGCTGTGAGCAGTCTGACTGCCATCGGGACAAAGGACCTGTGTTGGCGCTTTGTTTTATACTGAAGGTGTAGCTGTCTGTCGCTGAAGGAGCTGCGTAAAGCTCCCACAGTCTCATGTAGGGGTTGAGCGGTGTTGTCCAGGAAGGATGTCAGCTTGGTTAATAGCCTCATCTCACCCACCTCCTCCACAGAGTCCAGGGGACAGTCAAAGACAGAGCTGGACCTCCTGACTAGCCTGTTGAGGTTTTTCTTGTCCTTTCAGTCTTCAACAGAGTCCTGCAGACTCCAAAGGACCACATTCTCTTCATGTAGAGATGACTCCTAACTTCGCCCTTCTCAAAAAGGACAATCTGTGTTTTCGGAACAGTACAGTTCATTGATGAGGTGTACACCGAGGTATTCGCCACATCGTTTCCCTTTGATATAAATCCAACAATAACTGAGTCATCCGAGAACTTCTAAGCGGCAGTGAGCTGTGTTGTGTGTGCAGTCTGAGGTACACAGTGTAAACAGAAAAGGGGAGAGCTCTGCCCCTGTGGAGCTCCCGTGCTACAAACCAACACATCAGACACACAGTCCCTCAGCCTTGCCTATACTGTGGTCTGTTGGTGAGGTAGCTGATAGTCCATGGAGCCTGAAATTAGATAGCAGACAAAAACATACTTGAACATGGCACTGAATTCAGACACACGTGGTTACATTTTCCTGTTTTATTGTGTCTTAAGAAGGATTTCCAGCATGCTCTACCTAGCTATGTTTAGGTATTGAGTTTATAATATATATATGTTTTTTTTCCTCTGTCCAAAATAAAGAATGGGAATGAATTAAATGAATTAATG
This sequence comes from Lophius americanus, assembly GCA_037951165.1. NCBI lineage: Eukaryota > Metazoa > Chordata > Actinopteri > Lophiiformes > Lophiidae > Lophius > Lophius americanus. The sequence goes on from JBBDHG010000009.1 coordinate 1,673,234, forward strand.
AAATTAATATTGTCTTATAATTATAAAATATAACATTATGCTAGGACCTTTTTTGAGTTAAGTTTCCATGTTCTCTTTGTGTTAACATGGGTTCCCTCCGGGTTCCCAGCTTCCTCCCACATTCAAAAAATACAGTATAGGTGAGAGGGTGATTCTGAACGGTCATATGTGAGTGTGAAATTGTTGTTTGTCTCTATGTGTCGGCCCTAAGATGAACTGGCAAAGTATTCAGGGTATACAGCAACCCCACACCGGATGAACTGTTACAGACAATTGAATTTTTAAAAGTGTGAAGATAAAAAAGAGCTCTTGACATGAATAAGAGAGGGTTAAATAAATATCTGACAGTATGTAGATTGTAATTCCTCTTAATTACAAGATTTTGGTTAAGAATCTGATTCAGACACTCGTAAAGGCACATCCTTTATTTACCTACTGAAATGCTGTACAAATGATCTTTCAAATCAACATTGTAAATGTGGCTAAGATTCGGAGCATAATCAGTAAAGAAAAAGTTTGAAGGTGCACGCATTTATCTTCAATTAAAAGAAAAAGAAGTTTATTACCAGTGCAGTATATCATTTTAGCGAAGGTCCAATCAACAGCCCTACAATAAATCCTACTTTCATGAGGTCTGGTTTTTCAAAACCATTACAATGAGGTCCTACTTAAACTTAGACACTGCTGAATAACAGTTATGATACTGCAGCAGATATCTGCTAAACAGAGACCAAATATTGTCCTCCGTTCATCTTGTTCCTTTTGGCTGGAACCAGATTGAGCATCTCTAGTGAAAACTCTTTGAGAAGTTAAAGTCAGCAGAATACATCTTGACTAGGTTTTTGCCACCTTTGCCATGAGCTTGCGAATGTGGTCATTGGACCTGTTCTGCAGTAGAACTGAGGGGTGTCGGTAGGAGCCTCCCAGACGATCCCAGAGTGTGAAGTATTGTCCATAGTTATAGTTGAAGAAGAGGTGATGGTCTACATGATGAGCAGCACCATTGATCAGAAATATCAGGGGAGCGGGGATGTGATAGTCTCCATCGTGTATGGAAATGGTCCAGATGTTGACAAAGACAAAGAGTGAGAGGTAGATCACCTGTAATATGAATAGATATAAATAATGTTTTAATGATGTCCTTTTAAATTCAGAGTTTTTACAATACTTTTCCAGAAGACATTTCATTAAAATGCAGGTCATCATGAAGCTGGACCTGAAACCATTAAATTAAAAAAGACAAGCACCTTATGGAGGGGAAAGAGAAATGGGTAGACATGGTAGGGTAAGCTCTGCAGGAAGCCATCGATTGGGTGGAAGGCATGGCTGGCAAAAGGTGTAGGGATCTTGAATTCATGGTGCTGTTTATGTAAGTGCTGTGGGGAAGAAACAAATGGCCTGAATATTTGGGTTTGTCCAGTGAAAAGTATAAATGGAAAACAAGTCATTCATATGCCCCTAATGCTGAAAATTTCTCTGGTCACCAAAAAACTACTGAAGGTAATATAAGCCAATGTCAATGCTGCACATTTTTTTAAGTGAAAAATGCTAACCAAGTTTGATGTGATGTGGCTAAGACTCGGATAAAACTATGGTTTGCCGGTTGTGAAATGAAAAGAATGACTGGAAATATGCTAAATACTTTAGCAAGTTGAGGAAAGCTACAGATTAGTGACTCTCACTTCTCACTGCTAAGAACTGCTACACATTCAGTAATTTCTCCAGTTAATGGTTTGTTTTCAAAAAAAGGATAAAGCTGGTACTAGCCATAAACATGCTGATGCTCACCTTGTAAATTTGCTTATGGTGCATGAACCGGTGTATCCAGTAGATACACATGTCAGTAAAGAATAAGAAGCCAGCAATGCTTAGGAACAATCCAGGCAGGCCTGCAAAAGAAGATGGGCTAATGGATCTGGATGATGCTTATTTTAAAACCTCTTTAAATGAAAAAAGAAATATTTGCCAGTTATTCTCAGCTCACTTTTAATCAGTTAATCAAGTAACTTTCACATCAGTTTTGAATTGATTGAAGTTAACCTTAGCTCATCTTACCCATGTAATATTGACTGGTGTTTTCATAAAGTTCACTGTGTCCCCTGACCTCCCAGAAGAAAAGAGTCACGGTTGGGAAGCTCATCCAAAAAATGGAGGAAGTTCCCAGTTGAATCTCTTTTCGGACCTGGTTCTGTGGTCGGATCAAAGACAAAGTTAGTATGTGGGGGAGTTTGCGTTATCTTTGACATAAACATAGTCATGTGCACTAGTTTGCTCTCAATTATTTTTTTACTTAATACTATGAATTATTGTAGACTAAGATTGTACAAATATTTGAGCAGGACCCAGTCAATTTAAAAGCTTACCTTAATAAAATGTGGATGTTTCATGCGCTTGTGGTCAAACACAAAATAAAAGTTAAGAGCACCAAAGCCCAGATACAACAGTTCTGCTCCAACAGTTGTCACCACCCACAAGCTAATTATCTGGCGCAGAACCCCATCCTCCGGCCACGAGGCTGGGTAAACGTAGGGAGTGAAAAAGAATTTGTCTGCAATGTTCAGCACAAGATCCATGGCTCCGTTTACCGTCTGTAAACAGGGTGAAAAGCATATTATGACCTCACCTGAAGAGTTACGCGAAATTCAACCAAACAATCCCAATGATTAAATGGTTTGTATTATGCATTAGTCATTATCAATAAGTTTTTGGGAATCCTTATTTAATCAGAGCTGAATGACAGTTTGAAGACTTTGTGGATTCTGTATTCATGTCTTACAGATATATCTTTACCATACTGGGGGTTGTTATACCAATCTTTACTCATCTTCCCCCCTCATCGTGATTAAATTAGGGTAATGATCTAAGTATAGACAAACCTGGCCAAGACAATCAGACTATGTGAAAAAAAAATTAATTCATTTGAAATGGTTTATCATTGTATTTATTTTTTATGCCGGACTTTTAGTCCTGATGCCATAATAATTCCGATCAGCATAACCGATAAAAATAAGTCTAAATTATTGGCATCGACTTAAAACACATCACAACAGCAGCTCTGTACAACAGCTGCCAGACAGTTCTCAGTCTTCTCTGAATATATATTTTAAAAAACTTTTTTTTTTTTAAATAACATGCACTGAAAGCATTTTTACTTGTTTGTCATCTTGATTAAATGGATATGGTCTCAGAGTAACCACAGAGAATAATACAGGGAAAAAAATGTATCAAAGTTTCAGATGTTATTTTGAAGGGACTCTACAAATCACTCTTGCCTCTTTTTATAACTGCTAAACCGACCTACCTTAGGATCAGGGCCAGACATTAACCAGTGTGCTAACTTTTCTTCCTCACTCCACAAACAGTCCTTCTGCCACCATATGTTTTATGACAGATCACAATTGACCTAATGTAGATAGCCAATTAGTGGCGGATGAATCCCATTTAGTCAGAAATTTGATGGAAAACTCCTCTTTGCATTAAGTATGTTTCGGATATCCACGGGGGTACACACACACACACAAGTCCTTGTAGAACAAGTCCAAAGTATGCACTGCTCAGTAACAGCTAGACTTGGTCTTCTAATTACATCTGTTCAGTTTTTTGCAGTGCATGGTATTCCATACTGGGCTTAAGGATCAGATTTCGCCCTCAACTCTGTCTGCCCTTTACATGCACATACACACATATTCACATCAATAAAATTTGCACATGTGCACACACGCATAATTATTAACATTTAACATTTCATTAAAAACTGATGCTGATACAAAGCAATTTCGCCAGATTTCTCTATTGACATGTCTCACTGAATGTCCACAGCACCAACATATATCAAACAGCCATCGACATATATACTGTCAACTGGAAATACAACTGGAAGTTGAGATGTGATCTATTCTCTTCCTCTCAGAATAAGGAGGCCCATGACTCCACAGAATGTGAGCAAGAGCATGAATGCAAAGAGCTAATTCTCTCTTTAGTATGTTGGACTTTATATAGTGTATACCTAATCAAGTATTTCTAAATATTATAATTTAAACACGTATCATCGTATCGTTCCTGCAAAGCAAATACACAAATGTCACTTTCCCACACAGTTAACTTTTTAAAATGTAAATTTCTTCATATCTTGCTACAAGTGATTTGTAATTTAGCTCTCTTCCAATCATTTACTGCTGTGACACTGTAAATGTATCTACTGTGGGATTTATTGTTATGGTTTAAGTAAAAAAAAAAAATACAGGACCGAAATGCAAAAACAGATGAAGATAACAAAGTAGCAAACAATTATCCGAAGTATCAAACAATGAGAAAAAAACAGGGGGAAAAAACTTACAGACAGGATTCAGGGAATGCAAAGGCACTTGATGCAGGTGTTAAGTATGGCATGAACTCAAGAAGGCAACACAAGCAATCTAAACAGAGGATCTGACAAGACAAGGACAGAGAGGAAGACACAGACTTAAATGCAAATAGAAACAAGGACAAAAAGAAACACATTTTGGGCAGAGACCGTTGACAACATTCAACAATCAAGGAGGGCAGACTAAGAAACAGGATTCACCCACAAAGATCCAAAGAAACAGGAGATAAAGATCTGGAACCCACAAACTAATGGGAGTTATCTGTCTTCAAGGAAATTAACATAGAAATAAACCTTGAGAACAAAACAGGATATACAAAATATAACTGATAATAATGGTATTAATACAAAATAAACATTAGAAAAGAACAGAAACATAATAATAATAAAAAAAATCTTACTCTTACTATTGTAAGAGATGTGAAGACACCTAGAGTTCAAAGAAATAGGAACCATTATTTTCAGATTTTCAGTGTATAATTATAACAGCCACAAAGGAAGTGGCTTGGATTCTTGTTTTTCTTGTTAGTTGACAGGATTACACAAAACTGAATCACGAACCTTGGGTTGATGGTTTTGAATATAACAAGCTAGACAGCATATACATTTTGATGGTGGAAATAAAGCATGGGGTCAAATGGAAAGAGTAATAATTGTCAGGTCATAGAGATGATGATGTACTGAAAAAAAGATCCCAAACTTTTGTTTGTTAAAATAGCATATATTATATTCACACACACTCTCTTACCAATTGATTCTAATAATTTTCTTCATAGATGCTATATACTTCAATATTTGACATTTTACACCCTAACTTTTGTCAATGTTAGATGAGATTTCCCAACAGCAAAAAAAATCTGTAGGTGTTCTAGAATGGAACTTCAAAGCCCATTCCCTTACAGTTAACATGGAAGGGACATTTCCATATATATAGACATTTTCACTGTAATTGGTTTTCTTTGGAAAATTTGAGATATTTTATTTAAAGTTCAAATAAAGTGCTGGTGTTTTTACCAGGTTTATATAGGCAGGAAAAACGTAAAGGCTATTTTTTATAGCATTGTAATATTTTTAGATGTTTTGTTTTGGTTATTTGTTATTATAATGTATAAATTTTATTTATTGTATTTTATTGTACTGTATTTCTAACGTATTCCTTACTATTCATTGATGCTATAATCATTTTAATTGTGTCCTAGTGTCGATTGTATACAACCCCTGGTTTGAAAAGGATTTAATTTAGCAGTTCGTCTGCGTGGACTTTCATTTAATTAGCCTGTATAGCCCAACTAAGATTTTTTTTTAATATCATGGGTGCCATACCGCACCTTGATGTTTTTCTGCTGAGAGTCGTACATATCTTATCATTGGAGATCTTTGCAAGTATAACAAATGCCCTCCCTAATTTCTCTCATGTTAAAGTTCGTGGGCAAACGGAGCGCGTGCCCGGAGATGTACGTACACTACTATTTGTGCACACGATAAGTTTGCATATTTTCTTCCATGTAGTGATTGTGCAAAAAAAATTGCTTAATCCTTTTAAGTTCCTGATACTCAGGTTCATATTTTTTATTATGCGCGTTCCGGTCTATCATGACATTGTAGGAATTAAGATATGCAACTGAATCTGAAAGACAAGTTTTCGGTATGAGACTCGAATCTGAGGTAATTCTCTGTTATAACAGATGTATTTGGAATAAACTAATATGATAAGTAGATAAGAAATTTGCTTCGACAGCTATCACTCGTATTTTTCATTAATTGATTTAATCTCCCCATATCTGAAAATTAAAAAAATGCACAGGTGAAATTGTATAACTAGTGTAATAAAGTCACACAGTGATGTTCATCTCCGTCCAAACAGTATTGTTCTGGGCTTCGGTGTCCCAATGGGAAACACGTTCAGACAGCATGGACCTCTGTCATTGTTCCGCTTCTGAGAGGCGAGCATGTACGTCGTGTGCACAATCAACCACGTGCAGTGTGTCATACGCGTTTTGCAGCCAGCCCTGTTGTTCCAGGGACGCTATAATAGAGCCGCCTATTTTCGATCAATCACAACAAAGAGTCATTGGAGACCAGAGTCGCTGCGACAACACTTTGACAACATTTGAACAATGGACCCTTGTGACTGCTCAAAGAGTGAGTATTTTCTGCTTATGGTCATGTCTCAACATAGTTTCTCTATTAGTTGTAGTTTCTTATTAACCCCTTTGTCATCTGCGGACAATATGAAACTGATGTGGATGAACTTGTTTTCCAGGTGGAACCTGTAGCTGTGGGGGCTCCTCCACTTGCTCTAACTGTTCCTGCAGCACATGCAAGAACAGTAAGTCAGACAGCATCCTTCCATTTTTTTTTTTTGACTTGTTGTGAAAACTGTCTAGCAATTTTAAATCATTCACCAGTACATGTTGCTACAACATGTTAATGGTGAACTGGACTCTACCTCGTCAAAGTCTTATTTGTCCCCTCCTTTAGATAAATTCATATGAATTCTGTTCTCGGATGTTAGCATGTAGGCAAATGTTGACTCAAATGTTTTGTTGGGAGGCTAAGGGCTGTATTGTGCCCTTATGGGTTTCTTAAATAGAATCATAGATGTCATTGCAAATTGTTTTTGCCAACATTTGCCTGGTTTTGCTCTCATGCTATGCAACTCCTCTCTCCAACTCTATGATCACTACTCTTGAGTCCAATATGTATATTGTAGTATTTCATTATTGCTCTTATCCTGAAATTCAGTGCATATCTGAAGTATGTTTCCTGGATTAAATGGAACCCTTGTTACCAGGTGGCTCTAACTGGCTTAATTGGCTTCAACATAAGGATGTAAAATGTAACTCATTAATTGCTAATCTTTTCCCCTAAATGTATAAACCACATCATGGACTTGATTGTGGCTTTAACTGTCTTTTGATCTAGGCTACAGATTGACTTTCTGTCACTGTTTTTCTGTTACAGGCTGCTGCTCATGCTGCCCACCGAGCTGCAACAAATGCACCTCCGGCTGCGTGTGTAAAGGAAGGACATGTGACGCTAGCTGCTGTCAGTGAGCAGTCGGCAATAATCTAATGTCCCTGTGATGGCTTCTGTTAAATTTGATTATTTTTGGAGCATTAATGGTGTAATGTTTGAATAAATGTAGTTTTTTCCCCCCTCACATGTGGTTCCATTGTCTTGACTTTTTAATAACTTAGGTGTGTGGTTTCAAGGAGAGGTTGCCCTTAATGTTTGGAGGGTAGTCTTCTAATAAGGTCACTCTTTCAGTAGAGAAAGATCAAACTTTAATCCCTAGATTGAGTCTAATTAAAGATGAATTCAAGGTTGCAACTTAAATATTATAGTGCCATTTTAAACACTGAATCATTCAAATGTATATGTTTAGGAACTGTACTGCTCATTACCTTCTTTGTCTTATTCTTCACCTGTGCCCACTTTTAATTAGTTAGATCATGCAACAAATACAGATAAGGTGTTTGATGGGTATGAATGTGTATGGATTTTTGGATTAGTCTTTATTAAATGAAATGGGACTCTAGGGTCTTGACTGCCATTCTAGTTTTTGACTTTGTATTAAATGCCAAATCTTAATCAAGTGTCTCCCAGACATAACTTGACTGTACAATTTTACTCGAGATGTAATGTGTCTCCAATCAGCATAAATTACAGTAATCTCCCTCCAACTGGATTTGCACAACTGTCAATGTTCAATCGCTTTCCATACACTTGGTTCATGTTCAGTTTTTTCTTCTATTCAAACATGAGATGTTTTCAAACACTATTCGATTCAAGCAATAACGCAAAATGGACCAACAAATTATGCAAAAAATGTCAATATCCCATCAGATCAATATTTGTTGTAAAATTCTGTTTACTTTTTTAAAATTTTCTCTAACTTTTTTATTGAAAGCTGTTGGTGGCATTTAATTACACATTGTCTTCAGAGTCAACAAATAATTTTAAAAAAATGTAAAGGCTGAGGCGAAGATGTACTTATTATTATTGTAATATTGACTGGTGTTTTCATAAAGTTCACTGTGTCCCCTGACCTCCCAGAAGAAAAGAGTCACGGTTGGGAAGCTCATCCAAAAAATGGAGGAAGTTCCCAGTTGAATCTCTTTTCGGACCTGGTTCTGTGGTCGGATCAAAGACAAAGTTAGTATGTGGGGGAGTTTGCGTTATCTTTGACATAAACATAGTCATGTGCACTAGTTTGCTCTCAATTATTTTTTTACTTATAACTATGAATTATTGTAGACTAAGATTGTACAAATATTTGAGCAGGACCCAGTCAATTTAAAAGCTTACCTTAATAAAATGTGGATGTTTCATGCGCTTGTGGTCAAACACAAAATAAAAGTTAAGAGCACCAAAGCCCAGATACAACAGTTCTGCTCCAACAGTTGTCACCCCCCACAAGCTAATTATCTGGCGCAGAACCCCATCCTCCGGCCACGAGGCTGGGTAAACGTAGGGAGTGAAAAATAATTTGTCTGCAATGTTCAGCACAAGATCCATGGCTCCGTTTACCGTCTGTAAACAGGGTGAAAAGCATATTATGACCTCACCTGAAGAGTTACGCGAAATTCAACCAAACAATCCCAATGATTAAATGGTTTGTATTATGCATTAGTCATTATCAATAAGTTTTTGGGAATCCTTATTTAATCAGAGCTGAATGACAGTTTGAAGACTTTGTGGATTCTGTATTCATGTCTTACAGATATATCTTTACCATACTGGGGGTTGTTATACTAATCTTTACTCATCTTCCCCCCTCATCGTGATTAAATTAGGGTAATGATCTAAGTATAGACAAACCTGGCCAAGACAATCAGACTATGTGAAAAAAAAATTAATTCATTTGAAATGGTTTATCATTGTATTTATTTTTTATGCCGGACTTTTAGTCCTGATGCCATAATAATTCCGATCAGCATAACCGATAAAAATAAGTCTAAATTATTGGCATCGACTTAAAACACATCACAACAGCAGCTCTGTACAACAGCTGCCAGACAGTTCTCAGTCTTCTCTGAATATATATTTTAAAAAACTTTTTTTTTTTTAAATAACATGCACTGAAAGCATTTTTACTTGTTTGTCATCTTGATTAAATGGATATGGTCTCAGAGTAACCACAGAGAATAATACAGGGAAAAAAATGTATCAAAGTTTCAGATGTTATTTTGAAGGGACTCTACAAATCACTCTTGCCTCTTTTTATAACTGCTAAACCGACCTACCTTAGGATCAGGGCCAGACATTAACCAGTGTGCTAACTTTTCTTCCTCACTCCACAAACAGTCCTTCTGCCACCATATGTTTTATGACAGATCACAATTGACCTAATGTAGATAGCCAATTAGTGGCGGATGAATCCCATTTAGTCAGAAATTTGATGGAAAACTCCTCTTTGCATTAAGTATGTTTCGGATATCCACGGGGGTACACACACACACACAAGTCCTTGTAGAACAAGTCCAAAGTATGCACTGCTCAGTAACAGCTAGACTTGGTCTTCTAATTACATCTGTTCAGTTTTTTGCAGTGCATGGTATTCCATACTGGGCTTAAGGATCAGATTTCGCCCTCAACTCTGTCTGCCCTTTACATGCACATACACACATATTCACATCAATAAAATTTGCACATGTGCACACACGCATAATTATTAACATTTAACATTTCATTAAAAACTGATGCTGATACAAAGCAATTTCGCCAGATTTCTCTATTGACATGTCTCACTGAATGTCCACAGCACCAACATATATCAAACAGCCATCGACATATATACTGTCAACTGGAAATACAACTGGAAGTTGAGATGTGATCTATTCTCTTCCTCTCAGAATAAGGAGGCCCATGACTCCACAGAATGTGAGCAAGAGCATGAATGCAAAGAGCTAATTCTCTCTTTAGTATGTTGGACTTTATATAGTGTATACCTAATCAAGTATTTCTAAATATTATAATTTAAACACGTATCATCGTATCGTTCCTGCAAAGCAAATACACAAATGTCACTTTCCCACACAGTTAACTTTTTAAAATGTAAATTTCTTCATATCTTGCTACAAGTGATTTGTAATTTAGCTCTCTTCCAATCATTTACTGCTGTGACACTGTAAATGTATCTACTGTGGGATTTATTGTTATGGTTTAAGTAAAAAAAAAAAATACAGGACCGAAATGCAAAAACAGATGAAGATAACAAAGTAGCAAACAATTATCCGAAGTATCAAACAATGAGAAAAAAACAGGGGGAAAAAAACTTACAGACAGGATTCAGGGAATGCAAAGGCACTTGATGCAGGTGTTAAGTATGGCATGAACTCAAGAAGGCAACACAAGCAATCTAAACAGAGGATCTGACAAGACAAGGACAGAGAGGAAGACACAGACTTAAATGCAAATAGAAACGAGGACAAAAAGAAACACATTTTGGGCAGAGACCGTTGACAACATTCAACAATCAAGGAGGGCAGACTAAGAAACAGGATTCACCCACAAAGATCCAAAGAAACAGGAGATAAAGATCTGGAACCCACAAACTAATGGGAGTTATCTGTCTACAAGGAAATTAACATAGAAATAAACCTTAAGAACAAAACAGGATATACAACATATAACTGATAATAATGGTATTAATACAAAATAAACATTAGAAAAGAACAGAAACATAATAATAATAAAAAAAATCTTACTCTTACTATTGTAAGAGATGTGAAGACACCTAGAGTTCAAAGAAATAGGAACCATTATTTTCAGATTTTCAGTGTATAATTATAACAGCCACAAAGGAAGTGGCTTGGATTCTTGTTTTTCTTGTTAGTTGACAGGATTACACAAAACTGAATCAGGAACCTTGGGTTGATGGTTTTGAATATAACAAGCTAGACAGCATATAAATTTTGATGGTGGAAATAAAGCATGGGGTCAAATGGAAAGAGTAATAATTGTCAGGTCATAGAGATGATGATGTACTGAAAAAAAGATCCCAAACTTTTGTTTGTTAAAATAGCATATATTATATTCACACACACTCTCTTACCAATTGATTCTAATAATTCTCTTCATAGATGCTATATACTTCAATATTTGACATTTTACACCCTAACTTTTGTCAAAGTTAGATGAGATTTCCCAACAGCAAAAAAAATCTGTAGGTGTTCTAGAATGGAACTTCAAAGCCCATTCCCTTACAGTTAACATGGAAGGGACATTTTCATATATATAGACATTTTCACTGTAATTGGTTTTCTTTGGAAAATTTGAGATATTTTATTTAAAGTTCAAATAAAGTGCTGGTGTTTTTACTAGGTTTATATAGGCAGGAAAAACGTAAAGGCTATTTTTTTATAGCATTGTAATATTTTTAGATGTTTTGTTTTGGTTATTTGTTATCATAATGTATAAATTTTATTTATTTTATTTTATTGTACTGTATTTCTAACGTATTCCTTACTATTCATTGATGCTATAATCGTTTTAATTGTGTCCTAGTGTCGATTGTATACAACCCCTGGTTTGAAAATGATTTAATTTAGCAGTTCGTCTGCGTGGACTTTCATTTAATTAGTCTGTATAGCCCAACTAAGATTTTTTTTTAATATCATGGGTGCCATACCGCACCTTGATGTTTTTCTGCTGAGAGTCGTACATATCTTATCATTGGAGATCTTTGCAAGTATAACAAATGCCCTCCCTAATTTCTCTCATGTTAAAGTTCGTGGGCAAACGGAGCGCGTGCCCGGAGATGTACGTACACTACTATTTGTGCACACGATAAGTTTGCATATTTTCTTCCATGTAGTGATTGTGCAAAAAAAATTGCTTAATCCTTTTAAGTTCCTGATACTCAGGTTCATATTTTTTATTATGCGCGTTCCGGTCTATCATGACATTGTAAGAATTAAGATATGCAACTGAATCTGAAAGACAAGTTTTCGGTATGAGACTCGAATCTGAGGTAATTCTCTGTTATAACAGATGTATTTGGAATAAACTAATATGATAAGTAGATAAGAAATTTGCTTCGACAGCTATCAATCGTATTTTCCATTAATTGATTTAATCTCCCCATCTCTGAAAATTAACAAAATGCACAGGTGAAATTGTATAACTAGTGTAATAAAGTCACACAGTGATGTTCATCTCCGTCCAAACAGTATTGTTCTGGGCTTCGGTGTCCCAATGGGAAACACGTTCAGACAGCATGGACCTCTGTCATTGTTCCGCTTCTGAGAGGCGAGCATGTACGTCGTGTGCACAATCAACCACGTGCAGTGTGTCATACGCGTTTTGCAGCCAGCCCTGTTGTTCCAGGGACGCTATAATAGAGCCGCCTATTTTCGATCAATCACAACAAAGAGTCATTGGAGACCAGAGTCGCTGCGACAACATTTGAACAATGGACCCTTGTGACTGCTCAAAGAGTGAGTATTTTCTGCTTATGGTCATGTCTCAACATAGTTTCTCTATTAGTTGTAGTTTCTTATTAACCCCTTTGTCATCTGCGGACAATATGAAACTGATGTGGATGAACTTGTTTTCCAGGTGGAACCTGTAGCTGTGGGGGCTCCTCCACTTGCTCTAACTGTTCCTGCAGCACATGCAAGAACAGTAAGTCAGACAGCATCCTTCCATTTTTTTTTTTTGACTTGTTGTGAAAACTGTCTAGCAATTTTAAATCATTCACCAGTACATGTTGCTACAACATGTTAATGGTGAACTGGACTCTACCTCGTCAAAGTCTTATTTGTCCCCTCCTTTAGATAAATTCATATGAATTCTGTTCTCGGATGTTAGCATGTAGGCAAATGTTGACTCAAATGTTTTGTTGGGAGGCTAAGGGCTGTATTGTGCCCTTATGGGTTTCTTAAATAGAATCATAGATGTCATTGCAAATTGTTTTTGCCAACATTTGCCTGGTTTTGCTCTCATGCTATGCAACTCCTCTCTCCAACTCTATGATCACTACTCTTGAGTCCAATATGTATATTGTAGTATTTCATTATTGCTCTTATCCTGAAATTCAGTGCATATCTGAAGTATGTTTCCTGGATTAAATGGAACCCTTGTTACCAGGTGGCTCTAACTGGCTTAATTGGCTTCAACATAAGGATGTAAAATGTAACTCATTAATTGCTAATCTTTTCCCCTAAATGTATTAACCACATCATGGACTTGATTGTGGCTTTAACTGTCTTTTGATCTAGGCTACAGATTGACTTTCTGTCACTGTTTTTCTGTTACAGGTTGCTGCTCATGCTGCCCACCGAGCTGCAACAAATGCACCTCCGGCTGCGTGTGTAAAGGAAGGACATGTGACGCTAGCTGCTGTCAGTGAGCAGTCGGCAATAATCTAATGTCCCTGTGATGGCTTCTGTTAAATTTGATTATTTTTGGAGCATTAATGGTGTAATGTTTGAATAAATGTAGTTTTTTCCCCCCTCACATGTGGTTCCATTGTCTTGACTTTTTAATAACTTAGGTGTGTGGTTTCAAGGAGAGGTTGCCCTTAATGTTTGGAGGGTAGTCTTCTAATAAGGTCACTCTTTCAGTAGAGAAAGATCAAACTTTAATCCCTAGATTGAGTCTAATTAAAGATGAATTCAAGGTTGCAACTTAAATATTATAGTGCCATTTTAAACACTGAATCATTCAAATGTATATGTTTAGGAACTGTACTGCTCATTACCTTCTTTGTCTTATTCTTCACCTGTGCCCACTTTTAATTAGTTAGATCATGCAACAAATACAGATAAGGTGTTTGATGGGTATGAATGTGTATGGATTTTTGGATTAGTCTTTATTAAATGAAATGGGACTCTAGGGTCTTGACTGCCATTCTAGTTTTTGACTTTGTATTAAATGCCAAATCTTAATCAAGTGTCTCCCAGACATAACTTGACTGTACAATTTTACTCGAGATGTAATGTGTCTCCAATCAGCATAAATTACAGTAATCTCCCTCCAACTGGATTTGCACAACTGTCAATGTTCAATCGCTTTCCATACACTTGGTTCATGTTCAGTTTTTTCTTCTATTCAAACATGAGATGTTTTCAAACACTATTCGATTCAAGCAATAACGCAAAATGGACCAACAAATTATGCAAAAAATGTCAATATCCCATCAGATCAATATTTGTTGTAAAATTCTGTTTACTTTTTTAAAATTTTCTCTAACTTTTTTATTGAAAGCTGTTGGTGGCATTTAATTACACATTGTCTTCAGAGTCAACAAATAATTTAAAAAAAATGTAAAGGCTGAGGCGAAGATGTACTTATTAAGTTTATTAAATTTTCAACAAAGCTATAGCCGGCCCGTCTTATTTTAGGTGGTACTGCTTCGTTTTAGTTTTATCATACCCGTAAGCTTTCCAAAAAATTAGCACAATCCGTATGAACTGAACGCATAAGATTGGTGAAAGGCTCAGCCCTAACCATACCTGTTTTTATGGGGCAACCCATATGTATTTATGCACAACGTAAAGACGAGCATAAATTGTCCGTTAGAGGGACCTTGGCCCATGCGGAACAAAAATTACTAGACTCACTGGATTCCGGGGGATCATTAATGGTGACGTACATAGGAAGTGGTGCGTACTTTGTTTGGTCGGATTACTGGTCTTTGTCATGGTTATTCTTAAATGAAATTTAGAGAGTAACAAAGATATATGAGTGATTCATCATGCCTAAGGTCGTGTCTAGAAGTGTTGTGTGCTCGGATACCAGAGACCGAGAGGAGTACGACGACGGAGAGAAACCTCTCCATGTGTATTACTGTCTCTGCGGTCAGATGGTTTTGGTGTTGGACTGCCAGCTGGAGAAACTGCCCATGAGGCCCCGGGACAAAGCCAGGGTAATCGACGCAGCCAAACATGCTCACAAGTTTTGCAATGTGGACGTGGATGAAAACGCATACATTAAGAGAGTCGAAGGCATCGAGAGGCAGTACCGCAGGAAATGCGGAAAGTGCGGCTTGCTGCTCTTCTACCAGCACCAGGACAAGAACAACCCGGCAACCTTCATCCTGGACGGAGCCGTGGTCAAGTTCGGCCAAGGTTTTGGAAACACAAGCGTCTACAGCCAGAAACAACCGGAGGCACCCAAGAAAGTCAGAGTGATGATGACTAAGCGAACCAAAGACATGGGCAAGTTCAGCTCTGTAACGGTTTCCACCATCGACGAAGAGGAGGAGGAGATCGAGGCAAGAGAGGTCGCGGATTCGTACGCCCAAAACGCTAAAGTGATTGAGAAACAGTTGGAGAGGAAGGGAATGAGCAAGAGGAGACTACAGGAACTGGCTGAACTGGAGGCAAAGAAGGCAAAGATGAAGGGCACCCTTATTGATAATCAGTTTAAGTAGAAGGGTCTCGATGAGGAAACATTGTGTTACAAAGGAGACTTTCATCCAGAGTGGGTCCATTAACTGTCTCATACTGGGTCCCGGTGATTTTTTTCGAGAACAATATTTTGATATTTCAATACAAGATTCGTGATTTATGTTGGTTTTTAAAAAAAATATAAATATTGCTTTATTATGGTTCTAGGTCTCTAAATTAGATAAAATGTATTGTTCAATTACTGTTATTTTTAGAAGTGTATATAACGACAAATTAAACCTGTTTTGAAATTTTCTCATGTTTTTCTTTCTCTGTGTGATCTACAATTGTTAGAAATGTGTTCAGGATAAAATTGTGAGGGTTGCTTATCTTAAAACCAAGTATGGTCTTAAAATATGTGATAACACTGGAGAGGATTGGGAAATAAATGTCTTAACTACCTTACATTCCTTCAGGTCCATAGCAAGTCACACAAATATAAGACACATTAATAAAACAAGTATTTACTTTTTTTTTCAGAAATTTGTTAAAATCATTAATGGTTTTGGGTGCATTCATTTTACTGTACATGAGATAGAAACTTAATATCATTTGGGTAAAAATGTCTCAAAATGGGAATCCTGGAATCAGGACTGTGGGCTGTTAAAACAAGTTACAAGTTAAAACAAACAATATCAGCATTTTTTTTAAATTAAGTTCAATAAAGACATTGTGGCATTCAGATGCAGTCGTAAATCCGTATGAAATGGCAAAGGCAACAAATAGTAAGTTAAAGTAAAAATTTTGAGTTAGGGAGTTTATTCAGTCATAATCAAAATAATAGTTTCCTGTCTTAAAATATTTAAGTAGAAATTATGACATCACACCTATAACTTTTTTGAGTATTGCAACAATCTAGTCACTCCTCAAAAAAAGTAATTAAGTCTATTCAATAAGATTAAAAGAAGTCATGCACAATATTTAAGATATTTCACAAAGCAGATAACACATTTTTAGCAATTTTTTAAAGACATTTCAGTCAAAGAAATCAACATCTCTGTGACCAGAAAAAATAAATTAAGTAAAATTAGAAAATTATTGTAGTATAAGAGTCTCCATAATCTCATTGCAATTTCTATTACACGGAGATTTCTACAGGACTTTGTTGTCTTTTTGTTAAGATTTAATTAAATATTTACAAAAAGACCTTAAAATACTGATACAGTGTATCAGTGTATCAGCTGCATGGGAGAAGGAGTAAATTACGTTCATCATCTCAGTGTTAGTAAAGGGCAATAAGGAAGTGGTAGAGTAAAAAACGTTGATCTAAGTTTATCAGCCTCTGTCCTATAACAGAATTCCAAGAATAGTGTCAAGCTGACCTCAACAGTGGCTTGCTCCCACAGGTCTTAGGTATCAACAAGAGACCTCTATTATTAGCACAACATACATATAAGGAAATAAGTTCCCTTTATGTGTAATATATATAAGAATTATATTTTCCATCACAGTACATGTAATGTGTACGTAAACATGTATATTAATAATTTTGAGTTCAACTGTGACTGCTTAGTCAAAAATAAACAAATTGAAGAATCACAATTTGAGATGAACACCTTCAGGGCCCTTTCAACAGATGTGATAGACCTGTATTTCAAAGGATGTGATGGATGCATATTGGATGCCATAGACCAATATTTCTTACATGTGGTTATGCGTACCCCTAAAGGTATTTTGGGAAAGGTAAATTACGGGATATAATTTCTGAGATCATTTTACTGTAATAAGTATCACAGGGTACAATATAAAATGCAAATATAGATGAAGTAAATTATACCATATTTCAGATTCAATATTTCTATTTTGAATGCAGCTTTACTACAGTGAAAACAAGAGATAAAATCATGTGAATGGGAAAAAGCATTGAATTGATGAAACATGCAACTGAAATGCAAAGGAGATAAGTAAAAAAGAAAACAGCCAACAAAATAATGTCAGTAAGTCAATTAAACTACATTGTTGTGTAGTTCTTACTGCATGATGACAAACACCCCAACCCCTATAAGCAAAATTGTTCATTCAGAAATAAGAATAGGAAGTTTTTTTCTAGTTTTAAAAGGGACCTCATGAACAGTTAT
This sequence comes from Lophius americanus, assembly GCA_037951165.1. Classification (NCBI taxonomy): domain Eukaryota; kingdom Metazoa; phylum Chordata; class Actinopteri; order Lophiiformes; family Lophiidae; genus Lophius; species Lophius americanus. The sequence continues at coordinate 1,691,074 of JBBDHG010000009.1, forward strand.
CTGAATGCCTTAAAGTTATGGAAGGGAAACACGTTAAGTCCTTCAAGAGTTTTTGATTAACTTAAAATATTTGAGTGCTACAAGAATTAAGATAAGTGCTGATCTTTTATTTTGCTATTTTAGTATACGCGGTGGTTCTCCTTTTTATTGGAACTAATTCAACATTATGTTCCTTGATGGTTAACAGTTTAACTTTGCCAATGACAATTAAGAAATATTTTTTTCTCGTAGCCTCGACTAAATAACTCGTTCCCACATCTTATTATCTCGTGGCCACGACTTATTAAGGCTTGGTAACTAGTTATCTAGAAAGATAATTATCAAGTGGCCACGACTTACTAAGGCGTAGGAGTTATTCACTCGTGCGAACTCAAGTTGTTGCCACGAGATATTTTTTTCTTAAATGTTACCAGAAGGGCTCCGTAACTTTTGTTGATTTACCATTTCTAATAGTCCCTAAGTTCAACAGGCCGATCAGTTGAGGATCTCATATGTCAAACAAGAAAGAAGAGGAACTTCCGGTACGGCGTGGAAGGCGTCCAATCAGAATTGACTACAGAATTGCCGGGGTAAATACTATGAACTACTTTCTTACATGTTGTACAGTGTTAAACTCAAATAGAGGTATTAACCGTTTTTTAACATCTTAACCCAAGGAATCAACACAATACGGTAAGTTCATATCTCCCACACAACAGGTATGAAGCTTGTCAACAATGTACAAATGTTTTCAATTCAAATGCGAGCATGTGGGAGAACGCTAACCGTTAGCCATTTAGCCTGCTAACCGTTTAGCGCCACTCATTTGACGTAAAGCCATTTAGTGATCTAACATACAACCCAATCCTGATCGGAGTGATTTAATGTCTTGACACGGAGCTGTCATAGCCATAAATGTAGCATCTTATTGTTAACTCAAACTGTTTTTTCCCCCAGCAAGACGAGTTTCTAAGCTAGTAATCTGAAGCGTTAACATTGTGATTCGTGCGCGCGCTGAAAGTATTTCTGTTTATGTAGACTTGTCAAGTGTTGTTGTCGCTTACTGCCCTTCATATTCTTGGCTGCATATTCTGTTCAAAGCTTGTGCGGCATATGTGCTATGCTCTACTTTTGATTTTAAAGTGTATGACAGTCGCAATACTATGTACAGATCAGTGTCACGGCCACTAAATTATGTCAAACCATCCATCTCATTTTTTCCCTTGAAAATGTTCAGGCCAGGTGATAAGAGCTGATAGAAATTATGCACGCACCAATGTTCGGTTATTCCAACAATGAATAAACTTAATCACAATAGGACGACGACTCAATGTACCACATTAACCGCACAATACGACACTTAACTTCACTGGAAGAAGTAAGAGCACATTTAAGAAATACTTTGGTTAGAGGGCACGTATTTTAGCCCATAGTTTTGTTGTTTATATGTATGCAGAAAGCTTCAAAAAAGCCTAGAGTAAAGACATCTGATGTGGAAAAGTAGACCACATAGCCTGCCTATATCAATGGGACTTACAAAGGTTTTCTCAGCAATACTCATTTCATCAATTCAGAGTACAAACCCCATTGGATGAGGCAGAGCTGTCTGCCTTACAGTCATTATATGCCAATATAGTTAGACTCAGTTCAGCCTGTGTTTTTACACTCATCTTTATTCAAATCTTTCCGAAGAACAAATACAGTACATTTTGATAAAAACCCACCCTATATGCTTTTGAACCTCATTTTGTACTAATAAGCATAGATTTATGACTTGACCTAACCCCACCTTTCTTACCCTTTCTGTTATTGCTGGTTATTGAGATAGACACACTCGCTGCTTCTTCTTACATTCAGCTCCTATGAAATTCTGCATGTCCTTAGGTTGAAGTCCATTTGAAATGCTTAACAGAAAAAAAGCCAAGAGACTAAAGAAATAATTTTTAATACAAATTGCGACCACACTCCTCATCAACTTAAGTCGTTTAGCCGGAAGAGTGATTGCGACCTGACTTAGCATTTAACCAACCAATGAGAATTCCAGAATCAGTTACAAAGTATCATGGAGGCGTGAGTCGCAAGACACTCCGTCTTGCAGCGTCTCCCTGACACTTTATAACTGAATCCTGGCCTGTACAATGGAAGCATTTTTCATTTTCTGCAAAGCTTATCCTGTTCAGGGGCTGGAGCCTATCCCAGCTGACATTGGGTGTGAGTAGGTTTACAACCCGGACATCTCGCAATTCCACCACAGCAGTGGAATCGTGATACTCCTGATCAGATACATGTTTTTTTTTTTCTGTGATAAACCATCTGCTACATATAAAGTTTGCAAGATACAGTGTTTTATGGTAAGTATTTCAGTACTTCCAGCTAACTGCTAAGTTAACAAGCTAAGCATCAGATTTGTGGTATCAGCACTTCGGACTGTTAAATTTTTGCTTCAAATTTGATAAATGCCCTCCACGTTATTGGGCTCGGCTTTTTCGTTTGACTTCAAACCAAAATATGCTCATAGACATCTGTGGTGTATGGCTCTGCTATTGAATTATCCATGATTTTCATTTCAACAATTGCTGGTCAAAAGGTTAAGCAAATCAAGAGATGAGCAGTCAATAACGATAAACTCTAATTTGATTAGTCACCCGTAATAGAAGAGCAATATAACATAAACATATAACATTACAGTAATAATTAACAACAATCAAACATTAAACAGTGGAAATAGTGATGAGAATATGTAATTTCTGTTTCAACCTGCCTTTTTTTGTTTTTACAGATTTGATTTTAATGATCACATAACAATATTGCGGTTAGCACAAACAATTCTGATTGGGCGATTATGTAATAATTGTGACCAGCATAATTCTGGCTTTGTCTAAGACTGTGTTCACACCAGCCTTGGAAAATCCGGTTGAATCGAACCCTGTAGAGTTTACCCCCTTGATACGGTTTTTTGGTTTGGTGTGAACGCAGACTGAGACCTTTGGTGTGGAACAAATAACCTTCACATCAGATCTGCGGGATAATGTCTTGTAAAATACAGACTTCACTTATCCCATGCGAATGCACCACAAAAAATCACAGACACAGGGTTGTAATTTCTAAATCACAAGTTCCTCCGGTAATACTTATCCCGTTCAATGGGCAATACACATCATATAAAATACAACATATACCTTATATGTATGCTAAAATGTATTATTGGTCATAAACTCAAGCTTTTTTCCTATACAATGGCAAAGCTGGAAGTTGAAATTTTTACCATATCATCATTTTATTTTCTTGAATCATATGTGCTGGATCACATCAAGGAAGGACTAGCAAAGACAGATTCAAAGACTCTGTATTTAATGTCTGTAGATATTTATCTTACTGGTATAATATGCTTTCATTGAACAGAACAAGTCCACAACGTGCTTTCTTCTTCTCCTAGCTTAAGGAGAAGAACTTTTACTTAACTTTTGACCGGCAGAACACGCGCACTCCAAAACTATCCTTCTTCCGCATACGTCAAACTTTGGCATGCGTAATCACTTTGTCATAACTCAGTGATAGTCTCTGATAACTTCCATTCATCACACAGTATACAGACTGCAATTTGTACTGTGCTCTGTATCTCATAGTTGTACGAATTTAGATGAAATTCAGTACTTTCGTTTGTATTAACTTAATTAAACATTCTTCCTCTTCCATTCTAGAGATATGGACGCAGAGGGCTTCGGGGAGCTTCTGCAGCAGGCAGAGCAATTAGCGGCCGAGACAGAAGCAGTATCTGAGCTACCTCATGTTGAGAGGAACCTACAAGAGATCCAACAGGCGGGAGAGAGGCTTCGCTCCCGCACCTTGACCAGAACTTCACAAGACGCTGCTGATGTTAAAGCGTAAGCAATATCCCTCATTTAAAAAATTATGTTTTTCCAATATGCTCCTTTAAGGTGATTTTTATAGAACCTCTAAGATGTAAAACAAATTTGTCTATGTATCTGTTAGATAAACAGTTGTTTGATATTTACATACCACTTTTAAGTTCACTTTATCATTTGTAATACCAAAAGTACCATTTATAAGATAGTGTTAACAACGAATAACTTTCATAAATTAATGTAACAGTAGATATGAAGTAGAGCTCTTGTTTTAAGAAATATGAAAGATGATGTTTCATGTCGATGTTTAACAAATTCAGTATTTTATGGAAAACTTTTCTTTCTTTTTTTTTTGTTTTGCTATTTCGCTTATAAAAGCAAATCATGTTATTGTGCTGCAATATTCGTGATGCCCCTTGTACCTCTTACCGAATGTTGATGAAAAATGAAGTTCAATGTCACAGTCACTTTTCATTTTTCCATTCCATTTATTAATTTTCACCTTAATAATCTTACTTTTAGATCAATCCTCCTCGGTTCAAGAGGCTTAGACATCTTCCACATTTCTCAGAGGTTGGAAAGTCTAAGTGCTGCCACAACTTTTGAGCCCCTGGAGCCAGTGAAAGACACTGATATTGAGGTATGAATGATATACTAGACCACAATACTAAGTAGTTATGTTTATGAGTACGATTGATACAACTAAATTGATACTGGAAATTGCATTTCCAGTAGAAAATGCAGTGTGGAGGCCGACTGCTTAATGCAGTAGAAGTTAGAGTAGTAACAGTCATAGTGATAACAACAGCAGCAGTAATAGGTTGTACAGTTGAATGTGGGGTTTTACAGTTTATATAGTTTTAATGGTAGAATTTGTATTATGAGTATGAAAGTTTACTATTTTTACGCTTTAACGTGGTAACGTCATTGGACTTGAAGGTCAGCCATAAACAGATACACTGATGCTCACACAGGTGCCATCCCACTAAAGGTACCTCCAACCTTACTTATGGTGCAAGTTCATTCTGGGAAACCTCCAATCATTTGAATGCTGAAATTGTTTTTCTAAAATGCTTCACATTTGTGAAGTTTAAATGGTTTAAATTGTATGCTGTAATTTAATTTTAAAATGTTTAAATAAGTTAATACTTTTAAAGATAATTTTTTTATTGATTTAAATTGTATGCTTTCATTTTATTTAACAACTTCTGATAATTTAATATTTTTAAAGTTTAAATTGTTTTTAACAATAAAGTTTGAAGTATTCGTATGGATGCTTAAAGCATCAAGTTCTGCCACTCATAGACAGGACATGTTTGCTCAAACAGATGCAAATGGATTAATCATCAAATCAACCTCAATCATGATCACATATCTATAGGCATTCTGGGAAATGCTCCGTTCATATCAGCACTGAAATTCTTGTTATAAAATGCTTGATTTGATTGATGTGTTAGTTAAAATGGTTTAAAATATATTCCTTTATTGAATATTATACATTTTTAATATTTGATCATTTTTAATTTTACATGGTTTTAAATTATCGGTATGGTCAGTGCGTGTTGTTATAAATAAATCTGTATTTCAGCGCAATGCAATCCCACTCATGGATTCACCATCTAACTCATGGTCTAATTTCGCTAGGCATTTTGGGAAATGCCCCATTCATTTCAATGGTGAAATTCTTCTTTTAAAATGCTTAATATCTTAAAAAGTTTAAAAGCCTTTAAACGTGAAGAGGCATATCACCCATGAAGTTTAGTAGCTCAACGTTTTAATAGTTGAATGGTTTATATAGCTAAAAGTTTGAAGTAGTAGAAATGTGGCGATGGAAGAATAATAATAAAGAGAAGTAGGATAGGATATAATAAAGAGGGACGGGTCTTTCCCTAAAAAACATCTTTTGATCACTGTACAAATTTCAAGCGGTGCGTTACAGAGCGTTATTGTTCACCAGATAAAAATAAAAATTAAGAATTAAAAGATTTTTCACAAGAGACAGATATTAAAATTTGCAGGCTGTAGTTGTCCTCTGCAAAGACTAAAAAATCTCTGCAAAGTGGTTCCAGGGCTCCAGACAAAATGAATATCTAGGAGCCATTGGCTTCTAAATTGGCTTCTGATTTTTTTTTCTTATATTTTCTTATATTTTATATTTGTAAAAGGTCCCGACGGGACCAACTTTGTCAAACTTTGGTCGGGCATCCACATTCTGATACCAATGATATGATGGGAGGGATGACACATTATGATCCGATGGAGACCGAGATAGGGCGGGGTAGTGCAGCATTTAAGTGGACATATGAGTGTGGGATCTCTCTCTGCTGGCAGAAGCCTTCCTGCTCACAAACTAGAAGTAAGACGCTCACTTGACAACCTTAATTGGCACACACACGTTGACATTATAATTGACATGACGTGCAGCATGAACGATGAGAAATCCGCACCGCACTATTACAAATCTTTTTTTTAATTTTTTTTTTTGTTTATGCGTGCACACAGGACTGGCGCTCGCTCTTCTGCTGCTCTAGGGGAAAGACATTACCCCACCTCTCTATTTGTTGTGTACTAACAAAATACAAATAGTCTATCCTGCATTGCAAGTATGTTGAAAGTGATTGTAATTCATATAAGCAGTTGCAATATAAGGGCATATTGTGGATCCATTTACAAATAATAAAAGTAACAAGTCTTCAATATAGCTCTATTTTGCCTGGTTCCAAATTGTTTAAAGCAGAGTAATTCATCCATGTACGTATATTTAAAAAATAATTCAAAATCAGCTCCTCCAACTATACCAGTGCAAATATCTCCTGTCCTCCACTTTCTGCTGTTCGCCAGGCACTGGCTACCGCAGAGGCAGCAACATGAAGAGCAACTAAACCAGTAATAAAGCTTGCCTTTCAGAAGTGATCACAGCAGGCTTTCAAAAGTTTGAACTAAATCCTCTTTTTGGATTTTCTGTGCAAGATCATGCTCAATGGAGAACTTTAGAAACTGCTTTTGTCAGAAGCAACTGAAACGGTGAGGGAAAGAAGAATTTGTAATGCTTTAAAAGCATTAGGGAAAAACTGACTCCATCAGTGCGTCTAGTGGTTTATTTCCAGCAGCTAGACGTCTGCTCATCACTGCCGTCGCAGTCAGCTCTTCATAACGTTTTTGTCCATCAACATCTCCGGGCTTGTGTGTGAGTGTATTTTCCAGTAATGTGCATCCGAAGCATTCTTCACCTTGATGTATCAAATATAGTACAAAATGCCAAATATGTTCCCTTGCTGCTGGAGTTGAGAAAATCGCTCTTCCACAGTATTAATCGCACATTGCTAGCGGCCTCCTATCTTGTGTCATTGTCGTCCTTGCTACCAGTTCTTGGATCGATATTTATCATTAAAACAAATCCTTCTCTTTTTGGAATGCTCCCTCCTTCAATAACCTTTTCTTTTTACATTCGATGTCAGAAAATTTTAGAAAATCTGCATTAATCTTTCTCCTAACATAGAGACTCTTTTGAAGACAGTATAAATCAGTTTCAGTGAGCGTGGGCTACCATGAGCTCAGCAATTCATTATGCTTTCAGAACGCATAGCAGTTACTCAACAAAGTTAGGTGGCAATGTGCCCTTGCCAAAGCTCCGACTGGTGGGATGGAAGTTTTGTAAGCAACACAAACGAAACCTATTGCAGTTTCTATCATAATTATTTGTTTTTATGTATTGTATATTTGTGTCTGGGTGGTCGCCACTGGTGACTGGCAGAAGAGAGTTTGTAAAATTAAAAACTTAAAAGTTTGGGGAATAAAAGGTTTGCTATATTTCTTTCTGGGCTGGCAGGGGTGGAATTATAAGGGCTAATAGGCCTACGGCTTCACCCCCGGCGGAGCCCCGGGGCTTCGCATTAGTAATGGCAGGCATTACTGATACCTGCCATTAGTAACAGGCATTAGTTACACACTAATGCCTGTTACACACTAACAGGCATTAGTGTGTATATAAAGGTCATTATAGACATGGAAGATGTAATTTGTTGATTTCTAGTAGGGCTGGGCAAATATGGCTTAAATGAGAATCAACGATTTTTTTGCTTAGAAATGAGAATGCGATTCTCCCCACTCTCCATCATAATGCACTTTGTTACTGACGTGAAAGAAATAGAGCGACTTGTCTGTGCTGTGCTGTCTGTGTGTAACACGGATAGATTTGTGTGGGCACTAAAGGGTTAATTAACTCCGACAGCTCTACTGCGCACTACAGCACGACCTTGGTGCATATTTATGTCAAAGTAATACCGAGTCCGGGAGACTACTGACTGAGTCCAAACCAAGTAGATCATCTGTTTCCATGTCCAAACAAGACCGTGTCTGACACAACAAACCCTTACTGAAGCACTGAGTTTTACTTTGTCATACAGTTGTTACCATGATTAACCCTAATCGACCCTGATAAGTCCTTTGTGTTTTAAGCTCGGATACTAGGTGAGAATTGACCGCTAGAAAAGTAACGCACAGTCTATGCTGAGTTCAGGGGCAGACTGCAATATCAAGGAAAAAACTACTACTCCTGTACTTGCTTTTACTACGTGATGTTAGCTCTCCAGCTACTCAGTAGATCTCCTAGTTAGAGCTAAGTTGCTAACTTAGCATTTAAGGAAGCTAAAGCTAATTTTAGCACTTATCAACTCCCATAATCCCCCACGGCAGATATTCAAAATACCATCCCGTGGACTAAAACTCCAAGATCTCGCTTGTCTTAACACAAGCTCATACTAAGCAAGCAAGTTTTGCTGCAGCCCTTGTTGTAAATTAAAATGCTGGAGAATCAGCATACTTCAAAAATGAGATCGTTCATTAGCCTGAACAGAGATCACAATCTAGTGTTCATCGCCCAGCCCTATTTTCTTGTGTCCTTGTTTGCCTGTCTTGAAGTTAATAAAGGCAGGCATGTAGCAGGATGTAGAATTGGCACTGAATTCAAGAAATCACACAGAAATCTACCTGTTCAGTCAAACCAAACAGACTTCAGTATCCAATTAATCATCTCTGTTTGAGACTATCTTAGGTGCTACCTGTATATCACATCATTTAATTGTACTCGCAGTGGTGATGTTGTATTGTTGGTTTAAAAAAAGTCCAAGGTTTGACGAGGAAGAGCAATGACTAAAACATTTTCTTTATCATTGTCTCTGTTTAACTGAAACTGGCAATAGTGAGACTGACACCGAAAAGGTGTAATTCAGTGCTACTCTACAATGGTGTTACTGAAGCATTCATTCATTTGTAGTTTTCAAGTAATAAGTAAATCATATTCCTTTTAGGGGGCTCCATTCTGTTACGAAACAACAAACACATATATCGTAGCACCATATACCATCTTTCTGTTGCAGATGATACACCTTTTCCACCTCTCCTCCTCCAGTTAAAGTGTCACTTCATCCAGTGTCGAGCAGTTGGTACATTTGTCTGGACTTCATCCTTTTCTCTCTATCATCCCTCTTTTCCACTATGCTTAATCACCAGTATGTGTTCTCTTCTTTTCTCGGATTTTTCTGAACAGTTGATTTTGTGTGATCCTTCATAGCACACAAAATCCTCTGTTCTTATATTTATAAATGTGGTACCTGGCCAACTATGTTATTTTTGTTCATTTATTTAGTTTCTCTTATTTTCTTTTGTTAATCTGTTACAGTCCACATTAATTTATTTTACATTTACTTGTGCACCATGTACTAATCTTCTTTGTGAGCCGGATGTATTTTAGCCTGGGTTCTTTTAAATGATTGATTGAATGGAAGATCACTTTATCTCTCTCTCTGTCTCTCCCTCGCGATTTTTTTCCTTTATTGGTTTCTAAGGAGGGGGGTACAATTGAAAGTCTAATCTCGGAAGATTTTGTGTTACAGGAAAAAACATTCCATTTGAATTATTAATTCTTTACGTGGATTCCTATTAGCCTCCCAAAACGGTTACCACCGGTCTTCCTGCTGTCCATTCAGAAGTAGGGTTGCTACTAATGACTAATTTGATAGTCGATTATTCTATCGATTATTGAAACTTGACTGATTAATCAACTAATCGGATAATCTTTTTCTCCTGTCCGAGAAATTTTCTACTACACAATTACTAAAAGGCTATTTTGCTCTTAGCTATCTAATTTAGCTTTCGCATGGTTTAGGCACATACTAATAATTGCTAAATATTGCTATATACACACATATATGTGTGTGTGTGTGTGTATATATATATACATATATATATATATATAAGTGTGTGTATATATATATATATATATATATATATATATATATATATATATATATATATATATATATATATATATATATACACACACATATATGTGTGTATATGTATTTGTATGCATACCTGCATTCTAACACTGAGCTAGCTAGCTAACTAGCTATATTAGCAAGACAAGTCTTTATCCTCCAGAGAGCCAATGTTCTTTTGCTTGAAATGCTCCAGCATTATTGACTTCCTCCACGCCAGGATAAACTAAACTGCAAGATTGTAAATCTTGCAGATTGTAAAAAGATTGTAAATCTTGCAGTTTACAACGCTTTTGGCAATATTGTGGGAGAAATGCTCCCACACCTTGGATATTTTCTGTTGCAATGGTGTTGGCATGGCGCTACTGTTTACTTCCTTCATATTACATGGTATCAGAGGCAGTTTCCGATGACATTACTGACTAATCAACTATTAAATTCGTTGACAACTAGTTTCATAATTGATTGTCGATTATTCGTTGCAGTCCTATGCAGAACGAATGACAATCAAAATCAAAAGTTTTTAATATCTCGTTGCCATATTTGACTAGCAAAAATAAATTAGATTCTAGTAAATGCGGTATACAGACCAATGAATGATGATCAGTGAACTGCAACAAAAATCCATACGTAAATATTACCAACTGTGTATATTAGTATACAGTTAGTAAAAACAGCGGTAACCTCTTGTTAGAACTGGTTGCACTTAGTTTTAGTCATTTTATTTTATTTTTGAATAACATTTTATCTGTCAGTGGTGGATGTGAAACATTTCTAGAAAAAAGAAGCTGTATAAAGAACAGTTTTCATCACTCAGTTTGTATGTGGATTCAAAAAACCACTGCTTACTTCATGAGAACTATACCTGGACAATAACTGAATAAAAACTCTGTATATTTTTTTCGAAATAACATTCTGCATGAAAAGCAGAAGACAGTATTTTCATTTCACAAGAGTTAGCCATGACAGTTGTATATGTATTTCACTTCAACTGTATGAAAAGAACAACATCTGGCGGAACTACTCCAAATATGTATGTCATTTAAGATGTTTCTCTTCAACACGTGACTAAATAATTAGATAGTATTCAATGTGTGACCAAACAAGTGACTGGGCTACACAAGTCCCCATCACTGAGACAATGTAAACAGTTTGATCATACCAGGATAGAAAGTGATCTAATTCAATTTCCCTGTTGGGATTAATTAAGTTCTCTCTCTTCTCTTCTCTTCTCTTCTCTTCTCTTCTCTTCTCTTCTCTTCTCTTCTCTTCTCTTCTCTTCTCTTCTCTTCTCTTCTCTTCTAAATCATTATCCTCAAGTAGACATATTGAGTGCCACAGAGTTGGCAAGAACATTTCTATTATCAAATACATTACATTTATTTTTAGCAATGTTAAACACCAATTTGTTCATTCCCATTTGGTAATATGTAACAGCTTGGAATTTAAATGATCACTCAGCTCTACCATCGATGGTAATGTGTAGAACAGAAGAAACAGAAGTTGGGTCTGGGTCTGTTGCACCAGATTTTGTTACAAAAATGTAAAATCTTTCATGAGGACGAAGTACTTATACTTAAGTACACCAAGTACTGAAGTACACCAAGTACTTATTACGGACAAACAATTGTTGTGTTCTGCCAGTGATATACATTTTCATCTAGGAAAGAGCTGCATTTGAAAGAGCTGCATTGCAATCATTAAATTGAAACAGTGACCTGAATATTTGGACATATGCATAAAAACTATATGGATATATGATTATGTATGATTACGTATTTATACCTAAACATTTTTAAATTAATATTAAGATTTACCATACTCCTTTCCTGAAAAAAACGTGGTTTAGCATAGTATGCCTCTGTCTCATATCATACACACAGAATCAGTTTCCGAGAAAATATTCTGAACAAACCAAATATAGTTCAGTTTTGCAAAAAGGGTCTTAGACCAGATGTCAAATGAAGCTTTATTAGATCTTTTAAATTCTACATCAGATCTGCTTTTGAGTGATCGATTGAGTCATTTTCCTTCTTCTTCTTTGTATATAGGCTGTTCACTTTCGGGTCGCCACAGTGGAACCATGCATCCATAGCTACCGCCGATACTCTGGCAATCATTACCAGTGACGCTATTCGATAACCTGAGCTCCAGCGGATCCCACTTAGATATCAGTTTCGTCTTCTGCATAATGATTTGGCATAAGTTTTATGCCAGATGCCCTCCCTGGCACATTCTTCCCCATTTATCCAGTCTATGTACTGGCACTAGAAGTACACTGATTTGTAACCCCTTCATGGCAGGGTTGGAATGAGTCATTTGTTCTTAGCCATATTTTGAGCTTTGGTCAATGTCAGAATGGTATGACTGTAGTTGAATGGAAAAATATCTTATATGGAAGAAAGCAATTACTTGGAACAGCTTACACCACAATTATCCCCTTCAGAATAAAGTTGATATCCATTTTGATTCTGGTTTCTGTCATAGTGTCAAGAAAAATTTAAATCAAATTAAACCTTTGTAGAAGTACTTTTTGTTTGTAAATTGCATTATCATTGCAGATCCTTCTACCTTTCTACCGCCTCAGTGTATTTGGCTGAGAGGCCAAGGCAGGGGTGATTCGGTTTCTGGACTACTCACCGAATTATTTTAAAAGAAGATCGTGAGATCATATATTATCGGATGACTAATACTGGAAATTGTTATTAACTAAAACTCCAACGTAATGGGGTATGGGCCACAAAAAGACAAATCGAACTCAAGAAGCTCATTTTGAAAGAAATAACTAAACATCACGGAAAATGTATTTTTTTTATTATAATTATTATTATTAATAATTTCCTTTTTTGAAAGCAAGGCAACCACGTGAAAATTGAGAAACATTCCTGACTACAAGCCATGATGCAGCCCAATTTCTTTTCTAAAAATATCAGAGATGACAACAAAATACATGATTGGTATACTATATAGTTTATAGTATGAACTGTAGGACAACGGACACCATCTTCTCTGTAAGTAAAAACAAGCTTTGTGTTCTTAGACACTCCACAACTGGAGTTAGGCCGCTTTAACAGACCCCTGAGGCAAGCTCCCCATCGCTGCCCTAATGCTATTCACTTGAAGCTATATGAGCCTCTTCTAGCATAACACTCTGTGTGTTAGTAATGTGTTAGGTTTTGATGGAAGAAGGATTGTGTGGAATCCCCAATTACATCTAAGGTTCTATTGACTGAGGTCATGTCCGCCATTAGTGTGATAGTGAAATAGGGCTGCAACGAATAATCGACGTTATCGATTATGAAATTAGTTGTCGATAAATTTAATAGTCGGTCTATTAGTTAGTTAGTCGGTCTTTATTGTTAGTTGGCGTGTGTCTAATACAAATTAAAGCTAGATTAAAAAGCCGATAGTAAAATAAAAGCCATTTAGTAATTGTGTATTTATTTTTATTTTTACTTAGCCATTATTTAGTCAGGAAAAATAAATTATCCGATTTATCGATTAATCCGTCGATTATTGAAAGGAATAATCGACAATCAAAATAGTCTTTAGTTGCAGCCCTACAGTGAAATAGATGTGTACCCCTAAATCATTGCTGAAATTGTTTAATCTGAAGAAGATTAATCATAAATCCATTACAGTTGTTCATATGATTTATATTATTAACATAATGTTCATAATCCTTTACATTGTTCAACTTTGTAAGGATTCAATACGGGTCTCTTTAAAAAAAAACTTCACCTTTTTGTTTCTTCTTCCTTTCTTTTGCCCTATCCTCACCCACTTTCACTCAAAACCTTTGTTCTGGTTCAGGGAAGTTGCCACACGTGTTTTGAGTTCAACGTGTCTCTGTCTACTTCTTGAAGTGAGTGTGTAGCAGCTCCAGATTATGTCTAATGAGGAAACTACAAGAGATCTTTAATCTCTAAATTTACAAGAAATATCTTGAGATTTACCGCTATTGCTGAACCAAAGAAGATGATCTGTATAATACAGTCTTGAGACTAGGGCTGCAGTTGTTACCGGTTTCACAGTATACCGTTTTTTCCCCCGAATCACACCATGTGAATTTTCCTATGACTGCTTTTAATTTTATTTTTTTTAAGTGAGCTTTTCATCTCTCCTCGACTACCTGTCAGACTCCACAATACTCTCCACAGATACATGCAGCAGACAAAATCTGGCCTCCCTAAGGACAACTAAAAAAGTCAGTAATGTAGGACTACTTTGAACATCTGAAAAACCAACAAGGACGAATAAACCCGGTTTATAAAAAAGGAAATGAGGGCAAACTGGATTCTAAAGGACGAACCACAACCAACTTTGTCATACATCTTCACAGATGTCTTTTGTATGTCAAAGTATGTGTTCCATTCATGACTTTGATCCCTAACAAAGACAGGTGTTGACATCCATCCACACAGAACATTTCTACAACTCAAGGAACTTATGTTTATAATATTTCTTTATATTAAGAGAGGCACCTTTTAATTTTTTTGGTCCTGTTTGTTTTTTCCTCCTAATATGCTTTTCAACAGGAGGTGTACAGCTCTCATATTTCATTTATTTTCAAATGTATGTCCAATTAAATCATAACTTCATGTCAGGAAGGAGCATTGTAGATGCAATATTTGAGTTTGCGGAGCGAGAAATTGTGATACTTCATGAGGAAGTCTAGTAGTACGTTAGAGTGGTACGGGGTATTTTTGAGAGCAGCCTTGAGGTGTGCAGTTGGAGCTACAGAGGTGTTCAAGGTGGAGGTGAGCATAAAGGAGTGACGTGGATTGCTCTGAGCCCTTTCTTGTTTGCTTTGGTGATGGACAGGCTGACCGATGAAGTCAGCCAGGAGTCTCCATGGACTATGATGTTTGCGTTGATATTGTGATCTTAAGTGAGGGCAGGGAGAGGTGGGAGGAAAACTTCGAGAGGCGGAGGTACGCGCTGGAGAGAAGAGGAAGGAGGGTCCATTGCAGCAAAACATACACGTGTGCGAATAAAAGGGAGGCAGGTGAAATGGTGAGGATGCAAGGAGTTAGAGGAGGAGAAAAATGCAAGAGTTTAAGAAATTAAGTAAGGTTCTTGGGGTCATCATTTCAAACCAACGCAGAGAATAAGAAAGAAGTGAAGAACTGCGTGCAAGCAGGGTGGAGTGTGTGGAGAAGAATGTCAGGAGGTATATGTGACCGAAGACTAGCAGCAAGAGTGAAGGGAAAGGTTTACTAGAAGTTAATGAAACCAGTTCTGCTGTATGTTTAGAGACAGTGGAAGTGTCAAAAAGAAAGGAAGCAGAGCTGGAGGTGGCAGAGATCAAGATATTAATATCTTCTTTGAGAGAGACGAGGATTGACAGTATTTGAATCAAGCACATCAGTGGGACAACCCATTAAAGACTTTATAGAGACAGAGTAAGAGAGACCAGAATGAGATGGTTTGTACATGTGCAAAGGAAGGATAGTGGTTATAGGATGGTATTGGTAGAAGGATCCAGGAGAAAAATGGGGAAACGAAAGAAGTTTCTGAATGTCAGAGAGGACATACAGTTGGTTGGTGTGGCAGAGGAAGATGCACAGGACAGGACAAAATATAAACGGATCTTCTGCTGCGTTGATCCCTAAAGGGAACAGCCGAAAGAAAAAGTTAAATTATATCTATCATCTTGATTTTAATAATAATGAAAAATGATAATTCTTTCTGAAACTGTTTTCATACAGTGAAAATCTCCGTGTTGAAACCCTCTGTAGGATTTATGGAGGCTGACAGACATGACAAAATGAACATTTACACATTCTTTTTGTGTGTGTTTTGCATGAGTGAGCTGATACATTCCTGTCCTTTTGGAAGTGTGTAATGTTGTATATGCATGTATGGGTGACAAATTAGTGACCTTACTATAGAAGACAGTATGAACACACAGGGTCCTGGACTAGGGGCTTCAAATTTCTTATGTATCAATAGTTGGTCTTTTCTTAATTTTTGCCCCTAAACCGGAAAGTTAATAATAATTTGTGCACAGAGAAGAGTAGAGTAAAAAAAAAACGGTATTTAAAACTGAACAGGAAGAAAAAACTGCGGAGAGCAGAGCTGATAGAAAAATGGCGACCAGATAGTAATATTTGTCACTGCGTCCTCATATCACTTTTTGCCGCCTTCCTCTACAGAGACTCTCAGCCTCTCCTCACCTTGTTCTATTTGAGATGGACCGTATGCTTGCTCCCCTTTGCATTTTTGTTCTTAACTCAGATTTTTTGTAATTTTATCCTCCCCAACTCCTTTCATACACTCACATATCCCTAATCAGTGATGGCATGTGTTCAGCGGATGCAGTTGGCTTAGCCAAGAGCATCTGCTGAGATAGACGAAGACTACTGACATAGCTTCACAGGGTGTGTGTGCCGTATATGAGATCCTTGTGCTGTGATTGCATGACTGTGTCCATCTCAACAGATTCCTGCCGTATGCGGCATCTCTCCATGTGCTTATGAATGAATGTGCTTGTCTAGTGTAGACTCGGCTGCATGTAGGTGCTTTCATTTTCATCTTGTATGCACTGGCCCGCACATATTAATAAAACTATGGCATGTGTATGCCCATGAATGATTATGTTCATGTGCACAAGACTACACATGGAGATCTGTGCATTAGTGTGTCTTTTTGGGTCCTTTGACAGTAATATAATTATATAGGAATGCCCTGCTAACCTCCAATGTTGCTCCCAAACCCCTCATTAACTAAACATGATCCTTAAGAGCATGATTAGCCTCATTTCGAGACAGGATGTCGGAAACCATCAACCGAGGAGGAAAAAATCCATTACTATAATTGCATTGAGCTGAGGGAGGAAGGAGAAGGGAGGGCAGAAAGGAAGGATACATAGATGGATAAAAAGGAAGAAAATGAGTGGAATTGAAGGAGGGAGGAGGCAAGAATCTACCAGAGATGTTGGGTTGAAGTGAAGGAGGGAGGGACAGAGTAAACAGATGAGAGCTGAGGGATGAGGGGGTGTTCGCTGATGGTAGTAACATATATACTTTATGATTCCATAGTTCCTTACTGTGGATCCCCCCTGTGTCTGAATGCTTAGTTGGTACAGCCCTCCGACAATAAAACCACCATGAGTCTTGATGTGGCACTTACACTCGGTAGTCCAGATCATGCACAAGAGTCACTGGCCTGCTTTTCATCAGGGAAAGGCTGCAAGCGGACCACCCCTCTGCTGCCCTTCTACGGCAGCATGGAACGGTGGAGGGGTGATGCTGATCTCTCGGGCTGGCAATGCCCAGACAACCGGGCACAGACAAAGAAACGAAAAACTATTTATTTTACTCCTCTGATCTTGTTTTATCCTCTGACAGTCTCTCTGCCAGACAGACTAAGCTGTCAGCTCAGCATGAGTGAGTATTGCATATACACATGGATATACACTCTCACTCACTTACTCACTCCTAGACATGTGCCTTTGTCTGTCAGACTTTTTTCCTCAATCAATGCTGTCTTTCTCCACCTCTAACTCTGGTTGCGGTGCATTGTCTGTGACTATATAGGGCTCCTGAAGAAGATGATTGTACAAAATGACTCAATAGTTGAAGGCAAACTTCAGCGTCTTAATATAAACTGTATATTGGCATATATTTATTCATGCTGGATACTTAATGTATATAATGCTCCTAGATAGGAAGTGTGGGAGTGAAGGGTGGGGCTTCTCGCATAAACACACACACACACACAGAAACAGACAGAGGCACTGGTCAGATCATTGTGTCATGGCAAATGAGGACAGCAAGCCTCCAGCTCTTACGCCCACGATGGCTGGTACAGAGAACACTCTTAGTCCTGGTCTTTATCTCCTCATTAACTGATCTTTTTCTGTGTCCTTATATTACCTCTAGATTCCTTGAGACTATTAATCTCTAAACCACAATACATATAATAGAACAGAATAATCAGACCAGCTGGTACATCCTGTAAGATGGCATTCAGGCGTATACAGTGTGACTGTGTTCACCAAGGCTAACAGAAAGAAGGCCTGTGTGTAGCAGCACAGATTGATCACATGCAGGTATGTTAACAAGCATATTCAAGAAAACACTTCACCAAATCCATCCTTTTTTTCTTTTCTTTTTTGTGGTTATTTTATAGAATAAATGAATTTGTCAGTCGAAGTGCAATACTAGGCATTATATTATAATCCCAGTCAGATGTCGACTAATGTTTCGTAGAAATGAAAAAAGATTGAAACTTCTATTGAAAATTTCAATTGTAGGCTGAAAAGCCCTCGCTTCTCCCTTCTTCGCCTTAATCAGCTTTTATTTCCCAACACGTCTGCTATTTGTACATAGCAGCGTGGCAGTATTTCCTGATTTATCTATGACTGTTATATTCTATTCTTTAGCGTTTATCCTGTTCCCTAGAAGCTTCTGGGCTGTGGGTTTTTACAGTTGTTTGCAGATCTCTGAGGATACACAATGAAGGGGTGGGGCAACCAAAAATGTACATCTTTAGATAAACCCATTGTCTAAACAATGATAAGTATGAATTTGATTTGTGCTAAAATTACTTTTTTCCCCTCTATTGTCCTAATGTACCTGCCTGACTCTTTAGTTTGACAACGTATATATATTTAGGACACAGTTTATTTTTAGCATTTGTAAATTATTGCGTGGAGGAATTGAAGCGATGTCCAACTAGTTTCTTCACTCATCAAGTACAATAAAAGATTATCTTAGGTATCCACTTTAAAGGAATAAGATGAAAAATTCTAGGCATTGTCTTTTTTATATAATGACATAAATATCAGTGATGTATGAAAAAAGACTATTTACTGGGAACATTGGATACAACTGGATCTCAGAGAAATCAAAGTTTGTTCACCATAGCTGTTGCCAAAGGCATCAATTGTTTAGTACGAACAAAAAATGTTTTATAGGCAAGTCTTTGGCGTTCAAGTGGAGCTGGCAACAAAAAAACGGCAATAAAAAAAATCTTTGACTCCCTTTGTACTTTGCTGGAAGCAAAAACGCTGAGGCGACTGTTAGGCAATCATCAGAGTTGCCGGGTGCACTGTTCTTCATGCTTTTGGAACAAGCATCTCCCCTGGGCATAGGTTTGGAAGAGACGTCTGTCTAGTTTCCTATGCTATGACTGAAATTCACATTTATATTTTCTGTTGATACTATAAATCCAAGCCTCTTTTAAGTTTTTCTGTTATTTTCTCTTCCTTTCCCTGTGCAGCTTTTGAGTGAGCATTGACCGAATCTCTCCTCTGGTTGGAGTGGTTAAATATAGACAAATTCTCAGCCTCTCCTGGGGGAAAAAGTGAGATGGATAGAGATTGTGAGATGGAGAGAGCAGGCAAAGGGAAATTATTCTATGAATGATAGTGTAGGGAGAGACTTATTTCCATGATTTAAATAGAATAATAATATAAAAAAATGTACCAGCTGGGCCTTCTAGTTTTACCATTCATAATGCTATTAAGTGCCCGAATCCGAAAACAATCTTTTACTATTTTGGGGTAGGGTTAAGAAGCCTCACAAGTTGCTTGATCTTCCAGCGAAAATGATCCTACCTTCTTACACCATGCCAAAAGTGTCACCAATTAATTATTATTAATATTATTTTGCAGGGTTGGAACTATCCACACACCTAAGATTCTGTTAATTCAGAGATGGAATACCAGTGGTGATTTTCTGTCTTAATGACGAGTGACACTTGGCAGCAGTATTTCTTAGCTGTTGAAATGACTTCAATGTCAAAAAGCTGACAAAAGATGGTTGTGATAAATCTTGTATTACTCATTCACTATTGGTAATGAGTATTTCTCCTGCCCTTTTTTTTTTTTCATCGGTGAAAAGTGAAGAAATGACCAATGATTGGTGTATCTGAAAGCTAACAGTAACTTCACCTAAAAGGGAAAATCCTTTGTACTGTTAAAAGATTGCCTTCCTGGCATTTGTCCATGTGGCAGCGGAGCTTGGTTGGAGCTCAGTGACAGGAGAGAAATAGTTGAAGAGAGACTTATTAGCACAGGTGTTTTCTTTTGCTATCTCTCCCTTATCTACAGATGACAACAGGGCGTTGTTGCTGAGAAGCTTATATTGTCTGTTCTAGTTAATTGTTGTAACAAAATAAAGAAATGTCCTGTCCAGTTTTTGTATAGAACATAACGGTAAACAGCAGTTGCAATCCTATTATGGAGTATGTCTTTCAAACATAAAGTAGGTCTCTGATGATTTTTTGATCACAATTATAGCATCATTTGTGACATTTTGTGGTATTGATGGTCATGTGCTGAAATAATACATGAAACACATTTTTAAGAACTGTTTTTATACTGTAATTGTGCCAGTGACAGTAACAATGAGATTGCAGCAAAGCCTCCATTTTGTTGTTCTTTTAAGGTGACTGTCCATTTTGCTGGTTTTAAATCCTTTTCTCTCCCATACACTCAATTTATCTTTACAAATTACTCAGATTATTTCTCATATCATATATGTACAATAAATTGGGTCTGATATAAAAATGTATCACAATTTTCACTGAGGGGGAGCAGAGGACGCTGGATATATCTGCGGGGCAGCCATCTTGAATTGAAACCAAAATGGAGGCTATGCTGACTGCTGTCTCATTGTAAAATATCATGTGATGGACACTCCTCTGCAATACCTCTGCTTTTTATAAGACAGCAGTCAAATAGTTGACTAATGCTGTAAGTGAATGAGAATGCACATGTTTAATAAGGGCAGATGGAGGTATGGAGCATTGAGAAGCAGCTTCTATGTCCAGCAAAGTAAATGATGGTGTATCCGCCTAATCAGACCCCTTAGACTAATCAGCATACAGTGTGTATCTGAATACTTTTTCTCAATGTTGTGCTAATATCTCCTGCACTCTCCCTCTTAATGTGTGTCTGTCTTTACCTTGTCCACAGGGCTTCTTGAAGAACGAGAGAGACAACGCCCTTCTATCTGCCATCGAGGAGTCTCGCCGCAGGGTCAGTATGTGCCTGGTTTGTGATTGCTTCTCGTATCAAGAGTGCTTCAGATGAGTGACATCTGTAACACTGGAGGTTAGCGCAAACATTGCCTCCAGATTCAGACAAACTCTTATCAATGTATAATTGTCATTCATTTATAACATTTTTGAAGGGGAAGGGTCTGTCATAAGACTCCACAAGCACAGACGCTGGAAGTTCTTTGTTTGCCACACAATTAGTGAAAAATTGGAGGAGTTTCTGAACTGCAATGTATATGAATATTAGCTCATCCTAACTCCTATTAAGCATTTCTTTAGTAATTTGTACTTGCTGGGATCTTAAGGGACTTCTGGTGGGAACCTTTAGGGGACAATTTAGAAATGGCTCCCCTGATGTGTGGAGCTAATAGACCCCGCATTTAATTAGGTGCTGTTCCAATTATCTCTCTCTGCTCCCTGAGAGACAAAAAACTGACTTAAACATAAAGATGTTCTTACAAATTACATTCTACCTTTTGAATGAGTGATTCCAAAGACTGTTAAATTTTATCTAGAACCAGTTTTTAAAAATGACAATGCATTGAGACCCAATTCACAAAAAGCCTTCTAATTTAAGAACAGCATATGTTTACATAAAATCGTAGAGATCAAATAAATCCATTTATGTGGTGTTAACAAGCTTAGTTAATTTAATTTATTTCAGTAAAACCCTACACCTTTTATAGTACTTGATAGACAAGGGCAAAACTGCATTTCAGAGATAACGGGATCCCCTTTCTTCTTCCTGCTAGTTAAACAAACACAACATATTCTGACAAATTAGGAACATAACAGACTCTTTTTCCTTTTCATCTGTAGTGACATCGTTTGTCAGCTTTTCATATAGAAAGTGTTATAAGTACATATATCAGTCGATCATTTCACAGTCATGTTAGTTAAAGAAAGTTTTTTGAAGTGCTGCAGAATTCACAAAGTCAATATATTGATTTGAAAAGTGAATTTAGAGTCATTGGCACTGACCAAAGGTTGCCACTGTCGGTGCCTGATTCCACCTGATTGCTGTCCATTATTGTATTCTATTTTCGTGTTAACATCTGTATAAAACGGTAAGGGCGTATATTTCCCCGACATCTTTTCACAGCTAATAAAAAAGCTGGTAGTTGAGTGCACTCCCTTTAATAAAGTTCACTACATAACATATATGATAATTTCTTTTAGGAGATATTCTTTTGCATGGCAATGGCCATCAAAGATTGAAACAGTAATTCCCCTCTATATCATTTCCTGTTGCCTCCTTGGTTTTTTTCACAACTCGGGCTGTTTCTGCAGTCCTATTGCATTTCCAGTAGGAATTATCGGGCAACGTAAGTTCTCTACATATTAATGTTTCCACATGTATGTAAAATAAATAAATAAAAATCTGACATCCGATCTGTGCTCTAATCCAGCTGGACTGAAACTGGACTCTGTTGTCTTTAGTCTTAAAATAAGCTGCGCTTCAACGTTATCTGAATTAATTCATTCTTATTGTAGTCCAATATCAGTACTTTGCTGTCACTGAAATCTCACAACAATATAAACTCAGATTCAATTTATTTTTCATCCACATAACCTTCAAACATCTTTAATAAAGATGAATAGATATTAATGCTGCTAGTTCAGTTCTAGCAGCTGAACGAACTATGCATTTAATGGAGACAGTTCATTAAATGATTATTACCTCAGATCTGTCCATTTACTATATTTCACCGCAATTTCTTAACTCTGTCACAGTTGTTGGTGCAACTCAGAGATATTAATAGTTAATGCCTTGAACTCGCTGTATTAGTCAAGTATACTAGGTAAAATGGTAGCTCTAGTTCTAGCTTATATTTCTATCTCCCTGAGCTGGATATGGGAAGATTCAATTATATCATATTCCCATTATCTCACTTTAAATCTCTATGGAGTGTGAAAATAGACTGCACCATGTCCTGATGGAGTAACACCATTTTTCACAGTGGTCTGATGCTAAATCAGGTGCATGTCCTCCTCTAAATGCTGCAATCATATATAATTATATAAAAATATAATCTGCTCTTCCCCCTGTTGAAAAGAATCTTGTCTTCTTATCATTTGAGGAAGACTCATTGTAAATGTGGAGAAATAATAGTTTGACTAGAAAATATATTAGCTCGATGAGTCTCAGTTGAATTTACTAAAACAGACTTAGATATACTTTATTGATCCTAAAGAATCCACTCGTTACAGCAGCATGTTGAATTACACATATATGGCACACTGTGTCCGTTTCACTGATACATGGAAAAATGGAAATGAAAAAGTGTAAAAATAGATTGAGACTAAAGGAAAACAGAAAAATATGGATATATACACGTAAATAAAAACTTTAAAGGAGAAGTGTTAGATTTTTTTGTACAGTTGTTGTTTATAATATTGTAAGAGTTTAATACAACAGCTCTGTTATAACAGAACATCTCGGCACGCCCAGATGCACTTCTCTTCACAAATTGTTCCAATTCCGATAAAGTCAAACATTTTATATTCCTACAGTGACATAACATCCTTCCACAGTCCAGCTATCTGCCAACTCCAGAGAGTGTGGTGTGTGCATCTTTTGTCAGACAAGCTATGAAGATGATAATTCACTATGTTGTACTGTTTATGACTATGTGATTAATAAAAGATACATTATTATTATTGTGTTATTTGTGTTAACACACAAAATGTAGGATGTCAAAATGTATTTGCTCTCATGCATTATGTCATGGGGTCCTCATTTCCATATTCATTTGTAACAGACATTCCTAATGGCAGAAGAGTACCACCGTGAGTCCATGCTGGTCCAGTGGGAGCAGGTCAAGCAGAGAGTGTTACACACATTACTCGGCGCAGGAGAGGATGCGCTGGACTTCAGTCAAGATGTGGAGGTACAGTTCACAGAACACAGCTGGTTTGGCAGTAAAGACACCCTCAGATTAATGAGAGTTGATTAGAAAAATTTTCTGCTAGAACAAATGTGATGTATATCTGTAAAGGTTGATTATTGGATTTTTGAGAATATATCCACAAGTCATCTGAACTCTTCATGGACCCGGACCTGCAGAGGTCCGCCCCTTTTTGACTACATCCGTAATACAAGTGGATGGTTCCTCAAAGAAGATTTAGTTACATCAGTGTTGCCTATAAGTAATGCAGAAGTAATCTATATTTATTTATTTTTTTATTTTGTAAAGTTGAGGTTAGATTGGAGATTGAGACCATGGTTAATTTACATCTCACGGTGTCTACAACACCATGGATTTAGAAAATACTACAGACTTCATTTGTGGACTGCAGAAAAGATGTGTATATTGAATGTACAAATATGGCCTTGCTTTAGTAATATAATTACAGCATTATTTCTTCTTCATTAGTTTAGTCACAACCACACAAAAACACACAGTTTGCAGCGACACGTTTCGACTTGAACTATGTATGTCAACTTGAAAAGAAAGTCTCAAATCCTTCATGGAGATTTCTTGACACTATGCACTAATAGCCATCTACCCAAACATCTGAATTGACCAGAATAACTTTACATATACAATTCTTTTGGTCTTCCTGCTTAAAGTTACTTGCATCCTGCATGTTATCCAGGGGGAAAATAGCCCAGCATAAATGCAAACACATTGACAAGGTTGTTCTTTCAACCAGGATGGAAATATTCTGTTTAAAAAATATATATATATATATATTATACAATTTATAAATATTGTCTCACTAGACAGTTGCCTGTTTAATCTGTTCGTGAACTGTTGTGTTAGTGTGCCTGTTGTCTCTTTGAAGTTAAAATACAATTTGCATCTGTGAAATGAGGATTATAGGCATCTGTTACCTCTTTGTTAAATGCAGCCCAGTTTTGTGAGTGAAGTGACGGCTCCAGGAAGAAGTGTCTTGGACAATGTGGAGGTAGCCTATGGACGACAGGTGAGTTGACATTAGGGTCATTATCAAAAAATTGTATTTTAAGAATTTAAATAACCAAGATAGATTAACAGCAAACACTTAAAGTAAACCTTTCAATGCGGGTTGATGGATGTTTCTTTCATTCCCTTGTGACTGGATGTGGAGATTAATTGGAAGCAATGCCTTAGTTAGAAAAAAACAGATGATATTACTCTATCAAATGTTTCATGGCCACATAATATAAGTGAAGCGATTTCAACATAAAAGTATTAATGTCACTGGATGACTGTCATCATCTGTTTGTGAATCTTTCTCTGATCATTCACTTAAAATGGGGTCACTGAAAAACAGTGACAGTGACCGCCCAATCAATAGTTTGACCGCCCAATCAATAGTTTGATTGGGCGGTCGAGGGGGGGATTTAGGTTTCTCTTACTCCGTCACTGTCTCTATGCCATTGCTCCTCCCTAATCATCCAGTCTGACCTCCTTTCTTTCTCTGTGTCTGGTGCTGTATATGATGCTGTACTTTAAATGTGGCTTTTCCTTCAAACATGTGTCGACACATTGCATGTGGAGTCATTTGTCTAGTCTTTGTCATCCTCTTTGATGACATTTGGATCATTTTAATTCTTTTTCTCTTGTTTTTTGTTATGAACCACTTCACTCGATGGTCATAGGTTTTGCGTTTACTTTTGAAGCTGAGGATAGAATTTTTGGCGAATTATAAGGCTTTTTTTTTAAACTTTAACTGTCTCAAGTTGAAATTAAATCCGTAAATTTTGAATCTGACCCTTTGAAGAGCTTATCATTTATACTCCTTTTGTTTTTTTTCTCTCCATTTCTAATTACCTCCTCCAGATATACATTTTCAATGAGAAGATAGTAAATGGTCACATACAGCCTAACTTGGGAGACTTATGTGCCTCTGTAGCAGAAAGCCTTGATGACAAGGTAAGAACACTGATCCTAACAATTAATTCATTTTGAATTATAGGTTAGTTTAACATTGACAGTTAATCAGCATTCTGTTTATTTATGCATTTCTTTATTGAAATATTGTTGTTGTGGTTGTCACCCATTCCCATCTATCCAGAATGTATCAGACATGTGGCGGATGGTGAAGCAGATGACAGATGTGTTGCTGGTTCCAGCTAAAGATACACTCAAAAGTCGCACTTCTGTTGAAATGCAAATGGCCTTTGTACGCCAGGCATTAAGCTTCCTTGAGAACAGGTGACTGTCCTTGTTTTCTGATGTATAGTGGTTTGACTTTTTTTCAAAATGGATAAGTTTTTAGTGGATTGAAGTAATACAATAGTTTAAGTTTGACCTAAACTGGACCATGATTAAAGAATTCATGTCAAAGTGTGGGTACCTTTCTTTTACCCCAGTTATAAAAACTACACAATGGTGACAGTGTTTGGAAATCTGCATCAGGCCCAACTTGGCGGAGTGCCGGGAACATACCAACTCGTTCGCAGCTTTCTCAACATTAAACTCCCTGGACCACTGCCAGGCATGCAGGTAACAATAGACACACAGATTTTGTCAGTGTGTCAATGATATTACAAATATATGAAATGTCTCTATTACTTTAGTTAAACTTGACAGTAAGTCACCAGATGGCCATTCATTAGCATGTCCAAGGCCACGTTAAATTATGGTCAGAAACAATGAAATTAAATCTTTGCTCCATTCTCCATCTACATAAATATTGCTCAGAATGTATTAATTATCTGATCTTTGTATAGAGAACTGACCAATGTCCACTGACGCCGTAAAAAACATATTCAAAAAACATAGAAATCTGCAGTAGGCTTCCTTATGGTTTTTAACATTGACTAGCATTCAAATCCTCAGCGACCAATTAACAGTTGATGGGGGGGAAAAACCTATTTAGATAACAGGGTTTAAAGATGATTTTGAAAAACTACAAAATGAGTTAAATGAAGGAGTCACCACTACATTTTAAGTCTGTTTGTACCACAGGATGGGGAGATAGAGGGCCACCCAGTTTGGGCAGTGATCTACTACTGTCTACGATGTGGAGATCTGAATGCAGCCATGCAGGTTGTAAACAGAGTGCAACATCAGCTAGCGGACTTCAAGACCTGGTTCCAGGAATATATGAACAGTCCTGACAGACGGTGAGAATGCCTCAGCTCTTTTGTTTATGTATGTCACACAGGTAAAGGAAGTTCAAAGTACATTACCATCATTTTTCATTCTCATTTCTTCTGTTTTTCCTCGCGCAGCCTTTCTCCAACTTCAGAAAACAAACTTCGCCTCCATTATCGCAGAGTACTGAGGAACTGTGCAGACCCCTACAAGAGGGCTGTGTACTGCCTGATCGGGAAATGTGACATCGCTGATAACCACGGAGAGGTGGCAGACAAAACTGAAGATTATCTCTGGCTTAAGGTGCAGAATATATCAGTGTGCTTTTTCCTTTCATCACCTGCCATGAAATGATTTAGTGATTGGTATGTCCAACCGCCTGTCTGTTCGTAATCATGTATTGTCTGGAGCATATCTGTCCAGCCATACACTAATAACTGGCTTCTCCAAACTTAACAATGTTAACTCATAAATGGTGTCTGGCAAAACAAAATTTCGTCCCTGGAGAGAAATTGTCGAATTCTGTACTATTAAATTGACTTAGCCTGGACGATGTCTTGTCTCTGCAGTTGAACCAAGTCTGTTTTGATGATGACGGCAGCAGCTCACCTCAGGACAGACTGACCCTTCCGCAGCTACAGAAGCAGCTGCTGGAGGACTATGGTAAGAAAACAGCATTTATTTTCAGCTTTATAAATCACCACAAATTTTTCCTCCTATTCTTTTGGTTGTTTCCTTCAAGGGTCGTCATACTGGATCATCTGTTTCCGTCTTTCCCTGTTCTGTGCATCTTCCTCTGTCACAACAACCAACTGCATGTCCTCTTTCATAACATCTAGAAACCTCTGTGGTCTTCTTTCCTTTTTTCTCCTGCCTGGCAGCTCCATCTTATGCACCCTTCAACCAATATATTTACCATCCCTCCTTTGCACATGTCCAAACCATCTCAGCCTCTGTCATTTCAAATTGCCTTTTGGGTAAAAATAAAGTTTCTTCAATCAGGCCTTGAATATAAATTTGTCTCAAATTTTTTTATCCTAGGCTGTCCCTCTGATCCGTTCCTTTCAAATCCTGTCCGTCCTTGTCAAACCAAAACATCTTCAACTCTGCCACCTCTAACTCTGCCTCCTATCTTTTAATCAGTGCCACCTATTCTAACCAATACAGCAGAGAACAGAAATGACCAGAAATACCAGTCTAAAACCCTTTCCATGGTCGTTCTCCTCAAGTACTTCAAAAGTGGTTACAAGTAGAACACAGATTGCAGTAGCCGTATGTGAGCCGTTTGAAAAGACTTTGCTTTGGTAACAATGACTCAACACCTCATTTCTATTTGATTTGAGTAAAACCACATACATTTCCCTACTTTGTTTATAAATGAGAACAACTTTAATTGATTTTACTTAAGTTTTCATTACTTTCTATGATTTTAAAATTTAGGAATGCACATACAGTTCTTTCTTTCCTGATAACTCTGTCATTTGAATCCAGTGCTCTCTTTACCAAAAATGCCTCAGTATGTGGACACATTGTAGTTGATGGCCCGCCATGATGACAAAATCCTTAAAAAAAAATAAAAGTAAGATTTTATATAGACCGTGAAGGAGAAACTGTATTTGTTCAGGATCAGCAACGTTGTAATAACGATACATTTAATTAGGTCAGCTTTGTGTTGCCTAGCTTTGTAGACTGTATACCATAGGTATATCCCTATAGCATTCTCTTTTCTCATATTTTCTTTAGGGTAAACACACTGTATACACATTCTATGCACTCTTTTACTCATGGTCTTTTTTTACCTGAGCTATCATTATTCATAAACGGATGGTTTTATTATGTTGCTGAGAGTGAATGTTGTTTCCCTTTTGGAAGGGATGCTGCAGATAAAAAGTTTCTAATGTGCACACACAAAATAAAACAATTTAAGCCAACTTTGATAAGCCAACTTCGTGGAAATCTGTATAAAAACAAAAACTGCGATGTTATTTAGGAAAACCAAGAAAGCATCAGGATTTGAATGAAGTTTAGTTTTTGTTTTTCTATATATAATTTCTTCAGTGGTCCTTAAAAGAGCACACATGAATCTCCTGCATAATTTAGCAACACCGAAAATAACAATTTTTAATCATTTATAAATTGACAAATAAATAGAAACAAACCACACATTCTCATCTGTTGTACTTGTGACTAAGTCAGGAGAGTTTATTTGCTTGGTGGTTAAACAACCGTCACCTTCTGTCTGTCAGTAATAAGTATACAAATAGGTGAAAGAAAATTAAATATTAGTATTAATATTTCCCACATTGCTTTCCACAATTGTCTGTCAGATTGTTTTGAAAAACAATCTACTCTTTCATACATATACATACATATACATACATATATGGGACATACTTTGATTTCCCTCCTGACTGATTTCAGAATAACGTGTTCTTCTTTAACAAACACATGCTTTCCGAATACAAAAGGGGACCATAAGGGCATCAGGTCTTCACATCCACAGATTTGGGACACACATTTTTGTCCTCTGGGTACAGCCTTCTCCACAGGCCAAACCTGCTCTTCTCAGATAAGATGCTACTCTTTTCTCTCTCAGTAGCCCTCGCCCTTTGCCATTTCCCTTCTCCCGCCTCCTCTGCTTGGTGGGGGTCCAGCCTGAAGCCTTATTCTGCTTCTGCTCAGCTCCCTTGGTAGTCTGGCACAGAGTTCCATGTTGTCCTCTATCTTGCTTCACAGCGGGACGTTAAGCCCAAACTCAAATGCTGCCAGCTGTCCGTAACCTTGTCAGTTCTGTGTTCTGTCTTTTTCCTTCTCCTCATCTCCTGTTAACCCTCTTTCTTTTCACACCTGCAGTCCAACTTTACCTCAGTTCTTCCACTGATTTTCCCTTTTCTCATGTTGTCTCCATGCATCTGCATTTGTTTTTTCTCATTTCTTGTTTACACACTATGCTGCCAACCCCCTCTTTACCCACTCACTTATCTCTCCTCCTTCATCCCTTTTCCTCTCTTCATCCTTCTCTCTCTCTTCATCTCTTATGCGCTCTTGCTTTTTGAGTTAAAGTGCTGTAAGCCTGAGATAAGGCTCTGAAATGCCTGACATGGTCCACCCTGTTCGACTCCTGAAACTTTCAACCAGCAAGAGGGATTAAGGATTATAATTAAAAAGTGAACTTGATGATAACTCAATACCTCTGCTGCACAAAGTATTTTTAAATTCTTGGATGTTTGTTTTAAAAGCACCTGTCAAATGTAGAAGTTAATTTTATACACTCATTATTGTACTGGCTGTTTCGGTTTATCACATAAAATAAAATAAATTTGATAAGGACATGAAAAGAGCTCTGTAGGAAGTGCTAGATAGTCAAAGACACTGACACATCCAGTGATGGGTTAAATGCCTTTCTTAATTAGGCCTCTACTTGGGATTGTGTACAGACAGGGACATCAACTAATTATTATTTTGTATAATCAATTAATGAAATACTTTTCAGATAAGACATCATAATTTGAAATGGATGTTTGAGAACACATCTAATATTGGGGGATTTACTTCCTTCCTCCAAAAATTAAATATAGTTTTAAACAATGCTGAAATTTATATAGTTATTATTATTATTTTTTTATTGATGCTTTTATCTGCTTTTGCTTTGTAGCACTTTGAGATTTGATCCAAATGTAAAGTGCATTGTAAATTAAATGTATTATTATTATAATTATTATTATAAAATATTTTTACTGTTTCATCGAAACCAACCTCTTCTCCCACATCTTCTTTTCAATAGGGGAGTCACATTTCTCGGCGACCCAGCAGCCCTTCCTGTATTTCCAGGTGTTGTTTCTGACAGCACAGTTTGAGGCAGCGGTGGCATTTTTGTTTCGTGTTGAGAGACTTCGGAGTCATGCTGTGCATGTGGCGCTGGTCCTGTATGAGCTGCGACTGTTGTTAAAGTCCTCTGGCCAAAGTGCTCAACTGTGTGAGTAAATTAATCACTTTTATACAGCAGTTCATAAAAAATAATTTAAGTTCAACTGAGTGTTGTATCATTTCTTTTTTGTAGTGAGTCAGGAGCCAGGTGACCCTCCAATGGTTCGTCGCCTTAACTTTATCCGTCTGCTCATGCTGTACACTCGTAAGTTTGAGTCCACTGATCCACGGGAAGCTTTGCAGTACTTCTACTTTCTACGGTTCGTACAGCCATTCGGTTTCACAGATTACTGGTGAAATAAGATGATGATGTGTGGCAAATGATATTGTGTAGATTCGATTTTTACTTTATCTAGTGATCCATAATGCATATATCTAATCTAATTTCCGAAACTTGTTCTGCAGCAATGAAAAAGACAGCCAGGGTGAAAATATGTTCATGCGGTGTGTCAGTGAACTCGTTATTGAAAGTCGAGAGGTTAGTGACCCACATTTATTCCCTCAAGAAAGAATGCATAATTGCTTATTGCCTTTTAATTTTCCTGAAAATCCAATTTTATAAAGATAAAAAATGTTTTCACCAAAGCTGTTGGGTCTATTAACTTTAATTTATATTATCGCAAAAGTTGACAGCCTGGTCATATATCAGTGATCAATTTACATCCACAGTAGATTAAACATTATGGACACAGATTACAAAGTGTTAATAAAGCAGGTAATTTGCTCTCTTATTATCTCTCACTAATCGCTCTCTGTGGGTTGGCACACACCCGCCTATTATAAT
This sequence comes from Lophius americanus, assembly GCA_037951165.1. Taxonomy (NCBI): domain Eukaryota; kingdom Metazoa; phylum Chordata; class Actinopteri; order Lophiiformes; family Lophiidae; genus Lophius; species Lophius americanus. The sequence goes on from JBBDHG010000009.1 coordinate 1,722,947, forward strand.
ACCACTCCAAGTTGAGCGAGCTTGCAGACAGGTTTGAGCTAACATTGTGCACAGCTTGAAGAGAGAAATAGAGGGCGCAGAGTACAGGTGTGCACGATTGCGCAGATCTTAGAGAAAGCACAAATGACTGAGTGAGTAATATTATTTTGTAATAGCAAATATTGAAATACATTTTTGAGCACACAATGTATTTTTTAAATACGATGACCTTTATGATTTATAATGGCTGTCTATTTGTTAATCTACTCATATACCATAATCTATTTGGGTTTAAATAGTTTTAAATGGTTTTCATGTTAATGCACCCAGTGAAACACCAACACAATATAAACTATATTGATAATCTTACTTCATGGGATTTATTTCAGGGTATTGCATTTTACTTTCCAATATAGGTGTACCTACTACTCTGGTATTACGGTGCAGACTCTACACTTATTTAATGTCGTATTTCTGGTTTTGTTCAGTTTGACATGCTGTTGGGAAGATTAGAGAAGGACGGCAGTAGGAAGGTAAGAATACATCTTTCTTTCTTATGTGTGTTTTGTATTCAATTACAGTTTTGCCTGTCACTTGCTATCAGGCCATGCTTTTCTTTTTATTTCATTGCTCGTCCTGTCACTCTTTGCTCTACAAAGAGGTCTCAGTCTTTCACTGACAAAAAAAAAATAACATACTCATTCTCACTCATACATGGATCAAAAAAATCCTCACAATGCTTCATTGTAACCTTCGCCCCCAAGGTTTCTTGACTCCACGTGTCTGCACTGTAGCACTTGGCACTATGTAATGTTTAAGTTCCCTTAATCAACCTATCATTACACTTTGCTGTGTAAATAAATATTGCCTTGAAGGTTTCTTATTCTGTGCTTACATGGATATTTTAGGGATATTATTACACTAAATAATAGTAAGATTAATGTGTAGCACTACAGACTGCAATAAGCTGGATGTAAGTAGCATGAATGCAATGCCAAGCAATTCATTCCATGCATTCAGTACAATATATGAATGTACATTTGTCTTTAAACAAAGGCATTCAGGCTCGTACCTGCAATAAATTAGAATCTTAAGTGATCTAGCTCAGTTTAACAATAAAAGCAATCAGTTATTGATTTGAATCCGTGTTTTCAGTGTCTGGTTGTTCAGTAAGAACTGAAGCTTTTGCAAATTGTAAAATGATTACAGAGAAGAGAAATCAACTTTTTAAGCTTTTCTTTTATCTTAAGAATCTAAACAGGTCATACTTTTACAGCTACTGCAACAGTTTACTTTCTTTTTTTGAAAGAAAATACAGAATATTCTAATACTTCTGCATTTTCCCGAAAATATGAGTTTAGTTGGCTTTTGTGGCTGGTGAAAGATGCAGTATGTGGTTGTTGAGAGACGGGGGATAGACTTTCTCTGCATTGGTTGTGATATTTAATTCAGAAATTTAATTCTGTCCTAATACCCGCACATTGCTCGATGTTTTGGGTAGTTTCTTTCTACCATCATAACTGCATTACTCTCAAACACACTGCAATCTCTTCTTGTCCTCCGTCTAGCCTGGAGTCATAGACAAGTTTGCTCAGGATACCAAAGCCATCATCAGTAAGGTGGCTCTGGAAGCTGAGAACAAAGGCTTGTTTGAGGAAGCAGTCAAACTCTATGAGCTTGCCAAGGTGAGCAGACCTTTTTTCTATGATAGCTGCGCACTTGTTCTGTAATTAATCTGTAATTATGTCTTACTCTCTCACTGTTTCTGTCCACATTTATCAACGTGTAGAACCCAGATAAGGTGTTGGAGTTGATGAATAGGCTTCTGAGTCCAGTCATCGCCCAGGTCAGTGCTCCTCAGTCCAACAAGGAGAGGCTGAAAAATGCTGCAGTGGCTATTGCTGAGAGGTAAGGATACAGATGCAAACCATGCATTATGTGAAATTTAATCAAGAGCATCAAAGAATTGTCTTAAACCAAACACTTTACTTTCCGCACAGGTATCGTTCTCAGAGCATAGCAGGAGACAAATCTGTCGATAGCACTTTCTATTTACTGTTAGACCTGATGACCTTCTTCGATGAGTACCATGCTGGTCACGCTGACAGAGCCTACGATGTGAGTTTGTCTCTGACAATACACAGGAGAATGATTTGAAATATCTTCTCAGAGTGCCTTACATAAATACACATAGAAGAATCATTTAAAGCTTGTTGCAACCTTAAAAGCAGTAGTTCCACCAAAGTGATATTTGACACAGAAACCACTATGATCACTTTATTATGTGTGATGAATGTTTGAAGATCCTGTGTTAATGTCATTCCTCTTTTTGGTGCTCCATCAGGTGATGGAGCGATTAAAGCTACTTCCTCTTAGTCAGGACAGCGTGGAAGAAAGAGTGGCTGCTTTCAGAAACTTCAGCGATGAGGTGAGATCAATATCTGGACACTCAAATGGGGATTAAACATGGTCAGAAAAACATTGTCATGTTTTTGGTCTTTACAAGTGTAGATACAATAAATCTTTCTCCGTATCCCCAGGTGCGCCACAACCTGTCGGAAGTGCTCCTTGCCACCATGAACATCCTGTTCACTCAGCACAAACGCTTGAAGGGGGCGTCAGCAGGCACACCAGGGCGTCCTCAAAGGACCATAGAGGACAGAGACATGGTAAGAAGCAAGGGATGCATAATGAATAAGATAATTATAGGCGCTAGATAGTGATATTGATAATTTGTTTCAAAGCTTCAAATATCATAAAAAAATCATAATATAACTCCCCAACCCAAAAATATTCAAAAAATTGTGAACATAATATGAATAGTCAGACAAAAAACATGTCATTGTTACTTGGAACGGAAAATATGTAAAGGGACACCTTTTACAACTAAAAACATAAGCTATAGACTGCTGGGAAAAAGGATTTTACGCCCCCCGTTCTCCAATTTTTATGTGTATCTAATACTAAATCAGGTCAAATCTTCAAACAAAATTTAAGACACATAAAAAGCAATTTCAGTGAACACAATGTTAAATTCTGAAGACTTATGAGTCAAAGCCTGAACTGTTTGTAAGAGAGGGTTCCTTATACAGCTGGCTGCTTCAAAGGTCGGACGACTTTCCATAATTGATAGAAACATGAATCCACTCTACCAGAAAATTACTTTGGAGAATGTCAGGTCATCAGTCTGTGAAGCTCAATTGCAGCTGGGTCACACATCAACATAATGATCCTATGCAGAAGACTAGGTCCACCTCTGAATGCCTCAAAAGGAATAAAACGTAAGTTTTGCGTTGGCCTAGTCAAAGTTTAGACCTGTAACCCTCTAGGTAGAACCTGCAAAGAGCTGTTCATACAACAAAACGTCAAGTCTGGCAGCTCTACTGCAGGTTTGCAAAGATGATTGGGCCAAAACTCAACCACAGTGATGTCACACATTGATCTCCTGTTCTGGGAAGAGTTTGGCTTTAGTAGTTTATGCTAAAGTTGTCTCATTTAGTTATTAAGTTAACAGCGGTTGAATACTTTTTTATCAATGATGATTTAAGTCTTGGATAAACCGTTTGCCTTATTAGATAAAGTTATCATTTAGGATTATTATCTATTTTTTGCTTACACAGGTTGTTTCAGGTTTATATTAAACCTGAGACAATCTAACATATTTTTTAGTAGATACATACAAAAATAGGAGAAATTCTGTCGGACATCCAGTATTTTTTCACAGCACTATTGATACAATGAAAACAATATGTTTGAGAGAAATAAAGGTTTACATGGACGATTAAGTTGCTGTCTTTTAGTAGGTAGATAGATGGTATTCTAAAGCTCTATGTGCCATCTTCATCTCTGAACAGCAGCTCCGCAGTCAGGCCAGAGCCCTCATCACCTTTGCTGGTATGATTCCTTACAACATGGCCGGGGACACCAATGCAAGACTGGTTCAGATGGAACTGCTGATGAACTGATATGAACGTCAACACACATACACACGTACAGTTTGGATTTCATATTAACACATACAGACACGCGCACGTACACACACTTGTCTATGTTGTGTATAGAATACATTAATCGTTGTGTTAACGGATAAATCTTTGTATCATCCATCTGAGTACCTCTCCATCGTCAGTCTGTCCTTTTTGTTTTGTTTTTTCGCCATTTTGTTGTTTCATATATGTATCTTTGAAGATTTTGAATAAAAAAAATAAGTTTACTTTGCTGTTGTCATTTCATTTTAATTCATTTATATGTCCATTATATTTATTTCTCTTATTATTTTATATCTCTTAGATTTTATTAATTTTAAATTTATTCACAATTTTGAAATTCCTTGTTTTCCCAGTAATTGTGACGTTTACAGAGGAGTCAGATAAATCCGCCATCTTAATAGTGAGAAAGTGCCTGAGTAGAAACATCAGTTTTACATCTAGTAACTACTTGGTAAATTTCCAATCCATTCACCTCTTAAAACAGTTAAAATGTTATTTTTAATATTTATACTTAATCACTTTTTTTGTGATCATATGTTGATTAATTGTAAAGAAATACAATCAAGCAGACGTCACAGGCCATATCCTCTCTTACTCCATCCTACAGGACCACTTCTGACTACAATAGACTAATATGTCTGCAATAGTGCCTTTATGTTCTCAACAGCAATAAGTACAATGTTTGTATTACTTACATTACTTACTCACACTTTCAGGGCTGTTGTTCAGGCTACTTTTCTAGTCTAGGTTGTAGGGATGGATTTACTTACCTTTCTTTTTTCTTTTTTTACCTTTTCAACTCTTTTGTGATTAACAATGGAAGTATCTTTTGCCCTACACTGATTGGCTACATTAGCAGTGCTAATGTTGTGGCTGCTAGGTGAATGTCAGTGGTTTTTTTTACAATATTGAAGTTTTCTATTGAATTATATAAAGGACACATCAAAACAAAAAAGCATCACAAGATCACTGCCAACTATGATATAAGATTTGGTAGACACGGATCAGCCATAACATTAGAACTGGTTATAATGTTATGGCTGATGAGTCTACATTTACTTGTCATACCTAAGATTCGCTTGAGACTGAATGACCTTACATTTCATTTTTGTACTTTTATGAGAGGGATATGTAATTAATGGACCACCACTAACAAAAATAATCAGTGTAACTTTTGAAGGAAAAATACATAGCCATTTTTTTTTTTGATTATTCATAAACATTTTTTGAGGGAATGCTGTTCACATTTACAAACTAAATATAAAACTCCTGGCATTGTTTGAAGTGGGTTGGGGTAACGGTAGAGAGATGGTCTTAAACACAATTTGCATAACATTCCTCTTCAGCAGTCATTTTAGTTCCAATAAAATTTTGATTTATAAAAAGGGTGTCATGTATCCTGTAGGAAACTCTGCCTGTGGGTGCTAGAAATAAACTGAATTTAGCTTGTCAAGAGTTTTGCTCACAAACAAGCACATACACATCTTCATAAAAAATCGCCCGTCACACCTTCTGTTAGATTTGTGGCCCTCGCTCTCTGTCCTTCAGTCTGGCCTGAGAGAACACAGATGGAGGCACATTCTGTCTTGGCTGCTCCGGATAACTACAGAGAAGTTAAGTTAATCCAAATCCACAGACAGACCTGAGCCAAATACTGCAGCAGCCTGATCCAGATCCTCACAACAGAACTATCCCTGTCAGCAGCAGACCTTCCTCTCAGGTGTGTGTGCTGCAGCTGGTGTTGTGAATCAGGCCGATGACTGACACCTATAACCCGGCTATTTCACAACACCAGGGTGGCACTGCACCACTGCCGACCGCCCAACAACCACGCCGGGCTGCTGCTAAGGCTAATGATGCTATTGTATTTAGATTCATTCACACCAACAATAAAGATATGGTGGGATTTTAAACTGATAATGACATGTTGTTCCTTTCAAAAGATTTGCTGTGTAACACAATTACAGGTTGTAGTCCGTGCTTATTTAATGGAATTCCCAACCATTCCATGATTTGGACTCATTCACCTTCCCAGATCGTCATGCCGTGTGTAAAATGAATAAAAAATGAAATTTAAAAAAAAGCTTGGTGTTTGTTGTTTATGTGGTGTAGGAAGAGCTTTCAATGATTCATACAGACCTGATTCAAGAATGCTTAAAAGAATGCTTTTTTTCCCTAGTTGGATTCCGTCAGTTTGATTCAGTTTGATGGAATTAAAACCTATAGTATCCTATCAGCAGTACATTTGTTCAAATAAACTACAGGCAGACGGTTATTATTTTCAACATTTCCTATGTGAGTGTTTGCCGATCAGTTTCATGTTTATCAAGAGGGTTCTGGAATGGATAAGACTAAGGTCACTGACAGAAATGAAACAGACACAACACACATTATTATTTCTAGCCATCTGATCTGCCTCCAAATTAGGACTGCTGCAACACAGCCTCATCAATCATGGCACCTTCATCATCAGGCATTCTGGCTGTGTTCATCCTATTAGAAACAGATGGTCTGCACGTAATGTCTTAAAATATGGAGTCCGGCCTGCGGGCATGCTAGGTTGGCACTGTTTAATATGCAGTGACCCAGTTATGTCTTTTCTTTGAGATGTTGCAGTTTCTTACCCCAGAGCCACCATGGCAGAGCCCTCCTCTGGTTTGACCTACTGACACTAAAAACCCAAACTCCATTCATTCCAATTAAAAATCTTATCTAATCTATCTTCACCTCACAGTATGATTTATTGAGTCGTATTAGTGTGTTATTTGAATTCTTTTTATTGTATTTTGAATAAAGTTCTTATTTTATATGTGATAATTGGGATGCAGTAAACGTTCCAATGCACTGAGGCTGCTTTGTGTTTACAGTGAAAACTGGTGTGGACCCCTCGACATCTTTCATCCATTTCTCCATTTTCTATAACCTATTTTCCTTTTCAGGGTCACAGAGGGCTGGAGCCTATCCCAGCTTACAGGGCCGACACGTAGGGATATATGTTTCTTGTCGTTAAGCAAGAACAACTTTTATTTGCATAATTTCATGCGTTGCCAATTGCAGCACTGATTTCTGCCCAACTTTTGGAGAGGAAACTGGAAAAGTCAATGAGACTTAACAATCGATTTTGTGTCTGTTGTTGTAAAGTACATCAAGCATTGAGACAACAGACATTAAACCGGTAGGAACATAAACACAACAAATACAGGCCAGAAACTCAACCACAAAGAAAAGGTGTGATGTCAGTGTTTATTTTCCATTTAGCTTTGCTCAATTGGTTTCCACATAATGGTCTTCTAACGGCTAAATTAATATCTTAATAGTATTATTGAACTGAAAAAACAAAGTAAAGGAGTTGGATAAATAATTTTAATCAGGTGGAAAGAAAGTACATTTCCTCAGATACTCAAGTGCACATTTGAGGGAATTGGGCTTTTCTTGATTACTCCCTTTTCAAGCTATCTTATCCTTCTACACTACATCTCAAAAGGATACATCTTATTTTCTTCTCTACAAAATATGTGCGACGGCTGTAGTTACTTTTGAGATTACAATGTTTTATACCGCTGTTGTCCATTAAAAACCATGTATCTCCAAATGTGTGGATTGTGAATGTTTGTGATAAACCTTTATGGGTTGAGAGAAATCCTCCAACTATGTTAAATTAATTCAAAATCCAGCTTGAATTATCGGCAGGACGTGTCTTCAAACGAGATGAAAAGGTTTATTTGATGACATTTTAGAGAAAAGTTGTTCTCAAGAAGGAGATGCTGCACACAGGCTATGGCGTCTTTATAGATGAAACTATTGTTGGCATATAAAGTAATTAAAATTGCCTCAACCTTTGTATTTACCGCAGTAAGATTCAACACAGGCCTACACATTAAAGCAGCAGTTGCTTAAGTCCAAAAACCTCCTTTACGATGAGTTGGCTGAAGGGAAAGACTTTACTACACAATGAGTACTTTTACTTTGATGTCAAACTATCGGAACCCATATCCATTTCTCCCTAGTGGAAAATGAGGGGGATATAAAATACATTTTAATAAATTTGTTCCTTCGGCTTTTAATTTCCCTCCCCCTCATTTAGAGATAAATCGACTTGACAGTTGTTGATTTTTGACTTACATACATATATGTCCACTTTTATTAACAAATCCACTAGATATTTTGAATTAAATTAGATAACTGGTTTATTTAAAAATCAAACAATTTCTTTAAAATATTGAGGTCAGAGCTGGTATATCAACAGGAAATGAAGACAATTGTACTGAAACGAGCCTTTGGTAACCAAAAAGTATCAAGCTGAAACTTTGCCCGTCTTCATGAGTATAATGGATAAAGTTGTGTACGGAACTTTCAGAGCATTTAATTGGCTTGTGACACCAGTGTCTCCTGGGTTAAATACATTTTGCTGATATTATGTACATACTTTTCAATTAATTAAGGTTTTGAATCCGGAACTTTTAATTCAAGTTATGTTGGTGTATAAATACCCCCGTATTACTGAATGAAAGGAATACTGGATACTTCATCTTCTACTGATTTTACCGCAGTCTTATTCCTCAAAAGGTTTTGTGATTGAGTAAAGATTGAGTGTACTTTTGTTACCTATGAATCTCACACCTGCAGGAAGCATGAGGGTAAACACGGTGAGAAGGACCTACAGCCCATATGAACCTCATGACCATCACAGCGCTGCCTCTCCCACCCACAGGTGTTTGTAATTGGAGAGCAGCAGGTGTTGAAAATGGTGACTACAGGGCAGAATATCCTATTTGACCAAATACAGACTATTTAAAAACAGGTAATACATATTATTTTGATGTAAAACCAGCTCAACAACGATGTTAGTTGGACTGCAGGTGGGTGAAGTTAAAGATGATGCGACATTCTTATTTTTGGTGTGAAATGTTTGTGTTTGGAATGTCGCTGACGGTCAATAAATAATCAAATACACTATTTATTCTTAAAAACAGCTGAGCGTATTCCTCATGCTACTCCAGGGCTTTACCATCCACCGTGTTCAAGGTAATGGTGTCCACTTTTGTCAATGTGTCAAACCTGTTGAAACGTTTTGGAATATTAAAGTGTGTTGTTTCTGCCGTTCAGGGATCTGCAGTGTGGAGACCTGCACCAGCCGCACAACATGTGTTCTGTCCCAAGACCACAGAAGCTGCAAGTGTACCACTGGATACTATGGTGACCACTGTGAAAAAAGTAGGCAACCTTATGATGCACTTGTTGTATTTTTTGATGTTCACTGTGCCGTTTTACATTATATGTCAGAAAAATGATGTGAGTCACCAATTATTATAATGAAATAATTTTCTATTAAGTCTTAAATACTTAAATAGCTGCCTTTTTGTTTCGTATGATTTGAATTTCTTTTAGTGTAGTTCAGTTGACTACAGATGATAAAAATGTATTTTGATTATAAGACTTCATATTGGACTAATAGGTCTGATACTTTGAGCATAACTGTTCTTACTTCTCACACTTGAATGCACTTCAAGGCCATCAAGTTCAACCTCAGATAAAACAGCTGGAGACTGATGAGAAAAATAGGGCGGGGAGATTTATGCCCACACCAAATGGGGGCTCTATAGTTACCCATGTTTGTCTGTACTCAACCGGGAATAGTGTATTCATTTATCCTCAAGCCACTAGGCAAAATTCTTTTACATTTCACACATGATTAACGGGGCCCGAACGTTGTGTTTTCCTTTTCACATTTTAGCCACGATTGAACTCAAGTGATTGTTACTTTAGTCAGTTTGCCCACATTGACCTGCGATAGGGTTCACGATCCCACATGATCACATCAGCACAAACTGAGTTTTTCTACTAGTCTCTACTATCTGTTGAAAAGAAAAATGCTACATGTGCTCTCTTGTAGAACCACTAGAATTCACATGCATTACTTGCTGCTCGCTGTTTTTACAGATGCACAAATCCGAGTTATGTGTGGCCGAAACTATATTGGAATCATGGTGAAAGAAGATTTCTTTCACTACCACAATGTTCCCCTGGAGTTGGTGCACTCACCCAACAAATCCTGTGGGGTTCAGAGAGCGGTTGTCAACAGTGTGCCGTACTACATTTCCAGGGTATCTAAAGAAGAATATGTAACTTGTGGAGGGAAGACACTGGAGGTATTACCTTAAGATTACCTGTACTCAAAGAATACATCATTTTAACATTTACCTTTGTCAAGGGGAATTTTCTGCTTTTCTTTCTCTTCACACAGAAGAACTACACTCACGTCTCCTATTCCCTGAGTCTGCTGTCAGACCCTCAGGTTATTGGGAACATCATCAGAAATTCAGTCATTAAGATGGACTACACATGTAGCTACCCATACATCAGGAGAGTTAGTCTACCTTTCCCAGTCTTCCCCTTCTCCAGGTGAGGAGAGGAAATATGTTGAACTGAAAGATGAAGGCCATTAATGCTGTTCATTCTGATTCAAATTTATACCTCACAAATCCCATGGATACTTGTAAAATCTTACCTGTTCAACCATTTTTAATATGTGTATGGAATATTCTTGCATAATCATTTGCATGCTTATGCTTATGGGGTGAAGAGTCCCAGTATTTCCACCATGAGGATTCTTCAGGATTTTGCTTTGACAAAGCTGAGAAAAACTGTTTTCCAACTGTCCATGTTTCAAAGACCGTATTATTGATAGTTGTGAACGCTCTAAATGCCTCCTGGTCAAGGCTCTGCACTCAAAGTCAGTCAGCATACTTTTAAGGTTTTCTCTTCTTTCTCAGTGAGATGGTGATGCACATGGATGCTCTTGATGCAACGATACAGATGATGCTGTACACAGACCGCTCCTACTCCAAGGCTTTCAGCAATGCTCCCACCATTGAACTTGGAGACAAGGTCAGTCAACCCTCAGCAAATATGAATGGTTTGTATTTTTCTTCATGACAGAATTTTAAGTTTACTTCTAAGAATGTCTCCAGGTGTATGTAGAGGTGAGAGGCACACAGCCTGCCGATTACTTCCTGCTCCGCCTAGATGAGTGTTGGGCCACGGCATCTCCCCAGCCCAACATTTCAGACGGGCTGTTCCACCCTCTTCTACTGAATGGGTCAGAACAGCGCCCCATATCAACAGTTCCATCTCTTAATTCATCTACTCATTCTTGCCATTCCAATGTCTTTATCCAGGTGTGTGAAGGACCAAACCGTTTTCTTTCTGGACATGAGCGAGGGACAGTCCGGCCACAATGGAGAAAGCTCCACCATTCGCTACAGCTTCGACATGTTTCGCTTTACAGCAGAACCCTCTGAGCTCTATCTGCACTGCACCGTACAGTTGTGTGAACCAGACGACCACGAGTCCTGCACTCCTGTCAGCTTATCTTTCATATGAGATTCATATTAGACCTCAGATTTGTTCATGTACTGGTTTTAACATGAGACATGTATCCCTCCTCCCTCTGTCCCTCCCGTGTCCTGTCTCCTGTATTGCTTCTGCTTTTGCAGAACTGTAATTCCATTAGAAAGAGAGCAGTGAGAGTGGACCCCACCCAGGACCTCCTGTCATATGGACCAATCAGGATCAAAATTCCAGACAGACCTTATTTCAGTAAGCTACTGTTTCACAATCTCTGTTGTAATGGCTGACCGCTTCGCCCACTGAGATTTGGGAGGATGGTGAAAATTGATTTTGAGAGCTTTATTCAAACTCAGGACATTTAGGCAAATGTTTGGAACATGATGAGGGAATTGGTCCGCATTTTTTCTCAAATGTAACAACTTTAACCACCAATGCATTGGTTTACTGTTATAATGTTTAAAATGATGGAGTTGATGTCATTTTGATGATGATAATTATACATTTTATTTACAACACACTCTACAACATAAAATCAGATAAAAGCATCAATAAAAAAATATTATAATAATAATCTAAACATATGACCAAACAGCAACAATGTTAAATTAAAAGTCAAAGGTTCTGCTTAAAAGGATAGTTTTAAGTCCTTTTTAAAAGTCTCAGTCGTCTCTGGTGCCCTCAGATGACATAATAAGACATAATAAGTAATGATTGTTTCCCCACTGTTTGATGTAAGTACCTCCTGTAATCTGTCTGTCTTCTGTTTCAGGCACACTGGCAGCTGCGATCCTGCCTGTAGTAGCTGTCTGGACTGTGGCCTTCTTCCTCATACTTCTCATCACTGTAGCCAAGGCAGGCAGAAGGCTTCGACACAAGGAAGAGAACTGAAAATAGTATGGCGGCAATTGATAGCTTCAATAAAAAATTTCAATGACGTCCAAGCATGTTTATTTCCAGTCCAGAAAAGATAAGATAAGAACATTGCTGTACCAAAGCTGGATAAATAATTTAAGTTTTAAACTGGGTGAAAGGGTGACAACCACAGTTTAGGTTGGTGTAATATGAGCCAAACATGACACTCGTTATTGAATAATTTTCCTTAAACTTCACGTTGGCCCAAAACTTAATTTTTTCTGGTTAGGAAGTTGTTGAAAGAGGATTGTGGCTTAGTTTAAATTTCTGTGAACTTGTCAAAGTAATTTTGGAATTTTATTTGCTAAGAAAAACGAAAGTCACCTTGAGATCTTGGAGACAATGAAAGCTTTTTTTTTTTTTTTGCCCTCTATTTACATCTTCTCAAATGTTGCTGAATAGAATACATACGACTAGTGGAGCATCTAAGCCTTAGATGCTCCGCATCTAATAAATGAACCTAACCTTAGATTCTAAGTTTAGGTTCATTGCGCAAGTCGTCCCTTCAATTTCATTTTTTTTTCCCACTTCAAGGCACATTTTAATTTGATAAAATTTCAAGTAAGTTTGCACACATTCTCGTTTTTTTTTCATTTGCAGTAATCTGTGTCCTTGGACATATATTTTTTAGTTTTAAGTTTTTTAGTTATTAACATTCTATAACTCTACCGTCATCACGAACGTGCTCTCTGAGTAAATCTTAAATACTCTGTAGCCAGTTGGCTTTTCATGCCGAATCCTTCCTGTTGTTTTTCCATAATCCTGCTCACAAATAAAAACAAACAGGAGTGAAAACATGACTTCTCTGGCGGATGTGGAAAAAAGAGGACCACCGATTTGCCTGCAGTACCGTTAAAGCCCACTGAGGGGCGGCCGGCAGCAGCTGTACTGTAGTTGTAAAGTGGCAGCAGCAGGGGGCGCCGTGAGCGCAGCTCTTCCGCATAGGGCTCCGGCGTCTCAAGAGGAGGAGAAGGCGGAGGAGTAGTGCACTCTCTCCATAGGAAGTCTTTCGAAACCTTTTATTAGTTTCACTGCTGTCTAATGGCGGTCTGAGAAATACAATGCAAAACGTGGTCTCCTTTGGAGTATAGAGCGGAGGTGGTGATAATCAGAGCAGGTGAAAATCTCCTCGCTCTTGGTCTGTTAAGTTTTTTTTCTTTGTTTGAAATGTTTTGCGGCGAATTTACAAACTGCGTAAGTCAAGAGAAACTTTTGGTTTGCTGATCGCTGGGCCGCTTGGCTTTGTAGAATATCGAGGTTATTTACAGGTCTAGTGGACTAGCTGCGGGTTTGTCATGAAATTACACGCTGCGTGGACACTCGACTGAGCGATGAGGCTGTTTTGTCCGGTCAGATCTGACTGCATTCCACCGGGAACGGATTGACATGATCTGGATTCGAGTTACACCGAGGTTTTGTAAATGCACCTTTACCTGCAAACAAGTGTTTTTGTTTTTTCTAGTTTTAGGATGCATCAAAGAATTCGCAGATAGCTGACTGATTCCGGAGGATTGTTAATGTAAGAGGAGAAGAGGAGCACTTTGTCCGGAAATCTTGCCTGTCAGAGAACCTTTTTTGACTTTCCTATCATCCTTATCTCTGACTCCGGGGACCACAGGCAGCACCTCTTCAAAAACCAAAATGACACCCAAACATCCCTGGACTCCAACCATCATTACGTTATCGTCCTTCTTCTCCCTGATCCTCTGCAGCACAGTGGCAGATGTCCCAGAGGAAGAAAGCTTCAGTGCTGAGGTACCTTGGGCCAGAGCTCTCATTAATCAGGAGGGCGCTTCATTTACAAATGCTTTAACCAGGCAAACTACTTGCAGAGGAAATCCTTTATGTCATTTTTCCAAATATTATACATATTTATTGGTAGGTTGCTAGTTATTTTCCATCAGATATGCTGTCACAACAGGGATGTCAGGTGACCTTTATCCAAACAATAGCTCTCAGCCAGCTGCACACACAGAGTATATATCTAAACTCAGGCTATTTTAAGAATGCATCACTTTTTATTTGTACGGTTTGTTTGTGTTGTATGGAAATAGCAATGAAACAAAACCAAACACCATAAATTAATCAGGTGACACAACTGGAGTGTCCAATATTTTATGTATTCAGTATTTAGTGTGTCACCCATTACAGCTGTAATCCTAATCTGTGAAGTGGCTCTTCAATCAGGGCTGCTGAGTTACTTCTTTGTCTGTGTAGGATGTTTTTGCTGCCACACTCAGTCAACCAACCAATCCTAGATAGAAGAGTGAGCATTAACCAACCTGGTGATTATTCTGGTGAACTGTCGCACCACGTCCAGTTAGCCAAGCTGTCAGTCTACAGTGAAATGAGTGGGATTGTATTATAATGAGAAGAATCATCTGTGGAGCTGACAAATTTGTATGTCATTTTAATTAATCATAAGTTATCAACCTATCGTATTAACTTTTACTAATTCACTTGTTTTTCACATTCATGCACCAGAAGAAATGCATAAGCAGCAATAAACTGTAATTAAAGTTGTTTACATTCGTCTTTACCATATTTGTTTACACTACTCTCTAACATAGTTGTTTACACTACTCTCTAACATAGTTGTTTACACTACTCTTTAACATATTTGTTTACACTACTCTTTAACATAGTTGTAAGCAGATTTGAGAAAATTTGTGGTGTTTATTAATTTATTTGTTATTTGCAAAATATGTTACCTGTCCTATCACCAGTCAATTACTTTAAAGGTGCAGTTATTAAATACTATCTGTTGTTGTGGAAATAATAAATTAATCTTTTATATTACGGTCTGTGTAAAATAATGAGTACACTCAAAATGATCTAACACCTTAGGTGAAAAAGGCACAACAACTCAAATATTTATTTTTGCTTTTGACTAAAAATGAACTGGTGGGTATTATTGTGTGCCTAATGAAGGATCCTGAGAAAAACAGCTTGTGATTGGTCGACAGCCCTAGCTTAATGCATGATGGGACTACCTGTTTACATCTAACAATAATGCTTACAACAATAACTCTGAAAATTAAGAAATAATCACCTACATTGAATAGAATTTATTGTACAAATTCATTTTATGTGTCCAAAAAGAATGCAGACCAAACCTGGCTCACAAAGTTTCTGTAAGTGATATAATCACACCAGAGCTCTGACTAGACTGTTGTTCAGAGATCAGGCAACAGAACAGAGTGTGCAATGAAAACCCACCTTACACTGCCTGTGTTTTCACACCGGCCGCCCTCATGTGTGGTTTTAGACGCCATAACTGTTGTTCCACAAGCGAAACAGGGATAATGTATTATTCCGTATAATTTTACATTTGAATTGTCTATACTTTGCTTATCAATGCATAATAGAGAGGTGAAGATAGGCTACCATTATTTAAGCCATTATTTAAGAAGTAGGTAAACAAGAAATCAGGGATTTTGATTTGCCTCTAGTAAAAACCAACTTTAAGCCATTCCTTATCGACATTCTATATTGAGATACATATAATAATGTCCTGCCGTGTAAAGATATTTCTGTTTTCTTTTCCCCACAATCTTCAAGCACTAATGTGAATGAGCTCAGCCTAACATAGCATTTGTTGAGACTGGGTGGACGCACGACGAGTGTGCGTGTTATCTACACTGGCCTGTGTTCAGACTGTTCGTGCACAAACGTATGATTCCTTTGACCTAACCGAGACAGAGAGCCCTGCTGTGCTGTATTCAAGCTGGGCTTTTCAAGCTTATTAGAGGGCAGAAATTTTAACTTGACAGTTTCTTTTTTCCCTCAGGACCCATTGTTCTGAAAGCCTGGCTACGTGGCTATAAGCGCTTCCTTCACTGACAGCAAACATGAAACTCAGAGGAATAATTCAGAATCCGTCACCACTAGACCATCATCAGATGGTTTTATTGTCATCTGAAGTTCACACACACTTAGTTTTGTGCTTATTTAGCATGCTACAATAATTATATACTATTGTCCTTATAGCCTTCTTGTTTAAAGGTTCTTCGTCTCCTTTCTTCATCGCAGCCATCAGTGAGAAGGCGTAGGAATGAGAGAGCAGGAATGCCAAAATGTTAATACAAAACATCTGTTTTCTATCTCCCCTTTCTCTATAACTCCTCTGATGCCCTCTCTACTCATTAGACAGTAACTTCAGCATGGTTCAGCATAACAATGCCTCCCTCCCCCCTGTAGTTACTACACACACCCACACACACTTATATACATTGAAGAAAAAACAAACACATGTGTTGACAAACTTTTTCCCTTACTCATCACTGTCTCCTCCACAGGCATGGCTGCGTAAATTTGGCTACCTCTCTCAGGCAAGCAGACAGATGTCCACCATGCAGTCGGCTCAGATTCTGTCTAAAGCCATCAGCGACATGCAGCGCTTATATGGCCTGGAGGAGACCGGAGAGATGGACCCTGCCACTGTCATGTGAGCGCCATGTGTTTTTATTCTGCAGGACGTTTTTCTCTGAACATTTGTGTGCAGTGATGGCAAACCTGCAGGAATTTATAGAGAATGAAGTTATTATAAATGCATTTTTATCTCCCAGACTAAATGACAAGGAGGATATAGATTTCAGTTTGTCCATCTGTCCGTAATGATTTTTTATCCCAAAGCACACACATATTTTTACCATTATAACTAGTTGTGACTATTGATCATTTTTAATTTTCTATATATATTTTCGTCATTTCCATGGAAACGTGATTTCAAGGTGACCCTGTTTTTTTTTAATCCACAATAAGATACACTAGCCTAGGTTCAAATAAATAATCTCAAACAATCTCCACTACTTTATTTTCCCGACATAGGGGGCTAATATGAATACCCTTATTTCATGTATTAAAACAACCCTACAAAAAAATCACGTGATCGAATTCAGTGATATTTCACACATAGTTTGTAAAGGCTTTCAGCTAATAATTGTTTTTCTCCAAATTGCTTAGTTTCATATTTTTAGGCATATTCATATTTGGATGACCTTCTTGTTTGTCTGCTCACTTAGACCTATGATGGAGATAGTGGTCTGTCCACTTCAGCTCAAATTGTTTTTTTCTTGTAGCATCATCTGTGCTAGATAATAACCGATCACAAAATATTTCAATTAGCTGCAACTATTGTGCGAAATAGATGCAATGGTCTCCATTAATCTATATAAAAGCAGCTGGATGAAATGGAAATATGTTATACCAATAAATATTTCCATAATGTTTACAATTGTTTGATTTTTGTTTGGTACTGTTTGATCTTACTCAATATGAAGAATTAGATTATCTTTTATCCCCTGTTTATCTCTTGTGGAGCTTTGCAATCTGCATATATTGACGTAAACATCGTGGCTAATTTAGAAAAGTTAGTAAAGTCATAGATAGTGAAGCCAAACAGCCCACTCTGGTTTTATGTTAAATGATGAAGGAGAACCTGATATGTTGAAGGAAGCCGCTCATATCAAATTCTCTATCTATCAAGCATTGGCAGATTGGCCACAGCCCAGGTAATAGGCTATTACTGAGGCTTTCAGACAACTGTAAGTGAAATCTCTCTCAGATGGTTTACTTTGGAAAAATAGCTTAAAAACTGTTTGTTTATTTGTTTGTTTACAAAACCATCTGCAAACATCCCCTCTCATTCAATTAAATAAACCCATTTGGGAGGGTTCTGTTTATTTCATGCTTATTTTCCCTGTGGTCTCATCCTGAAAAAGACGAAAAGTACTGCTCTATACACTGCTTAAGTCAAAGTTATAAAAATCTTTCCAGTTTTTGAGCTTTCTAGAATAAAAACATTCTCATTTATGATATTCTAGAAAAAGGAACACTGTACATTTTTAACTGACCATAATAACATCCATGGTTTTATTCCATCTGTACAGGCAATACTGTAGAACTTAAGAAAATCACCAGCCATTTTTTTCTCCACATCCAGCAGTTTCTAGTTGGAGTTGTTTGACAGTGTGCATGCATGTGTGTGATTGATTGAGTAGAGCCATGCGTCGACCTCGCTGTGGCTGCCCTGACAAGAAAGCAGTAGAGGTGAATGACAGTGCAAGGAAGAAGCGCTATGTACTAACTGGACAGCAGTGGGACAAAGACCACATCTCTTTCAGGTGTGTAACGCTGAAATGTAAAATAAAGACAACAATAGAACTGTTTGATGTACCGGCTTTAATACACTCACTCCTCTGGTTCTAGTATAATGAACCAGCATATTCCTGCCCTGCTGGGAAAGGAAAGGACTTACAACGCAATCCGCAAGGCATTTGACGTGTGGAGACTGGTCACGCCACTCACCTTTAAGGAATTACCTGCTGAACACAACATCAACCTCAACAGCAGCCAGGCAGAGCTTGCCGACATCCTGCTGTTGTTCGCCTCTGGTTTCCATGGTGATATGTCTTTGTTTGATGGCGAAGGGGGGTCCCTGGCCCACGCCTTCTACCCCGGACCTGGAATGGGTGGGGATACACACTTTGACGCTGATGAGCCGTGGACCCTAGACAAACAAAACCAAGAAGGTTTGTGGTGTGTTTGATCTTGCGGGAATTGAACCTGTGACCCTCTGATGATTGGTGAATCTTTCCAGCCATTAGCTGGTTATCTCTTGTCTAGTCTCCCCTCCTTACTCCTGTACTGGGATGCCATGCTAATCTCATCTGTTATACTTGAAGCGTCATTTAGAAGTTTTTTTAGAAGTAAACCGAAAACACCGTCTTTATAGTGTTGTTATGATTTGTAAAATGGAACGGCTTTGGATGTGTGTTTCTGAAATTCTAAAAGAACAAAAATAAGTTTTAAATAAACAAATTCTATGTTGTACAGCAACAGAGTATATTCATGAGGAATATGAGGAGCTGGGTTGTGTGATCACTCTCTGAGCTAAATTTAGGAGACGACTGATCGTGAACTATGTCTAGTAGTGTAGATGAGAGGTCACTGAGGGTGGTATTTGCACACTGTTAAAATAAAATGATTCAAGTACACACTGAAGAAAAAATAAACTCACAACAAAAGAGACTGAGGGAGAAGATGAAGACAGACTTAATAAGACACAATACAATACTACAATAATCTAGACTTAATATATCTGAGCTGGATAAGTTACTAATAGATGACGGTATATTTTCAGATGACTCTTGAAAAGGTCCCGAAACCATAAGACTCACTCCTGGATCTAGGGACAGACAGGAGTTTTTGGTCAGATGCTCTCAGTTCTTTCACATCGGGGACAGGAGATTGTTCCATATTTTCTATTCAAACATCAGGATTTTAAAATCAGTATCAGAATCGGTGTATTGTTCTCCCTCTCTAAGATCCTGGTAACACTCTTACTGCTTCATGTAGCGGTAGTCGGAGATTGTATTGTGTGAAGAACATAGGTTATTGTGTTTTTGTCAGCATGACATGCACTGCAGCTCTAAAGTTTCTTTGTTCAGTTTGCACTAACTTAAATTTTATAGTAAATTGCAATGAATTATAAGGCAGCACAGTGGTATGCTTAGCACTGCTGCCTCAATGCAAGAAAATGATGGGTTTTATTCTGGGCTCCCATGTTCCCCATGATGTGTTTCCTGTCTATATATGTCAAACCTGTGAGGAACTGGCGACCTATCCAGAGTAAACCTTGCCTATTGCCCAATATCAGTTGGGATAAGGTCCAGCTCCCCAGCAACCTTACAAAGGATAAGCAGTAATAGATGACAGAGAAATGTTTTATATATTTCATGCTATCATTCCTTTGTTGCATGTTATGTCACATCAATCCAGGATGTTATTTAGATATGTGTGTGCTCATACTACATGCTTTTTATTGTTTTCATGAAGGTATAGATCTCTTCCTGGTTGCAGTTCATGAGCTCGGCCATGCTTTGGGTCTGGAGCACTCAGATAATCCCAAGGCCATCATGGCGCCTTTCTACCAATGGACTCAGACACATAACTTCACACTTCATGAGGATGACATCAAAGGCATACAGTATATATATGGTAAGAAGCTCAAGTTTTATTCAGTTTATCTATTTAAGCTTTCAACAGTATAGTATTTTATTTTTTATGTACCCTTGCGGGTAATAGTCTGAAAATTTGCCCACAATGCCAAATAAGTTGATCTTTGCTTGAGATGAAAGACATAAAACTGAGTTAACTGTCCTGTTTATGACTCTGTAATTTAATAGACTGCTATTTCTGGCTCAATATTTTGTCAAACCTGTCACTACCATCAAAATCACAGTCAGTACCTTTTTGCCCTCTATCTACAAATGTGTCAACAATTAAAGATGTATTAACTTCATATTTGAAATATTTTGGCTCTGCAATCACTGTGAGATCAAAATAAAGAACGTCAGATGAAATTTGAGCTCTTATCACTCTCACATCAAATCTGGATCTGCATCCAAAGAACATAAGAAGCTTTGTGCAGAGACGTGTGTTTGGTCAACCGCCCGCATCACCAGAGAATCCTAAATCAGAACAGCATGTCAAGCATGCCGTTGTCATGCCCTCATACTTTCCCTGTGTAAGTGGATGGCATTGTTCGTAGACAGTAGTATCTGTGTGTGTGTGTGTGTGTGTGTGTGTGTGTGTGTGTGTACGTGTGTGTGTGTTAGATGAATAGCTTATGTGTGTATTAGAGTATTATATGTCAGGATCGCCATGTTTCCGCTGTGGTGCTGTAATTACAAAGCAGAAAACTAAGTCTTATATATGACTATTTACTAAATCACTGGTTCCTGGTTTTTTGTTTGTGCTTTGTATTTTCTTTTCTTTTGTATTTCTTTACTGCACATTCTTTTGTCCAGGTCCCATCGCTCATGTCCTGGAAAAGATACCAGATTTTGAACTTTAGGAATGTTTCTTTTGCGTTGATCTTTGCCAAGAAATTCATAAATATTCATAAATCTTTCTCTGGCCACACAGACCTGTTGATACACTTACATGAATACGCTAATATAAACATTTTGACTGAAATTGTAGAGTAGTTTTTCTTTAATTAAACAGATCTAAGTGACTCTACCGGAGAAAAAGGAGATTGGATGAGGAAATGTATCTTAAGAGGTAACAGAACAGAAACTTTGCTGGTAGAAATAAAAACATTTGGGCTCCTTTGGAAGGATTTATGAAAGAGACCAGCAGTGGTCTGTCTCCTAGGTTAGACTGTCCTCTTCAGTCAGTCATTTAGTGCCCACCAGTAGGGAGTGGCAGGTTCACTCCTGCCCAGAGATACGGCATTCAGGACTTTATATGCAACTTACTGTAAAGGGTTTGCCTTGTGAAATTAAATACATAATTACACATTTGAAAATACTTATAATAGACTTGTATTAATACACACCTTTTACTTAAAGTCTGAGTGATCATGTGTCGGGGTGGAATAATGTACGAGAGGTGTTGATTTAGAATGGTATAAAGTGGACCAAAGGCAGAGTAATGGCTAGCCAGACAAAGAGAGCTAATGTCAGTCACCAAAAACCCAACTTGCTGATGGTTCTCCATGTTCTATGATGTTTAACAGGATTGACATGCTTCTGTTATTTGATAATATGTCAGTGGTTTGGTTTTAATTTGCTTGGTTGCCTCCCCGCTAGAAAAACAGATTTTAAGATTTGACTGAACAAAAACTACTGATATATGAGGACTTTTTTTTTGAAAAGTTGCTCCCTTAATAGAATAGTTCCACTCTGGGCAGCTTTTAGCATCCCTCTGCTGTCCTGTGATGAAAATAGCCAGCTTTTGACCAATTCAAAACATGAAAACTAAACTAGATCACAGTTTCTGACACATCTTTAGGTGCTGAATTACTTCACAAAGTGATAAATCCCCGGTAAACGTCACCCTTCAAATTATCCTGACGGTGTTTTTGACTCAGTGTAACTCCGTACGACCTCAAGCCCAACAGCTGTCCATACATTGTGTAATGTTTGTATCGGTGTGTTTTCTCCTCCTAGCAACCAGTAGGGCTGATTTTCCAAAGAGCTGCAGCGCAATAATCTCTGTCAATCAAATTACTTTACAGCATCTGGACAAAAGGGAAACTCTCAATGGTTATGTTGCGAGGGAGGTTAACAGTGAACAGAGTGAGGGGTATGGATGGATAGATAGAAAGATAGAGTGGACAAATTCCTGTCATTTAACATTGTTTTTGCATTTTAGGTCTAAACGTGAGGAAAATTAAAGCATCTTAAATGTGCAAGTTGCTCTTTTTTGTTCCATGCCAAGCTCTCTATCTTTTCATTTTCAGGTCCTCCTCTCATCACTGAGGCTCTGCCAACTTTTCCTCCCACCTCTGGAAAGAAACCCAGTGATGACTTCCCAACCTCCCCTTCTCTGCCTGAAAATGAACCCACCTCGACTTCTCTCACCCACTTTCCGCCCGACCCACCCATCCCGACTGAGGGCAAGAGTCCAAGCTCTACCTCACCTCCTGTCTTGCCCTCTGCAACCACCGTTTCACAGCATGATCATGGAACTGTTACTCCACATATCAGAAAGGAAGACCACCCTCCCCTGCCCCGCCCTCGGCCCCCTGCTCCACCCCAGCCTCCCAAGATACCGGACAACCAGGCACCCAATATCTGTGATGGCGAATTTGACACTGTGACAATGCTGAGGGGGGAGATGTTTGTTTTCAAGGTGAGAAGTAAAGAGTTTCTAAATATTTCTGCAAAGGCAGCATCTAATTCAAGAGTTTGCTTTGACTGGGAACCTGTCAATTCTTTTGGATCAGGTGGTCACTTTGGACCTCGGTATGAAACATAATTTAGAACTATTACCAGTCTATCGCTGCTCAGAGTCTAAACAAGTTCAGCTCATGCAGGTGCAGTAAATCATAAATCACTGTGGTCAATCTCAAGCATGACGCTTACTTATTTGAGCAGGGCCGCTGGTTCTGGCGTGTGCGGAGGAACCGGGTCTTGGATAACTACCCCATGCCAATAACTGTCTTCTGGATTGGCCTGCCAAGTGACATCGATTCAGCCTACGAGCGACACGATGGCAAATTTGTCTTCTTTAAAGGTACTTCAGCGCTCTTTTATAATAAAACTTCTGCCTCTGCTCCCACAGTGTCCAGGCGCTGACAGCAGACTGTTCCCTGTGTTTCATCTGGTTCTTGGAAGACTGAGCTCAGACTTTAAGGGACAGCCTATGGGAACCAGAATTGTCCATTTAGCCTCTCGTCTGCTTTTCCCTGAACAAACTTTATGTCATTTTTTGGGTTTGAGAAAGGGTTTTTAAATCACAAATGCTGAGTGAAACATCAAATCTCATCTGGGATTTGATTTGTCAGATCAGACTGAAATTAAATGGTGCAAAATTCTGCTTCTGTTCAAAAAACATGATTAGATTTACAGGGTAATTATTCCACAGAGCTATAACCTTTGGTCTGTGGTAGACACAACCACACACATAAAAAGAAATATTGGTTTAATATATCTTTAAAAGAAAGTTGAAAAGCAAAATGACGGTGGTCATAGTGGTGGTGGGGGGCTATTCATTCATATATCTGTCTATCCGTCTTGAATTATACACTCACAAAGTAGTCCTGACATTTGATAATCTGATTTTCTATAGTTAAAGTTTTTTTTGTGTATGAATGTTTTGTTTCCATATGAACATTTTATCAGGCCCTAAAAGCTGGTCATATTGTCTGGAGCATATTTCAAAAAATGATGTACAGTAGTGCCAACCAACTTTAAAGCGCCTGTCTTTATCTAGCCGGGAAAAGTCTGTAAGCATGTCCTCAAAAACCTGCCGACGGGCTTCAATGACATTTGACCGTGCTTTGTATGACACCTAAGCGTATGTGATGCAGACCTTTAGGTCCTAAGGGTCTGCATCACAACATTGTTTTTTTTCAATTTTATAAGTTTGCCGCAGAAAGATGATTTCAAGGTGATTCGAAGGTTGTTCTTCTTCTCCCTAACATATGTCCAAAAACAATCCATTGTTTGTATTTGTTGTGCTATTTTTGGGGAATATATCAGGGGCAGTACGTGATCTTCAGATTTGTCTCTTGTATGAACAAAAAAATTAACTGTAAACACAAATCACTCACTATTCCCACTTTGTGATAATATGGCTGTAGAGAGAGGTTGATGATGTGCCTGCATCACAGGTGTGTTTGCAAGTCTTTCTGTAAATAACTGGGACATGGTTCCTTGGTTCGTATGTCTATGTGAGGTCTGAGCTATGTGGCGCCTGAGCTCTAATGGCCTCATGAGTAAGGTGGAATATTTTTATACTATATAAATAGAATTTCTGCAGTGTTCGGGTCCAGAAACTAACAGCAGCAGAAGTTTCACTTTTGTAGTCAGGACCTGTTGTGATAAAGCATGATAGTACGTCATAGTTCCCTGCTCATCAGCCAGATAACCAAAAACTATTTTTTCTTTGGTTTCTACAGATGATAGGTACTGGGTGTTCAGGGAGGCTGACGTGTTGCCGGGATACCCACAGCCTCTGCACGAGTATGGACAAGGAATTCCTACAGACAAGATCGACACAGCAATCTGGTGGGAGCCAAACGGATACACATACTTCTTCTCTGGAGACAGGTATTGATGTCACACACACAAATAATAGCGATGGGAGAAAAGAAATTGATATATACACACCAATTATCAATATCCTATTATTGAAATTTTAATTATTAATTGAACATTTTAGTAGCGGAGAGGTTAATAAACGGCTTTTGGAGTCAACTAGATTAGGTGCTATCGCTTGATCTTATTGAGTTATACTTATTAGAATTTTTCTGCAGCTGTAGCTCAGTGGGTCAGGAAGTCATCTCTCAATGGGAAGACCGGCGATTCGGTCCCAGCCCAGTCATGTGGTAGGTGCCTTGAGCAAGACCCTAAACCCATAATTCCCAAGGTGCTTCACATGAGCCGCCCACTATTGTACCTCCCAAATCAGAGCTAGCCAAGAATACATCACAAACCATCCCCTATTTTATAAGCAAAGACCTACGGCTATAAAACTTTGTGCAAATGAGCACTCAAGACTCAAGACACGGAACTAAGGTATGTGATTCTGTTTTAAAGTTTTTCCATGGACACAGCTGTACCCAATCTCTACAGAGAAGCAAAGTGTAGACAGTTTACATGTGTGTGTAGTTGAAAGGGCTGAGGAGCAGCAACATTCCTGTTAATTTGTTTTGGCCATTCAATCTGCTCCATGATTCAGTTTAGCATCACAAAATTTTAAAGTGTAAGATGAGAAAACGTAGAGAACCTCATCTTATTTTATGAAGTAAATTTTTTCCTTTGGGGAAATTATTTGCTATTGAAACAAGGAGAAAAATCATGATATCTGATAACATATGTTTATGCGTTTCAAAGCATACTGCAAATGTTTAAAATCACAATAATATCACATCATGACTTTTGTGTTGTGATCATATATTTCACACCCTTACAAGTTACATACTAGAAGATTTTAATACATTTAAAATATAATAACATCCATCTTATTGTCTGTGCGCAGATATTGGCGATTTGACGAGGAGACGCGGAGTGCAGACCGTGACTTTCCTAAGCCAAACAGCCGATGGGGCAGGATACCCCACTCACCCAAAGGAGCCTTCCTCAGTGATGACAGCGGTAAATAATCACTTTAAAAAAAATAACTACAGCCTTTATTCTGAGGGAGGGGACATATAATATGTATGCTAATCGTGATTGTTAGACATGAGTTCGCTGACATAAATCTCCCCTATCTTCCTGTTATGCAGCTTACACCTATTTCTACAAAGGCACCAATTACTGGAGGTTCGACAACCACAAGACTGAGCCTGACAAAGGCTACCCTCGTTCCATCCTGAAGGATTTCATGGGTTGTGTGGGACTACCGGACCCCAAGCCTGACATAGACACTGAGCTTGTACCAAAAGACAAACCAGTCAACCCTTTAGACCGAGCCGAAGATGAGACCAAAGAGCCGGACAGCAGCGACCATGACAAAGATACGAACCAAGAGGAAGACTATCCCACTTATCCCAACAGCACAGACGACGAGGAGGACAAAGACGTGGATGTGGTCGTTACGGTGGCCGATAATGAATCGAAGGTCATGACTCTGGTCATGGTGATTGTCCCTGTGGTCCTCGTCTTGTGCATCCTCATCCTCATCTACGCCATCCTGAGGTCTCTGCATAACAAAGAGACGCCAAGGGCCTTGGTTCACTGCAAACGTTCGTTGCAGGACTGGGTTTGAGGATAGAGGTAGACGAGGAGAGATAGAACGGACTTTCACCCTTTGATTGACACAGTAGCTGGCTTCACAAATTGTTCTCGCCCAAGAGAAATCATTTTCCACAGTGTTAGTCCAAGCAAGCCAAGGATGAGTCACTGTTTTGGGCCCCTTCACTTTGGGAGATTTTATTGCTCACATAATTCAGAAGTGGTAAATTTGTGGAGCTCCAGTTCCCCTCTAGTGGCCATAAAGTTTTTCTCCTGTGTCTGCTAAATGTCAGTACAAGTACCTCAGTGTCTTAAAAAAATAATGTTTCTTCTATAAAAACATTAGAAAAGCATTGATATTTGCTGCAGACAATACATGGCACCATAAGAATGTCCCTTTCACTTCACTATCACTTCTAATACGACAGACGAGGGACGGACGATTTATTTGGAGTACTACTGCAGATAAAGTCGATAATGCACATAGATGATACCAAAAAACTCACAATGTAGTCTACACACACAAACATGAGTGTGTATGGCTATTAAAACAAATATAGAAAACTATGCAGTAATATGCATTTCTTCCATATATTTGACTACGGTGCCTCAACCAATCTTGAAGTAATTCTTTGCTAAGAGCAGATGATTTGCACTTTTGATGCTGTTTATTGCTGTTTATCGTAGTCTTGCTGAGGTTGCTTCCCTGCAGACGCGTCTGTGTGTGATAAAGTAAAACTCCCTGTGCTTTTGAAACATGCAGGCACTAGCAGAAGTTTGTCCTTCGATCAGCGTTTGGAATGTCAGACAGCTGTGTTCATCCATGACCGTCCGCCGTCAAACCCATCCATGTTATCTCTTTCTTAACTTGCACACACTCACACACACACACACACACACACACACACACACACACACACACACACACACACACACACACACCAATGTCACATGACCTTTAAACAAGGGATCCTTACTGCACTCATTTATTCATGTATGTCCACATATACACACAATGAGGCATAGAGTCCACTAAGCCAAACAAAGGTACATAGAGTTTTTGAACACAGACACACAGACTCAAGCCTCTGCAGCTCCCACCACCCCCACCACCAGAACTGTTCACACTGGACCAGTAAAAACACAATCCCACAGGAGATATATTAAAGTATGACTGGTGCCAGGGCAGAGATTTATTGCAAGCGAGCAGGACTTGTTCACATTTAACAAGAAGAAAGGCGTAGTTGTATTTGACAAACTACTCAACTCAACTCTAGCGATGAAAAGTTAAACCATAGCAGTAGTTTCCTTTTTTCTGAACTCATCTTTGGTTTTCTCGCTAAAGCTAAAGAGAGTCAAAGCTAATTCAATGTAGTAGGTAAAAGCCTACAGGCTAGATAAGAATCGGTCAGGGTCTGGTTTCCAGTAAGCCCACATAATGCTGATTCAGTTATGTCAAGCAGCATGAGAGGTACGGAGAAGTGAGTTGGGGATAAGACTGAAGAACAATGTTTAAAACGGTAGGTGGGGAGAAGGAAGATTGAGATGAAATGGAAGGAAAGAAACTGTTTGAGGAGGTGAGAGGGGGAGCTCTGGCAGCATTTCCCTTGCATTTTTCTCTGGTAATAGGAGGAATGAGAGAAAGAGAGGGAGGATGTTGGGGCAGGAGGAGCAGCGCTGGCGTTGTGCCTCCTGACCTAGATCAGGATAGTAGATCCACTCCTTTTCAGATCTCCTTGTTTTTACTCTGCATGTGATGTGAAGAGATTACTTCCTCTGCGATCTCCTCCTCCCTGCATCCTTCGTATCTTTCCCCTTTTCTTTTTTCTTTTTACATTCTCATTCTTACATTTTATCTCTATTTGTTGACCACACCATTGTTTTTCCCAAACTTTTAATTTCCTTTTCCACTATTCTGGGAAGGAATCTCAAGCATTTAAAACGTGTTCATCATAGAAAAATTTGTAGAAAGGTCTTTGTCTCTTTCTACCTCTGTGTGAAAACCACTATTGCTCTAATCATTACCAGTGGCTTTAGGTTTTTGCCTCTAGCTTGTGCCTTTATTCTGCTCTGCTGTCATTGTGCCTTTTTTTCTGTGAATTGTTTCCTCTACTCATGGAATGGATGGAATGATTTTTTTATGTCTTTGTTTCTTTCCATTTTCAATCTACTTAACATTTTTAGTTTTGTAAATTTTGTGTCTCCAGTTTTACCTATACAACAACAAAAGATTGCAAAGATATTGATGCATGCAGGGCATGTTCTGTAAAGCCTGTGTATTCTTGTGTACAATAGGTTTTAACCAATAAAGCTCACTAGTAAAGCAAGTCATCAAAGAAGTTTTCTTTCATGTGTTTGTTGTCTTCCGCGTTTTTGTAACATTCTATCTTTAACCTTCTAGGCAGATATCAAACGGTACATTGCATTTTTGGAGTTTACTAATTTTAGTTAAACAGATCCCCACAATGATGATTAAAAAAAAAATTTGTTTAATTACAGGACATGCATTGTCAAAGCTCAAAGCTAGTTAGTTTGTTATGCCTGTGACTGTTTCCATTTGTCATTGCCTAAAAAAGGTGAAATATTTCATGGATATTCTTCCTAGACTAACTCCCCTGCAAAATATAAAACTATATGAAAATAAAATTAAAAATGAATATTTAATTTCTATATTACAATACCAAACCGTGTATAACAAAAAGTAAAATAGCCACCTCATTCAGCTTGAATATTTTTATTTTATTTAAATAAGCTATTTTTGCCGGTAGGGTATTAACATTCCACTTTATTTTCTTGTTGTTGTTTTTTTTGTTGTACAACAAAATATAGTTACAGTAGTTCTGCCCTGTATAATCCCTGATTTTGCTTAAAGGGTGTAAGTATTCCTACCACCAGTAAATTGATGTAATAAACATTAGAGTGAGTGTGTTAACGTGTGTAGCAGGTCTATGAGTGAGAGAGAGCTCCTTCTTGTGAGTCTTTCTGCCGAAGGTAATCAGGATTATTGTCAATCACAGATCATCCACTAACTTCACCTACTCTCCCGGTTTCTACCTTTTCAAAATATTTTACAACACATTAAACACAAAAACAGAACATCCTGGGTTTGATTCATAACTCAGGCAGAGGCCGGCCCTCAGTGTGGCAATATTTTTGCTGTGTTTGCATTGGATTCTTCGTGGTTGTACACTTAATCCCATTTAAATATGTATTTTAGGTTCAAACCTCCTGTCAGTGCCCCACTCCAAGACACTGGAGTGGGTGATTGGGTGCTTGTCAATAAATTGATTGTTCCAAAAAAGAGCAACCGTTATAACATTTTCCCATATTAAGAGGCCAATGCTAACCCTTAGCTTCCCTCTTGTCCTCTCCTCCAAACGTTTGTCCAGCATGTTATCCAGATGTACAATTAGGATTGAGGTCGCTATGGTGCTGCTTTATTCCAGCCAGGAGTTAGGGTTCTGTGTCATCATCCTGTTCCTTCAGCTTATCCCCTGATGAGCTGATAATGGGATCTGCCGACTGCTTCCTGCCTCTTCATCACCATAAAGTGTTCCTCAGTGCCAATCTCAAACACAAGACCTGGTTGATTCTGTGAATGGATCCAGCACCGTAGCCCATCTTTCAGAACCCATTTATAACCCATAACTACAAACATTCCATGTGATGTTCACCAGTCAGTCCGTTCGTTCAGTAAATCGTTGCTACTCACACTGTAAGTTGTAATAAGTTGACTTTACCTCAACAAAATGTCATGAAATTCTAAGAAAAAAGATCAAGTTGAATAGATTATTAACTTATAAATTTAGCTTTATTAACTTAAAATTAAAAAATATAACAATAACATTTTTGAATACTTAAACATTTGCGATGCGTTAACTGGGTATTTTTGACTAAATTAGTTTCCTGTTTTCTATAAATCAGTATATTACTAAAATACAGTGGACTCATCCATCATGCCACAATTTCTCATGCAACAAAATCCATCCAAATATAAGTTCATCAAGCCAAACATTCATAATGTTTAAGAAATCCTTAATCCCTTATGCAGACCATACTCCTCGAGTGACACTTTATAATGTATTACAACTATAGATTGTTAATATTTAAACACCAAAGCACAAAGGAGATTGTTTTAGCTCGTTCAGGTGGAGTTCATTTTAGTTCATATTCTATTTGTTACTAAATGAATTATAAGCCGAAATATCTGAACAAATAATGCTGTCAAGATCAAAATGCAAATGGAAAAGGAAAGAAATTACTTAAGAGGTATAAGAAAAGGAAAAGAATAACCTCCTTTATGGACATAGCAGAGAAAGACGAATAAAATTGCAGATTTTCACCACGAAGGCTGATTCTTCTTCTCTTCTAAGTTGCTGTTTTTGGCATTTGTTTTTCTCAATGACTATTATTATCAAGAATTGCATATTCCTGATCAATTTTCATGATGGTCGGGTTATGTATTTTTATGTATATGCTGGTAAAGCTACAGAACTGGAAGTGCAAAGGAAAATAGACTTTACTTAGATACTTTCTAGTCTGCTTGACCACTCAAAGTTCTTCACAACATGGCCAGCATTCACCCACTCACACACATTCACACAGTGGTGGCAGAGGCTACCATGCAATGCCTGCAACAAAATTTCCCACACCCGTGGAATAGCCATCCGGTGCAAATTGGGGTTCACTATCTTGCTTAAGGACACGTTGATATGTAGACTGCAGTGTCCAAGGGTTGAACTATATATAATGACCTATAACCTCGTCTAATACCTGGACAACAAGCTCCACCTCTGATTTACATCCACCTCCCAAAAAAACATGAGGCCGTGTTGCTCATGCTTATACTCATGCCCCACCATCAGTCACACATGAATGCTGTTGTTTCCTCATGGTCTACCTGCAAAATATTTCAATCAGACTCAGGTTTAGATTGTCTTAAGTGTTAATCAGCAAATGGTGAACTATGATGGTCAGCATTAGTTTAACACTAACACTACCTGTTAAACATCAGCATGCTATCATCATCGTTTAAAATTTGGCACCAGTTTGCCAAAGCACTTCCTCGCAGGGCTGCAAAATAACTGTAGACTCTTAGTCTGATTTGTTTTCTAAAATCTTAGTTGTGAAAGTAAGTCTACTTGTGAAATCAATATAGATGAGAAACTGTATTGTAGGACAGGCACACAGTAAGCAGAATTAGAAATGAAAGAGTGCCGTGTCGGCGCCTCTTTTGGTGTCACTCTAATGTGGCTGTGTCTTATATCTGTGGATGTATCAAGAGAAGTAATCAGCCCTATGGACCCGATGGACCATGCATGTAGGACTCTGGAGCAGCTAGTATGAGTCAGATGCGTCACTCTAGCTGTGGTATGTTTGTTTTTACAGCACAGCACTCATGCAGCAGGTGTTACTCAACCACTCCTTACAGCATATTAATCACTTTACACATTACTCACGTCTATTTTTTGCTTACTTCCACTGTTTGATTGTATTGGATAAACCATATTGTTTTTCAGTTGTGTCAGTGCCTCCCATTTTCATTGCAGGTCTGAAAGACCTCAAATCCGTACATACTGCTCTTGTGTAACTCTTTTCCAGCTCTGCCATATTGGAGGTATGGTTGCCCGCATTCACCCTGATAAAGGAAAATCCTTAATTATCATTTTCTGATAAAGCTCTGGACGTTATACAGTATGTCTGAAGGAACCGCAAATAAGTATATCATCAGTCCCTGCTAGACCCTGCGACTGACTAATGAGCTTTACTGTCCTCTGTCTTCATCCGTGTGTCTTTGACTATCTAGTCAAACGCTGACTTTATATAACTCATTGCTGTCTTGTCAGCAAGTAGCCCTGCATCATTCATGGCGGTTAATGAAGATAGAATAGGAGATAAGCAAGAACAGATATAACAAGGATGGGGAGTCATTGGGAAACTGTACATGGAGTATTCCCAAAAGTGAAACTGACAACATATTATTTCCTGTGTGAAAGAAGAAACGACCAATTTGTGATTTTCTTCGGAAGAATGTAACATGCTTATTATTAATCAAAATATCTGTAATATGTAGTGTGAGATATTTTAGCTCTCCTCTTGACTGTGTTTGAATGGATGTAGGTGAAAATGTTTGCACTCTTTATCACCATACCCTGGAGTCTGTGGTAATGTGAAGAAGAGATCGCTCCTTCTTTCTTTCCTCCTCGCTGGGCTGATGACAACACTTTATATGTTACAGGGATGATATCCAGGTTAAACTTGTGTCCACTGTTAATCTGCACTGGCTTCACAGTCCAGGATTGTGCCTTGACCTTCAAGTGGCGCTGGTTAATCCTGTCAGCCACTGAGGCAAATCCCAGCAGACCTGTGCTGGCTGTTCCACACTCTGGATCTCTACTCCACCGGTATGCAGAGACAACTGTAGACACACAGGTAAGGACACAAGTCTCAGTTATTCTGCACAGAGTCAGGGAAATATACTGAACACAAGGATATTTTGGGTGTTTAAATTAATGTTGATCATTGGTGAGCCAGTTCAATGGTAACTGTTACTTTGTAAATCTATTGCTAAAGAGAAGGAAGCTGAGATGTTGCAGAAGTTGAGTGAAATGTTGATTTTGCTTTGAAGCTTCTGGTCTGCAGTGCCAGATCTTAGGTGAGGACACAGAGACACAGAAGCATACAAAGGATTCTTCTTCATGCTGTTTAATTACTGAGAATGATCTGCATTGATGCAGGCAAACTGTCATGGATCGACCAGTCTTTAAGAAGGCTGGAGGGCTGTGGATTAGTCGCAGAGTAGAGCTGCACTATTTAATCCAATACTGCAAACTTGAGATTAGTCCGGGCGAGAGCCCCCAGTGATTTTTGCTCATTGGGACGGTGTGTCAGGACTCACAGACTGGATCAAAAAATCAGCTTAAACAGCCGTTTTATGTGCATTTTATATAAAAGGTCCACAGCTGACACGTGATGACTGGGATAACCCCATGCCGGAACCCTTCTCTGCCTAGAATGGAACTACTTCAAACCTGTAAAAATCTAGTTTAGACATTAAAACACTGGATTCCTGTGTGAGTGTGTGTAAGTGTTTTTCTAAATCATTTGAATTTGAGATAGTCGGACAAGAGCGTTGATTTTTTTAGGCCCTCTTCGCGTCTTTCTGTTGCATTCCACTCATGCAATGATAATAACTTGGATGAAGTCATACAGTATATCTATGCTGCAGATGTTATTTGTGACTCCATGAGAACATTTGGGTATATGCATTCTATTCCTCATTTTTTTGGCAAGCTAGCAGGATTTCATGTTATTCCAGCAATGATATATACTGAACCTTTTACTTATTGTCTTTACAATTATGTTCTTGACAGCTAAAACAACTTTCCTGGTTTCCCCCCACGTGTCTGCTGTGGTTATTTAGCAGGACAACTTGCAGATTAAGCAGCACCTCTCGCCGTTGCTGAAGTGGATTATCTCTTAAGGCTGGTAAAATGTCACCGCAGATAATATGCAAATATGAGATTAAGTCTGGTAATCTGGTGTCCTGCTGTTTTCATTACAAAACAATTATCTCATTAATTTTACAGCTAGAGCCTACCATTGTAAATGTAATCGGATGAGAAACTAAAGACACTTTTAAAGATTTAAATGGAAGAAATAGAGAAGTCCAGCGATAGAAATCTGTGGTTTGGCTAAAACGGAGAAGGGGAACGTCCTTCATCAACCGTTATTAGCGTCAGTTTAGGGCTCACCGACGGACAAAGTGGCTACTTAAATCATCACATGAGGAATAATTAGGACTCATCATCATTATCATCAACATTATCGTCAACAATATCAACAACGTTGATATGATGAGATTTAATGTGATGATGGTGATGATGTGTGACTGTGTGTGTGTATTTGTGTGTTTATGTATTCAACAGGATGTTTAATTGGGTGGTGAAAGTGGTACCCCAACCTCCGGAAGTTCCTGGAATAGATGAAGCTGCCAAGACCTCTGTAAGTGTATATACACACAAACACACACATGAAAAGTGGCATTACTAAGTATTTATTTTCCCCTTTTCTGTATCTGTCCCTACAGGTCAACCCTAAAAGCAGAAATGGTGAGAACCATCATCAACTTACTTTTATATTTTTCTGCTTGTTGGTGAAATTGGATTTAAAACTTCATCACCTGTGTCTTTCACTAATCCCACAGTGAAGAGTCCTCCACTAAAGAACACAGATGATTGTTCCGAGGACAGGTAAAACTTTCTGAGCTCTAGGTTCTCTCCATTGGTTAATACATGTGTTTAGACATGCTGACATTTTACCATCTTTCTTCATGTCTTCTACAGCCAGATCCAGACCGGTGTTCTAGGCTGGCTGTCTAATGGGTTCGTCAGCGCCCTCCCTCAACCTTCTGGCTCCCCTCGACCTGGCAGAGCCAACTCTGACGTCGGGGTGAGCATATTCCTAGATATGTATAAAAATTGAGTGGATATGTATTAAGCTCAGGTAAAAAACAGATATTCTTCTATGCATGGTCAATATATTCAATATATTGATCATGTATTGGCTTTCATCAGATGCCAGACGGGGGAAAAAAAATAACTGATTAAGATAAAATAGAAGAAAAAATAGAATAGTTGAAAACAGCTTAGCCATAATCATTCTTGAGCTCCAAATGTTTATTTTTTCCTTTTTTTGCCATCTGCCAGTCAGCAGAGGATGGGGAAAGGTAACGTATAATTAGATATGACAGAGTCATCGATCGGAATCAATTCTTTACATGTAATTTCAATGACATTTTTCTTCCCAGGTCTGGTGTGATAGGCTGGGTCACTCAAGGTCTGACCAAGATGTTGCCTCAGGCCGATGACAAGTACAAAGAGACAGACAACATAGACAAAGAAGAACACACTGAGGTGGGTTACGAACACTTCCATACAGTCTGTAATTCAGAGATTAGAGACACCAGACATGAAACTTATATAACAATTATACAGAAAAACATGCCTTTGAAAAAACTAAACCTAACTAATTTGTTGTACAAATAATGACATTAAACATTATACCTTAATTCAGGGAAAACATCAGCTCCATTATGATCATGCAAGGTCTTCCTGCAATAATATATATCTATAGTTCTCTCTCCAGAAAACATGCCACAGGAACCACATGCTTTATACAGAATTAATAAATGACATTTAATTCAAGAAAATGAATGTTGCTCCGCGGGCTTAATAATGTGTAAGGAGTCAGTTTAATCTGCAGGAGGTATAGACCTGAATGTACAAGCCCTGAATGTACGTCTGAATGTAACATCCTTAACCCACAGGAAGCCTCAGTGATGAACATCCCAACCATGACTGCACAATAATTTACACTGTGGTTTGAAAAAATACACTAAATGTCACCTTCTAGACCAAGTGCGGCACATTATGGAGAAAACTAGTTGAATTGAGACGGTTCAACACAGGTTATTATGAGACATGAATACGAGAAATCTAGAGTGAGTCTTTGCTAGGAGAGTTAAACGTGTGACAACATTTTTTTTTAAATGGATGGAAAGACAAATGACAAAGATATTATTTATCTCAATTACTTACTTTTAAATTGGTGTTTTTGTTTTGTTTGGCCTTACAGGTGTATGATGTAGCAACAATGCCAGGTATGTTATTTATCACATATATGTGTGTGTGTGTGTGTGTATAATTTCAGCTATTTGATTGACTTCTGCTGTTTGTTTGGCCTGTCCAGATTTTGATCCTTTACCGCACATCCCAGTGGTGGAGATGATGTCTGAAGATGAGGTGTCAGAGGTAGAGGGCCTGTCTCATCAATTCCACCCAAAGTTAGTAGAGCCCATTATGAAAATGTTATCACAGCGATGGACGCTGACACACCAATAACATAGTGTTGACCGTTCTCCCTCTCTACTACAGTGTGGTGAACTGGATAAAGCACATTGTCCCCCAGCCAGTTTTACTGCCCCCTGGTGCCGTACCTATGGAACCATCAAGCAAGTCCTCCCGCACCTCTCTGGACAAAAGTACATTCACAAACCCACAAACATACACCTATGAAAGACCATGTGTCCATGTAAAGCAGTGGGCATGTGTTCTGACAACATCAGAATCCTCAAGCCTTAAAATGTTGATGTGTCTCTCTTCCTTCCAGTTTTTTCTCCCCCACCTGAATCTCTCAGTGGAATATCACTGGATACTGATAGCAAGGCCTCGAGGTATGTATGGATCCATCTCCTTCCTTTGTTGTACGTTGTTTCAGTGAGTGTTTACATGTATGTACGTATGTGTGTATGTATGTATGTATGTATGTATGTATGTATGTGTGTATGTATGTATGTGTGTATGTATGTATGTATGTATGTATGTATGTACATATGTATGTATGTATGTATGTATGTATGTATGTATGTATGTATGTATGTACATATGTATGTATGTACATATGTATGTACGTATGTGTGTATGTATGTATGTATGTATGTATGTATGTATGTATGTGTGTATGTATGTATGTGTGTATGTATGTATGTATGTATGTATGTATGTATGTATGTACATATGTATGTATGTATGTATGTATGTACATATGTATGTATGTATGTATGTATGTATGTATGTATGTATGTATGTATGTATGTATGTATGTATGTATGTATGTACATATGTATGTATGTATGTATGTATGTATCTATGTATGTACATATGTATGTATGTATGTATGTATGTATCTATGTATGTACATATGTATGTATGTATGTATGTATGTATGTATGTATGTATGTATGTATGTATGTATGTATGTATGTATGTATGTATGTGTGTTTGTATGTATGTATGTATGTATGTATGTATGTATGTATGTATGTATGTATGTATGTGTGTTTGTATGTATATATGTATGTATGTTTGTATGTATGTATGTATGTATGTACATATGTATGTATGTATGTATGTATGTATGTATGTATGTATGTATGTATGTATGTATGTATGTACATATGTATGTATGTATGTATGTATGTATGTATGTATGTATCTATGTATCTATGTATCTATGTATGTACATATGTATGTATGTATGTATGTATGTATGTATGTATGTATGTATCTATGTATGTACATATGTATGTATGTATGTATGTATGTATGTATGTATGTATGTATGTATGTGTGTTTGTATGTATGTATGTATGTATGTATGTATGTATGTATGTATGTATGTATGTATGTATGTATGTGTGTGTGTATGTGTGTTTGTATGTATATATGTATGTATGTATGTATGTGTGTTTGTATGTATATATGTATGTATGTTTGTATGTATGTGTATGTATGTATATATGTATGTATGTTTGTATGTATGTGTATGTATGTATGTATGTATGGGTGTTTGTATGTATGTATGTATGTATGTATGTATGTATGTATGTATGTATGTATGTGTGTTTGTATGTATATATGTATGTATGTTTGTATGTATGTGTATGTATGTATGTATGTACATATGTATGTATGTATGTATGTATGTATGTATGTATGTATGTATGTATGTATGTATGTATGTATGTATGTATGTATGTGTGTTTGTATGTATGTATGTATGTATGTATGTATGTATGTATGTATGTATGTATGTATGTATGTATGTATGTATGTATGTATGTATGTATGTGTGTGTATGTGTGTTTGTATGTATATATGTATGTATGTATGTATGTGTGTTTGTATGTATATATGTATGTATGTTTGTATGTATGTGTATGTATGTATATATGTATGTATGTTTGTATGTATGTGTATGTATGTATTTTCCTGCCTATCTCCCAATGTCAGCTGGGAAACACTCCAATCCTGTTCCAATAGTGCAAAGGACAGGTAGATGAAAAATGAAGGTGTGAGGGGTTTTGTTGCCATCATTTGTCCTTCCTTCTCTCTACGGTTCAAAGACAACTGAGATTCCTACACTTCCAGACTTTGCTGATGTTTTCCTTGCATTAAGAAAAACAGTGAAATGTATAAAACTTAAATCTAAGGTTAAATCGGTCTGTCTATTGGCAGTGTGGTTGGCTGGTTCGTGTCGGGAATAGGCCTAAAGCTGCCTCAGCCTACGCTCCCGTCCAAAGATGATGCTGCGGTAAATGTATATATTGAGATATTGAGACCAATTATACTTGTGAATTTGTTGCTTATTATCTTTATCATTTTTATTTCTTTTCAGGGTGCAGCTGAAGTCCTGCAGAAAGGTAAGTTTCCCCTACTGTTAGACATGCCTCTGCTTGCCAATGTTCAAACTAATAAAAGGGCTTCCTGAAGCCACACTTCACAGTTCAGTCAAGTGGATCTATATCACTTTATATGTCTCTTAAGGCATAAGTTCCCAAAGGGTTGTGCTTGTAACTAGCAAAAAAACAACTCTTCAATAAAACGGGCTAAATTTTATTCAAGTTATTTTTTTAACTCTCATTGATCTGTTAAATATTGCAAAGAACTGCATATGGGTTTTTCTGTTGAAGGATATTCTTGTTTTTCCCCCCATAGTTTCTGAAGAGGTGTTTTGGTTGGAAGGTCGGAGCCTAACTCAGTCCCTCTTCTCCTTCTGTTTCAGGGGGGAAGGCGCTGAGAGCCCCTTGAACAGCAGGAGGAGATGACTGGGGGGCACTCTGATTCGCACAAACCAATTGACCAATTAGAATAGACATGTTTTGCTGTTGGCAGAACTACGGGTGCTGTACAGCTCAGTGCAGAAACCAGGCAGCTTTAAAATACTACCCAAATATAGAGATATGTCCAACTCACCTTATTGTATTCAATATTGTTTCATAAGAATGGATTAAAACTTAAATATATAACTAAGTCATGTACTGTATATCAACAGATAATTCAATTTTTTGTCAGTCTCTGTGATTTGAATTTACACATTTTCTGGATGATTTAGAAACAATTGCCATTTATTTGAAATTTGTATAGGTGTCACAAAATTGCAGACAGTATAATTTTCTATTAATTCAATGTATATTCATGTCGACATTTTCATGTCCGGAGAAAGAGAAAAAATTCGACCCAAAAAAATGATGAATTGGTCATTAATTTAAAATATTTTTCTCTCTTGAAGAATGGGAGCATAAAATATCAAGTCCTCCTGTCTAAACAAGAGAAATATGGAAATATTAAATGGCAGCTATGTTACCATATTATTAGGTTGATTACTGATAAAGTAAAATCTTGACACTTAGAGAAAATATGATGATGATTTATTTTTCATGTACAATTTCCTAACCTTAAAATCTTGTTCATATTAATGTCGAGAAAAGTTGAGGTTCAGTTTGGGTCTAAAAGTTGGCATAAACCTTTCCACTGGTTTAATTGAGATTGCAATGAGAGGGAGAGTTGTATCCACTTGATCTTCTAGTATGTCTATGGCATTGAACTGTGAAGTGTGGCCAGGTGATGTGGAGTGATGTTGATTCAGAAAATTGGACTTTATTTGAAAGAACATCTGAACCCTGAAAACATGCTAACTGTCATGCAGGCAATATGATGGAACTAGTGACTCGATGCTGTAATTTGAGGTTACTGCCAGCATAATAAAGATCCAGTGTCATATTTTCCTATGTGGTGGTCTTGTTTATAACCAGCTTTATACGGTATAAACACACACATATACTGTGTAAAAGTAGAACAACTTAAGTCTGAAATCACCCTTTCCCGTCTCAGACATCTTACATTTACTCCACACATCTTCTGCAATTAAAAATGGATTCAATATGAGTTTAGAGGGGTTTCCACATCTCAGAAACTTCCAACATGAGACAAATCCCTCAAGGAGAAACTTGAGTCACATGTATTTAAAGCAGCCCTGCATACAACTGTATAGTCTGTACATCAAGTAAATTTCCTTTTTTTAAATTCCAATATTACATCAAATGTAGCTTGTAATATGAGTCCATAATTTAAAAAAAGAAAAAAAGAAAAGCCATGATATCACCATCATGTCTATGTTTAACCATATGTATTTTTTTCCATCTTACATACAAATTTCGTTTTGTCATCCTTTCATAGCTTCATCCAAACTCAAACCTGATTTGGTCCTAGAGGATATGGACTCTGACAACGATGGCCGACAGAGAAGCGAAGAGCAATCCAAAGCTGCTATACCACCCACATCACTGACTTCACCATCTCCAACATCTAATCCACAGCAGGAATTCACACAGCAGACACAATCACATTTTTTGCAGGCTGAGAGTTGCAGTGGCATCAACTGCCATCCAGATCCATCAGAGAGGGTGACAAAAATATCTCAAGAAGATGCTGAGACCCAAACTGATCGCTGGACACCATTCATTCAAAGCATCAAGAAGGAAGCAGAAGAAATAGCATTGGCCACCATGGAGGAACGGTAAGAGAGGTAGAGAACAAGAGGGGGGAGGTGGTCAGAGCTGCAGTGGCCCTTTCTCAAAATGTTATTGCTAATGACATTCATCATTCTGACTCAGCTGATAGTTTTAACTGGGCCTTTGCCTCTGCATCTGTTCATAGCACTGACGACCAAGGTCATTTTCAATAGAAAAGCTACCAAATTTAACAATACATGTACTTTAATTCGTGATTCCACATCCCGTTAAATCAATCCTGCTCCCAGGATGCCCTGGCTCAATAATAACACTCAAGAATTAAAATGAAAATGCAGAAAAGCAGACCTCAAATGGAAAGAGGACCGTCTTACAGTATCATTTCTAAGCCTAAAGAATCTAATATCAGAGTCTCAAGTAATGTTATGGAGGCCAGGTCAACTATTTTTCTAATTTCACAGCTAAACACAGGAACTAGAACTCTATTCAGAACCACTGATTCTATAATCAACCCTCCTCCTAGGCATTATGCTGAAGCCACACCAACCACTAATGAACAATTTCTGTCCTTTTTCATAACCAAAATAGAAGAAACCAAACTACAGATTGTCCACATGACTGGGGAACCTCCTTCTCCTCCTCTTCCTTACTGCAGCCCCTCTGCTCTGCTCGATACCTTTCCGGCGACTCTCTCTTTGCTCTTTAAAGGAAATGATGGCCCAAACTGAAGCCATCATTTTGTCCTATTGACACTGTGCCTGCCTATTTTCTGGAAGATGTTTTTAGTAGTGTTGGTCCTTCTACTTTATTTATTATCGATAGCTCTTTGTCCTCCGGCTGTGTTCTCTCTTCCTTCATGCACGCTGTAGTGCCCCTCTTCTTATAAAGCTGAGCCTTGATCCCACTGATCTTTACAATTTTAGACCTGTCTCTAAACTCTTAATTCTTTCGAAAGTCTAAGATAAATCTCTTATCTTACATAATGGCAAGAAACCTGTGGTGTGATACTTGATGGGGACCTTTCTTTTGAAATAATAAATAACTAATGTTGTTAAATCTTGCTTTTATAAACTAAGGACTATGTCCAAGATAACGTTCTCCCTCTCTGGATCTTGAGAAGGTCATATAGCCATTCATTTCATCTCGTCCAGTTACTCAAATTCTTTGTATTGTCTTTGTATTCAGGGTGAAGCAAAAGAGCACTTTCACATCTCCAGCTTGTTCAGAATACCGCAGATCAGGTTTTAACAAACACTAAAAGACAGGAACACATCAGCCCTGTTTCATCCTCTCTTCACTGGTTACCATTTAGTTTTAGAATCGATCTGGTTATTTTGAAGGTTCTTCATGGATGAGCTCCCACCTACATCACTGAACTGCTCCACCCATAAGAGCCTGTGCGCCGTCTCAGATCTTCCGACAGAGCTCTGCTAGCTGTTCCTGAGCTGTTCCTGTGTATTCCTTGTTTTATCGTCTGGAGTACTTTTTAACTTTGCTTTGAAAAGTGCTACACAAATGGGTTTTATTATTTATTTATTTATTTTCATTATGTTAAGTCCTAAATCATCAGTAGTATTCTAAATTAGGGGCCATAAAGGGGCCACATTTTACACAGAGGGACCAAGTTTATTCCAACATCCATGCACATTTTCATATTCAGTTTATATCTATGAATATAAAAAACATTTCACATTGCGTCTTAGTTAAACAAAGACACAAACATTGTGTGCATTAGTCAGCGAAGGATATAAAGAGCACATTTACATGTTATATAATCTAACATAATGTACCCCATTAAAGCACATACAAGAGTAGGAACATAAACCTTCGTAAGTGTCGGTAGCTGTACTAAAACTTCCTGCATAGGCTAGTAAACAGATCACCTGAAAAAGTTAGCCCCAAAGCCCCAAATTACAAGCAGCTGTCCTGAATCTTGTCTCATTTATCTGAAGCTGAGCTTTGATTGGTTACAAATGATAAATTAACTGATAGTTGTGAAATACACTACATTGATCCCTTATATCCATTAATGTATGATTAATTGCAAGCCTTTAAATTTACCGACAACTCCAGCAAACTCTTAAATACTCTGTAGCTGGTTGTCTCCTGCACCTTCAACATCAGCGTTTCATTTCAGCCCACTGCGCCGCCCCGAAAGAAACATCAGATGACTCAAAGGAACAATGGCCAATGGCAGCAATAGCCACATAATAAGCAACTCCAAACAGCTTATTATTACCTCTGCCAAGGAGGATATGTTTTCACTCCTGTACGTTTGTTTGTTTGTGAGAAAGATTATGGAAAAACTACAGCATGTATTTGCATTAAATTCTACCCATCGGTAGGTTTCGGTATATCGTAGAGGTTATTACATTTTGGTGATGTTACAGATTTAATGGTTTTTGAAATACAACAACATCAAATAATAAGCAATTTGGAGTAAGAACATAATGTGGCTAATGCTGGTTAAGTAGATGTAAAGTTATATGGACTGCTTGAAACAATGAACAACATTTTTAATTCTTTGCAATAATTAAAGAAAAAGTCCAACATGTCCTGCACCACATACTGACTTCAGTTTGTCCTGTTGGTTTTTAGTCTGCTGCAGGAGCGCTTGGAGATGACACGTATGGCCCAGGAGGTGGCCAGGCAGACTGCTGAAATGGCCATTAGACAAATGGCGAGTGAGAGCCAGTCCACCAAGCTCTCACTAGGGAGTCAAGAACTGCTTGATGAGCCTGAAGACAAGTAAGACCTTGAGCTCCATTAGAAGAGAAACAAAGTGTGGGAGTTTAGTTTTTTTTGTATTTCTTTAATGGGAGAATCAGTTTGAAGTGATTTGAACTGCTTGTTCAATTTCTAGGATGCCACTGCCACGAGAAGAGGAGAGTGAAGTGGACCACAGTGAAACGTAAGGAATGCAGTAATGACATTTCTTTTGTACAACTTGTCCTTGTCTCCAGCAGATTTTGAAGTCAAATTGAAATTATAGCATGACATTATTACTAAGATCATTTTATGTTCCAACAAAATCACTATTTAAAAAAAAAGGTTGATTCTAGCAAAAAAATG
This sequence comes from Lophius americanus, assembly GCA_037951165.1. Classification (NCBI taxonomy): domain Eukaryota; kingdom Metazoa; phylum Chordata; class Actinopteri; order Lophiiformes; family Lophiidae; genus Lophius; species Lophius americanus. The sequence goes on from JBBDHG010000009.1 coordinate 1,766,812, forward strand.
CAATTATGTGTTTATTCTTATTCATTATTGTGTATTAAAAGATAAAAGAAATCAACGGCAAAAACGTATGCCTAACAAATTTCTCCCGTTATGCAATTCAGCATTTAGTATTTAGTAGATTTTACACCATCATTATTTAGATGGTCACCTATCATCATAGATTACAGCACTAATCATCTTCCTCGGGGACCTGCATAACGTATGGTTGATGTAATTTAGTGGGATGGCAGCCCACTTCTTCCTTCCGAGCTACTTGCAGTGGCTCCTGAATCTGCCAAGGTCACTCGCAATTCTTAAATATGATATAGGTCAGGATCCTTCCCTGGGTTTCCAAGAATTCTGGAACCGCCCCCAGTGTGCTATTGACACAATCCTCGTGTTGCTGCCCTTGTTGTGGCATTCTTTGAGATGTCATTTTCTCCCCAATCTCTATGCATTTTTTTTGGAGGAAAATGCTCATTTCCAAGGGACTGGTCATTCTGGATTAGCTGGGTGAGGACTTTGTGTTTATTTCTCTAATACTTCCTCTTCAGACACGAGACTACTCACAAAAACCCTGTATGTTCAGATTCAACACAGTCCGTCCTTGTAAAGCAGAGTTTAAAACATTTTCTCAAATTAGACCAAAAAGTGAGCGGGTATACTTTTAAATCAACCTCCTGGCTGAAACTGTTTAGCACAACTCTTGAGTAAAAGTGACTTGGCAGTATTAACTACAGATACTTATTGACTTTACAAAAGTGGAAAAGCTCTCGACTTTAATGAGTTTTTTTTTTCTGATAACCTTTTGCTTGAACTCCCTACACAAAACACAAATATCTGTAGTTTCTACACATTACATTATACAACATTTCTTTTCCTGCATCAAAACTAATTTTCATCTCTTTTCAATCATGTAAGACAGACAAAACAAGATTATAGACATAAAACACATACAAAGACAAAAAAGATAAAATAATACGCAGCAAAAGATTAAACAAAAACCAAAACCCTCGGCCATGAAGATAGGGAGCTTTCTTCTATCCACTTTGTCTTTCTATACTTATGTTCTTCATAATGCAAATAGCAATCATAAAAGTTCAAACTAATTTCCATATCTCTTATACTAAGATAATATTCAATATATATTATTATGACCCTCATTTCTGATTAAAACAAGCGATTTAAATGTCTTTCAAAGTGCAAATTTTTACTTTCATACTTAAGCACATTTCCGAGCCAGTACTTTTTCACATTTGCTTGAGTAAAGAAGTGGATTCAACACTTTACTTTTGCCAGAGTCATTTTTACAGTACTTCTGCTGAAGAGATCCAAGTATCTGCAGATCCGGTTGTTCACAGCAGAGTTATTTGTCTGTGAAGTGCATCCCGAGGGTTCTCGTAATGTGATCCTGCCTCAGCATCAGCATGTTGCCATAGCAACCACAGCTTCTCTTGGCAACAGCCTCCCCCTCCCATTCAAAGGCTCTTTGGTAACAGTGCACCTGCTGCTGCCAGCAAGGACTGATGGACTATTTTACTTGTCGTTTCCCTCTCCTGAAATTTCAAAATTATCCTTATCTGGCTTCCACAAACCCAAAGCCGTGTTTGTGCTATTCGTATCTTGAAGAAGCTCGTGGACATTTTCTGACTATTACCGAAAAAGGAGTCTGACCATTAACAGCAAAAGTGAGTATCATGTGAGAACACCGTGATCTAATGCATGATCTGTGTTATGAAATGATGAAGTTTGACTTTTTACGTAATCTAACTTCATCATTAGTGTAATGCTGGCTTAAACAGGTGGTCACCACTGAGAGGTTTCATGCTAACAAGTTATTAGCAGCCAGAGCTAAAGACTAGCCAGCAATGATTAGGGAAAGTTAGTGCTGTCATATTGTCCCCTTAAATCTGTGGATAACTGGATGTTTTGTATTTCAATTCCCCTATCTTTGGAAGAATAAGTGATCAGAGAAGAAACTATATTTAAATCCAAGTCGTAAAGACCATGCCATCCATACTTTCTAATCATACCTCCGCACATCATGCTGCCTGCATGTTAATTCAATGGATTACATAAAAACACCAATGTCTGTGGTTTCACATTTGCTGGAGTGGTCTGTGTTATATGAACATTTTTTTTTAGCTACTAATCAACTTTAAATGATCATCTTAATTGAATAGGTAATAAAAAAAGGAGACAAAAAACAAAAATAATAATAGACAGTATATTCCGTATCAACATTGTTAACATCTGTAATCCTCCTCCTCATGGAATGTCATAACCTCCACATGTTATCCTATTGAATGGCGGCCTAATCCTAAATCAGAAGCTGTTGAATCGAACTTAAAACTGTCGCACTTAACTAAGCACACTGGTTTGTAATTATATTAAACTGACATTCCAGATTTTTACTCAAATCTCGATCGCCATCACAATTTTGAGCTCCCACAATTAAATAAACACGATCAAGCCATAATGATATTGAAAGTGCTCTACTCATACAATGCTCCGGTGCAAAGCAAATCTACCAGGGTGAAATCTTCCTTGATGCATTCCAGATATGTAATTCTTACTTTAAGAGAGTGTCACTATACAGAAAGGAGATGGTGGGAACAACAATGAAATGTCTGGAGAAGCTGAAGGGGAAGAGAGTATCCCTTGAAGAGCATCATTACTCGTTGTTTGGAAGTGATTCGTTTTAGCACGAGTGATATCAACCAAGAACATACCAGGAGCAATTTGTTGTTTTTCTGGCTACATACGTCTATTGTAGAGGCGTTATAGAGTAATGGTGAGCATTCACTACTCTGGCAACTTTGCTCCAGCTCTGGGAGGCTGGAGTGCCAGCCTCCAATCCGAGGCATGTTACTGGCCAACACATTCATGGCTACTCACATAAATCAGCCTATCAAGACCAAACATTGTATGTTGAGAGAAATGGAATGCATACAACACATAAATACCACTCCTTAAAATATGGTTAAAATGATGTAAAAACCCCATTAGGTCAATACCATAATAGAAAGACACCAGGTTATGTTTGGAATTTGATTCACGATAAGTAGGATGAGAATTTTTACACCATAGTTATCCCAGAAAAAAAGAACATTGAATGACCTTTTAAACTGAGCAATTGAATACTGCAGTGTAATGCTGTTTTTACCATTAACACAAAATATCCGCACCTGAACCAACATTGAAGCTTGCATGTTTGAATTTCAGTTATGTTTTAATGAGATGCAATGCCCCGGGGCGACGATGGCTCAGTTGGTAGAGCGGTTGTCCATTTATCTGAAGTTCAGTGGTTCGATCCCTGGCTACTGCAGTCCACATGTCGAGGTGTTCTTGATCAAGATACTGAGCCCCAAGTTGCTCCCAATGACTGTTCCATTGGTGTGTGAATGATGGTGTGAATGGTTACTGCTCCTGCTTAGCAGGTGACGCCTTGCATGGCAGCCTTTATCGTCACTGTGTGAATGTTTGTGTGAATGGATGAATGGTTGAATAGGTGAATGCTGACGCATGTTGTAAAAGCGCTTTGAGTGGTCGAGTGAAGTAGAAAAGCACTTTATAAGTACAGTCCATTTCAATTGTATCATATCCTAGAGCTTTGGCACATCCAACTTCTATGTTGTCTCTCAAGACAATCGATGGTGCTTCTAAGCTACAAAAACACAAATACAACCAGAGCCACATTTTCAGATGGTGCATTCAAGCTGAAATGTTCATAAGTAAATAGACAGTAATTTGTTTTAATACTCCATTTGTATTTATAAATATTGACTTTGCATTTACAAATTTTCGGAAACTTCGATTAAAAATGTTGATGATAATATCAGAATATTCATCATAACTGTATTTTTTTTTTTAACAGAAACTGTCAGGTAATGGTTCACAATACTTTGGGTCAGCAGAACAGCTGGCTTGATATTGGAATCCACAATACATATACCCGAATTGTCCAACTAATTTGTCCCCTCACCTGCTCTATAGTAAAGAAGAGGGACCTGCTGAGGAGGAACATAAGGAAGTGACTGGGGAGCCTAACACTGAGCCACCAGGTACAGTTCACTCAATGTTGTAGGTGTAAGAGTCACAAAAATAGGTAGCATCTCACACTATAGCACAAACTCTGTAATATATCCAAGTTTTTAAACCCATATATATTCACCATTATAGTATGTTTTTTTTCCTCGACATCCAGCAGATGTATATTTTGGTATTATGTTTAACTATTAGTCAATGTATGATTTTAGATAATCTAGAGCCAAAGGAGGAAGCAAAGCAACAGCCGACCTCCCCCTCTCCACCTCCAAGTCCTGATCTAGTTAAGACTTCTGAGCCAGAACCGGATCCAGAGCCTGAGAACCAGAAAGCGAATTCAGAAGCAGAGCCTATAACCCAGCAGCCACAGAAAGCAGAGAAAGACGGTCAAAGTGTTAATGCCGACCAAGCTACAGAAAAGGTAACGTCCATGTGTAGAGGAAGGGCAGTTTTGAATATTTCACACATTGAACCTCATCCGCTGGTTGACTTTATGTAGCAGCATTACTATCATATATGAGCCTTACATTTTTATATGGCTGGCATGTTCAATGTCAGCCGAGGTCATTACCCTGCTATTCATTCTCGTGCTTTGTGCTTTTTGTAGGAGGAAGAAGGCCCTGAGGATGGCTGTGGAGGTATGTGCTATTCCATATTCTTACCTTTGATTTCCACTTTTTTGCTGAATTCACAAGCTGCATAAATGTTGGTTTTAAATGATTGTCTACATGCAGACAACTGCAGTATCAATTCCATCTCTGTAGATTTATGCACATTAAACTGCATCACTATCATGTCTATTACAAGTTGCCAGTTGGTTGGAGACCATGATCACTATGCATCTTCTACATTGCTGTTTGATTATCTTGTGAACCCTTATTCTGCATGTATTTTGTCTCACTGTAAATCTGCCTGCCCACCTGTCTCCTCTATAGCTCCAGTAAGCTGTGATGCATTTAAGAGCTGTCTGATGCGATTTCCTCACACCTCTGAGTGCCTTGGCAACATCAACGCATTTTTCAAAGAGAACGGCATCTCCCATCCCAAAATACCCTCCATGCCTAAGCTACCCACCAAGTTATCTGACATTACCAACTACTTACCCTCCCTACCCCCCGAACTCCGCCAAGAGTTGTCCCAGATCCGACTAACGCAGGTGCCTAGAAATATTGCCCAGACTCTTACCGAGATTTTGCCCAAGAGTTCTGAGGGATCAGTCAGCCCCAGCCTCTCCGGCCTTTCCCAGAGCTTTTCAACCATCCCGCAAAAGCTCTCCCAGTTTCCAAGGCAAACACAGCAATATTTCCTCAACATCCAGAACCGCCTCAACAGCCTTATGCCTCACGATGCCTAAGAAACAACAACAGCAAAAACACAAGCAAGACAAGAATCTGCGAGATGTTGAACTGAACCGGCTCATCCGACCTTCCCCTATCCCTCCTCCTCAACTCCGGTCCCGCTCCCCATCACCTTCTTCCCCCTATGGTAGCACCCTCGACTTACCAAATGTGCCATCATACCCACGCCTGCCACCAATTGTCAGCCCGCCATCAAGGCAGCTCAACTCACTGTCCGGCCAGTTGTCAGGTCTCTCTAACCCAGTGTTCTTCATTGAAGATGACTCAGTCAGTTCATCAGTGAAACCCACAGGTGAATCAGCAGCAGTGGACTGTGTTCTGTGTTCCAGCAGGAGTTTCAATGTTGACATCTGAACTCAATAGTCATAGAACTCAAATAATCGTAGAGGAATAAATAGAGAAGCGCTATGATCACCTGAGTTCCGATGTCATGAAAAATGTAGTGGCAAAAACCAGTTTGGAGTTGTGGTAGTGGCTTTTTGTGTGTTTATTTGTTGTCTTGATTGTCATCTCTCAAATAAGATCAGATAAAATGTGAATAAAGCGCCTTTGTTCATTTATTGACTGAGTGAGACATGTGCATGGATATCCCTTAGGCATTCCATTACTGCACCAATGAAAAACCTGATTAACTTTATTTCTAATTTGAGAAAAGTTTAAAGCTGATACTATAGCAAACATAAGATAATATACACCTTTATTAGTCCCTTTATTAGTCCCTTTATATTTTAATAAGTATATAGCTTTATTAAAAACTGTATGAAAAATGTAAACATTCTCCATGACGGGGTCAACTGACATTTTAGATATTTAGTAAAGAAGACAACGGCGTGCCTGTGAACTACGAGTCAGATTAGAGGGTCTAAATGTCTTACCATAGGCTAAGTAAGTAAGCTAGTTCTCTCAGCACCAACACAATACATACATACCTAGTCAAAGCTCTATGCTTTCCAATGGGACTTATCCTTTATGTGCTGCTTTAACCCAATCTAGCTCTTGGAAATATCCCTGCTTGTAATTGTAACCTTTGTCCCTTGCCATTCTGCTCTACAGTCTGATAAGTCTCAACATCCTCATTATTTCTTTCTACATCCATCCAACAATATCGTGTGCATTTTAGTGTCACCAGAGACCTCCAGCCCCAGCCTTCGTCCAGCGGTGAATGTAGAAGATGTTGACTCAGACCATGAGAGAGGAGGGGTGGGACAAAGCAGCATACCCCGGATCCTCACCATCCAGGACCCCAAACTCACAACCCTCACTGTCCCTTTGAACCCCTCTGGAGGTCGTCATCAAAGGTGAGATATAACTACGCAAAGCTTATGAAATCTGCTGATTGAAAAGCAACAAATTTTCCACCTTACAAAATATGACAATTATTTAAGCCAATAAAATATTTACAGCCCTGAATAATTGGGGGTACATGGATCATTTTCAAATTTTCGAGCCATAAATTATTAACTGCTGTTCCTATTTAGTCCAAATTTTGTGCAAATGAATCAACATGAGGAGACTATTTAGTAAACATTGTATTTTACTCTAATAGTTCATGTTTTACTCACAAGTGAGAGCTTCTATTTTTTTTAAAAACCCACTGTTTTTAGGACAATGGTTTTCTAACCATTGGTCCAAATTTGGTGAATGTGAATCAACTGGAGAAAATTAATCTTGTATATATCATATGCTACTCGATTAGTTCATATTTGAATCAATAGGGGGAGCTTTTTTATGAAAAACACTGCTTGTACAAAGCAGTGTAAAAGGGGCCTTCGGGGATACGTATACCCTTGCTCTCTGTGAAGACAGCAAAGGCCTGGTATTCATTTGTACATACCTTGTAAAAGTGTTTGACTTGTGTGTGTATTGAATAGTATCTCTCTTTTTCTGTCCCTCGATTCTCTTCATCTACAGTAAAGGAGATAAAGAGTAAGGGAACTGCATGAACTGTAAAAAAAATACAGTGCTTCAAATATTCTTTCAACAGCACCTATTCTTTTTCTCCAGGGAAAAAAACAAGCATGGCTTAGCATTTGGGTACATACAAATACTATCACATGAGGGATATTAACATCAGTAGGATATGTAACTAGCATGACACTGAGATGCAGGCTTCACTATTGGTAATTAAAGTGTAATCATTCTAAATTAGATCAAATTATACAATGGTGGCTTGCAAAGTGTGACATATTCAGTATATTATAGGTTGCAAATTGTTTTTAATATCAAATATTCATAGATATAATCAATCATTTATGGTTTTAATGAATCATTAAATCTATCATTTTGGATTGAAACTCTTCATATCTCCGTTATGTGCTGTCAGAAATGTAGCTCCTGCTATCTGCTTTACATTTGCAGTAATTAGAAGCAAACTTTTGATCTGTATCTGTTTCCATGTCCTTCAAAAAGCATGTGTGTTGATACTAAATTAACTTTTCATTTGTTACTAAAGTTACCCACACAAGCAAACCATCACACCATGTTTATACATAAAAGCAGTTTGCTGTATCAATCATTGCGGAGCTGAACTGAAAGTGTTTGTTGTATGTGTTGTTTTTCTGTGTTGTGAATGTATTACTCACTTTTGCATGGCTTTCATATTTTTTAGCTTTTGGTATGGTTATTGTTATGAATTGCAAAAGTCAATAAACAGATGCATCTCCATTTTTTTGTATTGCATCATCACTATGTAGCCTAGCTTCAAGTATTTTCTTTTTCTTTGATTGTCTTTTCCTTACACACACAAACACACACACACCACAAACAAATCTTCTCTCTTCCTGTCCCTCTCATAAACATACATACTGATTTCAAACCCTACTCTGATCATCCACGGCCGTAGTGGAAGGAATCGTAGGACTGTCTGGACAGAGATGTAAGAGATGAACCTTTATTAAATATTACATCATCTCATCAAGTATCTATTTATCCAGCCCATATTAAATTAATTACCATCAATCGATTCATTTGACGTGAATAGTCTTTGTCTTTTCACTCACATTATATTCAGTCATTTTCAGGTAAAACTATTAAATCATTTGATTCTATTGGGTTTTTATCATTTGATGTTGCTTTTTTCACTCTACCAGTAGGAGGCTGCCCTCTCAAAGTGAAGATGATGATGATGAAGGAGGCACCCATGTCAGAGCCTGGCCCAGTCAGTCCAGCCTGCACAGCACAGATGACATGTAAGCACTTTATAAAAGTAACAAAAACCTGCACAGATTCGCACCAAATCAAGTATAATCTGAGAATTGAATCTGTATTCTGTAATTCATTAAACTTCTGATATGTGAAAATAAAAGCTTCTCACAATAACATAAATTAGGATCATCTAATTTCTGGCTTTTCTCCAAGACTGAGAGATCGCCCGGCGTCTTCTGCCAGTCAGAACAGTACAGTCGTTAATGAGCGTCTTCAGGAGCTGGTCCGCAGTTTTAAAGAAAGAACGGAGAAGGCAAAGGAGAAACTCATTGACCCTGACAGTTCGGATGAAGACAGTATCATCCACTGTGAGTTTATCTCTCTTTTACCTACGCACACTCGCACACACACACAGTGAGCTTGATTTTAGTGCTACACAGTGACACACAGCACAAAACGTTGCATCCTATACAAAACTAACAAGTCAGAAATAAAGAGGCAGATATTGGTGCTAGTTTTTTGAGTCAAGGTTGTACCAGATTTCATTTTAAGTCTCTAAAATGTCAAATTGACTTCATACTCTTTGCTGTATGTAAAGAAAAAGCTACATCATTAATAAGAAACTGCCCACTGACAGACTTTTTGTCAATAGTTCATACAGCTGCTGACTGGGGTTCAACCGCACACATGTACATTTTTTAGAGGCATCATACAGATGCATAAAAAGTAGGACATCCTGCTGTATGAAAGGGGAAGTATGGCTGAGACCGTGGAGTTTACGGTTTCCTGAATATTTATGAAACAACCCACAACTAATTGTAAGACGGCACTCAGTAGATGTCAAACAAGTCTCTTCAGCTTACCTTCTCTGCCCCCACCCCTCTACTAAGACCTGTGGACATTGTTTTGGTACTTTTTGGATAATTAGGTGAATTGTTGTGAATTTACCTGCATCCAATACGCAAATGTAACAGATTCTATTTGGGCCCATGGCCCATCTTTCCTACAGGTTCCATAGAAATTTGTTCTATAGTAATTGTGTATTCATAGAAAGATATGAGATAAAAAAAATAACAGTCACCACATATATTTAGTGAGATGTAAGTAAGGTGGAACATGCATGTAATTTACAACACAACATTCCATCAGAAGGGTATGTAGTTAGCATTTATAAATATGCAGCATGTGTGATGTTTTTGTAAATGGAGCCCAAATACTTTTTTTCGTTTGGACGGAATTTCAGAAAATTAATTAATTTGTTACAAAAGAACACATTTCAAAAGAAACAACACAAGTACTACGTCCACTCTCTGAGCACTAACTTCGGTATATAGCTGTGAGACTACTCTGCCGACGCTAGCTTTTACACTTAGCTCAGAGAGGCATTTCCACTTGAAGTAAATCACAGTCTTTATAAGACACAGACAGCGCTTTACACAGGAGATCAGTCAGACCAGGAAAACTATTCCAAAAAGCAGCAGGTGACTGATGCAAAGTTTGTAACAGGCAGAAAGTAAATAAACCAGGGAAAGCTCCCTAGTATTCACAAAGCTGGGAACCTACACATTAAGAGACAGATACAAACTGGTTGAATAAGAAAAAAACGGTGAATTGATGGTTGGACAGTTAATGAGCTTATTAAAGCAAATCCTTTGTTTTACTGATGTTTTGCTGCTAACCTTTTCTTCTCCCTTCAGCTCCTCAGCACACTCATGGAGCTCATCCAGTGTATGTGGAGGAGCAGAAGGTACAAGTAGGTCCATCAGGAGTAGGAGTGGAAAGTAGAGCTGAGGAGGAGCAGCCTAGCCGCTGCTGCAAGGTGAAAACTCCTCGGTGGATACGAGCTTGTATGCACTACCGCTTCCCTGACAGCATCGACCCTTTCACCAGTGAGAACCCAGCCAAACCCGCTGCCACCCACAGCTCCTTATTGTACTGTAGAATCCTCTCTCCTTAAAGCACTCTGAAACGAATGACAAACACCATATATGATGGACCTGCAATTTTCAGCCTCATCATTATGAACAGATTTGAGCAGTTTAATACTCATATGTAAATACTCAAGAAATGTTTTCGACTTTTTTATATGGAAAAAGAATTCGGTGAAGCTTTGTGACATCTGTACTATCTTGTTACACAACAGACGTCTGTAGCGTAACAAGAAAGTACAGACGTCCTTTTCTTATTCCTGCTGATTTACATTTATAATGACTTTGAGAGTAATTTTTCTGGTGTTGCCATTCTTTCTTCTTTAGCACAAAACCAATTTCCTTATATTTCAAATATTATATATATATATATATATATATATTATAATAAAAAACATTATATTGTATGCTCTTATTCCCATAACATTCCAGCTAATTGCATGTTAATGTAGCTGTTGCTTTTTTTTTTAGATTCCATCACTTATTTTGTGTCTAGTGAATGATTGTCTCTGAGTGTCTCTTCATACTTTCTATGGCTGTCAATTATTCTTATACCAAAGTCTTTTGATTTTTCAGTCACTCCCTCTCACATTTTTCTTTCAGACCTAATGTACGTGCTGTGGATGTTATTGGTCTCTTTGGCATGGAACTGGAACGCCTGGTTTATTCCAGTTCGCTGGGCCTTCCCCTACCAGACTCCAGACAACATTTACTATTGGCTGCTTACTGACTACCTTTGTGATCTAATTTACATCCTGGACATCACTATCTTCCAGCCGCGGCTGCAGTTTGTTCGTGGAGGGGACATTGTGGTGAGTGTGACACTTAAATACAAATTTCACAGAAATGTTATGGTCAGGAGGTGTAAGATGCTTAAACTGTAAGAAACATTGTTTTATAGTGTTTTTATCAATACCTGAGCTGACATTTATTACATTAGTACACTGTATATTCAGAATATCTTAAAGGATCATTTTTCATTTCTTCTGTTTTTTGTTTTTTTTACAGTGTGACAAAAAAGATATGAGAAGGAACTACATGAAAACCAAACGCTTTAAAGTGAGTAGAAGAGATGATTAACACTTTTCAGTGTATGCTTCTTTTTTTTAAATGTAATTAGTATTAGTTAATTCAGTGAGGTGGTACCCTTTTGTTTGTGTCAGTTTGATGTAGCCAGCCTTGTTCCCCTGGAGATCTTCTATTTTAAAACTGGCATCAACCCTCTTCTTCGTTTGCCTAGGCTGTTGAAGGTGAGATTACACTTAGAATCGTTCCACTGTTTTGTGTTGGTAAAACAAAAATGAATCTTCAAGACTCCATAAAATCCTTTTCTATGGAATTTCATATGGAAAGTCATTTTTTAATATATTCTTATAATTATGACAACCTTTACCTCTGATAGCCGGTTTTCAGACCCAAGATGTTGTTTTTTTATCCTAATTTAAACTGTATCAATGTCGTCCCAGATCAACTCCTTCTTTGAGTTTAACGAGCGTCTTGAGGCTATTTTGACCAAAGCCTACATCTACAGGTCAGTTCCAGCATGACGGTATCTCACTGTACTGGACATTTTATACCTTCCTTGAGATGCCACACTTTCAAACAAATGAACAAGTAACTGGTTCCAGATGCTCAATTTATGCAAATATCTGACCATGCTCCTTCTTTCAGGGTGATCCGCACGACCACATATCTTCTTTACTGTCTACACTGCAACGCTTGTCTATACTATTGGGGCTCTGCCTTCAATGGACTTGGATCGACCAAGTGGGTTTACAATGGCGAGGGTAACAGGTCGGTGACAGACCAGCAAGCCTCACACATATCAGATAAACTTTAACAGAATTCGCACATGAACACAAAGTGAAGACCAATGTCAACTCATACGTCCCTTTGAAAGCCTCCTGTTTTCTCCTCTGCTCAGTTACATTCGCTGCTACTACTTTGCGGTGAAGACCCTGATCACCATTGGTGGTCTGCCAGACCCCACCACCCTGTTTGAGATTGTCTTCCAACTCATTAACTACTTTGTTGGAGTCTTTGCCTTCTCTATCATGATTGGACAGGTATTTACTTAAATATACTGTTAGGCAGACATTAGGACCTTTTCATATATAAAAACTCCAGTGTGTCATTAATATTTCAGCCAGAAAATAAATAGTTAAATCATAAATGTAATTTGCTTTACAGTTGGCTAATATTACTCTCTCCCATAGATGCGTGATGTGGTCGGTGCAGCCACAGCAGGACAGACCTACTACCGCACCTGTGTGGACAACACAATCAAATATATGTCCTCTTATCGAATTCCCAAAGACGTCCAGAACCGCGTCAAAACTTGGTACCGCTACACCTGGCAGTCACAAGGCATGCTCGGTAAGGGGAGTATTGTGTGCACGTTCATATGTATGTATGTATGTTCATATGTACATATGTCGCTTCAATCCTGCAATAATTCACTACTGCTTCTTGTACTCTTTCCAGATGAGCAGGAGCTGTTGACTCAATTGCCAGACAAAATGCGTCTGGACATTGCCGTAGATGTCAACTACTCCATTGTCAGTAAAGTCCCTCTTTTTCAGGTAGGAATTCCTAAGAAGACTAATTTAAAAAAAATGAAATAATCATAATTTAAACCACAGTTTAGAAATTGTCGGGTTTTTTTTAATTCACATTTGTTTTTGTCAGGGTTGTGACAGACAGATGATCTTTGACATGCTGAAAAGCCTTCGCTCAGTTGTTTACCTTCCTGCAGATTATGTCTGCAAAAAGGTACATACGTGCGCACTCTAGCCAATGCTCTATCTATAAGAGACAACAGTATTTTGGTTTCTGTGTCTGCTGGTTGTGTTGCCAGCTCCCATTTCCTACATTTGGCAATCTCTTCTGTCTCGCTTAGGGTGAGGTGGGTCGAGAGATGTACATTATAAAGGCAGGGGAGGTGCAGGTGGTTGGAGGACCAGACGGAAAAACGGTGTTTGTCACTCTCAAAGCAGGATCAGTCTTTGGAGAAATCAGGTAAAGAGATCTTGATGTTCTTCATGCTATGATAACGACTCACATGATGGTCCAGTAGGTAATAACGCACAGTACGGATCGATATTTATTTGTGCACAGGTGACCTAGTGTCTCTCAATGTATTATCAAACTCACTGGTAAGTTAGACTTGAAGAAGTCTCTTGGATTAAAGCTCTTGAACTTTAAAAGATGTCCAGTTGCTTGTAATTCCACCTTGATAAAATTCCATTTTACTTTTATTATGAAAAGGTAAAATGACTGATTTGTTTTGCTGAAACTGAAATGTCAAATGTAGAAAATTTCATTTTCAACCAGTTTCTCTGATTGACAGTTTGCTTGCAGTAGGTGGGGGTAATAGACGCACAGCAAATGTAATTGCCCATGGCTTTGCCAATCTATTCATCCTGGACAAGAAAGACCTGAATGAAATCCTGATCCACTATCCAGAATCCAAGAAACTACTCCGCAAGAAGGCCAGGTGAAAGACACTACCCATGAGCAAATATCATACCACAAGAATTAAGATAACTATTAATGCACTTTCCTTTTTGTATCTGTAAATATATATATATATACACACACACACATATATATATATATATATATATATATATATATATATATATATATATATATATATATATATATGTATATATACATTGTATGTAGAGACATCAGATCAGAAATAAACTTCTTTATGCCTATCACTTTCACTTAAATCTGATAAAAGTGACTTTCTCAACCACTCACACACCACAGGAAAATGCTCACTAAAGAAAAGAAACCTGAACCAAAAGAAGTGGCTAAGGATCCTCCTCAGGTCCCCGCAGCCCAGGTTAAGGCGAAGACCCCCAGACTGCTGAGAGCAGCTCTGGAAATGACAGAGAGATCCGCTGGACTTAAAGGAGCTATGGCCAAAGTCAAAGATAAGACTTATATGTCCAGTATCTCATTACAGGTAAATGTACAAAAAGCCTGAGCAAAACAAATAATAGACAGATGCAGGAGAAGCAGTGATGGAGAGAAGGTGTATTTTATCTAATCTCTTCCTTTCCAGCCCTCCATCTCCTCCCTGCCTCCTTCATCTCCCACCTCCAGCATAGACGTTGCCATGCCGTCCCCCATGGGTGCCAGCGCCACAACTTTTCGCTCTGCTTCCCATTGCCGCAATAACAACTCGATGATGCCTCACTCTGCTTCACAGTGCCATGGCGATGCAGATGAAATGTACATTATTCACCAAAGAGAAGAGCACGTCAGTGAGTTTGAAAGGAATGTGAGTGATGAAGGAGAAGGAAGTTGTAATAACTCTTAAGAAAAGAGAAAAATAGTGGTAACTGCAGATCTGGAAGGTTATATCAATAACCAAAGTTGAATAAAGACATACTTACTTAAATGGAGATAAAACGGAAGAAGAAATGTTGAATTTAATATAAATAAATATTATAAATGAAAATGGACAAAACTTTCTGCCACGTGTGTGGCACAGCTTCACTGCAAATATATCAAGGTAGCTCTTTATACACAGACGGACCCATGGAACACTTACCCGTATTGATCCTTATACCCATAAAGCCCCATAAGCTTCACATAATACTGTGCAGCTGTCATTTACCTGGAAAGATAAAAAGTTGCTATGTTCGAACATTTTTTTGGATGACCTGTTTTTTTAGGACTTCTACATCTTGTGTAAACTTCTAAATGAGGTGCGAGTCATTCCTTACCTGGTTACCTCTTCAGATATCAAGCACATTTTCATAATCTACACTGAGTTTACACGAGGGAATTCAGTGTAGCTAATGACAGGTGATTTGTCTGTGGGCTGGCATATTTATGCGGTAACATTTATTAATCTGATAATATTCATTTGTACGGAAGTGAACTTCTTGCCTTTGTCAAACGATATGAAATAATTTTTGCTGTTGTTGTAACTGTTTACAAATTATTTTGTCTTTCTTGAATGTCCAATTTGCCTTATATTTTGTTATTTAGGTCTATGTCGTGCTGGTATAAGTAGCTTGAATTGATATTATTTTCAAGTGGGTAACAGGCCGCTTCAGCGGTCTCCAACATTGTAACAACATAATCATCTATACTTCCGTCATAACATCTGTTAGAAGTATATGTTGACGGAAGTCATGGATTATTATCTAGGTCTTCATGTAACATGGAACCTTGAAAGTTGACTTTTACATATGTTGTATTTGACAATCCTAACTTTAAGCTTAATAGAAAGTTCAAACATCCTTTAGCCACTTATCAAAGTTAATGCTGCATTTTACATAATGTAATTGTTACCACAATGAGATCGGTAAATAGCTAACGTATATTTAGCAAACAATACATATAATACCATTGTAAAGCTTCAGTTACTATACTATTTTTAAAACATTTATCTTATGTTTACAATTAACAATTATGTAAATGAATATTTTTTTAAGTTTAGATGTTTGTTAAAGTAAAATCATAGCACAGTGTTACATTATGATTATTTGTGAATTCTTGTACATTCTAGTAAAACAGTTTAATTAATCTGTGCTTTAGATGTTGGTTGGCCTCAGAAATTAGGTAAGAAATTTACTTTTTTTATATAGATGGTTAGATTATTAATACAACTTACAAATATTGGCCAATAAACCAGCCAACCATACTGTCAGACAATCTTTAGAAATGATTAGCAATGTTGTTTTTCCATTATGGTGGTATGGATGTGTGTGTTTGTGTATGTGAAAAAGGATGGGTGAAATGAACGCTTAGAGTCTTAATATATGAGTCTGCATAATGTTGTACATAAACTCAAATTTGTCTCTAATGTAGCCCTGTCTTTTGTGAATTTTGTTAAAATAAATTTCAGTATCTAGCATGTTATTTTAGTATAATCTCTGAATTAACGTTCATAATGACATGACACAAAACAGGCTCTGAACCAAAAAGAAGAAATCTACCAGAAAAAACAGATTAGCAATAGATTTACGTCACATTTGTTTTCCGGCTTTAAGATATCACATGGTTACTGTGGTAACCACATAACCATAGTGCTATTACCTTCATTCTTTTGTCTATGGATGTGACCTATGCTTTCGCCATTAGTGTTGGTGTGTTCACATGAGGCAGGAGTGCTGGTAAACGAACTAACCTTTCATAGTTTACTGTTATTACCAGTGCCATACAACAGTGCTGCTGCTGTTGGTCAAAGCAAAAATATGAGATATAGATATTAATCATAATGAAAATATGTATCTAAACATAAACAATTAACTTTTTCAACATGTTTAATGTTGATGATTCATGATATATATAACAGTAAAAACAAGTTTTAATCAAAGGGAATTACATGTCATGAGTTGAATCAGTATTTCAAAATTAGTAGACATGTAAATCTATAGGTAAAGAAAGTACCTATACGCTAAGTCGTAAACAGTGCCAACCTTAAAGAGCCTTTTTAGCATGACCAACCACTCAAAGCACATCAGATCAGAAGCCAACATTCACCAATCCAAACACAATCATTCATACAGTGGTGGAATAAGCTACAGTGCAAGGTGCCATCTCCTCATTAGGAGTGGTAACATCATTCCCACGATCACTCGTGCACTATTGGAATGGCAATTGTGAACATATCAGTATCTTCCTCATGGACACTCTGGCATGGAGACTACAGTGATGGAGATCAAACCACAAACCATCCAATAAATGGAGGACAGTTATATTCTATATTTGCGCTATTCTGATGTAAAGTCACAAGAATGTTACTCCGTTGGTCCAATGTTTGCCCAGCAGTTGGGTTTTCAGCCCAATAAGAAGGGATGATGAGTAAATAGTATCCATACATTTATAGTCAGGCTTTTACATTTCTCAGGCTAGCCAGTGATTGGTTACTTATCTCATTGGTTATTTTTCTTATTTTTTATTTCATATATATGATGATAAATCTGAGGTTATATTATTTGTTCAAGCCTGCTACAAAGTAAGCTTGGTTCAATGAACCAAAACATTAAGCAGATTGCAAAAAATCTTTTGCGTAATCTGTTTTGAGGCTCACATAAAGAATGCTGTCTGTTCTTGCGTCTTTGCACTTAAGTAATCTCCAAAAGTAAGTATTTCCTGTCCCCCACTGATATGCACAAGTTATCCATGCTTTTATCTTTCCCTGCCTAGACTACTGTTAGGCACTAGCGTTAACATTATGCAGAATAATCTCAACAAAATCGTTAAACACATCAGTGGGTTATTGTTGACCATACTGCAATAATATTGTAAATAAAATGTGATTTGTATGATTGCGGTTATTTAGGATTATATTAGAAAATTCAATAACTTCAGTCTTCTGTTGAGCTGTTTCACCAAATTCAGAATATCCCTAAGGGTATCACAATGTTCATAATACAGCAACTAGTTTGGAATATTGAGTTTTGGTGTATTTTATTTTGAAAAAAATTCAATAGCATCGCTAAAATGCATTGTAGTAGTAGATTAGGAAAAGACGCCTAATCGGATAGAAAATACTGCATGTAAACACACCTTACCGAATCTGATTTAAATATTTTGCAAGGAGGTAGTGTAAGTCCTTTCTGTAAGCCTCTACGATAAACAGTACCTGCATGTAAACTAATGATGTGGGAGTCTTGACTGAATCGTTCAAATCTCGAGAGTCATTTCACAGACTCGTGAGTCATGATTCCCAGTCTCTATTAACCTGTTCACTGACTCGTCCCTGCAAATGCAAAGTGGACACCCGACAACACGTCATCATTGTGCGACTGCTATTCTAACTGCATTTGTATAAATACGTCAAGTTAATCGCTGTATTAGCCCTGTGTGGAAAGCAACAGCTCGGTTTTTTTGTTTCAACTCAACCCCTCCTTTCCTTCCTCTCTATGAGCTGTGAACGAACGATTCCCTCAGTTGCCCGCAGCAGCCTGGCCCCACTCCCAACTGAACATAGACATTTTGTTCTAATGTTGCACTGTTAAAACTTGATTCATTGCAATTTTGCACAGTTGCATTTATATTTATATTTATTTTCCATGATAAGTTAATTTTGTTATGTGTGTATTATAGAAAGAAAAATGAATGTTTCCCCTTCGAGAATTTTTGATCTTCCACTCTTTCACAGTGAAATGGATAATTTTCCACTTTCCAATCAGTGGTTTTAGCGGTATGAATCAGTGGGAACTGGGAGTGGTTGGATTTTGTGTGCACATATGGATTTTCAGCAGCACCCTGGTTGACTGACTCAAATGACTCAAAAACACGATCACTTTGGTGACTGACTTATATAAACTCGAGTCGGTAAAGAGAATCGAGTTTCCCGTCACTAATGTAAACACTGTTTCTGAAAGGCTTCGTCCCAAACTATCTATAAGACCGATTGCCTCCCTATGGTCTCACATGTCCATGGATAAAGCTCTGCTGGTTGTTTCCCGGTCTCTGCTCATCACCAAAGGTGACCGTGCCTTTGATGTTAGTGTCCCCTGTTTGCGGAATAGTCTCCCTATTGAAATCAGACAGCCTACATCACTAAGATATCTTTTAAAAGCTTTATAGGAAGGCGTTTTTGATTGCTAGTCGAAGTCATTGGTCATCCCATCACCTCTGGCCGTTTTAAGTTTATTAACTGATTCTATCCCTCAATATTTTGAGATTGTTGTGTTGCTTTGTATCTGGTCCCTCTTTATTTATTATTTATTATATTATTTTTTACCCGTGTTTGTTTTTATCTGTGCTTATAATTTGTTGTTTCTTACTGTATCGGCTATTTTTAGTGTTGTTTTTCTCAAGCACTTTTAACCTTGTTAAATTAATAAAGTGTATTATTATTATTATTATTATAATTATACTTGTGTTTTATGTGTGTGCGTATGGGTATTTTTTAAAATGTTCACTAAAGTTTTAAAGTATTTTTATGGTTACTATTGTTAATCGAGCTACATCCATTGCATGAAAGGTGGTGTATACCAACAAAGTTATTAACATGATTATTATTATTAGCAGTAGAAATTGTGATAGTACTAGCAGAAGTATCACAATTTTAAAAAGTCCAGTCATCGCGGAATGATTGTGTGCACAAGTTGAGGATGTTGTTCAAAAGCGTCTCCAGTCTGGAGAGAGAGAGATAAAGGAAAACTTCATTTCCGATAATTCACCAGCCTCTGACGTCACCGGTAGCTGTGCGTCTGCCGCCGGAAATCCAAACCCCCGAAAAAAAGAAAAGAAATGGAAATCTGTAAAGTAGCTAGTAGCTTTAGTGTTATGAAAGCAGACAGGAGAGGTCGTCATTAACCTACACCTGTCAGAAGTTTTTAATTTCATAAATTTGTGAACGGATAAGAACGTCACGAGTTCAAATGCTCATTTAGCAGCTTATCTATTAGCTTAACGTAGACGATGACTGTTTTATTAACCTGAACGGTGCTGATGTTTTAATTGTTAGTGAATGGCAGGTGGATTGTGTTGTGATGGTTCGAAATTCTTCTTAAGGTAAGCAAGACTGAGATGGAAGACTGCGAAGGCGAGGACTTTAGACGCACACCTGAGCTGCCTCTGGAGGTGAGTTAATAAACGGGTGAATGATGCTGAGATAGAAAGGACTGTTGTTACTCGTTTTTTTCTTCTTCTCATAACCGTAACATGGTTCTTGTTCATGCAGTCAGAGTGGTATTCCACAGTACGAGATGGATGATCAAACCTGTTCACTACTGTTCTTGTGTCAATCATTTGATACGCTTTTAAAAATGATGTCAGGTATCGGTGGCGTGGATTTGCTTTCAGGATCAGTGAACTTCCATGTACTACACAGTAGTTGACATTACCTCACTTAGGTTTTTATAATACTACTTCACTAAATTTCAGAGGGGAAATGTTCTTTCTACTCTAACATTTCAGTTATTGTCCTGTGAAAACTATGTAGATTCGTAATAATCTTAAGTTTCGAATGCTTCTTTATGGGTTGAGAAAACCCATCCATATCCTGTGCTATTTGTATGTTAAAATTGTCTTCTCAAATCTGAAAACAGGCTGATCTGGACTTTTTTTAAACATATTTGATTCTCACAGAACTGCAATGTCGGCTATTGATTTTGAACAGGAACCTATTTTCTTATAGATTATACTATTCCACAACATGTACAGTCATTATGTGTTCATCGATCACTGGTAATATAATTTTGTATCTTTCTGTATCTGCATTAGATCGTAATTTACATCCTGAGCTTTCTTCACGCTTCAGACAGAAAGGAAGCTTCCCTGGTCTGCCGCAGCTGGTACAGTGCCAGTCAGGACCTGAAGTTTCAGGTAACTATTTCTGTAGGAGACAAATGATTAAGTTTATTATACGTTTACATAATAAATTGTTTTATTTGTGTACACACCGTGTGTTGACAGATAAAAAAGAGCCTGTGGTAGGAACACTGTGTAATTTGTTGCGTACTTGAGGCTAGATAACGCCATGTTTGCTTCTCCGTCTCTTTATGCAGAAGAATGTCACTTTCTGCTTCCCGGCTTCAGCCTCATCCGTGGAGCTGATCAAGGGTCTTGGCAGAAAGTCACGGTGCAGTCTGATTATCAGCCAGCTCGATGGGTTCAGTATGTCCAGATCACTGCTTTTGCAGGTGCAGTACACTGATATGAATAAAACCTGCTTGGCCTATCCTAAGTGGATGTTTGGTGAATAATAGACTTTGTTTCAAAGACATTACAATTACATAAGGTCATCAATACCAAAAACAAAAGTGAGGGACAAGAAATGTCATTCTTAAAATAGGATGTCCGTAGGATCCTACAGCTGTCCTGAAATCACTTATATTTGACTTGAGAATGATGACTTTTTGCATTTTGGATAACCCGTCAGGTTTACTTGGCTTGGATGAATGAGAATCTACAGAAACACATACTTGGGTTAGCATGAGTGAGGACAGATCCTCAGGTATTATCAAAGCTGGAGATGAAAGCTGTGAGGATTCACATCGACCGAAGGATTATTTGGAGAATAATAAATTCATATAAAATATTTCTTTTAAGTGACTGTGTTTAAGAATAAGTTAGACATAACCATAACTTGTATTAATGAATTAATTATTAATGAACGCTTTTTCCTCCAGATTAAAATCCCTCTTTATACTAAATAAAGGCCCAACAGGACAAACTGGAAGCAAGAGGGAAATGATCAAAGACGGGAATGGAGTATTTCCATAGAAAATACTGCATGCTACTGCTTTCATGTCAAGACCTCGTCACTTTTATTTTGAATCATTTTGATTTTTTTTTAACTTCAGGTGCTAACGCCCATCTCTGTGGGTATAAAGAATCCCTCGAGGGCATATGAAAGCCTTTTGAACAAACTCATGTTTAGTTGATTTTGCTCACTGAGAAATAGATTGGCCTCAGGCAGAGAAAGAAGTCCCACCTGCTGTAAGTAATTCTTTATAGTTTGTGCAAGACGGAAACAAGTACAGTTAAATAAAAAAAAATTAAATCTACAGTCATTGTGTTGAGTATTTGCATATTATAACTCCTATTATTTGATGAAACTGTCTCATACCAGGACATAGCAAATCCATAATAAAGATGTCAGAGTGTTTTTTCTTACAATCAACTCTAACACAGTCTTGTCTAGATTAAATTACCTGTTAAACATTTTGTTTTTTCAACTAGTTGTGAAAACCTCAAAGATATTCTAGAAGAATTAGGAGAGGGTTCAGCCCAACCAGTCAGTGTTAATGCACAGCAGGCTTAGCAGGTTACTACTCAAGTTTGATTGCGTTGGGGATTTTGGTGTGTTGCAACCATCATACACTGTCCTCTGTCCTCCTGCTACCTTTACCTCCAGATTACCCTTCAACCTCCCAATTGAGTACACACTGGCAAAACTCCAACCTGCTTTATCTTGGAATTCTTATTGTTTTTTCTTTCTTTTATGTCTCTCCTCATGCGTGAATGTCTCCATTATCTCTTTTTGACTCTCCAGGTAGGTCTATACTTGGGCTCGAAGTTGGAGAGCCTGGCCCTGCCTGGCAGCAGTATATCAGAGACCTCTCTGCTGGCCCTCCTCCCTTGTCTCACCACCCTCCGTAGGCTGGACCTCAGGGGCCTGGACAGCCTCTTTATGTCTGGAGCATTCCTCTCGAGGCAGGAGCACCGGGAGCAGGTAAATATTACTATTATGTGAAAGGACGGCAGCGAGCTGACCTTGGTCCTGGTTTTAATAGAACCTGATATTGCTTTATTTCCTTCATAACACAAACAAACAAGTGGCTCTCTTACTATTAGCTGCTTTGAAATTAATTCTCCTGATCTATCAGGAAAACAAACAGTGTTTAGCCATGTATATTATTACATGAGATCCGAAATAATATCATGAAATAAGGAGACCACTCAGAACTTCATCATCTCAGCTGCACACTGGTGGTAGTTACATTTTTACAGGCAGATTTTTTACAGTACAACAACTAAATTAAGATAACCACCGACAAATATAAATGTATATCTAATTTAGTCTTCATCAAGAGGAGGCACTCCAACGAGATGTCTAGGTAACTTCTAGCTGCGATTTCACGATAATACTATAACCCTGCAATAATACTATTTTTATGTATAAATTAATTTTAATTAATTTAATACCATTTTGTATGTGGCTTTGTGTGTTGCTATATGTTGCTATGTGTACTGACTGTGGAAACAAATATCCCCCTGGGACAATAAATCTAAATCTAATTTATAAATAACAAATGTAATTTAAAAAAGTATCAGTTATCACACTGGTCTCAATAAAAGTTTAACACCTATACAAGTTATGCAAACAATAGAATGGTAATATTCCTGTCAACATGTCTTGATCAACAAGAAATCTGTTCCCCAAGCTTAGTTTTTAATATTTTCTTCAACTTTTAGTAAGCAGCTGCAGTGTGAAGATGAAGAAACTGAAAATGTTTACTAAACTATATTGCCCACTTAGACTCTGCAAATGCAAAGAACATAGATTCTATTCTGCCCTTCAAAAGCAAAAATCACAAATAAGATAATTTGATAAAATTAAGTGAGGACAGTAGGGCCACCTATTTTTCCGGGCGCATAGTGCTAATACTAGTTTGCAACCGACACAGTTTGGATTTTCATATCCAGCACACATACTGGGTAATTATCAAAGTGTGTCCATGGATGTGTTTGTCTTAAAATGAGCTGTGGTCAGGTGTAGTTTAAGCACATTGCTATCTTTAGGTATCATATCTCTGGGTTTTAAAAAGTGCCTACATGCAGTACTGTCATTGTAACATCAAACAGCTGCTTCATTTAAAGGAATGTCTTATGCATAGTCGCAACTAAAAAGGAAGTCTTACAGTTCTAAGCCTACCCTAGGAGGTAATTTTAATAATTGTATTTAAATAGATTTATTGTTTTGCCACCTGTAGTAATGGTACATTTTCAGGTCAAAACTCCATCCACTGTCTTGTTCCAGGTCAGGTCAGCTCTGTTTGGTTTAGAGGAGCTGGACCTGTCCAACCTGCGCTACATCTCAGACCTCACCTTCAGTCGTCTCACTGGCTGTACTCCACACCTCCGCCGTCTCTCACTGGCAGGTTGCCATATTGCTTTTGAGTTTGACCCATATCGAGGGAAACCAGTCGGACATAAGGACTCGTCAGCATTGCTGTCACTGAGGAACTTGCGGAAATTGCTGATGGACCAGAATTCCACCCTTATAGCTCTGGACCTCAGCAGAACCTCCATCACCCCTGCGTCATTACGTACTATTGCACAGGTAGGGCACCTTAAATCCATGCAGTGTGGTCTTTACTGAGTAGCAATGAATGATATGTCAGTACATCTTTAGTGGGTTTACGTTGACAGTATTCTACTTTTATAATGGTGAAACTGTTATTTTGTCTTGATTTTGCAACAAACTTCCAGGTTCAGGGTTTGGTCCTAGAGGAACTTTGCCTTCATGGCTGTAAAGAGCTGACCGACTACTCAGTGGAAGCTCTGGTGAAACACCAGCCGAGCCTCCAACGACTAGACATCAGCGCCTGCACAGAGCTGACTGACAGGGCTGTAGATGCTGTAGCACATGGCCTGAAAACACTCACACATCTGTCATTATCCCACAGTTGGAGGATCACCGAAAAATGTACCTATAGTGTATTTTTTTTGTGTATCATAGAATTAGATATACATTTGAAAATACAACAAAATAAAGTCTGGGGTTCTAAAAGTATACCATGCATTCTTTTTAGACACTGATTCCGTTTACGGGTCTGCAATAGTTCTCTCTCATTATCCTATATTTCAGCATCAGCAGCCAACTGTTGACACTGAATACTCTTCACAATCCCACTGTAAATGGTAAATTAACTGTACTTATATAGCGTTTTTCTTGTTTGCTCATATACTCAAAGCGCTTTTACAATGCCAGCCAGCATTCACCCATTCACACAAACATTCATACATTGATGAGCGAGGCTGCCTTGCAAGGGGCCACATTTTCATCATGAGCGGTAGCCATTCACGCCATCACTGTACTCTGTACTCTACCTGCCCAGGACCTAAACACCATACACACAGTTATGAATATATTTACTCTTAAAACTCAGAAGATGGCCATTTTATTTTGCCCCCAAATGTTTAAAGTTTGATAATTATGAAATATCTTCCCATTTGACACCCTTTACACTTATCAACTACCCCAGCTTCCTATGTTTTGGAAAAATGCATTATACTTCTAAGCTATGTTTTTTCTTGTCCCCCACAGGCCTCACTGACCTTCTGTCTGTGTCATCCCTGAGGAGTCTGGATCTGTCCGAGTGTCTTCACATCAGCGGAGCAGAGATGGTGAAAGTCTTGAGGAGTCCAAAAACTGCCAGAGCCCAGCTAGAGACACTCAGACTCAAGAGCTGCACCTACATCAGGGTCAGACTTTGCTTTTGAATAGCATGTGTTTTTTTGTGTAACTGTGTCTATGTGATACATGCCTTTCTTAATAGCTTCTTTCTACTCTCTCTTCAGGATCTTGCAGTTTTCTCTCTCACCCAGCTTTTTGGGAATACTCTCCGTGAGCTTGACTTGACATCATGCGTCAATGTGACTGATCTGTCTCCGCGTTGTATAGCCAAAAACCTGCAGCGGCTGGTTGTTCTGCGCCTCGGCTGGTGTAAAGAAATCAGTGACTGGGGGCTGCTAGGGATGGACAAACAAACACAATCTGTTGCTGACCAGGAGATGGTGAAAGCCACAAAAAATTATGGAAAAGCATTCCTTAAACTTAATTAGTTACAATAACTATTTTTAGTTACAGTACCATAGATGTTTCATTAATATTCTTTCCATAACAGGGAGATAGGGGCCCTAGATTCACCCAGACCTTCGGCATCATGGGATTCTTCTCGCCTCCTCGTTTGCCATTTGATGAGCGACCCGATCTGATGACAGAGAATGACCTGCAGCTGTTGAAAGAACAGGCTGGAACTTCCCTTTTGGCTCTCAACCGGCTGCAAGAGCTGGACCTCTCTGGCTGCCCCAAACTCAGTGACAAAAGCATCACACAGGTGGGACGCAACGTTTCGTTGCAGAAATTAAGAATGTTACACAAAGAGAAATTGTGAGTTTCTCAATAGTTTCTCTGCTCCTCAGGTGGTGCGCTTCCCTGACCTCCAAAGTCTAAGTCTTTCCATGCTGCCAGAGATCACTGATGCTAGCTTGGCCTCTGTAGCCTGGCACTGCCGAAGCCTCACCAGTTTGGCTTTAAGCCACTGTCCGGGAATCAGTGACAATGGAGTGGCACAGGCCGCACCGTACCTACGCAGACTGCAGTATCTCTGCATCTCTGGATGTGATAACATCACGGACAGGTGAGTAACTGCCGTACGTAATTGCATGCCTGCTTTATTCGTGTATATATATTATGAAAACCTCTATTCACCTTTGAAACCCCCCAGATCTTTGTTCCACCTGGTGCAGCACTGTAATCGACTGAGAACACTTGATATCTCAAGGTGCCAAAACATCTCTGCAAAAACTGTGGACCTCCTTCAATCACAGCTGACCCTTTTGGAAATTTCTACTGCTTATCATTTGCACTCTGAATGACTGCGGCTGGAACTTTTCATTTCCATTTTATTCTGAACGAAGCCTGATCTGTGAGTTGGGGTTTTGCGTGTGAGCAAGAGTATTTTAACACCTGCTCTTGTTCACTTCTGATTTTATTTTGTTTTTATAAACAAGAACATATGAGGAATATTTATTTATAATATTGACAGCTCTCTACTGTTAAGGTACAGATGGAAGATGATGTGAAATAATGTGCATAAATAGTTCAACTTCAGCGTTCCTCTACTTGAACTATGATGAATGGTTGCCGGCGTTTGAGAAGACTTGATCTTACTCCTTTTTTTTTTTTCATTCTTCCTCTTGACAAAGTTGTCAGCGTACCTGCATCGACCAAATGCTGAATGGTTTAATTAGCTACTGGAAATATGAGTGACTTAACTGTTGACATTAGGCGAGAATGAAAATAGCATGTAGTCATAAGCTATTAAATTTTAAGGACGTAATAAAATTGGAGTTATACCCAGCAAATAGGAGAGAAATCATGTCGCAGCCCGCCTGACATTAACTGGATACCAAAGGGTTGTCATAATGGCACAAATTGAAATAATCTGTCCTTTTACTGTCTTTGTGAGCCACTTCATAAATTCTAACTTCAAAATGATAAAAGATAGATCCCTTTACACGTTAGCTGCTTACTCTATACTTTTGTACTGCTGTTCTGGCTGGGCAATATGACTTCAAACTAATAGAATTATTTCAATATTTGACCTCAATTATTATCAATTAAATACTTTTATATAATTATTATATATCCATGCCAGAATGTCTGCCCCTTTGTTTCGAGGGAATGATTAGTTTGAATGGGGGGAGGCACGTCTGACAATATGTTTTTCAAGACCGTTGAAGAGGTCACACACTGGGGAAAGAATGAATCAAATTAAGATTAAACAAGAGAGGTACTGAATGTTTAATTTGGTTATTTGCCCAGCCCTAAATTCTAACGAGGGAGATTTAAAACTGACCAGCCTATCGCATGTCACCCATACAGCTGTTTTCCTTCCTTAGACCAATTTGATAGGTACTGACCACTGTAGGACTAGGAACACAAAACAAGACACGCAGTTCTGGAGATGCTTTAAGCCAGTCGTTCACAATTTGACTCATGTCAGGGTCACTCAGATCATTAACTTTGCACATTTTTTCTGCTTCCGCAAACTTCAACTTCAAACAAATAAAATCAATGGTGTGTAAGTGATTTTATAAAAAACAAAGTGTGCAAAGGACACACAAAGAGAAAAACATGTTTTTTTTCCTCAGTATAAATCACTGTTTATTCATATGATGACATCCAAAGCATGTGGTTCAAACTGAATGTTATCACAGAGGGCTGCATGTTAGGAATGCAAATGTGAAGGTACTGAAATAAAATGAGAAATGGGAGAATACACTCAGGCTGATATTCTGCGGGCTACTGTCAGTTCTTTACTAGCTGCTTCTGAAATCACCTCCAACTGGCTTCTGGGAAGTTTTTATACTCCTCATAGTATAAAATGAGTTCCTTTTAGAAGTAACTCAGAATTTCATAAAAGACACTGAGGATGAGGTTAAAAAGATAACCGCTTGGATATAAAACTTATGTCAAGTTTTTCTCATCAGACTATTGATTATGACAAAGGTGCAACTGCCTATTATTTCAAAAGCAAAATAGAAAAAAGCTGGTACCAAAAGTAGATCCACATTGCTATAATAAATTGTACAGCGCTTTCCGAGAATCTCTGCTCTACAGTATTGAGTCAAAAAGTACCTGTAGGTATATTTATATACATATATTTAAGCAGAACCTTTTACAACACCATGAACATGCTTTATCTTTCTTGTTTTTGAAATGAGTCTAAAATGTACCACATTCTGTTTGAATTACTATCCATTAAAAAAACAAGACCAAACAACCTATTGACAACATACTGAGACAAAATTAAATCCACAGCCCCACCGGTAATAAACCTCACATACAGGAATAATTTGTGCATTATACATAGTTTTAGATGTATTCAGAAATATTAAAGGAGTACAAAACACAGTTAAAGCACCTTTACTTGAGTGGTTTTATTGTGCTTTTCGATCTTCCAGACAGACGAGGATGAACCAGAGAAAACGCGGTGTCAATGTGTGTCATTAGTACGGTCAGAAGTCTTCTGGCAGCAGAGCACAATATCAGCAACGATTGTAGTATAAAGTCACTTTCTACAAAATTTCTCCAATTCATTTCACTTGGCTTTCGAGGAGCGGTGAATCAAATGTTATATGAAGTTATACATTTTTCTTATAGGACTAAGTGCATAAATGCATAGGTCAGCTCTAATCATAATCATCACACACACACACACATATATATATTTATATATATATATATTCACACAGTCTACTGCTCAGTCTGGCTGAAGTCGTAACAGAAGTTGTAATTACTCGGTGGTTTGGGGACAACCGGTGCACTGTCGGGGATGGGAACATTCTCAAGGTCAAGCAAGCGGAGCTTAATTTCCATAGAGAGGAGGATCTCCAGCTCACTGCGCATGGACTCACTACTCATCTCTCGACCCAGGAGAATGCTCAGTCCATCTGTCCACAGGCAGAACTGTCAGAGAGAGGAAGCCAGTTTATAATCTTACTGTTCCTTGAAAAGAGTAAGAACATTTTCAAGACTACCTGAGAGGAAGACTCACATCAGTTTTGGAGGGGGCAATGAAGTTCAGGCTGTATTCTTCTATATCATATGTGATGCTAAATGACCGGTCCAGTACCTCCTGCAACATAAGTAGGACACAGTGAGCCATGGACCAAAGACTGGCTAGGTCTAAAAGAGGTTGAGAAGTGTCGCTGACCTTGTTCTGTTTGCCCTTGTTCTCCTTCATGTGGGGACAATCTTTCCCCGTCAGCAAGCCCTTGATATCTGCTACTGGAACTGAGAGGAGAAGAGTAAGAAGGGATCAAATTTAATTTATTCAAATAAATTTAAAGGGCGCCAACTTGTTTCCACAAGCAGTTTGTTTCCCTTTGCCAACTTCAACTCACTCTTCTCCTGAAGGTTCTCTATCGGTGGATTGTCCATGTCGTCCTCCATGTCACCATAGTGGAGCATTTTGTGATTGGGCGATAAACGGCAGTACCATAGTTTATCTGAAAAAAATCACAGACGTTAGGCCAAGCAAGACAGTCTACCGTTTCCTCAGGACATGCACACGGGCGCCGTCTCACCTTGTCTACGCCGGCTGCTGATCTTCCTGAACATCGTTCCTTGACAAAGCCTGTTGAGTCTCTGCTGGCGGATCAACTCCAGCAACTCTGGCTTCAGACGCTCTTTGAGCTCACTGCAAGGAGATGTATAAAGCAGAGAGCTTCCATATCAGGGTGGGAGCAGACATCACAAATGGAAGTTATGAAAAGTAAAATAAAAATGCAAGACAGAAAAGGAAAAACAAAACATTGCAAAAATCTGCATTTATAAATAAGTTTTTTCTTCATTAGTTTGAGAGAGACAAAAGCAACAACCTTGACCTGCGTGGACGACCTCAATGAAGCAGCAAAACTCTTAAATCAGTGTTTGTCAAAAAACAACAGTATGGCTGCTGACCTGCTGGTTCCATTAGGGGGAATCTATCATCGATGGAGACGCTGATCAGACGGGCCACACATTGCGTTGTTTTATTTTTTCTATTAGTAAATTAAAAAACAACCCCATATATCTGATGCAAGTAACTGGAATGACCAAATGAAAAGAATGATTATGGTGATAGAATAAATTCATACACATCAATGTATTCATTCTCAAAAATTCTATGGATTATAATTTGGCTAATAATTTGAAAGCAAATTTTTCTTGCACTTACTATGACATTTTTCAGCATTTTGGTTAACCTAAAAGGAAGCGCCATTATTTGATTATTAACTGATATACAAGGTGATTATTTCCTTTGTGCAGATTACACTATGAAATGTGGCTGTATGATTGTAAAAGTGATAAATACAAATGCAGATCCCTCCATTATCATTTATTTATTTAACTTTTCCCTCATAGTACTACTATGGTCATTTGGTATTCCCTAAAAGACAGTTATCCTAAAATTACCAGAGCGAGCGTCACAAGACAGCTGAAAAAGAAATTCAGCAATGCAGAGTTAGGAATTCTAATGAATCTATTCAAATTGATTTTTTTCACATCATCCCATTTGTTTGATAGTTTGTCAGAATAACTCAAAAACTAATATTTGGATTTCCATGAAAGCTGGTGGATCTTGAGCCAGAATAGACCCCATTAATGGTTGCTGCAGGTCCAGATAAAGAGGCAGATCCAGTGTTTTTTTCCACCTTCATGAAGAAACAAGTGTATTGTTATACTTCCTCAAATAAAATGAAGTTATACATGGATCCTGGTGAAATAAAAATCTCATCTGTGTAGAATTTTAGGATCTAAATGAAAAAAATGGGCCCCTCAATTTAAATATGTTTCCATAGGGGGTAGTCTCTTTCCCCGACTGCCGCACGATAGAAAAATAGGACCAAAAAACTTCAAATACCATCAAAGATTACAGGGCTATGAGTTTGATTTGGCATAAGCTTGATTGAATTAGAAGTGAGTGCTGGGTCTTGGTAGAGGAATGCACCCTTATGTTACTCATTATACTCTTTTTGTGCGATTGCTTTTTTTTGTTGTCATTTTTCATACATACACTACAACTTGCAGGAATCTATATGAGTATTCTAACCTGCAGTTGAACCAAATGAATCAAATAAGGTAACAAGAAGATGTTGGTGTGAGTCATCAACATCCTGTTACTCACAGTACAGGTGGAGCGAGAATCTCTTCTTGGTGCAGTCGTTCCGTCTGCCGTAGTTTTAGGATTTCGCTGTAGTTCAGAGCATTAACTTTGTTCTTAAAGAGCTCCAGGGAGGTGGGCTTGGTGGACAGCGTCCTGGTGATTTGCTCCCTCACCACTTGCATCACCTGGGGACGAAGATAGGGACACAGATTAAGTATCAAATTTTAACATGAAAAGCTAGTTATTCTCATATCAAAGGTGAGGTCAGGAATTCCAGTGAAATAAAAATTTAAAATTCCACTGACTTTTTATGTTTGAATTTGACTATATTACTGACATGTCATTTTTCCACTGTTGACCAGCTACTTTCCTTTGACCGCAGCAACACAAAATTGATAAGTATTTCTAAAAGAAAAAGTGATGTGGGAGATAAACCTGCAGCACTAAGAGTTCCAAAGTGTGTCTTAAGAAGAGTGTGAGCATAGAGCATGTGGAGAAATCTTTTCACCGCTTAGTTTATGGTTTTTTTCTTCCTTTTTGTGTCAGTACTTTGTTCTTGGGAAGGTAGTCCCTCAGACCTTTACAATAAATAAGCTTTAGATGCCCTGCTATGGAAATCCTGCATTAGTCCCATAAAGCTCTTCTCCCAATTAAAACCGCCACTATTGTCAAAGATTTTTTTTGAGTTGAAGCGTCTTTGAAAATGCCTCAATAAATTTGAGCCACAGATTGTATATGAGATTAAGCGTGAAACAAAAAATTGTGAGAAAGAATTTGTCTTTTTTTTTATCCAATCGTGTGGCACGTGTCTGATCACAGTTTAATAACATAAGTAGACTTAATGAAGATAAAGAATATTTATTTATTTCTTAATCAAAAACCAATTACTTGGATGGACCAGTAGCCAGTTTGTCAAAGTACAGCTAATTCGGTTAGGTGGTGGATCTGCAGAGTGAGTTAGATTTTAATATTAGCAATTTCAACCGTTAACTTTCTGCTGCAAATTTTGACAAATGGCTTCAAACCAAGATGTGCCAAGAAATGGGCTGTGATGTGACTTTGATACTAAATAATCCATTATGTGCAAACTTATGGATCTAACATCAAGCGGTGAAAAGGAAATAGTAACAATTATGAGATTTTTCTCTCATCCAGCTGCTTTCTGTAAAAAACAAAAACAGAGGCAATTCTAACAACTATGCAAAAAGAATAACAACTCCCCCCTCGCTTCTCATACCCTCTCTTCCAGCTGAGGTCTGTCATTTGTTTTAGGAGTCGGCTCCTTCTTTGTTCTATCTGGTGGCAGAAGGCTATACCTACCTCTTCTCCTCTCTGACCCACAAAGTCATTGATTAATGCACTCATTATCAACCCAATTATCTGCAATGTCCGCCCAACACCCTCCTACCGTCAACCACGTGCTATTAATGCAATCAATGTAAACTAACCGGGTGAATCATTTACTGAGCAGTTGCAGGGCTCATCCGTATCAACAGAATATGAGAAAGCAAAGATTTCACTTGGAAAATAAAGTCCCCCAGTGTGTGTGTGTGTGTGTGTGTGTGTGTGTGTGTGTGTGTGTGTGTGTGTGTGTGTGTGTATTCTGCATGACTTGTTTAACTGAAGCTTCCACAAAGTAACGGGGGGTTACCCCGGCTACCCTGAAAACCAGAGTTCAGG
The DNA here is from genome assembly GCA_037951165.1 of Lophius americanus. Classification (NCBI taxonomy): domain Eukaryota; kingdom Metazoa; phylum Chordata; class Actinopteri; order Lophiiformes; family Lophiidae; genus Lophius; species Lophius americanus. Next base: position 1,799,821 of record JBBDHG010000009.1, read on the forward strand.
GCAATTGGTCAAACAGTCGTGCACAGTTGTTGAAAAATCTATAACTCCCTCTTCGTGTAGGACTCGATTGTAAAGAGGGAAAATCTATGCAAATATCTATAGTTCCACAACACAGACCCAACTCTAGCCGAGTGACCTTCACGATTTGTATTCACACCCAATTTGACTTAACACTTAATTGCAATTTGAGTGCAGCTCTTTCCAGGATTCTCACTACTCGGTTATGTATTAGAAAAATAAGCTATCTGCAAAAAATAAATTAACTTGCACTAAATCAAAAGTATAAATGTTAAAACTATAACAATCTGATGCCAATTACTACTATCAGAGCGGGGCTTTTATGCGAGGGAGAACAGCAACGTCTGTCAGGCTGACAGCGGTCAAATTGAGGATGGTGAAATCCTCTCATCCTAGATGTTTGAACACGAAGGGACACAAAATACACAACTAGTTAGACAAAATACACAACTAGTTTCACATTGAGACTTCCTGCTCAAACCCCCTGCACCAAAATAACCTTGCTGTCCAGCAGCTCTCACATGACACAAGCTCCGGACAGCCGCTCCTCAGGGTTGTAACATCTTAACCCTCCGTTTTTCAAGTATTTCTAATATCAAATTCCCAATTAAACTAATCAATAACAATCACATAATAAACTACATAACACATTCAATCCTACCAAGAAAAGATACTAAAGACAACCTTACCTCCATCTTTTCTCCTTTGAGGCTGTTTGGACAAGTATTTTAATTCCAACTCTAAAATCAATGCATCATCGACAATCAGAGGAAAGTGATTGGTGATGACAAGCACTGAACTTGTGGAAAAAGAGATTACCTACATGAGAGGTGCAGGCCTGTGAGTGTTTTGTAAACAGACACCCTGATACCACCACACACATGCACACACTCCCACCCTGTCCGGCCCCTCTGTTATTTAGATGAACTGACCAATAGAAGAGGTGATTTTCAGCTGCCCCTGCTGCTTAAACCCCTGCGGCAAGGGCCTGCATGCCATTATTCTCTGTACGCGCGTGTGTGTGTGTGCGTGCGTGTGTGTGCGTGCTTGAGGAGGATGACGGTTATCACAGCGGGTGTGTTGTGTCTATGTTGAACACTCTGATTAGATGGTAAGAGTGTGTGAGTCTGTTAGTGAAGCAGTCTCGTACAAGTACAAACACAAATACTTCAGATTGCTCTTCAAGTAATGAAAGACACACTTTTATATCATTAAATTGTATTTTTCTTTGGTTTCCTATACACCCCCACTCACTCCAGTTGAACCCATTCATTCTGTCGCTCTCATATTATTTCCAGAGGTTTTCGGTTCCCTCTGTCGTTGTGTAATTACAGCCCTTTATTTTCCTCATTTCCTTGTCCTCGGTTATTGCCACCCACGACACATGCCTTTGTCCGACAAATGCCCCTTTGTCTTTACACCAAAGCACGCAGGGTAGGGGGCAGCAGGTAGTAACAAAAGGCCGGTCTGCTGGCCTGGCATTCAGGACATTGGGCCTATCCTCAAAGGTCAAACGGTCACTGAGTTTTATTACTGCCAGGAGAGTACTTTGTTTATGATGTAAGGTTGTGTGTGTTGTTGAAATACGGCACAGGACCAAAGCTACACAACTCTCCTTTTCAGAGCAGCTGGATTTGCCATAATTCTGCCGGACAGGACCCCTCTGTTGGGGGCTTGGTTCCACCTATTACTATGGTGCGATTTGCAAATTGTGGTTGTAAGCTCACTGGGTTCCTAAATGCAGGGTCAACTCGATCTGCCAGTTTCAGGGATGGTTAACATAAGATTGAGTCTTTACAAAGTAGAAAAAAGCACAAACCTAGACAAATCCACCATGAAAAAAAGATTTCAAATTGCTGCCATTGCAGCTGAACTCCATGTGTCTTGAAGAACTGTGTCCTTTCTTCAATTTAATTTTGTTTTAAGACCTTAAGAGCTCATTAACGTACCTAATAGGACCTTATTTACCTTGTTAAATGGTTTTTACACTTGCTTTACTGCCAGATAAACACACATGTATTTCAGGAGTGGTACTGGGTGTATATATCATTCTAAGAAATGTAATGGTGGTTATGTCTGTCCAATTTAACAGCAGATGAACACAAATGAATGTACTATGTAGAACAGTGTTGTTATGTCACAGGATTGGGTTGGAATTATTAGGCCTGTCCCAGTCATGCTAGGCTTTAGAGCTAAAATACACTTTCACTGAGCAATGCGCTATTGAGCCACGCTAATTCAGTAATTTAACAATAATTTGTGTAGTGACTATGGAAACTGTTTTCCATAGTTCTATAACACAGCCATACACTTTCCCATCTCTGTAGGTATACCTTGATATAACCATCAGCCTAGTAGAAATCTTGGATAGCCTCAGATAAGATTTTCTGAAAATAAGCCTATGCTGTCAAAAGCAAGCTAGTTTGCCCAAAAAGCCCCTAATCACATGCGATGTTCAATTTATCCCCCTGACTGAACAAACTTAATGAGAAGTTGTGTCCGAAAAACAGTCTTTTTTTGTAAAAAAAAAAAAAAAGAAGAAGCACCCCCAGTGACTAAAGTATGAACTATTACAATAAAATATGATCTATACGAAAATCATCTTGAGTCCATTTATATTCACCCAAATTTGGACTAAGTAAATAATATTCAACATTCTGTCTAAAAAAGACTACGTATTTAATTGATTAAAATAGTTGCCTACTCATTTTCGTATGATTGTTATATTAACATAAGCTTTGCTGAGAACAACTGCAAATATTAATTATTATTATGAATTAATACATACGAGTTGACGTGTTTTGGGCTCAAAAAGCACCAATATAAATATTTTCATATTTGTTTATTATACTTCACATTTCTTTCTGAGAGTATTAATACTATTCTGTTGTTTGTGGCTTTCTCTTCTCCTTCAACTTGAAAATAAAATAAAAGTTAAGTTCTCCCAGAAGGGTGGGCTACTCTTTGGTGTGAAAAGAAATCTTTGGAGGACTTGGAAGCTAGCCTTTCTCGCCAAAATCTAACTTCATGGTACATTAGGCCTTGGCTGGCCATAAAGGCAGTCATGCCCTGCTATGGTAGGCAATGTTATTGTACCTTGTCAAAGTCTTCCTGTGTGGCTCTCATCTCCTTCCAGGTTTTGTTGAGCAGCTGAATGCAGACACAGAAGAGCTCCTCCAACAGCCGATCCTGACTGAAGAAGATGGGATGGTAGTCCGATCCTGTCTCTGAGGCTATGAACAGAGGAAGGGATAGAGAACAGACCGTCAAAATTAACCATCAGACGGTTCTAACAGAGGTTCTAACAGAAAATAAATTACATTTGATGGGTTGGAGGTAAACTTACGGGGCTCTCCGATACGAAGGATTTCACAAAGGATGAGTGTGAGCTGTATGCTGCTCCTGGCAAAGGGACACTCATGTTTGTCTTCCCTGCTGCTGTTCTCCAGGACAAACTGGACAAAGAAATTAATAATCTGTTGATCTGTGATATTCAGGCAAATAAATAAAATCAACTTATAAAATTTAGACCAGAGGCTCACATTGGTAATACACAGAAACAACGTTGAGTTTACACAGGAAAAACATTGTGCAACCTTACAGTTGATAGCAAATAAGCAAATTATCATCTGCACTTTCTATCTTGTGTTAAACAACTGAACATTGTATCAATACCTAAATAGCCAATCAAAATGAATTTTGCTGAGGTTTATTTTCAAACAAAGGAATGCACAGGTTATGACATATCTGTTCAAGAACAATGGCATGACATCAGCTATGATGACTGCCAAAGTTAAAAGAGATTTTATTTTGACAAAACGTTTAATTGTAGCATAAAATATAATTTGAAGAGGAAATATCTTCAAACTGTTTAAGCACATAGATCACGCTCACCCTGCTGTAGGCATCAGGATAGCGTACAGCAAAATGAAACATGGTGTCCAAAGCCAGAAGACCAGGAGGTGTTCGTACCAGGTCCTGACCAGGGTTACTATTGTTCTGAAAAAATTTAAAAAAACATTGACCACAGTAACATGAAGATGGAATATATCATAGAAAGGAGCGCTGATGATAATGATGACAAGGAAATAAAAAAATTCTGTAACTTACAGAGAAGCCTAACTTCTTGAACTCTTTGGCGCAGAGTGAGCGCCGTCTCTCGTGGTTCAGACTGTTCTCGCTTTCAGTCTCAAATGCTGCCTGTCGTAAATTATGAAGGATGTCTCTCTGCTCCTGGAGTAGTGGAAGGAAGACAGAAGCAGATGAGTGTTGAGAAGACATCTTTGCGGATGTTCAGTTTTGCGTGACAGCTAATGAGGGCCATAATAAAACAAGCTTCTTTTTTTTTTTTTACTACCATTCATCAAGATGCAAATATCTAGAGTTTTCTCTGAGAATTCTCCATTACTTATATTGTGGGGGTCGTGTGGGTGTGAAAGAAAGCCAAAAGAATGTTCTGCAGCCCCAACGCATGATTCAAATTTGAGTATGATTTTTCACGTCATAGCTCACCTGGCAGTAGCAGTCGAGAGGCGTCCTCATGCGAGGCTCCAGGTGATTCATGGTGACTGACTGCAGCACATAGAGGTAATGAGCCATCTCGTCCTGGACTGAGCCAGAACTGTGAATGATGTTCTGCAATAAAATTAACAATACTCTTAAACAGGCTGCCTCTGCTCAACGATGAGGTCTTCTTGCAACATGCTCTCACTGAGATACAGTAAGTTCTGTAAGTGTGAATGTAAATATGGAGATAGGTTACTTTGTAAATGTACTGTCGGAGATTCCTCTTATTCAGGAAGGCAAGTATGTCCTGTAAAACAGAAGATGAGGTACAAGGGAACTTAGTGACCACATGTAAAATGAAACTGTGCTGTAATGACATTTTTCTAACAAGAGGTGGCAATGTATTCCCTGTAAGTGTGTGAGACTTTGACCTCTGTTAAGGACCCATCAGTTGCTGGTACATGCATCTCTTACCCAACCTATTAAGCTCAGGACTAATTTGCTGATAAGAAGGGTGGATGTGTTGGTTTATTGTTACAGAGAGGAATTTTGTGCACCAGGAACAAACAGAGTCAGAGAAAGGAGATGAATGAAAGAGCTGACTGTCCACACAATGGAGGGGAAGAAGGAATAGAAAAACGGACAGAAAGCCTCAGCTGTCTGGAAAGAAGTTGGGACGACCAGAAAGAATGATATAGATGACTTAATATTCGGCTAGAATCTCCCCATAAAGGCATGGATATAGTGCATTAAAGGTTTGGGTGACCAAATGAAAGAATACACACTGATTTACAGCTGCGGGTCACTCTGACTGCTAGTAAACGATTTACAGGAAGACCCAGAAACTGAAAAAAAATATACCTCTAACTGTATGCTTAAGTTTGAGCAGAATGAAAATGGGAAGTTGAGTAAAAGGAGAAGAGTGCAGCAGCACCTGTCTGTCTGAATCACCAGCCGTTTGCAGCAGTGCCATTAGCAGGGCCATGGCTTTGGTCTGTATCTGCTGGTTTGTGCTGTAGGACAAGACAAAGACAAGGGTGAGGGACAAGTAACAATCAAATCAATTTGTCTGACTGAGAGGTTTCTGTGTGATAAAAGCAGATATCAAAAGCAGCGTTTTACATGGGGAATAACTTCCTGTTACACAAACAATGCTGCTACTCATCAGCCTCATGTTGGCGTCATTGTGTGCTTTCTCTTTCACTTACACTGAAGATTAATCTCTCATCTTCTCAGTGTTAAGTTTCAGATAAATTAAAAAAAATGTGTTAGAATGGTACATGCTGTTCACTGATTACATTTTAAAAAGGAATTTAATCAGTGAACAGCTGCCACAACGAATACACATTTGAAGAAATATGTTCAAGCAAGTGTGTGCACATACATTTGGAGAAATCAACAAATTCATGTCTGACTTCTAAGAGTCAGTCAACATCTATCGGTTACTTACACCTGGAGGTGAGCGATGAGCCTCTCCATAGTGATTTCCTGTTTAACCTGCAGGAAGAGGGTGTGACTGCTCAGCACCATGCTCTCTAGGATGTCCAAGGACACCTGTTGTATTGATGCATCGGTCGACTTGGCGTTGACAAAGCTGGCAATCTGAAAGGAGAGGCAAAATGAAAGAAGAAGAGAAGTAAATATTGAAGAAGGGAAGAGTAAGATCAAGTCCAGTTACAGTGATTAAAAAATAACAAGGAAACACAAGCATCAACATCTTCTGTCAGTGTCGCATCACCAAAATCGCTTATTGGAAATGCAGAAGTTTTCTATAAATCAAACTTTTGATTTGAAAAATTTGGGCTAGACTGGGTTATAAACAGTGTACTTGACACAACTTTGTTTATTCAACCGTTCCTTCTTTTGTTCCTTCCTTTGTTGGTTTCCATGGCTCTGTCAAACATTTAATTTTTTTTCAACTCTTCCAATATCCCTTACCACTAAGAGCCGGGGTGTAATAGACTATATGAAACGGACATAGCACCTTTTTAATGAAGACAGAGGAGAGGTTCTCCCAGGAAACTATCCCATGATCCATCAGTTCCATGAAGGCTTTCAGAGTGTGCGTCATGATCACATTACTCCTGAAAATCAAAGAGATACTTGGTATATTTGGACACACATTTTATGAAAAACAGCATACAGATGAACTGCTCATGTGGAATCCCTTCAGGGCGTTACTGCTTTAATGTAGTTTCTAATGTACTGTGAAGGTTTTAACAAAAAATGGAAGAGAGAGTTGGGATCAAATGACAACCCTCACTCCTAACTATGCAGAAAATACAGCCTGAGGTATGTGAATGTTAATATATTTCACAGATATACTTCTGGACTTTATATACAGTTAGCTTGGCAGTACATGCTACCGCACGTGTGAGTTACGCTTTACGCTTCAGCACCATAGATGTAGGAAATGCCTAGGAACTGCATTCCAACACAGGGAGTAAAATAGGTAAGCAGCGTTAAACACAGAGTACTAACTCATTGGAGTCTTCCACAATCTTGACCAACAAGAGGTGTCCGTCTCGGTTGATGAACTCTTGAGCAAACGTTACGTCTGTGGAAACGCTAGCCAGTTCCTTCAGCGAATCGCATCTCACACCCGAGTCCGAGCTCTGGATGCCCTTGTACAAGTCTTCTGCACAGCGGCTCTGCATTCACCAAAAGAAGACACATATTCACCTCATGCTATACATATATCAACCGCTGTCTTATGATATTGTTCTGAATTGTTACTCCTCTTTGAAGCTCAGCTACTACTAGTTCCTCATGACAGGTCAGTGCTGACTTACGCAACTGTATGTGTAGCCGATTGTGTTAATTTGTTTCATGCCGAGTGTAAATAAATGAGTGATCAGAGTGAGTGACTGAGGGTGGGAGGAATGTGAGAAGGGGGAGGTGAAAGAGTGGCACGACCGATGGATGCAGACTCACCGGTGCCTTGGTCAGGCGCAGAATGCAGCCGTTCTTAATTTCCAGACGATTCTACAACACACAAACAAAAAGACACAGACCAAGACTCAATTGTTTATAACAATGTCTTATCCTACTCCAGCCTAATTTCAAAGGTTTAGGTAAAAGAGGCAACCCAGACTCTAAAATTAGAGTCTGTATAAGGGGAGAGAACATTTATGGGGGTATTTCCGAACAATGATTATTGAAAGCAGAAAAAACATACATTAATACAGTACTTGCAAATAAAGTGTTTTCCAGACTATCCGGAAAAACCCTGTCCTGTCAGACAGACACACACACAAAGACTCTCTGAATTTACCTGATGGTACTGTAATGGGTTCTACAGCACCATTTTATGCTCTAATATGGAGGAGAGCCTTCAGTGGGACAATTTCCCAAAGGCCACTTTATAGCAGCTTTGTGCGTCGTGCTTTTCTCTTTCTCTTTCGATTCTGCAGTACGTCCAATGGTTGTTTTAATAGCAAAAAAGGCTTCATCCCTAAGTCAACCGATTTAATGTAGATTTTAAGTGAAGGGAATAACTCGAGTTGTGAAACGCCAACTGTGGCTTTTTATTTTAATCGTCATTCAGGTACAATCATCTTAATAAAGTCGTTAATAAAGTCGTCCTCCAGATGTGCTGAGACAACTTGCGAGGTTGACATGCTATGTTAAAAATGTGATACGTAGTTTTTAGTTGAATTGTACAGAGATGTGACTCACCGATTCAGTGATATAGGTCTGCACTCCGTCAGCATACTGCACAGCATAGTTCTCATGACCTGGGAGATTCCAGCTACACAGACACATAAACTAGCATATACAATCACAGTTATCGATGCAGATGAAAGAGCATGATGTCAAACACTACTAAGGAGACAGGATAGAAGCAGTCAGTCCATTGTTTTCTACTTACCCATCACACACTTCCTTTATTACAGCAGTCAGAGGTTTTTTCTGCACAAACAGCATGAAGTTAACAGCATGAAGATACAAAAGGCAAATATATGCACACAGCATCTAATCCTACACCTGTTACAAAGATGTAAGTTTGCAAACTCTACTTTAAAAAAATGTGTTTTCTTTCATGGAACAGAAAGCATGCTTCAGGGAAAACATGCTTTATATGGGATGACGGCACCACAACTATTCTCGGTGGCTGCAAACCTTGTTTGCTGTGAAGAGGAAATCCTCGAGCTCACTTATGTTTTTCTAAATAAAGCTGCCCTCAGTGCCCAGATCCTTCTTAAATAAAAGTCATACTACTTCTATGTCTAACGGTCACTTATCCTGTCATTAGTGGTCATCCCAATGGCTAACCAATAAAAATGTCTTTTGGTTCTGTGGTAGACCCATTGACTATTTTGTTATTACTGGCAGGCAAGGGGTCAACACATCAGCTGTGTTTAATGGAGACAGCTGGGCCAGGATTGGTTGTTATCCAAATTACACATTTTGAGTAAAGCATGACATTAACAAAGAAATCAACCCTGGTGATTGTTTAATCCTGCTGCTCCAAGTATTATTACAACACAAAATCATGAATGGCTAAGATATCTGGTTTTAATTCAAGTTTCAATTAAATCATCTCACGCTGTCAAATCTCAAATGATGTACAATACTGTACATGACAGTCTGGCACACATACAAACAGACACACACCTGTAGTCTAGTTTAAACTCATGTGTGGCAACCTGTACAAAGACATTCGCCAGAGTTTCTCTGAAAACTTCCCCACTGTCACATTCAGTAGTTAGTCAGTGGGTCAGTCACTGCGTTTACTGTCAATGGTTTTTGTCAGAATCGGGATATGAAGTTTACAAAGACGGGATACTCTAAAAACCTGATAATGACCGGGATTCTGCCGGCATCCACACACAGTCAGTGGGTAAATGCAAAAAGCCAAAGTTTTCAATATTATATTTATAGATAGAAACATTGAAATAAATAATACATATATGAATTCAAGTTATAACATTAAAACCACGTGATTAATATTGTTTAGGCAATCACAAGAAGATGAGCAACTCTGACTAGGGCTAAAAAGGCTAAATTGTGATGGCCAGATGACTGGGTCAGAGTATCTCCGACATTGCAGGTAATGTTGGAAGTTCATGTTTGAGACTTTGCAGAGCTTTTTTAGTGGCAAAAGGGGACCTAAATAATACAAGACTTGTGGTTTCAATGTTAGGGTTGATTAGTCTATGTACTATTTCAACTGGATATATGTCAAAAGGGTTAATTATCATCAAATGATCACGTTGTGTTGTAGGCAGCAGTCCTCATTTTTATCAGACCATTGTGTAACCAAGTTATGACCTAGTAATACTTCCATTAAACTAACAGCAACAATAATGTCATACATGTTAACATCATGTCTCTGCAGTGATTCTTTGGGGTTTTTTTGCAGCGGGTGCCTGAGGTCAGCAGTCTGATAGGAAGTGCTTCCTGCAGAGGCTTAGATAAGGGTAAGATTTTCCCATACTCATTCAATATCTGAGTGGTCAGCTCGAATAGAGTGAAAGGGAAAATCATAGACATGCAAAACACTACGATAATATTATTTTCACATATTAAGTACCACAACAACAAAGGACATATTTCCTTTGATTTCCACCCCTTATTGAGGCAGGACTGGTTGATATAACACCAAATCAATGTCGTCATTTTAAACTTAAAACAACTTCAATTACTAATGAAAAGATATTTTTTATGCTTTTTAAATGCTGCTTCAAAAAAGCTGGAATATCGATATATAAATATATAAATAAAAGTAGTGATATATTTTCAAATGTATTTAGATTACCTGGTCCAGTTGTATGAGCTGGGGGTAGGCCCCAGGCATCTGGATGGCTATCTTCACTATGTCCTTCTGTTGAGGCATGATGGCACCTTCTGACTCCAAGCTGTTAATAATAAAAGACAGGAAAGTGTAAACGTATATCAATAAATCAAAATATTATAACCTTTAAAGCTAAATAAAAGGGAAAATATTTCACGGTGACTTCTATTGTGTACTAGAAGCACTTGTAAAGATGAAATGCTTCCTCGTGGTTGCATGGTCTCTAACAACCACACAAGCTGTCATCCGTCTAGAGTTACTGTGAATAAGAAATGTAATGAAGGCTTTAGAGAATCTCAAATATTTGAATATAAATACATTCATTTTAAGTTTTAAAGATCAAGATTATTTTATGTCAAAAGAAAGTAATCAGAGGACTGATTTAAAGCTTGGTCACGTGGAGCAACGACAAACACCTGAAGCTGAACATTAGCAAAAGCAATGATTTTGAGGTGGACTACAAGTCTTTACATATTGATATTAGAAGATACTAAATTGTAGATCCTCCACACCAATCTTCAAACTAGTTGGACAGAATATTCATTCAATCAGCAGAGTTTTAATGTGGGTATCTAAGATTAAGGTTGCCACTCTTGCATTTCACAAAATGTGTAAATGGTCAGAATCCCTGGTTGGATTCCAGACATGTGGCATCGAAAGATGGTCAGATAAATGCTTTTACAAACGTTAGGAGCTCAGATTAAATTGTGTGAGATTTTGGCATAATCACCATATAAAATTCTCGAACCTTTGCTCGCCAAATTCTAATCGGTGCATCACAGAGTCCAAGTGGACATTTTCACCAAATTCTCAGAAATACCCTGTTCCTGCGATGTTGCCAGGACAGGATGGACAGAACGAAAACATAAATCATCCAGCTACAGCTGTTGTCGGCGTAGAAGCATTCCAGAAAATAAACCAAATATAAATCTTTTTCAACAAAGATAAATATGCAAACACTTGATAAACTAATGACTCATGGCATTCAAATATAATTTACAATATGAAGCAATAAGATGTGTTCCTCTTTCAAGTGTATTTATACTGATCAGCCATAACATTACAGCCACGCCATACACACAAACTATCAGTGTGTGGGATACGTTCATAATAAATTACATAATGTTATGGATGATCGTTGAGTGTTGTACTGGGTGAAGCTGAGAGCGTTGAACAATGTCTGTGGAGGAGCTGTGGATTGTACTCGGTCTCTTCCCCACTTTCCTATTCAAACACACCATCGACACGTCCTCTTCAGACAGCATTCCCGGACGATACAGAAGAAGCTGTTGTTGTGCTTCAAACCCTTCCCCCTTCCTTGTCTCTCTTGGTTTCTCCCTCGCTTGCAGCACATGGAAACAATACAGATGGATCTAAATTCTTCCGAATGTTCCGTGAGAGAAGAGAGGCAGAGCTTCTGTCGGCTTGTGTTTGGTGAAATCGTTTATTCCCACCCTTCGTAATTTCTTGAATAAATCCAAAACAGTCAATCTTGTCTAAAATAGAAAGTTATTGTCCTGATAAAAAAAACAACAACAAACTAACACCTATCACCTCATTCACCCTCAAGAAGCATAATTCCTAATAAAATGAATAACCCTTTCATAGCAAAAATGAAAAGAGGGAAAGCTTTACATCTAAAGCGAGATTGAAGGAAGCTGGAGACGTGATCATTTGCTCTCCAGACAAAGAAAATATCAGGAGCCATTGGCTCCTAAACCCAAAGTATTTAGGAGCCAAATGAAATTTTCAGGAAACCAAAATATATTGATGTCATAGTAAGAGGTTAAATATCTGTTTTAACCTTTTCTTTTCCTTCTGTACTATCTGTCTTTGGTCGCCATGTGTCCCATAGTGTGCACAATACATTCTTTGCACGATGTGCCGTGTTTAATATGCTGCAATCTTGTTACCATAAATACATATTTTAAATGTATGCACCATCAGTTACTTCCTGTGTTATAAATTTAATGTATTATTTTGATTATTATTATCAGGCTCTGAGTCTGTATCTATGTCTGTGTCAGTGTCAGTATCTCCCACCCCCACAATGATACAATCCCTGGCATTATTATGTTTTTTACTGTCACCATGCTTCTTCAGTGTTTTTTGTTTGTTTTTGTTAAATGATTCAAACTGGTAGGGAACTCCATTTATTTTGAATTTGCAAGTATCAGTGTTTCCCAACGGATTTATAGCCTCAAACGTTCTAGGGGGAAACCCCTGGAAAAGATTTTTGTAGCTTTTAAAGTTAAATGCATTAGTCTAGTGAACTTTGAGAGCAAAATTAAAGACTAAAGCTATGATGAACTTGTTTTTTACTCTGGTAAACAAAATAATCTAATCAGTGACACATTGTGACACATTGAAAGGAATAGTGATATGACAAAAAGTCCCATTCATAAAACATGACAAAGAAATGTAACGCAGTTGACTATGGATTAATAATAATGATAACAATAACTATAATTGACTGGGTATATATTTAGGGTATATATTTGAGATATCCAAAAAAATGAGGCAAGGGTGTTACCTGTGTTGAACTGTCTTAGGAAAATAAAAAATAATCAGGACTCCACCATTATTTTCAGTGTTTGTCTGCACCTCGATGGGATAAAAACATAAATATTTCCCGCTACACCAAGGAACTACTGAACGTCTCTGACATACTGTCCCTTTCCCTAATATGGAAACTCACCTACTGTCTCTTGATGACGTTCGCCCAAAACTGTTATTTTCTGAATGGACATTGAACACATTGTATCCCAATGCAACATGCTGCTGACAGCTACGTCAGCGGGCTCTCCTGCCGATACTAACAGTGAACATTTGTTTGATTTGATTTGATGTTCACACAAGCATTATTAGAGTCACTAGTCGCTTTTAAGTTATGAAATAAGTAAGAAATAAGTGCGAAACACTGAATGTAATGTATCTATGCGTCTGGATAGTTGCCATTGGCAACTGGCAAAAAAAAAGAATGTATAAAGTAACTCGAATTTGCGATCATTTTGGTCACCATGTGGAGCCCTGTACCTAAGTATGCACACACAACCCCATCACAGTTTGTCTTTCATTACATGGAACTTTCTGCCAGGCAACACTGTGATGCTGAAATCATTCTATCAAAGTTGGTGCCAAAGATCACTCCACCAAATAACAATAGTGTGCAGCTTCAATCTTAAAAAGATTTTCAGGGAGTGCAGGTTTGTTCTACAGCAGCTTATGAGTCAGCAAATTCAAGGGCAAGCTCCAGGTAATGGCTTGTCATGGATTTGTAACAACAAAGCCCGTCTGTGGGATTATCTGTCTAAACTTTATAACGATGTTTACCAGCTTAAACACGAGTCCCTGCTTTGGTTGCATTCTTGATGAAACGAAAGAGGAACCCGTTTAGTTTAGTTAAAACATTTCCTTGTGTGTTCAACAGTCAAATGTGGAATGTTGACCCGATCAACCATAGGATTATAACACCTGCCTAATATTGTGTAATACTGTGTATGTCCTCCTTTTCTGTGTATGTCCTCCTTTTCTATTAAAAAAAAGGTACTCCATAAGACCTCAGGTGTACTGCGGTATCTGGTACAAAAACATTGGCAGCAACATAGATCGGACATGTTTGTCCAACACATCCAATTGCTGGATAGAATTGAGATCTGGGGAGTGAAGGCCAAGTCGACACCATGGACTTTGTTAATTTGTTCATGAAAAAATTTCAGACCTTTTTTTTTTTTGCAGTTTGGCAGCGTTGTAATGCGAACGGCCAAACTGCAAAGAGCCACTGGTCTTTGCGGTCTACTATATGTTTTGTCATCATCGATTACATTTGATATATTTTCACTCTACTGACATTGCTAAACTAATAGATGTTGATTCTGTATTCCCAAAAAGTGACACTATTGCCTTAAAGTGGTATCATTGCTGTAAATTGTTAAAAGGTCTGGTTGTATAACCGTAATTTTCTGAGTATGAGTAAGCAAGTGAAATACCGGCACTGATATTGCTCCATTTATGCTACATGTCATTTGAACCAGCTGTAAGAGTAGTTGAGCCCAGGCCCACTAGACCTGTCCATTATAATGCGGCTGCAGAAATGTGATTGTTTTTCTGTAGTCATGTCTGTTTACCTCAGACAGTGCCAGAGGTCATAGTAAGGAGTAAAATTTACCATTCAAAAAGCTCAATCGTGTGGGACATCTTGGCCAATCACAAAATCCCATTTTTGTTGGACCATGACGTCACCGTGTGGAGTTCATTTAGCAATGTGAGAAACAGACTTAGGCAGTCTCGAGTACATTCCATCTTTATAACCCTAAACCAGAAGCACCGTCGTCTCATCAGTCTAAGGATTGAACGTGTAGTCTGGTAGCTGCTGTCAGTCTGCTGCAAAACCAAAACTTAAAACAGCACTAGTCTCTCATATGATGGACTACAGCTAAATGCATAAATTGCTATAGAATGACATGACCAAAAATGTAATCAAACTGTCTGCAGAACAACGCAACATCTTTTCTAGGTATGTAGAATACACAATGATGAACCACACCATTAGCACCAGTAACTGTTATTAATGCTGTGGGTGATTGGTGTATGTATCAGCACTTAAAATCAAATTAAATTGGAGCTCATAGTCAAGGGCTGAGAGATATAATCTGACCCTAGAAAGTAATGCAGAGCAGACCATTATGTAGAGCACGGAATCCACCTCGAACTTCTTCATATTACTTTAACATAAACTGCAACTGTCAAGCAATAAAGTCAGTTCTGGTCATGAAAAGGAACAACTTGCTTTTTCGATATCCGTTTGTGAAATGAAAACTTAACAACCAAATGATACATGGAAACGTACCCATAAAAAATGTAAAATAAAAAAATAAATAAAAGGTAGTTACATTTCATGCTAAAAATAAAACTCCTCAGCAGACTTATATGGAGGCAATCAACAAAGTGACAGAAAGCAATTTAACACATTTTGTTAAGTCCAGAAGCAGTGCTCTCGATTAATCTTTGCATATGACAAAGCACTGTTTGTCCACATTCATCAAGACCTGTCTGTACACGCTGCAGCTCCATGCAACGCTGGAAAGAGCCCACGGTGCACTTTACATTCTCCCTTCATGACAACAAGATGAAGCTCATTTCTTTGTCTGCCAAACAAGACAGCTTAGTAAGTGTTGTAATCTCTTTTCTGACTCATTAATCTGATAACATTCCTGTTACTCTGTTCAGTGCCACCAGTTCTTAACTTGGCAAAAAAAAAAAGAGGAGGTTCTCATTTCTCAGAAGTTATGCACTCGAGTCGGCGTCTGTGAGTGTCTGTGCCTGCTTGCCTTGTGCCAGGAATAAAATGAATGTAAAGACTGCACACTTTGTATGATTGTCTGTGCTGAAATAAAATAAAAGTGTAATTAGCTGTGCCAAAGAGGTAGGCTTTTGCCAGCTATGGTTTGTTGATCTTTCAGCAGGATTATAGAAAAACTACTTGACAGATTTTCATGAAACTTGATGGGACAGCACAAGGCAGGGAAGAACCATTTTAACTTTTTGATAGGAACCGGATAAAAGAAGGCAGTCAAGAGGAAATTTTGTCAACTTTTACAAACATTTGGGCTTGTTGGACCACTTTCATTTTGCATTGAAACTGGGTGGAGGTGTGGGGTATATGGAGGAAATCATAACATTTTGGTGTGGATCCGCATAAAGTAATGGACTGGATTTCTGTAACTTTCTTCAATATTACAAGATATGCTTTTTCACCATTTCTCATTAATAACGGAAAAACAACTTGACTGTCTGTCAAGTGGGATGCATCCATAAAAAATGAAAACGGTTATTTATGGTTATCTATTGATTTAAAGCAAGTGAACAATTTTCCAAACAATGTGATAATCAGGCTGCAGAACTGAAACAATTAGCCATTTAACTGATCCAGTACTTTGAATAAATTTGTCAGCAACAGTTTTGTTTTCATGGTTTAAATATTTTTAAGCATAGATATCAATTTCCCTGGTCCAATTCCTAAAATGTGAAAATGCTGTTCTTTTCACAGATTTCTATGTGTGAAAAGAACAACTATTTGATCATTTTGTAGACATTTTACATTTCAAATAGTAAATGTATGAATCGGTAAAACAATAAATAAATAATCAAAACAATTCAAAGCTGCAGTTTACATTTTATCCCAAAAAAGTTTCAAGTTTTAATCTATATTTCGGCTGAACAATTAATGGAAATAGCAAAGCTTCAACATGAATGAGTGCAATATACAAATCACAATAGATGCTATTTTTTATGATTAAAAAGGAATCAGAAACAAGTATTAAATATTACAGATTCCTCAAAACTGGAGCATTTTTTGAAGACAGTTATAAGGGAGTTTTTAAGTTGTCCCTATTAATTTAGATTTGTGTTAACTACTAAGATTTGAGAAAAAGATAAATTTCATAATTTAAAGAAAAATTAAATACTTGAAAATCTCTAAAAATCTAAAGGCTTAACTACATGGGAGGTGTGTACATGAAAGATTCGAATAACAGCACTTTTTTTTGAGTTGTACTCCTTAAACTCTCATCTGAAAGAAATCCTACTCAGAGTCTAAATTCAAATTGTGACCATAGAAAAATAAAAATTTGAAGTGTTGCCTTTTGCTATTAAATAAATAATGGCTTTGGCCACTTATTTAATAGCAAAAGGCAACACTTCAATACTTGGTTACTGTGAGTAGAAGATTCATTGAAATAATATTCAATAGTGTTTCAATACCATTTATAGTACCTGCTACAGAAATGTGACGGATAGATGAAAAAAAAAACTTCCTTTATGAGCCTCCCCACTTTGTTAGTGGCCTAGGTTAATATGTGAAATACCAGTGTGCAACAGAAATTCATCACTGTACTACTCATATTTTAAAGACATTATGGAACAAGTTTGTTAAACAAAAAGCAGCAAAGTTTTTGTATCAAACATCCTCACCATCGTTTTCATTGAAAAGGATGATGGTCATTCCTGTTTTTTTCAGTGAAAACAGGGATGACCTGATGACCACTCCAACATTGCAAACATGTTTTTTTGAGGACATTGTTTAGCTTTACTTTATGTGTCTGATATATCTATAATCCCCTGCCATAAAAACAGGGAGGTGGGGGTGAATGGAATGGGTTTAGTCGGTCTGTCCTCTCTCTCCATCTGTCTCTCTGTCACATTCATTTCTGGGAGCACAACTCAAATACTGTTATATATTTTGTCACTATGTAATGCCTTTCCTATAAGGTGATTTTTTAACATTTTTAGTTTTTTTCGATTTCGACGGATACCGATTTTCGACGGATACGATTTGGTTGTGAGCCCCCACTGGTGCAGATCGAAAAAATAATTCACTATTTTTCATCAGAACTTAGTATTTAAGTTATATTTTTTGCTTGCATCTTTTGTGCCTAGAGTTACAAGTTCAATATAAGCTCATTTTGTGAGTATAATTTGTCTCAGATGAAGGGTTTTGGGCCATACCTCGAAAACTTTTGAATATTTTTTACATAAAACTTTATTTACACAATCTCCCGTAAACTGGATATATGCCTGTCGGGGTTTGGGGAATTATAACCTTTTGGACGATGAACTTTTTTTTCAGATTTGTATTCAGGAGGGCAACTTAAATAACTTCTTTCTCACTGATTTTCTTCAAGGAAATGCCCCTGTTACTGGATATAATCCTTGTTCTGAAAGAAAAACATGTGCAGTATGTAATCTCATTCATGTGTCATTACTGTAAATGGAAGTTATACAATAAATATATTGCAGAGAAAATACATTTTGATGTAATTGCACAGCTGTCATATTGGGGGCTACGGTATAGAAACACGAGAGAAAACACCCTTTCCTAGATATTCAAACCGGACATTGCAAGGTGGAGAAGATTAATTAGAAAACAGACCTTACCGATTTGCTGCTGGATTGAAAGATCCAGCAGCTGCCAATGCTTGTATTCTTCTATAAGCACACTGCTTCACTAAGCTTATAACCCCTTGATGCCCAACGCTTTTGTGTCTCAGACCCTCTGGACTGACAGACCCCCTCAAAAGTGTGTGGTAAAAAGAAGGGGGTGGCTCTTCTCAGCTGCCTGAGATTCCTAACCTGACAAGGTAGCAACACAGGCAAATACAGATTACTTTAGATGCATAAAATGCTGATAATGAAAACAGTGTGACCAACACACACACAGACATACAGATAGATAGGGCATGCTTTCCAAAGCTCCCAATGTTATGTTTAAGCTGACTTTACGAAGAAGTAAATACTTCGATGCAAGTGAATTTTATGTTATATTTTAAACTGAGTGGCTTGTCAGATCCTTGTAAAGCAAACAGGATAGGCTTGTGAAAGACGTGTAAGGGTCAACTGCAGAGCTTTTTCCCCAAGAATGCGTCCTACCTGCTTTGAAAAGTCAAGTCGATTGCTACAGTCCCGCAGGATTTGCCGTTGTCGGAGCGAGAAACATTTGTCTTTTTTTCTCCTCAAATGAAAGTCACTGAGTCCAAGGAAGTTTCTTTTTGTAATTAAGCATTTGGACCGCTTATAAAAACCAAAGGAAACTCTTCTGAAAACCTTTCCAGGACTGATTAGTTGCCTTAAAAGTTCCGGGTTGGTTAGCGTTGTTCAGTCGAGTATTTTTAAGCGTACTAGATTGTTTGGGTTTCCGGTCAATGCTTCCAAAAATAATACTGTTACTGGGATAAGTGTGTGAACACACTTTGACACTATTTTCAGTCTTGAATAAATTCTCGTAACTTATTAATGTTACGGGATTGGCCTACATTCGCATACTTTTCTTAATTTTTCAACAACTTCCGTTCGATAGTTATTATATTAAATACTGCGATAGTGCTTTTACTTTGAAGGTTAACCAGATTTCTGGAAATGCCGTTGCTGCTTATCCTGAACGTGTGCAACTTTTCTTCAACAACTCGAAGAAGAGTACTAACTAGTTCGAAGTTCCGGGTTGGGTATAGCCGGTTCCAGCCGCCCCCTGCTGTTTCTCTTATCATCGCATTTTTGTCATAGAGAATAAAACATTTTTGACTGACCTCCAAGATTTTCAACGACTGGAGCAGCTTCCCTTGTGGCTTATGAGGTCTACCCTGCTGCACTGGTTACAAACACTGACCTGCTCTTAAAGGTGCAACTAAGCTACATCCATACCTATCCAAGAATCTACAGTGATCTTCAATTGCCATAAATATGTCATGATCTACACAGTGTAGATTCTACAGCCTCATGGAATGGCCTCTCAAGTGATGACTCATTTAGTTATATGTATTTTTAGAAAATTGTATTTTCTTTTTCTGCAAGACTTTAAATCAAAGCCACCATGTAAGATCATCAATATCATAATTTGTTCATTTGTTACGCACCTGTATGGGTGTAATGCCCTCTTTTTTTAATATAGCTTTTCCCATGAACATCTTATGCCAAAAATAACAGATTGATTCTGTTTGGGCCTTTGCTTTAAGGTGACACTAGTCATCCTTGGGAATTGGGAAATTGTTTTAATTCACAAATTATGCAAGACTCTTATTTAACAGTCCTGTGTGCAGTGGGCCCTGGCCTATTAGTGACCAATAAAAAAATGTGAGGAGAATGAAGAGGGGAATGTGAGTTATGATGATAAAATTTCTTTCTAACTGTCCTGCTGCCTAGTCACGTGCAAGAAGGAATCCGCGTCCAAGAATCGTCCTTTCTGGCTGATTCTTGCCTAGTTTTACATTTTTCCAGTGCCCTCGCCAATAGTGGTAGCATGAGGCGGTATCTGCAGCCCACAGAAGTTGCTCAGGTAGTGCAACTTCTCCAGAAGGTTTGCTGTGTCTCCCAGAGTGGAGGAGATACCTGGAGACAGGCCAGTACACCAGGACAGCTGGAGGGGGTCGTAGGAGGGCAACAACCAGCAGCAGGACCGCTTTCTGCTCTGTGCAAGGAGAAACAGGAGGAGCACTGCCAGAACCCAACAAAATGACCTCCAGCAAGCCACTCGTGTGCATGTTCCTGCAAAAACTGTCAGAAACAGACTTCATGAGGGTGACATGAGGGCCCAACGTCCACAAGTGGGGCCTGTGCTCACAGCAAGGTACCGTGCAGCCCGATTGGCATTTGTTAGAGAACAACAGAATTGGCAGATTCGCCATTAGCGCACTGTTCTCTTCAAAGATGAGAGCAAGTTCACACTGAGCACATGTGACAGATGTGAGAGAATCTGCACACGCCGTGGAGAACATTCTGCTGCCTGCAACATTCTCCAGCATGACAGGTTTGGATGTGGGTCAGTGATGATCTGGGGTGGCAGATCCTTGGAGGGCCGCACGGACCTCCACATGCTAGCTGGGGTATGAGATCCTCAGACCCACTGTCAGACTGTATGCTGGTGCAGTGGGCCCTGGGTTCCTTCTGGTGCATGAATGCCCGGCCTCATGTGGCTGGAGTGTGTCAGCGATTCCTGTATGATGAAGGCATTGATGCTATTGACTGGCCCGCCTGTTCCCAAATCGAGAACCCCTTGGACATCATGTATCGTTGGATCAACCCCGCCACGTCTCACCACAGACTGTCCAGGAGCTGACTGATGCCCTGATCCAGGTCCGGGGGGAGATCCCCCAGGAGACCATCCGTCGTCTCATCAGGAGCATGCATAGACGATGTAGGGATTGCAGACAGGCAGGTGGAGGATAAACACACTACTGACCAACACCATAGTTGTCTTGAGGAAATTCACAAAAGTGTTAATTAATTAAAAGTTAATTTTAAGTATGATTCTGAATCCAGTCCTCAAAAGGTTAATCATTTGTTTTCCATTGATCGTTCTTACGTTATTTTGTTCTCAACAAATTACACTATGTAATCAATGCAGATTTTCCATTGGACTCAACTTACTTAAACAAACTGGCCCAACATACTGTTTAGTAATACAAAATACATGAACGGGGCTTATTTAAATCATTCACAGTTGACACAATGGCCACATTCACCTCATGGAAGAATTTCTTTTAAAATGCATCCATGCCGTCTTTGTGAACTGTATAAATCTTAAATTTCAAAATGTTTGGCCCATTTCACGATTCACATCGATTGAACTCAAAGCCTTGAAAAAAAATTCAACAATGTAAGAGATAACTTAAACTGAAGACAAGACAAAACACAAAGTATAGTGTTTATTTTGTTTCATGATGCGACCACAGTGAAGCACAAGAGTGCCAGTTAAAAATAGTCCGTAACATTGACTCCCCCAGGCTAAACACACACCTACACAGGATTAATTCAATCCAGAACTGTTTAACTCCTTGGCTGCTCTCTTAAAGAATTTGGCAAGCTGACCAGCAAATTACTGAGTACTGACAAAGGAGAGAGTACAAACCAGTCTGACCCCAGCAAAAAGTGCAACAGTGAGACAGAATGCTTTGATAAAATAGAAAGTTTTCTGGAAAGATTCCTTAAACTATGAAACTCAGCCAATATTTATTGGCAATAATGTCAGGTATAAAATTAAATGCTATTCTATACAAGTAGTAGAGACTAATATACATAGTACGTACACAAACATTACAAGGACAAAAAAAATAAGAAAGAAAGAAACAATACAAAGAAGAATAGTATGAAAAATGATATTGTACTTGATCAATCTGGTGACTCCTCATCCTGAACTGGTACTCAACTGGGCCCATCAACAGAGAGAACTTTTTTTAAGAGTTGAATGATTTATTCCAAATTAAATGATAGGCAGTATTTCATTTAGCATATACAAAAAGGGCACTGGAAAACACTCAATAAGAAGAAGTTCCAAATACAGAGAAGAGAGGCAAAAGGAGGAGCATTTTTTTCCTGGCATGATGACTGTATTCATTGCATCCATAAAAATACATCAGAAGTACATACATGTCCTTTTACATACAAAATGATCTCAGTACAATGGTATTCATAAACTTACACTAGAATTGACAATATACATGAATTCATTTTCAGCAAGGGAAGTAAAAGCTATTCCTCTGGCATAAACCGGTTATGTTACACATAAATCAGAGCCAGTATCTGCAAGGGTCAAAAGTCCGGAAGAAAGAATTAGCCCAAAGCAGGCGTATTTCTGTAATCAAACACCTCGATGTATTAGTGCCAATATTAAGCCAGTCAAAAGGACAAGGTAGCTACAATGTGATAAAACTAACAAAAGCATTTCCAGCAATGAAAGGTTTAACTATGAAAGAAATCTCATGAGACTAACGAGCACTTCATACATTCAGAATGATTATTTGAATCTGGTACCTTTGTTCATTTACAAACTATCGCTCTGTCTGTGTTGCAAATGTACATCATTAATTACTACACCGAAGTTTTGTGTGCGGGTCGTACAAAATATATATTCTCTATGTACATGAAGACAGTGCATATTCAAGCAGCTGTGATTGGACTCAAGCCATTCATGAGCTGTTCCCAGGTGATAAAAGCAGTGCTCTGTCTGCAACGACTCTTAACCTGAAAGAACAAATTGTCCCCTTTTATTTTCTAAGAGACATCAAGTTAGGAGAGCGTACAAACAAAACTCAGGCACATACACATGCACACCTGTGTAAAGTCTGTCCACACATGTTCGCCTAAAAGCACACAGGAGAGTTCATACTGAAATGAACTGCATTATCATAGATAACATCCAAAAATATAATTTGACATTTGTTTCGACTATGGTTCCTTTGAAAAGCAGTAGTAAAACTTTTTGTTCTCGCCAAATTTCTTCATAAGGCTTTACTTCGAGCTACTGTGTGAGTTCGACTTAAGTGTCAATGTTGAGCTGTCTTTGAATGCTCATCAGATCATACTGACATTTTTCCAACACTTCTCAACTCCTTTTAGGAAACTCCTTTCCACTCTGACAATCATCTCAGGGGTCAAAGGTTCAGAATGGGGATGTCAAAGAGGTCACAAAGGCCTTCTGTTTCATCCAAGTTGTATATGTAGTCGTGGTCGCTGGGTGGAGGTGATAGGCGGAGGAGAGGCGAGAAAACTGGAAATGAAAGAGCAAAAGTAATTAGATGTGCAGGATGCATAAAAGAATGCCATGAGTAAAAATGTTGAAAAGTATTCAAGAAGTGTTATACACTTTTATTAATTTTGTTCTCAAAATATCACCTTCTGATGACATCAAGTCTTCCAATAGGTCTCCACTCATTATCTCTTTTAGAGATAAAGGACAGAAGTAAGACACATTTGTAAAATTATGTAGTCTGCAGGACACAGAGTGTATACAAGGAACAAAAAGTAAGAAAGAAAAAAATCAATTGGACTGTATTATCAGTGTCTTATTCAAATTAAGTTTACCTTTTGTTGGATCAAACATATCAGAGAGTTCTTTGGGGAAGTCCAACACTAGATCGATACAGGAAACAATTTAACAATACATTAAGAAAAATTTCAAGAAAATGTTCCTGAATCTATCTCTTGGGGTGATACATGACTAAACATACTGACAAAAACTGAAATGTGATTCAAAAGATATATGGCACCAAAGTTAGTAAATAATTGAACAAAATGAGTGATTAATAATATTAGTCATCATTAAATCGCAACAACTTTTTGAGGATTAATATAATATTGCCTAAACATTTTCATGCTTCCAAAGTTGCATTTCAGGGAGAAAGATTCTCAAAAAATCTCAACAAATTTTAAACTCACACTCTGAGGGGTCCGATTTAATTGGCTCAAAAACAGCAGAAGAGGCTGCAGATCCGTCCAACGATGCAGAAGACTGCAGTTGCTGAGTGAACGTAGGATGTGTATCATTTGTTGGGACGAGTGGTGTTGTCACATCTGAAATTAAAATGGTTAAAAAAAAAAATATTATCAAAAATACTTTAATAAATATTACAATCATCAAATAGCCACATTTGTTTTTACTTACAACTTTCAAAATTATTTGAAGACTGTAGACAGTAAACCTTAGAGGCTAAATATTCATCCTGGGGCTCTGTAGGCCAGCATAATTAATTGAATTTTAATCACAATCGCAATTTTGGCCCCCGACATTTAAGTGAAATTAATAGAGCAATATCGACATTTAAAATGTGTGCCCTTCGCATTGAATGGAATTGAATACTGTGAAGCAAAAATCAAGTGTGCCGAAACCACTTCCTGACCAATCCCAGCTTTTCCCTGCACCACATTGCCTATGTAAAAACTTCCTGAATACAGTCCACACAAGTAATACAGTACGTCTGGAGGAACAAACAGAAGGTTGGAGTTGGTCCCCACAGATTATCATCCATTGTTAACAAGTATTTTGGATTTAGGGCCAGTGATGTTAAACAGGAACAAATAATATGAAAAAAGAGCTGTCTTGACCACGAAGCAACGGAACTAACTTGTTCTATCAGTTGAAATCTGATTTTGAAAGTACAAGAATTCCTGACTGTTTTTTTTCAGAATATTAGCTACACCAAAAAAGGGACACCAACTTTTTCCCTCGACCAATGAGAATGTGTTGGTTGACCATGTTATGGAGAGAAGCACAAACTGAAAGTAACAATAAGTGCAATGGAGACAGACACTGGTGGATTTGCAATGGGATAAGCCAGCTGCCGATATGAGAGAAATATACAAATAAAAAAGACGGAATTAATCCAGAAGAAAACCCACAGATGAATTTGTGAAAGAGATTAATCCAACAAACAACATAGGACTAAAATGATTCCTTGAATAATCCGAGTAAATCGAATTAGAGAAATTCTCGAACCAAATTATCTGCCTCTGCGATTCGTTTGAATCTGGACAACTATTCAGTGCACTCGGTTGGAATGCGCCGCTGCATCACATAACCATTATGCCACGTACACGCAACACACCTCAAACAAAGAATGTCTGTCTGATAGACACAGAAACTCAGTGGCGCAACACACAACGAGGAAGGGGTCAAGATCGGCTACTATCCGCCGACAGCCTGCTAACCCCAAGCATCATGTTGCAGTCCGTGTTTACCTATTTATTCGTTGAAACTCGATAAACTCTCAACGATGTGCTTTATAAATTTAAGTTATTGTTATTAAGTCACCTCATCTCCTCTCACTTGTCACCCAACAGACAGTGACTCCCAGAAGAGGAGGTGAATGGCGTGGATAACCTATCTTTGTGTAGGAACAGATGCTCACGCTGCCTCAAATTTGGGGAGGTTAAAAAGTCCGACTAAGACTGGCGGACTATGATTGTCACTCTGGGGGTTGGGGAATGTGCATCTGAACGGCGATACCTTGGATTCTGCACTGCCATAAACTGAGACATTAGGTACGTTTACACGGCCCCCTTATTTGGAATAAAATCCGAAGAAATGCCTATTTGTAAAAAAAAATTATCCACCCCTTTCCGAATGAAAAGGCCATTTCCGTTTGAGATGTAGACCACAGCAGAAAGTTGTTTTTAGTACTAACTCTCAAAAAAATAAGTGGGATTGTAAGAAATAATGAACTCTAGAAACCGACCAAGAAAAACCACCATGATGTGATAGATTGATGTTGTGAATAAATTAAAAAAGCACTGGAAAAACATTGCAGATTCTAAGGATAAATCCAACAACAAATCTCATTTGTTATTACAGCTATTGACAGTTATTATTACAATTTAAGCATTAAAATGTTTGTTCCCGCATTCTTTAAAAAGGGGGAACCAATTGGTTGTATTGTAAAATTGGACAAATGTCGAAGTTTCTGTTTTGTTTAATAATATTGCTCTTGAACAAAGCAAAAGTGATTTAATTTTTAAAAAATTGCAGAGCACACAACGTTTCTTATTGGATAAATTGATTAATCGCCAGAATAATCGATAGTATACTAGATTACTAAAATAGTCGATTACTGCAGCAAAACAACATTGTTCTTCTACTTGAAAAAAGCCAAAATCTGAAGTTTGGGAGCTGTTTGGATACAGAATGGATGATAAAAGGCCTAAAAACTTTCAGGCTTTTCTGCTACAGTAGCAGCACTGATTAATTAATCATTTTCTATTAAAAAACAAACAACAGCCATTAGTTAACCACAGTACTGATCTTTAACATTGCTGTGACTATTTAAACCAAATGTGATCTTAATGGTTACTTCTGTGAACCAATGCAGCCCTCTATTGCCTTGATACAGCTCAGTTGTCCCTTCCTACCTGTCACTGAGGCTGTCTGGTTGGCTACTGTAGATGATAATATGGCAGGAACAGGTTTTGTAGGAGCTGCAAGAACTGCCTTTGGGACCTGGACAGATGAAAAGAGAATACTCACAACGTTGCATGATGCAAAGTCAGACAGTGTCACTATAGTTTTAAACATATACTGTATATTGTGAGGATTAAGCAGTTATGAATGTGAAAACCTGCTGTCAAATTACTAAGTTATCTTGTAATATCTTTTGCTGTCTTGGGATCAATTTGAAGATCTAGGATCTTAATAAATAACAAAGAGATCAATACATAAGTAACAGTGTGTACAAAGACAAAATTGATATCTGGGTGGACCTGGGATACAGCAGCTGTTGGCGGAGAGGTAGGTGTGGGTGCTGGGAGACTTTGAAGGACATCGTCTGGAGGAGGAACTGGCAAAACAACAGGAGAGGCACTGGACGGGTCCTTATTGACTAGCAAAACCTCAATGGGGCCAGTTGAACTCTTGAGACGAATCTGATATTTCCTTTGTCCATTGAGGACCTGAATAATAACATATACAACAAGGCTGAAACATTCATCACAACTGTAGGAAACAAGCAAACAAAATTAACGCATAACTCACGGCTTCTGGAATGGGGACCTCAAGCTGTGTGCCAATGGGAGCACGAATTGCTAGGAGCGTGTCACCTGAGAAAGGACAAGTAGGTGAGTGAGTGATGGAAACCGTTTGAGACAATTGCATTGACAAGGAAAAACCAAGGTATAGTCTCCGAAACAATTACCTTTGAAAGCTCCACACAGGTCTTCATGTTTTACATATGCCATAGTATGAATATGTTAAGGGTCGCTTCTAATAGAAATGATCTTTTTAATTACATGAGAAAACATATGCTTCATTTCATCATAAAGATGGGTGGTGAGCCTAGGACATGTTGACTAATTAAAAACCTTGATACATGCTATTAATCCATGGGGAACCAGAGGAATTAACATGCATATGAGAAACTGATCATCAATGTCATAATACAAAAATTGTAACCCAGTTATTCACAATTCAGTTGATTTTTATAAGCAACATCAACCAGGCTACACAGAATCACAGAGCTGATGGAGAAGCTCATGCTTGTGACATTCTTGGATAGAAACATTGACGGTGCTCTTTGTTGCAAGGCAGTAATGACAGTTATTTTAGTTAACTCGTCTCTCATCCATGGATAAATGCATGCATCTTTTGATGAAATGATCCTCACAGAAAATAGTTGCAACATCTAGAAAATATAGGTCATGATTTCTGGAAAGGGAAATTAGGGTTGAGCTTTTCCAAATGTATTTTTGGTACTTTGAGCACCAAAATATGTGCAATCTAGAAAAGGCAGAAATCTCTAGAGCCAATATGTCCCAATACTTAGTAACTAACTCCCATTACAATCTAAATTGGGGGTTATCAGTTTGTGGCCCTCAGGCAAAAAGCATCTGAAGCACTGGATAAACCCACCTGAGAAAATGACCCTGGCTATATCGAAAGAATTACCTTGGACATCATTAACACACCAAGTGTTTTATGAGAAGTCACTGTTACTGATTTTGGACACCAAAGGAATATATTCATGGGTTAATTAAATCACCACATTGTATCAAGGGTGATCAGGGTTTACATAAATGGAAAACTACTTTCAGCTATAAAATGCAGAAAAAAAAGCTCTGTGCATTGAAGGATATGGGCTATTGTTAGAGTCATCTGTGACATTCTTGATGCTCTGTTGGACCCAGACTCTCTGCTGGTCCAGCTCATGCTCCCTGAGAGCTAGGTCATCAAGCTCTGCCTTCAGATCAATCAGCTTATCTGCTATCTCTCTGGTGTTACACCCAGGACCCACACCCCTGAAACACCAAGAGAAACACATGGTTATGTACAAACAGCAGGCACAGACCTTTTCACATACTGCTTTATTTTTGATACATCTATGCATATCCCTTCACTTCTCTTATTAACGATTCCCTCTGCCATGTGTCGCAGCTTGGAAAAAACAGGACAGTAACATGATTTGACAATATGGTTATTAAAACACTGCGATCATGTTTCCTTTACCACATTAGACAGTTGTATTTTACTAACAATGAAATGGTTCAACAAGTCTATTAACAGCATGTTCCCTTCATGGAAACCCTACATGACTTTTCCACCATAGAAAAATAGGTGTAAACTATGTAATTACTAATCATGGCGCAATTCCACTTAGCTTCTGCAGTTACAAAGTTGTGGTATTTGGCATGCTGTCTCACTTTTAGACTGCAATGGCTTATTAGAACCATCAAACAGAATTAAGACAACATTCATTGTTTTAATTAAAATTTCTAATTTCCTACTGAAACAAGTCAAATTGCAATGAAAAAGTTTGTATAATTTCACATCAAAGTTACAGTTTCTAAACAAATATGCTGACACAAAAAGCCTAAAGAGCACAGAAATAATCACTGTTCTTACACTTTATTGCCAAAATGTTAATGCACCACATTCAATAAAAAACTATTTCATTTGTATCAAACTCTCAAATTTGTTGGGATTATATTATATATCACATAGGATGCGCAGTAATAGGTGTTAAAGTATCATTGCTGTAATTTCTTTATATTGCCAGTATGATATACTATTACAATGACTTTCTGTCAAATAGCACAGGAAAGACATAATGCACAACACACACCTTTTACAGTAAGTTCCAGTGTGTCCTCTATCTTTATATAAGAGAGGCGCACCGACCCCCCTGAAGGTCCAGTTAGTTTGATTTTCTATATAGCGCCATTTCACAAAATAAGTCATTTAAGGATAGCTTTCCTATAGAGCGCATATACATACATACACACATATGCTCCTCCCAGCGGACAGAGGAGCTCCACTGTCCTCCTCTGTTCACACATTTTTAGGTGCGAACACATGAAAATGTTTGTGTGAGTGTCACCCCCCCCCCCAAAAAAAACCCTGTAA
Organism: Lophius americanus; assembly: GCA_037951165.1. NCBI lineage: Eukaryota > Metazoa > Chordata > Actinopteri > Lophiiformes > Lophiidae > Lophius > Lophius americanus. The sequence continues at coordinate 1,829,295 of JBBDHG010000009.1, forward strand.
AACTAAGGGAAACACTTCTATGGCCCAAATTAGGAATGTGGCTTTAAACTCTTCTGCTCCTCAGTTATTGATCCACTATTATGACTGCCATTAACGTACAAACCTTTTCACAGGAGCAAAATGCAGGGAATCTTCTTTCACATCAAATGCAATACTTTTCCCCCAATTCATTGAGAGTCTTGTCACCTTTGGGCTTTAAATCAAATAACTATGGACTTACTTCCATTGAATGCTGTTCTTGGACTTTTTCTCTATCAGTCCAATTCCCTCCAACACATTTGTGATATCGTATATACGTCGCTTCTGCCGTACTGCCAAGGTGTCTGCCGCCTGATTCAACAGAAAAAAAACAATGAAAAGAGCAAAGATAATCAGCTGCTCATATAGAAGGTTCTTAGCTAAAAATAAAAGACATTCAGACCACAGTCAGACCACCACTAATGTGTCATAATTGCGACTTGAGACCATATTTAAAAAAAAAAACCTTATAGGGTGATCTAGAACATATTAATCTCACTAATCAACAAATATTTTAGGCAACACCTGAACAGAAGAGTAAAGCACAGAGGTTTTCTTTTACCTGGTTGGATAAAAGATTTATTAGTGGAGTGACTGACTGCTGAACTAGTTTTATTATATATATTTCATAGAATGAGAGAAACTATCTGTTTGGAATTGGACACCCAACAAGAGTGTTGACAGCTATGAAGACAATGTCCAGCAAGTTTTTACAGTCAGTGTGTAAAAGACATTTCTGTTTCACACAGTACAACTTGGCTCATTGGCTCTAGATTAAAATGAACCATTGATGGCAGAATTAATTGAAATTATTCAATTTCATTCCATTTCAGAAAGTACTACAGTGTTTAGTTAGTTTGGGTTTCAGGTATAACCTACTTTTACAGAGCATCAAGGCCTTTTAAGCATTATAGTCACTTGGGAGGGTCGAACACTTTAGTCTCTTATGTAGCACACACAAACTACCTGATCAACTAACCGTGCTTAAGTGACTGACATGGCAAGGCAGGCCACCAAGTGGGATCATAGTTTTCAAGCTCTGAAAGATTTGATTAGTGGTTGACCATGGGAGCCAAATTTGATGTGCATGTATTTGGGGAAAAAAACGTCTTTGGATTTACTGTTGGAAATTGCTTGCTGAATGCAGATCTTCAAGATTAAAATCAGGGGAAACTTGTTGAAGTGTAAAGTTTCAGCGGCGATGGTTCTTAAGGGAACGACAAATGCTGACCCACTTTCTGAATTTATAATCTGCAGGGGGCAGAGTATGATAAATTGACCGGTGTTCGCTACGTCCACTTTGGAATTCTACTTGGCTCCATTTTGAGAAATGCCAAGATTAAATGAAAAAGATTTTGTGCCGAGTTTTGAAGGAGGTATTGGAAAAACCACAAGACTAAAAGAGATATCGCCCATTCAAACCGGCCTGTCATAATGTTAAGCTAGGCTAACAGTCAGGCTAGCCTGTAACTTAACGACAGCGGGTAGGCTCAAACTGACATGTGCTAGCTAACAACAAAGACTCCAGGCTGCACGCTCACCGCTTTCAGATCCAAGACTCCGTCCTTTGCTTCCTGTAGTAAAGTCACAAACTTAGTCGTGAGAAGACCCAGGCTCTTTTCGTGCCTACTAGGAGTCTGAGGCTGCAACGAGTCCCCCACAGCTCCCAGTTCGCCTCTGCTACTGGCCGGCTCTAGTTCCATCATCACTCGGGACCAGCTCCGTACTTCCCCCTGCCTCCCCGACCAAACCCAGCCAGCGAGGCCAGGAAAGCACGCACCACCTCCGCAGTCAGAAAAAGAGATGAACGGAGAAGAGTGTGGCCGGTGATAGGTGTTAAATGAACTACTACGGCTTGGTTTGTTCCAATTCGTCACTAAATCTAGCCGGAAAGGCTAAGTACGGTTATTCAATGAGCGAGCATTCGGTGGAGAGAGCCGTTGGCCACGCGAGGTATGACGGGATGGTTCAATCATGAGAGGCACCGTCTACAAATCCCTTCTAAAGCTAATGGCGATGTTTTATTAAAGAAATGTAATTATCAAATATATGTCGACTAAACTGTTTGATTTTATCGTAGCCAACCGTTATTAGGGTGCAGTAATTAACTGTTATTATTTTTCAAGGTTGTAAATAGAGGGGCGTTCCAACAGTTATAGGAGTGCAACTGTAACGCAATCCCTTACCCACTCAAACTTGAAGAAAACATACATACATACGCAGACACGCAGTTACCGGTGGGCGCTCTACGAACAAGCTGGGAAAGTACATGGGAACGGTATATGGACCGTGTTTAAAATATGCATACTTTGTATCAATACAATATCCAAATGATATCCAATTATATTGGATTATAATATGAATTGATTGCACTACATTCCCCATATTTTTCAGAAAATATTCAATGCAGACATGGTTTTATTTGACATTGTTCATGTTTATCTGGAACTAAATGGACTATATTAAATATAGTTTTATATTCTTTGTCCACGACAACTGCAGTTTAAACTCTTAAAAGGGCTCGGCATAAGCTTTTTTGTCGCGCTATATGTCCATCTTCCTACTTCCTACTACTACACCAGGCGATCTTCCTACTCCATACTCCTACTCCAGTCTTCACTGCATCTCAGAGGGAATTATTCTACATACTACTCCACTAGTCTTGCAGCTGTATTTGCCAGTTACTTTTCAGATCACAATTTATCGTACGCGTGTGGTCTAGTCCAAGCATCTATTTCAAACGGCGTTGATTTTCAAATGTCTGTCACAAGCCATGACTAGTGTTTCATCATGGGTTGAGAAGATTCTTATCCCTTCTTAAGATAAATAAATTGAGTAAAACCAGAATTAGGTTACCTGGAAAATAAAACAGCATGATCCGATGAAAGGTTTACTTTTTTATAATACTTTTTCGACACTGTCTACAGGCTATAAAAAAAAGGGAAAGAGTCGAAACAGCTAAAACTTTAAAATGTATATAAAGTTACCTGAACATTCAACATCCAATGCCGTTAAAATACAGCAAGAACCTACACAATAATGGAGTATCCCTCCATTTACATCATAGTAAAATACCTGAAAGGGACAATTTTACTACACAATGAGCAGTTTTATCTTGGTACTGAAAGTACATTTTGCTGGTAATACTCAGACTTTTCTTTTGAGTGTAGCACTTTCACTTAGAGTGAAGGGGGAGAGGCCTGGCTCACTCAGAGCTACTAAATATAGGTTTCGGAAGCGAGTTTTTTTTTTTTCACTATTCGACAACATATCCCTGTTCTCCACTGGCAGGAATTATTTGTCTGCATGATGGTGTAAGTTCTTTTCATCACAGTTCATTCATGTTAAAGTGCCTCAATATTCATCTTGAATCAAATAATTAGATTCTGGGAATTGTATTATTTCAATTACCTGGTAAGAATATATATGGGCTTTAGTATACACATTTTAAAGAGTAATTATACCTTTATATCCCTTTTAGGTTTAGATGAAAACAAACAGCACTGGTTATGTTCAGCATTGGTAGTCGACCTGCTATATCCGATTCCTGCCATACTACGTACAGAGTATGCAATAAACCACATTTGGTTTGGGTTTTCCGTGTGTCTCATTGTGCCTGACAGCACAATAATTATCATCAAACTTCCTGGAAATCAGCAGACCATCTTTTAAGTCCTAAACAAACATTTTGAAAGAACAGAATACTTAATCCAGCACGTCATATGAACATGCGTCTGTTCAAATATTTTTCAATGTTGAGATGTACAATTTACATAGTTTATCATAATTATACAATATGCCAATTAAATTTATAAGTATAATATTTAATCTACGTAAATGATAAAAGTTCTGGCTTTAAAATGTGTCACTTTCTTTAATCAAAATATTGCCAAAAAAGTTTTGATGCAAAGACATTGTGAGATAAGTTTGGCCATATCACTGCTACCCCCTGATCCTCAAAAAGTGTTTGAAAGAATTTAGCTTCCATATGATAAATTAATTCTAAAAGATTCAATTTAAAGCCTGTGACTTGTGGTTCTTTTTAAAATTGCAATAGGAACACACGACAATATTTCTGTTGCCGTAGAAAATGTTCATTAACAGACAGAAACAGATTATTTGGCCAGCAGGCGGAGGTAGAGCTCCATAGAAAAGCCTGCAAATTACGTTTAAGAATAGAACCAGCAGATTCGTCACTCTGTAAGCCTGCTCAATACTTGCAAGCGAACAACCCTTATAGAATAATAAACAACTTCTAAATTTGTTCATCTTTTTTGTATTGGGATATGATCTGGTACGCATTCACATTTGAAGAAAAAATTATAGTCGAGCCTCAGTGTCGCGAAATTGTTTTGCTGTCACATGCAATAGCTGCAGTCAGCTGATCAAACTGTAGGTCTGGCAGAGGAAACATCACCGTGTTCATTCATATTCAGGTGAATTCTAGTTAGTATGATCACACGCATATGAAAATAGCCACGCCAGTTGACATTATCTGTCCTAGAATGACGGCATATAGTGCATTGGATTCGTTTTAGCCTCTTCCTTTGTATAAAGTGCTAGCTAGCATTGAACTAATTCTACATGTGTAAAAACAGGACCGTTTGATTGCAATTTACTGTGGTAGCCATGAAACACATTGCTACAAAAACTGTTATATTAGGTACAGTTCAGCAACGCATTGATGGAGATGTACACAATGTGTAGCCTCTACTGCACGTGAACGCTATTTTCTCTGCCATCATACAACTTAACCCCACTTAAAGACAACCGTTTTAATGGTTGCTCGTTCTGATCTTCTTCACCTTCTTAGAATTAACGGAGTGTATACTTAATGTGAAGTTGATCCCGAGACTTAAACTGCTCCTTAAACTATGAGTTATTATTATCTGTTTCATTTTTAGCCCGCAGCCATGAAGAAGAACAGATGTAAGGCGATCACTTCTGCTGATAAAGAGTTTGTGTTTGAGTTCAAGGCAGGGAAATACAGCTGCGTCCTCAAAGTACCTCTGCAATTTCCGGTAGAAGAGAACACCACTGATCTTCATGGACGCCTGATGCTGCTGCATAAAATACCTTGCTACTTGGAGAACGGTGAGATCCTCCTTTTTGGTAAAAGAAAATAATTTGACTGGCAATTTACAGGAATCTGTGTGTGTGGCATTTCGATTACAAGTGACTCTTAACACTTTCACAATTATTGTTTGGTAACCCCTGCTCTAATTTCTTAACAGGTCTTTGCAGACCTCACTGCTAATATAAAATTTTTTGAATGGCCTTCACACAAGCATTATAGTGAGAAAAGCCACCAAGTGCCATATGTAGCCTGGCTGGACTTGTTTCTTTGCAATACATTGATTCGATTACTTCTATTTTATTGAAGCATAAAGTTGGCTCTTAGTTCTCACCTGTTATACACTATGTCAAAATCAAAAGGCATTCCAGAATAGACAAATAAGAAGGTGATTGAAAAACATCAGTTTGGGAAGGGAGTCAAAACTATATCTATAATAATGAACTTTCCCAGAGGATGGAAACCTTTCTTATTCCCCCAAGAGCATAGCAAAAGCCCACTGATTCTCAAAATATTCAAATGACTGCAGGTCCTCGCACTAGGCCAGTGTTTATGACGATGGCTAAAAATTTGCATCAATGGAGAGTGGCAAGGCAAAACCCACCGCTAACCCAGAAGAAAATGAATGCCTCTCTTATTCTTGCCACAACACACATCGATGACCACCAGCGTTTTCTTTAAGATTACTCTATTGGTTGATGAATTGGAAAGTTGATTTGTTTGGAAGACAGAGGTCGTATTACATTTGATGTGAACCAAACAGACCTCTACAAGAAAATCATCATACCTTTGCCAAGCATGGGGGTGGCTGTAATGTGGGCAGGCATTGCTGGTTCAAAGCTTAGTTAACTTTCCATAATTGAGAATATAGGGATTCAAATCTAAATGGCTCAAAAGGAGTAAACTTATATTTTGGAGTGGCACCAATGGTGATATAGGTTTCCTTGTTTAATAAAATTATCAATTTTACATTAATTTTATGCTAACTCGGATTGTCTTTTTTAATGTTAAATTTTATTTAAGACCCGACACATCACACAAAAATAGAAGAAATAAGGAGGAGGTCCAGCTTTTGCACTGTACATTTGGGTTGGAATGGAAGCAGGCCATTCATTTAGTAGTTTACTCCTTGTCTTGGACAGATCTTAACATATTTCTAAATCTCTGTTTTAACTTTGTGTTCATCTCTCAAATTGCAGAGCTAAAATCCTCGCTTTCTACCTTTATCGAGAGGGAGACTATCCAAGATTATGACAGAGAGGCAGAGCTGGCTCTTCAGAGACTTGCAACAGGAGATGTAGATATAAACCAGCTCACCAACGCTTGGGCCAGGTCTTATGTAGAGGTGAAAAACACACTCCTATGATTGTTATTGTGCCTGAACATCAACAACATGATTTTGATAGCCACTACAAAAACTACATTTCACAAATTCGCTGCTCAGCATACCCTGAAGTAGACTTTAAGTAGTCTTCATCCACTGCCCCAATGCTGCTGTAGTGGAAGACAAGTTCTTTGGAAGTTGTCTTCACACTGGTCACACTAGTCATTAAAGTAATTTAAACAGAAACAATGAAATGCATTTGCAAATTGATTATTCGTGAGCTCCTGATTAATCTCATTGCATAAACCCACATACTGTGTTTAATGTATATCTGGGACCCAAAAAAACCCCCATCAAAAGCATACCAAAATAGGCTTTTGATGGGGTTTTTCTCCAGACATCCAATATGTGGTGGTAGTAGCACATATTGAGAATGGAGTCAGCACTCGTCTTTCTTGGATCCAAGCAAAACAAACGGTCTGGTGGAACACACAAGCAAACTTGTTGTGGTTTTCTACTGAAATTAGTTATGGTTAATAATTTAATTTGATTTTACACACCAACTTCAGCAGCTCAAATACACTTGCCCACACTTATATATATATAAGAGTAACGGCTGCATCCGCATTTGTTGTGACCGTCTTTGATCATCTTCCCTCAAGACATTAGGATTTTCTGCCCGCTGCAGTTTACTGCAAACTTTTACTGAAGATTCCAGTGATTGTATAAATCGAGGAGTTCAGTTTCCGATAAGTGCCCTGTTGCTATTATATTTATAGATACTGTAACAGTTTATAGATCAGAGAAAAACTTTAAGAACTGTGGATAACGCATTTTCTCTTCCAATTTTGCCTTCATCTGACTCCAGAAAATCAAATTTGTCGACTCTGATGAAAGTCCGCACCTTGCTAGTCCCTCTTGTTTATGCAATATGCATGCATCAGCCACAATAGAAATAAGAAAAAAGTAATATAATGAAAAGGAAAAATAGAAACACAATTGAAATTAAACAAAATGGTGAGGTTGTTTTTTTGCACATGTATTGCCACTTGCACTGACCACTTTGAAATACTTATTTTCTGTCTTTTACCATTGGTTTAGACCACACTTGAGCATGCTCGGCCCGAAGAACCCTGCTGGGATGAGGACTTTGCCTATGTTTACCATGAGCTGATCCACTCCCCTGCATCAGATACCCTTCTCAACCTGGAGCACAACTATTTTGTTAGCATCTCTGAGCTCATCAGTGAGAGAGACATGGAAATTAAGAAGCTGCTGGAAAGGTTCGTAGGAGGGATTATTGCTTGGAAAGCAGAATCCATGGGTTTCCTGCACCTACTGTACACATTATATATTGCATCTTGTATTTTTTTGGATCTTTTCATTTTCAAGTAATTTTTTAGTGGCTTATTTATAGTGTGGTTGCTGTATTTTTATCATTTTTATTTTTTACATTATAACAATTTGTTTTGTATTTCAGATCTGCATATCAGAAGTAAGACAATTCTTTAAAATTTTACACAGGCTCACCAAATTTTTCTGTCTGGCAGACAGGCCACTGAAATGGCCAAAGTCATGCAAGAGTTGGGAAATACATTCAGTGACCAGGATGTAAATGCAGTTGCCTCTCAACACTTTGATGCACAGCAGGTAAAAATGTAGTTGTTGTGGTCTGTAGTAGTGAGCGTGAAAATCCTGTTAAAAGTTACAATTTTACCATTGTACTTCAATCTTTCATAAATGTTGTTGATTTCTGTGGAGTTAAATTCCTGCCAAAAGTCCACAAACAAACGCAACATCATTTGCGTGTGATCTGCGAGCAGAGTGTGATTTGCGAGCAAAGACAGTGTGATTTGCGAGCAAAGACAGTGTGACTTGCGAGCAAAGACAGTGTGATTTGCCGAGGAAAAACATGATTGACAAACAAATGTTTTCTGTTTTGCAAACAAAAATGTGCTACAGATAACTGCAGCATGTCTTACAAGTACATTCATAATTATAAGAAAATCTGTACTACAACTGCACAGAGCTAAAAAACACACGTGACATTTGGCCCAAACACTTGACTTTTTGCACAAATTTACTGCATGAGAGACGTTTTACTTGTACAAGATAGTCTTCAGTTTTGTACACACACAGGTCCTTTGTAGTTAACCCATTACAACAGCAGGTGTCGCTGTGACTCAGTTCAAAAGTTTACCACACTGGACCTGACCACGGTCTACTGGACTACTGGAGGCACCATGAGTTGCACCATATATTTCTATGAGCCATCAAATGAAATGGTCTTTGCTCGCGTATCACACTCTGCTCGTGGATCTAACGCTCTTTGCTCGTGAATCGTGTTGTGTTTTTGCAGACTTTCGGCAGGAACTCCAGGAACTCCGCACATTTTTGTTTACAGTCAGCTATGTCCAAGTTAATACTGTCATTATGTCATTGAGTGTTTGTCTTCATTGAGCAGGTTTTGGAGAACAAGTGGACCTGTGAGCTTAAACAAGTCACAGGCATTCAGAAGCAGGAGTATCAGGAGTGGGTCATCAAACTGCACCAGGACATACGGAAATCTAACAACAGCAGCCAAATTAAGTGAGTTTGTCTGCTTTTGTTGCACTCTTAGACAAACATTCTGTGAAGATATTCTGTTAATTCTGTTTTTGTGTATACTGAAGCACAATCTGTGTATCTAAAGACTCGCCCAAATGTACCTCGACGAGCATTTGTTGAGTTTGTAGCACAGTCAGAGAGTCATGTCAATGTTATTACAGCGATAGTAATTATTCTAAAACTGTTAATAGGTGGGGTTTTTTTTGTCTGTTTTTGTTCTTATATTTATTGCAGCCCTATTACCGGACTCATCTTGGTTTGAGTGATTCTCAGCTTTGCAATATCAGTCACGAGTGGCATCTTGGAATAACGAGTCAAAGAGAGCTCAATGGTTATGCTGTCTCAAAGATTGGTGGCTTAAATTCAGGTCTTATACTCCTCTACATGTATTGGATACTCCATCAAACCGGAAATACCATTAGGGCCTCTCAGAAAATATACTGACCTTCCTACACTTTTTCTTAATGATAAATATCATTATCTTGTCATGTGTGGTTGGGAGTTATTACGTCTACATCAGCACTTTAAACACTAATTATGTATTTAGTTGTAGCCTATGAACAAAATGTAGAAACAGAGTTTGGGTTTGATTGGTATTGTTTCTTATTCCCATTCGTTCTAAGTGAAGTGCTGAGACTTGTGTTGTGTGTAACGTAATTTCAAGTTTTATTGCATTATCCAAGAAGTAGCCACAAACAAGTAATGGGAAGACAAACTAATATGATATTATAAACTGATCTTTAATAACTAACAGTATACCATTCATATTCTAAAAATATTTAAACACACCTGCCTTTCACTGTTTTTGAACCGTCTGCATTGATTTTTTTCTCACATTATCGGCTTACAGTGAGGAGATTAAGGTGCAGCAAAGCCAATTGTCGGAGCCCACAGATTTTGGGACAAGGATGTTTGAGGAGCAGCCTCAGCTGGAGGAGAGTTTCACCATACACTTAGGTGCTTAACACACTTTCCAGCTCACCCGAATGAGAATCTGTACTGACACACACTCCAAGTATTTCTACTAAGTTTTGTCTCAGCAGACATGTCTGACATTTGAATGAAACACTTCTATTCCATCCCGTTTGGTAGTATTCATGCAAAACAATCCACAGTTAAATTCAAATACAGTTCAACATAATAATTGTATTTCATTTTTTTATCAGGAGCCCAACTGAAGACGATGCACAACCTGCGGCTGGTCCGGGCAGATGTGCTGGAGTTCTGTAAGCACCGGTGGCACGGTAGTAGTGGAGCAAAGTTAAAACGGCTACAGACAGCCCTTTCGCTCTACTCCTCCTCACTCTGTGGTCTGGTGTTGTTGGTTGACAACCGGGTCAACTCCTACAGTGCCATCAAGAGAGGTCAGTGGATGTACTTTTGTTACCTTCATCTCAACATTGTCAAAAGAGAATTTTGCCTCAATCAACTTGCTAACATTTTCCACTGTATTTTAATCATTTTAATCATGGGCTCCAATGAAGTTGAGAAAGAATCTCCAATTCTTTCACAACATGGCTAAAAACATGTTTAAAGGCCAGGGCCTCCATCCACTTTCATGTCTTTTTCTTAATTTCCTTAGAATGATGGTACAGTGTGGAGACATAATGAGATTATTTGGGCAAACTTAAACTGTTCATATATAATTTCATACTCTGCCTGTTCTGTTGTTGATCCACAGACTTTGCAACTGTGGCAAAGGAGTGTACAGACTTCCACTTTCCCTGTCTGGAGGAGCAGCTGGATGAGGTGCAGCAAGTGGTGCTCTATGCCAGAGCCCAGAGAAGCAGCAAGCATAAAGAACAAACTGGTTAGACTTGGTTCTGCTCATTGAATGTCACTTTCAACACAGCTGTAATGTAGACAGAACATTGAATGAACAATGTAAAGAGAAAAATAAGACCGTTAACTCAGAACCTTTATGAAAGTGCATGATCCCTGAAGTTTCACTACTGACCTGGATACATACTGTATATTACCGTAGAAGATTCTTCTAGATCTTCTAGGCTGCTATTTTTAGCTATAAACAGTAAAATACTATACTAATATTTTTATTCATGTATTCATTTATTCTTGTTTAACAATGCCATAGAGTCACAAAGGGACAGGAAATACATTTTTAAACTATGTCAAATTCTTTCAAATAAGTTGCTTTCAATACACAGAGTATTCACACTTCAAAGTTATTTTTTATTATTTGATTATAACGCAAAACCCAGAAACATAGGTGTCAAACCCAGCCAAATAGGGTTGACAAGCCAGTGTCCTCCTGGTGCCAGTCCCAAGCCTTGATAAATGGCGAGGGTTGTGTTGGGAAGGGCATCCGACAGAAAACTTCTACCAAATCAACATGCAGAAAGAGACGATCTGCTGTGGCGACCTCTAAAAGGGAAAAACCGACAGAAAAAGATTTGATGATAACTCGAGACAAAAAAGATTTCATTTAAAACCAAAAACCTAAGCGGAATATATAAAAGTAAGAGCTGAAAGGCACTGTAACTACACATACTATTCCAACAGTTTTACAACATTAAAACTTTAAACTGCAAAATGTTTCCCGGTGCTGGAGAATGTCAGTGCCATTTCAGGGGTTTAGTCGTTTCCGAGGGAATTAATTAGAGAGATAGTAGAAGACACTAAATCACTGCTCCCGTTGTTTGGAATCCTGCCTCTATATCTGTGTCACATTCAGTATTATTGACTAATAGTGTAGAGTTTTATACAGTTAAACTTTTAAGCTCATTGGCCTTTCAATGAACATCCATCTGCTATAGCCATGTAGAGTCTGTATAAGATATTTTAATCCATCTTTTTGTTTATCCTCGTCAACTTTCCGAATTCTATGTGCTCACAGAGATTCCCAAGAATGGAGGTGATGATAAGAATAAAAATGTTGAAAGAAATCCATCCAATATATCACCAGGTAATGATTATACTGACTCATACTCAGATTAACAGAGCAGCAAAATCCCTGATTTGTGAATAGTCTTTAGGCAATTAGTTATTTCTACATAGAATTTTTCGCTATGTGTGATCTGAACATTATGCTTCTCTTACTGAAGGGGAGTTTTATATCTCACGGCATTCCAACCTATCAGAGGTCCATGTTGTCTTCCACTTGTGTGTGGATGACAATGTGCGCTCAGGGAATATCACAGCCCGAGACCCAGCTATCATGGGTCTGAGGAACATCCTGAAGATCTGCTGCACACATGACATCACCACAGTCACCGTACCTCTGCTACTAGTCCATGATATGTCCGAGGTAAGATACCAAAACACACCTTGAGCTCTAGTATGAATGACTAATGTTGTAATTCATTGGATTTAACACACACACACACACACACACACACACACACACACACACACACACACACACACACACACACACACACACACGACACACATGCACCTCATAGAAATATTCTGATAATGCAGGTATGTGATACTCAAGGAATGGTTTCAACCCAAATGAATAGACAGTGTTTATTATAGTGTTTATTAAAGCAATGTTAAGGTTTGTTGGAACCACAAGAGTTTTTTATTTTGTTTATATTAAAACCGATAATTACTTACTTGTTTTGGTGGAACGTCTTAAATTTTGGTTAATGCGAAGCTGAAGGTAAAAAATGCATTTTGGGTTAACGCATAGACTTTTTTCCCTCCTCTCATTGCAAATTGTGCTCCTTCTGTAAATGAGATAGAGACCATGAATAGCAGTTGGCAAGCATGCTCATATCTGTGAACTGTTAAAAGCATTTTTAAATGGTTGAATAAGTTAGGAAAATTAAGACAGAAAGTTGAAATAATAGTAATGAATTTGATTTGTAGTGCACTTTTCATTCCATGAATCTCAGAATGCTAAAGGCTTAAAACATGTCAGAACAGTCAACGGCCTCTTTGAATGAAAATGATTTCAGGCCTGCTTTAAAAGATCAATAAATTAATAAAAGTAAGGAATAAAAGAAAGGTAAATGGATTGGCCAGAAGTCATGAATGAATGATGGAAAATGATCGCTAAAACCAAAGGAAAAAGTTGAATGCCTAGACTTAAGTTGAGAAAATAAACTAAATATGAGGCAATTAGATGAGATGGATAAAACCATAGTACTAAATGATATCTTAACGTAAAAAATTAATGATTGAAATTAATCTGGGGGGGGGGGGGGGGGGGGGGGGGGGAGAAGTTTTTATCTTATTTAGTTGATAAAAGTGTAGTAAACATGACCACTACAATACAAGTGTATTATAATCTAGGTGTATCAGGATTGGCTCAGAACATCATCAGAACATCATCACTAGAGATGATATGAATTCAGTGTTGCCAGCACTTCATAATGGTCGATTCAGCTCTCGAACCTTCATCGTTAACAGTATTAACGATAATGTTCAATCTGCTTTGCTCTTGTTTATCTGCTTTAGTCTTCAGTAGTTTTTGATTGTTTGTAGCCAAACATGAAGAGGGTTTTTCTTTTCATTCTGTCTTGAGATTTTTAATGCCCTGAAGCGTCAGCTGTAGGGTGGTTTGTCAGGCCCTAGCTGTGAGTTCAGCTGCCATCTAAACAGTTGCCAGGTTTAAAACCAGACCGGCAGAAGTAGAGACTCATGAACTCTTGTTTTACTTTATTATTCAGAGTGTACAGCAGCACTTTGTGCTCAGATCTATGGAAAAGGGAACAAATAGCTTTCGATGACAGGGGAACTGAGCTGCTACAAAGTAAATCCAAAATAAGGTGGACTTTTCTTTTACTCATAAAAATTCCTTTTTTTTTTTTTTGCTGAATTAGGATATACATGCTCTTAAAAGACGCGTTCATAAATACAAGAAACCCCCAGGTGGGAGTCCAGTACTTTTTCTCAGCTTGGCAGAAGCGATACATGCCTCTACAAATCTAACACATATTAATATGTTGCACTCTTAACTCATGTTATTGCACATTTTAAAAAACATTAATAATACATTGTCATCTGTCTACAGGAGATGACCATCCCCTGGTGTCTTAAGAGGGCTGAGCTGGTTTTCAAATGTGTCAAAGGTAAGTAAAAATGTTTACTGTCAAGCAATTATTTCTGTTCTGCTAGCCCTGTTGGTACATTGCACCTTGCATTGTGCCCATTTTGATGTTTGATGTATTCTTGATATTTTCTTTTTAATTTCCTTTCCCAACCATATACTGTTTTAGTAACATGACTTGAGGAGTTGCAGAATTTTAAGAGCAGAAATCTTTCAAATTCAAGTTTACAGCATTCTAAAACATTTCCTGGATGTGTGAGGGTTTGGTTTAACTTCCTCAAAGTCAAAGAGAAAGAAATTCTTTTCAATTTGAAATCCTTCTCGAAAGTGATACATTGACGCACTTATCAGTCTGTCAAAATATCATTATTGCAAAATTTCCATTATACAGCGCTGACTAAAATTAAATATGTAATATTAATATATCCCAAGAGGCACAAAACTTCAGTCACTCTCTTGTGTGCAAGGAAGAATTTCAATTTTCTTTATTTGCAGGCTTCATGATGGAGATGGCCTCATGGGATGGAGGTATATCACGCACAGTTCAGTTTCTAGTGCCAAAGGTGAGAGGAAAATGTCTTACGCATGTAGGTGTGCTCGCTAAGGTGACACACAATTAAATCAACAGAGGCAAGTACTTTATGTAAGGCCTCACGCATATGCAAGATCACAAAGGACACACCTGACCCCGCATAGGAGAGCAGCAATTTGTCATTGATTATAGATTATAGCTTTTTATTACATTGATTAGGGCCTTTATTCCTTGAAACAATATAGACTTAACACTGCTTCATATTATTAATTCTATGATTAAGAAATCCTATATCTTATCTTCTTCTGCAAAGTTTAATGTCATAATTAACAAGTAATTGTGACCACCGTTCCAGGTGAAGACTAGCTCTTGTTTCATATTAAGTTTAACTGGGTGTTGCAAACCTTTAGCTTTTGCGGTTTGTCAGAAAAGCCGAAGAGCCTATTACAATATCCCATGTTGACAGGTTAAGATGATAGAACTAGCAGCATCCCAAATACATTGGCTTCCTTTCAGCTACATGCTCAGACACCTTTAAAAATAGCTCTTGTCTTGTTTCCCATGCCTCAAAGAGACACGGTGGCTAAATTTATGCCCTGTCGTTTTGTATATGGTTGAATGATGTGTGTGTGACTGCATTATGGCTTAACTATTAATACTTAACGTTGTTATTTGACGGGTGGTGATGCTTACATTGACACAGCATTTTCTGTTGTTGTTCCTGTTGAAGAGACAGCTGCTGGAGCTCACATCACTGGAGCCTTTTGACAACTGTCCTCCTCAGGATAAAAAAAACTCTGTGATGTTGAGCCGTAGCACACCTTAGTGCGTTTACACTTTGCACAACCAAATCCACTTGTATTTTATCCCTGCAAAGACATAATTTCAGCTTGATGCAATACAATGGCTCTTAAATACTTATCTGTATTTATAACTCATTTTGTATATTGGTGTTTCATACATCTCAGTGCCCTGTCAAATTTCAATCCTGGCTGTGTTTTTGTCTCCTTTGTTTCGGCAGAGTATTTCAGAGGAGATGTTTTACCAATTGAGCAACATGCTGCCTCAGATCTTCCGTGTCTCCTCCACACTGACTCTCACCTCAAAGCACTGATGGACAAAGATGCACCACATTGTATTTTCACGGCATTTAATCACGGACTGTTTTGTTTTCTGGACCTCAAGTGTGTAGGTGATTGAACATACATACGCCTTATTAATTTCAATTACATGAAACTCTACTCACAGTAGAGTTTCAAAAGGCATTTGAACTGAGAAGAATAATATCTGTGCATTTGCTGAGCCTTGTTTGTTTTGTTTCTGTTGCACCATCTAAAGTTTCACTTGCTGTAAATGCTTTTTATTGAAAGTAGACTGGATGGATAGAATGGCTCACCCAAGCAGCTGCTGAAATTATTTCAAGCTCCCAGGGTGCGGCTCTGGCAACGGTTTTATGACATCAGCTGCAAGTATGCCACTTTTCTTTTAAAAGGTGCAATCTGTAGCTTTCTGCTTGTTCAGGCAACAGAATAACAGAGATTACGTTGTTTAAGTTGTTTTACTCGCTGGTACAGAGGGAAAACACCCTAAACTGAAGTAAGTGTGAAAAAAGAGTGTTGTTTATTAAAATGATGAAACTGGATGGAACCAGCACCCACTCTTGTAACCCCAAACAGTCTTATTTACATTTCTCATTTGGAGAGTTACCAACAATTCTTATGGTGATTTTTGTTGCGCTTGTAAGTTTTGCGATGTATAGTACATCTGAAGTCCTTTCTTTGTCTGTTGAAGGTTCAAAATTTAATCCTGATGTGTAGTCACACAATTCAGTCAAACCAGAGGGGACTTTTGCGTCATGTTTGAGGACTGATTAATCAAGGGAGAATTGATATAAAAATGTTTCTTATCTGAAAAGGAGATGAGGTTAATGCTGAGATGAGCAGTGTATTGGTGTTTTGTGCTGCATTGCAGTGAGTTATAGTGGGGATGACTGAGTGGGATTATGTGCCAATGTTTACCCCCTTACCTCTATAACAGCAGATGGCACTGGTCTTAAGGACAAAGGTGTGAATAGGGAGAGTACAAAACACCTCTCTCTACATGAGATCTAAACTTTAAGTGGATTACTCTTTGAAATGTTCAACCTCAGTAGTAAATATTTGTTGAATTGATCGTACACTCTGTATTTTTCAGTTTCTGTTTACAATTTTATGTTCAAATAAAAGAATAACAAGAATCACACAGTTTCACACTTTTGAGGAATACGTATATTTTCCCCCTTCAACATGCTAAAACACTTCATGTGACGTCCGGTTCAAGGTTGTATTTCGTGCAGATGGGACCCCATCACATAAATTGTCTGAAGTTAATCCATGTCATTCATTGGAAATACATTCCTTAATAATGGCCGACCAGCTTTTCAAACAGATTGCTGCTGCCATATTCAGTGATGGTATTATGATGATTAAAAGAGCTGAGAGTAGCCATCAAGTTGTCTTCTCTGCTTTTAGGACAAACAAGATGACCAGCATCCCTGAGAGAGCTGAGCTTTCTTAATAGTTTAATGCATATCATATTTACATCACACTGCCTCATTGAATAGTGTTTGGTATTCTTCGTATTGGTCTCTGAGTTTACTAGTGTTGGACTTCCCTGATGAAAGATTACAGAGTCCAGCTGATTGTCCACCTCTCTCATTTCTGTTTGAAAATAAACAGGGCAACATTCAGAAACTGGGCACTATCTGTTATCACCATGTACACGTTTTCCCTAGATTAAAGACATTTTTTTTATGTCCAGGATTCACCTTACAACCTACCAATCAGCAGCACTTCTTGATTCTGATGCCAGATAAGGGCAGGACACAAAAAAACGCCCATTTCAAAGTCATTCAAGCAGAAATCACTCATTTCAGCATTTATAATGCAGAAATTGAGGATTTGATTGGTTTTAAAGCATATCTTTGGGTAGTGGGAATTAATAAATATATGTTTAACCTCTGTTTGCACTTTTTATTTGGAAAGAAATATGTGTGAGAAGTAGATGTTATAGGATTTATGGTAACATTAATTCTACCTGTTAAGCTAAGCTAAACATTAGCTCTACCTGCTATTGCTGGGCTGTTTTAGGGTTGGGGAATTGCATGCATTTGACCTCAAGGGGTTGCATTTAATGGGAAATAAATACGTGTGGAATATGTTAGAAAACTTGTAACGTTAGCTCTACCTAAGCAGGCTAAAAGGCAGATTGCTGATTAAATGTTTTGTATCGGAGCTAAACCTGTGTCCTTTGGTACTTTTCTGAATAATTGATATTAACGACAATACCTGCACCGTGGCAATGTCTTCTTTAACCCTTCTTATTATCACAATATATAGTATAGGCAACTAATTGCATTTAGAATAAAAAATAAGGGGATTATCCATGCATCGTTATCCTGCACCGTCGTTGACTGATAGTCTAGGACCACCACCAAGTTACATTAACCTTGGGCTGGGCTTGGTATTTGCCCTGGACTTACACTTACACACAACGGTTGCCCACGGTTCCTTATGCTATCTATTTTGATGACAAGATGAGTAACAGCACAGATTGCCGAGGGGGAGGTAAGGTTGGTAACGTCAATTATTCAGAAAAATCACGCCACCTCTCTCATTTCTGTTTGAAAATAAACAGGGCAACATTCAACTTAGCTCTAATACAAAACATTTCCCCCGCAAGCTGCTTTTTTAGTTTGCTTAGCTCAACAGGTCGAGCTAACGTTAACACAAGTCTCGAAACATCTGTTTTTCCACACATATTTATTTCCCATTAAATGAAAACCACTGAGGTTAATTACATATAATAATTCCCCAACCCCAAAACACTTTAGCTTAGCTGGTACAGCTAATGTTAAGACAAGCCCTGTAACATCTACTACTCACATATTTCTTTCCCATTAAATAGAGCCCACAGAAGTGAAATATATTCATTTATTTATTCCCACACCCCAAAAATGTGTTTAAAATCCAAGCAAATTTTTCGTTTTCTGTGTTTGAATGGCGTGGATCTTTCTTTTTTCTTTTCTTTTCTTTTTTCTTGTTCTGTTATTTACTGGGTGCACTGTGGATGACATCACAATCCAGAATTGCTACTGATTGGTTGCTTGTAATGTGAATGACAAACCAATTTGTCATTGATCCAGGTACAACCCTTCCTTGTTGAGGTTTTAGATTGTGCAAAGACAAAACAATTTAAAATTCCTCATGTTTGTCAAAGTAGTCGTGTACAATTTGAAGCATGTAAAAGGAATTCCCTAGATGTCATTAATGTATTTGTAATTTGAGGTTTCGGTATGGCATCCACTATATTTATGGAAAGTCACTTTTGAAATGTAAAGAACTACGTGTACATTTTTATAATCATGTGAATTATTTTATTGGCCCAATGTCTGTACGGTTCAATTATTACATGTTATGAAAACACTATCTCTTTCTTTAATTAACTCCATTTATATTTTATTTTTATTTTCTATCTTTCAAAGTATGTTGCTGCTACTGGAAGTAGATATGAATTTAGCTTTGCAAAAAAAGATTGCCAGTTTACCTTGCCTTTTGAGAATATTATTGACCACTAAACAATACAAATCATCTTACTTTAGTCTAAATATTTCTTAAATTATTTATATAGTTTGGATTTTCTTTTGTATTTTATTGGGAGTTTTTTTTCGTGGCTATTTCGACCCTTTTATTTTGAAAATCAGGGCGGAAAATTGAGTTGTTATTGGGGCTAGCTTGACTGCCCATGTCACAGCTTGATATTAGGCTCTCTTCAAGTTAAGCAATAGCGGTACGTTTGTGAGCGAGCGAGTAGTTACATGGATTTTCAGGAGCAGCATCTAACTCAAGGTAAAGTTTGCATTTAAAATAGTAGTTTTACGGAATGGTTCATTTATTTTACGTGAGCAGCGTTTATTCAGTTTTGTTTTATGGAACATACTTCTCAGGCGATACTGTTTAACTTAATGCACGGTGTGGTTTAGAACCTGATGAATTTGGCTGCTCCACAACCGCGTCGAAACGCTGGACAACGGTTATAAACCTCGACCTAAAGTCGTTGTATGTAGCTGGTTTTGAGCAAGATTTACACAAAACCAGGACGGCGATTGAGATGAGGTTGAAACTGAAATGCGTGCTCGGAGTCTGCGACTGGACGTGTGTGGTTAGCTGGGGTCCGGCCGGCAGCAGCAGCAGCAGCAGCAGCAGCGTGGTGTTTCTGGAAGTTTTTCCACTGCGTCGGTGACTGCAGCGCCCTGCGTGCTGATGCGCTGCCAAGTGCCATGGTGGCAATGACTCTACAGGCTTAGCAACCGATATGACCCTGTCTGTCCACACGTAAACCTTGGTATACGTCACTACAAACATTCGGCGTTTCTCGGCGGTTTGACACTTTTACAGCGGGAGAGGCGTTTAAAGACACCCTGTTTAGGTACTACGTAACTTTTCCAGCTGGCATTGACTATTTTGAATGATAACCGTGGTCGTTGTGATCATATCAATTATCTGCAGATGCAGCAGCAAGTGAAAACATCTGTATTTTTAATTTTAGACTTATGTTATAAAGATGAGTTTAAATGGGCTTAATGAGAAACTATTGATTTGAACAGGACTCTCAGTTTGGAATACCAGCTTCTGTTAAAATAGAACACTTATAGAAGCCGTGGAAGATGAGTACTGATGCGTACTCTGCTCCAAATAGCATTGAGTTTTGTTGAAATCTTAATCTCCTGTGTTAGTAGCTATACTTTCTCATTCAAAATAGTGTGGCTTGTCAGCGCTTGAGTGTTAATATATTTTTGTTGTAACATTGCAACAATATTTGGATGTTTTCTTTTTATGTGGACACCAGTGAGAATACTTGTTGCCATGGGAATTACAAATGTGGGACCCCCAAATAAACCCAACATTGATGATTTTTGGAACAATTTGGAATTTGAATAACTTGGAAAAATTAGCTTATTTGTGATATTCAGTGGTGTCAATCAATGGCACACTTCAAAATGGCAATCAAAGAGGAAAACATGGTGTGTTTCTGTGTTTAAAGCACTTGATGTGTAACTGTATTTTTGAAAAACTATTCTTGGACTGGGATAATTTCACATGTTTGCAGATGACTGCAATATCATGCAGTTGTTTTCTTAACTTTTGCCTTGCTTTGAAAAACGCTTTGACGTTGTCAAAGATGCAGCTATGATCTAAAAGTATTTGAGTTGAGAGAGGAAGAGGTTTTTCATTTCTTTTGCATATACAATACCAGTGGTTCCCAAACTTTTCACAGTCCTGTACCCCTTCAGACATTTGACCACCAGCCATGTACCCCTACTCCAGTGTGCTTAAAAAAAAATTAAAAAAAATCATTGTCTGTAAGCCCCCGTCCCCCACCTAACACAGGCACACAGCACACATCAAACATCAAACAAAATCTCTTACGCTGAATTATTCATCACTAAATTGATCTATTTATTAATATATTACCGGCATTTTCAGTTAGCAACACCAGTTCACTTTTTAAAAAAGAAATCTACCAAACATTTCTAGAATTAACATATTAGTCATATGACATATTCAGTAATGAATCCAATTGAAACTGTCAAATACAAACTCACCACAGCTTCAATGAGATGGGTGTGTTTGAGAAGATGCACATAACTCTGCAATGTTTGGATGAATTTGAGAAAGTCTGAGTCTTACATCCTTCTCCACACAAAGTCTTGCTTTGTATTTTGTTTTCATATTTGTCCAGAGCTGAGAATCCACCTCCACACAAGTATGTGGTGGCAAAGGACGTCAAAGTCTTGGCAGCACGTTTGGCCAGTGCGGGCTGTTCTGTGCGCAGTCCGATCCAGAAATCTAGCAGTGGCTTCTGATTAAATTCCATTTTCAGGGACCCATCTGTTGCAATGTCAATGAGGCTCTCCTGTTCAGATGTTGATAAAGCAGCAGGCACAGCTGTAAATGGATGACGTATCCAACTGTCTGACACGTCAGTTTCGGGGAAATACCTGCACAACTGTGCAGCCATCTCACCGAGTTGCGCAGTTATGTGTTGTTTCACATTGTTTGTCAAACAAGAGTTCATTTGCGCACAAGAAGTCATGCAACAACGGTAGTACCTCTGTTTTGTTGTTGTCCATACAGTTTAACCAGAGGTTCAACTTCTGTCTCATGGTCTCAACTTTATCTTGAACATTAAATATGGTTGTGGAAAACCTCTTTAAACCGAGATTAAGTTTGTTAAGGCGGGAACAAATATCACCCAGATAAACCAGGCATGAAAGAAACTCCTCATCATGCAGGTGCTCAGCCAGTTGAAAATGATGGTCAGCGAAGAAAATCTTCAGTTCAGCTTTCAGTTCAAAGAAACGTGTCAATAATTTTCCTCTTGATAGCCAGCGTACATCTGTGTGAAGTAATAACGTCTTATGAGTAATAATAGAAGTGAACCCCAAAGCAATGTAGCTCTCATCGTGTTTGCGCCTTTTTGATGAGGTTGTTTCTCTGTCTGAGGCTACATGCTTTCCGGCATCAGGTCGCTCTTCATCCGACTCTTCATCGCTGTCCATGGCTATGCTAGCAGCTTGGCCAGCCACAAGTGCACCGCCGCTAGAAGCGCGGTGCAACGTAGACCTTGAAGTTGAAGAATCAACTGGAGTTTTGTCGTCACAGGTGTCTATCAATCAGCGAGAGTCTTGCGTATCTATTTTGGTAGTGCAATTAATTTGCGTAACACTAGAAGGTAGCCTTTACATATGTGTAATTGTTTGCAATGCGAGAAGGCACCTAAGACTGTATATGTATTTATATTCTAGTTTCAAAATGTAATCAGGCAGTTTGCAACTCATATTTTTTTTTCTTTTTTCGCGTACCCCCTACGTCAATTTGCGTACCCCAGTTTGGGGAATCGCTGTACTACACTATTCAAGTTTCAGAAACCACACCATGAAGGTAGAGGATAAAAGGGTTAAATAGCTCTAACCCATGACGGAAGCAGTTTGATTATGACTGTTAGTCTGCCATCACACAAACACTCTATTCATTCTTCATCAACCACTCAAGTAGGGGTGCAGTAATCTATTATTTTAGTAATAGAGTACTCTATTGATTATTCTGCCGATTAATCGATAATCAGTCTATCCCGATTACTGGTGGTTTTTCTTGGATTAAAAACAAACTCTCTGCTGTGGTCTACATCTCAATTGGAAAGGGTTTTTTACGTGGAGCATTTAGCCGGGGCCATATAAACCCCTAATGTCTCATTTTATGGCAATACAGAATCCAAGGAATCACAGTTCAAACACACATTCACCAACCCCCAGAGTCACTCATATTCATAGTCACTTTTTTTCAAAATTTTTGGCCTCCCCAAATTTGAGGAAGAGTGAGCAAGTCAAACCAATATCCTTAAATAGAGGAGCTGATTTCACAGTAAGAAAAAGTCTGTGGCCTGCATAGATAATGTTATCTAGCGTTTATCAACCTTGTGTCGGCCCCGGTGACTTTCCAAGAATGCCAAATCTCCTGTCATCCCAGCCTAAAATTATTTTAACAATATGCTATATTTTTCACATACTCACAAAAAATAAGTATAGTGCTAAATAATTTGTGTGATATGAAAGTTAGGCTTCTGATCTTTACTATCTGTGCTTATTTGCTGTCATTGTTGGCATCTCTTAAATCCTTGTTTTTAATCCTTTATAGCACTTTGTAAGTTTGTTTTAAAATTGCCATACAAATAAGTTTTATTTTCTTATTATTAAAAGCTTAGTGTACCACAAATAAGGTATAGCTGAACTCAGTGGGTATAGAAACTGTCTCACAATCAGGAGATAATGGTTCAGGCCCAGCACCTGATGCTAGATGTGAAGGGTCTTTGAGACTGTGAACCCCCAGCTCTCTGGGTGCTTCACAGGAGCTGCCCACCACTCCCTTATTGATAGGCCAATGAAGAGGTGGGTCTATGCCCTGGAGTTAATGATATCAGACTGTTCAAACATGCCCACGTACTAATTTGTTGTCCCATTTTAAATATGGCGACTTCAAAATAATACCGGTCTGCATCAGAGAGTGATTTATTCATCGCAACTTTTAAGGACTTAAACATATTTGGACGGTTAAATGGGCAAAAAGTCAATTCTGCGCATGCAGTCTTTGTCATATTCCTTTTCTGGGCGGATGTTGGCGGTTGGCGCCCAACTTACCGAAGCATTATCGTCACCTTATGAACGGGAGTGTGGATCGTCTGCGCATGTTTTAAAGCGTTTCCGATTAGGATAGTTGATGCATGTAAACACCGGGGCGGAAAAAATCACAAGTCATGTAAAAAGGCGTCCGACATCACAAGTCGGAAAGGTTTTAATTTGGAAAGGAGAAAAGTGTCCCATGTAAACCCATCTATTTTCATTAAGTACTTGCTTGTCTAGGAGAGGTTGGTTCTCTGTTGTGCGAGGTTATTCTGGATAGAAGTATAATTCAACAAAGTTCTTTAGTCGTGTTCTCTTAAGATATTGTTTTTCCTATTTTCTAGCTCTCAATTACCCGATAGATCAACAAGATAGATATATGATGCAAAAAATAAATAAATAAATAATGACTTGTAATAAGACTAGCACATCAAGCATAATTAATTTTTGTCATATTCCACGTAATTACGGAACCTATGGTCACTTTAGAAATTAAAAGAACTATGTGTAAATCTGTGCACTTATTTAGTAAACTAAGGGCAAAGATTCATTGTCTGATCTCGTGGATTTTCAATCCTCAAACATTATTAGAATGACCATTTTGCAACTGGATGATAGAGCAAAAAGATGAGGTGGATAGGATATGGTGTTCTAAACCATATATATTTATTCTTCACTTGCAATCAGAGTGCGACTCAGGTATCACAGTTCAGCAGTCTTACTAACAACCCGGACAGATGGAAAATGGTGCCTTATATCCTGTTTGATTGTATAACCTAATTAGATACAACCGTTTTCCGTTGTATTCCCAAAACATTGAGAGGTTCAATTATTTTAAGCAATACATATATTTAACATACTACTAAAAACAATTAAGGGAACACTTAATCATTGCAGTATGACACCAAGACAGTTAAACTTTAGGGCTATCAATCTGTCCATTTAGGAAGCACAAGTGATTGTCAATCAGTTTCAGATGTTTTGGTGCAAATGAAAGTAACATTAGGTGCAATGGAGAGGCAAAGGCATGACAATCCCCCAAAAGGGAATTGTTCTGCAGTTGGTGGCCACAATTGAATTTGCTCTGCATATAGTGTCTCTTCTCTAGTTTTGTGATCTGCTGTGTCTTTGTCACTATTTGTGGCATGAGGCAGTACCTGCCGCCAACTGACCCTTCACAGGTAGTCAAGCTCCTACAGGATGGCTTAACCTTGCATTCAGTTGCAAGACGGTTTGCTGTGTCTCCTAACACAGTCTCAAAGAGCAGGGGGGAGATGTTAGGAGACAGGCCGTTACACGAGGAGAGCGGGACAGGTCCGTAGAAGGACAACCACCAGTAGCCATAATGGTATCTGCTCCTCAGTGTGAGGGGGAACAGGAGGAGCACTGCCAGATCCGTACAAAATGATTTCCAGTGGGCTACTGGTGTGATGTTTCTGACAAAACTGTCAGCCACAGACTGCCCGACGTCATCTACTTGGACGTGTGCTCACAGCCCAGCATTGTGGAGATCAATTAATGTTCACGAGAGTACAGTAGTATTTTGCAGTTCTTCCATTGGTGCCAGGTTCTCGTCACATATGAGAGCAGGTTAATACTGAAGTCATGTGGCAGGCATGACAGAGTCCAGAGACACCGTGGAGAACCTAATGGTCCCACAGACCACCACGGGTTAGCCAACAGCACCCTGTCTGCTGTTAGGTGACAGGATGAAACTGAGACCCACTATCAGACTATACCCTGGTTTCCTCCTGGTCCAGGACAATGCCCAATATCATGAGGTCAGAGTGTGTAGGCAGTTCCTGGAGGATGAAGGTATTAAGCCATTGACTGGTCCTCATGTTCCCCAAACCTGAATAAACCTGAGAACCTCTGAGACGTTATGTATCGTTGCATCGGACGCCACCACCACTGACCACAGACTGTCCAGGAGCCCTGATCCAGGTCTGGGAGAATATCCCCCAGGACACCATCCTACATCTCATCAGGAGCATGCCCAGACATTTTCAGGAGGTCTTTTTGGCATATGGGGGTCAAACACACTCCTGGGTCACATTATGAGTTGTTTTGATGAAATCGCTGGAGTAAGATCTGTCTGTGATTTCAGTTTTTCACTTTGATTTTTAGTGTCATTTAGAATCCAGCCCTCAATAGTTTAATGATTTTGATTTTCATTGATTGTTCTGGCATAATTTGGTTCAAAAGCAAATCATGCAATATTCATCAAGATCCTGACTGTGATTTAAGTGTTCCCTTAAATATTTTGAGCAGTGTAGATTAACATATCTAAATAAAAAAATAAGTAAATTAAATAAATTAAAACCAAACTACCAAATACCCCTCTCCTCTCCTATCACATGGACTCTCCCGGAACATTTAAGAGTTTGGTTTCCCTGGGGACTCTTTTTCCCAACATCCATGATGAGACATGGAAAAGGTGAGTGTTTGTTAAACAACTTCACTTTATTTCCTCCCTTATACAACGACACAAAATGTAACTACAAGATTACCATAAACATTTCTCAATATAACACACTGTAACTCTTTTATGTGCAGCTATATTGTGTGACACTCTTCTGCTTCTGTTTTCCAGGTGCACCCCAGCAATACATTACAATCAATTAAAACATTGGGTTCAAATATTCAGTTAATATAAAGCAATAAATATTTAATAAAAAATGTCCTGCAAATAAAGTGCCAGTGTTGTAATTAAAGTGCATATATATATATATATTTATTTATTTATTTATATATATATATATTTATTTATTTATTTATTTATTTATATATATATATATATATATATATATATATATATATATATATATATATATATATTAAGGTTAAATGCTATTTGTGATATTGAACACTATTTACAATATATAACACTGAGTTATAAGTAACGAATTGCTATTCGCTACAGACATTTACTGCTTAAATGAATGACTTATAAAAGTTTTACTTTGTTAAATTTGTGAGCTCATTTGTTATTTGTTTTTTAGGTGCTTGATGTCCTTCACAGCAAAACAATCAAAAGCAAAGCCACATATGCCCGTAGGCTGGGAAAATCTTACAAGTGCAGGAATGCACATTATTAAGAGTACCATAACTCTGTAACAGCAGGGGAAAGGTCTGAATATTAAGTAACCTGTCTGGTTCCTGGATCTCTCATTGATGGGAACCAGAGGAGCAGGAACCTTTTTTCTCAGCTCTCTGCAGGCTATGAGGTCAAAGTCCAAACAGTTGTCTTGTAATAGTGCTCTGCGGCCAGCTGTGCCGGAGAGAAAGACCACTTACAGGCTACCCTTAAGGGCCAAACCTGAAAGAAAAGATATCAGCCACCCTAGCACCAATGAGTGTCACCTCTATGACATGATCGTCATTCAGCTTTTAACTTGTGTTTGACATCATGGGGTCTCTCATAGTTGTTGCTGTGAATTTTTCCAGCAAGGTGGATTTTATTTTTAAGACAAGTACGATTTTGAGTCAAGACGTTTGCAATATTTTGCCTTTTGTAAACACATTTGTATCATACTGGTGTTTCGGGTCATGAGCCAAGACACAACAAAAACAATTTCCACTCTCTCGTTGAAAGCAAAGGGTTTGGAAATACGGTAATAGTGCCACGAAATCCCCTTGTGCACCCACATCTATGAAGATTTTGTCAGATTTTTATGATCGGGTAAAGATCAGAATTGCCAAAGAAATATTATCAAGTCATCTTCGACAGAAGTTCAGCATCCAGGGCAACAGGAAGAGTCTTGTCTCTGATTTCTCATTACATCACAACGGATTCCGGTGCTTCCGATATGCCACCTCTATGAGAGTTCACAGGCACAAATCTGGGGCTGGTCCTGATAGGAGTAATAATAGATTGGGGTCCAAAGAGGCCATATAACATTATCCCAGTCAACACAGATTACACCACCCGTAGATGAGCAGTGATGGAAGCTGGACTAGGGTCACATGTAGGGCCAGGCTATTAATCGTAAAAAGATTGCTCTGTTGATTCAGACCTGTGTATAAGAGCTCATTTCTGAAGTTCTGCGAGTGTCCAGAATTTTAATTTATAACGTGAGCTGCAGCAAAAATGCTAGCTTAGCTTCTTCTACTGTTACGGTGAACGAGGTCTGCCATGGCCTGGTACCTCCGTTGAGGGGGATTATGGGAGTTGCTAAGTGTAAAAATTAGCTTAAGCTTGCCTTAGCTACGTGCTAAGCTAAATGCTAACTTACACACTTGTTGCTAACTAGGAGGTGTACTGAGTAAAACAAGCAGCAACAGGAGTGGTAGTCTCTCATCAACCCCTCAGTCCTTCCTTTCAGCTTTTTGCCTTCTACCACTTAATCCCCCATTGTTTCACACTGGCTACTGTTCTCTTTCTCTTGTAACAACGTGAAGGAGGTGAGCACTAGAGTGTAGATACTTGGCTGAAGCCTGGCCGGTGTCATCTGTTACTTTCTAGTAATAAATTCTCATGTAGTAGCCAAGTAGCCGAGCTGAAACCACGAAGGACCTAAAGAAAATCAATGTCTTAGGTAAAGTTTCAAACTACTGAAAAGTGATGGTGCAAAAACTGCAATTTCCTTGACCGATCATCGAATTGTATAGTCTGACCGAAAGATACCAATTATGGCTATTCCGATTTTTTTCTTTAAAGTTTTAAAAACGTAATGAGTAGTGTATTTTAAGTGCTCTTATTTTGAATGACTGACAAGTAAGGCTTATTAGCATTGTGTATGTGTGCTGACCTTTGGATAAATGTATGCTCCATTCTCCTCGTGGTGTGTTTCATAAACTAATTATGCCTTTTTGGAGTGAAAATAAAACTATGTAAGCCTCGTTCAGTCCGTTATGTTATATGTTGACTTTGTTCAGGGTCTTCAGGACTCGTGGCTGGCCTCGGCTGTCGCCAGCTTTAGCCGCTCTCCGTTATCTCCTTGAAACTCACTATGTTTCTTGGGTTGATTAATAAGTATATTTATAACTGCTGATGACAGTATGTAATGTTTGTGTTTGATGGGTTTAAACACCACTTATAAGGGCATTGAGCAAAAAACAGACCGATTTACTGTTGTTTACTCTGCCGATTTGAGTAATAAGGGTAAAAAGACGAGTGGTAAACATGGAAACAAAAACTGTGACAGCTAAAAAACTCATTGCTTCAGCTATTGATAACTGTTTTGGACAGGGCCGGGCTCAGTCAGTAGTCTCCCGGAATTTGTCGCGCTTGGACATAAATATGAAACTTGCTAATCTTATTTAAGCCAGAATCGCCAAGCCGTAGTCACCGTTAACTTCTTTGACACCCGATAATGTTAACATCGCCATTTTTTAAATAAATAACTAATAAATCTGGTCATGCTTTTCTTTATATCTTTTCATTCTTTTTAAAAATGAACAAAAGTAATTTTTGTTCATTCATTATTCAAAAGGGAAAGGTGTAATACCTCATAATTGCATATTGATTTAGCATTTGAGTATTGACTGTTATACTATTATGTAATCTGGACAATGAGTTTTTCTTTATCTATTGCCCTCCCAATGAGAAGAGCAGTAATTCACTCTTCAACCTAAAGGGAAGTTCTTTCATTGGCTTCTCAGAATTTATGGAGAATGTTGGAAATATTGAACATCTCAAGTAAAAGATCATATCAAAGATTGAAATGACTCTAATCTATGCAGACACTTCAATATTGATTCCGAAAGCAAAATGGGACAATATTTTTCCATTATTATAGACAATGACATCCAAACCCAAATTTTTAATAACAACCTTAACAGGAACATCGTCACACATTTACAACTAATACAGTACAAGGTCATTCACAAATCCCATTACTCAACTGCTAAATTATATAAAATGGGATTCAGTGAATCAGACCGATGTACTAATTGTTAGACACAGCAGAAACCTACTTGCAAGAAACATTCAAGTTGAAAATCTTTATTGATATAAATTGTGTAATTTATTTAGAAGGAAATTATGCAAGAATAGTCAATGGCAATCACAATCATCAAACCTTCAAGCCTGGATTCTAAATGACACCAAAAATCAAAGTGAAAAACTGAAATCACAGACTGATCCAACTCGAGTGAATTTCATCACAACTCATAATGTGACCCAGGAGTGTGTTTGAGCCCCACATGCCAAAGGGACCCCCTGAAAACATCTGGTCATGCTCCTGATGAGATGGGGGATGGTGTTCTTGGGGATCTCCTCCCAGACCTGGATCAGGGCTCCTGGAAAGTCTGTGGTCAGTGGTGGTGGCCTATGATGCAGCGATAACGTCTCTAAGGTTCTTAGGTGGATTCAGGTTCGGGGAACATGGGTACCAGTCAATGGCATCAATACCATCGTCCTCCAGGAACTTCCTACACACTCTTATCCCATGAGGCCGGGCATTGTCCATGACAAGGAGCAACCCAGGGTTGTCCAATTGTGTGTCTGAGTTTCATCCTGTTACCTAACAGCAGTCAGGGTCCCGTTGGCTAACCCGTGGAGGTCTGTGAAACCATCCAAGGGTCTGTCTCCCTAGACCAACTCTGACCCCACACCAAACCGGTCTTGCTGGATGATGAAGCACCAGCATTACGTTCTCCACAGCGTTTCCAGACTCTGCCACGCCTGCCACATGACTTCAGTTTGAACCTGAACTCATCTGTGAGGAGAACAGGGCACCAATGGAGAACCTGCCAATTCTATTGCTCTCTGGTGAACAGCAATTGAGCTCTATAAAAGTGGGCTGTGAGGTAAGGTCCCAGTAGAGGAAGTCGGGCCCTCATGCCACCCTCATGCAGTCTGTTGCTGACAGTTTCGTCAGAAACATCACACCAGTAACCCACTGGAAGTCATTTTGTAGGGGCCTGACAGTGCTCCTCCTGTTCCTCCTCACGCTGAGGAGCAGATACCAGTCTGGGTGGATGTTCAGTTTGGCTCTGTTACATAAATTACAAAAGCAACAGTTCTAAGCTCAAAACATTGTGGGTCAAAGTAGTGGCAGTCCACAGGACCTACAGGATGGACCCAAAGTTTTAGCACCAAACTCTCAGCTGCTGTGTCACTGTTGAAATAAACTCTAAAGGGACATACTTTTTTGTTATGTACACATCACAGTGAACCAACTTGCTCATCTTCTTGAAAACATGCCACCAACTGGTGATTGATGAATCATTGCTAATGTGATGAACAAGAGGCCCGTGGAATGGTGAAGATGCAACTCAAAGATCCATTATTGCTGCTCCAGTTAACAACTAAGTCAAAGAGGAAGGAGATATGAAATTTCTTAAAATTGGAGGATTGTGCAAGGTCTGGGAGCCACCTATCCCCTAAATCACATCTAATTGATAAAGTTTTTTTGATACCAATGCCAGTATCGACTCTGCTTATCGATCCGATTCCCTTATGGATTCCCGTGCATTGTTTTGTGTGAAAAAAAAGTAGGCCTATTCTATTCTTATTGAGTATCTGCACACAAGTTAAGTCAAATAAAGCATGTATTTTTACACATAGCTTGCATGTATTGTGCTAATGATAAAAAAGGGACTGACATAGGTACCTTTACTGCTCTGCTGAGAGGGGGAGCACTCGTTGGCTGTCAGTGTAGAGCAAAGCAAATATCAACTTTAAATGAGAAGCACTGCTTCAAGAGTTTAGTATGGCTGCAAAAACTCAGTTGAAGTCCAGACCCAAGAGTGTTAGCTTGGAGGAGGGATAATTCAGACTTGACTTTTTACACTCCCATGGTGATAGGGGCTTGGCCAGCTGTTTGTGACACACATCCATACCCTCTGTGAAACGGCCCAGAGTGTGTGGCAGTTCTGGAAAGAGCAACTCTGCTAAGGCCATCATTATTCCAACTTATGATAAAAGATCCTAAAGGTACCAGGAAACTTGATGCAAAAAGGGACAGTGAACTTCATTTAGTCCTCTTTGAAGTTAAGCTCTGAGTGAGTGAATAGGCAAAATGTCATATATGAGACAACAGTGTTCTCTTTTTATGTAATAAACTGAAAGGGGTGCTAGCGAGTGTGTGAGGGAGTCCTTTGATATGTGATATGCTCAGTTCCTTTTGTGAGGATCATGCTTATGATGTGTGTCATTATGTGTGTGAAACTTTGATGTTTGCTCCTGCCAGTTCAGTAGTTTTTCAGAAATGATTCATACAGAAGATGTAGGGGATCAGGCATGATGTGTCCCTGACAGTTTCTATAGCTCACATATGTGTCAAACAGTGGCTGCTCATGCACACATGTAACAATAACCCCCATATCATACACACTCAGATACCCTGATACACACACACTGGAGCATCATGGAAGAGCTGTTCCTCTCAAGTTGATGACGATAAACAGTGTTCCATTTGTGAACTTGTTTTTGTTGTTTGATATTGAGTGATCCATCCTGAGTTTAGAGGGGAGGATTATAATTAGGGAAGGAACCCTTTATCTTGATTACATGTTTCTGTTGTTGGTAAGCTTCTCATGTTTCTTATTCTAATGATTGACATTTCTTATATTTCCACAAGTGGCCTTTTAGCTTAATAGTCTGAAATATGATTGGGTACAAAAGGATAGAAACTTTGTGAAACCTCTCTGTTGTGCAATTGTCTTTTATGTTGCTGTTTTTTAGGTTTACGCTGCAAATCAAATTATAACTCTAAACACAATGTTAATTGTGTTTCTGTGTGTAGGTTTATGCCTTCCATTACATGCTAGAGTGGGAGAGGGAGGACTTTTCTCTTCTTTATCTTTTCCATCTGGTTTGTGTAACCGTTGACTGAGAGATTAATCTTTGTGCCTCTAGCGTGCTCTTGCTCTCACAACAGGAAAAGAAGATTTATCTCTGATGTCCATCTGTCGTTATGTCCGTCGTTCCTCTATATACTGTATCAATGCAGCAGGAATGTTCATGACCTTGGTGTTGCTAGTTTGTTGCAAACAGCTGGATGTGCCTCCCTGGCACTATTTCCTTTCCATAATCTTTCTCCGCCCTCAATTTTCTCGGTTTTACATCGTTTTTGGTATTTCATAATACTAAATTTTGCATAATTGCACAGATTTTATTAAGGGCAATTAAGGCTTTGTGCCTCAGCATGTGTCCGCGTGTGTTCCATCGCAGCTTGTTTTTATCTATACATTCCACACCCCTTGTCTAATTTTCCGTAAGTGTTCATACACACTTATAATTTCTTTGATTTGTTTTTCAGCAAAATACATTAAGAAAAAGGCGATTTTGGTGCAAGAATGGATGCATGGAAATGGGTGACATGTTTACACCCGATTGCAGTTTTTTCAATGCATGAAAAGCCACAGCTGTATGTGTCTTTTTAAGATACGATCTAAGCTTAATATCTCCAACAAATCAACCTAATGAATGAGAGGACTTAATTCCAATTCAACAAATATACATTTGGCGCAGTTACCTGTTTGGTTCAACAGTGTGTTAAAAAAGCACTCAAGTTCATTCAATGATGTATTTTGGAAAGAAATATTCACCTTTATTGTCTTTATTGGTAGTTGGCATGTGCCTGAAGGAACCAAAAAAAATATTCAAAAGCTTATTGAAATTTTTTTGCCATTTAGTAATTGTGTGATTTGTTTATGTTTACTTTTACTGAACCTTTATTTAACCTGGGGGGAAAAAATCCATAATCCCTTTAACCGTTTCAATTATCAATAGATTAATGGACAGTCATTATAGTCCTTAGTTGCAGCCCTATACGTGATTAACAGTAATGTTTAAGCATCAAAATTGCATTTTGTACATAGGGCTTGCCTATTCTGGAACAAATGAGAATCTCAAATTTTGATTTGAACCAAGGTCATTTTTCACTCTATTTATTTCTTGAATTTTATTATTTTTCAACAAAACAAATACATTCTTATTGGCGGAAGAAGAAAGTAAGAGCTTTGGTTTAGGATGCAGTTTTTGTACAAATGAAAATGCTGCAGAATCATTGCACTTCAGAAATGATATTACATAGATGTATAAATTGAGATCATGATTTTATTTTTATTTCCCAGCCCAGAGAATACGCTATATGAGACACGAAAAAGATGCCATGTAATATATGGCAGATTAAAGCCAGTCGTAACTGATTCTTCCTGATTAGTATAAAATGAGTATGTTTTAATCTTCAGTTCTTTTATTTTACTTTTTTAAGGAAACTGTGTGCAACTAAGCTATTGTAGGTGCAAAACACAAGCAGCATGGCATATTTTGACTACAAACAAGTCCATTTATGTTGAGTCTAAAACAATGATTACATGGAATGCAACAGGATAAAGGTATTTAAGATCTTTTGAAAAGTCTGCACCTTATGACAGACGCTGAGTTCAACAAAGAGTCTTTACATTGTTAAAAAAATTGTTGTAGCAAGCTCCTTGCCACTTATTTGGATTTTTTTTCGACATTTTAAATTAAACCAAAGTTTCATTTCTTTCATCATAAATGAATTGTTTTGACCTGTAACTTTCCCTCGCGCCGGGCATCCGTTCCTGACCCTCAGCCCCCGGTAAGCTGTTGCTGTGGATGATGACATCATCCAGGTGGGCGGCGGTATATGTGGCACAAGCAAATCAAGCGAGACATGCCAATAACCCTTGGTATTAATAATAATAATAATAATACATTTAATTTATAACGCACTTTACATTTGGATCAAATCTCAAAGTGCTAAAACAAATTGCATTAGCGAAATTAATTGTATTAGCCTTACTTGCTTATCCAGTGTCATGAAAAAGCGAGCAGAGCCCTATCGATCCAGGAGCCAATCAAGCTTGGGCATTGGGTAAGCATCCAACTGTGACACATCATTCATCTTGCAACAGTGCAAACAGTGCAAACAGAACAGAATAGACCCATTGTTCTTGCTCACTAGAACGATAGGGCTCCACCAGATGCTGTTGGACTCTATTACCCCAAACTCAAGCCTGAACTTCAATTCTTCCTGAACCACCTTTCTTTCGCGTTCAGGTTACCCCTGGGCGAGTTTCAACATGGTGCCTTATGCTGACAGCAGGGAGAACACATCAGCAAAATGCTGTTGCAGCTGGGCAACATCTGTTCTCTGGCACGGTGAGAGAGTCATCACAAAGGAGCGTGGCCGGATTGGCTGATTTTGGTACTTCAGGCCCCAACTCATCTCTCTCAATCCCCGTGGTCACCAGAGAGAGATTCCGCCTTTCTCCATGCATTGAGGAGATTGAGGTGGTTTGCCATTTTTCCTTAACCAGGTCCAGGTCCCACATAGTTACCTACCAAAGAGCAGTTCAAAAGGAGAAAATTCTGTGTAGGCCTGGTGAACCTCTTGCACTGCAAACGGAGGATCTAGCCACCTATCCCAGTTAGGGACATGCTTGTGCACAACTTACGGCTCATGGACTTGAAGGTTTTAATCAGACGTTTGATAAGGCTGTCGGTCGGAGGGTGGATAGACTCTAGTCCAAATTGATTTGATGTTCCATAACCCATATACTTCCCACAGTGGAAGGAAGTGCCGTGGTCAGTCAGAATCTTTTTTGGGATGCCGTCTCTGGTAATGATTTGAAAAAGAGCCTGTGCAACACTCTTAGATAACCACGAGCACTCCTGTTAAATGGGCGGATGAAGTCAATTCCAAGACGCTTACTATTATCTCCATGAACGCTAATGGGCGCAAAGGCGCTTTTGGTATTGTGGGTTGATTTACTAACTGGTATTCGGGGAAAGACACACACCAGAGATGTACATCGCCCAAGAAATAGGGTAATTATCGTGTCCAGTTTTTTTTCATACCCGATTTGTCCGACCATTGGGTTATAATGAACTGGCTGGAAAACTATAGCCCGGTTGCTTTTCAGAACCAATAACTTAATAATTTCCTCCCCTGTGAGTGTCACGACTCACTCTGTAAGATCTGTCCATAATTAATGAAAAGAGCCATGTATCAGGGCCGTACATGCCGTTGTGTATTGTTTGCATCAGGGCTCACAAACTGACCATCAATCTTTAACACTTTGTCAAAGGCATAGCGTAGAGTATCATCACGAGAATGCAAAAAACGTCCCACGGAGGATATAACAGACGGACACCGACACATACATTTCCAGGTGGTTGATGTGACATATTTTCCGACGCGCGGCCTCTCTCCGCTGGTGGGAGTGTGCTCAGCTGTGTGTGCGCACACGTGTCTGCGTATGTGTGTGTTAATGTGTGTGTGCGCGCAGCGGGGAGGAACTCCGCCGTCTGTGATACAGAGAGCAGTGAAGAATTGTAAACGCACTACCATGCAGAGAGAAATGACATGCCGTTGTGTATAAGATGAATAACATAAGGTTATTTAGTTTGTTTAATAAAAGGACAAGGTATACCCCTGTTCTATAGGAAAGGTGTCCTTAAATGACTTCTGTGTTTTGGCGCTATATATAAAATAAAATAAAATTAGTTAATATAAGGGTGGAGGAGACACTGAGCTCATGTTCTTATAGGGTAACCACTTTTCTCACTATCTCAGCGTATTTTCTGCAGTGACCCTAATTCTCAGGGAACGATCAAACTTGCAAATAATCAAGCAAGATCAAGAATGTAAAACTTTATTTCCCGTTATTAAAGTTCCATGTCAAGCTATTAGTCTTGATAATGCATCAAGATGGAGGGGTTGATAAACAAGCATTAATTCGTTATATAAATGATAATATAATATAAGACACATGGACCCATACCTCTTTTACTTGTGTCCTAATTTTTGTCCAGAGGTAATAGTTTCAAATTTTTGTTGAAAAAATCCCCTTGGCAGGCTTGTTAGAATGAAAATTATTAGAAGTAAAGTGGTAAAGTAATGGGCATTCATAACATTTTGACAAATTGATACATTGGTGGTAGATGTTTACCAAATAATTTGAAGCGTTGTGTTGACTGTGCTGAGAACCCGCAGCTGAGGAGAGAACAAGACATCCAGACTTGCTGTGCGTTTTCATCTGCCCTACTGTTTAGCATATAGATATGATAATTGCGTGAAGGTCTGTCAGCGATCATCAGTGTAATTACAATGACAAAAATGAGGATCGTGACAGTCATACAAATTTTTGGGAAAGCCCGAAGGAATATTAGAATGTCGAAAATTGACATTCAGTACAGAACTATTGTGGACCTTTTTTAAACAAATAAGTTAAGTATTTGTTAATACCAGATACTGATGCACACATTCTACAGTGAAAACTATATTACTTGGGGGGGACTGAAATGCCACATGTCAGTCCTTTAGTTGCGGATGCGGAAATAACCTGACAAAAGTTCAGTTATCTTTTTTACTTTAAGCTCATCCTTTCTTGTTGCTATGCTGCTTTTTTCGCAGTGTTTTGCAAAATGTGATTGATCTTACCAATGTTACATCCTGTGCATCTCTTGATGCAGCTTTATGTATTAATTCATAATTGCACTGGTGGGATTTTCAGCCTGTAGTGTCATCCCATCTATGTTTGGCCCAGTATAAATAGCTTTTGGTGATTAACTGTCTGCTGCTATGAGATTGTCACTAGAATCGGGCTAACCCTGAAGCCTGTACTTGTTAGAATTGTTTAGGTATGTAGAGAGGCTCAGTGTTAAACATCAATGTCACGTCTTTCATTAAAGGTTAATTTGCTATGGAAGCACAAAATAAGTGATTGATCTTTCCTGTCCTTCTTGCTATGTATAATGTTGGTGACATTTATTCTTATTTGGACACTGCAGCTAAGCCAAGATAAGTGACCCCTGGAGCCCTCCTGACAAGCTCTTTTGGTTTCCTTAACTTATGAAAGCAGGGACCAGTGTGTCGTAGCTTATTAAGTGCATGTTGGGTTTGGCCAGTACTAGAGAAGCCGGGTTTGTTGAAAAAGCTACCATTGTATCAAAAACTTTTTTGCTTGCCGAGCACACCTCTTTGTCTTTAGCCATGACTTTAGTCAAGCACACACCCATATAAACATTTGAATCATCAGTGAAAACCATTGTCGGAGTTCTCCAAATCTTTTATTCTATACTTCACTTTTCTTTCTTCCGTGCAGTTATTCTTGACTGAATCAATGAAAAATGGCTGGCATTTTCCCTTTTCTGGTTAATTATTAGGCTAAGAGGGTGTTACATGTCTTTGAGATATATTTGCACATGAAATGAATAATTGTACATCAATGAAAAAGCCTACCTATATTATATATTTCATAGGAAGGGAATTGTGATATCTGTGTATGCGTCCAGATTTACTCAAACAAAACCATTTCAAAGGGATGGTCGTTATTGAGTGGTCAGAAGATAAGTGGTGTAAGATAATTGAGTGAGTGAGGCATATCATTTGTCAAGAATGGGATATTCAGAATTCTCTTAACTCCTTTGGCAGTAGGAACAGGCTGCCAGCAGCCATATTTTGCACTTTGTATTCATATTGATCTGTCTTTGCATTCCAGAAATTGGAGACTCCTTAAGCCAGCTGGAGTCTAATGATATTTCGCCCTGCACACCCACCCCTAACCACCCTCTTCATTTTAGATCTCTCTCTGCTCCCTCAGTGAGGGTTTGATGGATAATATCAACTCATTCTTTGTTTCCTAAAACAGCCTTTTTTTATTATACAGGTGGCAGTATCTCTTTACCATATTTAAGGTCATCCTTTCGGCTTTGGCTCATAATTGGCTTCAAGACAAAATTGAAATGGCTCACTTTTTTGAGACTGACTTAGACAGACAAAAGTGACAGGATTCCTCAGGTGTATTGGGATTTTCCCAATCCCTACCCTACGGGCGTAGGCACAGAAGAGAGGGAGGGATAATAATGGGAGTGGAACTTAAGGGGGTTGGCTAAAGAGGAGAGGAGGGAACAGGAAACACCTAAAACAGTGGGATAAAAAAAAAAAGAAGTCCGACTCTTGACCAGAGTTAAAGCTGGTGATCAAATGCATTAGTGCAGTTCTCCTGGAAGTGAATGTAGTGTGTTTATTGGATCAACTTTTTATACTTTTTATAATAGATTAGATACTCAGTTTTCTTTAATACAAGAATGTAGATGGACATTTGTGTTTCTCATTGTTGGCAAGTGAGTATCATTTCACCAAATACTTCCCCTTTTAGATGAGAAGTATATCTACTTCTCATCTATGTTTTTCTAATAATAGTGTTTAATAAAAAACAATGATGCGTACAGGACAGTATCAACAATTAAGGAGTTATTGATAGCAATGCTGCTTTCTTTTAGTCCTTACTTTGGGATTCTTTACTGGCGTTAGTCAGCCACGCATGATGAATTCCCATCGTAAATGTTGACTTGTTTTTGCGTCAGATATCAATCTGTATCTCTGACCTTTTCTAAAAATATATTTTCAAAAATCTTCTGTAATTAACATAAATGTGCCTTTAATAGATGTAGCAGCCAAGCTACGACTTTGATTAGGAATTTGACATTTTTGTTTTGAATTAAGTGTGAATAAAATTCGAGCCTCCTGAGAGGAAATGAACAATTATTGCTGATATATCATGAGGTAGTTAGATTATCAAAACAAAATTGGAAATTAAAATTAGATGTAGAAAACAAAGGCAATTGGAACACAGATACGTTATGTAACAAAAAAATAATACTTTTCATAATTTGATGTTCCAATACAAATGCCAACCCTGCATTTATTCTAAACCTAATTAAAACTTGACTAATATGTTAGCTAAGGTAAGCACGTTATTGTTTTCATCCCTTCTCAATAGTCCCTTAAAATTACACTAAATGAGGGATGCATACTTTTTAGCCAGACTTACTAACGAGAGACTACATGCTGGACTATGTTTCACTGCATTGTTGCACTATTTGCATTGACAAGCTTTGTAACAGTCGCCTCCCAGAGTCATTGCTGGCTCCATTCTTCAGTGAGGACAGACGCAAAGGCTTTCCAAAATTCAACCTTTGACACACACCCACACCCTAATCCCACGCTAAGGCAAGCCAACCTAGTCTGCATTCCTCTCATGTTCACCTGATAAGTCTGTTATGTGCGGGTGTTGTGTTTGTGGATTTGTTGTATCGGCGCAGATAAGCAACTATACTTCACTCACTTTTCCAATGTTGGGATCGGGAGTCAATGTTTTAGAGATGCTATCAAACCAGTATTGTGTGAATATAGTACTGAATGAATGAATGCTTTGAAAATAGATTTTCTTCAAAAACAAGAAAGGATTTTCTCTTAGTGGAAAAATTCTTGAAGACACTGATTACAGTGACGTGTAATTTCCAATACATACTCTCAGAACCACTACTTTGAAATAAATGAGGTAATGTTGTCTTTTCATTTAACTAGGCAGAACTTGGGAATATGGCATAGCACTATCACCCGACACGTTTGAAATCTCAGGATCTTTACGATTTGCTGTGAAGGGCAGTGTCGGGGATCACAGTAACGGAAGTGGACTTAAGATAACATCTTTAGGGGTAGGGTCAATATGGCCAGTGCTGCCTTTCACGTGAGCAGAGGCATAACACAAATTAAATTTTCTTTTTTGTAATACGTTAAACATTTTCCAAGCTGTTACCAGGTTTTCAATTACAAAAAAAAAACGTGTTTGGAAAAAGGGTGCCAAAGGTCTGATGGTTTCCTCGTCTGAATGATGGTCCATGATGTGCTACACCTGGGATAGGTGAACATAGGGAAATTGGAGAGAGTGGAGCAAATGGACTGTGAGTGACCGACAATATATCACTCTCTAATTTATAGATATTTATCATTAATCTGTAAAATGTGAAAATTAACAATTTCATTTGCAAACGTCGTACTATATCTTAGTCTAAGTGTTTGCATATTATTTGCAGAATGGGATTGCAGTTGAAGAAATGAAAGATGTGAAATCTCAGAAAAAACGAAACATGAAATAATGCCTAAGTAGGTCTGAGTTTAGAATGTGTATACTGAATAGTTTTAGTATCATTTAGTATTTAGTATTTTAGTAATGCAGTCTGGACGCTGAAAGGAGAGGACGCTGGCGTTGTCTGTTCGCCGCTTTTCCATCAGAGTTCTACAGCCTGCAATACTATTAACCGACAAGTATACCTTTTATTGTTGGTCACTGGCAAACCTTTTGGATATATATCCATATTTGTATCTGTTTTTCTGTATTTGTATTTGTAAGTATTCTACCGAGTCTGGTGACGGTCCGCCTACCTGTTGCTGCAAGTGTAGCATCACCCGGAGATTTCTGTATCTGTTTGTTTCATCGTTTATGTCCGTTTCTGTTTGCTCATCGTTGATATCAGTTTGTTTATCCGTCTTCTTCATCACTGGCCCCGTGACACTTTCATCAATAGCTGCTGTTGATCATTTTCTGTGTTTGATAGCTTTTTCTCGGCATCATTTCCATGAATATAACGGCTACTAACGTCCTCTGTGCGTCTCGTCCAAAGCAAACGGCTAATAACGGGCTAGTCTCCACGAGTGGCATGATGATGAATTATTCCGTCACCCAACTGATGAAATACAACAACTACAACACTCCGTTGTGCATATCGGTTATTAAACAACTTGGACTCCTTCGCCGGCCCCGTTACTTTCACAGAAGTTGCCGTTCTAAGTTTGTTTACTCCCGCTCCCGCTCAGATAACTCCATTCCGTCCTTTTGCTCTGACGTGCGCACTATCGCGTCTCAGACGCGTCATCAGAATGCTGCAGCCTTTCCCATTACTGTCAATGGACGTTCCTTGTTACAATCATCCACTGTGCGGGTTAGAAAACGTGGAGTGGATTTTAGTCTTCTTCGGCCAATACAGAGACTCACTGCTCCATCTAGTATTAAAATCGAACTCTTTAATTCACAATCTCTCACAAACAAATCATGCCTCATACATGACCACATCCTGCAGAAATCTCTGGACGTTATGTGCCTTACAGAAACCTGGCAACAACCAGATGATTTTTCTGTCCTGAATGAGACCTGTCCCGCCGGTTACTCTTACCTCCAGAAAGCCCGCAGCAATGGTCGTGGTGGTGGTCTGTCTGTCATCTACCGCAGTGATTTGGACTTGTCTCCCCTACCGTTGCCAGAGATCTCTTCTTTTGAATGCCTGGCATTTAATTGTAAACCCCCTTTCTCCATGACCATACTTCTAATCTACCGGCCACCCAAACAAAACCCAGCCTTCGTCTCTGAGATGTACAACCTTTTGTCGACATTTTACACAACCTCTGCCAATATTTTAGTTCTTGGAGATATGAACATTCACGTCGACTCCCCTGCATGTCGTTTTGCTTCCGAATTTCTCCAACTACTGGATTGTTTTAATCTCAGGCAACTTGTCGATGTCCCCACCCACACGATGGAGCACACTCTGGATCTAGTCATCACTGACTCTGCTCCTCTCAGCAATCTTCTTGTGTACGATCTGGGTGTGTCCGACCACAAGGCCGTTTCCATGGAATTGTCGCTTTTGTCATCCTTCACTAAGCCCAAACGTCAAATCTACTTCAGGAATTTGAAAAACATCAACTCAGAAACCATGAGAGTCGACCTCCAGCATCTTCTTTCTGCCAACTTTGTATCAGCAAATGACTCAGTAGATTTCTACAATAAATCCCTGAGTAGCATCCTGGATCGTCACGCCCCTGTAAAAACTAGAACAGTCACCTTCTCCCGCTCAGCCCCCTGGTTCACGAGCGAGCTACGGAAAATGAAGGCAGCTGGGCGTGTCCTTGAGCGGCGTTACAAGGCTTCAGGTCTTACTGTCCACAAGCTAGCCTTTCGGGAACACCAAAAGGCCTACTCAAAGTCCCTTAGAGAGGCTCGGTCACTGTTCTACTCCAACATCATCAAAACTAGTCCTGGAAATTCTAAGCAGCTGTTTTCCACTATCAATCATCTTCTTAAACCACAAACTCTCCCTCTTACAGAAATTACAGAAGAGCACTGTAATAATTTCATGGCTTTCTTCAAATCAAAAATTGACTCAATCCGTTCTGTTCTTTCCTCCTCTCTACCTATCCAGTCTGCTTACTTTCAGTTTGAGGTCTCCCAGCCTCTAGGGTTAGGGTTAGGGTTATACTCCTACACCGCCTACATCACACCACTGGACTCACTGCCACCGCCCTAAACTGGTTTCAATCCTACCTCACTGACAGAACAGAATACGTTTCCCTTGGAAGTTCAAAGTCCCGGACACACACCGTCACCTGTGGAGTCCCCCAGGGATCAGTCCTTGGCCCCATTCTCTTCATACTATACATGCTCCCCCTTGGCCGTGTCATCAGTCGATATGGACTCTCATTCCATTGTTACGCTGATGACACGCAAATCTACATAAAAACTGACACATGTTCCTCCTCAGCCTCTCCATCCTCATCTTCATCATCTCCCCTGTCAACTCTCCGCACTTGTCTGGAGGAGATAAAGGTGTGGATGAAAAACAACTTTCTCCAGTTGAACAGCTCCAAAACCGAAGCTATTTTAATTGGCACCCCTCATCAGACCCAGTCTTCCTCCATAACCAGTATTACCTTCTCTGGTCACGACATTCCCCTCTCTTCATCAGTCACCAACCTCGGCGTGAGATTCGACCCTCAACTCACTTTTGAATCCCACATCAAACACATCTGCAAGATCTCCTTTCACCATCTCCGAAATATTTCCAAACTCCGTTCGTCACTAACCTTGAGTGATGCTGAAAAGCTGGTTCACGCATTCGTTTCCTCCCGACTGGATTACTGTAACTCACTTCTCATCGGGATCCCTGATAAAAGTCTTCAAAGACTGCAGTATGTTCAAAACAGTGCTGCAAGGATCCTGATGAGAGTTCGTAAACACGAACACATCACCCCTGTTCTTCATTCCCTTCATTGGCTTCCCATCTCCACCAGGATTGATTATAAGATCTCTCTCCTCACTCACCAGTGCATCCATGGTAACGCACCCCCCTACCTAAAAGAACTACTCACCCCACTGACCTCGACATGATCCCTCCGTTCTACCCAGTCATACCGCCTCCTCCTTCCCCGGACTAAGCTCAGCACCATGGGAGATCGGGCCTTCTGTTCTGCTGCCCCTCGTCTGTGGAATGCCCTCCCTGACCATCTGAGGGCTCCACAGACGACTGACACATTTAAAAAAGGACTTAAAACTTTCCTTTTTAGCAGAACCTATAACTGTAATTAACATTAATGCTTTTGGTCACGTTTTTGTATAGTTATTATTATTATTTATTTATTTATTTTTTATTGATGCTTTTATCTGCTTTTGCCTTGTAGCACTTTGAGATTTGATCCAAATGTAAAGTGCCTGGTTTCGCAAAAAGTAATGCAAATATACATTTAGTTCAATTTTAAACCTGATAAAATGAGAAGATATTCAAGTAGAATAAGGAGAGAGTTCAGACAAAAACCAAAAAGGCAAAGGTAAACACAAAACAGTCACATTATTAATGTGTCCATTGATCTAGCGTACTGCTAACATACATTCAGACGATTAGCTTCACTTTTTTTTTACCTAAACACACTTCAAAACCATAAAGAACTCGATCAATTGAAGTGTTATCACTGAAGAGTTTCTGGTTTTAAGTCCTTGGCAGGTGTGATATATACAAAATATACCTATGTAGACGTGCTACTAACATGAAATCTGGGACTATGTAATTTCACTATTGGTTTGTTCAGTGTAAATAAGCATTTGGGGTAGAGAACACTCCATGTTGTTATGTCTGTTTTAAACGGCTTAGAACTCGGAGGAAATGTGCAAAATGTGAAAGAAAGTATCTTGTAATTTCAAAAGCTGATCCGTATCAACAGTCAGATACACAAATTACCTTTTGCTTTCTTTTACCAGGAGGAGGGGAACTACAGAGACATTGATGTATCTAATCATAACTCTGTATGCCTTTATTCCTACCTCACA
Source organism: Lophius americanus (assembly GCA_037951165.1). Lineage (NCBI taxonomy): Eukaryota > Metazoa > Chordata > Actinopteri > Lophiiformes > Lophiidae > Lophius > Lophius americanus. The sequence goes on from JBBDHG010000009.1 coordinate 1,873,949, forward strand.
CTCTGTGTCCTGTTATGTGCTGGTGGTAAAAACCCACTATCTAAAGGCTGATGGACAGAAACAACCATAAGATGGATAGGAAAAAATGACCAAAGAAAACACAGACACATACAAAGCCTGTCCAGATGTCGTTCCCACCCCTAGTAGGTCATATGTCATAACTGAGTGTTGAAGATGACACACACCTACATATGAACACAATTCTTATACCTGTGTAAATATTTCCACACATTTTGTGATGTCCTGTCATATAGTGAACCATTACCCTTGGCAGAGGTATGTGCTCTACGGGTGCACTTCTACTCAAGAGTTGGGATTGTCTTTTTTAAGATACGGCATTATTTTGAAAATATTTTCTCGTTTTTCAATAGAGAGGTAAAACCTTCCAGGTGAAGTCACTTGGCCCGCTAGCTTAATGCTAACATGTACTTGGAATTGCCATTTACATGCTAACCTAGTTAGCATTGACGGCACGACCATAATCAAACAATAAACAAGTATATACAAATAAACTATTTCAAGAAATATGTTTTTGTCAGTTAAACTTAAGGTATTTTTTAATGAGACGCTGAGTTTTAACATGACACAAATTAGCCAATGCAAAAAAATATATATTGTTCAGAAAACATTCATTATGAGTGGCTGTTTACAGGAAACCCTGTAAAAGCTTTCTTTTTTACGTTTTGTTTTGTGGGATGTAAAACATTCAGAGTTTAATACCTCCAAACCAGTGAGCACAGCACCTATCAGAACAATGTAAATACGATGTAATGGAACAAAAATGTAGACAGTTATGTTCATAATTTAAAGGTAATAAGGGGTACTTAATGTTAAGTTATAAGAAAAAAACCCATTTGTATCTAAACATTAAAAATGTGTCACTTTAAAGTGAAACACAGGTCTTTGGTCTTTTTATTATGATTACATTTCAGCATAACATTGTCCGAAACATGTCAAAATTGCTTTATAATTTTTCTTAAGGTGAAATACTACCAATTTTGTTAAACGGGTAGATAATATCGTCTGAAATGGATCGCGGGCCCCAGAATCGAATCGAACTGTAATCGTATCATGGCAGACTTTGTGATAAGCAAAGGCAAATATCACCTCATTGTACAAATAATCGATATAATATCGTATGGTGACTGAACTGGGGATTTACACCCCTAGTATCCGGGAATAAGATTTGATTAGTGAATGAGCATGTTTAAGAGTTTTATTGTTCCTCAGTTCTGATATGTAGAAATCCTAACATTAATCTTTCAGCACATGTATAGGTAAATAAAAACTATGATGCAGTGATTATTCTGTGTTAAACTCATTTATGCCATTAAAAGTGACGGTGAAAATAATTTTTTTTCTAGAGGTAAGCAAATGGAACAAACATCAATACTGGTATTACTGGCCTTAAATGCAAAATATGCAATGCATAATGGTCAAGTCCATTATATGAAGGCATATACGGGTAGGAAGTAGGGTTGGGCGATATGTCCTCAAATCGATGTCATGATTAATTGAACCTTTTACCTCTATTACGATTAATGAAAGTTTATTTTGTGTGATGTCTCTCCCCCCAGCCCTCATAGTCACCGTAAATATACGTATTAGGGTTATTTATTGAATATTTTGAATTGAAATCAAGCACACATCTCTGAAATGGAAACTTTTTGTGAATAAGGTCTAATTTTAGTTTTTAACGTAAAAAGTTAAGTACTTTTTAAGTTCCTTAAAAAGTAGAAATGAGTAACATGCAATTCTTGCAGAGAAATAAATCATTTTAAATGTTGCATTGTGAAAAGTAAAAAAAAAAATTGGAATCGCTTGAAAAAGTTCACATTTTACTTTTAAAGTAAAAATTGATAGACGCTGAAATTTGCATTTGCATGCATCACATGCATCGATACCCAGCTGCTTCTCATGCTGTTTCAGCTTGTGTTGTGGCAGGTTCAGATCTTGTTGCACCTTACCACTGAATTTGGTACCTTCACAACATCCGTTTACAACATACGATGTCTGTCATAATGGCTACGAGGTTTTGTTCTGCAACGTCCCACGCAGAAAGCATATTTCTCAGGTCCTGTGCACTCATCACTGATGCGCAAAACGGGCAGACCGCATTTTTCTTTGGTACAAGCTGCTTGATTTGGTCAATTGGCTTGGTCATGGATTTCTCATCCATGTTGCATTCCATGTCACGCACTGTACGGGGCAGGGTCATGTGACTACACATGCGATAGTATGCTTTTAAGGGGACAGTACATGAAAACACACTAAGAAAAAGTAACAGAAATATAATTAAACACCGAAATTACCAGCATGGACCAGATTACGTTGGTTAGAGGTTCGGTTTTGATTATTTTTCGATTAATTGCCCAGCCCAAATAGGAAGGTCACTATGCTGCAGCCATTCAACCAGAGCCAGATACACAACCCAGACCCTCTTGCTGAAGTTTGCGTTTCCAAAGCCACAACTGCTTGTGGCTCTGATGTCATCTCAGAGAAATTCCTTCCCCATTTTTCTCCCAAACCATGCAGTCTGTTTGGAGACCGCCCAGCCAATGTGCGCACACATGCACTCACACATACACTCACACATACACACAAATGTCATATCCTACCATTTACTATATATGAATTCTGTGTAAATGAAAGACTTAAAAGTTGACTTGATATTTCAGTATACCTCTTTACTCTCCCTGATACATTCTATACAGAGGCTGTTTTTTATTGTAAGAAAACTGCTCATAGTCATTAGGACCCATTTTTGGAGGGCCTGTGGCCAAGTATAAATGAAAGCAGCACCACCTCGGACCCTCCTCTCAGCACTCTGGCTGACATTGTAGGGTTCTCACATGTGCAGTTACAGGGAAAGCTTGTCCAACACTGTGAGTGTAGTGAAAGCCGTTTTTACACAGAGATAGTTCAAAACTACCACAATGCAGACACTTCTCTAAGAGGTCTTTCTTTTTTTACCCTGATCAAAACAATGACTGGACAAAGATGTTCTGTTGTGACATTTGGGACAGGAATGAAAAGAGGCCTGTTAGCAGTGCAGTCTCCTTTGACATCTCAGATATGTGTTGAGCGGTGCTTTCAAAACAATGGATCGATGCGGAAAAGTTATTAATTTGCATTCCGTCTTATATTGTTTATTTCACCCTCTGCTGGGAGGCTAAGGAGCTCCCAGAACTGATGCTTGCTCCGCAATTTAAACCGTTTTGAGTGATTTTCTTCTTCGAACTAGCTGCTAAGCGCTACAAACTGTGTTTAAATCCTCTAGTTGTGGGCCACTTACAATGTCCTTATTGACGTAAGGATCAACTCAGATTTACTATTTAGACAAGTAGAGCAACAATAATGGTAGCTATAATAACATTATGACTGCATTGAGTTGTGATAATGATAATATTAAAAACTAGAATATTCCGCAAGAAATTATAATGTGTGCCTAATGATTCAAGTGTAACTCAGTTAGGGCGGAAACAATTACTCTAATAATTCGAGTATCTCCATTAATAATGCCTCGAGGATTCGTAAATCTGGAATACCGTTCAGCGCACTGTGCGTTTTATAAATTAAAGTTATTTTTTTGATAAATACAGGTCGGCTCATCTCCTTTCACTTATCACCCACCGGACTGGCACCTCTCCCGGTCAGCAGAGGTAAACGAGGGGGACAACATATCTTCGAGAGCAAACAGATGCTCAAATTTGGGGACGTTAAAAAATCAGAAAAAGACTGACAGACTGTGATAATGACTCTGGGAGGCGGGGAATTTGTGTTTTAACTACAGTGTTTCCACTACCCATATATTAGGGGGATAAGTCAATTTCATTTAATTTTTATTTTCTATATAGTGAAAGTAATTTAAGGATACCTTTCTTATAGAACAGGTCTATACCTTGTCCTTTTATTAAACCAACTAAATAGCCTATGTTATTTAAATGATTTACACAACGGCAAATAATGTCCATCTCTGCATGGTTGAGCGTTTACAATTCTCCACTGCTCTCTGTATGGCGGAGTTCCTCCCCAATGCGCACACACAAACACAACAGACATGTTGTTTCACATGAATAAGGTCCCATTTCTCGTAACTTTTGTTTTTACTTTTAATGCTGCGTCTTTTTTAAGGGAGGGCAAATTTACAGGGCCTCAAAGAGGGGTGGGTTTGAGATCTTTTCACAGTGCTTTCCAATTATTTGTTATCAAAGATTTGTTTTAAAAAAAAGAAATTTCCAAAAGAAATTTTGTTTCGCAAAACATGAATGCGTTTCTTGTGCATGTGCTGGCAATGCTGTGAAAAAAGTATGGCTAAGAAAAATCAGTGCGGTTCTGTGCTTTCACATCAGGTACACAGGATGATATCGGTGGACATCCCTCAAACAATGTGTGTTTTTTGCTTTTTACTAATTCCACAATCCTCGCATTGGCCGAAAAGTGCCATATTTAAAATGACAAACTATTTTATTTGTTTATTTTATTTATTTGCATCGACTGATGACTCATCTGTGTCACTTTCAGCGAATTATTTTACCCTGTCACTTACAGTCCTTTTAATGATTGATTTGTAAAGAATAATTTCAATAAATTTGATGTTCTACCTTCTTTTAAGACTTATGTAACACATTTCTGCTATAGTCTTTTGTTAAATTCTTGGACGGTTGCAGTTAGCAGAAGCTACAGTCTTCTTTATCTTTGTAATGAACAGATGAAAGAGAATTTATCTCTATATCATGGTAATGAACTGAAAAGATGGTAAAATGTGGATTACAAAGGTTTTATTATCTGCCTCCAGACTCCGAGACTTTGAGCAGGGCATTATCTTAATCAAACATTGGTGTGTCATTTCCTGTTCATCTCAAGAATGAAACATCAAAGGAACAAGGCACGACAGTACCCAAGGTTTAGGGAAAATAATGCAGATTTCTCAATTAATGTATCAGTTATTGCCAGCTTCTAACTCAACCAACCGACAACTCCAACAAACTCTTTGACTATCTCACAAATACTCTGTAGCTGGTTGACTCTTACGCTTTCCACCCTGAGCATTGGAGGGACATCAGAGCAATCAAAGACCAAAGGCATCAATAATGGTATGAGCCCCCAGCTCCACCCCTAAGCTTCTACATACCATAGTTTTGGTAGGCAACCTATAGTTTGGGTAGGCAATCTCTGAAATTGCCTACGTGGAGTTTCCGGAGTGGTATTTTACTGCCGCTGGTCAAGAGTCAACGGGTTAGTCCTGAAGGAGAAACTTCGGCCATGGAGTAAATAGACAAACATATCCTCATATCCATTGTCCATGGTCCAATATGCCCCATACATCACATGTCGGCAAAGAATTGCGACCTGAATACATCTTACTGATTGAAGCCATGGCATCGTAGTTAATAAGGTCCTTCCATAAAAGAGTTAATTACTTAGAATTGGCAATATTGGTATTGAGATAGCAACCTAGCATCAGCATCAGGGACAAAACTTATTGTAGTCATTCATTAATTCACTCATTGAATTAATGAATGAGTCTGAGATGTGAGCCCTCTTTCATTGTCCCGCAGAAGTTCCCCACATTAACTGGAAACAATTGTTTGCCTGTGTGCAATTGTAAGTCAATTTATTCCTATAAGTTTCGTTTTGAAATTCCTTAATAGTCATAATATTAAAGTTAGACTTAAAGTTGGGTATTATTTCAGTTAATTCGTAACAAAACATATTATTTGAATGTATAAATTGTAATGAACCCGGACACAAAGAGGTCAAAAGCCAGTGTACTTAGTACTGCCAGTTCCAAGCCCGGATAAATAGGGAGAGTTGCCTCAGGAAGGGCATCTGACGTAAAGCCTATGCTAAATCAATATGCAGAACATGAAACCGATTTCCAAACAGGATGCGTTGGGTCTCGGGTCAACAAATACCATCTGTGTTGCAGCTAGCCATCAGGGTAACTATCGATTGAAACAGATGATCCACTGTGGCGACCTCGAAAGGAAACAGCAGAAAGATAAAGAGTATAAACTGTAATGAATACAAATGTTTTTATTTTCTGTTTAGATAAACCAACATTGGTTCTTGCCTTTCAATCCTACCATACCACGTGGAAACCAAACACGAGACATCATTTGGTTTAGATCTCATTGTGCATAGTGTCTCATTGTGCCATAAACCATTCATGACCATAAACCAATAGTGTCCGTTCAAGGTGCTAGAAATCAGCATATTACCATACCACCTCTCACTCCAATGCCATAATTGTGTTATTCATTACTTTGATAAAAGTGGTTATTGTGATAGAGATTTTGGATAGCCTGGTAAGCCTGAAATGGCTGATGACAGTGGTATGTGTAAGTAGTGTTAAGCAAAGAGATTAAAGACGTGAAACTCAAGCATTCTTTTCACTTGTTATGCCTCTAGCCAACTGAGTAAATGGGGTGGATTGAGTGAGTGAATGGGATGGATTTGAGTAAATGGGATGCCGTCTTTTTCTTTTTATTCGGGTGGTTCAACATTGCACATATTAATTGATTGATATTTTTCTCACCCCAAGCTTTATATTTATTTTGAGTTCTATTAGAATCTCTGAAATAATTTACTGAGCTGAGCACATTTCTGTTAACAAGTTTTTTTTGGTTGGAAATTAGATTTTTTTTATTTGCTGTGAGATAAAAGATGGGAGGCTTTTGTGGAAAAATATTACACCAATGCAAATATAGCACCTTGGCTTCAATGTATTTTTTGTTGCTCTGACTGTTCTTGATATTTCGCTGTGCGTTAAAAGAATCCCCACATCATTGGTGGCAATGACAAAAATATCTTGATTTTGCTTCTGGTCTTTGCTCGTTAGATTGGATTGGACACTGATTTGAGGAAGTCTTATGTACTATGACATGTTGCATCTTTATTCTTTCTTTACAGCTTGAATCTCTTTTAGTGTGTCATATGTCATTGGTTTTTGTCCTATACAATCCAATTTTTTAGATTGAACAGAGCGGAGGGAAGCAAAGACTGTGGCTATTGTCAGTGGAAAAATTATCCTTGAAGGTGTGGTTGACTGCTCCAATTTAGAGTGGTACTTCGTTCATCATTCTAAATCTTACACTTCAACCTCAACACATCACAGCACATTACATAACTTTGTTGTGGTTAAAGAGAATGAATGAATGTTCTTCTTTTGGATGTTCCCTTTAGGGGTGGCCACAGCGGATCATTTCTTTCCATCTCGCCCTGTCCTTTGCATCTTCCTCTGTAACACCAACAAACTTCACTTTCCTCTCACAACATACAGAAACCTCCTCGTTGGTCTTCCCTTTTTTCTCCTGCCTGGCAGCTCGATCTCTAACATCCTTCTACCAATGTATCCACTGTCCCTCCTTTTCACACGTCCAAACTATCTAAATCTGCTCTCTCTTACTTTGTCACCAATACGTCTCACCTGGGCCGTTCCTCTGATGTAATCGTTTCTAATGCTGTCCATCGTCATCTCTGCCAGAGAAAATTAACAGTGTCAATGACAATGACATTGTTAGACAGGGAAAAGCATGATTTCAGATTCTTGGCGAACAACGTGCATAAGAGCAACATGGCAGGGTTTTTGCAAAATATTTTGATGTGTTGCTATTTAGCTGACTGATCTCCCCTCTGTCCGTCTGTTGTTTTTCCTGCAGTGCTGAAAGTGTTAGTAAGGAGCTCTTAGAACACACCAATTTCACTCATAACCATCTCTCTACCATTTCCATGTTTCTGAAAAGTATGTGGAAGTCTGTGTTCTGTTGTGAGAAAAGCCATCATCCTGACATTCTTCCATATTACCTGAGGCTACTGACATCCAGGCGTAATCTGGGAATGACCTTTCTTACATTGCATACCATAAATCCTCACTTCTGAATCGGCAACAGATTATATGTTGTGTTATACATAGATTGTGTGAAAGCTTTGTACGACATTCAGGTATTTCATTCTGCTGCTCAAAAGTTGCAAAAGAATTTCTTACAGTTCTCCTTTCTTCTTTCCCTGTTCTTCAGATACACAATGCTAAGAAGAGGATGAATCCTCCAAGCCATCAGAGACATCCACAAATCTTCGCTGCTGTCCATTCCCGACAGCTCTCTCGTCCCATTAGGGTAGGATCTGCCTCCCCAATATCCCCGCCTTGCCCCAGGCCGGATCTGACACCCCAACCCTGCCCCCATTAGTGGCCAGCCCAGAGGGTAAGAAAGGCGAACCAGCCCCTATAAATATGCTTGGATGGAGGTCTCAGTGGCGTCTCGTCCTGCTGAACTCCCTGACCTGTGGCCTGGAGATCTGTGTGGCAGCTGGTATCACATACGTGCCGCCACTGCTGCTGGAGGCTGGAGTGGAGGAGCGTTACATGACCATGGTGCTAGGTAAAGATTAGTAGTGATGGAAAAAGCCACTATGAGGCCTCTGTGCTTCATCATGGTGTATGTGTATGTCTTCAACTAACTGAGTGACTCATCCTTGTCTGAGTAAATCAGATGATAAACCTTTAATGCCCTTGAATGCCATTTATCCACTTTTCAAAATAATTGACAGATTGATTTACGATTTTACAATCAAATGTCATTTTACAATCAAATGTCAGTGATGGAACACTGGCAGAATTCGGCAGTCACATGGGGGGTAGATCACTTTGCATGTGAGTCTCATCAGTATGTGAAATAACTTGTTATAGGTTGGGACTCTAACGTTTTGAAAGCATTGGACTGAATATAAGCTCTGCTTGGCTGAAGATGTAAATAACTTACATTTGCTGTAGACTTAAGATCGTTTTATATAAGTTCTTTAGTTCTTTGTTAATAAAATATGAGCATAGTTATTAATGCCTCCAACTGGGGTCCTGACAATTTATTGTGATGAAAGTGTAAAAAATAATATTTAAAAAAATGGTGATCTGGATTCATACGTAGATTTACTGAATACTGAAACAGATAGAGGCCATAGAATCCCGATCAGAATCACTGGCCTGACCATGACTGAATAATTCATAGAATTACAGTGTTTTGTATTAATAAAAACATGACGATCTATGTGTTGTTGAAGTTGAAGATGATTTTGTAATACAGATCATTCATTCAAGTCGTACAAATCTGTGCACTTGTTTATCAATACATGAACACATAATACAAATCAGTTTCAGCATATTCTAAATCTGTGCAGTTTGTTCACTACCCGACTGTCACAGACTAGTAGACAGAATGCCTGGATTTACACATCATGTCCAATTTCTCATGTGATACTAGGGGGGCTCTGTATAAAAATGTAAAATCACAAAACTGATGGAAGATTTATGTGCAAGTTCTTCAGAGTATTGTAATCTCAACTCTGAGCAAAAATATTTTGCATTGAAATTGTCTATCATTTCAGTCTCATTTTATTGAGAACCAACCAGCTCTGATCTGAATGGTATTACCTTCTGCTCTATTTAAAGCATTCTGTTTATTTTTTTAACACTATTCTTAATTTTATTCTTATAAACCTGTTTGTTACAGTGACCACCTAAGATGATAGAAGCATAGTTGTATTGGAAGTTCAGAATATGCATAATAAACTGACCAATGTGAGCTTTCATGAGGGAGGCCAGTCCACTTTGAGGTTCTACTATCCACCGTCAGATCAATAACGTTTTGTAACAGACATGACATAGCCACAAGTATCTTTCCAGCATGAAGCAACATGAAATTCTCGGAAGACATGGGAAAAAGTTTATTACTAACATCCTGTGTTCTCATTTTGACCATCCAATATCTTATATTCCACCAGTTCACTGACCAAGTCACATGCTGAGCCTTCACTTGTAGATGAACAGTCCACAAAGATAGTGAACCAAACATACCATTGAAGAGGAGATCGTTGGCTCATTTTTCCCTGGAAAACTCAAAGCTCTACTAAACTTAGCAGTCCCAAACTGCCACCAGCATAATGCTAAGCATTACCTATACCTTGATCTCGACTGAATTCATTAGTCTGTGACTCAGTGGCTTCGGTATTTACGTGGTGAAAGCTTACTTCACTTTTGCCAACTGGTCAAGTTAATGCCGGCCCCAGTAGTCAGAGACTTCAACACCAATAAGCGTAATGCATATCTTCACTATTGTTAATGTACAATTTGTAATATATTATCTCACAATTTTTCACAGTACCTGCCAATCCTGACCGTCACACATTCCAGGTGTCACATCCCAGAATCAATGAGCTACTCAAAGAATAATACCAAACCAATATTACAGTAACTTAAATAAACTTATCTGAAAGACAGGCTACATTTTAAGTCATCATGTTGCTTTGTCAGTAGTGACTGCCCTGTTGATTTATGCAAAGTCATAGAAGAAACCGATGTTATTTATAAGAAAGGGACAGACTGACAAAGAAGCCAGCCTTAATAACCCAGGCCCACCCAGGCCTGGCCAGTCCAGGTGCAAGACATCAAGTCTAACAGATTTGCCCCTTACCATTTGTTGTCATGAGAAATGTTGTAAATTGGCATAAGCTGCACGGTAGAAAGGAATGTATGCTTTGTAAATTAGTTTGACACATAAAAATGTGACCATAGAAAACAGGTTTGCCCTCTTAGGCATGACTGGGACATCAGGCCTCTTATCATCTTTTCCAGGTCATAGACAGATAATTGAGGCATTTAGAGTGATAAGTGGATATATCGCCAGTTGTTGTGGGGGGGTGGTAATCAGGCGCTTATTAAAGGCAGCAGGAGGGCAAACTGCCAAAGGATGAACATCATTCTCCACATGAACTTCACTTCACACTAAATGTATATTATTTGCTTTTCCATTAGTTAATATAAAAAATAATGGATTCTTTAAGGGACAGGCTTAGGCCTGTGTGTGGAAAATGTAATTCAGAATTTTCTAAGACATTACACATTATTCTCAGTATGAAATTCAAGTAATCATGAATATAATTTGTCCCCTAATACTATTCTTTGAGTTTTATCGGGATATTAAACATGTATTTGTTTTTGTTTTTTTGTTAGTTGAATACAAAAGGATGTTTACTGAATGGAATACATTTATTATGGCCAGCTTTTGTTCAAAAAATAAATAAGAGATACATACTTATATTTTTCTATTGTATGTGACCACCAAATTGCCCAGTTTGTTCCCCTGAAAGTTACAGCTCAACGCTCGCCTGACTGCTACTGAAGCAATGCCGGAAAATCCCCCTAGATTATTTATTAGAATCAAAATGTATGGATCTTAATTTTAGCACACTGCGAGCCTGTCTTTTTCTGGAGAGTACCTGCTAGAATCTCAGGCGAACATTGAGGCTTTTCGTGAAGACAATTGTTCTCTCTGATGATCTCATCTATAACGGCAAAATCATCTGGAACATCTTTGAAATTAAGGAGACAGGTGACAACCTCATCGTGAAGGTCATCACTGGCTCAAAGTTGGAATACCCTCACCATTGAAAATTACTTGGGGATGGACACCCACGCTGGAGAGAGGGTGGATCAGCATGAGGGCAACAAGCTCAATGTCTTACTGAAAGGAATTGAATCATCACAGAACTGGTGAATGGGAACACTACTGACAATATGCATCAGTAGATGGGTGTACATGGTCAATTTTATCCTTTCAGAATGAATCATTCTGAAAGGATATTCCTGCAGTCACTGTTTACAAGAGCAGTGATCTTATTGAAAATGGTGTTTACATGCGCCAACACATCATTTGGAAGAGCTGATGAGCGCGAATGCAACCAATAGATGAGTTTCATCAGAGGGTGGGTTTCTATCTGGTGATTGGGATGGTTTTTGCTGTGATTGTGATGCTTTTAATGCAGAAACAGCTGATATTAACTCATGTTCATTTTTTTACTGAAGAGTTGAAGGAGGGAGAGAGAGCGAAAGCTATTGCCTTACCGCCTCACTCAGCGGTAAGTGTCTGCGTTTGGGATGACCATTAAAATGTAAAAGGCATCATTTTTAAATGGCGGTGGCTCAGGATGTAGGTGGGCCATTGAAAGGTTGCTGGTTCTATCCCCGACCCATGCACACAAATTGGCTTTTAGTTAGACAAGAAACCCCAATTTGCTCCTATTGCTGATTCAACAATTTGTAAGATATAGTGTCAATGTGAATGACTCCTGTGGAGCAGACAGCTGACATCCCCTTGCACACTCATACTCTCTCTTTGAACTGTCAAAGAATCACCTAGCTGGAAAATACAAAATATTGTTTTTTCAGTTTGAAAGTCTCCTTAAAGGTACAGTGTTTAAAATATAGGGGTATCACTTTGAATAAATAGAACATAAATGCAAAACTATATTTTTAGTGTACAACCCTCCTGAAAATACAAATATCTTCTTTTTATTGTGATAGTTTGGAAAAAAAGCCCTCTATGGACAAACTGAACGCTGGTTCTGGAAGTTACTTTTTGCATTTTAAATTTACTGCTGAATAACTATTTTGTGTTTTGATTGAACTATAAATATATAATATATATTTATATAGATATATATATATTTATATATATATATATATTTATATATATATTTATATATTTATATATATATATATATATATATATATATATATATATATATATATATATATATATATATAAAAAACATTTAAACAGTTCCATGTGTGTATATGGAGTAGTATGAGTGTATATAGTTTATTTGACTACCATTCCAAAAGCAGATGTGGAATGTCTGCCTGATGTTTCACATTTGTGGCTTTATTTGTTTAAGACATTTGTTTGCATCAAGACTTTTTAAGCAGCGATTTGAAACCGCTCTTAACATAAATATTAAGTCCACCAAGTTAGTTTTTTGAGAAGGCAGACGTATTGTAGCTCTCTGTAGTTTACTATAAACTCAAAAATGGCATAACCCATACGGTATACATTTCCACACTGTAAGGGGGTTTACTCGTAAGCGGCATGAATAGAAATGGCGTTCACGTTGTCTTCGCTAAAAGCTTCTCTTTGAGACGTTGGTGGATTGTATCTATCATCTATATAGTCACAAGACAAACAAAAAAGGGTCAGGGTGGGTGACAGAAGTGACGATTCGAGGACAAGCTTTAAAAGACATGCACTTCTAGTCTTATGTCTCTTAAGTAGCTGCTGGTGATATGAGGAAAAACTGATTTAATTGTCGGGGTTCCTTCCAAACAAACCAATCTGGAAATGGCACTCAACCTTATTTTCTATCTATATTATAATGGAAAGCCTCAGTGCTATTCGAAAGAATCCTGTGCACTGGAGATTTGAAGCTAGCTAGCCCAGGTACTAGCGACAGGTTCTTGAATGCATGTTTTTTTTTCTTCATCTAATAGTTGTGTGTGACTGTTTCATGCTCTAGTTGTTACTTTCTTTCTCTTGTGTCCTCTCTGTAAATAGAGAAGATGCTGAGTTGTCCATTTTTTTTTCATATTGATCACAATTAGGTGTGTATTTAAGGAACAAACTATATTGCGAAATGTGATTGGTTAATATTAGATAAGACCATATGTGTTGTGTATATGGGTTAGGGTAAGACCGTAGCTTTATTTATGTGTGTGTTGGCGTGTTTAAAGAGCTAGCAAGCAGCTGGTATTTTATTTAGACTCTGTAAAACAAACCATGCTTTGGTTGTGCATGTGATAGGGAAGTAAGAAGCTACTGAGTGGGGGTAGTGTGTGACAGTAAGTCTTAGAGCTGTAAATGGGGAAGACTGCTATGATGGGTTACCGCAGCTGCAGCAATAAGAAATGTGGCGGATTTGCTGACTGCCGGGCTGGACCCAACTTCCCTGTTTTGTTCTTTTTCTTTGTGTGTTCTTTCATTTCTCCATTTTACCTGCTGGGTCTTTGGGTCTGTCGGCTTCTTCAAACAGTTTGGAGAAATATTCAGACTAATGAAACACAAGTGTTAAATCCCTGTCTGTGTGACTCAGTTGGCCAAACTTAAAAGGCTTAAGAATGATCTTACTTTGGTTGTATTTCTTGCTGTGGAGTTTTGACCCGTAGTGGTGCTACAGAGCAGTAGTTCAGTAGTTTTCATTTCAAGGGTTCTTTAAACTGGCACAGGACCCTCTGTCTGATAGACATTTTGCTGAGAAATATTTTATTATAGAAAGTGTAAGAAACCCATGACCAAAATAATCATACACCCTGTCATTGTGCTACATATTGATGATACGTAGCACAATGGAACAGTGGAACATTTAGCACATTTTTGATATAAATGTAAAGTGTGTTATAAATAAAAATGTATTACATATGGAATTTTAGTGACAGTAAATAAATCATTGATTGAGAACCCAATGGAACCCCATACAAGCTCTTTGGCGGTTCCCATACTTCACCACTGCCGTAGAGCAATGTTAAAGTTTAATGAGAGAGAGCCATTATCCACTAAAAATGTTTTTTATTTGTAATACCCTACAGGTACTTTATGTTTGGATGACGGCAGAGTCTTTTTTCTTGCTACCATCCCAAACAGCTTGTGTTGGTGTAGGTGCCATCTGATGGTGGTTAGGAAGACTTTCTGACTCCAAGATTGAACTGACCTCTGTTACTCTCTAGCTGCAATCTTCAGAGAGTCTTTTACCAGTCAAACCATCCTCCTCACAGGGCTTGGGGTCAGTTTGCAGACGCATCTTATAGACTGATTTCCAACATCTCCAGTCTCTTAAACTTCTTAATTATTGACCTAACTGTTGAAATCAGTATGACTATAAAGTGATTTATTTTATTATTATTTTTTTATCAATTGCTAGGTTTGTGCTGGTCTGTAACTTTGCACATCATTACTGTGTTCTCTGGCCTCTACCATTGTGAAGAAGGTGAAAGAGAGTGAGACCTGTTTCACAGTCACTAGCAGTCAGGGATAAAGGGCCACATGCACCTCCTTGGTAGGGCAGCAGGAAGGATCTCGTAACAGTACCTGTAAAAGGACAAGCTGGACACCAGTCAACCAATTATAGTAGCAGAAAGCAATTACAGATAAAAAGAGATTGTTACAGACTTGTGTGGAATATCTGTTTGGGAGATTATTGGATATACAATGTGTGATTGTGAACTTAATAACAAATTGTTTGGTATTAAGTTCACAATCAAATTGTTTGGTAGCACATCAGGTCAGAAATTCTTTAGAATGATTGGGCTTGATTTCTGCAATCCTCTGTTTTTTTTGCTGTTCCTCATACTGTTTATTTGTCATTCTGAACCTCTGCTGTGACTCTGGTTCCATCTACAGGTATTGGTCCGGTGCTCGGCCTTCTGTTCATCCCTCTTATTGGTTCAGCCAGTGACCACTGCAATAGCAGTTATGGCAGACGTCGCCCTTTCATCTGGCTGCTGTCTCTGGGAGTCCTTCTAGCCCTCGTCATCATTCCCCACGCAGACGTAATGGCTGCACGACTGGCCTGGGGTGGTCGTACCCTCCAGGTAGGAAACTCATTTTTTGCTTGAGAGTGTTTAAGTAAATTCATCACACAAGATGAGAATGAACGGAAAATGTAGGTTTCTTCAACATTGTTGTTGCTTTGTTTCAGGTGGGCTTCCTTATCTTTGGGGTGGGGCTTCTTGATTTTTGTGGACAAGTATGCTTCACACTGCTGGAGGCTCTTTTGTCGGACTTGTATCAGGATGAGGAGGACTGTGGCCAAGCCTTTTCCATGTTCTCCTTTATGGTCAGCTTGGGAGGCTGTGTGGGTTATTTGCTACCCGCACTGGACTGGAGTCGCGGGCTACTCTCTGCCTACCTGGGAGGAAAGGCTGAGTGTCTCTTCTTTCTTCTCATCCTCATCTTCATCTTCAGTGTTCTTATCACCATGAAGGTGTGTGAGGAACCCTTGTGTGCCAGTGGTGGTTTGGTGGGTTCTGGATCATTATTGGAGGCGAGCACTGCCACAACGGAGGCCGGTCGGTTCAGAGTGCCACGCTCATGCTGCCACCTGCTAAAGTGCAAGCTGAGGCTGCTGAAGGCTGGACCCCTGGTGTGCCTGCTGAGAACTTGCTGGTCGATGACTCCGACAATCTACAGGAGCTACTGCCACGTCCCCAGGGTGATGAGGCAGCTGTGTGTGGCTCAGCTCTGCAGTTGGATGGCTGTCATGTCTTTCATGCTTTTCTACACAGAATTTGTGGGTGAAGGCCTGTACGAGGGCGTGCCCAATGCATTACCCGGAAGTGTGTCCAAGCAAAGATACGATGAAGGTCAGTTCTCTGCGTACCATGTGTAACCATAGTTGGAATTTAATACAATATTTTAAATGTCTAAGTTGCTAATTGTGGTATACACACTAGATATTATTATTTCCCAGCCCTAACAAGAAAGAGGATTCAGAAATGGGTTATGAGGTGTAGCTCAAAAACTATCAACACGTTTCCGTTTTTGTCCGTCAATCCCGTCCATTTGTACATAACAGGGAGTACGCTGTCCACATTCTCTCAAGACCGATGGAAAGAATTCAATGAAACATTAAATCCATGGGCCCCTAAAGGTCTTCAATTTGCTTATCGTTACATTTTAGGCAAATTAGAATTTTTTCATATTGCTTTGCTCATATCAATATGAGCAAAGGTTAAAGTCTATTCATGTCAACACAAAGAGATTTCCAGTGGTGCAGACATCTTTTTCCTTGGACACAAATATATATATATTTTTTTGGGGTCCTTGGTTTCAACATGAAATAATGCTCATTCTGTGAGCTGTATTCTGTCGGTTTGGTTTGTTGACCATAACTCAAAAACTTTTCGGTGTATTTTATGAACCATTATGAGAACACACTTGTAATGTGTGTTCTCATAATGTACTGGAGACGTTGTTTTTAATATTTAAGGAATTTCAGGCATTTTTTAACTTTACAATATTACGTATGATCAGGAATGTTGTTCATTTTGTTCATTTTAATCAACAAATGTAAGAATTTTTTTTTAATGAGCTTTGTAATTAACTTGGAGAGCCAAAATAACAGAAATGCACCTGTTATGGGGATCATAAATAGTCCATGCTTGTAATGGGATGCCTTATTTTGCAAACGTCAATTACACACATTTCCACTTCAAGTGGCTTGAGGTCCATATATTGCTCTGTCACAGCTGTTTGCCCTGTCACAGCTGTTCAGGATGCACTCACATTCCTCTGGCACAGGTGGAGGACAGAGACAGGGCCTTTGCTCCTGCATGCCTGCATTTCTGCTGCTCTGCATTTGGCGCCTGTCATAGTATAGCAAAGATCTTCCTCAGCAGATGCTCTGACGCATGACTTAACTTGAATATTTTGTATAGTGATGCCACTGAAAAATAAACAAGTTCTTTGGCTATCTACGCTTAAGTCCACGTTATGCCAAAGTCAAAGGAATTTCAAGGTTTGATTCCCCCCCTCTACTTGGGACATTTATTAACAAATCCATGGAGTCTTAGTTTGTTCCTGTTAATGATCTTTTATACAAAGTTGCGACTTATCCATTTCAACAATTATGTGACTATTTTTTGTATTAATTCAAATATTGAGCCGTTTAATACTACCTAAATAAAACCATTAGAACTATAGGTGGGTTTACATGGACAGCCTAAATCCGATTCCAGTGGGAAAATACGCCTAATCGCGGAAATAAATGCTGCATTTAAACACCCCTTTCCGAATGGAAAGAAACTTTCCGAATGACATTTCATTCCTTTCTAATAAGGTAATTTAAATCCTTTCAGAAATCTTTCCGATAGGCACTCGCTGCATGTAAACGCTGGGTCAGAAAGTTTTCTGTTTGAGTTGTGTCTGCATGCCTAGCGTCGTGACGTAATGCTCTGCTGAGTTTTTTCAGCGACGCAATGCATTTTAAACATGGCGACTTCCAAACGGTGTGCATCGGAGAGTGACTTATTCATAGCAACTCTGATACAGTTTAACATGGACAGTTGGATTGGCGAATTCCACGGGTCGGAAAAGATCCAAAGTCATGTAAAAAGGCGACCGACATTGCAATTCGGAAAGGTTTCATTCGGATAGGAGAAAAGTGTCCCATGTAAACCCACCTATGTTTTGCAGTAATACCAACCTGAACAAAGTGGTATTAGAGGGATGTTCTTAGGTGAACAGTACAAGAGAAAGAAAAGCAAAGGTGAAGGGTGAGAATAGCACTAATGTAAACTGATGTGAGGCAAACCATCTTGTCTATGTTCAGACGTTGCAGAGGCATGGAGACATGGAGACAAGGGCCAGGTCAGAAATTGACGTACTAATTTGTTTACAGTTAGTTCAGACTGCCTAGGTCAGACTTCACATCTCTTTTTATCTGCATAATGCATTTCTCGGCTTGCCGTCTCATTTTATTTGTCCTTCCCAACTACTTTCAACTTATTTCCTTATCTTTTAATCATCATCTCAACATTTCCTATCTCTCACCAGTTTCCTTTTGGTTTGTAATTTTCACTCATCCGCCCACATTCTTATCTTTCTCCACTCCTACTTTGGTTTGCTTTTAATTTTTACCTCTGTCTCTTTTCTCTGTGCCTGCTGGACCACAAAGTATGTCACACACACAAAGAATTAACGTAAATCCCTGGTACACAGAGAGCATTCATTCAAGGCAGGTAGAAAACAGCTCTTTTTGAGCTATGGTCGATAAATCTGAAACACCAAGAGTGCTATTAAAGCGGTTGCAGATTGTCCTCTTCATCAAGATTATCTGTTTTATCTTTCAATTAAGTTTTAGGCCAATTCAATTAAACAATTGAAAAAGTATCATAGATTAAATGGAATACATTAATGGAGATGGAGATAATGAGACCTACACACCAGGAGAAGTTGAGCAGTGGGCACACAATCATGTAGGGAGCTAAAAACCTTTACACTTCCAAAGGAGATATGTATGTATATATGTATATATATGTATGTGTATGTATGTATGTATGTATAGATGTCTGTCTGTCTGTCTGTCTGTCTGTCTGTCTGTATGTATGTCTGTATGTATGTATGTATGTATGTATGTAAACATATGTGTATAGTGCCTCTAGTCTGAGGCATTCCCAGACCAGATGACAAATATTGACCCTCCAGCAGGTTCTGGGTCTACCTTGGGACCTCTTCCCAGTTGGACATGTCGTAAAAACCTCCTCAAGCTTCCTCATAGTTCCATCAGAGTTCCAATGGTTATCCCCGGCAGAGAGCCAAGGCCTCAGCTTTGTAGATTCTGAGTCTAATACTTACCACTTCAAATTCAGCTGAAAGCGCTCCGATGGCAATAATCGTTAACAGTAACTGCTTTTCTTTCTTTCTGGTTGTCTTTCTAACTGAGAGGGAAACTAATTGATCTTAATATAATACAGAAATAGACACTTTACCTCCTACAGCTGTTCTCTTATTCAGACCAGCTTTCTGACATGACCTCATATCTCTCAGGGCTTTAATTTCAGTCCTCACAAGCTTCTGCAGCTTTGTTTTCAAGGAGTAATACAATCCTCATACTCTTTGCACATATGTGATTCTTTGCTCTGCTGCTCAACCTCTGACCTACAATTCTCTGGAATAGCAAGATGAGACATCAGGTTGAATACAGGTTGATATAAAAAACAGTCTAGTCTCAAGAATTTTAAGTGATGAATCCTTAACTTTATTAGAATCTTGATAGGAAATGAACATATAGGTCAAAAATAATTAATACAAAAAAGAAAACCAAAGAAATAAATTGATTTGACAGCTATCCATTGACTGGTGCTTAATAAACAATTTATGATCTAATGACATGAGAGGATAGACTCGGAACATTATTGCAATTCCCCAATTTTTCCATAGATCTAGTCAAAATGCTGTCACTACTGAAAATACGGTGGCATATAATTTTTCCATCTGTTTTAAAGGCACTTTAAAGGAAAAATTTACCGGACCCTGAAGTCCCCTTTGGAAAAATAAATGTATCTTGTGCGCACAAGATAATTACTGTGGATCCAAAAGCGTCTGTTGAGGGACAAACTATATAACATATAGTGGTCTTAAAAAGTTTTATTTTCCCTTTAAAATGTCATACAATTGCTTTAAGAAACACACTGATTAATTTCATCAAGTTAGAACACATAAACAAAGCCGACCAACCTTACATCTGCTGTGATCCTTCAAAATAAGAGCACTTAAATTACACTTCCCAGCAATAGGAAACAGGTATATGTGCTTTTGCCATAAACATGAAACAGAGGTCACAGAATCCTTTTGATATTAGATATGGGATTGTCGTCAGCAGGAATCTCGACTGTGCATACTATTAGCAAAAACAAAAATGAGTTTGGAAAGCTCAGCAGGGGCAATACTATCAAAAATATAATTAATCCACTTAGATTTAATGTCATTTGAGGCTGGAAGGTGATACAATGAACAGTGCTTGTCTGTGTATAGTAGTTTGCTTGAAATGACTGGCAAGAGCTACGGGAGAATGGTGGAGATCTTGTTGGTAGGCGAAAGATGAAAACCCAGATTGGCTCAGTCTCTGAATTATTGGGATAATTTGTGAGGTAGACTGTTGTGATTCCTTCAATTGGACCACCAGCGGAATTCAAAAGTCATTGATGATTTCTGATGCGCCTTTCATAAAACAAACTATATATCGGTCGGTTTTAACCCTCAGTGGATAAGTAGGCCCCCCAAATGAGTCATTACGGGCACTAGAAAAGTACAGTTTTCTCATTATGTCTTCTTAAATGTGTTATTATTATTATCATTATTATTGAAGATAACTTGAGAACTAAGTAAAAGCTAAAACGTTTTTTCTTCATAAATACTGGTTGCACTGTCATTCTAAGATCCTGTGGTGCCACTTTTTCTCACATGAAATGATCTATAGCATTGGTTCTCAAATATGGTACGCTACCATGCTGCCTCTAGTGGTAAGCGGAGGAATCTCTGAAATTATCTTCTTTTACTAAATTAGATAAGATTCCTTTAAAAACGTACAATCCTATCAAAATACTATGATGAATGAAATTAAATTATTGTAACCACGAGATAAATTAAATGGGCTTTAGAATAAGTTTAGCATTTCCTTTAGATTTTCTGTTCAGACGTCCATCAGCCTGCTGTGTAGTCGGGTTGTGGCACACGCGCCAAGCCGTTACAAGCTAAACTGCATTATAATCATATGAAAGATTTTAAGTGCCATTCCTAATGCTAAACACAATGCAGTGTAGTTGTGGCTGACTAGGCCCAATCTAAATAATGTTCTTATTGGGAATACATTTTCCTCCTGTTTGAACTACGTTCAGCTGAAAAGGGTTAACCACTTCTACTAATGTATTTTTCCATAGGTCATAATGGTGGTACTTGGAGAGCCGGATATATTCTGAGGTGGTACGCGTTTGAGTACCACTGATCTGTAGTGTTGCAAACACGTCCAGATCAAGTACTATATTTAACTCCTGTCATATATTGATGTTTATTTAACGTTAATTGACTGGTATCTTATCCATTCTAGAGATAAAAATTGTTTTGGACTCAATGCAGAAACTATATAAAATATATAAATCCAATTTAAATCCAATTCAAAGGAGACCCTTCTCTTCCTGTTGTTTTTAATGTTTTGAGTTTTGGTGTTTTTTTGAGATTTTTTTGAGTTTTTTAGTCAACCATTTGTGATACATGTGACGTTTTTCTCTCAGGTGTCCGCATGGGCAGTCTGGGTCTGTTCCTGCAATCTGCTACCTCAACCGTCTTTTCCCTGTTCATGACTCGTTTGGTTAGCCATTTTGGCTCACGGTGGGTCTATCTGAGCAGTATGGTGAGCTTCACGGTCTCTACTTTGGTCATCTGCCTGTCCAAAAGTGTGGTCCTGGTCACTATAATGGCAGCCCTCACCGGTTATGCGTATGCCACGCTCCAGACTCTGCCATATACGCTCACCTGTCATTACCACAAGGAAAAAGAGGTGAGTAAATAGCTAATAACGTAATACCTAAGGCTTGTATGTTGACAAATATGTGATTAGTAAATGGAAACCATGTCTCATTTCAGGTTTATATGCCAAAAAAGAAAACCAAAAGCTTGAATAAAAGTGGAGTTGCAACCAAGCTGGATTCTGTGTATTTGACTCCTTTGGAAGAGGAGTATGGACTGAACCACAAAATGGTAACTCCTCATGGTAATGCCTTGTTCGGCCAGGAGAGTTATGAGTACTACACCAGTTCACAGAGCCAGAATGGCTCCCCTCAAAGCTCCGGCGACACTGAACAAGAGGAAGCTGAGCCAGGCTTTGAGAAACGTGGCGTAGGTTTGGACTTTGCTATCTTAGATGGCACATTTCTCCTCTCTCAGGTTTTCCCCTCCCTCTTTATGGGCATGATTGTTCAGTTCGCACAATCTGTCATCGCTTACATTGCCTCCTCTGCCATTTTTGGCACCGTCGCCATCTTCTTGGCCAGGCAAATCATCTTTGACCAAAAGGATCTCAAAAGCTGAGACTTAGATGCAAAATATTTTGGAGTGACAAATAATCATTCAGGTTGGAACTCAACAGTTTACAACTGTTTCCCAAATGCCTTGAGCTTGTACAATGTATTTGCTCTGCTGGTTAAGAGTGTGTGCCAGATCACAAGAGAAAGTAGAAAATGTCTAATGAGATTTGATATCTGCCAATCAGGTACGGTTTTCATTTTAGAGCAGAGCTTGTTACCTTCCACATGAAGAGGTAACCCTTAACTGTGTGCCCCCGTCAGGTGAGGCCCTCTTACTATACTGAATGTAATTGAATTCTATAGAAATCTCTGTCAGTAACCCTTTGTTGTGACATCTTTTTTGTCCTTCATTTTTCCTCAGGTATCCCAAACAGATTTACTTTACTACTTTTTTTAATGGTTTTGTCCTTAGCACTCCAGTTTTTAAATGTAAGGCTGGTTTAGTATTTTTAACACACTAAAGACACTATGGGCTTTGTCCACACATCCGCAACAAAACTTATGCTGAGCTCACCCTACAGGAGAAACGAGCGCAATCCATCCCTTCCTGACAATCAGTAGAGAAATCTGATCTGAAACATTGGTCGGTTCCAATGTCGGGCCCAGATCTAATCTTACTTCTCAAACATTGGCCCTGCTCAAATCATTTTCTACTTTTAGAGGAAGATCCATATGACCAATGAGAAAGTATCCCAGAGCAGCTGGGACTAATGCTAGCATGTTTGCATAATGCTGTTAACAGGCAGTGAAAATTTGCATTCATTCCTCCGTGAAGGACTTTTCTTGTCTTCCCAACCATTTCCTCTTCCAAGCTAGTTGCTTCTGTTTGCATGTTGTCTAGCTATAACGTAGGCCAGAATGCACAGAAGCTTCCCCAGAGTTAACACTCGAGTGTGCCTTCACTGCTCTCTCTTGCAAGAGAATCTTTATGAAGCGATGCCCCATTGTTATTTAATCTCGTGATGTTGGCACGTTTGAGGTGTGAGATTTGAGCTGGTGAAATATTTGCTGTGTGTATGGTATAACCGAAATTAAAGATTGGTTAGAATTTTAAAACTCCAGCAGTGTGAGCCTGGTTAAGACCATGTAATTAATAATTATTTTATGATTTTCTTAATATAGTCTTTCAGGACACCAGCAACAATTGTAAATTAATGCATTTAGAAAATTGTTCAAGCGGGACCACTGGACATATCCATCCAGGAAATTTAGGTTTGACGGTTTTTCAACGAATGGTTGAAATCTATTATTTTTCTTGACATTGCTTCCCACATTTACCATTAAACGGCTCCAGAACATCTCAGCTCTTTCACACAGTGTTCAGTTTGTTTGGTAGTTTGTCTTTCAAATATTTGAAATCTCAAGCTGTACTCAAAATAACCTTGTTGACACTGCTATGACATCATCTGTGCTGTTTTCTCAGACAAAGTCCTTGAAGTGCCACACCAAACAAGACAAAACAGTTTTCACAGGCTGAGTTGAACTCTTCACAACAGATCTCAAACGGATCACATAGCCCTGTAAAAAGGTTTTAGTCTTACTCCGATTTTGACCCTGTCCTCTGTTTCCCCACATCTAATGTCATCTATTAAAAAAAAGGAACAGGTTTACTGTAAATATTTTGTATACAGATTTAGAATATATCCCTATGGGAATTTTATTATACAACCCGTTAAGGTGAGGTTATCGACTGTGGTGGTTTATGAAGCCTGAAACTGGAAAAATTGCATTGAACTCTGTGTAGATAATCAACAGTTGTCTTGTCTTGTGCTCAACCTGCCCAACAATGCTTCTCATCAGGACAGTGGACTCAGGGTTAATACCTTGTTTTGGTATCCCAGTCCGTTCTCGTTTCACTGATCAAAACCTGCCTGCTGCACAAATCTTCACTGGATTATGTTACTGTATTCTCAAACCGAGACATCCAGATGGCATCATGACGTAATGTAAGCAAGAACGAGGATGTCTGATGCAAGCCCACTTCATAATGCCCCCTATTTGACAGACCAAAACATAAAGAATGGTGTACATGGATATATGTGGTGACATATATGAAAATCTTTTGAGAAGACACTGCATATTGATAGGATGAAGTGTGTGCGTGTGTGTGTGTTTGTATGTAATGTGAAAAACTGGAGGACAGGGAGTGAGAAAACATGAGTAATAAAAGTCTAAGGCAGAAGAAAATCGATTACACAATGTGCGTGCATTTTTGTTCAGACTATTTATGAAGATCTCTGTCATGATGTATGTGGCCTCCAGTGGAGCTTCTGTAACAGGCAGGTTGGTGTCAACACCATTCTTGTTTGCAATCAGTCCTTTCATTTCATTTCATTTGTATCTAAGTTGTGTGATCCCATAAGAGATGAATTGGGTTCAACAGATTCTAAAAGTCTGAGGTATGTTCCACAAGAAGGAAGTTAAAACGGAATAGGATTTGTGTGTCATGTTGATCCTGCTGCAGATTGAAACTCTCAACCAAATGAATTATCCTCTTCATTCTGAAATGCACGGGAAAATATCATCTAGCAGCGTATCAAGTGTCAGAATAAATTGTTTACAAGTGCCTGTTCATTTTTCAACCATTTTTGTACATATGTAATTATTTATGCTTTTATTACAAAGTGGCAACTATTAAACTAATGGCATCATTCATAGGTGCAGAGCTGTGTCTGAAAAAGATAAATTATTTGTATAGCTGTAGTATAGAAGCATAATCATAGATATAATTTATTTTAACGTTACCCATTTAACCCTGTAGTTACTATGACGGATCTGGTGTTTGCTATCGGTATATATGACAGATATACATTTATGTCAAAAAAGATGCAAATGAGGAGACTGAAAATAATCTGAAGTTGTTCCTGTGGTCACCTCTTTCATGTTAAACAACTGATATATATATTTTTTTGTTAGTTTTGTTGTAATACTAAACCTTGTTATATGGAACAGCCATTACATTAAAACCACAAAATATTGTGTAGGCACCCATTTGCCACAAAAGCAGCTAAGTGATGCACTATGTTCTGTCACCTTTCTATCAGAACAAGTATTAACATTTTCATAATGTGTGTGATAATCTCTCTACTGTGGGATTGGCCAACACTGGCTAGCCTTGTCCTTCTTAAGGCAAAAACCACTGCAGACTGGGAACTCCAACACCTGCATTTTTGGTGATGCTCTGACTCAGTCGTCTAGCCATCACAATCTGGTCCGTGTTAAAGTCACACAGATCTTTACACTCGCTACTATTTGGTGCTTCTAACACATCAGCATCAATGACAAAATTTTCACTTTCTTAATATACTGTATCCCACATATAGGTGCCATTGTAATGGATTGACCAAGTTATGCTGACTTCACCTGTCAGTGGTTATAATGTTATGGCTGATAAGAGTATATTGTCTATGTTACTATGGTCTCCTTTAACCACTTGTCTCTTACCTGAGATTGTTTTATGTGCAGTTTACACCACAGATATCCTTATCTGAATAAGGAGATTTTTCCATCTCTATCTCTGTCATCAAAATGTCCTGTTGAATTAAAAAAATGAATAAGTGCCAATGGTCTTACTTATGTTAAGAAAAGACATGCTCTGGTGTCTTCAGTCAGGTTTTGAAATCGTTTTTGGGAGAAGATTCATTTTTTTTTCTTGTCATATGTGCATCCAGCCATGCAACAGAGTTGCATTTAAGTTTTTCTTATTCATCCAGATTGTGTGTGTATATATGCATTTACCAGACAGATTTAATAAAACAGAACTGTTAAGAGGTTGTGCTTGACTGATATTTGATCAATTCTTTTTTTTTTTTTCCCAAAATAAAACACTTCGTCACTGAATAAACTGTCAAACTTAAAATATTCCATTCAAATGGTTAGTTATATTTTTTTTACATTTTGGATGTTTCAGCTCATTCAATCTGAAGTACAATTTCAGCATATTCATATTTCATATTTAAATAGAGTAATAAAAGCTTTAATTACATAGCAAATGTCTAAACGGAGGTCACAGAGAACTTTATTTAACCCATAAGAACCCGGACCCATTTCTCCGTTCAATTGAAATTACGGGGGATTTGGAGTAGACCAAGTAGAACACATTTTTGAAATTCATTATATCCCTGAAATGTCGCGGATAATATGAATTAGTCGTCCTTCATGTTTACACGATAACTCACAGTTATGTTTCAAATTTTATAAGCATATAGACCTTAGGGCGAGGAAGAACTCGCTTAAAGTTTATTTATGACCCAACAATGGGAAGGGATTTATTATTATTTAATCTTTCCAATTTAAGTCCGATTTTTTTTAATTCATGGAGCTCTATTTAGAAAATAACGTATTTCACTCTAACAGTTAATATTCTACTGGGTTAATAAATACCATCACTATTGTGGATGGATACAGGTGATCAGGGAACAGCCGAGAGACAAAGAAGAAGAAATTCATATCTTACGCACTAAAATGCACTTTTTCTTTTACGAAAAAGTTAAGAATATTAAGACATTTTCTGACATAACATCCTAGCTGCTGGTCTGAAACTGACCACTGCCGGCTTTGTTTTCTGGTGTTGATAGACAAAAAACGGTTTTTCGATAGACAAACGAAAAACCGGAGATAAAGTTTATGAAGTTGATCCAAAAATCATCTTTGTTCTTTTTGTTAATATTTGTATCCTAGCATGATACCATATTACGTTCATATCTCTGATCTAAAGTTTTTTTTCTGTCATTAAAATGTCTCATTGAGACTTTTGGATTATTATAGTAGCTAAAACATTTTACGTTTTATGTGGGGTTTTTTTTTAGTTCAGGATATTATTAGGGGAGGTAAAGTGAAATAATAAGTGAGGTGATGTATTGCAGGACATAATTGAAAGATTGGAATGTAAATTAAACGTGGTATATTATATAACCCCTCGCACAATGTCCGCTGGAGGCTCCGTGAGCTTGAACGGGTACAGCCGTTACAGATAATGAATGAATGAATGTCAGAGAACCTCAGAACACAGTTAAACACACAAAATATGCTGTACAAAACATTTACATTACTAAACGAACGACATTCATCAAAGTGAATCCA
Organism: Lophius americanus; assembly: GCA_037951165.1. Lineage (NCBI taxonomy): Eukaryota > Metazoa > Chordata > Actinopteri > Lophiiformes > Lophiidae > Lophius > Lophius americanus. The sequence goes on from JBBDHG010000009.1 coordinate 1,901,436, forward strand.
CGTTTATTGAAGAGATGTGTAAAAATCTCTAGTGCTCTTCAAACCTTCCAGGCGGCCCAGGAATCATTGAAACTGACATGGAAATGGCGCCATCTCTTGGCGGTCTTAAGGAACGCATGCGCGCCTGACAGTGAAGCGGGGCGCAGCAGCGCCGGCTGCTCTGACGCATGGGCATGCCGGCGGTGACATTATCTGTTACATGGAGAGGACGATAGGCTTTCGTTTTCCCGTGAATGGCATGCTGACTATGTGTGCCATTTGATGATTGGCCTCACTGCTTTGCTCCTTACGCTTCTCCCGAATGCACCAGGGGGAAATGCCAATGGCGTGGTGTTCTTATTAAAATATAATCATTTATCATAGATAAAGGCTACGCATAACCGACCCGGCTTTGTAGCGGATGGGGGGGTTGCGTGTTTCTAGCTCAAAGACACATCAGCTAACAGAGACATTGAACCCTGAACTCTTCCCCACTAAGCACCCTGCTGTCCACCTGGCAGGTGTAATTTCAGGCCCAAATAGAAAAGGATTTGTCTGAAGGTTGGTGATCCGCACAGGAGGAGATAAAGTTGGGACCACAAGAGCCCTGTCATTGCTCTCCGGTGACAAGTGGGCCTGTTTTTACACCTTCCTTCTAAATAAGGAAGCGGTCTGACAGACACATGACCAACGACCCAATTTGGAAGCAGCTGGAGTGCGCCATCGCGTCCCACGGCCGCCGATAGACACCCATACGCTTCCAACCTTTCCAGTTCAGCCGTGACAGTGGGTTATTTACCTGATCTCTCCACAGAGTGGACATTTCTCCTGCTGTCAGCACCACCTCTGTGGTTAGCGTGATGTCATATGGGGATGCCAGGTCGATTCAGGGTTTTGGAGAGCGATAGAGGGTTTACTCTCACCGAGGGGGAGACCGAAGGGGAACAAGAGAGAGAAAGAGGGCGTCTGTGTGAGAGAGAGAGGCGCGGATGAGCTGCAAAACATGGTAATCACCACGACCAACATCACCATCACCTCCAGCACTGCCGCGCGCTCTCCCGTCTCCTCTCCTCCTCTGTATCAGGACTTACGTTTCATGCCCAAAGCCCAGATCTGCGTTCCACAAATAGCCCTTAGCCAGCATGCCGAAGGAAGCAAAACAAGAAGAGTGGTATTTTTAGGGTCATTAATTTTGACCACGTGGCCCGAAGGTGAACCGGATGGCCGTTGCGCAAAGGTTCCTCGTCAGTATGTCCTGCGAGGCCAGCACGCCACACTGGACGCTGACCGTGGTGGTTCTCCTGGGATTCGTTCTGGGAATCGTGTCAGCGTACCCTTCATCGAGCAGCAGGACAAATGTAACTTTGCTGGAGAAAAGATGGGAGAAGCTCTTCACCCACTCTTTGCTTGGGATCTCCGGGGAGAAACCGGAGCAGAACTGGGAGAGCGACTATCTGCTGGGCATCAAGAGAGTGCGGAGGCTCTACTGCAACGTGGGTATCGGGTTTCACCTTCAGATCCTCCCCGACGGCAGGATAAACGGTGTACATAATGAAAACCAGTACAGTGAGTCAAACCTCCACCGATGTGATGCATAGACATACGAGAGAGACCCAGTGAGCATTGATCTGTGATGGGCAGGCTAGTCGATCCCAAATATTAATTTGCATGATCATGTGTCGACTCTGAAGGGAGAATTCATTCACTCCATTGAAAGACAAATCTATTAAAACAAATGATGAGTATCAATCAGCACTGAACAATCCCCCCCTTCCTCCCTCCTAACTCAACCACGACATGAATGTATGGACGCTTTTAGACCCAACTTATTTTTACGCAGCCCCCCGCGAGGGCGGTCAGCAGACCAATGGCCGTGCACGTCAATGCGATAACTATTATTGCGATAACAGGAATGCGCTTTATTGCCACGCGCCTCGATGCAAATGGTAGATGGGGTGAAAGATGCAGAACAAAGGCTCGGCATGCTGCGCAGCAATCTGCAAGGTTACACCCAAAGGCGCAGAGAGAGCACGATGCCACAGTCGGCATGATCATTATGATGATGATTGGTTGTTTATTTATTTAATGGGCTCTAATGTAACAATTGTTTTTCTTCGTGTCAGGCTTAATAGAGATCTCCACGGTGGAGAGAGCAGTGGTGAGTCTATATGGAATGAAGAGTGAGATGTTCGTCGCAATGAACAGCCGCGGGAGGTTATACGGAACGGTAGGTATGCACAGTATTTCATTTATTGCGCAGCAATGTGAGTGTATGGCATCCTGGAGATAGGACGCACTTGCTGGGTGGGTGGGTGGGGATGCCCTTTATGCATCGCGAAATTCTGATTCCAACAGTGCTTAATAAAGCCATCTGCAGCAAATGCGCAGGGATTGGTGGCCTACGGGGGAATGATGTTGAAAGACAGATGCAGGGATGAGTCCACATGCTTTTTTTGTGTGTGTGTATGCGTGAGTGTGCGTGTGTGACGAGGAGGGAAACCCCCCTCACTTAGAGAAACCTGTCAATGGCAATGGGAATCGATTTTGCCTGCAGTTACCTTACTTTACTCTGCACATCATGCATATCTCAGGAGGTAAAAAACGGGCTTAATCCCAAAACATGTTTCTTTAAATTAACTTTAAAAATATACGTGAGTTGTGACGATATACTGTAATTTATTAGGAATTATTCAACTAGGTCCAGCTTTTGCCTTTGTAAAATTATCCCACAATGGTGTTAGACAAGCCAAATGAATAGATACAGATACAAAGAAATCTATTTGTATCTTTTACCCGATTATCTATTTTTCACTTTTCAACAATATAACTATCCCAAGAGGAACTCACATGACGTGAACAGTACAGTTAATAACCTTACCGTTTAATGGCTACAGTTAGTAGCCGTTAAAAATTGGTGATTGCTAGATGGATCAGAGCTCAAAAACTGCTTGTGCTGTTAAGTAATCCTGGTCTGCAGTTGCTTTCACCGACCCAAGTGGTCTGAGAAAGGATGAGCGGTAAACCAAAGACTGAATAATGGGTTCTCCACTACTCACTGATGTCCGTAAGGAGTGGAGACTAGCCTTTGATGTCTGACCCCAAGGAACATCTACTGCAGCACAAATCTTGGAAAGTTTAATGCTGGTTCTGATAGAAAGGCATCAGAACAAACAGAACATCGCTGTGACCTGTCCATCGGGCTGCATAGCTGCAGAGGGTGCATGCTGACTTCTGTCCACCGTTGCCTCTAATTGGCATATCAGCATCAGAACTGAACGACAGAGCTATGGATGACGTTCCCTGTTCTGATGAGTCATGTTTACCTGTACATCACATTGATGGCCAGGTGCATGTGTGTCGCTTGCGGATTGGATGCACCATGATGAGGTGGTAAATTGAGAGAAGCAGTGTGAAGCCCCGGTAATGTTCCACTGAAAAAAAAGGTGCCAGATACCATAGTGCACCTTCAGAAGTCTCATGGAGTCCGTGCCTGGGTTGGCCAGGGCTGTTTTGGTGGCATTAGGGCAGCGTTCACATTATTAGGACGGTGGTCATAATGCTGTGGTTGATTGGTGTAGGGTATATATGCATTGGAAAAATAGAGCGTGTGTTTCCTCTGAGGCGGTTCTTGGACAGTTTTTCACATAACCTTAGGATGTTGCTATGCTCAGCAGGCTGCAGTTAGTTGTCCTTGTTAAATTTCTGAGAAGCTTCCAATAGATCCAAGCTTGCTGCTGTGTAAATATGTCTCAATCTGAGGTGAGACCTCGATCCACAGCATCACGAAACTGATGTTTAATACAGCCTGCATTTGTACCAATTGTCCTCTGAGGTTATAGCACTATAGCTTAATAATTGTTATAGGGCTTTTTTCATTTTTGTTCAAATTTTAGCCAAAGTGCAGACACCAACCTGTTAATAATCATAATAATTTGTGAAGTGTAATAAAGGCAGCAGTGGACTGTAATTAATGAAGAACATGCCAGTATAGATTGACAATAGTTTCGTGGAAGTGTTAAGTTCCAGTGGCCCTTATTTGATTCGGCTGCTGACCATGTTTGTTATTTTGTGTATCCTGTGAATTCTGAAGTGCGAGAACTGAAAGAGGATTCTTTGGGTGTTGTTATATGAAAATAAATAACATGGGATCCTCCACATTATAGTATTTATTACACTTTAATGAATTTATACTCGAATATCCCCACCCCCCAATAAGAAGAATATATATCATTGATGTTTAATGGACTGTCTTTCTGTTGGTGAGCTGAATATCTCATAAGATTCTCAAAGAATTTAAATCAATTTGTTATAAGAGCTTATCCTTGGATTGGGGGAGATGTGTTTAGGTGAATCTGGATGAAGGTGCGGATCCAGGAAATTATGTGGGCCATTGGTCGAGGTATACCTTCCCCAAGAGTGCTTCTGGTTACACGTATTTTCTATGAATACATGCCCTTTTGATGTAATTCTAATCTTGCTTTAGATGAAAAATAAACACTGTTTCAGTTATAGATTCTCAATGCCATCAATAACAATATAGTAAAACTTGAGATTTCTATCTTCATCGCATATGCAAAATGTATCGAAGCCTTAATGGAGATAAAAATATTTAAATCAATTGTCACTTTCATTCTGCAATGATGGCTTGGAATAAGCCTGTGTAAAGACTCCTGACGGTGGGGGACTATGGGTCAGGTACAGCCCTACTGAACCGCGGCTGTTTTCGCCTCACTAGCCAACGTATTTGACAGCTATTTGCTTATCTGCTCATGAGTGATGAAGTGTTGGCCTGTGAGCAGGGTGATGATTTGATAAAAGATTGAATTAGGCCTCACGTCCTCTGATGGAGAGTATCTGTTCTGCTGCTGCTTAGTGTGGAAGACATGCACTGAAAGCTCAGTCATGCTGTCCGCTATAGTGTCAGATACAGCTTTTAGGATTACTTGATTGAGAACAAATTAATGTGGAAACATGTGAACAGTGTTACAGTCTTTTTTTTAAATCATCCTGATATTGTTTTGTTTATTTTGGATTTTCTTCTATTTCATTGTGATTACGGTATTTTATTACAGAATGAGTAATTCTAATATTTCCTAAGGTCTAAGTATTTAGATATTAGTATTTTTAAGTACGCTAAAAATGATATGGTGTTACCTTTGGCCTCTGTCCGTCTTTACATAACAGGGAATGATCCTTCACATGACCTCAAAAACTGTTGGATGGAATTGAATCAAATTGAACCTGTACTTTGCCAGGCCCTAAGCGTGTGCATGGCATAACTGGTTTCCTAAGTTTGTTTACATTATATGAGAAGAAACCTCTTGTATATTTGTTTGTTGAATACCAGATGCGAACTAAAGATTAGAAACTGAAAGAAGTGGGTCTACCAGCTCCTGCAAAGGTCATTAAATGCCTAATATCCACTCAAGTTTTCGTAGTACAAGGCAGCACATTGCCCTGCATTTTTCCATTGGGCGGCTGTAGCTCAGTAGGTAGACCGGTCCTCCCCCAATTTGAAGATCTGCAATTCAATCCCAGCCCCTGCAGGTTTCATGTCATAGGCTCATTGAGCAAACCCTAAATCCCAACGTGCTCCCCAGGCGCTTCTCATTGTCTCACCACTGCTTCTCAGGGATGTGTCAAATGTAGAGAATTCATTTCACATTTTTGTCCTACTCAGGATAAGCGGTTAGAGAAAGTGGATGGATTAAAAAAAAACAATCATATTAAGTGATAATGCATTTTGACTTACTAGATTTTGTTACGGAGTTGCTACGGAGAGGGAAATCTGGAAATCCCTTCTTAGCCTACTGCCGCCGCGACCCGGATTCTTCCGCTAAGTAGTAAGCGGAAGAAAATGGATGGATTGATGGATAGATTTTGTTACATTAGAACACAGACTTTTCTCTATATTTCCTTTCCTCACGCTGTGCTAAGCTAACTATCTCCATTGCTATACATTTATGTGAAGAGACTTGACGGAGAACTGATGGCAAGCAAATTTTACCAAAATGTGGAGCACTTCCTTTAGCTTCAGCAGCTTATTTGGATTTAATCCTTTCATTTCCTGCTCAGCTGTTTGGTTGAACACATTTTCAGTGACTGTTTCTTATTGAAAACTGTGTGCCACTTGGCTAAACCTGCTTATAAGACAACACAGTCGCAGCATGTATATGCTAAAGAGTAAGGGGCCTAGGATGGAGCCCTGGGGGACACCAAAGGAGCCACGAGGAGGAGGCATTAACCAGGGCTTTTGAGAAAGTTTAATTCTCTTTAATTCTCATTCTCAGTTTAATTTAATAAGTAGGACTTTCTGTCATATTAAAGCATGTTAGGACTTATTAAGAAAAATTGTGTAACTTTATCCGATGATAAAAGTCTAATGAGGTTCAAATACTTTTATAAAAACACTCTTTACCAAAAGATTGAGCTTATCTTAGAGTAACTATTTTTCTATGAAATACAAAATTTAATCTATAAATAATAAATCTTATTTTTTCTTCTTCTACTGTTTAAAAACAGGACACATAAAAAGAAATTTCAATTCATGGTAAATTTAGAGTATCTAAGCTACTGGCTGGATCAGATCAGTGTGTGCAAAATATCAGCTGATTTAATTGATGATTTTACTCACTATCTACAGTTAAATTCATTAAATCAAAATAAAATATTCTCAGTACAGTATGGTTGCTACAGGGAGGCTGCAAAATAAATTATGTATAGTTTTTGTAACTTGCTGCCATCATGGCTTCAAACTACAATATGTCCTCAGAAGCGGTTTACTAAAATGCAGACCGTCTCTCTCTCTCTCTTTGTCCTCTCCAGACAGTCTTCCATGACGAGTGCAAGTTCAAGGAGAGCTTGCTCGCGAACAACTACAATGCTTACGAGTCTTTGGTCTACAGAGGCTCCTACATAGCACTCAGCAAGCATGGCCGACTGAAGAGGGGCAAAAAGGCCACCACTGCCATGACTGTAACGCACTTCCTACCCCGAATATGATTAGCAAAAACTGGCAACAAACTGATTTGCACATGTGGATTATTTCCCAGGTAACACAAATACCATATACATATGTACAAACACAAAAGACATAATGGACTGTAACGAAAAGAAACACGGCTCTATCTGATAGTATTTATTCAAACTTTATATGTATATTTAGCTAGTTTACTTTGTATTAGAAATGATGGAAATGTCATTCTTTGCTGCTCGTTATTTTCATCCTTTTTTAATCTGAATGAGGTGGAGTGGTGTCATTTATCCCTTCAGTTTATATGGAAACTTGCAGGAATTGGTTGCCCTCATGAGTGGATGGCTGCCCATCCTTTTGGAATTGAAACAGATGCGGTATTACCTCAAAGCACCATATCCTGAGAAGAAGAGCGAGAAGAAACAGAGAAAAGTGTGCATGAAATTTCTACAGTGAAGAATGCCTGTTCACATTCGTCATCCTTAAAAGACTTGGACGTCTCCCATTCTTCAGGTTCGATTGTCTCTGTCACTGTCGGGGGCAACTAGAGCCCTAGCAGGCATAGCGATGGCTTTTTTTGCTTCACCATGAGGTGACAGTGCCTTGAATTCCAACTTCTGATCCCCCTACTGTTGAATGCGAGAAATGTGGTGCTCAAGTCAGAAATAGGAATGAAACTCAAGTCATCGTTCCCTCAAACACCAACAAGGGACTTTGGCCCAATTCCTAGAGGGCCAGCGATTTCTGTTTTTTTTGTTATTTTTCAATAATCATTTGAATGAAGTCATTAGACTCAATGATGCACAAGATCCAATGCAGCCTCTTGTTAGTGTGAATAACTTTGATTCTGAGTCGCACCAAACCCACCCCACCATGTCCAATGGAGCTTTGACAATCCCAGGTTTTACTTTGACAAATTTTGAAGCTGGGTCGATAGCCCACATTCAGTGTCTGTGTTTGTACTAAATGTGTGGGCATGACTTTATTTCAAACTTGTCTGTCAGATTTCTCCGTTTGAGAGCTACTTCATTTGAAAGGTGTTTTTATTTTCATTGTGTGAAGTTAAAGGTGTATCTGAGTAACAGGATAGCGTAGACCTGAGACTATGAACTATTTTATGTTTATATTTAATATGTCCCTGCATTTCTTTTTTTTGGGGGGGGGGATCCATTTTCAGTCTGATGCATCTGGTCAGTACAGTCCCTCCAGGAGGTTGTGATATCACAATCACAACAATCTCATGTAAATTCAATCCAATCCCCCTGCATTCTGCATGGCCTTGCAATTTTATCCACATCACTACAACTTATCCGCAAATTTGACCAATAATAGATTCCTGCAAGTTTAGCCAAGGATGACAGTCCTCCATGTCGAGTCCATATTTTCCTGGAGGAATTGATCTGTGTATCCCAGGTATGTTTTTTCGTTGAGACTATACTTGCTGACTCTATGGGAGCCGTTTGACTTTCACACTGTTTTGATGATATTTGGCACTTAATGTAACATATTTATGCAGAAATGAAATCATCACTGGGTAGTCCATCCACTGTAAATGTGTTGTTCTGCTGCATTCTTTTGAAAAATTCCAGTTTGGCTTTGAGAACTGGAAGGGATTCAGATTTCATGATTTTAGGATATGTGAACAATACCCTAGCTAACTCAGACTCACACGTCGATGATGTGGATTGACCTTAGTGTTACTAGATATCTAATGTATTGTGCATTATATCATAGTGGTCACTGAGCCACAGCAACTTGAGCAATTTTGCTAGAAGCAGTGAACCAAAGGGTACCAGTCGCTGTTCTTTCAGACTTTGTGTATGCAGCACACCGTACTTGAATTCAACAACTGCTCGCTCTCCTCTTTCAGATAGTTTAACATTGCGGAGACGAGGGGGATGGAGAACAAAAAAAGCAAGCAAAGTTGAAGGTAGCAATGATGCGCAGGGGACTTATATGGATCTCTGCACGTGGCACTGGTTGTTTGTTTAACTTGTCGAGGATGCGGACAATGTGGGAGGAATACCTGAGCAAGATGTGTGGGCTGCTCATCTGTTGATGTCAGAGCAGACGCTCAGTGCAGGCCCCCAGGATTCCTGTCTCACTCATCTGAGCCATTTCTATTCTAAGGTCAAACATGTGACTTCCTGTACTTTGTGTTGTGTTGTGTTTCCTGGTTGATCTGAAAGGATTGTAACTTGGGCCGAGCACCGCACCTGCTATTTATTGATTAAGACAAAGCCTTAATCAATAAATAGCCATAGCCATTTAGTAATGTACAATCTGCACTTTTCTTGCAGAATCCATTTAAGTGCTGAAATGAGAGGCAGTTGATTTCAGTTCAGTAAATATATTCTGTATCTGACTTGCAGTATTCTGTAGTAGCGAATCACCTGTCAGGTCAGTTTTGGTTCTTTTACATGTCCTTCCAAACATTACTGCCATACACTTGCAAAATGTCTTTGAGCCACAGTTTACATGCACTTCAAGCTCCAGCTTATGTGGAGTAGCAGAGACAAATCTGCAGTATTATTTCAGAAAAAGTGTGTGTGTGTGTGTGTTTGTGTGTGTGTATACTTGGGTACTTGCCATGTTCAACAGTAGAGATGCTGTCAAGATCATTTAAATCAGGAAACACAGAGTGATAAAGGACTGTGGAGGCTGAGGTACTTGTTCCACAGGAGAGGATGAAGATGAGATGGGTAGAAACAGGAGGTATGGGCAAATTTGTCAAAACCTGCGTGAGATGCTCGTTTCTGTTTTTATGGAATGCAATTTACTGAGCCAGAAGACATTGTTTTTTTAAACTTCTTTGAGGATATTGTGTTATTTACAAGTTTAATTGAATCCTAGAGCTACAGTAGCTCCTCAGTTTGTAAGGGACTCCTGATAAGTTGATGTTTGTTTGTTTTTTTCACACTAGAAACAACTTAGCTTGGTGTCACTTTGAGTTGAGTTTGTTAAAGTGTAAAGAAAAAGTACTCTGCTGCAAGTTTTGCATGATGTTGTGTTGAGGCTGATGAGATTGTACGATATCACAGTAATTGAGAGAAGTTGGTTAACGATAAGAATTATACCACCTTTCAACATTATCCTCTCACTTCCTAAATTCCTTTATGATGCGTCTGGGGTCCTGGATAGGCTTGGATTGTGTCAGCCCTTCTGAAAAAAGATCTAGTGTTTGGATATTGCTATCATGCTCATCATACCTGTTCAGCTTGTTGAAATGTGTTCGATCAAAGGGAGCTGGAGGCTTGTGAGAGGATGTGGAAGCACAGTGTGTGTGCGCGATGTCGTGTGTGTCCCTGTGTGCCAGCAGCCTTTGTGTTTCTCTCTCAGTTTTATATTCCTGCACTGAGGGGATAGTGCTTCCTCTTGAGTCCCCCTCCTCTTTTTTAACATATACCTCACCTTCTGCCTTAGTTCAGATTATTGAAATGATTGTAAATTAGTTTGAAACAACAGACTTCTCCAATCGTTTGTTTCTGAAAAATATGATGACAAGTAAGTGAAATACTATATTACAAATGATTTTCCTTTTATTTTTGTACGTATGTGCTGTGCACAGCAGTCAACTGTATTCCTGAGATGATAATAAAAGATGTTTTGTAAAAACTCTGCTGTGATGAAATGTTTCCAGTAAAAAATGATAGAGCTCAAGCCCAAGGCTCCAGGAATGACGAGAGCCTCAGTATGTGGCCTCTTGTTGCATAGCATGGGATCAGCCAAGTGTCAACCTTAGGAATTCTTTCTTTTTTTAAACAAAGAAGGTAAATATTCTGTCAATCATAATGACAAATGTCAAAATAATTCACTTGGTATTTGAAAATTATGAATAACTATTTAAAAACAAGACTGTTTGGGGTATGAATTCACTTTTAGTTTTCATACAAAGGCGTACCTTTAAGCTTTATATAATTTTTGTAAATGATTTGCATTTTAATTGAATTATTCTGAGATTTGTTACAAATTTTATCATTAGAAAACAAATTATATATAGTTACCCTCTGTTAAATTTGCCATCCTAAATTGTTTAGAAGTAGAGTTGTTTAGAGTTAAATATTTTTAAGCACTGTTTTTCAACCATATATTCATTAAAATAAAAATAAAAATACTGAATACCCACTGGTTTAATGATATCACACTAAAATGAGTGTGTTATGATGGAATGAAACATTCCCAAGTTTGTTTAAAGGGCCAAGATAGGGCTACCTTTTTCCCTTCAAGATTTCAATGTAAAAATTAGACGTTTTGTTATTTTAGGGAAGATATGTCATGTCCAAAGACATATCTTTTGTAACTGTTGATCGTAATTTCAATATAATTACGCCCCAAGATCTTGATTTATTCCTTGACTACAAACAGGATTCCTTATTTCTCAATTTACATAACAATACAATATGACAACTTTGGTGGAGGAAATAATGGTAATTCACATTATCTATAGTGTCTCTCTGTTAGCATACAGCGGGTTAGCTAAATGCAGCATTTCCAATAATAAAAGAAAGATGAATGAATATTTACCAGGACTTGAACAGAGTAATTCTCCTATGGATATCCTCAAAAGAATCTCTGTAAAGTAACTCAAAAGCGCTAGGACTTCCATCTCTATCTCACTTATTATGAGTATTGAATTAAATAGTTATTCCCAGGAAGTTTCAAAAGTGACTTTTAAAAAAACAAACTTGATTTATGAGGCACCTTTCAGACAGTTTTAATGCCGTTGGGGGTCCGGAAATGATTAGGAAGGATGTAGAGACCAAAACATCAACATTAAAAGATGTGCTAACACAAAAAAGACTATGAAAAGCATCTGTATTATTTGCAGGGTCTTTTTGTCTGTTGTCAAAGGTTTGAGAACAATTAAGTTCATATTACTAAATGTTGGATTGATTGATTCCGTCCTTCAAGAAGGATTTCTTCCCTGCACCATACCGGTATGGGAGCTCTAAGCCAGAAGCACTATTCTACTTGTGTTTCAAAGAGTGATCTAAAGATACATCAACGTATAATTAGTAAAAGTCAAGCAACAAAGACCATACAGAACTTTGGCAAGGATGATATTATTACCTCACTTCTATTCCTTCATCAGAGAGACAAGTGAGATGAGGGCACAAAATCCTTTCTCCCGTGTCTGCCACGCTCCGGCCTGTGGAGGTGCATGTTCAAATCTTTGTGTTGGTTATTAAAAAGTTTATATAACCATTTGTGGAAAAATGTGTTTCTCACATAGAGGTTATTCCCATTAGATTTATAACACACTGTTATATTTGGAAGATGATAGGTTTTCTAAAATAGTCTTCTGGAATTCTACCTTAGCAACCCCTATCAACGGAAAAACAGTGAGCCTGAGTAATTTGGTAAATGAGTTAGCCAGTTTATCGACCCTCTGTTTAAATAGCTCTGTTGGACTTTCTCCTCCTCTAGTAGCTGCCCACACTCCAGCCTGAACATTTGTGTCATAAAGAGAGCTCAGCATCCCCATTGATCATGCAACTGGCTTCCCTGTCGCTCATCCTGATTGTCGTACAGATGTCTTTACTCGTGGATTGTAAAAAGAGGCTCCAGGACAAAGAGCAACTTTTCCACCATCAGCAGAGCAGCGTTAACTCACGTGCAGGTGCATCGGCTAATGTAAGACTTTTCCACTTGGAGCTGGGTGGAATCATGACAAAAGTTATTCACAGACACTTTCTGGGTAAGTCTGCCTATAGCCATTTAAAAAAACACGTTACCCTATTAGAAAAAAGTTCTCTATTCTAGACAAATGGGAAACATTTGGAACTGGGAGTACAATTCCATTACACAGCAAAAATGTGCTTTACCTACATGTTTGAAATGTTAAATTAAACAAAAACAAATCAAAAGATAGGCCCAATATCTATCACTGACCAGAAGTAAAAGTTCAGAAATCCATTCTGCACAGCATATACTTTGCAAGTCCCCTTTATAACGAAATGATTTCTCTGAGCCACTAATGAAAATGTAAAAACACGTTTCTAAAACTGTTCATGAGGTTGTTTTCTCACTAGACATTTCTAGATGATGAGTGATGATGGTGTTTTTTAACCTGTTCTCTTTCAGTTATTCTGCAGGTAAGGACAGATTCAAGCAACTTTGTGTCAATATTTGATTTGAGAAGAAGACAGTTTCTCTGTATGGGTTCAAAGGGAGAGCTGTATACCTCTGTGAGTATTTCTTTGTCTCCAAAGGATCTGATTGTTAGGTACAACAGTAAGATTAAATCTTTTCAATTTGTCTTCCTACCAAACAGAACCAAAAGGACAGAGAAGAGTGTCGCTTTCAGCCCCTCGGGTTGGACTTGGTGAACCTCCATCGTGTGTTTTACTTCATACGTGGGGGCCGGCTGCTCAAACTGGAGGGAGTTAAGACAAGAACTGGTCTTCAGGGGCCACCTGCCTCATTATCGGCCCTGGAGGAGAGGCTCCTGGTTCCTTTGGTGAAGAGACAGAGGAGGAGCGAGGAGGTGAACCCCTCAGATCCATTAAGATCCCAATCCCATCCCTCACATCCCACAAAGGATCACAAGGATGTGGAGCAAGGGCAGCCAGAACAGGACCAGACTGGTGCTGTGTCCAAAGAGACCATCACCTCTTGTGATGACCCTCTGCGGGTCTTGCAACCTAACGGACCTGTCAGCCCTGTCAAGACTAACATTGCAGATCGAGCAGAACAAAGCTAAGAGATACTGAACTTGGGTTTAATGAGTGGAAAGTCAAGAAGGGCTGAACAATAATAATAATAATACATTTAATTTATAACGCACTTTACATTTGGATCAATCTCAAAGTGCTAAACGAACGCTGAATGCTGAATGCTGAACGTCTGAGTTGTTCTGAGAACTTATTATGCGCTGGAGTTGAGTCTGTACCTGTAGTCAGCCTGTGGACATCAGAGACAGCCACACAATAACTGACAGAGTAAAACTGACACTAGTAGGCGGCTGGTTGGTTGTTTTTAAAAGCATTAAATATTTAGAACTCAAGAAAAAAGAGATCCGCCGCTTAATATATGGTTTTTATGGATCTCTCACGCTAACTAATGTACTCCTGATCTGGGTTATGTCACAGCGGCCTGTAGAGATCTCCTGTTTGTACAGCGGATGAGGAAAAAGTTTGGCAATGTTCGACGTGATTATGCAGCGACTTTGGTCCAGCGTCCTGCTGTCCTTTAACCTCTTTTGTCAGTTAAATTTTAAACCTTTGAGCCAGATGTGGCAACATTATTTGTTTTGCATACGTGCAAATGTGTGATCTGTGAGTAATTATGAATTATTATACATAATTGTGTTCCTTCATGTCATTTGAAGAAAATCCACCTTTTATTGTTCTATTATTGATCAGCTGCCGTTTTGCAGGCCTACATTCACAGTATCAGAGTAGATCAGGTGCCGGACACCAATAGTCACTGCATTGAAAAGGTATTTATTTATTGAAATGTGTTTTGAGTACTTCCTGACATTCTGTTTTATTATTTATATATTTCACACTGTTACTTCTGTGGATGAATAAATGGTAAATATTCCATGGATTGTCTGTAGGTTTGAATTTGAATGCAGTGTTTCCGATTTACATTTTTGACAGCTGTGGTGGTTTCGCAGAAAAGTTTGAAACCTGATCTGGGTGAAATGCATATAGGTTCATCTTGTGACACAAATAGGAGCCGCACTCATAAGTTCCTCCAATAAAAAACCTCCATGTGTGACTCTTCAGTTACAGATTCAATCATCACTTATTTCCAACAGAACACTAGTAAAATCTGCTTCCTGCAAACTTAGACTGAAAGAAAAAGAAGAGCTGGGAGTGAATGCGGGTTCCTATTTCATCTCTTCACTTTGCATTTGTATTGAAATCGGATTATGCAATTATTTTTTTTATCCTAATTACTTTACATTTACTTGAATATTTATCACAGCCTATTTGCGGAGCTACATGCAATCAAACATCTGCATGAAAAATTTAGGTTGATATGTTCTATTTATGCCCATCAAAGAATTGTTTCAACATAATGGTTACAGAAATTACATGATTATTAGAGACACTATCAAATAGCGATATAATGGACTAATATTAGTATCATCAAATAAAATAAATGCAACACATATTTAATGCATAAGAGCCCGTACCAGTTTCTCCATAAAGGGAAATGATGAGGATGATTGACCATCTCTATGAAGTCGTTCTTTTCGAAATGATGTCCCTTATCAGAGATTTGTAATGTCAGATACATATATATTATATATATATATGTTATATCAGGCTTTTATGGTCATTTTTCTCCTCATTGGAAAAGAAATGAGATTTTCCTTAGGAAGAGTGATCTTCCTTTTTATTAACATATATCAAAATAAGAACTTTTCTGAAAAATGAAATATAAAATTTTCCCTAATAACTTTTTATTGTTTTTATCATTATTGCTGTAACTCTTTTATCAGAACAGAATAAATGTAATGCGGGACATTTTGCTAGAGCATTCAAATGTCAAATAGATTAAAACACACCTCTAGTCTCACAAAAAAGTGAAAAGATTTGCACTTAGAAGCTTCTTGAGCTTAAATAAATAAATAGAAATCAAGGATAATAAATTAACTTTACATAAGATTTAAATGGTTTGTAACACTCATGTCAACATGGTCCCTTAAGGGTTAATGTGAAGAAAACATTATTAGTTATAAATAAAAAAGCAAGTGAGTAGAAAATGACACTTAGCTCAAGTGTAAAATCTATGACATATATCACATAACGATGAACAAATGAGAACCAATGAACACAGATTGCTATGGGACTTTATTTTGAAATGAAACAATATTAGGGAACAGTTTCATTATGTTATTCTAGACATATACCAAACGACAGGATTCTTACATAATGGGTTTTAATTTCTAGTTCAGTTTTCACATACTCTCTACCGTGAGTGATAAGAGTGTAGTGTATTCAGACTACAACTACGTATTTATACGAATGGGGCTTCGGTCCCAGCTGTCCACCGTTGTGGTGTTTGATTGATTGCAAGACACTCCAGCTGTGCTGGACACACCCCTATATACAGTTTAGGCATGCATGTGTGCTTGTCACTCTAATTTCCAGAATTTCCTGAAGTGGTAAACGGACTGTACTTAAATTGTGCTTTTCTAGTCTGTTCGATCACTCAAAGCGCTTTACATTGTGAGCCATCACTCACACAAACATTCATACAGTCATGATAGAGGCCGCCATGCAAGGCACAACCTGTTCATCAGGAGCAATAAGCATTCATACCATAATTCACACACCAATGGAACAGCCATTTGGAGGAACTTGAGGTTCAGTATCTTGATCAAGGACACTTCGACATGTGGACCCGGTGGCGGGGGATCGAACCACCGAGCTTTAGTTAAGTGGAAAAATACGCTTTAGCCACCGTCGGCCAGTTGAGAAAACTTTGAATGGGGTTACGGCTAGGAAAATGTGATGAGGAGCATGCAGAGTAGCTTTGAGACCTGCTGGTAACGCAGTTAAGAGATTTGGCTTATTAAAAAGCTCCTCTTGGGGTTAGCTGCTTGGCATGTTGTTCCTAATATTAACATGGGGTCTGTCGCAACGCCGTGCAAATATAATCGAAGGTTGGTGTTGTAAGAGCCCCACAAACTCCATTTACAAGCAGCCTCATATAGGGAGAAACTCCAGATGGAACCCCAGAAAAACAGGGAATTATTTTGTAATATTTAAGCTAAGTGGATAGCAAACATGGAAGCCTTCCACATGCCCGGCTAGATCGGACACAAAGTTGTTCAATCTCTTCACTCAGAGAACAATGGTTACCAAGTAACCTTCAGTTCATTCTCCTGATGACGATACTGAAGAAGTAGCGTTTATCTAGTGAGAGTCATTAAATAGTTTACTTAGAGGGGGTGGAGTGAAAAAGAAAAACACTGTACCTAGATGCTACACTACATCATACATAAACATACAGTGTGCATGCTCCGCTTCCTGGCGAGTGTTTGTCCCTGTTGACCACAGCGTTAACTCACAACAATGAAGAAGTCACTGATTTCCACAAAGTCAACAGTCGCAGCTCGGTTCCGTTCTGCTACATATGACCCGTGAATTTGCAGGGAGTGAATATGGAAACACTGAGTCATTAGAGTACATAGCAGGCCACATTTACTTTAATGAACAGCCAGAAAGGAACGGGATGATGATGATGATGACATTAACCTGTGACACAAACCGCCTCTCCTAGTTAATAGGAGGTTGAAGCGCACAACCCATTAACCCCTTTCAAACTCTCACTATACTGTGTAAAATAATCTATAAACATTAATTTAATCTATATCGTTTTATCCACATCAACATCATTTAAAACTAGTATCATTAAAATACCATCGTTCATTGTTTTACAATTGTAAACATCATCTGAATACTTGATCAGGATATTTTCTTTGACAATTGTCCAAACTTATACTAAACAGTTAGGAACAACATTGTCCCTCCTTTATTTCAACATTTAATAAATAAATTTAACAAATGCGAACTACACAGGATCCCCATTGATAACTTATTCAAGCGCTATCTATTAATTACAATTATTGTTTATTGTATGTGTGAGAAAAAGTTCAATGTACACTTTCCTTCATTCTGATTGAATAATTCCACTTGAAGATTTCGCGTTGACCAGGGATCTAACAGGATCTGGTGTTTACATGCGCTGATGTATCTAATTGGAACTGCTGTGCACTCAAGTGCAAAAGTGACCAATATACAGTATGATGTGTTTTATCAGAGGATGGGTGTCTATTGTGTGAGAAGGGCAGTTTTTAACATTATTTTGATTATTTTAATAAAGCAACAGTTTGATAATAATGCAGGCACACTCCTACCAGAACCTCAGCTGTATTAGTTTGGCTACCATTACATCATTAAAAGCAGAAGGAAGAGATCCGTTTCACTGTTTACAGACTGCGGTTCTTCTTCCGATGGGTTTAGCGAAAGGTTTGTACTAACGCTCAGCAACCGAATGGAATTTCACATGATTTGGGCGTTTTTATTGTTTATACGGAGTGTTTTCAGTCTAACCTTTCAAACTGATTTGAATTGTAAGAAAGGGATCAGGTAAACCCCCTGCGGTCTCTTCGTTATCGCTCACGTTTTCAACAGCTCTGCTCATTAAGCTGGTGAACATGGTCCCCTCTGTGGACAAACACGCAGCGCATTCCGGATAATTTGAAGCCGTCATCCTCTTTCGTCATGGTTAGTATGAACCGACATAGACCTGCGTTGGGACTCACAGAGAACACATTGGATTGATCAGACCCTGGAGGTAAGGTGCACTGTAACTCCTCCACAAAGTAACGCACTGCAATGCACATGTAGACGCCATGGGTGACAATCAAAGCGTGGACGGGAACACCACTCATCCCGTCATCTGCCTTCCCCTCCACGGGAGACGTTTCTAGTGAAGCAGGTAGGGGTGTTTCATTCTCCTCTCCGTCATGGCAGCGTTCCGCCCCAATTTGCATTAGCATTTTCTCCAAAAAATGTTTGACCCGCTCCTTGACCTGAACAGAGCAAAGGTCCGTCAAAAAATGTACAACCAACATTTTCTGCAAAAAAAAAGCCTCATGTCATGGTAATATGACAAACTGCTAGTGTGAATGATTAAAGTTAAAGGATGTTTTATTCAAATCAACATATTTAAACCTGTGCTTTCAAAAAGCAAACAAAACTCCAATTTTATCCTGAGTCTACAACCAGTACATCGTTCAGAAAAGCTGGGAGGGAAGCTTCTGGTCGAGGGGGATTCCGGCGCTCAGTGCTTGCGTCAAATCTGTCTTGTATATATGCATCATCATCATCGTCAGTGCCTGCCAGCCCACGTACTAGTCTGGACCAGAGTTGACGTCTAATATGGCCAAGGTCTAATAGGTACCTTTGAAATAGAACATCCTTCCAGCACACCCACACATTGTCCTCCCGCAGAGCATCTCAAATAAATAACACAAAGACAAGTAGTGACTTTTTAATCAGGGACAGTGACAAACACCCAGTAATTATTTGACAGCGGCCGGGGGTGAACTTTGATCCTCTTTATCCACACAAAGCACACAAGCAGATACAAAAAAAATACAATCATTTGGATGTAAAGAGGTCTTCGCAGAGCAAGTTATGTCCATGCAGATAGAGGAAGGCAGACCTTTCTGCCACCCAGTGGTAGCATTTGTGTACTGAATCACAGCAATCAGCTAGGACGCCTACCTTGAGGAAAATATGAATAAATATTTAATTTTATTATCTCAAGAGGTAGTGTTTCATTACTTCCTCCAAGGAGGTCCTGCTTTCAATGTTTGTTTATTGACTGGTGTGCCAGCACACTCAAACAAAAACCAATGAACCGCCTTCCATGAAACTTGGTGGTTGGATGGGACTTGGGTCAGAATAGACCCAATTAAAGTTTGTAGATCTGTTAAAAGAGAAAGATTAACTATTGTTTCTCCCAATTTCTTTAACATTGTGAGATGAGGCTTTCTTTGTTGTTTTTTTCATTTCTCAAAGAATAATAGATGGAGCTTGATTTAAAAAAAAAAAAAAATGTATATATTTTTTTAACTTTGGAGTGGATCTGAATAAATGTCAATACTACGACTACCGATAAAATGGAGGGGAATTATATTCATTGTGTTACTCGCAACATCGCTTTCAAAAAAAGGTAAAAGGTTTCACGTTTTTCCTTTCATTTTCAATATCTAATAGAAATTATTTCGAAAGGCATTCAAATATGAAACTTTGAAAAGAAATTGAATACTGTTTTTAGAAATGAACACAAAGATACTATTTAAGGGAGAAGTACGTTTTGGATGATGTGGAGGGTATGACATGCTGTACCAACTTAAGACAAGCAATTATGTGCCGCAACGAACTACGAACTACAAAAAAGATAAGGACGATAGACGGAGATGGAACAAAAATATCCACATAGAGCATTAATTAACAGAAACTGATACTGGACCCACCTATTTTGGAAATAGTTATGAAATATTTTTTGTGATTTGGCACTACAAACATAAAGATTGACTTGCCCTCCGGTCTTACCTGCTCCTGAGTCTCCCCATTTGGAGCAGTGAATTCCAGCATAGATTGACCTGCTGCCTTGGCCATCTCTCTCACCTCCAGCACTCGTCGGCCCTCTGCTATACCGAAGCTCTGAAAAAAAGCAAAGCAATTGCTGGGTGGACTAAGGTTTATTTTTATATATTCACAAAAATATTAAAGGTACACTTAATCATCGCAGTTGATCATTCTGTCCGTCTAGGAAGCACAGGCAATTATGAATCAATTTCACCCACTTTGATGAAAATGAAATTGACAGCAAGTCGACAGGAGAGAAACAGAAAGACATCGAACAAAAAGAGAATGGTTCTGCAGATGGTAGCCACAGACCATTTTCTATTTCCCCTTCCATCCTGACTGACTATTCTGGAGTTTTGTATTTTGTTAGTGCCCTTGTCTGTAGTGGTAGCTGGATGGTTTGCTGTGTCTCACAGAACAGTCTCAGTAGCGTGGAGGATATACCAGGAAATGGCCGTTACACGAGGAGAGCTAGATAAGGACGAAAGACAACCACAAACCAGCAGCAAGACGATATCTGATCCAACATATAGGGAGGAACAGGAGGAGCACTTCCAGAGGCCCACAAAATGACCTTCAGCAGGCTACTGGTATTATGTCTCTGACCAAACAGACACCATAAAGGTGGCATGAGGCCGTGATTTGTTCTAGTGGGAGCTTTGGTCACAGCTCTGCACAATGCAGCTGGAGTGATGTTCACCAAAGTATATCAGAACGGGCAGGTTCTCCATTACTGCCCCGTTTTCTTTACAGATTAGAACGCGTTCACACTGAGCTCAGGTGACGGACATGAAAGAGTCTGGAGATACACGTACTTGGCAAAAATTATGCCGCCTGGACTCTTGTGACGATGATGATGATGATGATGATGATGATGATGATGATGATGATGATGATGATGATGGCATTGACTTGTCCTCAAGATCCCCAAAACGGAATCCAATGGAGAACTTCTGAGACATTATGTATCGATGCATCGGACAAAACCATGCACCACAGACTATCCAGGAGCTCACTGATGCCCAGATTCAGTTCTTGGATTCTACAAGATCAATCAATCAGTCAATCTTTATTCATATAGCACCAATTCATAACAACAGTTATGTCAAGGTGCTTTCCAGAAACAGCAGGTCTAGACCAAACTCTTTATATAATTATCTACAGAGACCCAACAAATTTCTCCGGGAGCAAGCACTTGGCAACAGTGGCGAGAGAAAAATGCCTTTTAATGGGCAGGAACCTTGAGCAGATTCAAGATTCTGGGTGGACGTCCTACTGCCATGACCGGTCGACATAGAGTATGTCCACAGCAGCAGATGCAGTCAGAGAGATGGTTCCATAGGAGAGGAGCCTGATAACCAAACGCTCTGGCTCCCATTCTACTTCTGGAGACTCTAGGGACTACAAGTAACCCTGCATGATGGGAGCACAGAGTTCTGGTTTGACAATATTGAACTAAGAGCTCCTTCAGATACGTTGGTTCCTGACCGTTAAGGGCTTTGTAAGTGAGCAGAAGGATTTTGAATTTGATTCTAGATTTTATCGGGAGCCAATGAAGGGAAGCTAATACAGGACAGTTGAGTTCTCTTAACCTGGTTCTGGTCAGCACACATGCAGCATCGTTCCGGATCAGCTGGAGGGGCTTCAGAGACTTATTGGGACTACCTGCTAGTAGGGCATTACAGTAATCCAGCCTGGAAGTAACAACTGCAGGAACTAACTTTTATGCAACTTTTTGTGACAGAATGTGTCGTATTTTAGAAATATTAAGCAAATGAAAAAAGGCAGTCCTAGAAATCTGTTTTTGTGGGAGTCAAAGGTCATATCCTGATCAAAGATAACTCCCAGGTTCCTGACAGTGGTGCTGGAGGCCAAGGCCATACCATCCAGAGTAGATATATCATCAGATAAATTGTTTCTAAAGTGCTCTTGTCCCAGCACAATAACTAGTTTTATCTGAATTTACTAATAAAAAGCTGCAGGTCATCCAAGTCTTAATGTTTTTGAGACACACCTCTAAATTGGATAAGTGATTAGATTCACCTGGTGTCATTGATAAGTACAATTGTGTGTCATCAGCATAAGAGTGAAAGTTTATTAGAGTGTTTCCTGATAATGTTGCCTAAAGGGAGCAAATATAATGTGAATAATATTGGCCCAAGCACAGATCCCTGTGGAACTCCGTGGGTGACTTTGCTATACATGGAGGATTCATTGTTAACAAATACAAACAGAGATCTGTCACATAAATATGACTTAACCCAATGTAATGCAGTGTCTTTGATGCCAATTAAGTTTTCAAGTCGTTGTATTAGAATTTGGTGGTCAGTAGTATCAAATGCAGCACTAAGATCCAACAAGACCAGAACAGAGGCCAGTCCCTCATCAGATGCCATTAAAAGGTAATTTGTAGCTTTGACCAGTGCTGTTTCTGAACTATGGTAAACTCTAAAACCTGACTAGAAATCCTCAAATAAACTTTTGTTACGCAGAAAATCACACAATTGTTCAGCCACCACTTTCTCTAAAATTTTAGAGAGGAAGGGAAGGTTAGATATCGGCCTGTAATTTGCTAAAGCCTCAGGATCAAGAGTCGGCTTTTTAAGCAGCGGTTTGATTATAGCTATTTTAAAGGACTTTGGTACGTAGCCTGAATTTAACGATAGATTGATGATTTCTAATAGTGTAATTGAGCCAATTGAAGTAAGGAGGTTGTGGATCTTGTCCCTAATACTTATAATTTTTTTTAAAGAAACTAAAAAAGTTATCGCTACTAAGGGTTCTAGGAATACGGGGCTCAATACATCTCTGACTCTCAGTCAGCATGGCTACAGTGCTGAATAAAAACCTGGGGTTGTTTTTATTATCCTCTATCAGTGCAGAGTAGTAGGCCGCTCTGGCGCTGCGGATGTCTCTCCTATATCTTTTAATGTTATCTTGCCAGGCTTATGGGGACTCAACGAGTTTAGTGTGACGCCATTTAAGATACATTCCACCATCTCATCAAGCATGCCTAGGCACTGGAAGGTGTCCCTTTAGCACACGGGGGTCAAACATATCACTGAGGTACAGTATGAGTCGTTGTGATCAAATTCACACATGTTGGATCAGCCTATGATTTCAGTTTTTTGAATCCAACCCTCAGTGGATGAATGATTTCTGTTTCCGTTACCCGGTCTTAGGTAATTTTGTTCTCAACCAATTAAACATCGTATATCAATAAAGATTTCCAACTTGAATATTTTCTTCATGGAGATTCAATGTGTGATTTGAATGTTCCTTTAATTTTTTTTATAGCAATGTATTTCATGGATGATTTTCAAATTGTTTACCCCTATTGGATTATATGAATGTACACAATGGGATAGAATGTCCTTGTCTCTTCGATATTCTAGAGGTTTAACTAAGTCTGTGTTATAGTGTGATGATCAAGATTCACCTTAATTATTGTAGCGTTAATTATCGATTAACACAAAGAATCTGTGGTGGACCCAGCGGTGGCAATGACTATTACATGATATCTCCGACTTTTCTCGGGAAATAAATATATCAGAAGTAGATCTTTTAGCTTTTTTGATGACAATAATATCATCACACAAAAGAGATGCTACTTACCCTCTCTTTGAGTAAAGGGTCACATGCCATCTGTAGACGAGAACAGCTGCTGTTGTGCTTCATTACTGTTTCTGCAGTCTGGAAATTAATGAAACACACTCACAACATCACATACTGTCATTACTTCTCAATGGAGAAGTAACGTCCCATAGGCATGTTCTTTAAATCCAATACAATGAGAGGTGTTTCCTGTAATATATCCTCTTGCCCCTGTTAACTACCACTCTGTGATCACTAAAGGAACAGGCGTGAAAATAAAACCACAAAAATGTGAACTAATATAAGTGTAATGTATATGGTTGACAGCATTCCCCTTACAACCATTCATATATTAATCTAAAATATCTTGTGTTTTTATTTATATTTCTTCGTTTCATGGTATCATTGTAAAGGTATGCGCTTTACCTGCTGGGCCCGCAGCAGATCACTGACAAACACGTGAGTGAACTTGACATCTTTCAGGTAGTGACCTGCTGCCTTGGCCTGCTGCAGCCCGATGTCAGACAAGGGTAAATCTCTAGACTGGCCTGGGTTGAAGAATAAGCAACGATAAGTACGTGAGAAAGAAACTGTGACAGCAAGTCGACTGGAGAGAGAGTAATTGTTCTTTCTGATCAACCATACCTTGTAGCACGCCTTCCTTGTTGTACTGTGTCTCCCCACTACAGGAAATACAAGATTTTTCAATGTCAAAATACCATCGCTGGCATCAAGGTATAATTATAATTGTAGGTCATTAATCTCAGAATTGCTACTGACATTATTATCATAAGCATTTACGATAGCATACGCATGTTTCAGTTGGGCAGTTGATCAAACATGGTTTCTGTAATTGCAGATGGAAGTCAATGCTGGCATGAACCCATTATTAATATTGATTAAAGTCCGACATACTGCTATATTTCTGAAATTTGAGGAGTCAAGAATGTGTGAAAGTTATTATTTAATTTATCATTAATTGTTCTTTTATTTACTGACTAAAGATTAGTCTATAAACATTAGAAAAAGAAGGGGAAAAAAAGCCTTTGACAATTTCCAGAGTCCAAAATAACTTCAAGTGGTCCGTTATATCTTGCACAAGCAAAGGCAGTGCACTCTTAAATAGGAATTATTGCCTATATGTATCTCAAAATTCCTTTACGTTATATGTGCCTAATTAACCAGATCGTTCTGCCTTTGACTCACAAGCAATCTGTGAGAAGAAAAAGTAGATTTCAAATACACTCAAGAGACTTAAATATGCACCTCTCATCTTTTCACCAAATTTAATAACATTTCCCCTATTTTAAAATTGGTTGGACACCTATTTGTGGGCCATGTTTTGCTAAGAGTGGGGATCAAACTGTATCTGAGAGAATGCCCCATCTGGAGCGACATGACAAGGATCATGTCAATGGCATGCAGCAATTTATCAGACAAATCTTCATGTTGGTGAATACTTTAATGGTATAAAGCCAGAGGAACTGGGACAGACTGATTGCCTGTTCCCCGTTTAGCCATTTGCAACGGCCCAGAATCAGGATGAACAAATCCACTTGCTGTGCCTCAAAAACTGGTTAAAACCAGCCACCACACCAGCAGCAGAGACCATTGGCATCCAAACTCTCATCATCACAGTACCCATACTAAGCCTTTGCAGTAGCCCATTTTTCTTGGGGTCTACAACATCAACTTCTCATCCGTAGTCAAGATAATCATGTTATTCTGACTTCATCTGTCAGTGAGTTTTTGTTTATGTCCTCTCAGTGTACATCCTATCTTTAATTGTGATCTTTAGAGATCCTGAGGAGGTAACGCAGAGTCCACAGACTAACTAGAGCTTCAAGGTGAGTGCACAGCCGTGGGTCCATTGGGACAGTTCGTGAATCCTTGATAGGAGCTCATTTATCAGAACTACAACTAACCATAGCGCCCCCCCTCACGAGCATGTATGCTATTACAACCCGTTTGCCACTGTCACTCATGCACTGACTCCTCCTAGCCTTGGCAACCGTCTAAAGCTAAATAAACGCAGATATCAAGTCAGATTTAAAATTTTTGAGTTCACAAAAATGGGTAGCCTCAGTTTTCCAACATATTTAAAAAAGAACGTAGCAGAGACCACAAGGAGTCAATGGTGTAATACAGAATAAATGTGCAAAAAACCGGTATTAATTATAGACAGTGCATAACAATGTCACTTACTGTCGAACAAGAGTTAGCCCGCAAGTTAGCGTTTTCATGCTCTGGTAGTAAGAGACAGGGTAATATCTCATAAGTTGTCTGACTTATCACTCCTTTACGTTCCACAGTCAAGAAAGACGAACACGGTCAGGGCCCTTCGTCCGTATTCTACGTTCTTTTCGTACGTAGTTTCGTAGCACTTATGGACACTGACAAAACGGAGCGGTACCACCAGAAATATAAAGAGGGCAGGCTAACTATACTTCCAATGAGAGATTAGAAATACCTTCAAAAATATGAAGAAAAAAGTAAGCGTAAAGTTAATAAACATGGATAATATGTCGACATACACTAAAAGACAATAACAGCTCCCACTCTACCACTACCTCCGTGTTTGGCGCTTTTCACTTACCACCTATAGTTTCACACCCTCCTCTACCGTCGCCATGTTTGTTGTTGTGGAAACTTGTGACCCTTAAACCACCACCTCGTGAATGTATCGGAGCCTACGTAAAGTACGTAAGGAAGTATGTTGCGTCAGAGTAAGGCATAGGCCTTTAGAGATTTTAACAAACTTGTGTGCAAGTTATCTTCTTGTGGGAACAAGATGATAAATTAATAATAACAAGTTATCTTATCGACGTGAGAATTACTGTTATCACTTTATTTGTCACTGAATTCAACAAACGCATTATGGACACTGATAATGCGTTTGTGACATTACAGTTAATGTAAATAAAGCGTTTCACAAACGCATTATTGTTTATCCGCTGTATACAGGAAGACCAAACAAAGGTTTGGATAAATTGGTAGAGATTGACTCAAGGAACTATGGATTTGATTCTGGTGGTCGTCTGGTTCATCATCTGAATGCAGCACTTTTATGTTAAAAATAATGATTACCAGATTGTCAAGTATTGCCTGCCGAAAAAGAAAGTTAAATTCAAATTCACATTTCGTACCAAAACTTCTGAGAAAGCGGTGCGAAATGGTTAAAGTCACTTTACAGAAGCATTTATAATCTTTGTCATATTAACTTTTATTTCAGATTAAATGAATTTACCGATTGTAACCTAAATGTTTAATTTGTAACCTAAATGCGTACCACAGAACATAATATTTAGGTAATTCGCAAGTTTACACATCTAGTAAACTGAAATACCACATATCGATTTATTTCACATGCTCCCACAGGCAGTTTATTGTGTAAAAACTATCTAGTTTGACAGTGTTACACCCATAGATCTGCATGTTATAGTCCTATAGGACGTCAAATGACACAAAGGACAAGTTTTTTTAAATTCTTTTATCACAATATATTAAATTTAATTAAATTGATTGTGCATAATGACTTACATTTCCATTTTGTATTGACAGAAGTGTAAAGCAAGTCATATCTACCCTCCTCGTATTCATCAAAAAATAATTTTGATAATATTTTCGTTGAATTACCTCGTATTCAACGACGACGGTAGATAAAACATACATCTGTGAATTGCCATTAGTCTTCTTCTTACTCCGCCATAATCTTTCAGATGCTATGTTCACTATTGATAAAAAACAAATGCCATCTTTAGGAATTATTTTTTTGTATGTTACCTTTCATCAATGCTTATTAGATAATAGGTCCACTATAGTCAGACATATATATATATATATATATATATATATATATATATATATATATATATATATATATATATATATAGCCTTGGCGAGGTTTGGGCTGTCTGACTGATGTTTAGCTACAACATATTTTCATGCCATTACAGGATATTATAACAACGTCCAAACTTAACAAGAAACTTTTCATCTTGGGTTTTGTCTTGTTTTTACATAAAGCCTTTCTGATCGTTAACAAAACATTCCACATTATAACTTGATAATTTTGATTGTTGTAATTGTGTAACACCCAAGTAATTATCTCGTGTGAGTGGACCCATCATGATATGTACGTAAAAACAGCAGAATCTCATCTCATCGTTTCAACGGAAGGAAAAGCTTATGCAGCAATGTCTCTCGATTTATCCGTTCTCTGCCGAAGTTTTCTCAGTCAAAGTGTATCATGTCATAGGAAGATAAACAGTTACAGTAAAACATGAAAGGTTTGTTAATAACTAAAACTCAACAGTTTATGAAGTGGAATGTTTTTGTTAAAACATTTTCACATTATCAAATGATAAATAGTCCACTGTAATATTGATAATATTTTTCGCTGTTCCCTTTTGGGGTCACCCTTTAGAAGATCATCTGTTTACATCTAGCGCTCTCCTATGCATCGTCTCTTGTACATCAACCAACTGCATGTCCTCCAGAAACCTCCTCTTTGGTCTTACTCTTTAACACCTGCCTGACAGCTCCAACTCCAGCAGCCTACTAATATATCCACTATCTTTCCTTTTCACGTGTCCAAACCACCTCACCCTGGCCTCACTTACTTTGTCTCTTCACTCCTTTCATTCTTACTGCTACTCTTCTGTCAGAGATAATTCCTGACACTCTTCTCCACACACTCAACCCTGCCTGCACTTGCTTCTTCACCTCTTTTCCAGACTCCCGTTACTCTGAACACTCCAAGTACTTAAACTCCTGCTTGTTCTTCACCCCTACTCTTTGAATCCTCACCATTCGACCTTCCTCAATTTCATTCACACACATGTATTCTGTCTTGCTGCCACTGACCTCCACTGTTCTTCTGTCCAGCACATACATTCATCTCTCCTGGTTTTTCTCCCACCTGCTCCCTGCTCTCACTACAGATCACAATGTCCTTCGTAAACATTGTAATCCACAGAGACTCCTGTCAGACCTCATCGGTCAGCCTGCCCATCACAGCAATCAAGTAAATCGAATGGGTTAAGAGCCAATCCTTGGTGCAGCCCCAATTCCATCTTGAACCTATATTTCACTCCTACTGCTAGCCTCAATGCTGTCATGGTGCTCTCTTATATTTCCTGTACAACTCTAATATATCAGTCATTCCAGACTCCCAATGTAATCCCACAATCCTTCTGTCGGCACTCTGTCTGACACTTTCTATAAATCGACAACCCTATAAATCCAAAAAGACACAATACAACTCCCTTTGTCCTTCTTTTTACTTCTCCATCAGCACTCTCAAAGCAAACATTGCGTCTTTATCTTTCTTGGCTTGAAACCCCGCTGCTCCTCACAAATGGTCACCTCTTTTCTTTACCTAGCTTCCACTACACTTTCGCAGATCTTCGTTGTGTGGTTCATCAGCTTTATCCCTCTGTAGTTGCTAAAGCTCTTAACATCATCCTTGTTCCTGAAAATTGGCACCAGTGTGGTTTTCCTCCATTCCTCAGGCATCCTTTCGTTCTCCATGATAGTGTTGAAAAATCTAGGTAACGCTCCACTGCCCTCTCTCCTAGACACCTCTATATCTCCACCTGTGTGTCATCAGGACAAACTGCCTTTCAATTCTTCATCCTCTTCACAGCTTTTCTCACTTCAACATTACTGATCATTTACACTTCCTGATTTATAATTTTAACTCTCCTACCCTTCTCTCTCTCTACACATTTTCTTCATTTATCAGTTTCCAAAGTAATCCCTCTATCTTGTTCTTAAACTCTCCTCACTTGTTAGTACATTTCCATCTCTATTCATTATCACCTTAACCAGCTTTGCATCCTTGGGTCACATTTTGCAAAAGTTTTTTTCTCACACCTTACTTTGTGTCCAATCTCTCGTACCAGTTGTCATAGGCCTCTTGTTTGGCCTTTCCCTCATCTCCTTACACGGTGTAAGCAGACGAGTGTATTCCTGCCTTATTTTTTCATCTCTCACGCCATCCCACTTTTACATCGCTAACCTTTCCCTCTATGCGCTCCAAACGTCTTCCTTCTATCACCGAGTCTATCGTTTTCTTTCCTGTGTCCAGGTGACACACCAAGCACAATCCAACCTGGCCCCCCCTATCACTTTTTCCGTAGTTACCCAGTAATCCTGTAGTTCTTCACAACCACCTGTCTCAACTCCTCCCGGAAGTTCTCACAGTAGTCTTTGTTATTCAGCCTCTGCTCTACCTTTGCTCTTTTCCTCTTTCTTACCACCAGTCATCCTGCATACTATCCATTCTATGCTGCTCTACCCTGAACCCTCCTTGCAGTCTCCAATCTCTTTCACATAGCATCTTCTGCCTGAGATGTAGTCCTGCTACCTCCACTCGGATATGTCACCCTGTGCTCCTCCCACTTCTTGAAATATGTACAGGTATTCCCCACAGCCATTTCCTTTCTTTTAGGAAAATCTGTCCAACACCACCTCATCTCCTCTGTTCACTTAATCAACATGCCCAGTAAAGTAAAAACATTTTATGTTTTTTTTCTTCTCTTTCCTTTATATAATTATATTTTGAAATACACTTAAAATAGAATGGATACTGATCTGTTGCAACTGTTGGCAACAATACTTTTCCGTACTTTTCTGACATTTAAGAAAATAATTACTTTGAACCAAACTAATAGATGCACAGCAGTCTCTAAAAACTATGATGAGCTGCTTCTTAATTCTCTCATGTAATGGCTCTACAAGGCGGTACTATTCTTAATTCTACAGTATATAAACATGTTGAATTATTGTCCATTGATGATTTAAGGCAGCCAGTAGATGGCACAGGCATGTTTATAGACACATAAGCGATCCACCTTTGTGAGCCCAGTGACTATTTTTGACCAACATTTTATCTATTTTATTTGCTCAGGGGTTGCCAGTATTTTCTTCTTGC
Source organism: Lophius americanus (assembly GCA_037951165.1). Classification (NCBI taxonomy): domain Eukaryota; kingdom Metazoa; phylum Chordata; class Actinopteri; order Lophiiformes; family Lophiidae; genus Lophius; species Lophius americanus. Next base: position 1,932,043 of record JBBDHG010000009.1, read on the forward strand.
CAGTTCCACGCCTTTTTTGTCAGATTTATTGAACTCATTAAATATGTCATGTTGTAGCAGGTCTCCCTTATATTCTGACCAAGGAGCCACTTTGTCTCATCTTAACCATGAATGTGTTTTTTCTCACTAATGAACTGTGCATTCCTGTGTCAAAAACTCTCATATAAGTGACCGTCATCATACAGTGGCCAATTTTAAAAATCTGTCTGTTTTTATTAGACAACTGAAGACTGTATCAAAGCACAAGAAATTAATATCATACATCTTCTTTTCCTAAATAGTTATGTCTCATTTAGCATTATATTTCAAATAAATGTTTCATGTTAATCTTAAAACATTTAAGTTCCAGATATGTAGGGGCCAAAGTCATTATTTGCATAATCTTATCCCTGCTTTTGTTGAAGCCACCCCATCTAGTTGCCTTGGCTCAGATTGATGGAGATAAAAGTCTGGGATGCTTTCTGCACGAGTGTCCGGCTCAGGAAGAGACAGTCTTTGACTTCACATCCTTAAATCTGGCCACAGACAATGTCTCTGATTTATTTTAGTTACATTTATTTAATCCTTAATTTAATCATTAACTTAATAAATGTTAATGTTAACATAAATGCTCTTTATGTTTTGGACATTTTTTTTGTGGACATTTGATTGTTTTGATGTGCAGGGTGAGACATTTTTGTTCAGCCTCCATAGTGGTTATCAACAGGTCAAGATCTAACCATTATACACATGTAAAAAGGAGATCAATGAGATAGTTAGCAAGGCTCAAAAGGAATACATGCGTAGGAAATAGTGAGCTGATGTGGTGTCACATCCTTTAAAGCAGTTGTTTATTGAACAGAAGTTGTGCAACAGACATTTGAGGTACATGATATGAGTTATAGTGGGAGGGGGGCACTCAAAGGGAAACCTGCGACCTTGTAACTTCCAGATATCCAAGTATTTATGGTCTGACATGACAGGTGCCATTCAGCCCACTATAATGTGGGAGTTACAGTGTTGCACAGATGCAATATTTCAGACAAAAATGTAAAGCTTGGACAGCATAGAAAATGCTGCTTCTGTCACTCTCTATCACACAGGTCAGGTGTAACACCAACATGAACAGAAATGAACATGCTTGAACTTTCAAACAGGTTCATCAGGAAAAACATTACAATATTATGTGCCCCCCCTCCATTATAGGTTGAGTCCAAGTGGGAGCTTGGAATATACGTCCCTTTTTCCCATCCTACTGAGTGAGTTGTTTTGCCACCATATTCTTTCTTCTTCATTCCAAGCTCCCTAACTGCAGAGGTATTGGTGATGTTGTGTTTAAGTTTTATTTTGTCCAGAAATCCTGAGGTATAGTAAATACCACTGCTGCAGAATGTGACTGAAGAGGAAGAGCAAAATTGATTTAAAAAAAAAAAGGGGAGGGGGACATGCTATCTAAGCAAACTGTCAAACTATACAAAGAACATTTCCAGTCGAATATTCATTTCATGTTCTTCTATCACCATCTACTTTGTTTTTTTCTGAATGTATCTCTTAAGCAGTAAAATAATTATATTATAATACAAATGTTTATAAAATAGCAGCACACTCAAGTGACACATCACAACTAGGTAATGTTATTTTTTTGTATAAATGAAACAAATTCATAGCTTTTAGCAGCGCAAAAAGACAACAATAACTCAATAAAAATATTGACACTTTTTTGTTGATGTCTTCACACCTCCTCCTCTGTCCTCGTTTCACTTTGGAATACAGTATCTCTAAATCTTAGAAAAACCTTTTTGCGGGTCTGGTCAGCCCCATAAAATATATCAAAGACAAATTGAAAAAGGTGGTCATAATATATAACACATGCAACAATACATTGCAGGAAAAGAAAATCACAACCATTACGCTTGGGAGAGAGCTTACATTAGGCAAACAGAGGCAACATGAAGGGGTCGTGTAAAATATTAAGATGGGGAGGTTTGGCAAATGTGTCATTGAATTGCCCAGTTTTACAGAAAAACATCATGAAACTAAGATAAGATATTTTTCTTCAGTCGGACAAACATACACGCAGCAAAGTCACATACCATCATGAAAAAACTCAAGCATTAAGTCAAAGACACCTCGTTGTGGCAAAGCCATGTGTGCCTTTGAAACAAAACAAAACAAAAAAAAATTATCTGTCTCTCTTGTTTTGTGCTGATGTCTGTCTGGCTGATGGACCCCTTTGCCAATGATTCGCAGCAGCCAAGCTCACGGGGGACAGATGTGTTCACTGACAGACAATCGGCCTGAACTGCACAAGCCAGCACCATAGAAAACTGACCAACCCCTGCAACTCACATCTCTTAAGGTGGTTTCAAGCAAAGGCGGCGCCATCTTAAACATGCAAACCTCATTGCTCGCTGAAGAACATGTGCAAATATTGGATGTTACAACCACCTTGATGTGAAGCTCATTGCTGCCCTGTATGACTATCTGTGGCTGTGATGCAGATAAATATGAAATAAAATTCAAGTAAAAACAAATATTTAATTTTATGACAATATAAAAGAAAGTCAAACAGAACCTCTGGATCAGTGAACTCTGTGTTAAGGCATTTTCAATTAATATTGACATTTTTCCATTTGCTCAAACTCGCATTAACTGTCAGACTCCCAATCAACTTGCCCTTTTCTTGAATAGGAATGTTTTGTTTTGTTTTTGTCTTTCTAATCGGAATGTCCTCTCGTTGTAACGTCTGGAAAGCCTTTAGAATGTGACTTATGCTTGACAAGCATTTGTCTGATGATTAGGAAACCAGCCCAACAAAGTAAACCATAAAAAAAGGCTATCAAGGATAAAGAAAACATCCATTCATCTTCAATTACCACCCAACGCATTTAATTTCAATTGTCTCCTGGGGAGCATGCTCTCAAAGTGCTTTGCCATTGAAATCATATAGAGGTGCTGACAACAACCCTATGTGGGACTCCAGATGCATTGACTGTAAAAATCAAACTGTACTCCTTTGCACCCAAAATGGTTTGTACTCGCGTGATCTGACACCGTACAGTCTTAGTTTCTCTTATTTCCATTTAAATGGAAACCCAGAATTGTTTTGTTCACATACATGTGTAATTGTGGATATCCATTATGAGAAACTGATGTTGATTCCTTTCAAATTTTCAGATATCAAAGCTGCCTTTGGGCATCTTTTGTTCGTTCTCATCTTCTGGCAGTTGGCTGAAAATCTTCCCCGTCTCCTACGCAGCAGCATGCTCCTGCACCACTTAAGTCCGACTTGTCCTACCCTCCTGTGCTGTGCACTAGAGTGCCTTCCACAGTTCAACAATGACTTCTTACTTGCAAACCGTCCCTGTCTTTCTCATTCTTTCCAAAATGACCTGTTCCCACCCTGTTAAGAGGCGTCTAGATTTTAAAAAAAGAAAAGCATTGCCTTACTTTCTTCAAAACGTAGTCCTTTCCTGCTTTTTCACATGTGTAACACACACTGGCATGTGTGGGAAGTCATGTCTACTCTGTCCAGTCTCAAAGCACACTTTCACAACTAAGGAAACACCATATCGTAACAATGGGGAAAAGAAGTATCTGTAATATCTCATTAACAGAATAGCAGTAATTAACACACACCTCACATGACCTCTGAGTCTGAGGTGTAACACCTCATTAAAAATGTTCTTCTAAATGTAAGGGGCTCTAAATTTAAGTTCCCTCGCTCATATCCTCCTTTGCTTACACTTTTACTCACTCATAGTCCATGCACGTGTGTTCATTGTTGACCATTAATGAACCATGATACATTGTTAATGCATGGAGGCAGTGATGTAGCAATGATGCCCTGTTATACTGATGGACAAAGTATGTGCAGCCTTGGGTTGCTCCATAGTTGTCTAACATTGAACAGTAAGTCTATGACTTGACTTTGCTGAAGTGCCTCATGCCATAGAATGCACCTTGCTAATGTAGATAAAGGATCACATGTAGCACTCTTACCACACAATCAAACACGCACGCATGCATACACATGCATGCATGCATGTATGCATGCATGCAAACTAGCATACTCAAATACAAACACACATCCACACACCCACAAACTGACACAGACAAGCAGCCTGACAAAACGAGCTTATTGATCACTTCTACTCAGTTCAAAAACGTGTCCAATAATAATATTATTAATAATTACTTATACTACTAACTATGATCATTCCATCTCTTATATGGAATTGGGCCCATCAACATTAGCATAATGTTCTCACAACATCCTCTGCCTGTCTCATTCTCAACGCACGTGGACCTTTTGATGGTTGAGGAGCTCAAACACATATCCTCTCTTATACCAGCCACATATGAAATAGTGATAATACTCATATATAACACAGGAGAGGAGGTAACTGAAGCCCCAATGTGATCCTAGTTGTGCAATTTGAATGGTTTCTACAATATCTACCATGACAGCCTCATTATCAAGCTGTGATTAAAATATAACTTAAAGATCACACTATACAATCAGAGGCAGAATGCAAATATGATTGGCTTCCCTTCTGTATATCCAAGGCACCAGAGAGCTTCATTGTATCTAATTTGTTGCTTTTAGACTAGAACATCATAGAAAATCTATTTTGTGGGCAGGCGTTCTTGACTTTAAGAACAGAAAATCTAGAAAAAACTAGCAAGCATTGTTCTTTCTCTTTCAAAGGGCTTGTGTTTTTAACATTTTTTGATCTTTTGTTCTTTTTTTCTGCATTTAAGAAAACTGAGTTTTTTTTTTCTCAATTCTTTTTTGTAAATCCTGTGCAATGACGCCCTCTTGTGGTTCACAAGTTGACATCGCGGACGTCTGTTGGGGTGGAGGATTGATCCAGCTCTTCTAGGCCTTTCCCGCTGGGGCCCCTCTGTGTCTGCTGCTGCTGCTGCTGCTGCTGCCGCCCCTCACGCAGGCTGCTCACCAACACACGTTCAATCTGCTCCTGACACTCTTTGAGAACATCCTGTAAGATGGCAGGAGAGGAAGGACAAGCTTTAAAAATATGTACTCATTAATCGGTTGCTGATTCAGCTTAATTGAGGTCAGTTCTTTGGCAATACGCAGACTTTAAGCACAGGAACATTCTCAGATATTATGTCTTCTTTTTTTTCATTTTGGATAGTGAAGTTATTTATCTACAGCTACGTTGTTCAGCCTGCTTTCATAAAGTGCCATTTTTTCTCAGTGAGAAATTTGTTTTATCTGACTATCATCACAAGCAACAAGACAATCTGCAGAGTTTTGCCTTTTGACTTTCAAACCGCTTCTCACACTGAGCACAAAACCCAGATCACACCCTAGCATTACATCAGCCCACCAGGGTGGTGCACTGAACACCACCCCTATAGTGCTTACGTGCATACAAAAATATTAATTGCCACACGGACTCTGCTTGCACACCGCTGCCTCCCCGATACAACCACCCACCTCTCCCACTACCTTCCAAAATACGCCAAGACTCAAACAGACGTAGCCTTGACAACTGCGGCTGAAAACACAAGTAGTACTAAAGCTATGTTAATTACATCCACCTCCTGTGGGAACATAAAGGTGGTGCTTTTTTTAACGAGAGCCGGTCTGTTTGCCTGCCCGCCTGCAGGGGATCTATCTAAGACCCGGCCAGCTCGCCTTTCACCATCAAAGGCCAACTCGGCAATCTGAGAATCCACCTGGGAGAGGAGCCTCTCAACAGCCTTGAGCCCTCATTTTCTTTCTTGATAAAGAGATGGCGGAGGGGACGGTGCAGTACATGAAGAGGGAGCAACTAAATGGGGAGGAGGAGAAGTGGGGGAGAGCACTGGGAGCGGAGTGCTTAACAGGTTGTAGCAAGAGCGTCAGAGAAAGGTCAAACTGATGTAGGGCGACGAGCAGCCAATCATTTCAATATTCAGGAGGGAGAACAGACTGCTGTAACAGACAAGTACAGTGGTACCTCCGTTTACGACTGCCTTGCTTAGGAGTATTTGGATTTATGAGCAAAGATTCTTCAAAAAATGTGCCTCGCTTTACGAGCGGTGATTTAATTTACGGGCGTATTTTTTGCTCGATTCACGGATTTTTCCGGATACGAACAAGAACCTGTATCTCGTAAGAAACTTGATTGGTATACGAGTGCTCTGCTTTGGTTTACAAGCATCCACTGGAAGATGACTAGAGCAGAAACCAATGGATCTCAGGTCAGCATCCCAAGCGTTGGTTCTCAGTGAGCGTCATACATTCGCCGAATAGTAACCGCTCGCTCGTGTCCGCTTACGTTTGGAAGGAATCAAGTGAGACAAAGTTAAGTGAGCCAGAATCTGCCGGCTTTAATATAATTTATCATTGCTATTTGTCATTAAAATTACATTATTCTGTATAAAATAACATGAAAAATGATTTTTATATGAATATTTTTGGGATATGGAACAAAATAATGGGATTTCAATTCATTTCAATGGGGAAATTCGTTTCGGTTTACGAGATTTTTGGTTTGCTATCAAGGTCTCGGAACGAATAAAGCTCGTAAACGGAGGTACCACTGTAATGAGAAAGTTCCTGTCTGAGGGAGCTGATGTGAGGTGAGCACTGCCCTCTGGTGGTGAAACACAAGAACTCAACTGAAGCAGAGTCGCTTGGTTCCGACTCCACAAACGCCATCACATGCATATGCCGTCGTCTGAAAGCACCAGACGTGTGTGGGAAACATGACTGAGAGTGCCTCATAGCCCGGGGTGATGAGTGAAAATGTACCGCTTGTGGAGCAGGGAAACATTCTCTTTATTTTACAGTTAATTTAAACCTGATGGGCCACCTGGGCCTTTATGAAAAGAGAACTGAGACCTCACTCATATCAAGATTTCTTTCTGGAGCTGCAAACGGGTGAGTGACAAGAAGTCACATTGTCGAAGTTCAAAGAACATGACATGACACCGGGTTGAGTAAATACTACATTGCCACAGGGAAAGTGTAAGAATTTCTGACTTCTGATCTAACCTTCAATTTATTGAAATGTTTTACATGTGGCCCCGATTCAGAAAGATCTCTTTAGTGAGATATCATTTGAAGAAGTTGAACAAATCTATAAAATTGGATTATCATGACAGAAAGGCTTTGATTGTATTTAAAGTCTAGATGAAATAATTTCTGCTTTGAAATTGCTTTAATTTTTTAAGTTCTCCAGCATTGATCACTGATTTGCCAGAGAGTTTTTAAGGTTACAATCCATGAAGACTGGTTAGGCAATGAGAAGGTTGGACTGATGTGCGCAGGCTTTCCCTAGGACGATTTTTTCCCCCGGCAAAAGGTTTGAAGTGAGGGATTCCCAACCAGCGCCTGATCCTTTATGTCCTCCAGAAGTTGGCAGGAGACATTGGCGTGTGCACATACACAAACACAAGGTGTCATACAATCTCAATTCATGGGAGAAAATTAAGTAAAGCGAAGAACATGTATAGGGACCGCCTGCGTTTTACCGCAAGAATACAATCCTCTACCTCTTGAAAGGCATACTCCCCCCGTCACACTTTGGATCTCATGCCTAGTCTCATGGGCTTTATTTGTGAACCTTTAATGACTTCAATGTGTGAAGTCCTCTGTACTTGCATTGAGCAGGGAGGCAAAGGCACTTCATATGTTGACCATGGAGGTAGTGTGATACTGAAGCCACTTATTTTACAGCCTCAACCAGGAAAACACATAACCGACTCAGATCCTCCATTGCCGTTACGGCCCTCCATCTGCCCGACCTCACACACGCATCATACTGTAACAATCTGTCTATCTGATAAATCAGACGTGCACATTATCCCTTGGGCTGCCTTTGTGACACTGCTGGTGCGAGGGAAGTCGTGCAGACTGACAAAACCAATAGGAAGATGTGCGTGAAGCCATGGAATGTATTTGAACTGCTGACTGTACCACACAAAACAGTGTTGGCTAGTATGGGAGGACTTTGTGGTCAGACAGCTGAAACAAACACACAAAAGGAGACACACCACGGATCTCAGGGAATCTTAAGACAAAATATCCGGGGGCTGACACCGGAAATAAGGAGTCACCACATGATTCGAATCTCTACAAGTTACAAATGTGACCTTTCTATTACTTTAGCCTGCATGCTGAAACACTACAAATGGTGACAAAACAGGCTGTGGTCTGAAAAATATCTTTCCCAATAAAGGCATCTTTGTTTGTTGCAAAAAAATACTGTTAAATTCCTACCTTAAAAACATCACATCCATCCATCGAGCAAACTTAATAAGAGACTCAGTGATAGTTATACGACAGTGGAAACAAAAGTAATTATAGAAAAGCAATGAAAATGGAGAGAAATGGGAAAATGTGTTTACTGGGTATTAGTGTGTAACCCTGACAGACAGATGAGAGATAGATAGATAGATAGATAGATGGATAGATGGATGGATGGATGGATGGATGGATGGATGGATGGATGGATGGATGGATGGATGGATGGATGGATGGATGGATGGATGGATGGATGGATGGATGGATGGATGGATGGATGGATGGATGGATGGATGGATGGATGGATAGATAGATAGATAGATAGATAGATAGATAGATAGATAGATAGATAGATAGATAGATGGATAGAATCTTTATTAATGAATGGAAATTAGTTTTATAATAATAACACAGAGAAAATGAGAGCCACAACAAAAACATCTAAGAAGTGGTGAACTTAAACCAATGCATTTGTCTTGCCTCTGTTTCCGGTTTTAATTATTCAAGAATAAAAGGACGCTCTAGAAACTTGGGTACTAACTACTGGTGTAAATGTGGTACTGTAATATCTATCAGCTTTCATGCTGTCATTACAGTTGATTTCTGCAGTTCAGGTGAGTCATAGCAAATTTGCCTGAGATTCAACTCATTCTCACAAGTTTCACATTTTCACACATGTTCTCTCCAGACTTTATGACATGTCACACAAGCCCAGCTGCTGTCTTAAAAGGGAGTCCACCTCTTGGCCAAACCAGGTGCATGTGAGGCTGCACTCAGGAATCCAGCGGCCAAGCACAGTCACTTGGCCCTATCACATTTCCACTGGAATACGACAGCTTTTGAATACCACAGATGCCAGGAGGGTGTTGGCAACGATGCTGTTGGCAGCAGCTGCTGAAGAAGGTGGCCTAATTCGCTTTGCCTTCATATTTTGATTGGCTATTTGGCCAACTTGTTATGAGATGCTGTCCCAACAGTTTTCCAAGTTTCAATACTACTAGTCAAAACCAAAGACAGCACCCACACTTTTAGATCAGGTTTATAGCACCATCCTGATAATGGCAGACATTTGGGGTGCGGATGCTATCAACAGTTAAATTAACGTGTTAAGTGATTCAGCTTTTGGGGAAAGATGGGATGAAAAGGTCAGTAATAATCATTTCCACTTTTGTTGTATGAAAGGGTGAATGGTCCAAAGGTGACCGAGTAAAACTGGGCTTACACTGTACGACTGTTGAGTCCTTGCCGTCTAATTTCAACTCACACTGTACGAAACAAACGTTTGCGGAAGCTCGACAGGAATCCTCACACTGTACGACCCGTTGACCTTCCTCAGTCTGTTTTCCTTATTTGTAATTGTCATTAAAGTTTTTTTTGAACGCTCAGAAGCCGAAAAAAAGGCTTGTTTGCTAGCAACATGCTAAAAAGCAAGAAACAAGCTTTCTTCGTTATTTTTTGCAATCCTTTGCCGAACCTCCTTTACTTTTTAAAGTTTCCGCCGAATCTGGACTTGTACGTGTCTAAAACGCCATGGAGAGTATTGTTTGTCTGTTTTGCGGAGACTTGGTGGTAAAAAAGTTACGTTGGACTGTATAGAGTGTTAACTTTATAGTAGGCCCCGCTCTGACAGCTGTTAACCTCTCTTATTCTTCCTTTCTCATTACCCACAAACTGCACTTTCTACTTTATTTTTACCTTATTTTTATTATTACAACAGTGTCGCCATGGCAAGTCAGATGCTCCGCCACCTCTCACTGGCGCAGTAAGAAAAGAAGGAGCTCACAGCAGCCCATCGAGTTGAGACCCTGCCAAAATTAATTTTACGCCAGAAAACCTGTCGATCATCGGACCACTTTGCCGGAGCTGCTTATAGGCACTCGTGACCCCGCTGACACTGCCTGATGAACGGCAAAGTACTGACACCGTGAGGCGGCCTGACAGCGCCGAGGTTCATTTGTGCGTGTGAATCGGGCTCATTATATGCCTGGCTTTAATGACACTGAAGCCGTTTAGTAGTGATGACGACTAATTCTGTGCATCCATCATTTATCTGTATATGGTGTAACACAAGTGGTGCACAAGTCTGATGCGAGTTCTTAAGTAACGTTGTGTTTCTGTATGTGCTTAGTACTGGCTGCTTCGTGGCAGTTTACACTATGGCCTCTTGCATATGTTGGATTAGGCAGTGTGCCCTCTGCTTTGCTTCCTATGTTTACTGCGAGCCATGGCTTGTCTAAATGCTGGAATGCAAAGAGTTGATCGGAGACACAGAACAACTTAATTCCCTAAAGTCTGACACCTCGCAGCCTAAACACACTGAGGCCCTGTGCTGCTGAGGTCAGCTACTTGGTTTTCCTCAGCTGCTCAGTGGCACTACACACAATTTGCACCAGAGGGAGCCATGCTTTCCAAGCAGTGATATTTTATGAACCATAGTGGGAGACGAGGAATGGCTGATTGTCTCCCCTCTCTCTCCACCCGTTGTGTCCTTTGCACTCTTCAACAGCTTTCTTCCACCTCCTCCTCCCACTTTGCCTCTTTTATGAATGAATAAAGTGAATTTAACATATCAGAGCTGAAGTTTGGGATCCCTGTCATGCCCTTAGATCTGCTCCCTCTCCAGTGAGCATGCATAAATTCACAATGGTCATGTTTAAATTAAGTTGACTATTACCAAGGACAATACTTGTGCGTCATATTCGGCAATAGCAGCATTTCTCCTAAGGCTACGGCCCTCAGAGGTGAAGCAGGTTATTTGGTCCCTGTACTCTATAGTTAATATGGTTTATATACATACCTCAAAATTTTCCCAATATAATATTAAGAATAATTAACATCCCAAATAATGATCATCTAAGAGTCTCAACTGCCATATTCCCGACAGCTTTACCCACATACTCAACGTTAAAGCTGGCTATAGCTAGCTGAAACTCTCTGCCTCTAGTGTGATGAAAGCCAGGCATCTCAGACTTGGTAAAGGCCCTGCCTGTGTTTGGACTCAACTCACCCAGCATCGCAACCTTCACTGTACCCAGACAGTCACACAACAGCCTGGCAAGCATTCCTGTCAGCGACGGAGTGCACTGTATATGTTCTCAACCTGGCTCGAATTAGAGGATTCTTCATATGAGGGAGCTCTAAAGATCCTGGCCAGAGTAATGGAGAGGAAAAGAAACTTGCTGCATTCTACCTCTGTCCTGTCAAGTGCATCACTTAAGAAACTACATACAAATTGATGTAGTTGCGGATGACCTGTCAGCTTTCATTTTTTTCTTTTAATGGCAGATATCGGCAGTAAAATCCTGCTTCTGGAAAGCCCAGGCAAATCTGACTGACTTTTAGACATCACACGTTCTATTTGTTGCAAAAACAAAACCTCAATGAACATGGTATTTCTTAACCTTGGACAGCTTTCAGGGAAATTACAAATGTGGCAGATTACTTAATTTTGGTAATTCCCTGGAGATGTAAACTGACTAAAATAATGAATAGTGGGCAACGGCAGTAGGATAATATTCCGCTTTGAATCATAGCGTTACTGTAATTGAACCTGTATAGAAACATTCACTCCTCTTCATTCTACTATTACTCAGAAACATCCCCCCCCCAAATTATAGAGACACAAAACACTTTGCTAAACTCTGATTGACAAGACAACTCTGGAATTAGCTTTTTCTGTAAATAAGAAAAGAAAGAGGAATGTTTACGGCCCAAAGAAACAATGAAATGAGGGTTCTCCATGTGACAGCAGAGAATACAACTCACCACTTCTGTGTTTGTGATTTTGGCCAGGAGGTCTGTCAGACTGTCGCCCCACTGTGACTGATCAGTTGAATCTAGCTGTAGGCCGCAGATTGCTGCCCCCACACTCCCTGTGGCGATCATTGAGGGAGGGTACATGGCGAAACTGAAATCTGTTTGAGAAAGAAATACAAATTCAGATGAAATCTAAAAGTACTTTGGATCTGTAGGACTTCTTTTTTTTACTATGGACACTATGGATATTTATTGACCTGTTGAGTTTCTAAATATCACTTTTCAATTCATGTGCTACACAGACATGGTACATATCCATCCCTCCCCGATATAAAATGATTTGGTAATCTTGCATTCAGCTAATAAATAATCTTCTATTGCACCAGGTCTGAACACAGCGCTCACTAATGACCAGGGGCCAGGATAATGAGTGTTCACTCGGCTTGTAAAGGAGCTGAAAAGCAACCATCCTCACCCACTCCTCACCCTAATCCCCCTTTCCCCAGCCCGGCCCCTTTTCTTCCATCTCCTGAGTAAATCGTGTGCTCGCTGAAAAAACCCAAAAGCACTTGGAAAGGGAGGAATAAAGAAGCTCAGTGCCTCTGCCAATGCTCACTGCTGTAGGTCCTTTTTCCACGTGTGGTCACAGGCGTGCGTCTCAAAGACCAATAACCTTGTTAGCTCCCCTCACTGTCATTCATAATGCAAATGAGACAGCTTGTGAACGGGCCAGAAGCCCGAAAAGGCAATGCAACTGGAATACATGGAAAGACAAGGAGACAGACAGACAAGGAGAGAGAGAGTTTCTCTCTTCAAAGAGACACACACACAACACACACATTTAAGCATACACATCCCTTCTTCCTCTATTCCCTCTTTATGTCTTGCTCAACTTATACCTTTCTTTTCGGAGAACATATGGCCTGCTAAAATGGGGGCAGTTAATGGCACACATGGCCCAGTCATTGTTGCTACAACAGGCACTGGTTTCGTTGGCGGCCCGCCTATCTTTTAGCATATTAATAGAGTGGCGTGCCAGCAAGAGGGATGGTAGAAGAGTGTGACTCCATTGTCCAGAGTCATCACCTCATTTCGCCCAATTGAGGGAAACAGCATCCATCCCCTCTATGCTGATACCAACGAGACAAGCTGGACAAAGATTGTGGCTGGACTGGGGTACAGAGGGTTGACGTGGGGAGGAAGATGAAGAGCTGGATGGACTGTATGGCGACAAGGAGACAAAAAGGGGAAGATGGTGGGATTGGGGGGAGAGGAGAGGAGTAGGACACGCTGATGCACATCACTCTCAAATCTGTGTCCAGACTCTTGTGAGATTTTGGAAGAAGAAAAGAGTCGCCCTCCAGAGAACCTCAACTCCTGCCCCCACCACCCCCCACCCACAAGTATGTCTCTGTTCCTGGGCCACCTATGGACTAGAGGAGTGGGCAGTGGGGGTGTAAAACAGCCTGTGCATTAACATATTGCCATATTCAATTGCAAAGCAAACTGTGTGCAATGGCTCTGAAGGAGATTTTTCTTCCTCCTTTTTAAAAAAAATGGGGAATCAAAGAGGTGGGGCCTTTGATAGCTGTAAAGGCAAACCCTTGCTGCCATTTTCACATGCACAGCCAGCAGCTTTCACATCTTGTGGGCTTAGTGTTGACAAATAAATGAACTTATTATACACCCCTGTGTTAGATGCTGGACCTCTGCCAAAGAGCGATTTATTCAAGGCTACCTCGCGCCAAGAGGAAAGAGCACACAAAGCCCCCCAGGCTTACATCACTGCTGTAAGAGCACAACTTTCTATAGAGAGATAAAAGGAGAAAGGCATGCATGGATTTACTGTACGTGTGCAGTGAGAGCAGACTGATAGGCAAGAAGGTAGACACATAAGAGACACAAGTAAGAAACAACGCACCAATGTCTGCACATTGACAATACAGACACAAAATGACATACACACACACGCACACAGCACAGACGTAGGTTTGTGGGGGAGCTGAGTGGCAGGTAGTGGGCAGCACGCGGATTTTCACACTAAAGACAAGACAGGTCTGTAGCAGAGCAAGAACGGCTGCATGCAGCCGATGGGCACAGACACTCCCGCCGGTTGGCTGCTGCATGTTAGGAGAACAATGGCTATATTTTAGGAGGTCCTCGTTGATATTCGTGGTGAAGATAAACAGTGTATTTAGCTGAGTGGAGACGGCTGTGATGGAAAGCTCCCTGTGAGCAGCGGCTGGCTAGCCTGGCCTCTATGCCTCTCATCCCATTCAAAGGCCCTTTCTCCTCCACTTGCCCCCTCATCTTGATTCCTTCGTGCACCCATCCCCTGAAACGTCATCCTCCGGCCAATAGTCTCACAGTTTGTTGCCCTACATGGCCCACTCCTTCTGGGTGGTTGCAATGCCCAGCATGCACATTAAACTTGTAAATTAATTAAAGTTGGAAAGTTGAACAACAGCCAAAAGAAGAAAGAAAAAAAAGGCTCTTTTCACCCTGTCCTCTCGTTCCAGCTCTATAAATCAGGATCTTGTGTATTATGCATGTAGCACTTATTGACGGTGTTTATTAAAGGAGTTGCAGTACAAAGACTCGCGGCCCGTTGACTGGTTAAGGCCAAAAACAAACATAATTTTGGGATTCGCATGACAGTATGTTTCATTGCGAATGCGCGATGGCTTGGTTGTAAAAACAAGATGCTGAATGTGAAGCTCTTGTAGACAAACGGCTACTTCCCAGCTTGGCTTGCAGAGTTCTTCAATGAGTTAAAAGGAGAGAAATCATTAACTACGAAACAATAACTTGATACTGTTCTTTTTCGTAGTCCAACATATCTTGCTCCGGAGTGGCACTCCGATGTTAAAAGAATCAAAACTAAGTGAGATGCCCCACTCAAACTATGATTTTAAGTTAATAGAGCTGTGTGTCCTTTCTTGATCACAGTTCTCTAACGATGTTTGAAGAACTGAAAAATGCATCTGAAAATCAACACAAAGAAGAAGAGCTAAACAACATGGTCTATAGTGCATGACCAAGTTAATAAACATGATCCACAGGCTTTTTGTGAGCAGTTTTATGTAAGAAATATTTTTCTTTCTACTGAACTACACCATTTCATGCCATAGAATGAAACAGGAAACATGCATGTTCTCATGGCAAGAAGGTTTTTTTCTTATGACAGGATGGGGTATTTACATCAATGCCATCCTCCTTGGCTGAGTTTAAATGTCAGTGACCTTAAATGACCTTACTTCACCTTAAGTTGAATTATCTAACCTCTCATCCATAAATCGAGGCATGCATTCCTGGATGAAACTGTTTACATAAAGTATCTGTTAAGTGTCTTGAGGACATTTCAGGACTTTTGACACTTCGAGCAAAGTAAGTACCATCTGCTTCTATTATATTTTAGAGAAGGCAGACATCTTTCCACTCCAAGAGGGAGATGTGGGAACTATGTCTGTGCTGAAATATTCAAAAACTCTTTCACTTTTATTCTGTCTGCTACTGCAGTTGGTATGACTTGTAGAGAAAAACAAGTCACAAACACAAATAATTAAACCCTCTAATCAGTAAGAAAGTTTGGTATAATGACAACATTTTCTGGTCTGGACTATCTTTGTCGATCTCAAAGCACAAATATGAGTCTTTGTGGTGAGCGTGACCTGTGAGGAGAATATTTCAGCTGAAAAACATTTTAATTTCCAAACCTTTTTGGTGTGACAATCACAGTATCCAAAGAAAACCCATCTGTCTTTGTGTTTTAGGTTTGACTCAGCCCACTTCAGTGAGGTGAAGGGGGAAATTCAGGACATGACACTTGGTGATTCACTCTGTCTCACATTTTTTGGGAGCACACTGTCAGGAAACATGTTCCTTCTCCGTGTGTTGATGGTGATGCCGTACCGGACATGACTCCTCACATCAGTGGAGCATGTGGGGAGATGCTAAATTGGTGAAGGAGGTGGCTAATTTGTTGGGGCTCTGAATCATAAAACATGAAGGGAATAAAGTGTAAACAAATACCAGTATATACTATTTGAGTGACCACATGTGAGATGAATCATTCATCTCTTGAATACAGCAGTGAGCCTGGAAGGGAGTTCTCTGTCTGTGAGCTGCTCTGGAGCAGAAGCTACATTCTTCTCAACTAGTGAGACTTAAAAGCTCAGATGAAAAGAAGACATATCACTGCATTTTGATTATTTCATAAGAATGAGCATGTTTGGAGATTATTTGTTATTTTGCAGGCAAAGAGTCCTCATTTGAGGTTTACAGCTTGGAAACTCAGTCAAGATTCAGAAAAGGTTCAATTTTAATGGGTTAAATTTGGATAACGATGTTTGATAGTGACATACAGCCTATATGTGATCATGTCAGCCAACTTTCTTAAGACTTAAGAAGATGTATAAAAATATAGAGTGTAATATATTGTCTTTACTGCAACTTAACTGTGTCGGTAAAATCTCAACATGCAGGGTTTATACACTCAACAGCACTTAACAGTAAAATTCCCCCTGGGATATTCTTCATCTGTAGTACTCTCAACCCCATGGACAACTCATTATTATGTTGTTGTTTTATCATTAATTATGATAAATAAGAGGTAACACACACACACACACACACACACACACACACACAGACACACACACACACACACACACACACACACACACACACACACACACACAAACACACACACACACACACACACACAGTGTATACTCAAAAGGTTGGTGATAAAGACTGTGTTTTTTGTAAAAAAAAAAAAAAGCTCCCCCTATTGAGTAAAATATGAACTAGTAGAGAGGAATACACCAAATTTGGACTAAATTGAACCAATGGTTTAAGAGATAATTGCCCGAAAACTTTTAAAGATTCAATATTCAATATTTTTATTTACATTCTGCCTATGAAATATGAAAGAAAGAAATGCAGTACTCAGGTCTCGGTAATAAATAAATAAACAGTCTAAGCCAATAAAAAGCATTATAAAACCAACAAAAAACATTTAACAGTCAGCAATTAGGAAATGCAGCAGCTTCAAATTGCAAAACACAATCAAAGCGGCAGGAAAAGTACCAAATATTCCATAGTTCTGAGGATTAAGTATGACAGTGTGAAGTTGTTCATCAGTTCATCAGTTCATCAGTTCATCAGTCAGAAAGCTTCCGGGAAGAAACTGGGTAAAGAAAAAGCTCCCCATAGTGTGGTAAATATACAACAGACTTTTTACCAAAATCATTCCAGTTCTTTCAATTGGCGCTATATAAATAAAGATTGATTGATTGATTGATTGATTGATTGATTGATTGATTGATTGATTGATTGATACATGATCTTTGGCAGACGCGGACATGGTGGTGGCAGACGTGTCGATTTGTTTCGTACACAACCTATAACAATCCCTTGGTTTTACACACACACCCCTCCGTAAGACTAAGCTCTACACATCTCACTGGTATTTACTTGTTAGGAAATAAGGTAAGTATGTATAGTAGTTGTAACTTACTGGTTTTGAGCTGCATTGGGTTTTCCTCATGGCGTGAATTCATCATATATTATATATACTGACACTGCAGTTACAAAATGAATTGGCAGCAGGGCATCTTGCTACAAAGTTATTCACCAACCAACTAATTTGTTTACTTCAGAGGGTAACATTGGAACTGAGGTTAGCCAAAGTTAAAGGGATTGATAAGCTTTTTTTCTTGAAGGAATACTGTGTTGTAAATTTTTTTATATCACTCCCGAATAATAAATTCAAAGTAAGTTGAACTAATATCGTTGTATCAGGTTGAGATATGGGGTTTCAATTCTGACAAACAGAATTCTCTCAGTAAAGTTTCCTCATATGCCATATTACGGAAAAATGACATCATGTTATTGTTGAATATTATGTATTGCAGGTGGAGATGAAGGATAACATGTGGATGTTTTGTCTCCTGAGATCAGAAGAAAATTCTCTTTTACGCTCGATTGTAGAAAAAAATCCCATGTTAAAAAGTATTAATGTTTAACTGTTTTTCAATAAAATGGTGTGAATAACTTGGGTGTTGAACATTTTTGCTAAGCACTGTATGCATGTCACATGCTCATTAAAGGGCTAAGCACCTCCTTAAGTTCTAATCCTAATTGGCCCCAGAATTGTGCAGCTGGTTTGCGGAGTTGTTTCCTTTTGTGGTGTTTGACACTGTCCACAAGTCTGAATGCCTTAGCACACCCACAATCATGCAATGATGGGAACATGCTAGTGTCTTTCTTGTTGGACAACCTGGGTTAAATGTTGGCTGACCATTTCTTTGTATCCGGCTGAACAAAGACCTGACATCATGTCTCTTGTTTTAACAACCACTGCTGCTGTATCATGCAGTACTTTAGTCAGATGGCCAAATATTCACTTGGCAAGTGTTATACCAAAAGTAGGTAATAGGGAGTCCGAGAAAAGACAAGCGATTAGCCAAAGTCAGAGAATACTTATATCCCAATAATCCTACGGCCTGTATCCTACATTCTACGGTCTGCAGAACAAAAATAGCAATTTTAGATTTCGCAATTCAAAGTTACAGTTGTGGCTTTTGCATGGCAGAAACCCTGACACACCCACTTAATCACAATAACGATATTAAAGATTAAAATCTTTGAGAACGTCTCTGACCGTGGCAGTGAAGAGATGTTCCTGTTCAAAGCGTTACGTCGGATGATGTTGCATCGTGACATTTCTGGTAGGTTAACCACGCTACATGGCCTCACTTTGGTATTGGACGATTAAATGCGTAGACAAGTGTAAACACCCACAACACAAAGAGCCGATTGGATCCCTGCTGATGTAAACAGCTAACCTAAAATCATCATTCGGAATGATTTAGTCAGGAAGAAGAAAAGCCTCCACGTTAACCCAGCTAGTGATTAAGGGATGGAGTCGTACAAAAAGGAAAGTGAACCCATGCACTGAAACTTCACTTCTCTTACATTTGTTAGCTGACGAATCATTCGTTTTTCTCAGATAAACTAATCAGTTAATCATGACGTAACACCACACAGCTCAAAGACATTCACACATCAGACTAAAAGTAATCAAACAATAGTCTGAGATAAACAAAAAAATAGTTCTCAGTGACTTAAATCACTTGTTATTTATATCCCAGCTAGTAGCAAAGTCATTGTTGTGTCCTCCAGAGACAGCACTGTTGGCACTGGCCCAGAAATGTCTTTCAATCTTCTATGACTAGGTCCCCATTCCATCAACACCATTACTGACAGGGCTATTGGAGTCTTTAAAAAATAGACCATAATCCATAAAATAGACCATGGGAGAATGGAAAGGGTGCATGGGGCAGACAGATGCACCAAAACCTGTCTGCTGCTGTTATTGAGCTTCATCCTCTTGTCATATTGGCATAGAGGCCAATGCCAATATGACAAGAGGATGAAGCTCAATAACAGCAGCAGACAGGTTTTGGTGCATCTGTCTGCCCCATGCACCCTTTCCATTCTCCCACTTTACCTCAATTGAATAAGAATAGATGAGGAAGCTCAGAGTGCTTGGTATGTGTGTAGGAACGGAGGTTTATAATCTCCATTAATGAGCTTGTTTCTCTGCTATTATTCGACAGCCTGCCTGAGGGAACTGCTGGTGTTTCCTATCAAGTGGCCCTGCAGCGCTGACCCCTGCATGGCTCTGCATATGAAATGTAAGGGCCAAGTCTATTGTATCCATTCTCCCAGTCTCTAGCTGAGCTCCCGAGTCATTTGCATAGTCCTGAAAGGACCAGCCAATGTTATTAATTAATACAGAGCCAGCCTGCGCCACCTGACAAAATCCCACCGAGTGGCCCGAACGGAACTGTTTCATCAAAAGAGAAGAGCCATTAGGAATGAGAGGCCTTATTCTCCACTCCTCCTCTTCTCTCTTGTTCTCTTGAAAACAGAGAGCCATGGCTAGATGTATGTTTTCTTTTTCAGTATAGTGGGAGCAGCGGAGGGAGTAATGGTGGGTGCTGGATTGAATTAGACTGTATGAAATGGGAAGGCCACAGGTGACCCGCTGTCAACTGTCTTCCAAATGTAAATCCTCCTGAGCTCGCCTCCTTCACTGGATTTTTACCTTCTCAACTCCGCACAGAGGAAGTCTTAAGGAGGATTCTCACCAAATAACCGAAGAATTATGTCTGAGAATGTTCCACTATTGGAGATTCAAATACCCAGACACCTTGAGATGTACCAAACTGTTAGTCACGCGCCCTCTCTCTGCTTTACCCTGCCTCCATTTTTGCCTCGGTACAAGTATGGGTTGAGCATACACAGATGAATTGGCTGTTGCTAATCCTGAGCTATCTCCAGAAAGTCTCTCTCCTAAAACCTGTTATAACACAATGTCAGGAGGACAACTCCTTGAGGCTTGTAAATGTATTTCCACTGCCTCATTGAAGTAATTAATGACAAAGTGCAGACTGAGTCTTTTAAATGTTGCTTTGGAAATAGGTCGGATCACAGACACGCTGTCTTTACACACTTTAATACATTTGCACAAAATTATGAGCGAGAGTTGTCAGGTGGGTGAGTGACGAGGAGAAGAGGAAGAGATAGTATGAGGGAATGGAATAGAGAGAGAGATCAAACTTGCTTTTCTTCTTCAAAACCCTGCAAAGTTAAAGTTTGTTGCAAGTGACTCTGTCACTTAATGTTGTAAATGCATGTCGCCTCACTATCTATTAATTTAACGATATACGCACACTCCTCTGAATGTTTTCAGCACAGTGAGCTGTTTCCCAAAAGTAGGCCAGGGTGGACGACAGATCTGGAGGGTTACTCTGAAATTGAGCCTTATTGTGGCTATAATTCTCCATGTTTGTTCAGATTATTCCTTAAGAATATTAGTAGCAGCGAAAGCACTAGTTTCGTATCACTCCTAATGCCTGGTTAGGAGCTTTGTGAGTGAAGGCAAACAGGAGAAACCTGCCCTACGCAGAATCTCATCATGGGAAAGCTATCATGTCCTCCAGCTGTAGGGTGGGGAAGCGTGAGAAATTAGGGGGAAGAGAAAGAGAGAAGGAAGGCGGGCAGGGAAAAGGGATATGAAAACATGACATGCCTTAGAATTGGCATTACAAAAACAATACACTCCTCTGGCTTTCCCTGACTCCTCTCCGGCATGTTGTCTTTCTCAACCTCACTGTCTTGTCAGATCAGGTTAAAGACTCCCTGTCCCTCCCACGACTCTCTGGATGTTTGATCTAGAGGGAACAATTCACCTCAAGAGGAGAGAGACAATGGCTTGCCTGCCTCCACCCCGGTCCATTCCTCTTCTCGACCCTGTGCGACATGGGAATGCCCCTCACTCGTGCTAAATCTGCTTTGAAGTGTTACTGGAAACTCTGGAAGCCACTGATATGTCCTTAAAACATGACAACATACCAACCCTTGAGAGGACAAGTGATGGACGTTAAAATAAAAAATCTAAAGCTCAAAATGTCTTTGATGACGCATGCTTTTCTCAATAGTAAGAACATTTTCCCATCGAAGGTAATGAATCATGCTTTAGGTCTGGCGGGCCGTGACTGGCCCGCAGTACACCTTTGATCAAAGTTGTTGCCTTCAGTCACTCAGAAAGAAAGATATAGATACTGTGCTGGAAGAAGAGTACGGATGAAGATATTTAGCAACATGAGAAACTACTTGGTTTGGATGGGAAGCTTATCCACGATCAGTGTCACTTACATTCACAAAAAAGACAAAGAAAAGATAATAAAATGTCTGTCCAATGACAATGATGGCCCCACTACTGAAATAATTCAACCTGTGCTGATAGATAGGCCACACCCCCATCATAGGTAATTGTGAGAGTCGATGTGAGTCAACTTTTTTAAAGTAGACAAATCGACTTCATTAGGACAAATTCTTTGATAAAAAAAGATATTAAATGTGTGTGACATAAGCTCCTTATGTATCATACCTGTGGCACAGAGGGCGATGAAGGTCTGGACATGTTTGCGTATAAGTGCCAGCTTATCCTCTGGCAGCGGAAGCCTCCTCACAATGTGCTCGATGAAGTCATTTGGTGTGACTGCTGCTAAGTTCCACTTCAACTTCCCCAACACTACAAGTTCCCATTCCTGGAGACGGCGAGAGAGAGAGAGAGAGAGAGAGAGAGAGAGAGAGAGAGAGAGAGAACATTGAGAAAACTGAGAATTAGACAGAATGAGGAAGATCAGTCAAATGACACAGCTTTTGATAGTACATAATGCAGGAGCAGCTTATGCTCAGTTACGACACAGCACTGTGCAGTTGTCCATCCTGTTACGCTGCGGCACGAAGAGCTGAGGGGTCCTCTGTAGGTCTCTGGCCCAGTGCAGCACTCTCAATGTGTGTTAGGGCTATTTTTCTTTATTACATTACTCTTACCTTGGCTGAGCCTGGGACAAAGAAATACCAGCAACACCTCCAACCCAGGTTACCTCACAACACTATCTCCCTCCCTCCCTGTCTGTCTGTCTGTGTGGCATCTGGGGACTTTCCTAGAGAGGCCCACCAGAGGTTCTACTGTGTGCAATTGCAGAATAATAGGACAGCTGTACTCGTTGACAATGATGAGCAATAAATATGTTTTATGTTGAAAAGTTTGGGTCCCATTATTAATCGTATCTCATTTCACTTATTGTTTAAACTGCCAAAGCTCTCTGGTGTATGTTGATTTGTTTCTTTGTTGCATCTTGTGTTTTGTTGCTGGTTCTATTAAAGTCCTTTGGTTTTCCTTAATCGTGTGCCACATTTCACATGCAAAACATGAAATGCCAAATACAGTAAAATAATTAAATATTTTACATAATATCTCTGTCTCACGGGAAATCCCAAAGCACAAGTTTAATGTGAATCTCTTGGCAAAATGTGAAAATAATGACACATGCAAGGCCAAATGAATATCTGCGGAATCTGCTCTGCGTCTGTGGGATACTAGGTGTGGTGTTCACTTCTCTTAGAGTGTATTGTTACTTTCACTTCCTCTAGGAGGTGATTAACGGAAGAGTTGGTGACTAAATTGGGAAAAAAATGTGTGGTTTGGTTCCGGATTGCAGCCTTGTGACTTGATGCTCTTCATTTTCCCTTTCAGAGGGAGAGTGCACAACCACATGGACTTAGTCATAAGACAATTTACATGGCTGCAACTGACACTGTTAGCAGCCAATTAGCAATTACCTAATCAATGGGACCTATTGCAGCCTGGTAATGTTTTCTGATCTCTTTGATGTCAGGGGCATGGATGGAGGAGAGGAAAGGATTTTTCAAAAGAAAAGTCTGTTTACAACCAAAGTTAATCATGTTTGAGGAAAAGAGAAAATAAAACTTGCACCGACTCAAGAAATGCATTTTTATCTGCTTGCTTGCAGATGTGCAACTATTATGTCAAAGATTAGATAATTTGATCAAATGCACATCAAAATATCCATCACCGGCTTGTCATTTGTGGCTGCTCTCATGTTGGCAACATGGCTGCTTCCTGCTCTCTTTTCCATCAGTGGCAAGGAGCACAACTCAAGCCTACAGCAATGACTACAAACAGGCCTTGCAACACAGGCTGACAGAGTGGCAGGCCTGCACCCACTTCCTTCTGCTACTGCCTTCCTCTGGTCACACCTTCTTTGTAAAACTGCGGTTCACTTTACAAGAAATTGTTACTAAAGATGAGGAAAAAAAACATCACATGCTCTGAGCAGCTGATCTCTGTTTCCTGTATCTGCATGTCAGCCAAAATACTGCCTTATACAGAGACCCTGAGCAGAGGCTCCAGCAAACCAGTTCAAGGACTGAGGGCTTTGTCTTCAGACACCACATAAAGGTAAAACAGTCTCAGACTTCTTGTAAAAATGCACCATGACACACCATTTTAGATTAGACATTTCAGCACTGTTTCTTTTTAATGCTTACTCCTTACTTGGCATAACCCATGACTGACCCATGAGTGTTGCTGACCAGTGACACCATCACTGATGATTAGAGAACTTTAATCAGACACTGTCCCCAAGCAGAGTTGTAAACCATCGGAAACCAACAAAACCGACTGTAGCTCATCAAGAACATGACTACACTGCAACAATCAGACCACTGAGCAGAGCCGCCAGCCAGGCAGCAATGCAGGCGTAGAACCATCAGCTACGTCTCAATCATAATATGTGGCCTCTTTCACAACATGGGTGGGATTGGCTGTTGTTTACTGAGGATGTTTATGTAGCACCACAGAGCAATGGGGAAGCACTTATCAGATGTGAAACTGAGTTAATTAATTGGTGTGTGCTGGTGAGGGAAGTTGGTACTATCAGACCAAAGAGCTCTTACTTCAGATAAGACAGAGAGGAGCGACATTTAGTTAAATAAAACGATGAATAATGTCTCCTGAGACGTTGCTTTGATGCTTGCTACTGACTATAAGTCAAAAAGTTTGTGAGAATCATAAATGGTGCCCCATGATGGAATATAAGAAATGTGTGCATCAATGGCTATTTTTAGATAGAGGCTAAACTGTAAAAGGCAAACTTGAATTTCTCTGTGTCTCTCCCTCTCTAGCTGACAGGAACACAGTCAGAACTTTGGCTGGAGTTCAAGCTGACCTCGTTGCTCTACACAAATATTTGCCACTGGATGGCGATAGAGACCACTGCACAGACTGGATGGATACTGTAAATCCCAAATACTCCTAATACAGTGAAGAGGGACCCTGTGGAACAATCCAGGGTGAAGCCTTGGCTTTGAATGCACCTCTGATGACACCTCAATCCCAAATCAAGACTGGACAACATCTTAACTGAAATGATGTATGGCGTTGAATATGTTGTGGTTAAATGGATGCATTAAAACAGCTGGAATAAAACACTGGTTTCAAAAAGAGACATGATGAGGAAACATTTGACACATTGTATGCTTTGCCTGCATGCATCTTCTACTGTGAATTGTGATGAACCAACTGTTGCTTACCAGAAGCTCTTGGGGTCTGATGGAGTTATCTGTGTAGATGCAAAGTTTCTCTGCGGTTAGTGGACGAGTCTCTTTCAATTTTGATGCAAGAAACATGCAGACTGCTCCAAGCAGCTGCAGATTACACTTTTTGGTGGCTACCACGGCTAAAAATCTGTCTAAGTAGTTCATGGCCAGCGGAAAAACTTCCTCTTCGCACTTCTGCTCCTCACAAACCTGAAAGAAAACACGCAGCAATGTTACAACCAGTCACCCAGCCTGCAGAGACTTGACTTATTTTGCAGCACTTGCAATGTATGTAAAGATTTTATGAGGAAAGCCAAACGAAACAAAACAAAAAGTCTGATCACATTAAGAGTATAAATTCAATGACACACATAGTTGGGGCCCGGCCAAGAATTTGCGCCCAGCCCCAAGCGGTTGCGACATCATAAATTAAATCGAAATAGATAATTTTGCAAAAAATGGAATAAATCTCCGAGACATACTGTCAATAGAGTCGCATTCCTGCAGTTCATTCACTAAGAAATGGATTCAAGTCACAGTCAGCCGAGCCAAAAAATACCCCGACAGCGCAGCACACGGAAACGCACTTTTTTCATTCGTCATATTTTCATAAAATAAATAAAAATATAAATAAATTCTCCCGACCGGTTTTCTTCACATCATAATATCCAGTGGGGTCTTATACATCATACCCGACGATTCATGTCCGAATCCACGCGTGATAAATATGAATAAAATGTCAAAATAAAAGGAGAGTAGGGAGAGGTTGGTCTGATGTGCGTCACTGCCGACTCGATATAATTATTTCAGAAATTAATTAAAAATCTCCAGTGAGTCGGACTTCGGCAAATTTTACATGAAAATAAAGCTGAAAGACTCGGTGTTGTTTAGAGGTGACCGTTGGCCAGAAATATTTGACGCAAAGTCGAAAAATGAACATAATTCCAGAGTGAGGCATCACGATGGGGGGAAAACCTAAGAGATAGATAAGGCCCTCGCCCTTCCGACATTTAAAACAGATACATTAAGTGTTTACAGCACTTTTTGTCATCATGTCTATATCCAGTACACACCCAACAACCTATTTTGTCATTGCCGATAGGTTTCAACCACTGTTATTGCGTTTATGACACGTAAAATTCCCCTTAAAGGCACGAGCGCTCCTGTAAAAACCAACATGGCGATAGGAGTGCAGGGCAGCATTGCTTTGTGGAGTGCATACGTGTGCATGGAAATATTCAGGCTATCTAAAATAATAACATTAAAGAATCGACTGGGAGCTTGTTCACACAGCTGTAGAATAAAAGAATGGACGTTCTCTGATGTCAGGGGTATTCCAGCACCAAGTTGCATACACACAGACCTCAACAGCGGACGTATAAATAGTGAGATATGACGGAGAAACGGCACCCTTGGTTGAAACAAGGAATAATCAGTCGGAAATGAGAGCAGTAAGTCTCATCTCACCATCCAAATGATGTAAACAGCGCACAGAAAGACAGCAATGAAGCAAATCTAGAAGCTTTCAAGTCGAGCACGGAAATAATGCGACTCCGCAGGCTATACCTCCAACATCCATGTCGCGACCATCCTCCTCATGAAGGGCTGAATGTCTTTCTGGACGCATTTGAAATACGAATGTTGGGGTAGAAATCTCTCCTCGATGGTCAACAAGCTCTGCAGGACTCTGTCATCGCACAAGAGGTTCGGATCGGGACGAGCTCGTATGATGGTGTCCATTTCGAGGCAGAGCAGTTCCATACTGGTGCTTTCACTTTAGTAAAAATAACAAGGTAGGATATCTCTCAGAGACGTAGAAGCGGTTCCGTAGAGCCAAAATGCCAAAAAAAAAAAAGGATAGTAGAGAGAGACAGATAAAAAGTGAGACTGCAGGGGCTCCGAGAGAGTAGTCCTGCCTCTCCTTCTTGTTGAGAACTTTTTCCTCTCTTCCCACAGTGCGCCTCTACTTTCATCCGCCTGGCCAGATCAAGCGCATTTCAAGCCTGCCCTGCATGCTCCACTGACGCAATGCACTTCATTACCTCTGTGCAGACCAGACGCAACATGCTCTCTCTCTCCTTCAGCCTGGCGTAAGGGACAACTTGCAGCAAAGTTGCTGAACATTAAAAAAGACGTTGACGTTTTGTTTTTTTTAAATAAAGAAATGCACAAGTACACAACTAAAAGCGCATTCTTGGGATTTGCGCTTTAGCGATAGTTTAAGCTCAAATAAGCCAATTATTCCAAAAATGAGGTTTGCGACTATATTAAAGACTATGACTGGCTTTTATTTTATTCTAACATGGCTTTACTATGAGAAATGGGACTTTTTGTTTTCATTGTTTATTTTTTGCACTGTGGTGATAATTAGATGGTGATGAAATTTCCATTAGAGGTAATGTTGGCCAAAATACACACATTATCATTATTTCCATTACTGCAATTTCATTGAGGATATTATCAACTTTAAACAGCCCCCAAGACACCAACTTTACATTCTGTAGTGCAGCAACTGCCCCCTTGTGCAAGGAAAATGAATATTAGTTTGACTTGGAAAGAAAAAGAATGAAATTCATATTTGTTATCTTTTTAAAACAAGTATTCTACCAGCTTTTTTTCAAAAGGACTCAGTGAACCTGAGCATGACGCATGTAGATACTGCATGTATGCGGCTATAAACACTGCATACTAACAGACATGTGCGCGCGCACGGTCGCGCGCACAGGACAGAAGACCCACCCACAAACCCTCTCTGCTCACACGCACACACGCACACATACTTACACACACGTGGTCTTCCGAGCTAGTTTTTTTTTCATTGCAGCCACCAACAGCATGTGGTTTATGAGATAGCTTTCTAGGAAATTAAAGTCAGCGTTGATTTTTTTTTGTTGTTGTAGAAACCTAAACTTATGTTAAAGATAATACATAGATGAGAGTCCCCCGCTTTCCTCAACTGAAATGTGAACCAAATTCATGTATTTAATACCATTTTTGACCATGCTTCTGTGATTTGCATGGAAAAAACAAGCAGGTGGAATCGAAGCATTGAGTGGAGGTCGTTGAGCACATAATTAAAAAAATGACTGCCCAATGATTTAGCCACACATATAGTCACAAAGAGAATCTGCATGGGTAAATATGGTAATCCCCCTCCTATTCTTTACCGACTTCAAAGACGGAGGCTTGAATGAAGGGAGACTAGTGCGTCAGGGGAAGACTGGGGACTGTTAAATCCTCCGAGCTTTAGAGCTGTTAATTTCCATTCCGACGCTTGTTGGCTACACAGCAATGCTTGTGAGAAAATTGGGGGAAATGTCTCTTTAAAGTTTTTTTTTCCAGTCTAAGTTGTTTCCTCCTCCCTGTGTATCTATTTGCATAGCCAATAGTTCCCCAGCGCTCGACCGAGGCTGTACGATTGTTACTGGGCAGACTTCATCTCTCTCTCTCTCTCTCTCTCTCTCTCTCTCTCTCCCTCTCCCTCCCTCTATCTCTCTCTCCCTCTCTCTCCCTCTCTCTCTCTCTCTCTCTCTCTCTCTCTCTCTCTCTCTCTCAATCCCTCTCTCGCTCTCTCAACTTCCAATAATCAGTCTCACCCCTTCAAGGATGGGCTACTTGAACAACCTATCTGTCATAAGACGAAGAGCATCATCTAGGTTCAAAGATGAATCAGTTGAGCATAGTGACTAATACTCAGTCTTTACTTTAACTCTGACTTTATGCAAAAAAGAAGAAAAAGGTGCAAACGAGTGAAATATCTGGATAGTTGATGGAATTTTTTAATGGAATTTAGTCATCTATCATCAACAGCCCTTTGACATCAAGCATAACGAATCGTTCAAAAAATAAAATAAATAATAAACCAAACTTCGAAAATATCGAAATCATACCATTTATATTTTATGACTGAAAAATCCACTCTTCAATGGTTAGAATAAATTGTTAATTTTGAACTTAAGGCGAGTAACCACCCTACGTTTAAAATGTATAATATCCACATATGATCCTCTCTTTATAGGACACACATAGAAATGTTTTTTTTACTTTGATGCACAGTTCTAAACTATATATAAATGTAATTTTTCATGAGTCTAAAGGATCAAATGCGCTTTTCAGGTTTTATTACTTTATAAAAGTTTTGGAAAGGAAAAGCAAATAAAGTGAGGATAGAAGGAGTGATCCGGGGCGGGGGGAGAGCAGGTGCTTCAAATCCTGCATATCCAGCTCCATCAGCTGCTCCAGCGCACCAGCATGCACAATAACAGACCTCAGAGACGTATAGACATTTTCTCTCTCAGAGAAATTATCGCCACAAGCTGCAGTAAATGAAAAAAAACAAAAAAAAAAAAACAGAGGATGTGCAACAGGTTGAATGAACAAAGCAAAATTGACTAAAAAAAGACCAGGAGCTTTCAAAATTAAATGTTACCTAGAAAAACCTTCAACAACGAGTGGACAAGCCATCTTAATGTGATGGTAAATTAAGTTCTCAGGAGCGGTTTCTTATTCATTGAAAGCTACAATTAAGGATCATAATAGAAGTAATTGAAGTAGTTCAAGTAATTGAACTTTCATAATATCGAATATGGTTCACATGCCTTAAATTTAACCCTTTAATGAAGTCTCGTTGAGACATAGTCTTGCTGAGGCTCTTGTCAAGAAGTTTTTTCTCTGCAGCGGAACAGTGACGCCAGCGGCTCCTGTGTGAGCGATCAGCGGCGCAGGTCACCGCCGGAAGCATTCACATATCATATCACAATAAAACGGAACCCACCCCAACTTGAAAAACCTGAAAAAAATACTATTCTATTTGCTCTGGCGGAGGAAAAGTAGAAAAAACTATCATCTTAACTTTAAACTTTAAGGTTAAATTGCGGCATTTCGCATCACAAGAGTTACTAATCTGATATGAATATTTTATAAGCTCCAGCTTTGGTCTTTTCAAACCTTATTTTACTTTGATTAAGACTTCAAAATCAGGGCGCATCAGACAGATGATTGTTACTAAAATAAGTGACACTTTGTGGTGAGTAGTGGATCTGTTATAAAAAAAATACCCGACAGGACAATTAAAAACAAGTACAATTATTAACGCTCGCTTGCGGGTTCTATCCTTCCGTTTGATATAAAAAAATGGGATTTACCGATATATACAAAGGTGTAAGGATGGTCGCTTTTTGCACTTACTCATTATGATAGCACCTTTATCACTGTTATAGCACCCTGGGGTGTCAGCCGATCATGAATGACTCCGTGCTTTTATATTCTTTTTAAAAAAAAATAGACATCAACATGGGAATCATGAAAAAAAAAGCCTGATGAGAAAAGTGTGAGAGGGGAATTTGTCAGCTTCTGATCAAAGCAGAACAGTCATGAAGTGACAACAGCAAATAAAACAGTTCTGTTCTCTAGATCTGTCAGAGAGATTTCAGGGTGTATTTTCTGAGCAACGTGAATCAGATCAAACTTTCATTTTCTATCTTTTGTATGATCAAAAAATGCACAAAGAGGCGTGACAATGGGTCAATCAATCTAAACTAAAAACAATAATGTGAAAACTCCCTTAAAAAATGTCTCCAATAGGTGCATAAACTATTTTACATAGATATGATCTCCCTAGGAATGCAAGAAGAAATACCTTAAATACAATCTAAAAAAAACACACCTGCATCAGCTGGTTGGCCATTCATTATCTTGTAGGATAAACCGCTGCATGAAATTAACTAAATTGAAAAGATGACAAATATCTTATTATAAGTTAAGTAATCCGACTGAAGTTAATTTTAAGCCGTCATAGAAACAGATATGTTCAATAATAATTATGCAAAAAAAGAAACTGATGGACCTGTTGTCTATTTGAATTATTTATCAATTGTAAATATATCAATTGTTAAAGCAGAATATATTTTTGCCAATTCAGATTTTTTGCTCTGAGAAAACAACATACATAAATTGAAACTTCTCATACCTATAATTCAAATAAGATCATTCATTAATTTTCTCTAAAAATGTTCTACTTGATTTGTTATGTTTTTATATTATTTGAACATTAAATTCCCTACTTGTCAATGCGAAAGAATAGAATGCAGATGTCAACGTTTATAAAGGTGGAAATCAGAGAATGAAGAACTTTCCATATGTAATAAAAAAGAGTGGTGAAAAATGTAAACAAAGGGAAGTAGCAAGAATACTGATAAATCAACCAATCAAACCAAAAATACATTTTGGGATTAATTTTCTATCCAAACCACTCAGGTCACTTCCTGCCAAGTGAATAATGAGCAGTTCATCGAGGAATATTCAACAGCATCAACATCCTCATGCTCGGCAATCTTCACCTCTCTAAATAGATTTATAACAAGCGGTTTGAGATGTAAAAGAATAAAGAAAAAAGAAAGGAAAATAGCTTTCAGACAAGGAGCTCTGTGTGAGGACCACTGATGAATCACAGTTGATGTGATGTACACACAAACATCACTTCAGCATAGAGATCATTTGTTTATCGTACCCACATTTCTCCATTTTAACAGTATTTTTCTTTGGTTGAGTAACTGCAGATGTGTGAGGCAAACAACAACACAGAGAGAACTTACTCATCCATGATAAGAAAAAACATCATACTTATGCAAAAATTAATTGGCACACTTTCTACCAACCAGAAAGTTTGAGAAAAGACAAACTGTAAAATACAGAGTTGCATAAAAACATGTTGTGGTCTTGCTTTTTGTTCTATCTCCTTTATTCATTAAATACAGTTCATTCATTAAACCCAAAATTAGTTATTATTTTCCTTTTCTAAATTTTAAATAGGATGCCTCTTAGATGAATATGAATTAATACCAACAAAAAAATTATAACATTCAAATATCTGCTTTCACACTGGGATTCTGCCTGAAATGTTATGTGACACATAGTCAATCATGTAATTGTTTCCGGAGGGAAAATGTCTACTTGCCACTAATTACCAAGGTGAACGCAAATGATATTACACAAAGACTCCGAGATCATGATTAAGTGTAACCTTTTGAGAGAGATGAATAAAAATGAGAGATAAATATCTGCCCAGTATTCAGCTGATATAAACGATGGTTTGTTCTTCTGTGTGGTGTGAGTTTTTTAGAGCAGTGATGGGCAGCTTGTCCGTGGAACCCCCACAAACATCCTCTTGGATTTCTCTGTATCTCCTCAATGACTGATGTAACAACAATTCAGCTTTTGGCATTGAGCGCTTTGCCTTTAAACTTCCCTCAGACTCCCTTTGAAATTCTTCACAGAAACATGTCCTCCCGAATTCTTTGAAACATGCCTTCAACTCATTAACTGGTAGAGAGACAAGGAGCAAAATGACGTAACGAACATATTCTTATTTTTCTGTTGATGTATTTGAGACCAGACGCTGCCTGCCTGATGCCAGGGAGAAGAGAATGTCCTCTTTCTGTGAGAGAAGACACCTGATTCAAGTCAGAGCTGTGGATCAAAATGTATCCACAGCACAGTTGTGCAATGACGTTAACATGCATAAAGCGAGGATTATTATTACTAAGCCTCCCTACAGTGTCATTTTGATTAAAAAAAAACAAAAAACAGAAGCTAAAAGACTTATAAAACATAACACATTAAGAGGGGATGGTTGCCTGTGCTAAAATTGATGGTATTGTGTGCAATGTGTGATCAGCAGCAATTTCTAGACTCAAGAGAGAATATATATCAACACAAATTTGTATTCTCTACATTTATAGCCTTAAACAGCTTAACTTCAATGTTTGTGAGTTTAAAAGCATTGAAAGAGAGATGAACCCTAAAAATCCTGTACTTTTCTAATTTAGATGATAAGGCGTGGAGTGTGATGATGGATTATTACAGCAGTGTGTTAAACAGTGTGTTATCTCCTCACATCATTTGTTATTGGGTAATTTATTTGCTCAGATAGTCTGGCCTGCAATCTTCCTGTCATAGGGTCCTTCAGCAAGACCTCCAACCCCTATTTGCTCCCCAGGGGTCTCACAGGGGCTGACCACTGCTCCTCATGGACGGGTCGCAAGCATATGCATGTGGTTCTGTGTATAGCTGGTACTTGTGTGACTATCTGTACTATAACAAAGAATACATTTCCTATCCATCCATCTATTCAATTAACTGTGTTCACACAACACTTGGCATGCACCGCCCCACCCACTGTCCATCCATCCATCCGTCTGTCTGTCCATCCATCCATCCATCCATCCATCCATCCATCCATCCATCCATCCATCCATCCATCCATCCATCCATCCATCCATCATCACAAGGCTAACACAGACATCCATTCTGTTCCTACTAGCAATTTAAAGTCACCCATCCACCTTTCAAGCATGTGAGAGGAATCTGTATCACCCGAAGAGAATCCACTTAAATATGGGAAAGATTTGTCAATGCAAAAAAAATAGAACACATATGTTAACAGCCTTAAAGGTTTAAATCAGAGAACAGAGTACTGTCTATTAAAATCAAAATGGTGTGAAAAATAAACACAAGAGGAAGGTTGAGTTATCTCAAGAAAAGAGATAATTCAACCAATCAAGCAAGAGGTGAGACATCTATAATAGCCATGCCTTGAACATTTAGCCTCCTATACCTGCTTCAGCTAAGACATTTGGGATTATTTTCTTATTTAAAGCGACGACACAAAGAAGCAGCAAACCAAATGAAGCTAGAAGAGTACAATGAGTTTTGTGCCGATCTCTGCCAGGTGTGTCAGGGGCGTGTGGGAGGGGAAAAGGAAATGTAGGGCAGGGGATGTGTGGCATGCATATGCAAAAAGATTTAAGGAAGAAGATATGCAGGCTCAGAAATGCCAGGAATGTAAAATGTACATTTCAAAGTAAAATACGCCAACAAACACAATGTGACTCTCACATACCTTGTATTTTTTGGAAACAATATTCCAAACCGAAGCAGCTGTTTTTAAATGATTTTTCCACAAAATTCTTTATAATGAGCAAGTGGTGAATGGCATTATAAAAAATCCAGTAAAGGAGCAGCCATGAGAGGTTCTTGATTATACGTACACAAAAATATTAGGCTGATGAGCGTAGAAGCATGACAAAGATACACACACACACACCTCCAGGCGCTTAGAGATAATGAGATAATATCTTGGATTGTCGGTGTAGATTTTTCCAGTGTGTTATATTATGCCTCTTTGGTTTTTCACCAGGTGCAGGTGCATCCTACTGTGGGAAAACTCATTTGTTGCAATTAGCTTTTGGTTGTCTCAATGGAAGACCCAAGACTCGGGTAAAACGTTTTCCTCACGCCTTTCAAAAAGATGGTGTCCATCTTTTGTGTCCATTACCCAGCCAGCTAAACGCCATGTGAGGGAACCATTAATAGCTAAAAACAGCCTTGTACTACATCTCAATCCATCACTGATGTTAGCGACAGCATGTTGAGAGACAAATTAGTCTCTCCACAGACTGCATGTTATGGAAGGTGTGTCACTGGAACAATACGGTCTAGTAGCTCTGACAAAACCTTTGGTTAACATAAAAAACAAGCTGTCTGGCATTCATTTACCTTTCCTCTCCCTTCACCCCATTCCTTCATCCCTGCCTCTCTCACTGCTTCCATGCCTCCCCTCTTTCACATGCTTAACCCAGTCTTTTGAAGTCCAACAACAATCATTCATGCAGCCATCAAATCTGGCGCCAAATGAGCAAGCTAGAGAGATGCATTTGGACACTGGTTCTAAATAATGTCAAAATGTCCTTTCTTTTCTGTTCTCAAAATTCTTTTTCTTCACATAATAGCAACAGTTAAGGATACCTCACTCCACAAAAGAATACTGCAGAGTGGCTCAGCTGCTGCTGCTCTGTCTCTTCCCCTACAGCTCCTCCAGGATTTTCCCATGTTCATATCACTAGCCCTTGACTTTGTCACTCATGCAACAGCTGCTTGCTGATACCACATCACAGTTGCAGCCTATTACTCTGCCCTTTTTCACTATGCACACTAAGAACAAAGGCATTTTTAAGCCAGTGGAGTCCTTGGTGCAGAACGCAAGGACTTCCAGGGAGAGGTTGTGCACGTCACGACAATAACTACATTTTTGCAGAAAAACTTTCCGGATTGTTTTGAAAATTGTGTCTCTTGGTGCTTTGGGAGGATAAACATCCTGAGGACTTCCACCTGGAATCACAACAAGCTCAGACTAAAACACAATGTACTTGAGGTCAGAGAAATCTCACGGTTGGGCAAGAGACGTTACTGGCACTCATCTAAATCAGAAAATCAAAAGATCTCATGACTCATTACTTATTAAAACCTGTTATTACAGTAGTCCAAAAGGATACAGGATATTATGAAAAACACAGGCGCAAAGTGCAAGTTCAGTGATTGAGCTGCAGAAGGACCAGAGATACTAGGTGATTCAATAAATATCTTTAAATCTTTGATTCACAAAAAGTAAATGCTTCATACAGACAGAGAAGTATGCAACATCAAGATCGTTCATCATGTGGTTCCTAAAATAGTACGAGTCTTTAAAAATAAACGTTAACCCCAAAGATAGTGAACACCTGAGCATTAAACAGCTCTCATATACACACTTGCATGCACTATAGCGGAATACTGTTGCCCTTGTTTCCCTATCTCTCCCATAGATTGTAACAGATGTTGAAGCATAGTGAGAGGAGATGAGAACTAGATTACTTCAGCAATTATGGAGGTGTTCCCTCCTGTTGCAACGGCATCAGGTGCTCACCTATCTGCTGCCACTAATAATATACACTGAGCGCTCTGCTCCAGGAAGTGGAGCAGAAAATAGAGAAACCACATGTCAGACAGAAGAGGAGATGCAGATGTAGCAACAGAAAGCAGTGACACATAATCAAAAATGACATTAAAATAGACAAGCAAAGAAAAAGGATACCCACTCCCACCAACCCACTATCTAATGTTCTTAGTGATCAGCGATAAAGAAAGATGAGGGAGGCCCACTACAATGCTTCCCCTAAGAGATGTGGAGATTCATTAAAGCACCACACATGCATGTGCGCCATCCTTCCCTCCACACTGGAGCATGCAGAAAAATTCCGATCCTTTTGGGAAACAGAGGTGATGGACTGTAATTTATAGGCCCTATCTTCAAGTCCTTCCCCCCGGCTCCACTGGTGGCACCAGCCCATGAGCCTCTGTGTGTGTTTAACGGTTACATGTGTCGCTCCCTATCTCACTCTCTGAGTGGCACAAAGGTAAAAGGAAGCTCAACAGCCTGGGAAAAAGTTGAACAGTGTGAAATTACCTTGATCCAAAGATTCCTGCCACATACCAGCCCAATGAACCCATAACAGAGCAGGCACTCAGTCAGAGAGCCCTGCCTGCAGGGAACAGCTGAGACATTACAGAGAAAAAGAAGGAGGGGATGGTTGAATGAATGAATGAATGAATGAAAGAAAGATAAATTGGAGCAGGAAAGAGGTCCACCTCCAGCAATGTCCAGTCAGAGCTCAGAGTATCAGTATCTGGATTCTGCACTCTGAGGTGGTTGATGGGACAACAGGAGTAGCTAGAGAGCTGTATGATGCTGACAAGGTACTGCGTAAAAATCAGATGATAATACTAAGAATTAAAATATGAATGTTGAAAATAAGATTTCAGTAAGTCATTGTCAATAAGCACAACATTTATGCAATTTATGGGCTGGGCAGGAATAACAGCTTGTTTGGAACGGAAATCCTCATAGTACAAAAAGTTTTTTTTTTTTTATCACGAGTAAAAAATGCAGAAGGCACAAAACAAACAAAACAGTGCTCTGTGATGTAAAACGCATTTAAATCTGGAATGGATTTAGGTGCTTGCTGACCTACTTGCCTTGGTCAGACAGCCATGCATTGATTCTCTAGAAAAGGCATGTGAGCAAAAATGTGATGGCAAATCATCTGCAGTAAATAGATGCCTTGTTGTGTAAAGGGTGACTCTTACTCTCTACTTTATTCACTGATATTCCTGACATGAATACACTTAGAGAACAATAATCCGTAAATTCCATTGTCATTAAATGTCAAGTAATTTAGAAATAGTTACTAAACCAAGCCACAACAAAATCTGATCATAAATGATCTTCAGATAAATGACCATCAATGACTTTAAAAACAATGATAACACTTTTAAATAGATAATCACATAATGGAATACTTGTAGAAAACTATAAACTGCATGTAGAAATGTAATTATTTCTTAACATTCCATTGCTTCCCCTCTTACGGCTTTTCCTGTTGAGGGTTTCGAGGGGTTGGAGCCTATCACAGCTGACATTGGGCGTGACGCAGGGGCCACCCTGGACAACCCAGTTCATCATAGGGCCAACATACAGGGTATAGAGACAAGCAACCATTCATGCTTAAATTCACAACAATGGGCAATTCAGAGTCACCAAATCATATTCAGTGCATGTTTTTGGACTGTGGGAGGAAGCTGC
This sequence comes from Lophius americanus, assembly GCA_037951165.1. NCBI lineage: Eukaryota > Metazoa > Chordata > Actinopteri > Lophiiformes > Lophiidae > Lophius > Lophius americanus. The sequence continues at coordinate 1,969,482 of JBBDHG010000009.1, forward strand.
AAAGCCCGGAGAGAACCCAGTCAAACACGGGTAGAACATGAAAACTCCACGTACAAATACCTCAAGCCCAGAGGTGGATTAGAACCTGGATCCTCCTCCTGGAGGAGGATCCAGGTTCATCATGGAGCTGTTGTACCCTATACTCCTCTCTGCTACCCTATTTCTTAATAATTTACTTTAAATAGCAAAAAAAACCGAAATAAAAAGACCAGATAACAAACAAACAATAGAACCACAAAAAACAACGACTATTAATTAAATAGGTGGATTTTTTTCAGTGACAGAAAAAATTTACAAGAATCTCAAAATGCGATATCTATACCTATCTAGCAATATTAAGAGACTGAATGTATTTCAAAATCTCATCAGTCTCCTATGGGCCCAAATAACCTTTTCTGATATCTTGTAGGCAACTTTGCATAGGGAGGTAAAAGTTGGTGACTTTGATCTCCTTCACTACAGGGAAGACTTTCGATTCTATAAAAAGTTTCATATACATTTCTATTCTTCACAATCTCACACAAACACAGCTCTGTACCATACTCATGAGGCTCTTACGTGATGCACTATCCCAATAGTTTAATTGCATTTATTGCATGAATATTTGTCTTGGATTTTGACAAGCAGGGAATACAGAATCAGTTAATGCTAAATCACAGAAAATTAGCATATTTCCCATCATATTTAGTGGCACTAATTTTCTTTCATTGATGTTAACGTCTTAGGTTATTTTATGTTTTCATTCAGCTGATTCACTCTTGGCAGGAGGAAAACACCCCCACTTGAAACTAAATGACTATGTATAGCCAAAAAACATTTAATTTAAATTATTCATTTGTATTATTGTTTTTAACCAATGGTAAGAATGATTGATTTTCAAACGGAGTCCTTATTACTTGTTATTATAGTTTGGGTAAATTAAAGAAGAGTGACTTGGAGTGAACTGAGGGCAAACAACAATGATAATTAATTTACTGTGTTATACACAGCTTACAGCCATTAAGCATGTTTAAATATATCATTTCTGATATCATTTCTGTATAAATTCAGATTCATCTATTGAAATATTGGGGAATTCTTTTGAACTTCTATTTCCACTGTGGGAATTCCAATCTAGGTAAATTACTATAACTCAACGCAATGGCTTTTACGAACAAAAACACTGACGGAAGCTGAAAGAGGTCAACCTGTTTCAGAATAATTGATGACAAGTTTTTGCCTTTGTTTGTTCCAAATGCTTGCTGGGTTCCATCTTGCAATGAGTTTATTCTTATCACACAATCTGCTGTCTCTGCAGATGTGTTGTCTCTCTGGGTTTTGGAAATGGGACAATTTTTTTAAATATAAAAACCCGAACCTGAAAAATAAAACCAAACATCTGCTAGATGTATTGATTTCAACAGCACAGAATAATAGCAATAGCAGTGAAAACAGGATGATGATGGGGATGTGCTAGCATATTAATCAGGTACCGATCTCATGCTGTAGAAATGTAAGGCATTACCCACTTTGACGGCAGGTATACGCTCAAGAAATAGAATATCAAATTTTGTGGTGTTGCACTATATGTTTGGCCCACTTCTGCACCGGTGGTTCTGTATCGTGTGGAACATGCATCATCAAAATAACAATGTCCAAAAACCAGAATTTAAAATTTGATAAGCCAATCATTTACTGTCTATAAGGAAACAAATGAATCTCCAAACAACCTCATATTTTTCTTGATCAAAAGAAACAAAAATGGCATCTGCGTACCCAACGCCACGTTCAGCCACGGTAAAAAACAACAACAACCGCTCTCCAAACACGACACAGCTGTTTAAATCATTCACTCAATTATAAAGTTGACCGTTGTCACTCAGAGCGCCGCCCAATGGGTAAAGTTGAAAGGAATTATTGCTGGCTGCTTTCCAGCAAATGCAACCGAAAATGTCTTGAATTTAATATTTAATAAACACTTAATAAACAAAGTTAAGTTGAATTTACTGAACACAATTATGTTGCACGTGCAAAACAAAGTTAAGTTGAATTTGATAAACAAAGTTTGTTGTATTTGTTGAAACCAATTATTTTGCATGTCCTAAGCACCGTTACGGTGATACTTAAAATAATTAATGTTGACTCTATTTAATAACATAAAGCAATCTTTTTTTAAAAATAAGTCATAATGCAATGAAACTCACTTGTTTAATTGTCAAATATGAAACAATTAAGTTCTTTTTACCTTTACCTAATATAATGCAACCAAAACTCCAATGTATGCGAATAACAGGTTTATATGCAAAAGTAATACATCCAAAGACATAAAATGAAACAAAAATAATTTAACTGTATAGTTTTATTTCCATTCACAAAGTCTAATTTTACACTGAACCACAATGACACCTCAGAATGAGACATGCCTAACAGTGACATGATCCCTTTTCGAAAAAACACAATTTCAAAAACGATATAGTTTATAAAATATTTTTTGAGTACAAACACAAATATACTATTTGTCAAAAGTTCATTCTGCTTTGACAACACTGGGTCAATAAAATGAAGTCTTTGTCTTGTCAAATCTCTGCTTAGTTATCTATGAGCATCTTTAGCTCCACAACTTTGTCCTTCTCACTCCCATTAAGAGAGTGCACAGTTCCACCTGTAGTTAAATCTTATTGATTTCAAAATTCCACTGACTTCTCCATGTTTACAGTTGATTTCTTTTTTCCCTGGTTTCTCTGTGACTGAAGTTTAATATATGCTGTGGATTTCTCCTTTAAAAAACAACACTACTTTGTTTATATTCCATTTTTTTCCAACATCATGCATGATGTGCATCCTTAAGGGCTAACAAACACACTGGATGCATTTCCTACTACTTAAGACATTTGCAAAGCCAGTTGCATGTTTTGAACTCTGCATATTTCAAACCCAGCATGATATCACTCATTGGTTTTTGGACTCCAGATTTGAAGCCTCGAGTTTTTTCCCAATGTGGGGCGGCTGTGGGTAAGGAAGCAGAGCAATTGTCCACTGCAATCCTCGGACCCAATTTGCTCCCATTGACGGTTGAGTGACAGTGTCATTGGCTACTGCTCCTGATGAGCAGGTGGCACCTTACTGCCACCACTGAATGAGTGTGTGTGGGTGAAAGCTGACTTTATGCTGCTATATAATTAAAGTCCATTTACCATTTAAAGGACGCTTTCAATGCCTTCTTGGTTTCTGGAGTCAGAACTGGCCAGATTTGTACAACAAATACATGATCTGGAGAGGATGCATCTTGCTGTATCAAAGAAAAATAGAGGGGCTGCGGTTTTTCTTTTTTTTTAAAAACAAGGTAACCATGTTCTAAAGTAAGATTTCTTTAACTTTTTACCATGCAGACCGATTTAATATTGATAGTAGTCGCGCAACCGGCAAATGGGATTGGGATGTTAATCATGACTGGTATATATGCTGATATGATTTATCTTGTGGACAGCAACCAGCTATGTGACTGTGTAGATCTACTTCTTGCTGTCAAAACAGCGATGAACTGTTTCTCCTGATACGGTTCTATCTGAGCCGTATCATATGTTATACAGTAGCTCTTCTGTGTGATCCAACAGCACGGCTCACCTTTGCTCCACTCGTGCATCAATGAGCTGGGCATCCATGATGTTACAGATTTGTTCCCCGTCAACGTTACTCACATCCTTAAACTTATGCGTTCTTTATGGTATGTCGTTATATTTGTACCTCATTGCTGAACACACATTTCCTCATTCTGATCATGCGGTGTGAATTATTGTGCACAAAAATATTTTAAGGACTTCTTCTCCGTTGTAGTCCTATCTTCTCTCGTAGATCTCATCTCTTAGCGTTGGAACACACTTGTGCACTTGTTCACTGCACCTCTTGTGCTCAACATCTCCGTGCTGTATCATCTTCACAACATGCTAAGAGCAACAAACATAACACCATTCTTTTCCATATTCCAGCACACTTTTCTTCTTTCCGGTTGAAATCATTCTGGAACTGGATAACTTTTTACATGAGCAGTGATCCAATCGGATCAAACAGACACATCAATTGGAACAGCTGGCAACAGCTGTGTGACAAGCGCAAAAGTGATCAATAGATGACATGTTTTATCAGAAGATGGGAATCTTTCATTTGATTCGAACAGTTTTCTCTGTTATTGTGATGGTTTAATGAAGAATTAGCTTGGTAATAACTAAAAATGTACTTCTATTGGTGAAAGTTATTCAAAACAAAGCCTTATTGGAACCTCAGAGTGGTTTTACTCTGACTAATGTCAGAGAATGTCATGTTACTAGTCAAGCCATGTTGTGTGGTAAACCCACCAGAGACGTTACGTTAATATGAAGACCAGCCGACGTTCATCAGCTTTCACGGAGGTCTACATCCTCTTCAATTATCTCATTCATTACTCCATAAAGGCGGGGAAAGGGAGGTCGGTGGGTCCGATCCACCTTTGTTGTTGTTGGGATCTATGCATGGGCATGGCTTGGCGATTATAAAATCGGGGTCTTCAAAGTTTTCAAATTAAAGTACTATTTAATTTGTTCACAGAGTCAGTCTATCAAGGCTCCTCACAGTTTTCTTGGACATGTTTGCAGAGTTCATTATTTCTTACTACCCATTACATTTTTTGAGAGTTTGTATTAAAAACAAACTCTCTGCTGACGGTTGCCTTTCCGAATGTCATTCCCAAAGGACTTATACTACCCCCTCACAATGGAATGGGTAACGGGTGTTTACAGGCAGCATTTTATTCTGGATTATGTTTTTCTTCAAATTTTATTCAGAATAAAGGGGTCCATGTAAAACCCCCTATTGTAAATATACTTATGCTGTCATCCCAAACAGCAAGGGTATATCGCAGAAAAATCCCACGGTAATTTTAGTGAAAAAAAGCTCCCAGAATTGGGTATAGTATGAACTATTAGATTAAAATAAGGGTCTATGTCAGTAGAAAAATTGAAAATGATCCATGAAACAGTTTTTGATTAATCGCTTTAACACACCAGCAACCTGCGATGGTAGCAGTGATTCGATTTAGGTCAAGTATACATTGTCATACACATACATCATCGCATTGTTTAACACAGAGCATGTAAATTGTCTTTGCATAACATAGAATCCTAACTCAACAAATGAACTATTCTCATGGCACTTGTATTACCTGAGGATCATCTTGTGATAAAGAAATTGCACCCTCTCACAATCTATGCTTCGTGTGGTGCATTTGCACGGGATAAGCAAAGTCTGTATTTTACTTAAATTTACTGACATTAAATCCCCCCGGATATGATGTCCGGGGGGATATGATGTCAAAGCTCAGTGTTACACCTATTGATGCAAGCCTATGGGTTTCTCCGGGCTAGGATCAGGGGTTCTGGTACAAGAAGGCAGGTTAAGATCAACAGCTGCGAGTTCACCCTGTGGAACTCTTACCCCCCCCATTGCAGCGAGGCGGCCTTTTCTCTCGTGTCTGACGTACACCCCTGGTACCAAAACCTCCTGTGTGTCCCGCTCCTACCTCAGCAGTAGGTGCAATTAATTTGAATTGCAGGACACATCAACACCTTAAACACAGTTTAAAACAGTATAACATTTTGTCAGGCTTCCATAATTCTATCTGGAAAAAGACAGAAAATATGAATTCCACTACCAAATCACTGATATGCCGATTTGCATTGGACTAAAATGATCACATGACCTCTTTGTTTACCGAAATATGGCAGATAATTTGTGGTGGAATGAAGGAGGAAGTCACTGAACTTGAGGAAAGAATGTCTATCCTCCATCAGATCAGAGAAAATGGGCGGCTCATTGACGCTCTGATAGCCCCGTGTCCCAGCACCACGGTGGCGGTGGGTGAGGCCGCTGGCGGAGACCTTGACCCCACTGTGCGTTGGACTAACACGGCTCAGTCCTCAGCAGAATTACTGAGCTGAGGGCTCGTACGGGGGTCAGAACCAAGACACTGTTGTGTTTCTTCTCGGGGTATTCAGTGCTGGTGATGGTGGTTCACCAGCGAGTCAAACGTGGAGGTAAATCCAGGAAAAACATCCTGCCCCTGTCTTCCATCAGCCCAGGACCTCTGCCGTTCCACATTGTAGACTTTGTGATAACTTATGGCCTGTCAGCACATATTCTTCTGTTGTGAATGTGGGCATCTCATACCACTTCTGTATCGTCTTTACTGTCAACGGTTCTATAGAACAGGATATGCCAGAATGAACTGTAACGGAACACTGTCTTAGTGCTGAATTGGCTGCAAATTTTATAGCACTTCTATGTGACACTTCTGCAAACCTTTTACCCTCCTCTTATGATTTTAAAATAGTTTTGACAGTAAACTAAGATTGAGAAAAAAAAATTATTAAGAAAGTGAAGAAAAACTGTTGAATAAAATGTAGAAAGAATCAATTAATAATAATAATAATTAACAAATTGTTTGTACATTTTATCCGTATGAAAAGCGCTGTATAAATAAAGTCTGATTGATTAGTTGATAGACTGGGTCAAGAAAAATATCATTTGAATTTATGGGTACAGTATTTAAAATGTATGGTTGTCTCTTCAAATAAATGGAATATAATATTCCTAATTATGGTTTTTGGTGTACTTTTGGTATATCAGCTGAAAATGAAAATATGCTTTAATATCTCCATGGGAGCAGACACTCACTTCCATGGAGGCTGCCGTGTTTGTACATTCGCCTGGTTGGACAAACTGAATGCTGCCTCTGGAGAGGGATTTTCGTGTTTTATGTTGTAGCTGAATAACTGCATTGTGCTTTGACGAAGGAGGGATCACACTTATTACAGCACATCACAAAGCAACAGAGTTTAAACACAGTAGAAATCAATAAGACTTACATAAATATGTAGAATCAAACAACAAAGCGACATGAAGTTTTGGTAACTTCACATTGATCATAAGTAGTGCTCTTCCCTTGCAATTAAATCCATCCATCCATCCATCCATCCATCCATTTCTTTGAACTCTCACATGGGATTCAAGCATCAGAATGAAGATGTTGAGCTTATGCGACAAACGCGGATGAATCATTTTGATATTTCATGCTATTCTTCATTTATTCACATGTTAAATTGTTCTATTGTATATTATGGAGTAAGCACAGCCGCCCGCGCAACAGATATTTCGCGTTTATGCAATAACTCAAATGACCATTTCATTGCTCAATTTGTTTTTCAACTTTGTGAGGAAGAATTGGATTGATTTTGGGAAATTTCTTTTGTAAATTTCTGACACTAGGAGGAGCTCTATCTCCAAAGGTTTTTGGGCCATAATTTTCTTTGATTTAGTCCAAATATATTTTGATTGTCTCCTATTTTTCCCATATTTTAAATTAATGGTTCTTTACTCACCCTGGGCAGCCTTATTTTACGTTTTAAATGATTCTATAATCAAGCCTTTTCAGGGATACACACATGGTGCCGGGGACGACAGCATAGGTTTAGTTTTATCTGTAAACCCGTTTATTTATGCCGTTCCCCATCTTTGCAAGGACAATTTTGGAAAAGGCATTTTTAATGCCAAGGAGACCTTTTCCTGGTTAATAAAAGGCCAAATAAGTAATTAAATAAAACAAAATACTACTACTGCCATTGGTGTAAGGATAAATAGTCTTTATTTTCTAATATCAATGTGCATACACAGAAAGGCTAATCAAAACCACAGCTGCAGAATTTGTCCATTCATCCATCCATCCATCCATCCATCCATCCATCCATCCATTCTTACATCCATCCATCCATCCATCCATTCATCCATCTATCTATCCACCTGTCTTAATTATCCTCCGATATTTTCTGAATTTTAAATATGTAGGTCCTGAAATTATTCTGAGTTTTAATGAAATCTTAGGAAGTGAGTTACACATTATTTATAACAAATGACCCAATCTGAAAGAGAACTCATAGAACTTTGATTTGACATAAATAGATTCAAACATAATCAAACATAGATCAGGGTAGCCTGTCCAAGTGAACAATAATTATTTCAGCAGAGTCCCAAACCTTGTGTTTGTGTTTAAGAGATAAAGATCTCTTCATGGAATTATGAGTTCTATCAGTCCAAGGTGAAGTAGTCTGATGTTGTTACAGTTCCAAAAACTCTACAGAAGGAGGGGGTTGAGTTTTTTTTGATGGATCAATGAAACAGCCGACTATCACAATGGAGACCTTTTCTCCGTTCCCATTCTCTGACGATATTCATTGTTGTTGTCTCTAAGATGATGGCAAATTGGAAATAACATGGCCAAATAAAGAAAACACTTTTGTGTGTCACTCTGCTGGGCAATTACACACAATATGCTTTGTCTCATAGTAAGAAGCTTGTGTATTAGAATCCAGTCCTAGGGCTTTTCTGCTTGTAGTTTGTTTGGTTACATTTGACTGCTCCAGGTTTTAAAACAATTCAAAAACATGGAATATACACCAATAAGTCATGACTTAAAAACGACCTGTCTCATATTGTGCATGAAATGTGTATGGTAGGTGTGTATGCATGTATGTCCCATTTTTGCTTCTAAGCACGAGGGAAAAAAAGTTCACTTGATGCCTAACATACAGTTTAACAGACAGTGATAAGTGCCACTGTAAGAAGATAGTGAACACTCTTCTAACTACAACAGTCAGTGGTTTAAATGTTATGGCTGATCAGTGTAGTTGAATTAAGGACTCTAAATTGCCCACAAATCCCAGCGTGTGAGGCTGAATGTTTGTTTTTCTTCTGTATTTGCCATTTACCCTTTTTTTTTGTCCATGTTCTATCAGAATGAAGGCGCTGGACTCACTTATGTTCCTGTATGTTTTGTAGAAGAAAGAGGGATGTCTTGTTTTGGTGGGAGTAGAAAAACAAAGGCATGCATCAGCAAAATTTTTCATGCTGAAGCTATAAAAAGGAATGTCACAGTTTTCATCTGATTCACCCCAGCAGGTCAGCAGCTATTTTTAGCAAAAATATTTTCCCCTACACGGTTGCTGGATGTAATATAGATATTTAAATACTGATTCAGACTGGACAAGAGAGGAGAAGAAAAACAAAATAAGTAGAGAAATGTGGCTACATAGTAGAGAGTGCATGGACCGTAAAAATAATTCCACAGACTGAGGATGTGTGTGTATCTTTATCATCCTCTCTGTCCGCATGTGTCAGTGTGTGTCAGGGGCCCTCTGAACTCCAGACCTTTCCGCAATCCCACCATTCAGGAGAGAAGAGAGAAAACACCAAAGATACCCTCAGTCATAAATCTACCTCTCCCCCTCTCTGTCTACCCCACTGGGTAAGGTAATTCTTTCCTCCAAGACTTTTTCATCTCTTTTCCATCATCCTCTCCATATCTTCCTCTCTTCCCTCCATATATGTCTGCCTGCTCTTTCACTCGACCATTCTCACTCCGTCACTCTGAGTCTGTGTGCTTAGCAGCCTTGTGTCATTATTATGGGCCAATTTGTGTCAATGCTAACATCCCATTCATCATGGGGGGAATGGTTTCCGCCAGGTCTCAAAGGGGGGGCTCACATACCTCACCCCTCACATTTTCACCATGGTGGCATTCGCTCCACTATGGGGTCAGAGGTCAGAGTTCCAGACCTCCTGAGTGATCACTGACTTCTCAGCAAGCCTCCTCCCTGCTCCCCCACACCACCATTCATTCTGCTCCCACCCCAGCCAGAACTCTTACATTTACCCATTTACCAGTCTTTTCCCACTTCCCGGTCTTTACTTGATTATTGTTGGGTTTTCGCTTGGCATCCTGCAGTGATACTCTCAAATCCCTACTTTTTTCCCAATCTCGTCTCTTTTTTCATTGCAACATTGGAATTGTCTTATTTTATCTTCTTCTAAGTTTTTACCTCACTTCAATGTCACAGCACACAAACATTACTTTAGTCCTTGGGCAGTATGTTGCTGAAAGCAAAATTGAGTTTGATCTATTATAATGTATATCATTAAGCTGATGTCTCTACAGAGAGTTCCGCACTTAGCTTCAAAAACTATGCTCTTTCCCAAGCCTATCCCACCCACCAACTTCCCTATCACATTAACGGCTGACAGCCCTTACTCTCACTAATACCCCTGCATGCGGGTCGATGGTTTATTTCTTATGAATGAAGGGCCCGAACGAAAGTGCATTCCTGCCTCAGCTCTAAGACGAAGCAGCTGCTTGTTTTTGGTGAGTTCATATCAGACATATGTGTTTTACATTCATGTCCTACACAGGAAAATAGGGTTAAGCATGTGATTGGGCGCAAAGAGGGGAGGAAGAAAAAGGTGGAAAACATGATCAAAAGAGAAATCATCAAAAGTTGGCACCCAGGAGGATAATGTGCAGAGAACTGTATTGGAACTGCCGAAGTAATCATATACTGTCACTATTGTCATTCCCAGTACCTTACTTATAACCTGTACAGTGCGAAATGTCTACGGATGGACCAAACCGATCAATATAAAATTAAAGAGAAACTAAATTTTTGAAAATGAGCAGAGACCCCACCAATACCACCGGCAACACGACATAATTTGGAAGAACCGAAATACAAATTTAAAGTTTTAAAACTCCCTGGTGAAAGATCGGAGTCCGCGGGAACTCGAGCTCAGAAGGAGAAGCAGGAGATGATGATGGATGATACACTACTCCAAAGATCGACAGAACCTGGTAGGTGTTATTTTCCATGTTTCATCTTTTTGAAATCAGTAGCTTACATTTGTAATAACGTTAGCTGACTATTAGTTAGCCTCCAGCTAACAGTAGCTAACGTCAGCGGTCAACCTGCTAACATGACCAATGTCTCACCTAACGTCACTTTACTCGTGACTTCACATCAGGTTTACTTTTATAATATGCTATGGATAGATGAGATTGTTAAATTAAAATTATTGCTCTCTTTTCTATTTTTATTTATAGATGACGTCTGGCATGATGCAGTTGTGTCAGATATGGATGTATTTTTAAGTGTTATTTCTTATTCTTTTGCAGAGGAAAAGAGAACCGACACTAATGGGGAGCTGCTGGGATATCTGGAGACAACAAAAGAGAGATTCTTGAAGCTCAGCTGAAGAAAACAGACCAAAACAAAGTGAATTATCTATATTTTGTTAAAAACATACATTGAACACTTTTACACAATGTCGTACACTTTCATATTATTGTGACCCTTTAAGTTTTTATATGGTTCTGTATAGAGTGTTGTTTTTCTTTAAATCAACTATTTTTGTTGTGAACATTCTGCCCAAGTACGCTCAATTTATAAAAACGTAATACATAACTTATAGTACAGATGTGATGGAGTACCAAAACATAAAAATAATAATTAATATATGTAAAAACTTGCAGTGGTGCTGCAAATCAATTCACTCCCTCTGTTAGAATAGAACGTCAGTAACCCCAATCATGTCTGTATAAGTTGACATTAATAATAATAATTATAACGCTATGATTGTTAACGTAGAGCATTAATAATGCTTTAATGTCATTGGGCCCAATCAGAAGGCTTAGTGTTCACATGACTGTCTGGAGGTTCATCAGTGACATTGTCTACGTGTTCCTCCGAGATGCTCTGGAGCAGACAGCAGGGGAGTTTCAGGCCATCAGCTGTCAGGGTACCTGTAAAGATAAACATTGATGTTTCATTAATTTATTTAATCGATTGAATTGCAATTGGCTGCACTGAAGTCAATGCTATGTGGCTAGTTGTAGACAGAAGCTAACAGACTAGAAGCTAATAGGCTAGCAGTAGCAACATACGTTCAGCGTTAATTAAGAGTCAGGACTTGCCCGTTATTTACCTTTCCTCTCCGATGTAAACGCTGTCCAAAGCGGTCCAGACAAGAGGATTAAGCCGCTAAAGCCAAGAACCACTTGCAAAGAGACGCTGTCCACTATTGTTGTTATTGTTTTAGAGCTAGGATTGCTGGGAAAACGAAGACGTATCCAAGACGTAAGCATTGATTAAATTACGTGTTTCTCCCGCAAGTGGGAATGCGAGGCGTTCCTGCATTGAATCAACTGAGAACTGGCTCTACAACAAGCCCTGAACCGGCATCTGGTTCTACGTTGGTGGTAACTAGGCTACAGTTTCCTTAGCATCTGTATGTAATGTGCTGATCCTTCCTGTTTTCATGCAATTCCAGAGCCTTTCTGCAGTAAAACCTTTCCAACATGATCTTTGAGCTGAAACTGCCATTTGGTTAAGTCGAGCACAAAAACCTTAGAAATACGTTCAGAAAAAAGTTGGTTTAGGATTGGTTCAACACAGGATGTGAACACTAGGTAGGTTTACACGGGACACTTTTTGTCCTTTCCGAATTAAACCTTTCGGAATAGTCATTCACTTGTTTACATGATCTGTGAACTTTTCCGACCCATTGTTTACATACATCGACTCACCTAATCGGAAACAGCTTTCAGACATGAGCACACGATCCAAACTCCTGTTCATAAGGTGGCGATAATGCTACAATGAGTTGGGTCCAGAGGAAGAATATGACATAGGGGGCATGTGCGGAATTGACTTTTCGCCCATCTAACCGTCCAGATATGTTAAACTCTTTCAAAGTTGCAATGAATAAATCACTATTCGATGCAGACCGGTACTGTTTTGAAGTCGTCACATTTAAAATGCACCGCGGCGCTGAAAAACCCCCCCTGGAGCATCACATCACGACGCTGGGCACACAGAGATACAACGGAAAGCTTTCCGATGCAGCGTTTACATGCAGCGACTGGCTATCGGAAAGGCTTTCCAAAAGGATTTAGACTACTTCCTTGCAAAGGAATGAAATTTCATTTTGAAAGGTTTTTTCCATTCAGAAGGGGTGTTTACATTCAGCATTTTTCGATAAGACGTCTTTTCCGAATCTAATCGGAATTAGGCTGTCGATGTAAACCCACCTACTGGTTTTGAAGGTGATACTCGTGTGTGAGCCACAGCTACTGTGACTACGGTAGGTTTAACATGCTGAAAGCAGGTGAGTCTCATACAGAGGCTTAAGGCTCTCTTCTGTGTTACATACAGATAGAAAGTGACTTGACAAAACGTATTTTTTTGGCACCCTTGGAATTAGATCCGGCTGTAAAAGCTACCGCAACTCTGGAAGTGGTGCTCCTCCTTTGAGCTGTAGGCCAAGACAAAGGAGGACCGTAAGCTGTTGTCAAGATAAAGGGCCATCACGCCTTCATCTTTCATATCTTTTGTGAAGGTTTCGATGTCTTTGTCTCAGTTAAACATGTCTCTGTCAAAGCAATCTCCTGCACAATTCTATTTATTGTTTAAAGCAGGGCAAAAGAAATAAAATGTGTGCAGCTGACCCCCTTGATTACATGTTGCCGAAAGCAAAGATTTCAGAATAAGTCTGCGAGTAAGAGCTTTCCTTCTACAGACTGAAAATAAGCAGCTGTACTGAAAGGATCCTTGTTGTTGCGAAGTTTCCCTTGCTTGTTTAGAGATGGTATTTGCTGTAAATCTGAGCACTGAGCTTGGCTCCGGTGTGTCGCAAGCTGCCAGACGAAGGCAGGCATGGGGAAAGAAGGCATGTGGGGCACGCAAGTCCGTCTCCTTTTCTCTCTCTGCCAACTCCTAATTATGCTCAATTACACCTTTAACACAAGTGGGCCGCTGTGGACTTTTCTCAGGGTGTGAGGTCAAGCATTTCCTGCGTCTGCGAATGACCCAACGTCAGGGGAATTGTCTTGCATTTTGCCTCCCTCTCTCCTTCCTTCCATCATTCACTCTCTCCCTCTTCTTTGACCCCTCCTCCACTAAGCCCTGGTCCCAGACCTCCACCATTCAGCAGATAGTCGGGGTTTAACCTCTCTGACTGCATGGGCCCTTTTCTCCCAAAAACAAACAAACAAGAACAAAAAAGGCATGCACATCCTGAATATATCACATACACACATGCATCAAAACATTCATGCATATATGCTGTGGATGCAAGTTGAAGTTGAGTTTAAGAAATTCAACATTAAACATCCTAAAAAACATAATTCAATATTGAGAGCAAATACAGGTTGACATTTAACTCCAGTAAGAGACAGATTTTCTACTTTCTGATAGTTCAATTAATTTTTTTCCTCACATTGTCAACAAAAGACCTGAATGTGGCTTTCAGTGTGTGCCTGAATTTTAAATACATGTCTGATCTAATCTCAACTAATCTAATTGACTGTGGGTCTGTTTGAGTACATCAACATGTGAGTCACAACTTAAAAAGAAACAGCAACCTGCCGCAAAACGGTAGTTTTACCGACAGGTTGGTTCCCCACACCCAGCAGGAAAATAAATATACAATAATCACTGCCTTTCAAAACACGCAAGGTACACATGGTGAACCCAAAATGGCGCATTCCATGGGAAATCCATTGCAAGCAAGTACATACTTGCTCCTCTGCACTGACATTTCAGAGACGCAAGGGAGAGATTAAAGGCACACATGGGAGGGCCACATAACCAGGATGAAAGATGGTTGAGGGAGATGGGGGTTAAGCCCCCTATTTTTATAAGATGGATTGCTGGTTGAGGTGAAACCACTATGATTGTAAAAACTACAGGTAAGCGGATCAAGTGATCAGACTGGACTCTGGTGGGTGATTTATTCAACAAAAAATATTTGAAATATAAACAGACACTGGCTGACCAAGCTTATGTAGGAGTCGAAAGCCTTTTTACTTGAATAAAATCTTTTTCTTTTTTTTTTTTAGCTCAAAGGCCGAGCTATCATTGCGTTAGAGAAAGTTATTAGAGGAACCAAACCCAAAGATTGTATGAGTGAGAAATTGTTGAAAAACCTAACTAGTGAGAGGATGTAAGTTTTGAACATCTTTTAAAACCACCCATTCACCCCACCCACCACCCCACAAAATCCTGAAAGCCACCATGCACTGGATACAATTATGTTATGACCTAGCATTGTGATCTGCCAAGAAGACAAGAGTCGAAACAAATATAAAAAACATCTTCCAAGAAAAATGGAAGGATTTTTTCTCAAATGCTGAGTAGAGGAGTTTCGTTATTATAGGAGGTAGAGAAAAAATGAAAGAGGTCATTCATGCAAACGAGCCAAGATATGAGCGAACCACACTTGTGTCTGAAACAAGCAGTGGGAAGGCTAAGCCAAGTCTTAGTGTCAGCTGTTGTTCCAAACCACACATTTATCACACAGGCACTTCCCCACCAAGAAAAGACCCTCACAGGCAGCCACACAGGGGTGCAGATTGCTCAAGTGACTCGATGACCCTGAATACCAGAGAGTGGCAGGTCTGTGGGATGAAAGGAGACCTTGTTTTGGCCTTTGTGTGTCAATGTGACTTTAAGTGCTGTCCCACGTTAAGGTAGAATGAACCTTTACAGAGAGACTACCTTGCAAATATTTGTGTTTTGCATTCACATTGTGGGCCAGATGAAGAGGAGGAAAGCTGAACTAGGTGGAATATGGCCTAAAGCTATTAAGCGCGCTGCATCTTCTTCCTGCCATTCTTCACCTGGGAAAAATGTAGAGAAGTTGAGAAGGGGTGGGTGAGAGAGAGAGAGAGAGAGAGAGAGAGAGAGAGAGAGCGAGAGAGTGAACGGGAGAGAGAGACAGATACATATAAAGAGAGAGGGGGAAAATGTATAGAAGGTGGAAGGAGTGGGTGAGAGAGAGAGAGAGAGAGAGATACAGAAGGAGAGAGGGAGCAAAGTCCAACCTCCACTATACTAAAGAGCATTGTATGTGGCACTTCACTTGGCTAACGATTATAGGAAAGCTTTTCCAGGTTTTGGCCATCTGTCCCTTTTATGAACAGTGCGGTAGGAAATTGGGGTCTCTGGGTTGTTTGGCCTGGCAATAATGAGCCACTGAAAATGAATGTTATAGATGACCTCGGCACTATTCTCATATGGAGCCAATCGAGACACAGCTCCAGAGGCCTCCAAAGAATCAGGGATAAATCAATTAGATGTTACTGGTCAGGGGTACGGGTGCTGCCGGAGGTAGGCTTGGGAACAAGGTAAAAAAAAGCTTACATGCATGCATGGAAGACTGTGGGGGGATTGAGAAAGAAAATAAAAGACCTTCCTATCATAGTATCCCCAAAATATGTAAATAGTATACCTGAAGTCCTCACAGATCCCGTGGAAAGACACGAAAGGTGTCAATAGGTATCATTCCTCCAATTATTTCCAAGAGAGGGAATAGAGGGTACTTAAATCTATAAAGAAGTGAAAAAAACGGGAAAAAAATAAAGTATATGATAAAAAAGAAGCAAGCGGGCTGAATGGGCTCGGGGGATGTGCAGGGAAAGAGGAGAGAGCAGCGTATTCCAAAAAGACTATCAGTTGTAATGCCAAGCCCACTTCGGATGCCCCTTAGACAAAACACCTGATACGGTTGATTGTGAGACACATTCCTCAGCTGAACATATGTGTGCTTATGAGGGCACCCTGTGTGGTCAACAGTGTTCACACAACTGATGCAGAACAGTGTAACGCAGACACGCACCAATAACTCTTATATTCAGCACATAAAAATTCCATCTCTACATGATCATCACAGATGGTGTTAATAATGGACTTACTATTCCATATATTAATGAAGGAGTGCCAGTACATGCAACAAAGGCAGGATTATTCTTAGTTGTTGAATAAACAATAACAATAGTGGGAAATATTTAAACCTCTGAGAAAATGGGGCATGTTTTCATGAAGTTTCTCCACCCATTAACAAATTTGGTAATAAATCTGTAGACTCTCCTCCACCTATGTACGGGAGAGAAAATGTCTTTATTCTTCGAGATTGTACGTGACTCACAGTGAGCTATGGGATACCTAGTAGAGAGCGTAAATCTTCCACTAACATTTGATGGCAGTAGAATTTAAGACGACACTGAAGACCTTTAATTTTAGAGATGAATAATATAATTATCTATTTCATTTGTATCATCCTCTGCTTCAGTGAACAAGGAAATAGAAAAATCTGAAATTTCAATTTGCCAAATGATCTATTTACACATTGGTCTAGGACAAATGGTATGCTTGTTCTACAGAAAGTCTACATTGTACTGTCAATTTTGTGTGAAATGTGCTATAATATTAGATGTGAGTACCTTAAAAAAGTTGAATGTAATAAGACATTCAAATATAGATCAAATGAAAATAATAATCGAGAGAACTAACAGGATTCTGTAGATACAATTCTGACACAATATATCACTTACACTTTGATTAGGAATCATCAGTGGACAGAACTATAGTGGGTGGCCTTCAATGAGGTAAATTATATTATTGATTTCCTTTTTAAAGAAGCAACATTTTGGTGCCCTTTTTATTGACTTATCAAAAGCTTTCATACTGTGGATCACGCAATAATGAAACAAATTCTTATTAGGCGACCCGGAAACAATAAGGTATATCACAGTCCCTTATCTGCCATGACCTGTTGTATTCAAGTTGGAAGGTTGGTCTCGTCCATATGTAGGTATATAACCACCGGTATTCTTTTTAATAAGGTTACTTCTGGATCTTTAGAAAAAAATTTGGGAAGTTCCCGTCTTGGCAGCAAGGACTTATTCCTAGCATTCAGAGAGAATTCTAAAAAATGTCATTTACGTACTTGTTCCACTATCTGGAACTAGGCCTACACTATCGTCTCCAACAGCAAGGGTTTATCCCCGAAAAGCTCCAAATCCCCTGCATTGTACATCCAATCACCCTGATTGAGCTCAACAAACTAAATGTGAAGTGTTGTCCGAAATGTATTTATTTTAAAAAAAGCAAACAAAAAAACAAAAAAAAAACAAACAGCTTGTGTCACAGGGAATATTTTAGTTATAATACATTTCCAAAGTAAAATGACTCATTTAAGTATCTTAAAGAAAAGAATGTCTGCCTGGGTTGCAAGCGTAAAGTCACAAGACCTGTTAAGCAGGTAAAGGATATGAATGAAAAATAAACTGCAAATCAATAAGAACATATTTGAAAATGAAATACAGCGTGCGAGGCGTTGTTAGCATGATATAAAACAAGTTACAAGCTCTCAGGTTCTCCCTGCCACTTGAATCATGAGGTGCTACAATCTAAAAGGAAAGAAAAAAAACAGCACGCATACAGCTGCCCTGGCAAACTGTGGCAAGTAGAAAAGTGTAAGACAAGACAGATGCAACATCCGCTGGAGCGAGATGGGGTTCACAGGCCAGGGTGATGACAGCGTTTTAATAACACATATCAATATGTAAATGACAAAAGACGTACACACTGTATATGTGCATGCACTAAAAACATACACACACACACAGCTGGTCTGGTAATAAAGTGAAAAAAGAGAGAAAAACCTTAACAGCCCTCTGATGTGACTGCTACCCTTCTACAGTTTGAGAATGAAAGAAGGATGAGAGTCCACTAAGGCGTGCTGTCAAAATCTCACTGCATTTGGTTTTTAGAATCAGTCCATATGCTCAGTTGTTTTTAGCTTTTTCATTTTGACAGACCTCTTCAAAACACAGCCTAATGAGAAGCACTGTGACAAAACTGAAAGACGGCTCTATAGAACATACATCTGTGGGCTATAAAGTCTATGTTTATGAACAGCAGTGAAGGACCAACAGGTTGCACTGGATTAACAGCTATAAATAAAGGGACTTCAAAACAATAACAGATGGGGCAGGAGAACCAAGTAATTGTTTTTCAAAAATGATGGGAACGTATGCCAACCACTTGGTTCACATGGAACATGTACACAGAATAAAACGGCTAAGCATGTTTTGTGTTCTGTGTCCACAACAAGTATTTTGTTTTTACTTGCAACTCATCCAGATGTCTTAGATTCTATGGTGCTCTTATGAAACTAGTAAGCTATTTGAAGGAAGCTCCTGAAACTGATAAAAGCACGAGAAGACATGCATGTTGTCATTGTCCAGCAAATGTGTGACGTTTTTTAACTTGGACTTTCTGCGTCTCTATGAATACACTGTTATGTTGCCAGAGTGCTTTTGGATGCAATTTCAGTCTTCTAGGGTACATTCACATTTGAACCAATACTGCTATTGGTACTGGCACTGACAGTTGTCAGACTCAACAGAAGCTCGAATGTCAAATTGGGTGTCACATTTTAGAAAAGTGTAATGACGTTTGCAAAGACCTTTTGTGGCCCTAAGTCGCTGTGACTTCAACAATCTACAGGGGGGACATAATCTCACCCACTGTCTTTCTCTCCATTTCAGCATGATGCGTCATCAGTCCCAGTGCCCAAGTTGGCAAAAACTGGTTGACTTAAATGTCCGATAGTCAGTCGTTCCAACACAATATAGACACTCCTCTTTTAAGTACTGAAGTTTGATTTTAAAGCATTTAGATTTTGCATTGGCAATGTGTAAAATAAAATCTCAGCTGTTTGTTGTGCGCCAGGTTTCTTTCACCAGACACTATTTCACAGAAACACATCCATACATGTATTAGAGGAAATGTAAAACCTTTACAGGACATTAGGAAGAATACTCAACTTCCTCAATATGGTGCCAGGTTTGAGTGTTGATTTTTTATTGTATGGCATGTTTGTTAATGATGATGTTGAACGTGGAAATGATATAGGTGTGTTTACTGTTTTGTGGGGATATTAGCTATTCTCACATATAATGCAAGGACAGCATTCATCTGCTTTGTGTAATTGAGGTGACACCAAGCTAGGAAGCCAAAGAGAAAGTCAGAAAATGTAAGAGGAGAAGAGGGGAAGGCGAACTCTGCACACAGGAGAAGCCTGGATTAAGTCATGAGTGGCAAGCGACATAGGTTGGATTTTTAACGAGTGAGATCACATCCTCTTCCCTAAACAGAGGAGGAACTCATCCTTGGGTGGACAGAATGGACGAGCTCAGCTCCGTCACTGTCTGTGTGTGTGTGCGTTTGTGTGTGTGTGTATGTGTGTGTGTGAGAGAGAGTGTAACAAATGGGACATCCATTACCGAGCTGAGACAGTGGCATGCAGCCCTGGCCCTGCACGCAGGAGGCTCCACACATGTCAGCAAGCTGTATATGGAGGGACACACAACCACAGTGTTTGTCTGCTTAGACGATCCATGTGGGAAGTCCTTGTGTCCATGAGCAGCATGCATGTGAATCTGAACTGAATCTTTATGAGTAAGCACATTATTTCACCGAACCATGTTAATGAGCATGTGGATATATACATGTGAAGCATAAATCTATGAATGAGATCACTTGACTATATACTGGAGCCCAATGATTGAGGCCTTTCATTTACATTGTTAAGTATAAGGATTTTGAATGATTGATTTAGAGATTGTGGCAATTGCTTCAGTTTTAAAACTGTGAAATTTAACTATGAGAGAAAAAAAAAATTAGCTACCTGGTGCTTTCTAGTACAGTTGTATTTTTCAGTCACAAAAGTGGTGAGCCTACACCCGACACCGAAAACTGTTCCTGAATGCATCATGAATAGACGCTAGCGGAGGACGGAAGCTGCTGTTGCTAACACACTTCTTTAGCTACGCCGTCTGTATAGACATTGTGTTATGTTCTGTCTTTAGGACAGAACAGAACATAAAACATTGAACATGAATCACATTGAGTGTCCAGTTGATTCACTTTGTTATTCACAATTAATTCATTAATTAATTATATTGGTTGATTCAATCAAGGAATAAAGCATTGATTCAATTAACTAATATGATCAGGCTGCCCCTGCATAACTCAGGTTGATATCATTCATATAACAATCAACTGTTCAACTTTGTGCTGAGATTAGTGTACTAAGAAGAAGCTAGTTCTGATTATATATATATATAGTTCGGGTTATAGTCAGCAGTGGTTCTGATGCTCCTGAAGATTTGGTAGTTTGAAACGGCAGACATGTGAAAATATAACTACTAGTTACTACTAGTTAAAAGGTTTTCCAGGAAAAAAGAATCTCAGTTTTGGAAATCTCAGAGTATAACAATCTTGTTTCAAGGAGAGACTCAATCACAAGAACTTCCTGAATAATGCATTCTTTTCCTAAATTTATGTGATTCGCTTTTGTCATTGAAAAGACAATGTGTGTGGAAACAGCAGAACCTGATCTAATCTTGATCCCGATCACACACGTTAGATACCTCTCCCTTTCAGGACTGCGAATGACGCTGGTTGCATCAAAGAAGGAACACACACACAGATAGCCCTCATTCCAAGACAACTTCTCTCCCACTTTCAATTCTAATGAAAGACAGCATATAAAGCTTATCCGAGTTTCTCTTCTTCCCAAACTCTTTTCCTCCCTCCCATCTTCTAGTTCCTATTCCCGACCAGACATGACCCTATGCTAAAGGGTGGAGTAGTAAAAGTCTGGTGTTGGTGAGCTGAATGGAGATGGTGCACAGATGGAGATGTTCTCCGCTTACAGCCTCAACAATTTAACAAGAAATTAATAAGATCGAGCAGGAAAGAGAAAGCAAGAGCTAAAGGAAGAGGTGGGGGGTGGGGTGTAAAGAGAAATAGTAACATTGCTGCTTGTTATGGGAACTTTGCTCCATCATGGAAATATTCCCTTCATGTTTTTAGCAGAGCAGCCTGTTATTCATCTCTCCACCTCTCGCTCTTTCTCCACCCCTACTCTACCCTCCCCGCGCCCCCTCATCACCCTTTTCCAGACTGGGCTTTCACTTTGGGGGGCCCTCAGCTTCCCTCTCGGCTGACCAGGGAGCTTTCAAGGTACCCTGATGGATGCTAATGCCGGACTCTTTCAGATCGTTTTACAGGCGGAGCCTTTGATCTGCCAGCAGGCCTCTCTCCACAGGCTGCCTGTCCTGAGAAAATGTAAATCCCCGCCTTACAGACACCTGTAAAAAAAATAAAATACAGCAGAAAGAAATAACTATAAAGAAAAAGGGGAAGAAAGGATACAGTATTGTCACATTTGGAAAAAGGGGGCATAGTTTAAATTATAGCAGAGTGACAAAGAATAAGATGGAAATTGTGCGGAAACAGACATGGCAACAAACAAAGACGGGAAAGAGGAATGGGTACCACGAAACACAGAGACAGAAGGGTCATGGATGGAGGCAAAAGAAAGAAAGGCTTAAATGACAAAAAAGAAAGAAAGTTCATCTCAAAACCCAGCATGGAGGACAGGAGGAGAATGGGTGGAAGAGAAAAAGCAAGATGGAAATAGTTGAGAAAAGTCGCTAAAGGCAGAGGGACAGATGGAGTATTTGACTTGGAAAGAAAGAGAAAGAAAGACGGAAAGCCAGTCCAGACAGACATAGGAGGCCTGCTGTGCAGCTCAAGGGCGGATGTGTCTGTGGGGTTGAAAATTTAGGAAGGAAGAAGTGAAAAAGAAAGTATGGTGAAGGGGACTCCAGTCAGCAGTGCCGTGACAGCAGTGAAAGAGGCCTTGCTCACCAGCAGCAGCAGCAGGACTCTGAATAGTGGGGCTGCTGCTAGACAGCTGGGTGCAGCTGATCGGTGGACAGACTCTGTGGAAGAGTGCTTGTCTTCCTTCAGCCAGCTGCTGTGTCCAGAGGACAGCAGTGACAGCACAAGGCTCAGAATTGATTACCAGAGCTGGCAGTTCAATGGGGTGGATGAAGTGCAGAGAGTTTGATTTCTCTGAAGTAGTGTGCTCTGTACAGCAGAGTACAGCTGGTAGTCACTGTAACCTCCACAGGGGAAAGAAGAATATAGAGTTGGGTTGCTATCAATGTGGCACCCTGTCTTTCTTTATCTCTTTTTTCTTTACTCTTATTCCTCTGCTAATTTAGCCACTTTCTATTATTTTTATTTTTTTGTTCCCCCAGAGGATGGTGGAGGAAAAATCTGTCTTACAGAGGATAAACAACATTAAGAAGCAAAGCTCTGGTGCTAGAAAGTTTCTATGAGTTTTGCTATTATATGCAGGTACAGTGTTGTGTATTCAGAAGGAAGGGTGCTTTGTTGAGTTGGGGTTTTTCTTGTGTGGGTCTTTTTAATATTTTAGACTAAAGAATAAAACCAATCTTGACAAGCAAATGACTGATCGATGTTATAATCGGAAACGTGTGCTTATGCATAAATCCCACGACATTCAAGCGGATCAAATCCAGAGACTTTTTTATTGAGCATGAATGAAATACTTAAGGAGCTGGGATAGGCTCAAGCCCTTTCAACCTGAGAATGAATGAATCAAAGACCGCTGTCCTGAAGTGGATCTGGGTTATCAGGATGAAGTGCGTGATGAGGAGATTCAGCTTTAAACCTAATGGATGATGTTGATCTTACCATATATGGTGATGACCTTCACATTTTATGCAACAAAATAAATGAAGTAATTTCAGGGGAGGAAGACCGCTGTGAAAGTCTCTGACCATCGGTGGATCAGGGGTTTCAGAATAAAAGCGCGTGATTGGGATTTTCTGTCTTTTCACGTACATTGTTGATGTTAACGTAACATTTCTGGTAAGTTTACCACACAATACGGCCTCACTATAGATGCACACCCTCTGATGAAGCACGTTATCTATTAGTTGTTTTGTGTTCTTCACTCAGCTGTTGGCAGCTCTTTGATATATCTATATAACGTTTCCGATTACTGCTCGTGTAAACAGTCAATTCAGGAATAGCCATTAGGAATTATATCATTCTGAATGGAGAAAAGTGTCTATGTAAATCCAGCTACTGTCATAGCTCTGCATTCCTCTCTTGTCAAAACTTCAATCTCCTTTTGTTTCACCATACTCCTTCATGCTTTCACACACACCACTGCTCTCCATCTCCATTTGCCTTCCTGTTGTCCAATCAAAACAGGAATGATTTCATTTTCCTTGTAGGAACGGATGGGAAGAAAGTCGAAGCCAAAAAATCCACAGTAACAGCAGCATCCTCCTGGCTGCGTGTCTGGCCCTTGTCAGTCTGTGTGTCTGATCAAGGAACATCCGGCCATCCTCACTACCCTATGACTCCTCCAGACCTCTGTGTCAGGAGGAAGGAAGGAAGGCCCTGTGGTCACACAAGAGGGAGGGTTTAGAGAAAGGGACGGAGGAAATGTAAAGGGTTTCTTAGCTGGAGCTGATTGAGACTCTCAATGTAGAATATTGGGACAGGGACAAGGCCAAACACAAGTGTGTCTGCCTCTGTGTGTAAGCATGTGAGTGTGTTTGACTGTGCACCGACATCATCAGATAGAGAGAGAGAGAGAGAGAGAGAGAGAGAGAGAGTTGTGTACTGTGACATTCAATGGTTTGTGAGTGTGTGTATGCGTGTGACTAAATGCTTCTGTGAGTTCACTGTTCAGCAGAGAGTGACAGCTTACCTCAGTGGAAATTCAACTGAGTCATCATGTTCAGTGACTCTGCTGAACATGGAGGGTTTAGCACCTCTCCCCTCACAACAGGCTTTAAGAAAGTTGCATAAAAAGGAAACAGTAGCTCATCTTTGCAAATTTTGGATCAGGCTAGACTATTTCTTTGCAGAGGTAGCTAGGTTTCATTGTTAAATCCATCCAGTTTATTCAGAACGAAACGGTGGTGGTGCATCCCTATTTCATAATAAAAGGAACTTACTAAGAAAAAATTTAGTTTTCACTATTTATCTGCATATATTTGGTTATATGAAGTGCCTGCTGATGTGAAATGTTTTAGAAAACAGCTGAATAACTTCTAACCACACCTGAGTTTCTCAACCCGTGCCTTTAGAACTTTGCATACTCTGCCATTGTTTTATTGCTACCGTTGTAGCTCCAAGCAACATGCTGAGGGAAACAGTCTTGGACATGAACTGCTCTGTTCCTGTTTGCACAGACCAGCATTTATCATTACATCACCTTCTAGCCTGAGCAGACATAAAGACTGTGAATTAACTTCATTTCTGAAGAAAATGTCTCAGCTGGAGACCCGAGAAACTGGTTTGTTAGTTCTAAAACCATTTCAAGTCTACCTACTTGTCCAGCCTGGATCAGGACAGCAGTACAAATATTTCCTAACACCAGGTACCAGGTATTTTTAGGCTCAGGCCAGTACAGGCCTCAGTTCTAGAGAAATTAGCATGTACATAGCATCTCATTCTGCTATCTCTGTGATAAGTACAATCACAACTCTTGCTGCTTCAACATCATAACTTGCACATTGTAAAGATTTTGATGAAGGTTTCAGATGCGTGAAAACTGATTGTTCTTATAATCAGCTCTGCTGTGTGTTTCGTTGGTCCTTCAGTACAAGCTAATGCTAAGGACGAATGATTACAGGACATGAAAGTTAGTGGAATTGCTCTGGAATTCACATCTGAAATCAGTGTTTGTGAGATAAACTTCATCCTATCAACCCTTCTGAGAGAAATTGGCTATAACTGTCTCCATGCTAGATGTTTTTGGCTTTAACCTTGTGGGGAGCCCTCTTAATTTGGCGTGAGCTTGTGATTTAAAATCTGTCACATCGTCAACAAAAATGTGAGTAAAATTCCTTCAAAAGGTGCACATGGAAGGAGTATCCAGATGAGAAAGCCGGTGGACACATCCTGATCACTTAAAACTAAATACAGGAATAAATAATAGATTTTCATTCACTTAACTTTTAACCGAAACTTTAAATTTATTGCAATATGTGTAGGTCATCAGGGAGACAGATAAAAAACAAAGACTGTGGGACAACATTATTTACTTATGTTTAAAAAATCTGCCCAAGTATTGTTTGCCAGTTACAGTTAAAAGCTAAACCATAAATCAACACATCACTTCCTACACTGTATGATTATTGTTTTGTTTGATTTATAATTTCTCTCCTTTTTCTTCCTGTATTTTCAGCTGATAAGACTTACAGTCGGGGCTTGAAAAGGCACACCCTTGCCTGCTCTTGTTCAGCTACTAAAAATAAGCGGTGAAGTAATGCGAGAAACAGTGCTCTATTTACATTCTGGTAAGTTACAGCCTTGACATTGCCTGCCTGCCGGCAGTGTTGAATCGGGGCTAAATGACTGAGGGGAAATTTCATTGCCTTCTTTTCTGGCTGAGGGATAGGGAGAAATGTTGAGAGAGAGCAGATAAAGAGAGAAAAAGGGAGAATTGAATTAGAAAAGCAGGAGATAGAAAAAACTGGAGGGGGAAAATCCTCTATTGAGAGAATATTTACTTTTGCCAAGGAAAGTAGGAGGTTATACACTCAGTCCCATTTTAAGTCACATTTTGTGAGTCTTGTGTGTGTGTATGTGTGTCTGTGTGTGTGTGTGTGATGGGGTCGGTGAAGAGTGTTGGTTGGGTTGGCGGGGCGCAGGTGATTAGATTTTGATGCTTATCAAAAAGATAGTATGAATCCGGAAGTATTTTTTTTTGATGAGTTCTGACACCTCAACCTTCCCTAGTCAGCGTCTGATTAGCTTGGTATGACAATGACATTCCTCCTATAGTAGTTCTATATAGTTCCTCCATAAATGTTCTTTCAGTGAGGGGCTTCGTGGGAAACATCAACAGCATGCCAAGCTTGTCAGCGGAATAAAGTGGATCATGATATCAACATACTAGGATTAATAAAACCACTTGGCGGTCTCCAAGTGTCCACTAGACTAAGATGCATGTTCAAAAGTTGGCCACCTTCAGGGACTACTTTATATTCTTGTTGTTGCCATTTTTGGCTGCAGTTACTAGTTGTGGGTGGTGAGTGGCCTCAGTTAGCCATACATCTACCTGACCTGCTCTTTCTGGAAAGCACCGACAGACAGACAGTTGTTGTGAATTGGCACTATACAAATGAGATTGATTGATTGAATGATGATCTAGTGGCCCATCAATTGATTGAAGTCTGCCGAGAGCCACCCTGACAGTCAGCTGGGGCAGAAAAGGCTAACAAAGGACAGTTACATTCAATTACTGTAAGTTGGTCAATTACAGTGTGTCTGACCAGGACCCAACAAAAAGGGCAGGTGAGAACATGACGAGTGTGAAGTAGCAGAGAAGGGAGAGAGAGAAGGACATCAGCAGCCATGGAAAAAAGTAAGCAGAGCTGAGATATTTTCCATCTTATTCCATGAAATGAGAATTCATTCTTACAAATCGGGAAGCGATTCTGGCAAGGCAGAGAATGGGCTAACTGACTAATTGAGAATTGAGATCAGCTAAGTTAATTAAAACAGAAAAGCCTAAATGTATTGTTTTGTTCCACGAGAAAATCTAGTCTAAGAATATTTATCTGCAGGATATGTTGTAGCCATGTTTGTTTACTTATTCAGCTTAACACAAAGGGACCAACAATTCAGCTCGCATATTGTATGTCCTCCAGCATCTAGGAATAATAAAAAGTGGTATTATAATACAGAGAGGGCTGCTTCTAGCAGATTAGCATGTTTAACTACCTCTGCAACACAAAAGGCATCTTTCACAGAACTTTGAAATCTTCATATTATATCAATAGTTATTGAGTGATTTGTTTTCAATGGTTTATACAAAATGATAATTATAATGATTTGATAAGCTCTATCTTATACCTAGCATTGTTAAGCGAAAAACGGCTAAAAAAACTGAACAATAAGATACAAGAGATGCCAGAGCAAGATGATTAGAGGAGACAGACTGCTGTCTTCACCATGAGACATGTGTGTTTGTGTTGGTATGTTCTGTAACATCACATTCCTCTCTAATAGCCAAAGGGAGTTGGGGGTGTTGATATGAATCTCTCCGGCTGAATTTATGAATGATTGGGATCAAAAGGGCACGTGGACGGATGTGTGCGCTCTGACGACAGCAGCGTCCTCAAACTGAGCGGAAGACTAAGACAGGCTGATACCAAATACCAAGAGGGTCCACAACCACCCTCACTGTTCTCGGCTGAAACGTCTTCATGATGTAGACCCTCGGAGGAGGAAGCACACCTGTTATATTTTTACTTCGAGCTCCACACGAGCTTCCATCCTTCTATCAGAAGAGTGAAACTTTGTCCAAAACAATGATGTGGGAATGTTAGAGATTAAAATGCAGCTCATTAAATGCCAAGCATCCACATGATAGTTTGGGCCCCATTCAGCTGAGATTGTACTGTTTTCAAAAGTTATAAATAATTTCTCTTTTGTCTTCCTATCTAAGACATCAAAAGTTTTGGAACTGTAAAATGCATCTAATGAGCTGTAGAACAAATGAAGTCTATGGCCTTAATTCTTTATCAACAGTCTTGTTCTTGTGAAAATGTAACTTTTTGATTCTATTGGCACTTAAAATCTAGGGATGTTATTAAAAGCAATTTGATTCTGGTTTTTGATTGGTTCTAATGTGAAGATGTGTGACTACAGAGCGGCAAAACTGGAGACCAGTTAAATGTGGCATGGATATCTCAAACAATCTTATTTTAAGCTGGAAACCCTTTAGAAGGTTTTGGTTGCAGAAAATAATCTTACAAACTGATAAAGGGAGACATTTTTTGATAGGAAAAACTGCATTTTGTACTGTGTTTAATCTTTATTTCTTTCTGTTAATTTAACCTCAGTAATGTCTTCTCTGGTCATCGACACCCAACCAGCTTCTGATGAAACGGAGCAACCCTCCCCTTACATCCCAAAACTCTGATGAGGATAAATCAGTAAAGGGAGCTTGTTTGCATCTTATCTTCAGGAAATAGCATTAGGAAAAATTGTACTCTAGGGTTGGGCCATGAAAGGGATGGCATGGCTGTGGCCATCATTACCCTTGTCCCTTGACGTGTGGCCTGTCTCTGATCCAGAGCCAGGGCTGGGCAGGAAGACAGAAGGTGGGCAGGAGTGAGTCCACAGCCCTGGGTGGGCTCCATCACTTGGGTCGGGAGCCATCAGAATGGTATGTCGGTATGCAGGCCTCCAGTACTAGCACCAATGTCAGGGGATTTTAAATCGGCACGGGCAGACAAATGTGAAACACAAGTGGCCGCCCTGCTCAACTCACCACACTCACTGCTATGATTATTAACCATCGACTTTTCATATTCCTGTTTTTCCCATTGGAGTAAAGCAAACAGAGCTTAAACTACAGTAAGTTAGTTCTGCCTGCTCTAGCCTAATCTTGGTCCTTTTTGTGTCATGTTTCCATGTTTCCTCCTGAGTGGGAGAAAAAGCTCAGCTCCTTCATCCCACAATGCCCTGCACTGCTACCAATGAGAAAAATTAGCTTTTTCCCAGCAGTTTCCACAATGACAGCAATTTTTCCCATGCTCTCCTTTCAGAGAACCTATTTGCGGCATTGACAGCATCAAACTGACTGTGAAGGGAAAAAAAACCCTCTTTGAGAAGTTAAGAAAAAAATTATCAATTCAATAGGCAGACATCACTTCTGAGTTTAACCACACTATTGTTTGTGACTGTGCCCACGTCTCTGTATCGGTCTTTATAAAAACATTTTTTTTTTATCTTTCTCCCTTTTCTGTAACAATACACTTAAGTGTTACATGATGTTTCCTGTCCTTTTGGAAACAATCAGCTAATCAAAAAGCTGATCAGCAGTATTTACAGCCCCTTTTGTGACGAATGTGAGGGGTGAATACTTTATCTGACCCCGAGGCAAACATACAACATGCCATTTAGAGGAACGGCCGTGTCAATGAAAGAGGTGTATCACCTTCACTCCCATTATTTTACGACTCAAGGCCCCAGCAGTAACACAGATCTGGGGCAGTAGGCACCCTCACACTAGCGTCCAAAAAAAAAGAGTCTTGTGTCGACAGAGGGGACACTCGAGTGTCCCCAATTGTGGTTTGAAAAGGTTACGATGTACACTGATGCACAGGGAGCTGAACAAAAACAGGAAGGAATGTAAATTCCATAAGAGCTCTTTGATACTATAACAAGAGGTTCTCACAACAAGACCAAAAGGCTGTGTCATCACATGACAGCATACTAGCTGGCTTATCAGAGGACAACTATTAATACCAGTGAAATGTTGTCCCCCCCGTCCCCTGAGGGAGAAAGATGGAGGAAGTCATCGATTCTTCCCACCATAATCTCTGGGAAGGACAGACCTTGCCTTTTCCTTTTTGAGTGACGAGGGCTATTATTCTAAAATTTTGAAAGGGTCCACACAAGAGCTATTTCTGTTCCTCAATTTTGGCAAAGCCATAGAGAGGATAGCATGTATGGCCTAGTGTGGAAGTAACAATCAGCCATTGAAGCACTCAGTTGATTTCTGGTCGTCATTTTAATCTTCTGAGGTGCTTCTGATCTACAGAACACAAATAGTTGACACGGTCTTAGTAAGAAAAATAACAGCGGTGGACATTTAATCATACTCAGACAACCTACGATTACCTGACCTCTAGTGGCTGTGAGAGGAAGTGGGGCTGGGCTGATAATAATGACTTAAATTCCTAATCCCGATAACTTCAAAATGTAACCTCGATTACCATTAATGAATGATTATTTATTTCTTGCTCTCTAAACAAGGTCTGCAAAGTTCTCTCAAGACGTCTGTACTATTGATATTAAAATATAGAAAAATTGATTAATATTAATTAATTAATTACATTTTTCGTTTTTGCAACTAAGGAAGTGAACAAACTTAGGATTTTATCGATTAGAGGTTCAATATGTAAATTGCACTCCCTAGGTGAAACTACCATGATATTGTTACAACACTAAAAAAATAGCCATCATTAATCTTTAATAGTGAGTGGTTTGTTGTTTGCTCATATGTTTTATAGATTTCTAGTATCTTACAACCATCTAACTTGGAAAGGTGTAGCTAATTTTTGCTTTCTTTCCCCGAATAAATGTATTTATTATTTTCCAACAGCTAATTTTCTTAACCCCCTCTAGATTGCTTAGGAATGAAACAAAATAGAAATTTTAATAAAAAAAAAACCAAACACAAGCACAGATAAACCATTAAACAAGCCAATACAAACAATAATTCAAACAGAAATGGTACGATGAAAAAGATCAGAACAGCAGAGATATGTTGATGTTACAGTCATGTGGAAAAGTCTCCTGTTTTTTTTTTCTTGGTGTATATCTAATTCTGTATTGTGTCAATTCTTCAAAAAGTTTTTACCAATTTAAAGTGCGATATCCTGCTCTCCGAAGGAGAATGTCAGGCCATCAGGCTGTGGCTGTCACAAAGTCCGTGAAAAAGATCCCAAGCATAAGATGGATAACGACAAAGTTTGGAGTGGCAAAGTCAAAGTCTGGACCTGAACCCCTTTGAGACATAGGCGGGAACGAAGAAGAGCAGATCATGCTCACAAACTCTCGAATATAGCTGTAGTGCAGCCATACAGCCACTAAAGTTTTGCAAAGAGGAGTGGATCCAAATTTCAGCGATTAATCATTGGAAGCACAGTTGTTACTTCCAAAGGTGACACAAATAGTGATCAAGTTGAGATAGGCAAGTACTTTTCCATGTTGGTGACTGAGGTGGTTTTTGGTCTTCTAAAATGAAATGATTGTTGAAAGCTTTAATTTTATTTTTACTCACGTGTCCTTTGTTGTGTGCTAAATTGTGTTTAGCTTCAGATACAAACAAAACCAGAAGTATTGAGCAGGGTAAAATGGACTGTACATAAACCGAAGTATCTCAGAATTAGCATATTTGAAACTGTTTATGCTATAGTGTTACCAAACGCTGACAGCTTTTCAATCAGTTTTTATTGGTTCCCTTACCATTTTACTTTGAGATAGTTTTAATGAATATTTTGGGACAAGTCAATTCACATGCTTAAAGATGCATTTTACAGATTATAAAAATGTATAGTTGACCATGCTGAATGAAAGCACATTCTTGCATGACTAGCTGAATTTCTTTCATTCCTCAATTAACAAAACCGTCATGACAAATCTTGACAAACAGCCAGAGGAAAACCGATTGCAATTTTCTTGGCCGATCCCTGATTTCTATAAAGTCTGACCATCTGATACCGATTTTGGAAGAATCCAATTTTTTACTCTTTAAAGTTTTGAAACCATAATCAGTAGTGAATTTTAAGTGCTCTTATTTTGAGGCAAGAGGAAATATTGTTGGTCGGCATTTTGTATGCGTTCTGACTTCTGACTGACTGAAATCAATGTGTTCTCCGTCCTCCTTGCGGTGTCTTTTTTAAACCAATTGTTTGGCATTTCGAATTGAAAATAAAACTTTTCTAGCCTCGTTCATCCCATTATATGTTATATGTTGGCGTAGTTCAGGGACTTAAGGAGCTCCGTGCATAATTCCCAGCATACATACATAGATAGATGCAGCTGTCTCATGGCTGGCTCTGCCAATGTTAGCTTCTTGAAAAATGCTATGTTTCTCTGGATGATCAATTTTGAAGTGTCTGATTTAGTTTGTTATGCCGAACGTTTTCGGAGTTTTTGCCCCGCAGCTTATTCGGTTCCCACTGGTGTTACAAATTGCGAGCTATGTGTTTTCTTCATTAACGTTGAAAGATTTCCAAGCTGGTGAGATGTTTGTACTTATGGTATGCTTAGTGTGCGTCAGTGAGGCTTCTCGGCCGATCACCGATCACATCAAACTAGGCCTCCTGGTGAGTCTCTAATAATGTCATATTTGATTTCTTTCTTGTTTGGGTTAATTATATGGTTGTTCACAGTAAAATGTAGTCGGTGAAATATTTGCTTGTGAAGACAGAAAAAGAGAGAGAGAACACAAAGACCAAGAAGAGGACAGGCAGAAAATGCGACAGATAGATTTGGATGCCAGAGCAGCTGTCAGAGCAGATCCTGATGGCAGAGACTGGGGTGGAGTGAAAACTGCACAGTGGTTGTGACAGGATGAGGATGAGAGAAAGACAGACAGCATGTGTGTCTCTGTGTGCATGTGCATTTTGGATAGTAACAATCTTCCTCTGGCAGGCGAAACCACCACTAGGCTTGCCTGTGTGTTTCTGTGTGTGTGTGTATGCGTGTGTGTGTCCCTGTGTGTGCGAGAGTATGTCCCTGTGTGTGTGTGGCTGTGTGCACGTGTGTGAGCGTGCCCGTAGATCTGGAGCAGTTAGAACAGCAGTAAAGCAGATGTTTCCTCTGTTTGGCTGTAGAACATGAAAATGTAGAAAAACAGGGTCCTAAACCAGAGCTTACGCTGAGGGGCAAAAGGGGAACCTACACAATATTAGGCAGTTTTTTTTTTCATGTTATGGCTGATTGATTTTCATTTACTTGCACTTGTGTATTGGTGTGAATTCTGAAAAATGATGTATAAATGGAGTGGCATAATCTGTGTGCCTCAAGGTTAGCTTAATAACGTGCGTCTTTGTCCATTATTGTTACGTATAAGGAGGTTATGTTTTCAGCTGTCTGTCAGCAGGATTACACAAAAACTTCCAGAAAGATTTTCATAAAACGTGTCTTGTTTGGTATATGACAGTGAAGCACACACTTAAGTATGAAGTGATAAGGTCAAAGGGTTTTTTTCTTTTTCTTACTCATTAAAAGACAGGCTTTTCTTTTCACCATCTCCATAAGCCGAAATAGAAGAAACGACTCAAGACGTTTGGAAGTGGATCTGAATAAAGGGATGGTCAAACTAATAGATAGACAGATAGACAGATAGACAGATAGACAGATAGACAGATAGATAGATACATACATACATACATACATTCATACAAACATAGATATAGAGATAGATATACCTTAACTGTCATTCATCAGTCATCTACAATGTATAATGATACGGATGTGACTGCAGATTGTAGGGCAAGGGTTTCATGGAGTCATATTATGGCGGTTAAATTATCACTATTGCTTTCAGGTGCAATAGCTTAATGGTGCAGCAGCAGTCTTGGTGGAGGTTTGTGCTCCAAATGCAGACTGATAAATTAAATAACTGCAATAATTATTTCATGATTCTTATTAAACCTGTTATTATTTAAAATTCTGTTATTTATATCAATTGCTCAATGTGTTTTATTCTAGAAACTGTTGTATCTTTGTATATATTTTTTAAATTTGTTGTGTCTGATGTAAAACTATCTTGCCAGTGAACTTTCCTGCCCATGAGTTTGGATTTGTGTGTATTGGCCGGGTAAGTTGCAAAATTAGATGAACAGTTTCCTGAAACTCCATGTAGACTAATTTTTTGCTACATTTACACGGCTCAAGTATCTACCAACAACCTGACAACATATTTAGAACGTGTTTATTGAGCTAATTTGTACATGTATGTGAGAGTGTGTGATGGTGCAAACAGCTCCACTGAGCTCCACCTAATGGTCCCAGTTTTGGTCCGTCCCGGGGAGTGACTGCCGGGGAGTGACTGCCGGGGAGTGACTGCCGGGGAGCAGCTGCGCAGGGCTAATCCTGACAGGCAAACATTGTGAACACAAATGTTCTCCTGCTGAACAGCAAATCACATATTGTAAGTGTCTAGCCCCCCCTCATATCAGTCACCTGACCCATGAATGCACTATCACACTGGACTGGACTGTATGCAGCATATGCCTTTGGAAAGAGTGGGCTATTACCATTTCAAAATTGCATTAATTACTATACACTTTGTTGACAGAGTGAACTAAGTCTTTCCCGTTTAAGGTTCATGTTTTCGGTCTGAAGAAACCAAACTGAGCTCACATGCAAGGGCGAAAATCAAAGTTCATTGTAAGGGGGACACCGATTGGGGGGAACTTCCAATATCATTGTTTGTGTGTCTGTGTTGGTGTATGTGTGTGTATTCCTTGTCTAATATCAATTTGATATTGGCATGAAAACATCTACAAATTGAAAAAAATTTAATTTTACAAGATTATATTTAATCACACCTTGTCGTTGACGACGTTACATTTCTGCTTCATACATTTTAGCATTATCAGAGTTACTCGTGGTTTTTTAGAAATAAAAGAAGAGTTACTGAGAATTTGTATGAAAAAGTGCACCTGAGCTCATCAACACACTCACCTGAGACTTCATGCCTCTGTATGTCTTTGAATCTGAGGATGGACTCTATGATGTCTTTTCCTAACGCCGCCAAAAAAGTCCTCAAGCACTGCATTCCTTCATTATGAAGATTTCATGAAATTGCCTATGATTTTACTCAATTGGTGTTCACTGGAAAAAGATAGAAACATATGGATATGGCTTGTTTTCTTCCTGTTTGGACTAAACCACTGCGCCGCTGGGACACAATCTTTCATCTTTTGTTTGCATTGTTATCCTTATTTAGAGCTTTCAAATCCAATTATTATTTTATTATTATATTATTGAAATGATACTATATTATATAATTATCCGTTTCAATGATATCGGTTACGTAGCAATAGTGATAAAGTGACACAGTGTCTTTGGATCAGAGGAGTAACATCCATGACTCATAAAGGAATCTCAACCTTTTGCATCCATGAGGGAAGATAATGGTTAATTACTGGTTTGCACCGTTTTTTTCATGCTTTTTTAAACTTTGAGGAGGTAGAATTGTTTTAGAAATAGTAGTAATAGTGCTGTTGTTATATATTTATAATCTCTTTTTTATTTGTCTAATAATGGTTGAGTTAAATAAGTGGATTATACATTTTCAATATCTGAAATGCATTTAATCTGTGTACTTTCGTAGGTCCAGAGTGAGTCTCCTCCCCAGAAAGTCAAAGCACCACAAAAGAAGAGTTTGTTCTTCGATGAGAGTCTTGTCAGTTTCTGGTTATATATAAACATCACCTCTGACAGTCATACGTGTCACACTGTTTGAGAACGGTCTCCAGTAACATTTGACATCAAAAGAAAATTTGATGATCTATTTAAAAAGCAA
The DNA here is from genome assembly GCA_037951165.1 of Lophius americanus. Classification (NCBI taxonomy): domain Eukaryota; kingdom Metazoa; phylum Chordata; class Actinopteri; order Lophiiformes; family Lophiidae; genus Lophius; species Lophius americanus. The sequence continues at coordinate 2,005,122 of JBBDHG010000009.1, forward strand.
ATCGGTCATTTTGTGCAAAATGATAGAAGGCAGAGAGACTGCCTAAAATGAATATTTACATGAACCCATGCGTGGGGGTGTTTCAATAGCAGAGAAACACACATCAGTGGTATCAGATCATTGTGAAACTGAAAATGACGGTAACAAGGCCAACAATGGATTTTCTATTGACCTTTACCTCCTTGAGAGCAACTTGTATTTCACATTATCAGGAACATATACACCTTCAGCAAGTCTGATAATAGAACTGGACAAACCAGACCATGAAACAAAAGTCAACATCAGCACAACTGTAAGCAAACTAATGCCAGCTCCATTAAGGTTCAGTTTGAAGGATCACTCAGGTTTCAATGAGTGAGAAAAACAACCATGACAAAGGAACTAGAACCTATACTTTCTTTTTGGGGCCTAACATAAACATCTTATTTATTCTCTCCTCTAAAATGTATCATGGGCATCTCTCTTCCAGAGCTTTGTAATGCGGCAATACACATTTTTCTGCAGAAACAAATATTCAGCCGAGAGACATGTGACATACATGTGCCAGTTCGTACATGACCTCTTAACCATTCCCATTATGTTCATTCAAGACCTGCTTGAGATCCAGTCTCAACCACACACAAAAGGCACAACTTTGTAAATCAGGCATATAGTTGCTCACGTACGCTCAGTAGAAAAAAAGGCCTTAATTCTTACCTGAGATCAAATCCCATGGTTAGTTATGAGCAAGCCCTGTTCACAGGATCCAATTCCTAGAAGACATAATAAAAAGTTAAGTATTAGCAGAAATGTGGGGGGGGGAATACATTTCAGATAACGGCACTTCAAAGATCACACACTGAAGTTTGGTCGCTCATAATTTTAAGTGTCAAGCTAACTTAATGCTTACCTGCAAGATCTCTATTGAAACTCTGTAAGAACAATTTGTAAGAAAATATTATACATGCAGAAAAGTTTAAATTAATCCCTGAAACGGCAAATATTAATTAGAAAGGGTGCACTGGTATATCGTAAAGTGGTGTCGCTGGAATTTAAGCAAGTTTCTAGCCAGTATTCAGCCATTTACACTAACTTTCATACGGTGATGATAGAGAGAGAGGTAGACCGCTTGTGTCGCCTTGATCACTCAAATAAGCATTTGCTATTGTATTGATAATGCAAAGGGCCCGGTATTTTCCCAAAAGATATCTGGTGTTGTTGTGCTTTTTGCCTGGTATCTCAGGCATGTCCAACTTAGGGGTAGATGGGGTAGAGCCAGAAGTTGCATTTCTCAAAAAAAAACCTGACATCAATAATGTGTCACACTACCCAGTGAGATGTTGCATTAGCAAGCCCAGTACTTCAAATGTCCCATTTAAAGTTTAAAAAATGATTTCAACATTCACATTCCTCATTACACAAAACAAAATCTCATGATATTGTTTTTCTTGTAACAAAAGAACAGAAGCTGGGTTGCTGCATCACTGACTTTTTTTTTCAGTCATGCACTTGAGGAGAGCGGATTACTTCATAAAGGTCTCCTTCCTATTAGGAGTAATCTCATGCTTCCCCCGCAGAGATCATGTTATTATTATGTTTATTATTATTATTATTGTTATGGTTATGTAGTGAAGCTGGGGGGCCTTTCACCATAGCGGGTCAGTGAGCTAGCTTCACTTCCGAAAGGTAATGCCCCTCCTCTCAATCCTAGTTTCCTGAGGTGCATGATTTAACAGTAAGACAAGGTTCAATTCACCGAGAGGGAATACAAGGAGCGGAGGGGGATGAAAGAAGTTGTGAAGTGGGAGAAGTCTAATATTGGACCATGAAAGTCAGGGAAATGTGTCAAAACACATATTTAGTTGTTTTTTTCCCCCCTTGGGAACACAAAGCAACTGAAATGCAGAGAGTTTTGAATTAGATGCTTGACTCTTTAGAAGTCAGGAAATAGGATCAGATGAATGACACCCACATCCAGGACTTAATATCCTTCATTGTCTGCGTAGGCTTTTTTAACGTCTTCCATTATCCAGCCTCGTCTTTGAAACCTGAGCTTCTGGCAGACTTACCCATCACTTACCAGCTTCCTTTTAAACAACTGTAATACAACAGCACCAAGAATAAAACTTAACTTTGTGCTTTGAGGACTGTCGAAACCAGTCCAACAAGACTTATTACTGTTGAATAACGTCAATCACTCAGCGCTCACGGAGGAGCTGCTACTTCCCCTTTCTCTAATTTTTGTACTTTTCTCTCACATTCCCACCATTTAGCCACCAGCTTTAAGATCTCTCTTTTTTCTCATGAAATGACAGCAATTGCATGGAGGGGCCACGCTGAGAGCATCCGAATGCATCAGGGGAAGAGGACTCTCCACCTATGAACAATATGACACTCATCAGTGCTTCAGACAGCCATCGCTGGAAATCCTCAGATCTTGAGCACTGGATTTTGTCAGGGTACTACAACCTTTTTCTGTTGCGTATGTGTTTGTATGTGTGTGTTTTTGTCCACGTGTTATGCAATGTTAACAGTTCATCCAGGTGGGTGACAACAAAGGGACAAGTTTGGAGGGAGAATCCCAAATCTATCCTTGCCCCCTAATCTGTTCATTCTGACATGCACTTTGATTTGTGAGTCAGTACAAAGCCTGAGTAAACAGGCTGTCCCTTCACCACCCAAGTAACTTTCAGTCAACTCTTTGGTCTCCCAACAGTTTGTTCAAGGAGGTATGGCTATCTTTTCAACCCGAAGTTAAGTGAAAAAAAAAAGAAATCAGTTGACTGGCAGATTTGTGTTCACATTCTGCTTTGTGGAGCCTGCTGTTTGTCCCTCACTAGCATAACCAGACAGATGGTCCTTCACAGGGATCAGGACACAAACAGAGTTAGAATTGCTTCAAAACACACGCTCACAGAGATGTTGCAGATTATCAAGATACGAGATAAAGCAGAAATAACAAATAATAATGACAGGAAAGAAAGTAGGAGAAAGGAGATGAAAGAACTCCAGACACATCGTAAGACAAAATGATGTGTCTAAGATAAAGATAGAGGCAGTAGTAATTTTCTTTTTTCTGTTCAAACTCATCTTTTGACATAGCACCATCCAAAACCACTGCCTACTCAAAACCATAGGGGAACCGTTTAAATACAGTAGGTTCCAATGCTGAAAGAAGCAATGCAGCCCAAGAGCATCTCACAGCAACTGCCAAGCTCCACTGTAGGTAAGTTATTCTTAGCGTATCTTTTTTCTACCTTTTTGGGGCAACATTGGCTTAGGAGGTACAGCAGTCGCCAACTTATCTGAAGATTGGTGTTGGGGTCCCCGGCCCTTGCAATCCACATGTTGAAGTGTCATGATCAAGATACTGAACCCCAAATTGCTCCCAATGGCTGTTCCTTTCGTATGTGAATGATGGCGGGAATTGTTACTGCTCCCGATGAGCATCTTGCGGCTTGCATGGCAGCCTCTATCATCACTGTATGAAAGTTTGTGTGAATGGGTGAATGCTGGCTTGTGTTGCAAAACGCTTTGAGTAGTTGATACTTGGACTTGTTCAATATAAGTACAAGTCCATTTACCAATTCTTCCTTCACACATCCCAAAGTCTCAAATCTTCTGTAACTGATGCCGAAGTAGTTCTATGAAGGTTGGCACAGCGTTAAAACGGCATCTGATTTGTTGAATTGCAGCTCTTTTTGATTTGAAGGTTGAATCACTTTAAAACTACGTTAGTCATTAAAAGAATATCAAGTAAATCCTGATTCAACCTCAGAGGTTAACTAAAGAAGCTTTATGTCCTGGATGTGGAAGAAAAAATTGTTGCATTGAACTTTGCAAACTATTCTCTGTGTTTTGGTTATTGCAGACACCTGGCAAATTTTGGATTTTGCCTGTACACCTAATATAAAATTATACCTAGTTTTTTAGATTTTATCCCCAACTGTAGTTATAAAATCCAATGCCCTGTGAGCTAAAACAGTATGTTGCAATCTTCAGTGCTTCTTAACCCAATCTCTCACATACCCCTCTTAAGACATGAAACCTGGGCTGACAGCTAAACCTGCTAACCTTTCCGACCCGTCTACCCCTTCCCTCTAGAATAAGACACTGTAAAGAGGAAGTGACACACCCTAGGAGGGGAAAGGTCGTCTCATACGATGCATTTTTAAATGAGAGGGAACAAGATGGTTTGTTGCGGCTGCAGTGGAAACAGCGTGTTTTTACTAGTCAAGGAATCTCTAATCGCTTTTTCTTTAAACCGTGTACAACAAAGTTGTATTGCTGCCATGTTTCATTCTTCCCCTGAGGCTGGAAGAACTATGTAAGTTGGGGCAAATATTGTTTCATTATTATCCTGATCACGTGGCTCTAAGGACTAACTTGAGTTTGACTACTGCTCTTATATTTTGCATTTTCAGCTGAGATTATTCATGTTTTTCAAAGCCTACATTTCTCCATCCTGCTGCTGGCTGTTAACATTTTGGCAACAGATGCTTACATGAGTAAGCATGGCAGTAGAGGATGCAATGCCAAAGATGGTTGCCCAAAGAAAACATGATAGTCTTGTTCTTCCATTGTTGTAAGGTATCTGGCATGTGTCTCATTGGGAACAGTTCTTTGAACATGTCATTTTAGGTATTAGGAACTCTATAGACATTAATTGTATGCTGAAGTTTAGGTAGGATAAAAATAAAAATTTCACTGGGTGGAGCAGACATGTCAAACTCAGGGCCCGTGGGCCTCACCTGGCCTGAAGAACAATTACATCTAGCCCGTGAGACAATATCTAATATCTAATATCTAATAACTTGGCTGCTGAAATACAGCACAAACACCACAGACACTACAAATCCCAGAATACATTGCAACTGCAGCCGTGTCAATCAAACACCTGCGTTTATCCAGTCACCTTAATAAACTTAAAGCTAGCTCTCCAGAGATAGCTCTGGAAGTTGGGAGGGGACATGAATGAGAAAAAAAAAAATGTAAATGCTGAGTAATAAATGTATTAGTAATTCATACACGCATAATTAATTGAATGCCCTCTCACTGTTCAATATATTTCAGTGCTGCTGCATCAAAATCAAGGAAACACATTAAGTTTCTTAACATTAATGTGAAATTCAAATAGGGGCTTTTTGTGCACCTAATCTTTTTCTGAGGGCAGCTGATCCTAGCTACAGTAACGGATACAAGAAGCAACAGTCTGCTTTTACGTATTTAATATAGCAGAAGAAAGAAATTGCTTAATCAGCCAAGCAATTTACCAAGGCTTATTTAAAGTTCACTTTTGTTGATATTGTTAGTTAAAAACAGAATTATTTCAAATGTAACTTGAAAACGAATAGTTTTCTGCCAGTTATTGATGCCAATGAATTCAAACTTTTCATTGGAAAGGATTCCGCGAAACCCTGCTGGTGGAGAGGGAGACACAAAAATTAATGATGCTGATGTGTGACACAAACTTTCAAATTCTGTGAAATTCGTAAAATATTTTGTCTTAATTAAATATTTTGCTTGTATGAAATTTAAATTTACAGTATAAAACCTTTAACCATTTATCAAGAGTATACCTTTCAATTTCAAAGAAAGTTTAAAAAAAATAAAGGACTTTTTTTTGATATAGTAAAAAAAGAATGAAAGCCTGCATCTATTATAATTTACTGTCATCAAATCTAATGACCTCGCCTGTCTAATCTGACAATGTACCATATGCAAAGTAAGATTAAAACTAAAGTATGTGTGCAAAATAACACTATAGTTATATATACATTTTCTGTTTTCAGGATAAAAATGTTGTATATGTCGAACATTGTTGATTTCGTTTGGAGCGTTTGGGTTCAACATTAGCTAGTTAGCTTGACCGAGTAAAGACGGTGGGGATGCTAAATTGTAAATCCTGTGGCAAGTCAGTTAAGACATTGGTTACAGGTCATGAACTTCATGGCAAACTTCACTGAAACGAGCCGTGTTGTTTATTAAAGTGCTCCATGACATTAAGTGTAAGCTTTTTAAGTGTCTGTGGTTAACCAGCCGCTTCATGTATGATCTGACACAGACCACATGTCACTTGTTTCATTATGTAGAGAGAAAGATTTCCAAAAATGTGGTCCTGATAAGGTGTTCTCTGTATTAATAGCGGACTTGAAAGAATAAAAAATAGTGGGATTGCAATTTCAAATCAACTGGAGAACATTGTTTTGAATTGCTGGGGATAATTTGGGCTCCTATTGCATTCTTGGCTACTCTGAAAATTACCATCGTTCCTGACATTTTTGTAGGTATTGCCTAATACTTAAATCTTAATTTGGTAGTGGTGCTCCAAATGCAACAGCAATTTTTAATGTAATTTTGTTGGAAAAAAACAAAAAGATTGTTCTATTTCTTTAAGGTATGACATGCCTGGAGTCTGTGCTGTTATTTTTGTCCCTTATATCTCAGCATGTAGTGAGATGACCTCCGCACAAACAGTATTTTATTTCCTTCAGTATCTGTAACTGTTTATCCTGTTCAGGGTTGAGGGGGCTTGAGCCTATCCCAGCTGACATTGGGCTATGGAAATTGGGTTCATCACAGGGCCACAGGGAGAAAGACAACAATTCACACTCACATTCACACCAGCGGGAATTTAGAGTCACCAATTGACCTCTACTGCATGTTTGTGGACTGATGGAGGGCGCTGGAGTACCCAGAGAGAACCCATGCAGACACAAGCAGAACATGCAACTCCATGCAGACAGGCAAGGCAGGGATGGATATGTTTTTGAAAACAGTAGATCTATTTTTAGGGTGTCATGGTGGTGCAGTGGGTAGAGCTGGTGCCTCACAGCGAGAAGGTACTAGATGTAAATCCACTTCTGCCCGCACCTTTGTTTTTGCATGTTCTCCTGGTGTCTGCGTAGGTTCCCTGACCTCTCCCGCTTCCTGCCGCAGTCCACAAACATGCAGTAGAGGTGAATTGGAGATTTTTGCCCGAAGGTGTGATTGTGAGTTTGGATTGTTGTTATCTCTCTGTCACCTCCACTCAGTGTCAGCTAGGATAGACTCCGGCCCACTCGACCCTAAACCCTAGAAGCGCTTAGGGATAATCGATGACAAATTCTATTTGAAAAGAATAATATATATTTCTGTTTACACAAACAAAAAGAAAAATCCATTTCTTAGAAGAAGGAATTCTTTGCAGCAATGTTTATAACTCCAGTATCTAGAAATTGTACCGGATCTTTGAGTCTGAAACTCCAGCTACATTGTAAAGTCTGATTAGAGGTAAGCAGTTGTTTTCTTTAGTCAAGCAAATGATATTTACTCAATCTTCCTCATGTCCAATGTTTACTCTTATGTTGTGTTCGGGTCAAATTTACCCCTACCCATTTTGAATTTTCTTGAGTGAAAAAAATGAATCGAACATTTCTTTAACCTGAAACAGCATGGCCTCAAGTTTTATCAGTAATGAACACATTTAAGATTCTTTTCACGTTTTTTTTAACAGAATACATATCTTGCAACCGCTAACCATTTAAGATATATGATGTGTACGTGGTGTTTAGGTCAATCTGATAAATGATGATAAAGTACATGTGAGAAGGGAAAGGAAAGCCGGAAAGCAACCACCACCTTGCCAAACTCTTTCTTTCTCCCCACTTTTTATTAACATTAATCTAAATGAAGTAAATGCATAACTATGATTATACCTGTTAACATTTCTGTTTGAGGGGTAGTAGAACTAATTACTGTTCATAAATTTCAAAAAAATTAACCAAGCTGCTGGTTAACTTTTCATACATCTAAGGTATTTGTAAAAAGTACACAATTATCGATTGCAATTTTATTGGCTGACTCATGATATTTATAAACTCTGAACTGCCAATTCGTGAAAGTTTTCAAACTGTAATCAGAAGTATATAAAAAGCATAAGGGTATTGTAAATTGGGAACTTGGTGTTGTTTTCTTCATTCAAGATAGGGCTCTGCGATTCTGACTAAAATGAGAATCATAATTCTTTAGCTCACGATTCTCTTCACAATTTTTTTTTAATGTTGTGGCACTCCACTACATGATAGGGGTTCAACAAAACAAACAGAATATATCATGGTGTAAAACGCAACAAATATGAAAGTTCTTTAAAACTAGCACATCAAGTATTAATCAATATATGTCCTAATGGATTTTTGTTAGGGAGCCCCTACTAGTGTCAAATTAAAAACTAAAGACACAAAAAGCTTATAAAAGCTTATACTTAATGTCATGGACATAGAGGTAAACGTATAGTCGTAATTTTTACAATATGTACCATAAACAGCCTAATTGTTATTTTTTACAATAGGTCACCGTCAAAAGATTTAAGGTATATCTGTTTTTCATGGTAATTTACCAGAAAATTCACCATAAAATTCTGAAAACCACACCTGGAGTTATTTTAACCAACTTTAATTCTACTTCATTGCAGCAGGGGAGGACTCATCAGGTGATGGGTTTGATTTTTGCTGTCATACTCCCTCAACCAAAACATGAGGTGGAAGGTGAATGCGGTCCTCCAATCTAAAAGTTGAACAAACTGTATTCCCAACTGCTTCCCCTGACCTCCACATTCCACATCTATAACCAACAGTATGTCTACACAGAAGGTTTGTTTTATTTGATGCAACAGATACACTTCTATTTTCTTAATAGTGGACTACTTTTCGTTGGCTTTGGCTCAGGTGTCCACTTACCAGAACATAGGTAGTTTGATCTGTACAGCCCACAAGTAAAATTGTGATTGAGTAAAAAACTGAACGGCAATTTAGTCCTAATGGCTATTGGTGGGTAAGTGATGTAATGGTCATGGCTTCTGATGAGCATGGCGCCTCTGTCAACACTGCACAAATGTGTGTGAATGCATTGTCAAGTGCTTAGAGTGATCACGCAAACAAGGGTGTTGTCTATTTACCATTTTCTACCCTAGTTCTGTAATTGCTCAAATTTCACTCACACGGTTTGAACACGGAGACAACAAATTTACTCTTATTTTCCTTTATAAAGAGAGTATAGAGACTAGTGGGTTTTTTCTATATTTTTAACTCATTACTACTCTATGGACATTGGACATCACATTATCACAATCGTGTTTGTATTTCCATTAAAAATTGATCGTAAGAAATTCCTTTACTCAGTTTTAAATGAGTAATTACTGTGATTGAGTGTCTGTTTCTCAATGCTTACAAAACACTCGTGGCCTACACTCAATAATGCGCCTGAAAAACACCTATTTTGGCAAAGATGGAATCTGCTGCTGTGTCTCAATACGTTACTTCATCTACACAGCCTGAGTGCAGTTGAGATCACAAATTTATGACCTTAATATTCTTAGGAAGAATAAATAAAGACGCAGATTGAAGACAACAGCTGTTTTGTGAGATCAACCGTAGAAAGACGACAATATGTACACAATATGAGTCAAAGGCGGGAACAGTGTTTCTCATTCAAACTTTTGATGGTACTGCATTTAACATAAGACAAATATACGGTATTGATGTGATATATTCATTTGAAATATCCTTTATACATTCCTGTTGTTAACCAACCAGATATGGATAAATTACACAAGCCAGAATGGAATTCTTACCTGCATGGGGTGTTTACATGGAGTTTTTTCATTCTGATTAAGCTTTTGTTCCAATTTTATTCAGAATAAAGGGGTCCCTGTAAACCCACTGAGTAATGTCAGCATTAGTGACTTCTGCTTGCAAGGCACTTAAAATAAAATATCTGCTGAATAATCTAATCATGGATTCATTCTTTATTCATAACCAAGGTGTAATACATTTCAAATGGTTCAATTTGAGGAAAGCTTTTCTCTGTTATTTTTCAGTTTTTTAAATTATTTATGCCTGAAACCAAGCCTTGTATTTTTGTCTAACACACTAAATAACCAGAAGTTGAGTCTGTGGGCCACATTCTTGCCCTCTCCATGCTCAACTGCCAATACAGCACGTGTGTGCTAGCTTCACTGATAGCTCCTTTTAGGGGTTAATAATGGGTCACATGCACAATACACTTTGAGAGCAGTGAGCCTCCACTGAGGGAACCAGTGGTGTCACAAGAGCTCAGGGGAAGGAAAGTGTGACAGAGAGAAAGCGATAAAGAGAACCATGACTTAAGAACATACAGAGCTGGAGTTCAAATATGCCAGTCTAGTGAACACACACATACCCAGCTATTCCCGTAGTTTATTACCCAGCTATTCCCGTAGTTAGGACTGACAAGTCTGCCAGTCCTAACCTGAGATCTGCCCACTCTCGGTCATTCAAAGGAATTAACTGAGAAGCTGTCAGGAGGTAAAATCTTGTTAATCAAATGCGAAAGAGATTACAGGATCTGCAAGCCATACTGCGGTACGTAATATACACTCATGCAAACATGCATACATATTACATACACACGTTTCATTGCATAACAACAAAACTTTCAAATGTACGCACATGAGCACACATACACACATGTACCCATACAAACAGACATGGACACACATGGATATGTCCAACAGTGATGAACAGCTGCATGGGTTGGTCTGGAGCGAGACCAACCCCATCTTGGCCACAAAGGGTTGCTTGTGTCCCTGGCTCCCGAGGAACATAAAACACAAGAGATGAGACTAGACACTGTTTGCCAGAACCAGTGGACCTCCCCAAACAGGAACTGCAAGTGCAAGTGTTTCACTGGTTGACACAAAGCCGATCTGCCCTCGACAGTACTTAAAGTGAGGTTTCCCACTGCAACAGGTGAACTGAGGCTCCACTGGTTGGTAGGAATCAGCTGCTACTCCCCTTTACTTGTGGACCCAGGTTTAACGATTTTAGATTGTTGATCACCTTGGGTGTTAAAGTTTCATTGTCTTAGAAACTGTTCATTATGAAAGTAACAAACTGAAGTTTTATTTTGGGGTTTATGATAATGCTTAAGTGCTTAGTTGTGTTTGACATGATTAATCCTATATGATTACACATAGAGTGCATAAATATTTTTATTTTAAAATAAATTGAGATTACGCCATTTAAAAAAGAAAAAGAAAAAAGGATGCAACACATTTTCCTCCTAAGAAGCAAACAATTAAATGTATATATGCAGGAATAACATGATTTCCCAAACCCATGTACTCTGGAGTTTTTGTCACTATAATCTTAATCATTCTGGTATGACCAGCAGCTTTTGGTGACATTGTTTATCTATTGTTATCGAACTAAAGATATTATTTGTATCGTAACTGCCTGATGAATTTCATAACTTTATGCTACCTCTATACTTATGATACTCTTGCACTATGTTTAGGTGGTTCCTGTGACTGTTTCCCTACAAAATGTTACATAAGCTAATTTTAAAAGTCACTCAAAATGCCAGAATATTACTATAATAAAACTATTTAAAGACATTCCAGAAAAGTTGTCTTTCAATTTGTTAGTGGAAGAAGAAAGTGGCAAATGACTATTCTGCTCAAAGAATCACATTTATTGTGCTTTGAATGGCAGCTACTACAAGGCCAAAGAAACCTACTTGAACAATGAAGCTGTGCTCCATTCTATTCTATGTATCTCTATCTTTGCTGAGTCATGATTTGTCCAGTCACCACTTGCAGGCCCACACAGACACAGGGCCACACACACCATGACACAGTAGAGACTGTGTGGCTTGGATCAAGGTCCACTTGCACCGGGGGGAGGGAAAAACCCCTAAACGTGACTGATGTCTTTGTCCTTATTGCTGCCCTTCTTCTTCCCCTTCTCTCCGTCTGTCTATCCATCTCCAGCTCTGTCTCGCTCTTTCTCTCTGTTGCCTCCCTATTTCTGTCCATCTGTTGCAATCACCACTCCCAACTATGGCTCACATGTCTGTCTGTCTTTCAGACTGCTCTCCATTCTCTCTTCTTTCTGTGCTAAGCATGCATGTTTGATATGAAAGCACACAAAATAAGCATTGATGCAGGATCTTATGGGAATTCCCTCTATGTGCGTGAACAAACTTGATGACCTTGTGCTGTTTTAAATATTTGTGTCCGTTGCATCAACAGGGTGTGCATCCTTGTAAAGCCAGATGTGTGAGGAACATATCGATGGGAAGAAATGGAGGCCAGGCCCTCTAATGTAGCTGCGTCACCCAGCAGTTTATTTGAATGCTTTACACTTCATTCATTAGCTGTCCATACCGGCCATGGGTCATGGAGCTGTAGCTCATTTAAATCTCACACACACAAAGACAAGCATGTATGCACACGTATATCCTAGATTTAAATATGCACCATGCAAAACAGAAAACGGGTCAAGAGAATTAAATAAAAAACTTGCATTTGGGTTGGGTGGGGGATTTTACAGAACTCCTGTGCGTGTACCCAAGGTGGCGGCTTAAACATCTGTGTATGCAAATAATAGTGAAAAGGCACTGTGGCGACTGAAACACCTGGGACTTATTCTGTTTTTTGAAACATGCTCAGCACTTAATCCACTGAAATATTTTATCATAGAGGAGCAAGCCGATATAGAAGGTAGGGAGATATGGATGAACATACACTTATACGTACACAACCATGCATAAACATCAACATCTTTTGTACCTAAACATAACAAGACAAGAATCCCACAATGGTTTCCTATCTACTAGGTTATTTCATCTTTGGTTCACTTCAGCTTTAAAGATTTAAGATGTTTTCACACCAGTGAATATCTATTGAGTGGAGTGAGCGAGACTGAGGGTGTCACGGAGATGAATGGACCAGAAGCTCAGCTAAAACGGGGGAGTTCAGAGGGATTCTCCAGTTGGCCATCAGCTGCAGCTATAGCAACATTATCACACACCCTCCTAACTGTGTGGAACTGCTACTTGTTTGGGAGTACAAACAAGACAATCCGACCGGCTGATTTTGAACTGCTGGGAAAGCGGTTGTGAGAAGTGCTAGAAAGCGTAAGCAATTGATATATTGATGAAAGCTTAATTTCTTTTGTTGTGTTGTTTTGCCTCTTCCGGTTCCTGTTGTCTGGCAAAATGTGTCTAACTGGTTCCCAAGTCAAATCTATCCAAGGAGCAGACTAAAAACAGACTGAACCATGCTTCAGTTTTATCTGGACTAAAAACCATGGCTTTTTGAAGGACCAAGGTTTAGCTGTTTCATCTGGAGCATAGTCCAGGGGAGGTTTCACACCTCTAACATTGATCTGGATTAAATTGAAAAGTCTGGAGCACAAGAGGTCAATGTGCAAGGGCCTAATTTTTCATTACTACATTTGGTCCAGCCCAATTCATCTGAAGTACAGGTGTTTCTGTGACAAAATATTCTTGATGTATGAAGGGATTCTCTGAACAGTTACATTTTAAAATAAAAAATGTACGTTTCACTCCACTTTCTGCCCACGGCCCTCCACTCCCAGGATACACAGCTTTTACCTTAACAACAAATTATTTGTTTTCATGTCAATGTTTATTTCACATCCAACCTGTTGTTCTTTGCCACTATCGCTGCTATGACATCGGTACAAAACCTGCCCCCCTCTTAACAGTAGCTCACCTAGCCTAAGTTAAGAAAATGAGAATGTCAGAGACCTACAGTAGGTGGATTAAGGATGATAACAGGATTCACTGTTATTGTGTGACAGGATAAACCAGGGTTAGTTAAGTGAACGAGCAGTTGTTGCCCTTCCACTGGCATGTTTATGACCAAAGCCCAAAAGGCCAATCGCTTCAGCAGAGACGCTCAGAGACCAGACTATAACTTTCAGGTGCCATTGTATGTTAACTGTGTCAATGTTTCAATGTTTCAGGTGATTCCAGAAACTGATTATTGCTCTCAGTAAATAGTGAATGAGAAATGAGCTGATGAGAACAGACCATGTCTGTCATAGATTCATGTGACCAAAACCACGTGACAAAATGTCGAAAAATGTAAGAATAAGCAAATTGCACACAAGCAAATCCTTACAGGTCCTTTAAAGTATGAATAAAATGTCATTGATCCTGTCCATTAGTGTGCAAGTAGCGGTTATTTCACACACCTTTTTATAAGGATAGCAGGGCATACGGTAACCTTATATGTCTAGCTTTGGGGATGATGGTATAAAGATTGTTGATTGTCACTCCTCTAGTAAACTAAACTATGACTATGAATAATTACACAATTGAATGACGAACAGTCAATTTATGTCATTCTATCAGTAAACAACTGTCAAGCGCGAAGTGCGGATTACACTAAATTCATAAAACATTCCGATACCATTTTCTATTTTTTTATTCTCAGGTTTTTGCAAGTTTCCCCCTTTTTTGGGATTGGGCTCCTTGTGAAAAACTTTTCTTCACCCCAAATGGGATCTGACTAAATTTTAACTGCTGTGGGGCAAAATTAAATCCACATGACAAGATGGAGACTGATTCCCATGTGATTGGTTGATAATTGCCATGTTTGGAATGAGGGAAAGAATCTTTTGAATTCTTGTCACCACTGCTCACAGCCCAGTACATGAAAGGTGGTATCACTGATTAACAGAAGCCAACGTTAGCAGACTAACTACCTTTGGCGAACCCTGTTCCACAAACAGAATATCAACTAAATATTTAGAGGCTTGCATTCACTGTTTTCAAACACACACCTTAGAGGTTAATTTGGCCTCCCTTACAAAAGATAATAAAAGTAGGAGCAAAGTGAAAATATCCACGCCCTAACACCCTTCACACCGATAAGATTATAAGAAATGTTTTCATTTCCTTGCTTTTTATTTGGTCACAGTTTGACTTGTGTTGGCTGTTATTGCTGTGACTCATAATCAACAGGGTGGGCCATCAGAAGTACTGTAAATATCCTGAGCAGCTAACTGCCTATTTAAATGGGTCGGAGTAAGTTAAGCTATAATAATGACATAATAAGCCGCCGATTGGCGGCAAACAGGATGCTTCTTTCGGTATGCCTGTGAAGAAGGTGAAGCAGAAGGTGAAGCTTAAGGTGTGGCAAACAGCAAGTTGCAGGTTTCAAGCAGATGAGAGGTTTAGTTTTGACAAGAGCTTTCATATATTAGGTATTTAAATGACTAGAAACCGTGGGGATGTCCGAATAATCATATTTGCTTTGAGTCTGTTCTCTTTGCAATAAAGTGAAATGAGTTGGTAAAGTTTCTGTTTTTATATATTCTTGTCATTTGAAAAGTCATTTGCTCAAGTCATTTTCCTGGATTTTCACAAGATAGAAGCATAAATGGTAAAGAAACATGCAAAGACAAAATAATATAAATAAGTCCATAAATGACAACATTTTAAAACTGAATATTAAATAAGTAATGTGTTGCTGTATAAGATATCCACAATTCATGCCTCTCCTCCTATTTATCTAATATGCCTTGCGTCAAGTCAGTAGGGACAACTAGTTAAACTAGTGCATTCCTGCAACAGAAGCTGACCGCTCATTGATTATATTCAGTTTGGTTCAGAGAGCTAATTATACATTAGAAGGATGTAGTTTATGGTGCTTTAAACTATGCTGCATCATGTAAGAGGTGTTTCTATTGTTTTGCCCATCACATATCAGTGAAGGCTAGTAGAATAAATTACAGAGAGATCTCTCTGAACATCAGCTTTAGTAAGATGTAAACTAGTGACTAAAAGCAAGTGTGCAAATTCACTGTACATCCTGTTTGCATTAACGTCTCTTAGCAGCAAGAGCAGCAACTGATTCTCTCTCTGTGTCTTCCAGCAGCTTTCTTCAGCAAGTCTGACTAGCGCCCTCTATGAGTAGCAGGTAATCATTGTTTCTGCAAAACAGAAAGCAGCAGAAGGATTGACGGTGCAGCACAGCCATGGGCAGCACTCATGCTTGAGACAGAGGTGCAGCCCCCAGGAAACAGCTGCTCTGCTATCCGTCAAACACCGCAGGGACTGGATGGAGTTAGTAAGTATTCTGGAATCTCATGATCAAATAAAACTAATCATCACATTAGAGATATTGGAGGTACAAGTATGGACAATGAATGAACTTTTTGAACTTTTCTGAGTAAAGTTCAAGCCTGCATTTTATCTCAATGTATCTAAAAAAAAATTTATACTGTATACAGTTCAAACAGTTTATAGTTATATTGTTTTGAGAGTTGTTCTGTTTGTGTGTGTGTGTGCCAGCTGTGAGTTCACAACAGATAAATGATCCAACAAACAAGAGCACAAAGTAGAAAGAGGTCCAGGATATGTTCATTCACGCAAATGGTTAATGAGGTCAAGACCAAGTCTAGGTGGGAAAAAAAAGCACCGAATTCTATAACCCTACCAAGAACCTGAGCCAAGTGAACGAGGAGGCAGAGAATTTTTATAAAGGTCTGGGACATCAAGCAAAACATTAGCTATACTTAAAGCGTTTTATGTAAATATTAACTCGAACAACCAATTAAAATGTGGGAAGAATAGTGTTTTCTGTGCATTAAGGTGTGGAAGTGCAGATTGGTTTCCTTCTTACTGTTCTATGAATTTGACACTAAATACTCTCATGTCCTGGTTAGTGTCAGGTCACACCTTGTGTTTTCGATTTCAAGGCATTTAAGAGCAAAACTCCCTCTCTCTCACATTAATGTTTTAAATAAAAGGACATCATCCTCTTCTACTACAGCCTCAATACAACCTCTCAAAAACCTCATTTTTTATTTTATTTTATAGAAAGGAACCTATGGATCAAAGGCTGATCTGAGCAGAAGGGGAAATTCAATACTTTATGAAATATATGAGATGATTCAAAATGAAAACCAATGTATCAGTCGTTTATGCATGAAGAGTCAGAGCCCTATGAGGGGAATTTGTGAGGTAAGAGTTGAGAGGGCTAATAGAAATACTGAAGAAGAGAGGAAAAGCAGAAAAAATGTAAACTTTTAAAGCTTACAGTCGTTTCAGCGCATGGTTGCTGATGTCTCTGTCATTTCAAACTTCAGTCAGTCATGTGTTGAAAATGATCATTGATGAAAAGTAAACTTAATTCGGTACTTCAAAGCACAACGCTGGAGCTTCACAATTAGGACCAGTGTTGATACAAACCACAGCAACCTAATCTTATCGGCTCGGGTGGAGAGTGGAGACGTAAAGGAGGGACACCGGGTCTTATTTCCGCTGGCACAAGTAGCCACGTATCGTTGTGAATAAAGTGCTTTGAACAAGGAATGTGTCCACTTCACTGCCTCTGTTGTGTTGCACACCTGAATATTTAGACTAAAAAGCATCAGTAGATGTCAGTTTCTCGATTTCAATAAGGATCTGTGGCGATATAAGTGGTGAATGCTGCTTTAATTTCAGATGGCCTGGAGAGTAATGGACACTCATTTGCTCAGATGAAGTCAGAACAGCACCTGTCAGTCGGTGGGACATATTAGATAGCAGGTTTGTCCTTGGATCAGAGTGACTTTGACAAGGTCCAAATTTTTATAACTACACAACTGGTCTCTATGGCTGTTCCTGGTCAGCACCGTTCATACCCTAAGAGAGTGGATCCTAAGAAGGACAACTGGTGAACTACTGCCATTGTCACAGGTGCCCACGTCTCATTGATCGGGTGAAAGCCCATGGGGAGTTAAGGCTAGCCTGATTTGTCTGAGTCCAACTGCTGAAGAAGTTGAATCTGGTTCTGATAGAGAGGTGTCAGAACATTTCAGAACACAAAGTTCATCACAGAGCTGGTATGTGGCAAGTGGTTTTAATGTTAGCTGTTTGTCATATCATAATCAATCACACCTTGAAGTCTGATGGAAGCAAGCCTATAACAGAGCTATGTATGCATTTAAAAAAAATAAGAACAGCTAGTCATCAGTTAACGTGTAATTTATGGATAACACGCCTGTTCCTTGTGTTTCTTTACTTGAGAGTTCTTGGGAATGTGGGGTCCTCGCAGGGCCACAGTTAATATCATGAGGGCAGGTGGGGAAAGGGTGAAGCACAGCAGAGATTCATATCATATGTCTTTAATGTCTGTTGGATGGACCGTGATTCCTGGTGTTTCCGTCAGCCTTCAAGCACAGTGTTGCCACCTATAAATTCACTGTAGCACATTTCTTACTTCATCTTTTTTTTCACTTTCATGCATCTCACACACGCACACGCACGCACGCACGCACACACACACACACATTAACACTCTCACACACAAACAAACATACGGATAGATAGAAAATCCTCACAGTCATTCTCTCTCATTCCCAGGTGGGATGGTATTACATTGCAAAATAATACTAATGGCCAAAGTGCAGTGCCTCACCAGTATTTCTGTCCAGGACAGGCTGTCCGAATTTTGAATGGCTGATTTTGAAATAATGTATTTTGGGGTGTACCCTGTGATGCCCGACGTCACAATTGCTCGGTCTACATACCAAATGTGTGTAACACTGCATGCTCAAATGAAATTGCTGTATTGATGACTACGACTTTGATGCATTGAATGGCCTTTCTGTCTATAACGGGCACTCCATTTGCAAGTCAGTCGCCAATTGCTGTGGGCGTTCAGCTAGAATACTGTTTCATTAATCCACCCCCTCCCTCATGCCTTTCCTTTCCTAAGCCTCTGTTCACCCCAACATGGCCTCATGAAGGCCCACACCTCACTTCTGGGCTTCCTGGCTACTGATTGCAGCGCCTGAGTCACAAAAGGCAAAACACAAGCTGCTGGAGTCTGTACCAGGAACCATCTGGGTTTGGTTACCCAGCAGTAGAGTCAGTAAGGGAGGAGGGGGGCAGATGATGGCAGGACAGAATGTGTTTCCCTCTAAATTAACTAAGGGGCCCAGAAAACCCTCTAAAGAACATGGCTGCATGGGCACAGCTTAATACAACATGAAACACACTCACAGTGGCACCTCTGCAGTGTCTGGAAGACCATAATATGTTCGGTTCTATTTCAGAATTTTGTAGCATGGCGAACCACCTGAGAAGGATTACGTTGTTGCCTTCCTATCCACTGGTTATAGTTTGATTTGTTTCTAAGTTTAAAGACCATTCAGGTACCAACCTCTTCAGAACCAGCTTGATGAGCTGTTGGCAGAGGTATTGGCCGCCTAAGAGTTATGGAGTTTGATTAATCACACAAAACACGAGTAGCAGCCATTTGTAACCTTCAAAGAAAGCCTTTCCTTGATGCAATAGTTGCACACCAGCTCAACCATAGAAACAAACTGTCTATTTTAAATGTATTTTGTGGTCTGATGATGTAAAACTAATTATACCGTGGTTCATAAGTACAAAGCAAGTATAAAATCATCATCTCCTAACCATGACGTCCATGTTGAAACACATAGCCCTTTAGTACATTCGAGCAAACCAAGCAAACCTGTTGTGCTGGATCCTATCCTTGCTGTAACAGGCTGAAAGGCAGGATACACCCAGGACAAGCCACCAGTTGATCACAGCGTTCAAACACATAGACAAACAACCATTCACACTGACATTTACACCTTAGGGTAATTCAGATTCACTAATGATAAATAGCAAATGAAAGTGGATTTCAGGTCGATTGCAGCAGTCACACACAGACATGGTGCAGCAGTGGTTGTGCTTCTCTGCGTTAAGTATGTGTCCACTGCTTCGTCTTCATCACCCAGTCATTCTACTGGGCGACATTACTGTGAAAAGGATGTCCTGGACAGAACCGATGACTCACTGCTCATCACTAAGATCATTTCCTCAATCCAAACGCATGGCAACATATACTTAATATATTTTTTTTCCCAAAACTCTACTAGCATTTGAAATGATCAAGCAACCTTAGTCATTCATTCTTTAACCTTACGAAAAAGGACCAGACAGCAGGGGCTGAAATCTGACTACATAATAAGATAATATCTGAGTTAATGGCAATAATCAGCAACACACACTTTGGTGAACTCTAATCCTACACAATTTATGATATGTCAAAAAAGTAAGGTAATCAGTTGCCACAGTTCTTATGAGTTCACAAACTCAAAAATCTTAGCATTTCAAACCTTTAATATTCACAGTTACCATTTCATTTGGAATTTAACATTTTAGGCAGTGGCTTGCAATTTGCAAGATTATATTGATGTAATTAACACAAACTGATAAAAAAAAAAAAAGCTTTATTAACTCAAATGAAAGCAGATACTAAACTCTTTATCAGCTTATTCCGATGAGCGTTCAGTTCCAAGTTGTCAACACTGTATTTACAGGAATTCTAAGCATCAGTTTCTCAATTTGCAAACGACTTTATGTTTTTCTAAAATTCGGAGTTTGAAAAAAAAGGTAACGATTTTTAATAACACCCAACATTTTTAAATTAGGAGATATTATACACCAATTTTAAGTAATCACTACTCATTCATATTAACTAATCTCACCATTGGTTTTACATTTTGTCGTAAAAAAGTAAAAGCTGAATTGATGGTGTGGCAGTGGGGTTTGGTTATATTGCTCACAAGAGGGAGATAGCGGGTGTGGTTCACGGAATGGTGTCAGGGAGAGAGAGTTGCATTCTCAGTGTTTTGTGTTGAGCTCCTATGTCTCCCTTATGGGAGAACTGCAAATTGGTATTATGCAAATTATGCAAATAATCTAGAAAAGAACTCAGTGTAGAGCGACTAAATACATGTCCTTGGACATTAGGGAATAATTCCCCTTTGTATTTTGTTTCAAAAGTGAAATTTTATTACATATCCTGGAGATCAGGGAATTTATATCGATTTTATACTACAGCGCATGCTCAAGGTTCAACAGCATAATCTGCTATACTATAGTGTATATTACATAAATCTAGCATGGTAGGCACTACTGGCACTGAAGCTGCTTGGCTATGGTTTAAAATATTGAATCAATACATTGCTGTCTTGATGTCTCTGTAGATGTTTGTCAGAACAAGGGGGTCTTCTAATTTCTAATTTGAAGTCCTCCTCCCCAAGAGATACTGTGCTAATTGTTGACTCAGGTGCAGATTTCATCACCTCTGTGAAGACTTGCAGTTGCAATGTTTGATACCTGAATACCTGTTTGAAGACTCCTTGATATGCCGGCTAGTTTGGAATCCAGTCATGACTCAGAGACCAAGGTGAGATGGAAACCTGAAGACTCCAACCTACATTCTTAGAATGGAATTTAAGGTGAAGCAGGAGATATCCTACGTCGATCTGTTAAGGAACACCATTTGCTTATTTTTCTTTTTTCTATTCTTTAATCACGGAGGGGATTCCTGTGAATTTATTGATAATGCATTTAATTAGAATTAGGATATCGTACTTACATTCTACAGTTTCCGTTTGGGATCTGCTAGCTGTTGTTTCTTTTAAGATATTTTTTTTACAGTGTGAAATATTTTTTCAAAACAAATTTGAAGATTAAATATCAAAGTTTTGAACGACAAAAATTACAGCTTTTAATATATTTGTTGAAACTTTTGGTTAAGTTAAACCTTGATCCAAATGCTTAGGTTAAATTACCCTGTTGAATTTATTTGGTCAACGATACTCAGACCTTTGCTAATCTTTTAGCTGTATGTTTATTTAATATTCTTTGAACAAGTCAAAATTAATTTAACTCAAATCTCTCTCCAATCAAACTACATTTTTATTGTGCTGAAGCGGAATGGAGCTCCTGCCCCTTGCCCAGCTACTGACTCACAGTTTACCACAGCCATGGACTATAAACACAGAACTGCGTCTATAACTCTTAAACAACTTTCGGTTGGATGATTATCTACATCATAGTTACCGGTTTCAGCCGAAATACACACATAAAACCTCCAGTGGAACATGAGGCGCAGGTGAGGACCCTTCACTATTCTTAATTAACACACTCTATGACTAAATGAGAGGGCTGGGGGAGGAGGGTGTGTCTCTGAGCCACAGGACAACCATGGCTGGATTGCTTCTCAGAAAAATTTTGAAGGGGACCTGCTGCTGTTGGCCCTGAAACAAGGAGCGCAGTCAGGGCGGCCGAGGATGATTCCTCTTTTGTTCTATATCTGTCAGCGTATCAATTTTCTCTGGCAAGTCCTGAAAAAAGTCATACAGTGGTAATAATGTTTTAATAAAATGCCATGTGTCTGTGGCACAACTACAGGCCCAGACCTTCTGATCGCCCCTCCTGAATTGCGATTCATTAGCAGACTAAGGAGATACTTTTTTTGCGCCTGGGCACGGATGTAGAAAGAAAAGATGAGCAGACTAGACGGGATTGAACAAGTACAACAAAGTTAGAAAGAGAGACACAAAGAAACAGAGAAAAAGAGATGTCTATTGGTTTTACCCACCATGAAAAAGAAACGCGTCATAATTAAAATCTAGAGAGAAAGAAAAGAGTAAAATGTACAAGAGGTAAAGGGAAAGAAAGAAATTAAGGAGAAAAGGAAGAAGATGCCAAAGACGACAGGGTGAAAAAGCAGCTCGTCTTAATGGGACTGCTCAGCAGGTTAGTGATTACTGATTAGCCAACTCGGTCCAGTAGGGAGGACTGTCTGTCCTTGGCTTGGGAAAACAACATAAAAGGGAACCGGCTGTTTTGTGACGGGACTTGAAAGCTTGGTGGCTATCGGGAGACATTAGCCTTATCAATGGCCGGTCACTAGAGCCAGGCTATATGAAGCAACAAGGGCACTGCGTTTCCAGAAGGAGATAACCGACATAACTCAGCCCACAATTGCATGCGGCGGAGCAACAGGCAAGCAGAGTCGCACAATATAACAGAAAGAGACAGTCATTACAAAAAATTAAGCAAGGATGAAGGTTGTAACTTTGCCAAATTGTGCCAATGCCAGCCAACCAGTCAGACAGTCAGTCATTGAGTTTTTCCTAACTAGTGCCCAGATGGAGGGGAAGCCTGGACCCACCCCACCCTGTCTCCTCCTGTCTCCTATTGAGTTTCTACTCTACTGCTCTGTATATGGATGCAAGTCAGAGGTTAACAAGTGCAGTGGCACCTTTCAATCATTGAAAAGAACACCTTGAAACGTTGTATGAGAGTTTTAAGTTGGTGTGTGAGAGACTTTTTCCACAGAGGCGAGTCCACTAGTCCAATCTGTTGAACTTGGGTCAATGTGAAAAAACATCAAAAGGCTTTCTGGAAAGATCCCCTTTTCGCCGTCATCACCACTGTACATAACACATTGGACCAGCCGACAGACACACACATACAGAAACACACACACACACTTCCCGTTTTTACTGCTCCAGTCTGTTTGTACTGATTGATTTTTGTGGGGTAAGGTCACTTGTAACAGCTGCTGATAGACAGGCAAATTCATCTAGAGTTCAAAGAGTGCTCCGGTCGGTCCGTACCATTCCTGTTTGTACTTCACTGAATGACAACGTCATCGGGCACTCTGTCTTGTCAACAGCGTGGGAGGGAGGGCAGTCAGTCCGTCGGTCAGTCATTTTTCTATCGACTATCACAGTCACATAATCATTGCAATAGACAAACAGAAGTTTTTCTAATTTGTCTTCTGTATGGCTGGATATCACTAATCTATACTCTTCCTCCGTACCAACTGGTATTGAAACTTCTCCAATAGACATCTACATTGCAGCCGATTACCCCTAATGTTCTTTAATTTAATGCAATGTAGCTGGTACACCTCCTGCCCTCCTGCAGTCTGTGGTGTGGAGAAGTTGAGTATGCAGCAAGTTAACAGTTTAGAAAGAAATACTTCATTTGTATTACTATTATCTTATACTTGAAATTAGTTTAGTATTATCTATCATTTTTGCTTTAGAGTTTCTACATTCAAAAATCTTCCCATTAACACAGTTTGTATGGACAATAAAGGATCAAACATCAAACACTAAACGTTAAATAGTGAAAGCAAACATCTTCTCTTCCTGCCCATACCTACAGTGACTCAGAGGTATAGTCTACGCCTGCAAAAGTCAAGCAGTGATGAAAGAAAGAGTTTCCTGGGCTACAAGTGTCATGACCTAAATTCTAGCCTAATCCTTTTTGTGCCAGCACTGTTATGTTTGTGATATTTGCAATGCACAAACATCTGGAACAAGGTTCAAAGCAAGACTTTCAGCACTCCGACTCAACTTTTCTCATCTCTCATTCTCTGGCCAGCTCCCAATTTTTTCTTTTGTCTTTGTCCCAGATTTAACACCATTGCCTGCTTCAGATCTCTCTCGTTTTCCTCTCTCTCAGCTGACTGGCTGGCACACCTTTCAGAGGACAAAGTCCCTGAGTGGGAAAAGAGACAAGTGGCCACACGTAATTAAATGCAAACACTGGCATGCGCAGTGGCATGCCAGCAAACCTTACACTCAGAACACATCGTCGAATGAATGTAAGCAGGGAGAAAACCTGCTGCACGGCAACACAAGCACTCACTTCCAAAGTCCTCCAGTGTCATGCCTTCCTACCCTACACTTGATAAACCCTTGTGTGAGCCTGACAAAGCAGGAGAGGGCCCTCAGCAGTCTTTGAACACTGGAGCTGGTTGCATAAGACAGTTCAGTGTACCAGTCGACTGTATTCATACATTGTACTGTAATACTGTAAAATCTTCAAAGGCCGTGGAATTAAGTGGGTTTGTCGACCGCCACACTGTTGAAATGAAAGTATTCATTACAGTCCTCAATTTGTCTTTATGTATGAACACCATCAATCAGAGACTTTTAAATTCACAACTTTATTGTTCACCGAACCAGAAATACTCACTCACAATTGTAGCCATGACATAAGACAATTGTTCAAAGTATCATTTCGTCCAGGGAAGCTCAAATTGTGGGTACTTTACACATCTTCACACTGACAGCACAGAAGATCCATACCATCACCAGTTTTTTGGTTGAACCAAGGAATTTGCCAAGGCCACACAGGCTGCGTAAGCTGTGCATGTACACCACCCCACTTCTTGTTTTTCATTCCATCACAAATGTTAACAGGTCACAGCAGTGCAAAGTCTGCACAAGTAGCTACAGCTTTGTGGTCTTGTCCTTTTTCTTTTGCTGCAACATTGCTCATGGTTCGCAGCAAAAAAGAATCCTTATGACATCACACAAGTGTCAATTCATCAGGGTGAAGTATCTTTTTCCACTTAACTTATTTCACCATCATTAAAGATAATTTATAAAGACAAACTAATTGTTGTAAAAACATAGAGCTAGCTGTATCAGTGAAATCTGTCTGGGTGCACACGAACACAACCATGATGCACTGCTAATGCAGGTGTTGTGGCAAAATATATGTGGCAATGAATATCATTAGGTTGTATTGTCATTTTATCTGATCACAGCTAGTTTAAGAGTTAAGCATTGATTAATTGAGTCATGGCCAAAATTGTATTCGATCACTTCTTTTCATTCTAATCAGTTCATGTTTGAGTTCATGACACTGTTTCTACCGATTTGAACAGAGACACTCAAGATGGAGACATAATCGGGCGTACAATTATAAAATTATTCCTTCCGTTGCAACATATAAAGAAATCCTGTCTGTGTGAATATTATCATGTGGTCTTGTTTCTGCTAATTATTATTAATGAAGGAAACAGCAAAGACACTTCTGAGAGGAACTGAAAACCCAAAGTTTTCAGAACTGCGAATGACTGACAGGAATGGATCTCTGGAATAGCTGTGGGGGCAGAAACTAGGTGACTGACATTGTGACACTATGTCAGTGTCAATAATTATTTCTATATAGATAATGTTATTTATAGAGCACGTTTACAACAACCCCAGTTGATCAAAGGGCTCCAAGTGAACAAAGAACAGAAATTAGAACGACAAGAACAACAATTTAAAAACAAACAATTAAACAAATAAAAGCAATAAGCGAAATAAAACAGGTGGGTCTCAGTAAGATTTAAAAGTGGCTGGGGTTCTAGGAGTCCTTACAAAAGCAGGTAAACTATTCTATAATTTGGGACCAACAACTGTAGAGGGCATGTCATGTTCTATTTATAAGATTTCAAGTGACCGTACGACCTCAGTGCCCTTGCAGGAGTTTTAAAATGTAAAAGTCCTGACAGATAAGGTAGCGCCAACCCATTTAAAACCTTAATAAACAGTTATAACATTTTAGTCAGGAAGCCAGGGTAAGGAGGCAAGCAATAGAGTGATGTGCTCGCACTTTCTTGTACTGGTTAGAAGTCAGGCAGCTGCGTTTTGTACAAACTGGATCCATATTCAGAGAATTAAAATAATCCAAGCCTTAAGTGAGGAGTACATGGATGACTTGCTCAAATTGTCTGGGTGACACATAAGGTTTAATCTTTGCTAACAGTCTTACAAAAAGCTGGTTTTAACGGCATTACTAAACTGTTTATCGAGTTAATCTAAAATTTACGAAACCCCTCTGGTGACAGTAAAGACAACAAAATGAACTTGTGGACACGACTTAACGCATTCCAACAGGATAATATTTGTTCTGAAGCTGTTTTAAGTCGTGGCCACAAGATTTATTTTTCTCTTCTATGTCCAGAGGGCTTCCATAAAAATGTTTCTTTGCAAAAACATTCAATATTAACATAATTGAAACAGCTATTGTTGCCCTGGCATGGCCAGAAAAAATCCAAAATGCAAAGTAGTCTGGAACATCTCATTTCCTTTTTTGGTTTCCAACAAGCATTGACCCATCCAACTCATTCAGTTGGTGCTGTTGCTCTGCATCAAGCAGGAGGAAAATACTGGATCGGTCACCAACTCTGTCTAATAAAGATGAACAGTAGACTTTCGCAGATGCTTTCAGTGTTTTTCTGAAAGGATATGCGAGATATGGTCAATGCAACAATAAAGTCTTGATTCATATTTGATCAGCACAGCCTTGTTTGACAGTTTGATTAAGGAGTTATGATCCTGGAGGGACCTGCAGAAAAACTGGATATACATACATCCAATCAATGCTGTTAATAGTGTGATCTGTATTTCAGGTGGACCAGTGATGCTCTTCTGTTAGTCATTGTCTAAGACCCTTCCTTAAGATAAATGGTGGTTATAAACCGGAGTGGATGTCAGACGGTTGTACCAAAGCAAAGCAACAAGAGCTTGCAGAGTTGTCTGGTTTCCAGGCTTATATATGATTACTGTTGCAATGCCACCTGTGAAATGACAAATCATAATTTGACATGCAAAGTTGAAGGAATTGAAAATGTCATACTTGACTTAATGCATTTTTACTATAGCACTAAGTTATAAGGGGATACATCCATAAGGAATGCATAGAGAATATGTCGTTAATAATCGTTGTTGTAGTTAAAATCCGAAGTTTCTATCGCTGAGGAGGAAAACGGAGTGGTCAGATTGTCATTGCTGTCACTGCCAGTAAACCACAATTTAAACTGGTAATAAGGCAGCAATGGGTATTCACTCCCAAAACAGTGTGGACTTTATTCTTTCAAGCCATGCCCCCTCTGTGCGCCTCTATACTTCCACAGACATTGTCACATGACTTCGCCATCACCATCCACCTCAACCTACCTCCAACACACTAGGTCAATTAGTCTACAGGAGGGAGAGTGCAAAGCAGGTATCTCCCAGTGGGGGCTATGAGCAGAATGGCTGAGGAAGCATTGCAGTATTTACTGATAAGCATATTAGGGATACCCTAATATTAATCTGACTTTAATTTAACTTGTAAAATAGGGATGTGAGCGTATGTATGTGTTCTTCAAGAGTATGTGTTTGTATCCCTGGGGGTTTCTGGGAGACCTGAACAGAGTAATTGAGACCGTATTTTCAAACAAATCTTGACTCAATCAAACTTGGCCCCATGGACGGGGTAGACCGCGGTCTACAACATTGTTTGACAATGTGTTTGATGCAGATTGATTTTATGGTTCCAATTGATGGGAGGCAAACGGATGTGACGAAGAGGTACAAGATTATACAGTAAATCATGAGGAAGGAAGTAGAGAAGCATAACATTTGGACCATGTCCTGCACTCTGCACACTTTAGCAGGAAAAACTGAGAGAAGAATTCACACAGATATTTTTGTTGTTTGATGGTTGCGTGTCAGTGCTGTTTGTGGCCAATCTGCCATAAGATCAAAAAAACAACCTGCCAGATTTTGTGAAGTTCACCAAAACATATCTGTGATGTCACTCTGTGTTCTGTCACCTTTCTATCAGGAGCATTGTGAACTTTTCAGAAGTTTATGCTACAGAGGCTCTTCTGTGGGATCAGACAACATGGGCAGCATTGTTTTACACACACATTGATGAGCTTTTGATGACCATGAATCTTTCAATGGTTAATATTTTCCTGTCCCCAACTTTGTGTCCTCTGGACACAACGTTCACCTGCTGCTGAATATATCCGCCCACTGACGGGTGACCATAATGATCAGGTAATCCATGTTAGTCACAGTTTTCGGCGATGATAAATAAACCTGGCTGACAGGGGGTGAGTCCTGAGGCCTAAATATCTACCTTAAATTTAACATCTAATTTCATTGCCAATACCTAGGAGTGGGTACGCCGTTTGTGCTCAATGTGTCCAAGTGTGTGTTTGTGTGTGTGTGTATGTATGTGTGTAACTGTGTCGGGTTATCTGACTTATTAATGGAAGACCTTAAGTTCTGGTGCTGGCGATGCAGGGAGGGAGGACTGTTTTTTTATTTATTTTTTAATTGGGCTTGAGTCTTTTATTGAGTGGAGGTTTTTTAATTAGCATTAAAACTTTGACCAGAGGGGCAGGCAAGTGATGAACTCGCTACATATCTGAATGTAAAAACTAAGGAAAGTAACTGGCAGAGGAGAACTATCAAGTTTAGTTCATTTTTACTAGACTTGGGCAAACAAAGATGGATGGTTATACTGAAGATGTTGGAACATATTAGATTTGTTGAAGCCAATAGCAGCAACTATCTGACAGCAGGCTTTGAAGAGTGCATATTCATCATCTACAACAACCGCCCGGGTGATGTATTTTTGTAGCTATCCAAAATAGTCGCATACAGATGACATGATACCTTTCTTATGTGGATATAAGTCTGGAGTTTCAGTTCCCTTTGTGATTTCCACGCATTAATGTGCTGCACACAGTTTGACCACACAGAAACCTACACACACAAGTCACTCTAGATGGGAGAAAGATTTCCTCGTGCAGAATTCTTACAATTATAACAACATGACTTTAGTACTTGCGATTAATCGAAAAAGCGATCAATCATGACATCCCTATAAGGCACATGCAGCGACTTTTTTTCATGCTGCCAAAATAACCTTTCAAAGCAGTTACAGGTTTGACGTTTGTATATGACATGTTCTCCATGTCTTTGGTGAGTTTAGAGTAGTGCATATAATGTTTTGGATATACAGAATAGCAAAAAGTATTGGACCTCATAATATGTTAATATATAAATGCACAGCAATTTCAAACAGAAACTAACATAAAACAAAAGAAATAAGATTTTTTTGCTCACACTTACATAAGTGAGATAAAGAAGAACATATACTAACAAATTCCAAGGACATAGTTATGGAAATATAAGTAGCTGTGATCCACACACTGCTGAAAGAAAGTACTTGCCCGCTGCTAGTACAAGAAATCCCCAAATATCCGTGTTTACACCAAAGAATACCAAACAAATACACAGTAATGGGATGAAGATGTATGGAATGAAAAACCAGGCCTGTAGGCGAAAAAAGATCTTTGATAATTTCCCAGAAATACGATTTAGTTTAAACCTTTTTTTTCTTACTTGCTTCTCAAGGCTCTGCAGACCTGGTTCCAAATACATCAAAACTGTACACCGATCAGCCTTAACAATAAAACCACTGACAGGTGAATTCAGAATAACGTTCACCCTTTATCTCATTTCAATGGCACCCATCAGTGGGTGGGATGTATTCTGAGTGACTTTGAGAATTTGAAGATGATGAATGGGTCAGGGTATCTCCAGAACTGCAGGTCTTATTGGGTGTTCATGGTCTACAGTGGTTAATACAGTATATCATATGAATACAGAAGGGATAATAATTACAATACATTTTATTTATAGGGTGCTTTTCAAAGTACCCAAATGCGCTTTACAGGCACAGACCCAACCCCCACCCAGCCCACTCTCAAAATGTTATAGAAATTATCTATCATATACAAAAAATACAAATATAATATAAGCAGCTCAAATAACAATAACTTAACATTAACAAAATATTAAAAGCGTTTTTTTAATGTAACTAATGTTATTGTCAGCAGTGTATTGTCGGTCCATGCATGAACAACAGCAATAGTGGCTTTTGGGAAGAGGGAAGACACAGCTCACATTTTCTAGTCATGTCTGATATAATAAAACATTTGCAACTATGAATATGAAGATAGGCTTTGCCATGAGCGGTTATCAACGCAATGCTCTTCATGTGACAATGTTTTTTATTTTTAGAAAGACAAATTTAAAAAAGATAGATGAGCTGACCGTAATCAATGCATGCTATGTATTACTGTTATCAGAGTTAGAGATGACTGTGACCCCTTTGAGAGTTTTTTCTGTACTCCTAACCCCCACCACTTACAAAATACTGATTATTGTTTGGTGTCAAGCACATGATCAAATCCAACAAACAACAATGTTTGCGTTTATTTAGGGATACAACGGTATTTTGGAGGCAGCATGTGCATTGGTGGGTGTTTAATATCTTAGTTTACCTGCTACTCTACCTATCGACGTAGGAGTTTTTGTTCTTGCCTGACTTCGATGTTTGCTACTTTTTGGCGGAATGACTGACCTTGGTTAGAGCTGATAAAACACCCCCTACCAAAAACGATTTTTGCAGTTAACATGCAGAGCATGTTATTCACAAAAGGCCGATCTTGAAAGTCGTACACAGACTCTGAATCTGAATCCAGGTATTGTTCCAGATTTCTGCTTCCAGGTTCGAAACTTTTTTTCTTTT
Organism: Lophius americanus; assembly: GCA_037951165.1. Classification (NCBI taxonomy): domain Eukaryota; kingdom Metazoa; phylum Chordata; class Actinopteri; order Lophiiformes; family Lophiidae; genus Lophius; species Lophius americanus. The sequence goes on from JBBDHG010000009.1 coordinate 2,035,902, forward strand.
GCATTACAGGAATGCGTAACAGATGCAAGTACCCAACAGGATCATGTATAAAGTATGAAACCAAAAGGAAAAAACTCATTACTCAAACCTGGTAACTGGTTATACAGGATGTTACTTAACAAAAGAAAACAGAAAAGCATTATCAACGCTAAGATGTGAAAGAATGCATGACAAAGCCCTGGCAAAATGTCACGCAAAATACGAAAATAGTTTCTCTGCACCATGACGTCAGATTATTATACGATAAAATGCCATAACATCCTAAATGTGCTGTGTGCTTTATCCTTGCTAAAGATGTGGGTAGCTGTACTGAAGGGGCTGCAGATCAAAAGCAGTGGCCTGGGGCCGATTAGATCAAATTTTACTTTGTTGGAGAGCCACATTTATTTTCTGACATTCACCATACAGGAAAGTCAGATAAATACCCCATGGAGGAGGCCTCAGAATTGGAGTCTTTTAAACCGTGGATGAAAAAAAGAATGGGGCGTCTTGAATATGCAAAAAAAGAGCCTGAGAGCATCTGACTTCTATTGCTTATCTAAGCCTTTGTGTTCCACTTAGCCACTGGTATTTTGAGGAGATGTACAGCAAAGTTACTGAGCCGAACACTCAGAGGCTGATTTTACCATTGAGATTCTAGCAATACAAGTTTATACAAATTTATACCCCGAAGAGTTGGGGATTATGGCCATCGTCGTCACTGTAGATCCTTGGTTTTAACCCAATAACTCCTTTTTTGGATTATTTTCAAATTGTATACCCATATAAACCTTATTTTGAAGAAGTAAGTTTTTTTTTTGTTAGTTTTTTAAACACAAGGGGAAACTTTATCTCTAAATGTTTTTGGGCCATAATTTATCAAATGTTGGTCTGATTTAGTCCCAATTTGAAGCATGTGAATAGACCCAAGGAGTTTTCTTTCTCTCCAAAAAAGACTGTGTTTTGGACATAACTTTACATTTAATTTGAAGAGTTCAATCAGGGGGATTTCCTGTAGAATGCAGGGGATTGGGGGCTTTTTTTGGATTTGCTTTTGCTGTTAGTTTTGAAGAAATGGTGCAAAGAGCCTTCAGCTGACAAGGGAACCAAAAGAGAAACTCACATGTTGACATTCAAATAGAAAATGTTAACATCAAGACATGTAGAATCCACCAAACATTATCCTAGTAACTTTTTTTTACATTTGTATGCTGTGTTTGTAAAGATACTCCAACCTCTTTCTCAAATGGGTTTTCTTGAAACATCAGAGTAGGGTTGAGATGTGTTCTTCATCTCTGATAAGGACTATAGGTAATATGATCTAAATAGGCCATCTGCTGTTCCCGTAGCCAACGACAGCGGCTAATAACATGCTACATCCAATCAGATTGTACAAGAGTCAGCCGAGATAAGGGCAAACCAATAAAATGAAACAATCTGCTGCTTTGACACTACAAGGAAGAGAGCTGGGGGCAGGAATGTGCTCTTTGAATCAGCTTTATTCAACGGTGGAGCAGCATGTGCACAGCAGGCCCTGAGTCTCCGAGCTGGCCCATAGACCGTTTGCTCTTGGCTTGAGCACGTCAGACGCAGGGCCGCCGGGTCAGAGAGCTGGCATCTTCACCCCTGGCACAAGTTGCTCCTCTCAGGGGCGTAGGGGCTGACACTGGCCTCATGGGGAGCACCAGACAGACAGGGGCCTACCAAACAGCTTGTGACCATAACCAACAGTGGCAGAGAACAATGAATGCAATTATTTACAAGAACACAGTCCAAATCTCTTTAAGTCTATCCCTATTACGCCTCTTTACTCCCACTCTCCTTTTGCGGGGCAGCATGGAGGGGCTGTGACCCTGTCCGTAAAGACGTCAGCAGGACGCTTTCATAGTGCCCAGGGCTACCCTGCTATTCATGCTTACTGCATCAACCTGATTGGTGTCCAGCTGCAGCTTGTTTCCTACCAACTGCATATTTTGATGAGAGGTCAAAGATCAAACTGAGTTGAACAGGGTTTTCAAGCGCTGTGCAGGAGAAACATAAGCATAAAACCCAATGAAAATTGTGTTTTCTTTAGGTACAGTTCTACAGTGATGTGGAAACGTTTTTCCAAGGGTTCAGAAAACAATACAGCGAATAATTACTCTTCTGCGCAATTAGGAGGGAATTTCTCTTTAAATTCACTATAACTGCTTAGAAGCTGTTGAAAAAAATCACCATTTTGTCAGCTCATAGCTGCGTGTGGTAGAGAGCTTCAAGTCCAAAATGCTTTACAGTACCTCCCAAATATCATTACACAATATTTCAAGTGCTACTTCAAATATTCATAACGGACTAACCTTTTAAAGTAAAACTAATGAGTGGTACTAACAATTAACCTTCATCAAGGTTTTAAGTCAGTGATACATTTTCCGTTAAAACTCAATTGTTGTCTGTTGAACTGTATGTTTTACCAACATTTAGACTCCCAAGGCTTTTTAAAATGTGCAAACATCTACCATCCTACAGCCCTATTAATATTCCATTAGTACATATAGTTTGGATTTTGTTTCTTCCCGACTCTGTTGATTTCTCCTCACCAAAATTTAACTTCAAGAAATCCAGAAGAAATCCTATCTTCTCCTGACCTCTTAGACCAATTAAATCACTAATAATACGATTTCAATATCACCAGTTAACACTGCACAATAATAGAAAACCACACTGTACACTTGTAATTGGTAGCTTTATAAACTCCCAACATGCCAATCAATATGTGGTTAACTTTTAATTATTGTTTCCAAACTCTATGCTGTATGTGTTTGCATATACCTTTGGAATGTATAGTTATATTTAAACTTATGATTTATATGTTGATGGGTTTGGATATCATTTTTTATGGCATGCTTATCTTTTAGAGGAAATCAGTGAAACCAAAAAAAAAACAATGTCTCCTGAGATCCGTGGAATTTACAAAAGTGTTATCATTTTCAGCGTCAGTGATTTTAATGGTTCTTGTATCTGCACCTTACCTGTACAGTCAGGCATGTACTTTTTTGTTTTGAAATATTTCATTATGAATAGTTTCCTATAATTGCAACAGTATTTTAAACAGGCCCAGAGAGTCAGAGTGGTAGACTGGCATGAATCAAATTTCCCAACACTCGAACACACTCCCACTCAACACTTCCTCCACACTCAACCAAATGCAGACGAGCAATCAACACACGCTCATCGTAGAGGCACAATAAGAAGAATAGTACACAAGTCTACATAATAAAAATTGCTGCCACTATATACATAAAACAAACCTAAAAGCACAAACGCACATTCTTTCACTCACATAAGCACACACACTCGATCATGTACAGTAGATATAGTGGGCGTCATTTGTCTTTCCTCTCGTGGCTCACGGCTGTGACCCTTTAGAAATCTCCAGAGGAGGAGAGTGTGGAGTGTGGCAGAGGGTCCTTCCATAAACAATAAACAAGTGTTATCTTATGAACCGTCTGTGTCAAGCCAACCACAGCATCTGAGAGGCGTCTGTCCCTCTTTCTGCTCTTGGTCTTGTCTCCTTCTATGGGTTATAAAAGTGAGGGTGTGTGTGTTTGCCCAAGAGTGTGTGTCTGGATTCACACAACAGCGCATGGCTTCTCTGTATTGTATTCTGAAGCTGGCTGCAAGTAAAAAGACTGAACTAAGAGAGGTGCGGGCGACAGAAAGGGGGCTGCCAGCACACTGCAAAACTGCAGGGAGTTCCCCCAGATCCCAGCTGCCCAGGACTGGCTGTAAGTTTCAGGAGAGTGCCAGGCTTTGTTGGCCTCATGGAGATGCAACACAGAAAGTGGGAGGAGTAAAAACAAAAGCCAAAAATAATGTCTGGGCCTGTATAAAGAAAGCCTTAGGAAACACATGATGCTGATGTATAAAAGAAAAACTAAATCAGTTAGCATGGTAGAAGAGCTTTTCTGCAGTCCTTTCAAAACAAAGGAAAGTTTAAAAAAAAATTAAATGGTTGTATAAGATGTTTACATTTTATGAATTACTGGAACACACTGAAAGGCCTATTGAAATCGTCTCCCAGTGTTGGTGGCCTGAATGCCTCTTGTTCCCTACAGAGGTGGGTGGAACAGTGGAAAACAAGGTTTATCTGGAACTCTTTAATGCATTATTTGTGTAACAAGCAAGGTTGTTAGTTTATTTTGCAGATAATTATAGCTTTTGTTGCATTGATGGCCAAGATAAGTCAGAATTCCAAACCATTAACTGGTTGTGCTTTTTCTGGCAAATGCTACTATTGAGCTTGTAATGTACAATGTTCTGTAAGAGACCCTGGCAAAAAGCTAGAATATCTTGGCATTAGGTTGAAAGCTTCTAAATCATTTAATCAATCATTGAATATAGGGCTTTCAGTGTTACACTTCATACAGTGTAACACTGAAAACAAGGTCATACAGTATATTTCACATGAGATGTAATAACACGGCCGTTCCTAACCTCATATCTATTTATTTGCTTGTAATCAAATAGGACTGAAATACGAAGAAATTAGTCAAGCTTTTTTTTCAAACCATTTTTTCAAACCATATGTAAAGCCAATGATCTGACTCCCGTCATACACTGAAGGAATAATGGTATACATCTGTCTAAAGTTGACTGTGGGCCCTCAGTTCGGGTTCTAATATAAGCAGTAATAATTACAACTCAGCTAAAAGCCCGTGGAAATCCCCCAGCTGGTCTAGACACTTTTGCCCTCTTTACTGACCCGGCTGGGGTACTAATTGTGGCACTTGGCAGACGGAAGCGTTTTTCCATTGGTGCTCAGAGAGAGCCCTTCCTCTGCAAAGGTAGGTAACCATCTGGGTGCCACCAGAGCATCCTGCTCTGGTGGCACCCAGTTGATGACCAATAAATGCACGCCTGTATAGTCAACTCCAGGAAGAGTTGGAAAACTATTTCTGTGCTTGTGACAAAAACATATAACCTCTGTGTCACCCTGACTGTCAGCCTGACTGCCTTCTCTGGAGTTGAAGCAGGTGGTCTTCGCCATCGTGCGCTCAGACCCTGGAGCCAGTGACAGGAAGTGAGCTCCACTATGACATGAGAGGAATTAATTTGAAACTACAGGCTAAGTAACACTATCAAAAGAGGTGGTTAAAAGTTTAGTCTTAATTAATCCTCTGAGTAAAATTATTAAAATTGCTGCACTTCTGGTAATGTCCATTCTCTTAATACCTCCAGTTTCCTGCCATATATCTCCAACACCACACACCTTCAACTACCAGGTTTGCTTCCTGTGTCAATGGAATGACGTTAGTTGTGCGTCGTTTCCATAGCTGAAACTTTTCATTTGTACATCTGGACTTTATCAGGTCCAGAGGGGGCTATTTGGATGCATTTCATGACCACTATTGACACTCTGGTCTCATAATCATCTCATGACTGGTTTGATGGCTGCACTGGCAACAGGCAAAGGATAATGTCAGGGATGCTTCTGCTGGACACACACCAATTAGCCGTGAATATAGTTGTGGCGCTGTCAGTGGGTTGTAATTAGGCAGTGAGTGTCCTTGAAGTAGACGTTGTGGAAGGAGGAAAAATGCGAGAGCATAAAGATCTGAGTGACTTTGACAAGGGCCAAATTGTGATAAATTTGTCAAAAAATCTCAAAAACTGTTGGTCTTGTTGGGTTTTCCCAGTCTGTAGTAGTTAGTACCTACCAAAAGTGGTCAATGAATAAAAGCTGTTGAACTGGCAACCGGTTCAAGGATGCCCTAGAATCCTTGATACAAGTTGAGAGTGAAGGTCAGCATATGTCGACTGATCCTCCAAAAGAGCTACTGTTGCAAAAAGTTCATGCCGGTTCTGATAGAAATGTGTAACAGAAAACACACTTCATCTCAGCTTGCTGTTTATTGGGTTACTTAGCCACAGACTGATCAGAGTGCCCATGCTGACCACCTCTGACCAAATCTACTTAGAATGGGCAATCCTGGCTGATGAATTATATATGCATTAGCACGATATGGACTGCAGGGTGTGTCTGTGGTGAACCTAGGGAGGAGATGGCACCAGGACACACTTTGGGAAAAAAGCAGGATGATGCTCTGGGCAAAGTTCAGCTGGGAAACTTCGGTCCACGATACTCTGACACACACCACCTACATAAATATTGTTGAAGATTAAGTACACAATTTGCCATGCCACGCCGCAGAAATGGTTCAAGAATAGATTGAGAAACACATAGGGTTCCATATGATGACTGGCCTACAAATTCCCCAGGTATCCATTTAATCCAGCATGTGTTGAATGTGCTGTTCAGACAAGTCCGATCCATGGAGGCCCCACCTCCCAACTTTAAGGACTTAAAAGATTTTGGAGCCAGATGCCACAGATGATTTTTTGGAAGTCTTGTGGAGTACATGCCTCAATGGATGAGAGCTGTTTTGGCTACAAAATTAAATGACTGACTTGTTTATTTTCACATTATTGTGAGGGGTGTTGAAACATCAGAACATATTTATCATGATGTAAATAGCTGCACCTCTTAGTATCGTATAAAATGTGCCATGTTATGTGTATTGATACTTGGTTTTGGTAATTAGTAGGGGTGTAAATCACCGGTTCCATCACGATAAGACATTATATTGATTCTTTGGACAACAATACGATATTTGCAGATATCACAAAGTCTGCCACAATACGATAACGATTTCATTCGATTCAGGGGCCTTCAATCGATTTCAGATGATATTATGTACCTTTAACCTTTGTACCTTAAGAAAGAAAAATGTAATAAAGAGAATAAAGACCTTGGTTTCACTGTAAAGTGACACATGTTTCATGTTTAGATAAAAATGGTTTTTATTTCTCATCAGTTAAAAATGAAGTACCCCTGATAACCTTTAAATTATAAACATAACTGTCTACATTTATGTTTCTTGAGATTGTATTTACATTGTTCTGATAGGTGCTGTGCTCATTGGTTTGGAGACTCTGAATCTTTTACATCCTACAGAACAAAACGTTAATAAAAAGCTGGGGTTTTTCCATAAATAACCATCAAATTGAATGTTTTCTGAGCAATATATATTTTGTAGTGACTAATTTGTTTTATATTAAAACTCAGCGTCTCATTAAAAAACAATTTTTTAAGTAAAATTTAAATGACAAATATATGTTTCTTGAAATAGTTTATTTGTATATACTAGTTTATCGTTTGATTATGGCTGCACCTTCAATGCTACCTATGTTAGCATTGACGGTTATCTACCAAAACGAACGTTCGGGGACAGCAGATTGAAAGGAAAAAATTAAACTGCATGCACAGGTTTTTCACAATTTCGCAATAAAGGGGTATCTTAAAAACACTGATATATATATCGATATTTTTTTATTGTCTTTATTTGCGTTTTTTTAAACAGTTTTACAATAACACATAAAACCATCTATCGAAAATAAAAATAGATAGAGAAAACTTAGAATTAAAAAATGCACACTCTCACTTCTTCCCAAAACTTCATTATTTGATTACATTTCCGTAGATAGTGAAAAAGAGTACCCTTTTCCTCTTTACATTTCATACATAGATCTGGTATGGCACTGTTGAATGTGTTAAGATTTTCTGGGGTTATATACGTTCGCATCGGCCAGTTATACTGCAGTTACTTAAGTCGTGTATCAACGGTTTGGGATTGTGTCTTCGCACAGGCCATCTCCTCAGCAGTGATGTTCCCCTGCAGGTCCTCTCTCCTTGCATCCAGCCGCTTTATAGACGTTTTTGATCATTCCTCTACCAAAAGTTTATGAATTTTGGAGATCAAGCCACTCCCATTGCAGTCCTTGACCATTATTTCTTTCCTTGACAGAACAGGGATAGATGAGGATTGTCTTTGTTGTGTTCTAGAAAAACTTCTTACTTGTAAATGTTTAAAAAACTGATTGCATGCAACACTATCACTTTCCACAATCTCTTCAAAAGTCATCAGGTGCCGGTCAGGATTGTAAATATCTCCTATCTTTCGTATCCAATTTTTAACCTAGGTTTTGAATCTTACATCAACTCTTCCTGGGGGGAAGGAATAATTTCCCTGTATATGGGTAAAGAGTGAGAGGGAGTCAGTTTCTTTGATATAGACATTTAAAATTGTGCCATACATTTAACATATTTCTAACCATTAGTATTCTCTTGAAGTATTTTTAACTTTAGTTGGGTAAAGGTAGGTGGGCATAGGCAAATGCAGCGAGCAGCCTTCCATCTACACGCTGCACTACACTGCAGACTATGTAAAACACCTGGCTTCAAAGCGGTAGCTATGCTAATGGTTTATAAACAAAGCTGATGTGATGCCTGCCAGTGAATAGAAACATTAAACATATTTTAACTATATCTCTGCAGCCTGAAACAAATCAATGCGTGTCTCATTTATCGTGTTTATGTTTTTTTTGATGGTTCATGTTTTTCAGGGATATCTGTCTGAAACTCGGCGTTTTGACTGTCTATCTAGTATTGCGTTATATCTGTTCCTCATTTTGAGCATGCAGAATAAATTGTCTTGCAAGCACATCAATTTTGTCCACAAGAAGTTGGCGATATTTCCAAATTGTTTGTATATTTCTGACACTAGGGGGAGCTTTATCTCTCAAAGTGTCCAGGCCACAATTTCTCAGCTGTTGGACCGATTTAGTTCAAATTTGGTGCATAGGAATCGATTTGAGGAGATATGTCTTGAAACTTGATTGACTTTCAATCGATTTGATTGCATCGTTGACCAAAAAAACGATATACCAACCAAGATCGATGAATCTTACAATACAAAAAAAAAAATACAATTGATTGACAAGAGCTGGGACACTGGTTCCAAATAAAGTGTGTAAAACTTTTCTAGTAAAGTTATGGGATGGTTTAATCACCTCAAGGTTTAACGGTCAGTCTTTCTAGAACTGTGTGGGGAAGTTAGAACACACGTTAGTTCTTCTCAGTGGACTAGGTACAGTACAGTACAGTACATTGTTAGATTTATTGACTTTCTTCTTCAATTTTTCTTAAATCTTTTTCCTTCATTTACCATCCCTGCTGCATGCTGGCTGATCCTGTCCTCAGAGGGTACGTATCTCCTTGGTATTTATGCATGTAAGTATGTAAGTACGCACACAAACCTACCTATGTATATATGCATACAAACATACATATGTATGAATGCATGTTTTTACAGGGCTACAAGACAAATGAAATATATTGGCCTTAACCCAAAGTATTGAAGAGCCAAATTAAATTTTCCGGAGCCAAACTACATCTAGGTCAAGTACTATGTTAAATGACTGCCTTATACTTTTATTTCCTTCTGTACTGTCTGCCTTTGTTTGTCCTGCGTCCCATTGTGTGCACAATATCTTCAATGCAATGACGGCTGTAGCTCAATGGGTAGAGCAGCTGTCTCTTAATTGGAAGATAGTAAGGTAGCTGGTTCAAGTCCCACTGGGGTCTACTTGACGTAGGGTCCTGAAAACCCTAGCTCCCGGGGCGCTTCATAGGGGCTGCCCATTGCTCCCCCAGGATTTTTTCTTCATCTATGCACATTATGTACCACGTCGAATATGCAGCCATCTTTTTCCCATACATGTATAATTAGATGTCCAATCTTTTCTTCAAATTTTTATTTGAACTATGTTGAAATAGTTGCTCCCACCCCCACAATTATACAATCTCTGTTGTTGTTAAGTTTTTTAATGTCACCATGCTTCTTCAATGTTTTCTTTTTTTAAACGATTGGAAACGGCAGTGAACAAAAATTAACAGTTCTCTACGTTCCGCGGTTTTTTAGGTCATGATTCGGTACGTGTTCAATACAGTGCAAACAAAGAACAGTTGATATTGATATGTTTTTTTTCTTTTCATTGTTTTAATCAACATTGGTTAACGGAACAGACTCTGGCTGTGTCTTGCTTAACTTAAAAGAGTAAATTAAAATAAACATTGTCTAATATTAAAAATAAATGTCCATTATATTGTAGTATGTAGTAATTTAACTGTACTGTTATTTTATTCAGATTAGAAGCTTTCAGCATTACATTGGTACTGTACAAGATAAACAGTCCATCACATGGTGCATCATCATTCCATCATTCTGAAGTTCCATCATCATCGGTGGAACTTCGTAACAGGGTTCGATTATTTTCAGCAGGTGTTTGATGCGTACTCAACAAAAGACTATGGTTGCATATCTGCAGTTCAAAAAACACAGATTCTGCTTGTTTTTACATTGGCGCGATCCGAATTATTAGCAAGCGGCTGCTTAAATGCTGTGGGAAGCTGGAATTACACTGAACTCTTTCATATTATTGTCACACTTTTGTTGACACTCGGGTTAAAAACCTCTTCAAATGAGTTTGTACATTAGTTCTGCTACTAGCTTCATACCTGATTGCATTGCACAATGCCGGCTTTCAGCTACGGTACGGTCGACATCCTTCTCCGTCGTCATTATAAGTGACTGCAAAACTGACTTAAATGAAGAAGGAGGATCTTCAAAATCCTTTTTGAAAGCGGACGCCATGACTACGAGCCAGATGCCCAGACGGAAATAACAGCAACTGGTCCTGGTGCTAAAGTTGTATCTCGAAGTTTGAGTCCAGTTCCGAAAAGTTTTGGTAAAGTCACCCCTAATTTGTACATTTGCATCTGGATGGTTGCCACTGGCGACTGTCAGAAAAAAAAAGGTTGAAGATTTTAAAAAATTCTATCAAAATTGAATTTTGATTGAAAAAATGAAAAATAAAAAAAACATTAAATCAAAATAAAAAAGTTAATTGCATTTGCGACCATTGTAGACGCTATCTGGAGCCTTGGTTTATGTATGTATGTATGTATGTATGAATGTATGTAAAGGAATACAATGGTGAGTGACCGCTGTACAATCAAGGTTACAGCTGTAGTTCGGTTTTCATATAAGATCTAAGAAAGCAAATAATATAGTCATGAGCTTAGGAACTGCTCCTATAATAGGAAGAAACGATTTGCCCAAAACTTGGTTAAGGTATTGGTAAATTTAGGACATGTTGGTCGGATCAAAATCTCCAGGCAAAATAATCAATACTCAGTTAGTAAAAGCTGAGTTCAAAACAGCAAAATGACTTACTATAAAGCTTGGACTGGAAATAGGTTGGCTCAGATTTGTGCACATCATTTCTGCCATGTCTTTGATGTCACTCAGGTGTGCTAAGAAAGAGCCGCCTAAGGCAGGAATGAGGTTTAATGTATGCCAAGGAAGGCTTACTGGTGCTGCATCTTTCTGCTTTGCATCATGCCATTGCTGTCTTCATAAATCGTTTCCTCACCATTTGGATGGATTTCTGTGATAAAAGAAAAGAGAGAGCAAACTTAGAATAGAGACGCTGTGTGTTTTGCATTTTTTTAAATTTTTTGTTACATTGTAATTGTGTGTAAGAAACAATATGAATGCCTTTGTGTATGTGGTAATCCCTCTGCCCCCACTCCGGATCACCACAATGATCTCGACAGTCTGAGCCCAACCCATCAAGCTAAGCCCATCCAGCCATTGGCACAGGCAGAACCAACCTGAGAATTATTATATGACTCATTGCCCATGCCAGAATGGGAACTCAATGAGGGCAACTTGGCACTCCTTCACCAGAATAAGATGAAACCACACCCAGCCTGATAACATCTTTTATAGAAAGAGTGACAGATAACACAATGTGTCAGACATGTTTAGGAGAAGCCCCACTGACTAACTGACAAGCATTGTGGAGTGAGTCATCCTGGGTTTTTCAGGTACTGTGGTCTCCTCCAAACCCTCCTTCATCTCTCCTGTCATGACTGATCGGGGTTCACCAAACAGAATTCCTCATAGTGACCACTTTCATTCTTTAATCATTCTCAGCTGCAAGCAGATACTCTTATCACAACTCACCAGTTACTGCTGAAGGACCTACAAGGTTATATATTACTTCCTTAAATTGATTACTTCCACTTTCATTTCAACAAGCTCTGAAACCATTAGACTTTAATAACTCAATCACACTTGTCAAACCAATTTGGTTCTGACAGCTCATCGTTGTTAGCATGGTGTTGAGGATCAGGTTAGATAGGGTGGAAAGAAATACTTGTGAAAGGACAACAAAATGACGATTATTACAGACACCACTTGTAACAAAGATGGTTATGACTATTACTTAGACACCATCCTCACAAATATGAAATTGATGAGTTGAACAATGTCCCCGGATGGAAACATGACTGGTACTGAATTATCAAACAGAGAAGACTTACATTATAGCCTACACATTGTGCAAACAAGTGTTGGTGTGATGAGACTCATTTTATACACAACAGCCTGGACAATTCGCCAGTTCATAACAAGGCCAACACAAAGACAAGGCCCCATTAAACTCCTGTTCATACCTAGTGGCAAGTTTGAACATTATGTTTAGGAACAGGGCCACACTTTCAAGGCAGATCAGTTTTCAGACTGGAAGGGATCCGTACATGACTCTGAAAGTAAAATCAACGAGACAAGAGAGTTTTGTTGTTTTGTTCTCAATTTGGCTTTATCTGACAAGGTCCAATATATTTACAATCACTGTTCAATAGTGACAAGACAACGAACAACATAAAAGACTCTGGAGCCATAAACAGCGCCAAAGGACTCCTGTAACACTTTCACTCATTTTAAATGTTAATAAAGCCCATCTTGCGACAGCTTCATGTTTCTACAATGTTATGATCATAAAATAACAATTGTTTTTGCAGCATTCAACAGTTTATAAATTGCTGCTACTAAGACAGTATTTATGGGCTGTGGTTAGATTTCTCACTACCTTTGATATCCGGAAACAGAAAAGGGAAATTTTGAGAAAGAGAATAACTGTATTGCAAATTTGCCAGCATTAAAACAAAGTAAATATGAAAAAAATTCAAAAGAGGCCATATCCCTTCTGCTCCAGGTCTCTTTTTTATAAAGTTTCACATAAAGATTAACTCGATGTGTAGATAGCACACTGAGTAGAGAGCAGGAAAAAGTATTTTTGATGCCATATTTTTCAAGATTGTCAGATGGAAACCAATCTTAAATTAATTAGTTTGAATCACAGAGAATAACAAAGCCACTCGTGCTGATAAAGTGATCAAGCTTCTTTGTTTTGTATAATAAGGTTCTAAAACAGACATGAGTACATAACATCAGTTTTCACGATCAAAATTTCTCTATGGGCCAGCCACATGTAAAACTCTAATCTGAACATTTCCGGCTGCTGTTTGTCATCAACACCATCTTTGAAAAGATATGCTTTACACTTATATTATTCTTGTGTTAAAAAATACTTTTAATGTACTCTGATACAAAAGAAATGCTTTTAATACATTTTTGTAGTGTTTTTTACTTGAGTTTGATCAGTCACATTAAGAGATTTGATCTTCCTCTTACTCTGAATCTTCCTCTGTCTCTTTCTGTGCTTTCTTGCATCGACCCCCTAATAGGTGCCATATTCATCTTTTGGATTCCTCTTCTCACTGGCCATTTGCATGATCTTGATTATTCATAACTGCCCTCTGGTGAGCATACTAAAAGGGTGTCAAGATGATTTGGCTACATGACAGAAGTGGATTGTTTTTGATAAGCTTTGACTTGTTCCAGCACAAAGGCCAAAAGGAGGAAAGACAGACTGAGAGAAAAGAGACGTTGACCCAAGAGGTTTTTAGGTGCTTTGTTTAACCAACCAGAACTGAGGAGCTGGACCGTTGGAACTATAACGGGGCAGCAATGGAGGGGTCAGTAGGGGGGCAGAACCCCGGGGTGGTCCCAGATGTGAAAGTCATTGTCACCAGTCTTTCAGCGGTCCCTAAAATTCCTAAACTGACCAAAAACTTTGAGCAACTGAAAAATGAAAGATGTTTGTGATTCAAATAAGGCATCTGGAGACTCCACTTTGAGGCCGGCTGAGGGAAAAGCCTGTCAGAGGACACAAATGCTCTCCCATAAGCACAAGAATAAGCCAACCCTGTCCACTTTTAGAATAGTATTACACAGTTTTTCTATTATGACATTAAAGTCTGTGGAATTTTACTTATTTTACTTTATAATGGCAGTTTCTTCTTGGAAAATTCATTTATTCAGTCTATTAGGTCATATGGAGAAGTAAATAATCTTGGTGGGAAAAGCACAGTATGATGATTTGGTTTTATTCCAGCAAAGGATTTCCATCATTACAATAGAAAAAAAAAAAGTCACCTTATCCAAGGCAAAAAATATTTGTTCAGAATCCCAGACGTAACCTAGCTTGTTTGTCAGGGACCTGCATTTGTGTCTCTACAACTATAAAGAGAAATAACAATAAGTTATTTCAGAGGGAAATAATTTCCCACTCTTTGTATATTTGTTTTTTATTCCACATGTATTAGTTTGGCATAAGCTACACAAGCCATCTACAACCTTGAAGGCAGCTATAATAAGAAACAGTGCTTTCTTTATTTGATAGTCCATTTTAATGTCCAACTTTCCTACAAGCGCTTTAGACAAAGGCCAGAACGTAGAGCTAAAATGAATGTTTGCTTGTATTTTTTCACGCTGCACGTTGTGCTGATGCAGACTTACAGTTCTAAATGGAACCATTCCTCCCTTTTGTTTCCTTCTACTTATGACCAAAACTTCCCACTGACAAAATATTAACATGATTCAACATTAAGATTTGCCTTGAGTTTCTGTTCATAGACGGGTCAGAGATTTTCAAGTCCATGCATTGTTGGTGGCATGGGAATTCTTACAACAAGAGTTATGCTCTAACAAAACACTAACAAGTAAAGAATTGTGTTGGGTTATTAGGTTATTGATGAAGTTGCTGTGTATATGGTTGCTACCTAAATCCTATAGAATCCTAACCTATACTGTGGAGGCAATCGAAGACTGCAGGTGTTATGCTCTCAGTAAGTTTTGCAAACTCACTGTCCAGTCACACAGTAAACCTTGCTCAGCCTGGGTGGTAGACAAACACCACCTACCAATTTGGAGCCATTCTATTCCACAGTCTTACCAGGTGCATTTAAATACGTGCATACACACCCACACAAGACATAAACCTCAATGGGAATCACAAACCTGCTTGCTAATCTTCACTCCTCTCCCCAATTTAGCTTTATCTGTCTTTTGTTATCTGTGCTGGGACTGGAGAATTGCAGGGGGTCACAAGGGTAAGACTTCTTTTCCAGCATCTGCTTAAAGAGAGGGGGCAGGACGGGAGAGCTGCACAGGGTATGGGCTCTCCACTTACTCGTCTCCCCACCCCTCCACAACCCAGCCCCCCCTCTGATATTTTTAGAAGTCTTTTTTCCTTTATTCTATCTTTTTTTTTCTTTTTTCCTTTCCTTAAAACCCAAATAAATTGTGTGATGGATGAGTGAGCAGAGGAAACACCTCCCCCATCAACCTAGAGACCGCTTTAGGGAGATATTAAGGCAGAAGGCCTTCCCTTCACAGGCCCCTAGAGGTACCAGCAGCGTGCCCCCAAATCTCTCTCATACAAACCCAACGGACACACACATGCAAACATCTACACCGCACAATATCTATAAAAACACTATATTATTCTTTCATACTTCTTACACTATCAGAATAAACTGATATTCACAATGGCATCAGTATATGGAAAATATTCACAAACAGCCAACACAATTCTCTCAAAACTCAGCATATATTCAAACCATTAATTCCAAAAAATCACAGTGGTGATCTCCATAACAAAGTCCATAGGCCTGATAGGTTCCGTTAACAAAAGCCAGCCTCACAGAGAGCCAAATGTCAATCTTAAGGGTGTAAAAATTGCCATAACCCTGACAGAAAAGAGAAAAGCATTGAAAAAAAAGAGCAGATGGGGTAAGAAAAGAAGATATGGAGCAAGGACTAACCCTAATGGTGGTTTCAGCATGCTGAGCACACACACAAATCTGAGAAGCACAGTCTCCCACTCTGTGTAAGAGCACCATCAGCACAAGGAGTAAATTCCAAGAGGGTGTCGTCACCAAAAGTAAGCGAAAGGCAGGGAAGCTGTTTTGGAAGAAAAAAGAAAACCCTTGCTTAAGCAAGTTTCTGGGTGGTTTGGTGGTTAGCTTTATATATATTATATACATTCTGTACCATCAGCCACCTCTAAGACATGACGTCGACTCACTGATCCACGTCACCAGGATCTGAGGTGAAGACATCGAGATGTAATTTCTGCAAAACTGTGGCACAATATTGGCAAAGAGAACCGGGACGCTTGACGAGCGTAGCCAGAAGGCAGGAGTGTGGACATGTAGGACAGATACGAGTACGTTTATATCCCATAGGCCAAAAGATGGCATAATACTGCAAAGTGGCCGCAGCCAAATACCCTGAAACGGTAAAGGTCATCCTAGTGGGAGGAAGTAAGGCTCAAGTCATCAATATTTATGGAAAGCAGGCCACAGGAGTTAAACAGATGTCCCTGATCTCAAGACACAAAAAGTCTTAACAATGCACCATGGTTCAAGATGAAAGAAGGAGCAGTGATGTCACGACTCTTTTGATTTGATTGACCATAAGTTGTCACACAAATAATGAAATAATACAAGTAAACATTCTAAAAGAAATTGGCATTTATAAGCAATATCACTTTCAAATTTAGACCCCTGTCTACTCTTGCATAGACCACACGTTGCAGTTGTAGTACCAAGTTCAGGAAATTTAAATTGGAAATGTGATTTGACCACCACCACCACCCGCACTCCCAACTACCCTCTGACCTATGTACATCAGCCACACTTAAACCGAAAAGAACAATTAGTCGTGAATGCAGTTTCATCTCACATCCAACAGACACTGAAAGCTTACAGTGTCATAATGTCTCATGGCCACATTAAGAGGGATTCCTAACAAAAACAAAAATCCCACAATGGCAATTAATAAGTACATGCATCAAACCACAAGATTCAACAGACCTCTGCCGTTCTCTAGCTTTGATCCTTGCATACCTTTTACCAGTTTACTATCCTCGTACCTTTGCGTGGAGTCAGTTTGCGGACATGTCCATTTCCAGGCTTATTGTCTTTAAACCTCTTAATATTTGATCTAGCTGTTAAAAAATGTTTAACTGAGAGTCTTGCATCTATTAACAGATTTGTGGAGCTCTCCAACTTTTTTTCAGACATCATTACTGTGTTCTCTAGTTTTTCCCATTGTGAAGAATGTCAAAAAGAATTAGGGCCTGTGTCACTTCATATTTGTATCCCTGTGAAACAGGGAGTAATTGATCAACACTGGTATCCTTGATATTATAGCTGGTTAGCTAGGTACTGCTACCGGTCTTTTGGTTTCAACTTTGACCTGAGCATTTCCTATTTCTTAATTACATGTAGTTTGATGTGTCAAGTATTAAAGCCAATTTAGCAGTTTTATGGAGAGTAACCAGTGCACCATAAAATAATCAGAGAAATTGCTAAAGTCTGGCTGGTGATCAGTGTAAATGTCATTGTGATTCTGCTGATATAAAAAGTAGGTAGTTATGTGTAGAATGTGATATGAAACAGGGACACTCTGTGCTAGTTGTTCATTGAAACAAGTTTCTAATGTAGGTACTGTACCTTGTTTGAGAAAAATGGAGCATTTATGGCAGTCCTGTTATTATGTTTAAGTTTTGTTATGGTCATCACTGAAATATGATCGACGTACTTGCATAATATTTGGCGGTGCGGTTATTCAAGAATAATTCCTGTCCACAGCATAAAGTTACAATTTACACACATCAACAGACAAACACAATGAAATGCCTATAAATAATTCAAAAGAAAAGTGTCACCGAGCTGAAGTATATTCAACTTAAGTGAATGATGTGTGCCAATCTGAGCTGTGTTATCACCTTTATAATTAGATATGAGAAGAAAAAAATAGGTAAGAAGCAAATAGGGTTCAAGGAAAGTTGGGAAATTAGTATGTGTGCATATGTATGTATAGTATGTGTCTGTTATGATAACACTTTTGTTATATATAGTTTTCAAACTATTATTCACATCATTCTATACACACATACTGCTGTTGGAAAAGGGTTTGGTATCAGATCACTTTGCTGGATGGTGTTAAATCATTCATTCATTATTTGGAACCGATTATCTTACTGGGATCTGGGTCACCAGTGCAGGATCCTATCCCAGCTGCCATTGGGCAAGAGGCAGAGTATACCATGGATGAGTTGCCAGATCATCACAGGGCTGACCCGCAGAGACGGACAACCATTCACGCTTTTATTCACTCTTATGGGCAATTTAAAGTCAACAATACCCGTTATTGGACTGAGGGAGGAAGACAGACTCCCCGGAAAGATCCCAAGCAGACACAGGTTGAAAATGCAAACTCCGCGCAGAAAGCCCGGCGGAGGAAGATTCTTGCTGTCAGCAGCAGTGCTTGCCCTCTGAACCACGGCCGGATGTAAATTGAAAATTAAATTAAACACTTAATGCCTCACTTTATGTCCGATTAATGAGAAGGCTGTGCTTGAAAGTCCCACATAATGTTGCATTATGGGGTTATACTGGAGTCTTTTTCTGTCTTAGGGTGTTTCCTATACACCGTCTTTTCCAGCAGTTTGTTCTCATGGTAGTGAGAGCCGAGAGCAGAGTTTCACACAGTCCAGTTGTTTCAAAGAGCATCAACATCTTGATGATATCAGGATGCCGTACAGACAAGGCAATCCAGAAAATCCAGCAGTGTCCTTCAACAGAAATCTATTTTTGTTTCCCTGTTTATGGCTATTTCCACAAGGCTCTCTTTTAAGAGAAAAGGAATAACAAATCCAGTTATATCTCCTGTCTGTTTCAGGAGAGAACCATAACACACACAACAGAACAGAACATAGCAGCCTGCTAATGGAGGTGTTTCTCTATGTCACATATAACATTCACTGTGTCAGCAAGGACAACATCTGTTATTAATTATTGCACAAATTCAGGTCTAAAACCAACTCCGACTAAAGGTCAAAGGGCAAGATTTTGAATTATGGACTTTTCTGCTGGCACATTAAATGTCAAAACCATGTAAGCAACTCATTATTATGCAACTTGTAAGACAAATAAAAAGGCTCTCGCTCAGAATCCATAAAGGTATGGAATCAACCAAAGGCTCAATATCAATAGGAGCAAAGAAAAAAAAGGACAGGCCATGCCAGACAACTGTGCTGCAGGATTAGCAGAAAGCTGAGAGGAGACACGAACAAGATCAGGGTTTGTTGAAGCAAACCTGTAAGTGAAGTAAGTTACCATTTTGACTCGTTAACTTACCTTTATTACATTGTGATGCATGGAATCATTCTCTGAGGCAAAGAAAAAGAAAATATCAATTTGGATTCAGTGATTCAAGGTTGCAGTTGTGGATGTCTAAATACCAGAAAGCTAAAGGTGTTGATAAACAGTTACTGCCCACTAAAATGATCCACATAACCCAAATGTTGTGCACACCTCGATTTGACAATCAGTGTCCTATTCGTTTGTAAAGCACCTACACCATACACCTGCTAACTGATTTATTTAGAGTTTTGCTCTTGTTTCATTCATACACGGAAAGTAACTGTTACTGGAAAGTCTGACAACAAACACAAGTTTTCTATGAGCCCGTTTGGTTGTGATGGACTTAAATGCACATGGAAGTATACACTCTCACATGAGTGTGCATGGGTCTGTGTTTGGTAGGAAGGCAGAACCTCCAACTACACAAACCAATCAAATGGTAGAAGCAAATCCACCATAATGAAATAGGAGAGCCAATACATATGTGACCAAATGGATTTGCAGGACTGCAGTGAGCTTGATGTGGGGATGGCAATCCTATGGTGGTGTTTGTGTTGTCATTTCTGTTTGTGTGTTAAGCAAAGGTTTCCACCATGTTGTGTGTGTTCTCATAAAATGTGTTTTGATACAAAAAGGAGGCAGCACTTTTTCTGTTATGTATTCACTGTAAAAGAGAATGATGTGTTATAAGGACCAGCACAAATTAGTAAAGACCTTCTGTATGAGAATTAGATCTGTATATACATTCTGTAGATATATAGGCATATTCTAAAATGAACTCACTGAAAAAAATCTTAATAAAATGGACTTGCATCAGAACTAAACATAGTGTTTATTATAAGTACAGAAAGAGTGGAGCTAAACATAGATGCACGCCTCTTACAGTCAGACTGAGAGACAGATAGAGATGCGGAAATAGAGAGAGATAGCCCAAGTAACAGCTGTGATCATTTTCCATTTGAAGTGAAACATTCTTGTGTGCCCGTAGGCCTGCTCTAGCGAGTTTCCTCTCAGCTCCATGTGGTATTTGTCCCCAGCTAAGATCCAGAGAGTGGGAGAGTAAGCTGCAAACTTTCCCAAGGCTATCATCCAGCCAATCTTGTCCTACCTCTCATCCCTACTCTCCTTTCTTCTCACTCATGCATACTAAACAGTCATTTTGGTGAACCTTTAGCTTTACATCCAACCAAATTTTTGATTTGTCCACCAAATACCAGCAAAAACAATAAAATACAAATCAATGTCAGAAATACTTAAGTTATGTGCTACTTGGCAAGTTTCTGCTTGTCAACTGCTAAATGAAGATGACGAACATAATCTCTGCACCTGCTAACCATCATTGTCATTTTGACCCTGCTGCATGGGCATTTATTTCAAAGTACTACTAGTCAGAAGCTCAACCTATGAACTACGTTCATCCACTTTGATGGTTAAACATAATAAGCTGAGTATGCTGAAACCAGAAAGTGACACAGTAAAATTTATTAATTTCACGTGTACAACGTCGATGATGCAAGATGAGTGTTAAGTAATTATTAGTTATGGCTTGGTTGATTGTGTCAAATAGGCACTATCTACGTATATGTGTTGCATCTAATATGCCAGGAAGAGGTTAGGTCAGACTGATATACTGTAGGAAAGTTTACATGGGAAACTTTTATCCTATCTGAATTAAACCTTTCCGATTTGCAATGTCAGTCGCCTTTTAACATGACCTGTAAACTTTTCCGACCCAGTGTTTTCATCCATCAACTCATCTAATCGGAAACAGCTTTCTGACATACGCAGAGGATCCACACTCCAGTTCATAAGGTGGCAATGATACTACACTGAGCTGGGTACCAAGCGACCAGAGGAAGAATATGAAATAGATGGCATACGCGGAAGTGACTTTTCGTCCAACTAACCGATCCTACTATGTTAAACTCTTTCAAAGTTGCAATGAGCAAATGACTCTCCGATGGACACAAGTACTGTTTTGAAGTTGCCATATTTAAAATGCATTGCGGCTCTGTGTCTTTTGCCAAAGCTCAGCCAGAGCATTACGTCTCGACGCTGGGCATGCGCAGATACAACTCTAACAGAAAGCTTTACAATACAGTGTTTACATGCAGCAACTGGCTTTCGGAAAGGACTTAAACTCACTCTTTGCAAAGGAATACAATTTCATTCGGAGAGGGAACTTTCTTTTGGACAGGGGTATTGTCTTTCAGATTACGGATCTTTTCCGAATCTATTTGGAATTAGGCTGTCCATGTAAACCCACCTAGTGATAGCCAACATGTTCACGTCCTCCATTTTGGTTGCTTCCTGTAAATAATTATAGGATTATTATAGGTTTGCAATCAGTCAGGCAATCAAGTTTGTGTCCTAAACGTCTCCAAAGTCCAACTCAACTAACAAGTGACAAACAAGTTGACTTCACATGGCAATGGCGATTTTACTGAAACTCATTAAATGTAATCTGAAATTTCTCAACTGTAAATACTGGTGAGACATGTCATCTTTTAATTTGTTATCATAGATGTTATTGTAGAAAATCCTCCCAAAACCTGTCTCACTCGAACTCACGGCCTGAATTTAAAAAAAATGTTACGAATCTTATATATCCTTTCATGATGATTCAGCCATTCGGTCCCACCTTTACTGTCGACGTTAAAATGTACAACGAGTCCCCTGAACTGGTTTCTGCTCTTTTCACGGCTAGATGTTTCACGGTTGTCACCAATGAATACACCATGTGATGTGCGTGCGTGTCTTCAAGACCTTGGCTATGCTTGTGTGTCCTCATGATCTTTGGGTCTCCAGTTGTGTATGTAACATAACGCTTCAGCCCCAGCCAGTTGCCACAGATGGTATGAGCACAACAGCGAAGCACAAGAGGGGAGCGAGCAGGAAGTGTCGTTATCACCAGCTGGCTCAGTGGCTCAGCTAGAGCAGTCAGTAAGACGAGTGCGCGCAACAGGAACATGTGGGTGTGCATGTAAGCAATGCATAGACCCCTGAAATCTGAGAGGGCAAGTGATATTGAATATGCACGCGGTTTCTAGGTACAGTTTGTGCATCAACATCTTCTTGTGAGTGTAAATGTTTGTGGCCTTCAAGGATCATCATGGTGGTGGCCCAAATATGATGTAGAACTAGCTCCGGGCAATTATTTACCACCTTAATCTTGGGTGTTTAGGAAGCCTTCTGAGAAGCTTGCACTTGTTGCTGTATTGTTTTAGTCCTGATTAATCAACTATCAAGATCTAAAGGTTAATGCATTTTGACAACATCTAAGGTCAGCCAATAGTCTTGTTTGAAAGAAGAACGGGTTTTGTTTTTCTGATTCAGTGAGAGTTGTCTTTTTCCAGACTGTCAGTAGGATGACAATCCAGTCAGCAGGGGAACATCTGGATTTGAACCCCTGGAGTTTAGGTATTTGGAAGCTTTACATTAACGCCTGAGCTGATGTCTTTCCTGGTCTGTTAGAGATTCTAACTTAAAGAAGCAAGTTCCTCTGACAGTGAGGAAGATGCAGCTATTGGACCTTGCGTATGAGTAAAACTAAAACAAGAACACATTTCCCCGTAACATATCTTGATTCCCCTCCCTTTTTTGGTGTTTCTGTGTGTGCAGTGAGTGTTTTTGTGAGGCTGAGTGATGTTACTGAGTTCACAAAATCGCACATCTACTTCGGAGATTTCTGTAATATAACATGTACACTTCAAAAGATAAAAGAGAAAGCTACTTTGGACCCTATGATAGCAAATATCTTAAGGTCTGTTTACAGTACAGGAGTTGTTGGGACTCCACTAGAGGCCTGTTTAGATATGACAACACATAATTTTCCACGCTCTATTTTTCCAAGCAGGCTTTTCTCTTTCCACATAAATCTTTCCATATTTACATCTCGATTTATAAAAAGTCCAAGGCCGACATTCCCTTTCTCTCATCATGTCATCCCACCCTTTCCTGAAAGCAGTTATTGTTAGCATGTGGCATCATTGCAGCCCGATAACAAAGGGGAATGTCTAATACAACATTACAAAGGAATCAAATGTGACATCATCTCTTTATTGTGTGTTTTAATAGCTTTTTGATGTCCAAATTCAGCGGCACCTTTGACACACTACAACCTTAAGAGAGTGGAACTCCTATAAGGCAAGGCATCGTTACGTAGCATAGCCCCCCCCCCCACGAACCTTCCTTTGCACATGTTTCAGAATGTGACTGTCATGAGTTGTACATTGAGAAGGGGGACAGAGGACCCTCTGAATGATCATAGCTTGAGGAGGGAGGACAGAGAGTGGGAGCGTGCATATTGGTGCAATGTCCAAACAGTACATCATTCCTCTTCACTGTCAGCCTCACTCCCAAGCAGTTGCCGTCCAAGACAATGGGATCGTTCAGCCAAAATAGTACCTCGACTTAGCTTGGCTTCCTGTCTGAGTCATGGCCTTGCAATATTTCTTGTTCGTTATCAAGAGGGGATTCCAGTGGATTCCTAACCCAAAACGCTGAATGACGTGTGGAAAGTCCAAACAGCTGATTTGACAATAGCAGATGAGGGAGAGCAAAGTATTGAAAATTGGGGGGGTCAGATCTTGCACCCAACACAGAGTATGAACAAGCAGGCTGCAGGATAGAATTGTCTCCTGTTTATGTCTGTTGCATGCAAATTCAACACAAGTACAGACTGATGGTAGTCTGCTAACTCTTTAAACAATTTTGTAACTTGTGATTGATCAGCTCTCAAAGAAATTTGATCACAGAAAATGTGTCATATTGAGGAACAACTATGGACACATATGTTCCCTTGTATTTTTAGATTTTTATGTTGTGTATAGGCATGTATACCTATGTCTATAAACATATATATATTATATTTTATACTTTATATTCTTCTTTCTTCAATTTTAAATGTCTGTTTATTGCTGCACGGCATTCAGAGTAGCAGGCAATGGAAGAATTTCATTGTACAGGGAAACTTGTTTTTTATTATGCATATGGCAATAAACGCTTTGACTTTGACTTGACTTGATATGGTGTCAACAGGCTGTGCTTACCCATAGAAAACTCAAGTGACAGTTTCAAATAGCTCTGGGAATGAAAATTCCCCTAAAATCCTGGATGGGGGAGGGTAAACAAAGTAAAAGGAAGTACTGCCAGAGTCATAAACTAATAAATAATTTGAGAAAGTTACATTACAGTTACATAAAACTAAATGTTTCAACATATTTTTACAAAAAAAATTTAAATATGTATATAAATGTTTTATGTATTACATAATATCTATATTATGTATTATTTTTTTACTGTATTTTTAATTTTCTTAAAAAACAAAACGAAAACATTAAAAAGACATTTGTAGTTTTCCAACTAAAACAGTAACAAATAATGATACACCTAATGATATACCAATAATACACCTGTAATGTGTGTTCTTTGGCTTTTAATTATTGATTTAATGTTATAACAGAAATTATACCTTTTTGTGTTATTGAACATTGATAACTTTTAAGAAAAGCTACAATCTATTTCTGTTTAATCCTATCCACAAAGACTATAACCTTCACATAGTGCTCATTCTAGCTAAACATGATCAAGCCGTTGTGTGCTCTGATCTTTTCATCTCCAGCCGGTCACCTATGGTTTTTGAATGTTCATCATAATAAAGCAACCGAGAAACAAGAGAAAAAACTGTTTCGCAAGGCACAATTCTGAGGACATGGTTTAAAAAGAACTTGAGACCACATAAAGGACTGAGGGCAATGTGACACTGCTTTGCAGATTTCTAAGAAGTAACCCATCTCCTTCTCTCTAAATGTATCTCTCTCTTCAGTCCTCTAAGACACTGTTTAGACTTGGTTTTAAAAGGGTTTTTTGGCAATCAGATCACAAGTAGACATTGAGACTCATCGCTGAAAACAAGTGTAAATGACGTCCAAGATGTATTTTGATCCGATCACTCAAACCATTTCCGAGGTGATCTGGTGCACATCAAGCCACATAAATTTTGTGGTGTAAACATTAATGTGTACTGATGCATATCTGACAAGGACGTAGCGGTGAAATGCCTCATCACTGCTAGAAGTGGTGGTTGTTTTGGTGGAAGCATACAACGAGAGTAGGCCACTCACAAATTACTTTGCCCAGTATGTCCCAACAGTTGAAATAGTTTGTACATGTAAATTCGCTCTTGAAACATCTCCAAGTTGTTAGGTAGCCCGTGCCAGTAAGCTAAACAAATCTGGTGCATTACTGATATGACTGATAACGCGTTTTAAAACAAAGCCTAAACCGGCCTTACGGTCTCTAGTCTGAAGACAGACCTTGTCCTACCTTCAGTGTACACCCAAGAAAGAGCTTTTCTCTGCATTGTACAGAAGACAAGTTGTGAAAGGTTTTTCGCTCTGACTGTCCAACAGCAATGGAGGCTACCTATGTTAGGGCTTCACCCATGGCTGTAAAAATATGATGTGGTGAGTATATAAATATGGGACTGCACATCTCTCCCCTTTTGGTCCGAAGTGTGTTCAAACCACGTCATCCTACTGCAAACTTTTTCTTCACCATAGGAACACATTATCTCTGTACCATCATCGTGGGTTGTAATCTCCCAATCTGGTTTATTTCTCCATGGTACCCAGTGCACTGACTAACTGGGAATGCACCTTGTCTGTGCCTAGAGCACCATCAGGACTGAACAGCATGTGTCCTCTCATCAGTGAACTTATCATCCATCGACCACCAAAACTCTCATGATAATATATTCCACTCAGCACACGTTACTTTTAAAAAGATGTGTCCTATTTTAATCACACAACCATCACTACCATCCGCACAGTGAGTACCACATATGCCTTACAGCAAGAAGGTCCTGGGTTTCTATGCAGGGTTTGTATGTTCTCCCCCTGTTTGCGTGGGTTCTCTCCAGGTACTCTGTCTTCTTCCTACAGTCCAAAAACATGCTTTATAGGTGAAGTTGAATTTGTGACACTAAATGACACCTGTATGTGTGAATGTGAGCCTGAATGGTTTTCTGCCTCTGTGTTGCCCCTGTGATGAACTGACGTCCAGGGTGTGCCTGGCTGGGATAGGATCCAGCCATCCTGTGACCCCGAACAGAACAAGAGGTTACAGTGTTTTAAGTGTGAAGATGCTGAAAGATACCAATATGACCTTAAAGGGCTTTTTTTTACCTTTGCCAAAAAGAGTAGGACAAGTTTTTTTTTGTGTGTTTGTACACTGGATAGAAGGGATATCAAAGACATATTGTTGAAAGTTGGGCTCTGATGAGAATGGGTGTTGAGATTATGAGGCTTATAAATAATATGGTATGGATCCATCATTCATTTTCCAAAATGCATACTGTGGAAAGTTCATGATCAGTCACAAATGATACTATAATGATGCCATAACCCATCATTCCATGCCATCAGAGACTGGTTTCAGTGGTTTGGGGTCATGGTGTCGCCTAACTAGGCTCAGTACCTCCAATTTCGGATTTATGTGCTCTCTGAGCAGTTTCTTCTTTTTGACTGTGAATGTACAACGAATGCACTCAATAAACCCATATCACTTGGTGAGCTATGTTTTTATACATGCTTCAGAAAATAATACAACTTAAACTGAAAAAAGAGCTTTGCAATCCACAACATAAAGAAGTCACAAGTACAAAAGACAAGAACCCATCAGCACAGCAAGTATGTTTGTCCCTCCTGTTCAAAAGAGGTAATACATTTTAGCAGCACTTGGGATCGGATGTGACCCCATACAATTAACAACAATTGGTTGCAAGGATTTTCCCAGACAAAAGTGCTTGCCATATCAATACTGTCCCTAGTTCCCTCCCTTGCCTGCAGTGCTGTGGTATCATATCTGGCCTCTTTGTGCATGGGGGGATTTCCAGCAGCTGAAACGGTGAGCCGGTTGGGAATGGGCATCCGACCTCTGGGCTGCATTTCTGTAACTGTGTGAGAACAGAGTGCTCGTGTGGGTCTGAGTGACATGTGAAAACACACACATACATTTTCATGAAAAGACACACAGTAACATTCATAGCTGGTGTGACAGTGTGAAAGCAACAGGAAAGATTTGGTACCAAGAGATGAAATTGTTGGCTTTCTGTGGAAGACCAACTAACAATGGTATTTGTATGAGAATGCATGAACCAGTAATCCTGCAGATACAATTAAACTCAGACTATCAGTTTGTGATGACACAGGTTGTGTGCCAACCTGTAGTCTGGTTGCTTTGTTTAAAGTTAGAGTTAAATTGTTAGTCTATTGTCATAATTGTGTGGGATTTCCTACTTAGTGACTCATGGTTTCCCTAGGTAAGCACAGCACAGTTTCCAATGACAACCATCGTTTGGCAAAAAAAAGCCAAAATGTAATATTAAATAGTCTAGCTTTGCATCTTTTTCCAGTTTATTGAGGTTCAACAACTGTAAATAGTGTGTGGGGGTCTGGGAGAAAAAGTCTCCAAAAAAGTTTCTGTTATACTCTACCTCCAAATTAACACACTAGGAGATTGTATAGATTTAAGGATGATTCAGGCAATAAGCATCAGTTACATGTTCATATTTTCCACACTCGAACCATCAGCTCTTTAAAGGTCCAATGTGTAAAATTTGACAGTGGGGAGGGGCACTGATCTCTCTCTTTTAATTTCCTGCTGTACCTGAATTTTACCTAAGCCCTCGGGGCCCCACCACAAAAGTAAATTTGACCGGGGAATGAGCACTCCTTCTGGTCAGGTTCGTCCAGTTCACATGCTGAAACCATCTCTACGGTCCACGGACAGCTCCTTGTTCTGGAGTAAACGCTCCCTGGGAGGAGATATGGCATGCCCTCAGCTAACTATCTTAGGGAAGGGGTGGTCTGGTCATCGATGGGCAGACCTGAGGGTCACGACCAATGGTGAAGCCGGCTTGAATCATACTGGCCTACTCCATTTACATCTAAACTTTTCATGTTTGCGTTGACGGCGAGGTTGGTGCTCTGTTACTTTTTCTCTTGTTCTAAGTATGGTCAGCCATTTGTCAAAATTTTGAGATTCCTTCTCCAGACGTCTGTACGAACATGGCGGCCTCCCAATAGTCCTGCTCCATGTAGAGAAAAAGGGCTTTTACACAAATATTAAAAATATTGTTTTTACTGTCAGCTGAAAGCACACAAAAAAAGAACATTATTTTCCATTTATTCAAGTAGTTAACAAACTAATTCCCCCTAAATTGTAGAAACTGTACCTTTAAACTCATATGTATGTATTTCATATCCAGTGCACAAATGATGAGACCCCAAATACTGTGTCCAGTTTCTTCTTGACCAACTTACTACACTGTATAGATGTCACGTCACAGTAGAAAAACAAATTGTATTTCAGATGAGACCAAATTCCAAATTACGGCCTCTCTTCACATGTTGAAACTCAAACTATTGTGGGAGCAATACGCGTCATCACCAGCATGACAGCAAACATCCTGAAATAAATTTAACAACATCAGCAAACTTCGCCTACCGTTTGGATTTTCTAGGTGAAAAATGATGGCTGTGTTCGCTTCCTTGACTGATGTACTTCATAAAGGCTGAAAGGCACATGTGACTGCTGGGCGGTGTTGCACATTCTTTACATTCTTTCTGATTAAGATATTTCTAACTAAGACTAAGAAGAACTATTTAAAGATGCATTTGAAGCTGATACAATATCTGATAATATGCAAATAAAGCATACAAAGATTGAATTCCTCGTAGAATAGAGAATAAAAAAGATAAAATTGACTAAATCTTCTCCAATAATGAAAATGATATCTAACCATTTCACCATGGAGTCAATCTTTTCAAATCTAATGGGAAAAGCCCTGTGTAATAGTTGATAAATGTGTGTACGTGTGAATACAATTTCCGTCCTTTGACAGAGAACCTTACACACAGCATGTGACTATACATAGCGCAGCTCTTGCACAAGCAAAAACCCTAATCTTGTGTCTCAATAACTGAATTGCTAAAAACCTGTCTGGCGAGTGGTTATTAATGAGCAGACAGAAGTTTAATCAGATCTACTCGACAAACGCAGAACAGCCCAGCTGCACTGAAACCATTCTTCTCTTAACAGACTTGTAATTGCAGGGACAGACAGACAGACAGATGCGGCCCACAAAAAAACTTGTGAAGAGGAATGCCAGCCATTTGGCATTTACAGTACAACCGATGAATGGCTTTTGTTGAGGGGTTTCACTGGGCCTAGTTGACAGAGAGCTAAAGTCAGTGCTCCCCAGCCCAGCAGACAGAGGGGACAAAGACAGACCAGGGTATTTTACCCACAGTTTTTCTCTAGGGGCCTTTTCACGGCTAATCCTCCAGGCCCGAGAGGAGCAGCAGGACACGTCAGTAATGCTCCTCCACCTCTGTGGAGGCCTGAGTCTTTGGCAGCATTATGAAGGCAGATAAAGGAACTAGACGCTGCCTTCTTTGGATCTGAAAACACTTTTGATGGGCTGATCCTGATCCCCGACGTTGGACTATTGGAAGGAAGGCGGGTAGGTCATCAATTCATTTTGTTGGCCAGGTAAGCTGCTGTAGAGCCTGCTGTTACTAAAGTCTGACTTGGCAGGAAGCTCACACTCTGGCTGTCGTGAGATCAATATCAGACATCCTCACCTTCCATAACCCCTTCCGTCCCTTTTTGATTAAGCCTTTTTCTTTACCTTGCTCCAGCTCTCCACCTTACATCTGGAAACCCTAACTCACTCACCCAGCTCACTTTCTTTTAGTAGTGGCCAATGCCTCTGAATCAAAAGCACTTTAAATGTGTTACATTACACATTGTACCTATCTCTCTGGTGGCAATACTTTCTCACAGAACTTAAAATCTATTTTTCTTTAAAGGAGAGTACTCTATTGTTGTTCAAATTGTCCACCCAAACCCTAGCAACTTGCCTAAATCGGTATGCCAAAGGAATTCCTGGCTCTGCTGCCCACTCGAGCTACCTGGCAAAGGGGATTAGGGCTGCTTTATCCTTTAGGCAAGAATGCGTAATGGCTGAACTTCTAACCAAGTCAGACAGGCTTGACTTTCAAAGCCGGTGTTTTAGGGAGATGCCTCCATCCTCTTTTGTCCTTCTCTCAATGCTAGATTACATCAGGATAATTTGATATCAATTACACTTAACTGTAGGAACCATAAGTTGATGTAGTGATGCACAGCCCTACTGTACAGTGTTGTACAGTAGGGCTGCGCTTTTTCTTCTTTTAATCTTGATCATGATTAAGGTTTCCCACAATTAAATGACCACGAGTTAGCGATATTGACAGTAAATATGTGTGCTCCAACCATAAAACAGTCCACGGCAAAGACAATCACGAGCCCCTTAATCCCGACTATTTACAGCTGTTGCTAGTGTGCCTGTGCAATATTTCCTGAATGCAGTCTGGACAAATAATGTTCATGTTAAAAGAATATCCCTAACATATGTTAGATAGCAGATTTAAAATGAGAGGGAAATATCTGGAAGAACACAGGGGCAAGAGTTTGTACCTTAAAATTGATTATCATCCGTTGATTGGAAGCATTGCAATATCAGATTTAGGGCAAGTGATGATAACCAACAACCAAAAGAACAACAACAAATCATGCTTTGGTGGATTTAGATTGTTATCTTTGCCAAATAGAAATACAGTTTACATGTAAGACCACTTAAAAACTTGATGAATGCATGAAACAATTATTAACTTCAATCATCCATCATCAAATCAGATATCTCTAACTTTTATCCTGTACAGTTTTACTGCATCCATCCAGCTCAGAGACACAATGAATGACCAATGCAATTAAATTTGCACTTCGTATTTCCGCTGTTCTCTGCCAAAGGTGATCATCTGATTCCATCCATAATTACTGCTGGTACCCTGCTGGCTAAAAATACCACTGACAGTATTTGTTAAGCCCAAACGGATCCAGTTTGGAAATCAATTTGTAATCAGTAAATTAGTTTGACAAAGGTTTTAAATCAGATGCCTTTCTGGAAGATACAACATACAACAAAATGGTGAACACACTGGACAAAAGGTAAGAGATGCCCTCTTGGAAATCATTTTACAGCGTGACATTCCCCAGTGCAAGAACCAAAGGTAACATGTTTGAGCCGTTCAATAACTTACCATAGTGACTTAGTGATACTTAATCAATGTATAACTGTGATCGAGAGCTCAGTTAACCGGAGTCAAATTCATTGTATGCATATACATGCCAATAAAGCTGATTCTGATTCTGATAAATAATCATGGTGTCCATACGGATGGAAATAAAAAGGATTAGAATTATCATTTGATCATGCAGCTCTGATGTAAGCTGCATAAAAGGTAGTGTTGTTGACACAAGTACTCCCATGGAATTTGTGCATCAAACATCCAAGACGTTGCCAATATTCATGTTTAAATCCTTACGTTCTAGTCAAGGCTGTTGAGTTAGAAAAGGTATAACCACGTGCCCACCCATTTGTCCCACTCCATCTTCTCGGCCTCAAGGCTATCGTGTAAAAATAGCTTTCATCGACCGCATTCCTGTGCTCAAGGTGACTGCCACTCCCAGCAACCCAGCAGCAAGTCTATCACACTCAAGTCCATTCATGAATATGAACCCGTCGGAAGCCTTCTCATTAGAATATAGTAGTGAGCTTGCACATTTTAAAGGATCATGAATGAATGCGAAAATTGGACAGTTCACATTGCAATTGATAAGGTTGTTTAACTTGGCTTCTATATATCTAATTGCACTAAAATGTATTAACATTGTGTATTTTTTTATTGCCAGATGTGCTCATATTTATTTTAATTGTATATTGTGTTGTTTTTATGTATAAATTACGACGTTTGCTGCTGCTTTCTTGTCCAGGCCACCCTTGCAAAAGTTATTTCTGATCTCAATGGGATATTTGTTAGTTAAATAAAGGTTAAATAAAAAAATCTAAATCAAAATGTAAAAGATGAAGAAAAAATATATAAAGTCTTTTAACAAGTTAGCAGCTACAACACACAGATATTACAGCAACTTCTAGAGTTTAAAATTCTATACAGCATTGGTGAAAAATGGGTGCATTTTAATGATTCCTGTGTCAGAGTGACTGGATCTTGTGACCTGGCAAAGATCTAAAGTAAATGCCGGATTGTTCTAAAGAGTGAACTAAGACAGGGTGGCACCTTTCCTCCCCTATAGGACATTTCTAAATACTTCCTGTAGAAGGCAAATTGTTACAAAAGTTTACAGCAGCATTACACAGTTTTAAGTAATAGTCCCAGACTATTTTAATTTTTTTTAAATATGCAAGAAATAGGCATCAATGTGGAAGCATTTTTGGAAATGCATTATTTTGCATTTGTCAAAAATTAAGGTCCAATAGGGGTTTCTAGTTGCTGGCTGTCTAAAAAGACAGGAGACAGATGTTGTGTAATGCTGGAGAAGATTCTTATAGAACATTGTGTGTCTTGGGTTTGGCAAGGGAAATGTGCCTTCCGCTAGAATAGAAAAAGAGTAAACAGGAACTTAGGAGCTTAACAGGAACTCCTGTAAGTATGTTTATTTTGAAGATAAAAATTAAACAGTCCACTGACAGGTGGCAGGCACAGGACTGTCAGTTAGAAAAACCTGTCCTACTGCTTCTGCAGTTGGATGAGATGCCAGTCTGGCATACTACTGTTACTGACTGTTTCATTTCTAAGTCCTAGCGCCTCTACCCCTCCCTCAACTTCCCTTGACAGTGTAAAGATGTAATTGCAGAAAAAAAGTTTTGAGAGAGCTTAAAACAAATTTAGCATATTTCATCCATCTTCTGGCACTCCAGGAGTTGATCACAAAAGGTCACTAGTAAGACTATTACAAGCAACCTGCCAGATGACAGCCACGTTAGGATCTTTTTCAGAGTGTACAACAAGAAGAATGCTTTGACTATTTTTCTGCTTTGTAAGAAGCAATTGCCACCTTATGACTATTTTCGAGCGCCTGCTAAAGGACAGACATATTTTGTGTTTCATTTGGCTCATAGTTTAAACTACAATTTCAGTTATTGTGTGTATGATGATCTGAACGGTGAAGATCAGCTAATTTCTGATGTTCTAACACAGTGTTTCAAACAGAGGTGCAAACACCCCTACAGGTACTTTGCAGTATTGCAGGGGGGTTCGTATGATTATTTGGAAAAATATCGATCATGCATGAGCTCTAAAATAATATTATTATAATAAATGGAGTACAAAATGTTCGATTAGACAACTAGTTTAGTCACTATGCTTTAATACATTTAGTTTGCTGAGATAATAAACCGAATGCTGTTCTTTTTATCTTGTGGTTAAGAAATGCTACCAGTATTTTTTTTAATTTTTTGCAGGTAGAGGGCAGGATCTAACATAATGACCATTCACACTCTGGTCATATTAAACAGGTGATGCTGTTTAATATGCTGTTTAATATGTTTATTAGCTCGCCTTTAGTTGACTGCTAAAGGCGAGCTAAGAAACAGTGTGTCACACTATTTCTTACGTGACAAATCCTCTATTTACACTCAAGTTTTTGTCCTCCCTTTTGCACAAATCTAATTCTGCTCTACATATATGTGTTCTCAGGGGCTGACTTTCCGAATGAGGCAAATATGGTTTTCACTCCCTCAAATAGTTAGTCATCAAGGATGGAAGGCACCTGTCTGGGGGGTGCTGGGACTGACTTTGCCCTCTTGTCAGCTTTGCAGACCAGCTGTCTTATATTAGAGGGCCAATTCTGTCAAGAAAAAAACATGAAGGCATGTGTCTGACAGAAAAGAGCTAACGTACACCAACAATCTACCACAGCATGGAGGCACTCAAATTCAGGAAAATGAAAATCTAAACACATAAAAAGGTCCCATACAGCATCTGAATCAATATCAAAATGACATTCTGTTAGATTTTGTTATTCCTCTAGACTTTGCTTGGAGAATCTCGCTGGCTTTTTAATTCCTTAAAAACCTAACACTGGGTTGACACCTGATGCCCTACTCCTGGCACCAAGGGCCACTGAAAGATTCCTCGGCCTGTGAAACCAGCCGGCTGTGCACGGGATTCAAAGATTCAAAAAATTCCAGGTCAGCTCTCAGGGGATCGCTACTTTGTGAACAACCACGGAGAACCAAAAACCCCTAAATATTTGAGAATGGTAAGAACAGACCCACTTAAGACATTAGGTGTAAATCATCAGGTATTTTGATGAATATTCATTTATATAATAAGTGTTTATAGGCATGTGTTACTTTTACAATTTGATTTTGATAAAAACATATAAGAACATATTATGCTAAATGAGTCGTAAATGTTGTATTTTAACAGTTTTACGACGGTGAAAACATTTTAAGCGGACTGGTAAGACCAAACTCCTGATTCTTTTGGGCCATATGCAAAATTAAAGGATGAAGATATAACAAAATTCAATTTGGGACACTAAAAAAACTTCCTATTGGGTGGGAAGCTGAGTACAAACATAGGATGTGTGTGAGTGTATGTATGTGTGTGTGTGAGGCCTGTCCAGATGGACAGGGGGCCAATATGGACGGAGCAGGGTCATAACAGAAACAAGAGTATCAAAGCTGAGAGGGCTGGTTCCAGAAACTTGGCACTTTCAAGTAGCACTTATCCAGGGGTATCATATAGACTTTACCCTGCTGGCAGAATGGCCGCCTAGGAGGAAATGAGTAGAGGGTCATGACCTTGAAAGCACAAGTCAAACGTCGCTGGACATGACACACACAGGGTGACAAGGTAAGCTGAACAGCCATAGCCTCATAGCCAGCCAGATGGCTGGTGGAAATCTCTATAGACAATGTGCCCTGATTCAAGTATCAGTGCAACTGTCACAGGATGACCACACACCACTTTGGACCCCTCTTCTTCTTTCTGCTAATGTTTAATGTAATCAGGATTTAATAACGTAAATATAGTATTTGACTTTTGGAATGAATACACAATAGCTTCATACATAAAGAGATTGGATGGATGGATGGATGGATGGATAGATGGATGGATGGAAGGCAGGAGGGAAACGTTATTCATCCCAAAGGCAAAATTTAGTTATTACAGAAGCTCTAACAATAAAACAACATGATCCAACATTTTAGGTAGGATTGGGATAGACGACAAGGGGAATCAATTGAATATTCCCTGTAAGTTCACATTTTTTTGAATCTGCTCCTGACCACTAGGCAAAAATAAAAAAAACTTTCAGATCACCTGTAGAGTGACCTCATGATAAGCTTTTGGACAAAGACCTCCAAGTTTTTGTATCCAACAGGAAGTTTGAGCTTGATATATACACATCAGTCCCTCTCTTCACCTGCTGTGTGTGTGTTTTAGATTTGTAGCAGCATCTCTACATCTCTATCGTAGGTCGGACGTTATCACCACAACATATTTTGTGGGTAGACCGCCAACTCATTGATTTGGATTGGTATTGAGCTGCTGTGGTGGATTACAGTACTCAATACAAACAATCTGAAACATCAACCCCCGGAATCCACCGCCCACACACAATAAGTCTAGTCTATTTAGTAGGAAATTGTTCAAAATAAAAAAGTTGCATTGCATCTATACATGCTTGTCCGATACAAACGGTAATTTCTAAAGCTAGTCAACAGTGGTACATACTTTTGCAGCAAACAAAAACATAAAAGTGAACATGTAGAAATGGTAGTCCTGAGCAAATGAAATAATGCTCTCAACCAAACTCTACCCCTTAAGTGCATGTTTCTGTGATCAGTCGTCACGCCTTCAGTGATGACTTTAGCCAATATATTAGTGGACCATTAACAGGCACCAGTTTGTGAAATTACACTGGTAATCTGTTTATTTTAGGTCTGATCAGCTGGTTAAGCTTTTTGTTGTCCATCTGCTTCTAAAAAGTGGGGGGCCAGCGATTATTCATTATTGTATTGAATTCATAAATAAATTAATAGTAGTAGTAGTGGTGATATTATTCCAAAAGCAGTATCTTGTGTTTTCAGATTTTTCTTCAACTTTTAATCAATTTTTTTCATATTTCCTGCAATATCTTACTATTTTAACCTTAATCTTTTGTTTAATTTCTGTATTTTCCTGTTCTACTCTCTGAATTTTTTTGGGCATGCTTTCATTGCTTTATTTGTGTAATGTTTCACTCTCAACTATGTTACAGTATTTTTGAAAAGTGCCATATAGATAAATAAAGTTAAAGCTAAAGGGGATCGCTGCAACTAACTAATAAAAGAAATAAAAGTTGTAAACTGTATGTAAGCAAGACATATAAAATAACATACTACATAATACGTATAGAGAGTAACATTTCAATAATGTGTTCCACCTGTGTGCAAACTGATGAAACATGACAACATTTACTGTGTACTGTTGTGTACATGGTTACGCTTTTTTATAAACAGGATATAGAAATAAAACAACCCAACACTAGTTGCCTAATATTCCTAGAAAATCATGAATACCAAGAACAGGATGTGCATGCATTGACTATGTTTCCATTGTGCTGTGGGTTAGCTTGACAACTCATTATTTATTTCCATTACACACTTGATGCTCAAATGTTGAATGCCCTGTGATGACAATACTTTTGAGGATTACTTGAAAATGACTCAGTTCTGCAATGCTGCTTTGAAAGCCATTGCAACAATGCGACTGTAAAGAAAACCTGAAAAAGCATCCCTCTATTAATGATAACACAAGTCTGTTATAACTGTATTAACTATGTTAATAACTATGGTTTTTGCAACACATAATTCTGTAAAAAATGTCTCTGTGGTGCTAGGTCAGAGGAAACTATATGCAAAACTATGTCTTTCTGTACATATACGTATCTACTGCTGCTCAGACAAAGATGCACGCATGAACATTAGTTTCCACATACATACATCACACACATGCCATTTACACACTATCTGACTCCTTCTTACTTATTTGCATCTGTTACGATATCATGCACACACGGGAACATTGAAAAAAACAAAAAACAAACAAAAGGGTAGTCAATATGTGGATTAAGCAATGTACGACTGGATCAACGGTTGGTCACCAGATGGTTGCACACTGCAGGCCTAAAGAGAATTACCAGCCCCTGAAAATATCAGGCAGTCCAATATCTGTATTCATCAAGTCTCTGTTAAGAGGGTTCTGATTTATGCTTGACCACAGGTCAGACCACTCAATTTGAAAAGACATGGAACTTGTTTAGTCAGCGACAAAAAAGAACACAGGTAAAGATTGAGATTTGATCCAAATGTAGTGTTTTGTTATAAATTAAATGTATTATTATTATTATTATTATTATTATTATTATTACCCTTATTTTAAGAAAACTATAATTTCCTCGATTGACACTAAGCACAGTTGCTTTGACTCCATTCAAGGACATCATCCTTAAAGAAATCCATCCTAAAGCCCGCAATTGTGTTTTTCTTTTCCATGGTCACGAAGGATCCTACCCTGACCCTAGATTCAGATCACGACGGTGACGTTTGGATCTTTTCTCTTCCCGAGAAAAACTGTACTGGCATGATGGAATCACCACTGCTCACATTATTGCAGCAGATTTAATAACAACTAATTTTGCTACTATTACTTTTATTGCTACGACACTCTTTTACTGCAACAGACTGTAGAACTATTGTTATTATTAAACAACAGCTTTACTACTTTCACTATGCTGCTTTTACAACAACTTTTCACATCAAGGGCTAAACAGCTAATCAATTCTAGCTGTCAATGTTACTAAGCGACAGGAGCAACCTTTAATGACAGTGGAGTGAGGGCAGGAAGAGAGGGTGGCTGATGACACAAATTGGAAATTCCCCAAAAACTAGATAATCTCATTTAACACATTTTTGTGCAACCTTCGTGGTCCACAATGGTGTGACATTTGTAGACCACCTCCTACCAAAAATGTGTACGCTGACTAGGGAGACAGCTTAAATGAAAGACACCGCATTCAAAACTCCCATTTGCTCAAACATAGCTTTTGTGCGAAATTCTATAGATACATATGGCAAATGTAAACACCCTATTCACTGTATAAGTCTGAAGCCATGCTCTTCCTTTGTGTCGGTTTAATTATGACCTGTGCTGATGCAATTAAGAATATGACTCAAAAGAAGCACAGGTGGTTGTGACATATGGTGGAATCTACTTTGTATAGGGTTTGGCTTCAGCCACAGAATAAAGATAAATGGAAAGCCCTTATTTTTAGACAGTTAAAATGTCCCAGTGTCAATGAGCCCACTTTGTGTTTTTACACCTGTCAACGTGAGAGGACAACTGTTCTCTATGGAAAATCAACAAGTGGGATTTCTGTGTTTTTCTCCCCTCAGTATGCACTTATGTCAACAGCATCACAGCCTACTAGACACAATGCCTTGAATTGATTAGATAACTTGAACAATATACCATTAATGACACAAATTCCTTCATGGCAATAAAGGTACGGTATTGATGGTGACTGCATCTCTAAAACTGGCTGATGATGTGAAATCAAGATATTTTATTACAAAAAAACGGAAAAATCCTGCTCATTCATCAAAAATGGTATTGTATAAATATCATATTTCTGAATCATCTTGATAAAAACAAAAGTTATTATCAATGCATTTCTTTTTAAGGTTCTGTTGTCAATGATAGAAGATTTCACCATTTATAGACAAAAAAGGAAAAAAAAGGCTGAGCTTGTGTTTCTCTCCAAAGTGATGTTCAAGTTTTAAAAATGTCATGCCAATAACAAAATAGGACAGCGCCTTCAAAATGCATCCAGTTTGTAGCGCAAGCTAAACACGATTGCCCAATGAGAAATAACCTGAATAACATCATCCAAATTATTAATTTATGGTGTTTAAAATCTCATTCATAGCTGCAGCAGGTATCACTCAGCCATTTTTGCAGTCTCAGCACTACTTCTCCGGGTGGTTGAAGTGAACTTCATTTCGGCTTGTCTTTAATTGTATTTGCATTTGGTAAGATTTAAAATTTGAGGCAACAATATCTAATGCATCACTAATCCTCTTCCTCTTTAAAACTGTCACTGTGAGCCTATTGTGCACATGTGATGCTCTACAAGCCCCTGAGCATGTATTGTGGTACTGCGATTTTTGTTGTCAAGGCCATATCAGATGGCGCCGTGATATAAAACGTTTAACAATTAAAAAAAAAAAAGGGACATTTCAAACCTATTTAATCATTCTTTCATATCTAGCTATGTGAAAGATTCTATCAGGCTTTTATCCTCAAACTGGTCAACTAACAGTGTCTTCCTCTGTGAGCACAACTTCACTCTGAAAAGGAGAACATGAAAATGAATGCAGCGGTTCCATCTAAAGGTCACCAATAGGTACTGCATGGAGACACAAACAGCTTTCACTCTTGGTACTGCTAGTTATTTATTCTGATGTTTCTATCATATACAGAAACCCTTGATGGTGACGAAATTCAATGAAGACCTTTATTGTGGAATATATAGCATGTACAGGAATGAAAACTATGGGATTCTGCGTAGGACAACTGGATCAGTGAGACTATTGACGGGGGTTGTACTTTAGGAATTTAAAAGGTCTGCATGTCATTGACCAGAGGGTTCCTCCAAGCTACGAGCCCAGTTTGTTTGTTGCAAATGGAAATTTTTTGAACCATAACTAGCTCCATTATTTTCCGGGCACACGTCTTTTCTGTATGAAAGACTTGAATACATACGCTGCACTGTTTTGGGGTGGGATGTTTTAACCTCTCTTGGCACCTGATCAGCTCGAGTTTCCCATGAAGTTTTCTGTGGAGCAAAAGTGACTTGCACTGATTGAGTCGGATAAGTGGCCTAAACAAATAGCCCTTCCACTGTGACAAGGTAGTTGAGAGAGCAATTAGTCTGGTCTTGAGATCTACAATTCCATAACCTCAGATAAACTTTCTTGATTACCCCATAAAACTGGCCTTTCCTGAATGCCATGTCATTGAGTAGAAATGGGGCTGTGTAAAGTGCAAGGTTGGCAGAAGTCCTTGAGTTCAACAAGTTGAAACTTAGTGCTATGGGAATGATGTCAATCAGCCATATTATGAGTTGTGACAGAAATAACTCTGGGAATAAAGGCTTACCAACAGAACACACAAAAAGTGTTTTAAGTGCAGAAGACAGCAGCATGTTGTTGGGAGGTTACATGCATTGTCTGCAGAACAAAGATGCTTGCTTTTCTTAACTGCCTATTCACATTGGCACTCATTAGATACTGAACTTTAATACCAATCCAAATGCCCAATAAAATTACATAGAGTCTTTTTATGATTGAGCAGAAATTGATGATGGAATACGCTCTCAAGGGGGCTACAACAGAATACAGTGTCACATTTGCAAGAAACAAGCTGAAGAGAAAGCGTAGGTTTTCTACCTGGATTTTCCTCTCAAAAATGCATTCACATTATTTCTGTTAACCCATTTTCTTATTGACTGACGGGATGCATGGAGAGGCGCTCCATGCCAGAGCATGCAACAGTGTTTCGAGCAGGGGAGACATCATGAATGTTTATTACTAAAGCTAATCTGTGATTATTAACCTAGGATGCTGGTTGTGGTAGCTAATGATACTGCTGAGACTAATGAAGGATGTGTGACGAGGCTGATGGATCTAGGAGAAATAGGCGGAGAATATAGTTCACTATTAGCATTAGTTCATTCATGCTGCACCAAGAGCATGAATGAACTACTGAAATCGTATTTAAAAAGGTAGCAGCTGATGATGATTGGCTAATGAAGAAGGTGTATATTGGGTTGTTACGGTGGGCTGAATGAGTGCAGTGAATGTCAACTGATGCCCCAGACCATGAAGTGGGTTTTTGAGACTGAGCATGATCGAAAGGTACAAATAATAAATTGATATTAACAGAAACTGTGGCCCAAGTGTGCAAGAGGATATTCTTCCTGGAAGTCACAGATTCTTTAGTTTGAACACAATTACTCAAAATGTATTTCATGGATCATTTTCAAAATGTATATATACAGAGGATTTAGTGTAAGGAAGAACTGGAGTGATTTTGGAAAAGGTCGGTTGTATATGTCCAACCGCAGGGGGAGCTTTATATCCAAATGTTTTCAGCCATAATTTCTAAACTGTTGGTCTGATTTAGTCCAAACTTAGTGGCTATGAATCGATTTGAGGAGATCTATCTTGTTCATGTTGTGTTTTACTTTAATATTTCATATCTTACTCACTAAGGGGAACTTTTGAAAAAACACTGTTTTACAGACAATATCCAGATTCAATGCATATGAATAAACTGAAGGGGACTTATTTTGCGCATCATATTTTACTCCAAAAAGCCACATTTTTCTACCAAAAGGGAGCATTTTTGTTTTCCAGAACCTACTTCAAAAACTACAGTGATGTGGAAGAACTGGTTCGATTTTGGGAAAGGTACATAGGTGCATATGATTTTACTTGAGGAGATCGATTTTGTTTATGTCATATTTTACACGTATTTTAATCTAATAGTTCCTATTTTCTTTTATAGCTTAGATTTTTTTTTAATACTAAAAATACTGTGGAAATAACATTTTATGCGAAGGGTTCAATCAGGGGGATTGCTTGTACAACGAAGGGGATTGGGGACTTTGGGGGATATAATCCTGCTGTCATGGATGAAAGTGTAGGTCTACATTTTTTCATCGGCCTTCCGTGGATGCCCAACCGTTTCAGCGGCCGCTTGACTACCAGAGCATCTTCACTATCGGTGTCTATGATAAGGTATCATCTGGAGTCAGACAAATATAATAGTTGCCTGTTACACACACAGTCCACCACAATGTGGCTCAGACTGTTTGGGTTAGGAACATTCTGCAACAAATAGATACAACACAGAATGCAAAATTAAATATTATTGCATCATATTCAATATGGTATGACTCAGCAAACTGAATAGAACATGGTGATAAAATATACTGGAGTGGAGTCTAGATGGGATATAACCAAAACACTCAAGTGTGGGCCCTGGTAAAGTACATTAAAGGGATTCAAGATGAGGGGGCTGAAGGGATAGAGGGAAGGAGGAGTGGTGAGATTGAGCGTAACAAGCAAGCAAATATAAATCCAGCCTCATTCTTTTTCCTCCCCTCCCTCCTTCTCTCTCTCTCTCTTACCATTACAGCAGCATTAGAAGCTGAGCTGCTCAACTGTTCCAAGATGTCAGAACTACAAAGCTCCCTTAAATGAGGGAATGTGGGGCCCAGCGCGGTGAGGGGGTCTGAAACAGCTGGCTCAGTGGTGGGGCCTCCTGTTCCCTCGCTCTGCAGCCGCTAGCTAGCTGGGACAAAACGGGGAAGTCTGGTTGGGGGGTGGTGTGTGGGTGTGCATATGTGCTAGATAGAGAGGGGTGAGGGAATGTTTCTATCTTCTCAGTGTGGGAGGGATGACACAGGGTTTAACAGCCAGGTCCCCCTGACCAAAGCTAGAGAGAAGGGGATGGGTGGGGACAGAAGAGGAAGTGTGTGGCTGGGTTGATTGTTGTCAGTGATGTTCAAGTTCATTTCAGGTTTTTTCAGATCTTAGTGTGCAACGGTTACAGCATTGCACAATGAAATATAGGATATATCACCAGTAAGGAAATTAACATGATAAATAGAGAGAACAAAATAGAGATGAGAAGGATATTTTATGGCTTTATGTTGTGGTAGATTCATCCAGGCTAAGAAATACATGCACACATATATGGCCGAGCTGCATCTGCTCGTGCTCTGTGCTTAGGGAGACATGGAAAATTACAGAGAAAGAACACTTGTGGCTTCCATCTCATCTTTGGTGTCAAAGTGTAACTTAAAAGAGAGGAGGAGATGTGGAGAAAACTATTTTTGACAACTGTAAACAGGAGAAAGCTCCGAGCTGTTGAAGCCTTGCACATATAAAGAAGAACAGACATCAGACGTATGTACAGTTTCAGTTTCAGAGTTCACAAAAGATGTAGACTTGAAATGCTGCAATGGAGCAAGTCTCCAGTTGGCCAGACCTTATTGGATGTATGGATATCAATGAAAACTTCTTGTGGATCAAGACACATGATGCTGGAAAGGATAGCTCAGCGATGGCAGAGAAGAGAAAAGAACTCAAAGCAGATACAGATCCTGTACTCCTATATCCTGTAATACGCTGCAATGAAAATATGTCTTTCAAAGAACAAACTGAAGCCAAACATTTAATGGAATTCACCATGCAGTACATGTGACCAAGTAATGAACCCATGAACGGTTTCTGTTGTGCATTTATAATAAAGCACCAATTGGAAATCTTT
Source organism: Lophius americanus (assembly GCA_037951165.1). NCBI lineage: Eukaryota > Metazoa > Chordata > Actinopteri > Lophiiformes > Lophiidae > Lophius > Lophius americanus. Next base: position 2,079,465 of record JBBDHG010000009.1, read on the forward strand.
CAATAATTGTATTCTTATTTGCCTCAATGACTGTTTGCAGTTGTTATCTACACGAATGAGATATGGTGGAATTTCCCGGTGTCTTTTCTGAAACATATACGTATAAAGAGTCATCGCAAAAACAAAGTAAAACATCACTTTTTAAACAAATGTATTATTTTACAGGACTTTCCTTATGACGGTGCCACATAGTCAACCATGCACTCACTCCCCTCACGTTGAATTGTGTTTCTGGGCGCACGACAGAGATATCCAACTAAGATAAGATCCAGTCTTTAAACCGGACCTTAATCGTGTACGCTTGTAATTATACAATAGTTTGCCTCTTCCCTTCAGAGTTACTTAAACATCTGGAATAGGGCATGATAGAGGAATTCTTTGACACGGTTAAGAGAGGAACATGAGAGCGTGACTGAAACATCACAGAAAAAAGTGAATGAGAGAAAGAACAAACATTCAGCAGTTAAGCCTCTCCTTCCTTGTGTGCAAGCATGTGAGAGGTATGTCCTGGAGGAGTCCACTAAAGATGACTCCTGGAGGTACTAATTGGGTCCAGAACATAGCAGTGGACCAGACAACTAAATTCTCAACCAGTCAACTATAGAAACTGATGTTATCGAGTTCTAACAGCAGCTTGGTGCGTGTGCACATGACCAGATGTGAGCATGAGAATGTATACATGCAGACTTGTTTGTAGGTAGATGTTTACAATTGTTGTTTGTAGGTAAATACCATGTAAGGAGACACCATCTAATGTAAAACCTTATTTCCACAACAGAACAACATCAAATTAAATCCATATAGTCTGTGGAAAACAAATATGTTAACACTGAACACTACAATTCAGTGCACTGCACTGCAAATTTGTAAGTCGCCCCATTTTGTGCATCAGAGGCTTGAAGTATCTGATCACAGCAACTCTCTTAGAATTTGCTGTTAAATACTGGACAGTTGTAGGCCTGAAGATAACTTCTTACTAGAAAAAAGGATAAAGCTGTGGCTTCTGGTCAACCTGCTGTATTTTCTAGCAGGTCAAATGTACTGATCGACTTACACTCTGTCCTCTTATTCCCTTTACAGACTGTTTCTGTATGTTTTCAGTGAGGTAATTCACTGAGACAATTTCCACTTCAGTGAATAAGAAGATGTATTCATTTTGGCCTGGGTCAGAATGTGGTTTGATTGACATAATAGCGTGGAAAAAGTTCATTCATCTCTTCCGTGAACTATTACTTGTGACAGTGTGTGCTTTGAAACCTGAGCTGGCAGCAATCTACCCCCCAACATGTATAATGTTAACATTAAGTGAGGTAATAGCACTCATTTCCTTGGTTTATTATTGTACACACTGGTTACACAAAGCCAGCAATGTTACACAATATACTTCTGCAGCCGAACTGAAAAAGAGTTCGGAAGAAAACAAAAGTTTTCTTCCGTAGAAAAAGCCAGTGTGGTGGGTCACTTTGTAGGGCAAGTCTGGAATAGCAGCTTACTACTGTTAGTTATGACTGGATTCAGGACTCAGATGGGATATGAGACTGCACACTCAAATTGTTGGAGAAGGTACAGAAAAGAAAGAGAAAGCAGTGGAAGAAGCAAAAACAAGACAGGGAAAGAAAAAAAGTCAGAGAGGATGCTTCTAATATGATAAATAATAAAAAAGTTTCAGCCTGTCATGTCTGAACTTTCCCCAGAGTCAGTGGAAGATGGATGTGAGGAAGGAATGAAAATATGGCCTAATCTATTTCAATGAACTCACTTTTCCTGCAGAGACTTCAGTAGAATGACAGATCAAACAATCCGTCGAAAGGATTCTATTTTAGAGTTGCTAGATAATATAGACATCTGCAGAGAGTATGTCTAAAATCCCTGGATGAAAAGGCATCTCAAAGACGAACTGACAATGACATGTGGCACCAGAAATACATTTGACTTTTTTTTCTTTACATTTCCTGTCAGGATTAACAAAGAAAGACAACCTATTCTATGACAGATTAAACCACAAATTGTCACTTAAGCACCCTAAATTCCTAGAATGAGTCAATTACAGCTCAAGCCCTGGCAGGGTGCAGAGCAAGAAGTTTGGTGACCTCAGACTGACTCAAACAGTCCAGTGCTGACTACAACGCCTCTGAGACATTAGAATTAAACTGTCTCTCTGGTATTTTCTTTGATTCCTCTAAAAGGCACCGTCAAACTTGGAATGACATTTGCAAAGTAACACAATGTGTTGTTACAATGTTAATATGGCAAAATATTATCAGAAAATATCAGAAATGTGGCTGTGGGGTGTATGCATGTGTCTGCTTTCCTTGGCAGGTGGCATTCCCTCAAGGACACACACACACACACACACACACACATACACACACAGGCGCTCAGACATAGTGTCCTCGTCGTGAGATGACTCACATGCAATGACATCTGGTTAGTGTTGGATACATTGTTCGGGGCTGCATAGGGACTTATCACCATACATAATGGAAGGAAAAAGGAAAAAGAGAAAACATGGAATAATATACATTAGTTATTAGGCCTAATTTCTCCGTTCATGTTTTCTCCTCTATTAACAATGGGTAACTTTAGAGTCCACACAGGGGACAGCTGTGAGCTAAACAGTTCCAGGAGGACTTTACCCTCTGGTACAACGTTGGGAGGAAGACTTCTAAAGTTTCTTTAAGTGTGAACAAGACGGGGGGAAATTCCTGAGAGAGACATTAAACTCCAATTTTCAAATATTGAGGCTTGATTCAAGCTCCTGCTCATGTCCTAACCTGCTCCACTTTCACAGACATACCGTATGCATTTTTTTCTTTGCGTGAATTTCAAACTGGTTATGATAGTGTCAGGTCTAGTGATAGCCCATGTCAAGAGAAAACAAAAATAATAGCATGACTATGCATGAGTTTGAGACAGATCCAAAGCAAAATAATCTGTTGAGAATTTATCCTCTCATCCCTCATTACTGCATCCCCCCACCGCTTCATCTGGGAGAGACACTGGTAGAGAGTGGCTGCTGAAGAGATCCACCTCCCTCTTCTCCCAGCACTGCCTCAGGAATGCTTTTCTTCTGGTCCCCTTAGGCCCATGTGTAGACGCCCTCACTGCAGGGTGTGTTTTGCATCTAAAGCAGGCTGCAGATGCTGTCCGCAAAAGCGACCAGGAGGGACAAGAGGGACCAGGACACAAGGAGGCCCCACTGCCATGCCACCCGCCTGGCCTCGGCTCGCTTTGCTGCCACCCCCTCCGCCTCTCCCCCTCCCGCAACACCTCTCATTACCACACTCCCCCTATCCATTCAATGTATTCGACATGCCACCCCTCCATCACCCCTTCCCCTCCATCCATCCACCATTGACCATCCCTCTGCCACCCTCCTAGCACACGCAGTTGTGAGTCTCCTGGGAAACAAGCTCTGGTTGGTATAAGGAGGCATGCTGAGTTTTTTCGAAAGCCACACACATAAGCACAACCACACACACACCACTTCAGAGGATATAGAGACCTGAGAAATGGCATTTGGACAGAGTGAGAGAAAGGAGAGGGAAAGAGAGTGATCACTTCAAATAAAACGGTTCTTTGCCATCTTGTTATGCATAGACTTGACATGACTACATTCAAGGGAAATAATTAACAAGTGTATGGCGTACATTAATATTGCATTTGACAGCAGACAGGTGGCTGGCTTGGAGCAGATGTTAGAAGAAAGACCAGAGAGAGAGCCTGGACTGAAAGAGCGGGAGATGCGCTATGAACTTAAGTTTGCGTTCTATAAACACAGTTAACATTTAATCCCAAAACTTTGCAGATATTACTTTAAAAATTGATGACATGCATTTAGGGTTCAATAATATATTTGTTGGTCAACAATAGGTATATCTACTAACCCGTAAAGTATTTTTGATACAAAAATTGGCTGTCTACATTTCAAGGATGAACTGCAAAATATTCCTCTTTACCAATGTAGGTTACGTAATTTTTATGTTACTGTTAATTGAATTAAAAAGAGTTGTATAGAAAAACAATAAAAAAGTTGCTCTGATAATGCATGAGTGGGATCTATTTTCCCACATTTATAGATTAAAAGATTATTCATGATTGATTCTTAAAGCTGAAAAAATACAGTTTGCCACTCCACTTCTCTTTCTGATACGATGTATGGTAATTCATCCATTACTTTATTCATCCTCCCAGCCATGTGGCCTGTGGACACATGGTGCTGTGGGGCTTTATGTGGTGCACATAAAGCACCACAGTGTGGCCACTCAGGGAGGGTGCAACTGGGATGACATAACGGTTATTTTCCATCCAACCTCTCCAGTCCCATGATCTGTACCGAACTTAACAAGGTGTGGTGGGGTGTGTGTAGAGTGTTGTAGGGTGAATAATTGTTGCAGCACACTGGTACATTCGAATAATGAGACTTTTTTTTTTTTTAAACTAAAAAAAATTTCTCTCAAGTATACACACCTCAGCTAGTTTTAGCAAGTATAGTCCTTGATCCCCAATAACACCGTTATGCTTGTAATGCTTGTGTAATTCACAAGTCTGCCTTAGTCTTTTCCTTTTTCCAGGTGTTACTGCTTCACAATGTGACATACAATTAGGCAGTGGGGTCGACATTAGTGATTACAAATCACAATGAAACAGTTCGGCAAACTTTTGGAGTTAGGTTCTAGGTGTGAATGAAGACTTAAATCTATAACCAATCACACATGATATAGCATAAGCCGAGTGCAACACCTTACAGCCTCCTCACATATTGAGCAATACTTTTTAAGGACTTTTGATCATCCTTGTTAATGGCTTTATTTTTCAACAACACAATGTGGAACCATCAAATTCAGAGCACAAACATGAATTCACTTGAGTAATGCCTGGACGGAAGAAATTATTCCTTTATTGTGTGAAACCAAGATCAATGTGGCCGGAGCATCAATTTGTGTGGGTTCCCCTGTTTCCCTCTTGGCTGCAACAGTCACCCTCATTTACAGAGTCATCTATTAAAATGTTAAGGTCTTTACTCTCCCATTTGCACTGAAACGCACATGGAGTATTCAATAAGACGTGGCTCGATGACCTAGGATGATATGATGCTCATCCAATCATACTCAAAATTCTAATTTACAGTTTGAGCACATTGTGGAGCCCTTTTTAATGTCTGTTTGAATGAAAGATTTTGATACAATGGATACTGCAGTAATGAAGCATGACTTACTATATTAATTTAGGGAGTCACGAGGACTTTGGTAGCACCTGGAGAGAACCCACAGAAACACACAGGGAGAACATGCAAATTGTACAGAAAGATCGGACAGAGGAGGATTTCATCCCAGAACCAGGCTCTTAGTAATCTACACATGGCTTATTACATGGTGTCGGAGGCAGTGTCCGATGATGTCGCGACTAATCAAATATTAAATTGGTCGACAACTACTAATAATCAAGATATAATCAATTATTGCCGATTATTCGTTGCAGCCCTGCTAGCGATAGAATTACAGTTTACATTCTGTACTAATTAACAACCCTCAGGGGTAGAACACCAAACTGGTGAATTTGCATGCTTAGAGCTAGCTTATAGTAAGACTGGTTCTCTATCTGAACTTCCTCCAGGCCACACACACTTCAGACTGCATTGCGGCTAACTTTAGATGGAAATGTTGCTGTAGGTTATCAGAGTATATCAGTAAACAACCAGAATAGAGCTCATATTACGATGAGTGATTTTTAAATGCTAAAATGAGTTTTAGTTTGCCTAAGCTAAACGTTAAGTTAAATGCTATGTAAGCGACTTGGCACTACCTAGGAGGTCGACTGAATAGCTGGAACGTTAACATTACGTAGCACAAGAAGAAACAGGAGTGCTATACTCGTAAAATTCCTTCACTCCTTCTTTGTGTTATCTTTATCTTTCTACCCGAGTGCGAGAGACTATTGATCGAACCTGGCCCAATCCTGTTAGGATATTTTCTCTATGTCCGAACCCGGCTAGGTCCTTCTGGTTACAAAGTGACTGGTTGGGCATCGCTGGGTTATCCCCGTCTGAATGCGCACCTCTTCCGTGTATTTATGTGTTATGTCGCCTGTCGTAAAATCTGCAGCTAAGCTAGCTGTACCTGATGATTTAATATCTACTGAGGGTAACAAAGACGACAGGGGTGATCAGGTAGGTAAAGGATGCAGAGTAGGCATATATGTACAATATAAGCGCTTTAGCAATCTAACTAAAGCAAACAGTTTGAAATTTTGGCCATTAGATTAGGTCGTCAAAGAAAACTCTTAGATAATGTCGTTGGGTACTATAGACCTCTGTGCGTTTCAAAGAATGCTCTTAAATCAGATTATTTTAAAGAATTCTGTGACTCTTTAAACCTGGTGGAATTCATTACCAAACCAACCAGGCTAAATCCTAAAGCCCAACATAAATCAGCTTGGCTGGAGTTTAACAAATACATCTTGTAAATTCACCTTGGCTGGTTTATTTTGCAGTGATGTTAGTGATCATTGTAAAAAGTAACTCTGATTCTGGATGTCGTATTGGCACAGGAATATTTTCACTCAATCTTCCAGTCTATCTGCAATAAACATGTTCCGATTAAGAAGTTAAGAGTCCATGGCAGGCACAATTCCAGGTTCTCTGACAGAGCTATTTCTTTTTTTTTTTCAATTGCTGTCTTCATGAATAGTTAGGATTTGCACCAAATTTTGGTTAAACCCATTTCATAAAGTACATACAGTTGATTTTGCAGCAGATGATTACTATTTAAGTGCCCATGAGTGTGTGCATGTGATCTATAAAAGCTGTCTTTGAAAGAATAGATAGATTAAAATTTATGTATAACTAACACCTATTTCTCATCAACCTTCTGATCTACTAAAAAACAAGACAAACAAAGACAAAAGGACAGCTAGTAACCCTAGCGCGCAGCATAGTACTTTGTACAGGCCACCTTGAGAGCCCACTATGTATGAATAGCTGTTGTTGTTTTACTGCTGATTTTTGTATAACACGTTGCATTTTTAAATGTGTGATTCGGTTTCTCTTGCAAAATTGATTTTAGATCTCAATGAGACTCCCTGGTTGAAAAAAGGTAAAGTAAATAAATAAAGAGGGATCAATATTGATCAATATATGACATATATTGAGATATGTTTTCCAGCAAATGGTTAGCTTTTTCTCCTTTAATACTAGCACAAGAATATTCAAAATGGCTAACGTGAACACTGAAAAATACAAAAGGTTCTCCTCTGGGGCATAAGTTTAGCCACTGGTCATTAACTTCTCCCTCAGGGTCTCCACTGCCATTTTCTATCACCAAAATCTACACCACATAATTGATCATAGATAAAAAACATCCAGACAAGCAGCCTTCAAAGAGTGTTCAAATTAAAATCAAGAATAAGATCTCCATTGGATGGATAGTGTCTAACTAGTTTCCACTATTCCCTTGATGTATTTACTGAACAAGGGGGCAGAGTCGGGATATCACAAGCTTACTCAACTTCATGTCATGGAGTAAATTCCTAAACTTGCTCATGTTCAAAAATCCAAACAGCTCATAATAGAAGGAATTCTTTAGTCAGAGCCAAATGCCATGAAAGGACAAACATTAAAAAGGTCCTGTGACCAAATGGGCAAAGATGAATCCCTGGACATATTCAACATGGCGTTGGAGAAAGACCATGACAAAAGCTCTTGACAACCACAGAAAATATCTATGCTTGCTTTCGGGTTAAGGAGTTGAGCTGTGTAAGTCCAAGGTGCCTCAATACCTATTATGACAAGCCCTGAAATTTCTGAACAGGAAACAGTGACAGTATCTTCACTGTAACATACTCCTTAAAATATTAAATGGTAAATTTAGAAAATTAATTTTATATTCAGACTTGTGTATGGTGCAATAAGATGACCCATAATATCTTTTATCCACCTTTGAAGTGCAGTGTTTGTCTCTGCTCTCCTTCCTCTCCCTCACCCAATCTATTTTCTCTTATACATCCCTTTTAGACTTGCACATTTTCTTGATTGGTGATGTTAAAAAATAGATTTGAAGAACTCAGTATGGTCAACACACATTTTGCATTGTTCACAAATATGAATTTTTTTTTATTTCCCCCCCCCCATCTATTTAATGATATAAATGAAATTTTTCTAGTTTTAGTTGGGTCTTATTCTTTTCTAAGAATGCCGTTTAAATGTGTTTGTTTGAGTGTTCTGTTCTCTCTCACTTTCAACGATTACAAATGTAAATGAGCAAGTACCAAATCTGGCCCAAAGTGTATTTTCATTTTTGTGAGACTAATATATTTATGAACGGTCTCTGATATAATAAGCTTTGTAAATTAAAGTCAAATAAAGCAAAATTGTGTAGACATGGAGTGTGGATATTAAAACTGGGCACTGATGGTAAACAGTTGAGTGTCTTCCTCCATCTTTGCCTGAATAAAAGGAGGGACTAAAACATCTCTGTTTTCTTGCCGCAATTATAAAGGTAGCAGAGACAATTTGAACAACAGAAGATGTGAAAGAAATTGAAGAGCTTTTTGTTGCCTAGTTTCATTTGACAATCATTGATCAAAACCAGACACGATAGCTAAACCAATAAAATAAGAGGCGAAAGGTAAAGAATGAAGGAATTGCAAGAAGATAGCAGACCTAATGCAAAAGTTGACTTTGTTTCCCAATGAGATGCTCTGGCATGCCAACGATCACAGAGAGCCCTCCAGCGTTAAGTGAGTCTGAATAGAACTGAGGGGACATTAAGAGGGCAGAGCAACTTGATTATTGGACCAGAGCAGTACGAGCGTTGTTGGCAGGGCCGACATATTGTTCTTGGAAAGGAGCAGGAGGCTATCACCACCAGGGTCAACCGCTAGCCACGTGCTCATCACTGAAGCCTGCATGAATCATTACATTTCATTCTGTTATGCTTCATCATGGTTCATTACAGACAAACAATTGAGCCTCAAGAGGAGCACCATGCCTACAGGTCCCCAAAGGTGCCCCCCGAGAGAAAAAGAGAGACAGAGAGGGAGAATCCCTGTTCTTTTGAGTGAAAAGGATGGAGGCGGATGGACAAAAACACATTGTCAATGGATTTAAAAAGGAGGCTTATGGCTGCAATGAAAAAAGAAAGAAATGTGCTTTTAAAAGAAGAGAAGAATGAATCTGCCTGCTGATGCACACTCAATGAGTTGACGATAGTGGAACCATAGAAAACAAGCGGAATTGAAAGGGTTGGACTCTGAGGCGAATGACACTTAAGTGTTTGGAAATAACTCACAGCTGCACAATAGAACACCAAAAACAAACTGCAATCTGCCCATGCATAGATGAAAAGACAGGGCCCTGAATAGGAGTGTGACCAAATAGATACAGAGACATTGTCCATTCATTGCAGACGTGGATAAATAGACAGCCGTGAAAATGGACATGAAAGGTGAGATTTTGGTCTGATAAGTGAACCAAACAAAGAGATAGCCCCTAAGACTTTTATAAACAATTAGGCTTTCGCATTGCCATAGTGATGCATAGAGTGGTTTACACTTTGAGAAACCTTTCACCAGGGCCAAACTTCAATCATACAGGAGGAACGATGGTATTATTAGAGCTAATCCTAGCTGATGATGTATCTCTGAATGAATAATCCACCAAAATCTAAAAGTGCAAATGCATGGGCACTGGTGTACTTGCAGTTTCGCTCTTCATGAAGCTTTATTTGACATGCCTGCATTCAAGTGTATTTCTTCCTGCATATGTATGTGCGTCAAGAGAGCTGAGTATCAGAACACACTTCTTGTCACTTGCTACTTGCTATATAACACAGACATTTTCCATTCTGTCAGGCAACGAGTACACTGCCTCCTTCTAGACTCAGCCACCACTTCATTAAATGACTTCAGACTTCTGGCAGGGTCAGTGGGAAAAGTCTATATTAACCGTGTGAGAGATCCACAGGGTGACCAACAAAGGCCATAGTTGTTCCTCTATGCTGGGTCCTTCTCAGGGGAATTCTGGGTTATAGCGGGGTCCCCCTTTGATGGACTCTCTACCCCTCATTTGTGTATTACACATGCTCTTCTTTTTGCCTTTCACTCTCTCTCAGATCTCATATTAATAGTGAGATTACTACATGAGGTTTCAGTTTGCTGACCTCTGCTCTACTTTTAAGGAAATGGTGCTGGGATTGTGACTTACTGTAAAAGAGCTAGTATAAGCCAGCCACAGTGCAGAATAAGGTGCATGTATGCATTTGTGTTGTTGGGTCACAGTTATGACACGATTATACAGGATCAAGCCAAGTTTTGGGTTGCATGAGTGGGTGGATCAGAGGGACTGTATGTGTTTGCAGTGAAGGCCAAGGATTGATGTCTCCTCTCACGGTCCAGTGTGATGGTTGGCTCATTTGTTTACAGAAGGTTCAGATGGAGACAGTTGGACAGTGGGAGAAACTGGCAGCGGAAATAAGGTGTTAAATGTTCCTCAGTCAGGTCATAGATCTGAGACTTCTGGGATCAGATGAGAAAAGGAACTAGTGGACCAGCCACAATTGTGCTCAGGAGTTATGCATTTTCACCTCAGCCAGGGAGTTCATGAAACACTTGTCTATGTGAAGGATTACACAAACGTGGTAGGATAGTTGGATATATGACAGGGAGGAACCCATTACATTTTGGAGATTATCAAGAAGCAGATTCGTAAATCTGTATTCCCTTTCTTTAGAATTGCAAGATTTTCTTTTTTCAACACTTCCGTCTATTATTCATAATATACCGTTCAAATTTGATAAAACTAAGGAAATGGTTTGGGCATTTTGCAAGGAAGAACTCATTTAATGTTGGGCAGAGTCCGAATTTTTTTTCTCCCTAATCTTAACATTGCAAGACTTTGGAGATTACATTCCTGGATGAGAGCCCAACTTGAAACCAGTTCTTAGCTTTTCCATTGTAGAAGACACAACCTTGGTCGAACAAAAAGGGGTGTTTAAAAAAAATTAAAAGGAAAATGGGCTAAGAGCAAGAACTAGTAACGTCCGGAGGTGGGGTAATTGTAGCAAACCAAAATATTTTGTCTGCTATTTTCACCCTAAGAATAAAAAAAATACTTGAGGCCAGCAGGGAGGCTCATTTTATATGATCAGTGTCTAAATAAGGCTTATTCCGTGCATGTTACAAGCATGTGCCGAACAATTTTTCACAAAACACACACCCTGACACCAAGTATGCAAAACAAACTTGCATTTCGTAACACCAGTAGGTTTAAAATAAGTTGCGGAGGAAAACCCCAAAAAACTTTTGAGATAACTAACATAATCAGACACTTAAAAGTTTCAAGAAGCTTACGTTGGCAGTGTGGCTAAAGCTAGCGAGAGCGTGCTGTATGTTTGTATGTACATGTATATATGCTGTCAATTATAGTTTTAAAACTCTTAAAGAGTTGTCCAGTCAGAATTTATAAAAGTTGGGGATCAGAATCACCATGAAAAATTCCAACTGCCCACCTTTAAAAAAACCTCTACGTCCTTGATGTAGCTTATCATTATAAAGTTCAAATAAAGCAGTGGAACCATGGCGGTGAAAACCATTGAAGCAAATACAATGCACACACGTCAATGAAAAAAAACTTGAATGATAACACAACCGTTTTTTCTATCGCTTTTGCTGCACCTCATTTCAAATATAATGTCCAAATGTAGGTCAATTGAGCTTGCGGGAGTGAGCCCGGGACATGTTGTTTGTTAACAGACAGCTTCTGTCTGCAGTACGGGAGCCCACAGTGAGAAGTGGGAATAGGAGCGCGTTTTTATCCTATCAATTAAGTGAAAATGAATCATCCGAAATATGAAGTATACCATGTATTATCGCATACTGTAAACACTGAATGATAATCTGATCTGAGACTATTATATCAAATGGCTATTTGAAATAATAATAGTAAGCCAACTTCATAAATGCTACACCTCTGTCATAATGAAATACATCTGCAGATTGTGATGACGGGTTGGAAAGGGAGGTTTGCCCGGGACACCACACAAGCTAGAACAGCCTCTAGACATATCGATGGAGAGAACGGATCAATAACGAACTGAAGATGTTGGAAATAAGTACAGAGACCCAATCAAGACCCTCGGCAAAGCAACAAGATTCGTCAGAATCGAACCCTGTTCATAAAGTTCAAAAGCTGGTCCTCAGTTAAAGAGGGGCATCCAAGGATCAACACTCAACGGCAGGAGAGGATAGTGGATGATACACTATTCCAAAGATCAACAGAAACTTGTAGGTTTTATTTTCCACGTATAGTGGTCCTTTCCCAAATAGAAGATCTGAAGGCAATTGTGTAGAGCTCCAGCAGGTCTACATTTGGTATGATCTTTGAGCAAGACCCTGACCCCAATTTGCTCCCCGGGTGCTTCAAAGGGGCTACCCACTGCTCTCTCAGGGATGCGTCAAATGCAGAGAAATTATTTAACTTTGTTGTACCGTGTATAACTTTATGTTATTAATAAAGGATAAATTAATATTGTTATCCTTTATTAAAATTTGGATTATAATTGTGGTAAAGGATTAGGTGTGAGTACCTTAATATGATAAGATATTCAAAAATAGAGAAAATTTTAAGTAAATGATTAATAAAGGATAAACAATTATAGTAAGTAGTAAAAGAGTATCATATTGCAGTGTGGATGTAGATGAAATGAAACAGAATACGATGTTAAGATAGCATAGTGTCAATTAGGTGTGGGTTACAATAATAGAGTATCAGGTAAAGTGTGGTGATATAGTTTAAATATAGTTTAAACTTTACAGTAAATCAATATGACATGTCGTTTTGTAGGTCGAGGAGGTCTTATTAAGTGTTATTTCATATCTTCTGTGCATAGGAAAAGAGAATCGACAATAATGAAGAGCTGCTGTGATATCTGGAGAGGACAGAAGAGAAATTCTTGCAACAGAGCTGAAAAAAACAGGCTACATGGAACTGTCAAGATATTTTATTAAAAAACTTCATTGTACTGATTTACACAAAACTTTCACAATGTTATTACCATAGTAGTTCTTGAATGATATAAAGAATGTTGTTTCAAGAATAACAAATTATGTGAATGAACAGGTCTGCTACAATATGCTTCATTAATAGAGAAATAACAGTACTTATAGTATAGATGTGTTGGAGTACCAAAACAGAAAAGGTTGTATTCCTAAACTTGCATTGAACGCGATCGGCTGCATTGAAGTTGCTGCTGTGTGGGTAGCTTAATGCTGAAGCTAACAGAGGCTAACGTTAGCAACTTACATTCAACATTAATAAAGTGTCAGGTTGTTGTAGGCCCTTACCTTTCTTCTCTTGTGTAATCGCTGTCCACAGCAGTCAAAACAAACAGATGAATCCACTACAGCAGTCCTATTTGGAAATAATTGCAGTCACTTATTCCATCAGCACCAACTGTAAAGAGATGCCGCCGCTATTGCTGTTGTTGGCCTCAGCAAAAGTGTTGCTAGGGGAGCTGGGATGTTTACAATACCTAAGAAGCGACACAATGACATGGCCCTTTAGCCGATGGGAAGCTGAACCGCTTCTCAGGTGTTTCAAGGTGTACACCTGGTAGAGTCCCCAGCCCCGAACCAGCACCTGGTTCTTTTTCTAGGAAATGAGGAGGTGGAAGTGGGGGATGTGGCATGGAGGAAATAAATACTGTTTCTGAGAAAACTTTCATTAGCAAAATATTCTTGTTGTTGTTTTGTAAATAGGTTGACACTATCAATGAAACTAATCAGTTCCACATTCTTAGAATATGTTTTCATAGTTAAGGAGGTCATATTATGGGGGCCAAAGATCATGGAACTATTGCTTTTAGCTGCCATGACATAATTGGAAACTGAACTGCCTTGGTGGAGGTTTATGCTGTCTAGTCTAATTTAAAGTGAGGAGATAATTCTAGAAACAAAATTAAAACAATATTACCAAAAGGTCTGTCCAAAGCAGGAAGACAGAGCAAAGTGACTCAAGGGAGAGGAAAAAACTTGGATCAACGTTGAAATCAAATGGAATGGATTGTGGTATTATTGGACTTTTTAAATCTGTTATTCCAGCTCTACCATGGTTTCTTTCAGCTGTGATAACACGATACTCAAAAAAGTAATTAATGACATTTTGAAAATGGTATACATCACTAATAATCAGTCAAGAAGTATGATTTGATGATCTTACAAGGAGCTAGCAAATAAGACAAAGTTTAAGCAGATAAAACCACTATTAAATCCGCTATTTATAGGTAAGTGGAGATTTAGGCATTTATTGGCAAACCGATTGATTGTTAAGGGTTGGATAATATTCCTATCATCGGTCACCAGTTAATCAGTCTCATTCTGTGCTTGTTACACGCAAGAGCTGCACAATGGCTGGTACTGCACACATCCCACCTCAACACACACATGAAGCATGACATAAACTGCCTAAAACATGTTATCCCCAGCGTGGAATATTTTAAACTAGCGAAGAAAAAACAAAGCTTACAATTTACTACCTGTAAGGCTATACACTAAGTCAGGGCAGAATAACGCAGACAGTGTTTGGTACAATAAACGTTAACAGACACTTATAAAGTAATCAACCCCAGGTAGACAAAGGTTTATAGAAGCTGAAGTCATCAGAGTGGCTAAAGCTAGCAACAACACAAATATATTTACATATATATTTCTATGTCTAACACTATCTATGGGTAACTCTTTCAATGTTACATTCATATTTCAATGTTACGACATACACTGCTAAAAAAGCAGTGTTCATTCTGAAAATTAAATGAACACTGTATTATCTTGTTTTTTTTTAGCAGTGCAGATAGGTAACACTGAAAGTGTTGAAAGATTTTGAATGTTTCCTACAATGGTGAAAGATGGTAAACTTTAGCACTTTAAGATTTGATCCAAATATAAAGTGCGTTATAAATTAAATGTATTATTAATATTATCATTATTATTATTATTACACTCGTAATTTTTTTATCTTAATTTGCATAAGAAAAAAAGTTTACTGTGTCAGAGATGTGGTGTTCACAAGTTGGACATGAGTTGTACAACATGGTGAAAACATCAAGTGGGCAGCCGCTGTGAAGCACCTGAGGTGTTTTCCAGGGTCTAGTTGAAGGAACCCCCGCCTATACTGTCCAGGGTTGGAACTGAACCCCTTATCTTCTGATTGTGACGACTGCTCTAACCACTAAGTTAAAGATGCCCTTAACACTGTAAAAATTAAGACTTTGAGTGTTACCTACAGAGGTGAAAGTTGCTGACCATAAGTTTTCAATCTCATTTTGCACAGGAAAAAGTTTTTACAAGTCGGATATGTGGTCTTCAGTTTCACTGAGGACACATGGGCTTCTTCAATCATGACTCAACCTCAAATGTCTTCCGACTGGACATGCACCATAGATTTGGAACTTATCTCTTCATTTAATTATTGTTTTTGGTGCCTTTCTTTACAGGGGACAACAGGGGCCGTTCTTTATCAATAAGGCATCCAGATGCACCAACAATTTACACACAGGAAACCTCATGTGTACTAATGGATGAGGCTCCGGAGACTAAAGCTGGCACGTTTACATAATTACATGTAGTGTGTGCAAATGCCACGTAATCAAATAACCTTGAGTGGTAAAGCAGGTCCAGAGATTTTGAACAGGAAGCATATCTTTGTTGGCATAAGTAGCTCATACAATTTGACCAACAAGTTGCCATAAAATGTTTGGTATGGCAAATAGGAAAAATTCACGAGCTCAGACTTTTTAAATGACAAAAACTTATGAATCAAATCAGTTATAACTGAAACCATTATATCATAACCTCAAGTTCAACACAGCAAAGTAGCTCCTCAGTGTAACATTAACCAGAACGGTTTGGGGATATTGTGTGTGACTGTCTTGCAACATAGAAAAATCCTGTTTCTCTTTAAAGTCAGTTTATAGCTTAAGACACACACTTTCACGTAGCGGTGTCACTGCAGAGAGGTCATCAGGGCTGCAATGAATAATCTACATAATCCAAAAAAAGCTATTATGAAATTAGTTGTCCACGAATTTAATAGTTGATTGGTAGGTGACATCCTCGGACGCTGCCTCTGACTCCATGAAGTAAGCAGTAGCGCAATGAGAACAGCATCGCGACAGAAAACATATAAGATGTGGGATTTTTGGCCACAACACGGCCAAAAATGTTGAAAACTGCAAGATTTCCAAAGCTGACCTATCCTGGCGTGGAGCACGTCAATAATGCTGAAGCATTTGAAGCGGAGGACCGTTGGTTCTCTAGATGATTGAGACTCGTCTCACTAACCTAGTTAGTTAGCCAGCTAGCTCAAGGTTAAAGGGTATGGACTTCACGTTTAGCCAACTATTTTGAAATTTAGTCCATTGTTAATGAGGTCAAGAGAACCAAAAAAACTATCATAAAATGATGATGATACTCTTCACGTTACAAATGTGCCCTACGTTAAAATCATACAAGTTGCTTCGCTCATGGAGACGAGAGCGCATGTTTATAATGTCGGTTGCATCCAAATGTCTTTTAACAATTAAGCCTAATGTAGTTGTTGACAACAGAATTCACAAGTCACTGAAGGATTTTTATCCTTTTATTATCCTAAATTTACATGGATGTTTGATTTGATTCTTGAGAAACTGCTGTGTATATATATATTTTTTTATATACATTATTTATTTTATATAGTTGTATATATATTTTATAACAGCAGAGGACTACATTCCAGTTCAACAAATATAATGCTGGCTACTAACCTGTTTGGTTTAACAGTTTTTTATAAAAGCAGTAAAGATTCATTAACAGACATATTTTGTAAAGAAGTATTCATTGTAAATGTCTTTATTGTTGTGCCTTAAGCAACCTAAGCTAAATTCAAGAGTTTATAGCTAAATAAGAGCCATTTAGTAATTGTGCGATTTGTCTACCTTTACCTTGACCTCTATTTAGCCAGGAGAAGAAAAAAAATCATAAGTCAGTAAGTCGATTCAATAATCCGTTAATTAATCGACTATAATTACAAAATAGTCAGAAAAAAAATTGAGAATAATGATGAATCGCACACTAGAGGACATTCTTAAGAATATGTAATGGAGGGAGCGATGCACAATTTCATTTGCTCTCCCATGCAATCGTTTTGCAGTAAGATTTGATGGTGCAAACGTCTCCACACGATGATTTGATTAATTTCTCACTTATGCGAGTAATACCAGAAATACCAACGTGGTATGTAAACGTTATAATATTGGATTTGCACCTACTCGCAGCATTTGAGATGCCCAGTCAGAATTTGCATCCACTCGTGGCTTTCAATGTTTGGTGTGAACGTAACATCAAGGGCTGGAGTGTTTAGAGTAATATAGCAGCCTTATCATCATATTCCGTGATGCATCCCTCTAATAAATGTAAATGAAGAAACTGGGTCTATAATACCAGACGATCTAAGCCCATCATCCCTCCTTGACTACCCTCTTTGAACCAAGATCAGATTTCCCCTTCAGCATCATCATCCTTGGACCACGCCCCAGACCTCAAGTAGCACACATTTCCATCTGATGTCGTAGATCGCTGCTCCCGGTTCTTGGATTATGAATGAAGAAGCCGCCCTAGCAGGGCATCAGCTATTATTTGAACCGTAGTGTAAAAAAACATTGACCAGCTTACATAAACAAGTAAAAGTAACATAAACAAAACGATCAATGATGTCACAATTTCTTCCTTTTAACAACTTAGAAGACCTATTGTCTGATATCGGACATCTTTACAATATGTCATATATTATTCTCAAATACTTATACTTTTAAGATCAGCTTAAAACAATGGTGCATTGACCAAGCCAAGATTTGAGCTAGAGCATTCTAAAGCCCCACAACTAATAAGTGGCCTCAGACAGACTGTTGAGCAGTGACAGGTGGAAAGAAGAGAAAAAAAAATAGTATTTAGGAGAAGAACTTCTGTGTGACCATAAAACATATTTATAGCCTAATCAGCAATTTTACTCATGTACATGGACAGAAGATGGATATATAGACCCAGGTACACACATCATGATCCGGAAGTCATTTTTCAATACCCCTTTCCCCTGGTACGCACTCACACACACACAGACATAAACTTATCCTGTAAAAATCCATCGGATGTGTCGAGAAAAGTGTAAGACACAGGAAGTTAAGAGGATATGCAGGTAAAAGTCAATCATCTGCAGTGACACAGCTTTATATATCGTGGCTAACTTCGACAATGTACTTTACCCAATCTAGTGAATTTATCTGTTCTAATTAAACAGGAAACTGGTGAGGGCCATAGTGACAATGTCTCTTATTTTTACAAGACAAAAGACCAATTACCTTCTAGACCTGTGTCAATGCTGGGAATTGAAAAGGATATGCCAGATATTAAGTAGATATGATGAGATAACGTTCACTGACGTACAAATGGATCCCTTCTGCCTCCTTTTTCGGTGTTACCATCTATCCTAACACTAGTATTAACCTTTTCTTAAGACTTCTAAATGGACTGTACTTATATAGCACCGTTCACATCTTCCTGACCACTCAAAGGATGCCTCAACACGAATCTAAGATGAATTTGCCAAAGACCATCAGACAGCTTGTCAGCGCTGTATCAGGTCTCAAGATGGCCATCTGTGCGGGTACAGGCAGTAGCGGGGTCTCCCAATCCAAGCAATCCCACAACAGGGCCGCCGGGGAATGGAGAGGGATAAGATGACACAGCAACAGCCCTGACCTGAGTTAGTACTTTAACACTTCACTTTTTATGACGTAATCTTGAAATAACAGAGGACCATTTTCACAAGATAAAGAGATATTAAATTGGTACCGTAAGCAAACTGCACGTTTACTTTTATGGTTTCTGTTTATCAGAGATCAGGAATGTGGCCTGGTGGCATCTTTACAACTGAATTATCTGATCTTTGATGAAATTGCCGGATCAAGGAGATCGTTATTGATCAACGCATCAGTTTGTACTTCAATCAAGAGCTAACACATCACATTACAGTCAGGTCAATCCTTATCATTTTTGCAGAAATAATTAACTTGTGACATTGAAATGTTGACATTTAATAAATAATGCCAGCATGTCCGCTTTCGGCTTACAAAGAAAAAGTAACTATTTTCTTGCCCCAACACAAAATAGTTTTATTTACAAATGTGCGTACTTCGGCCAAGCTGTTAAATACATTGATATAGTTTCACCCACACCCAACTGTGAAACAGAAAATAAGTAGAATGCAAAGAGCAGAACACTACTACCATCATTATTTCCAGAAGAAATAATGTGACATGATCTTTATCTTTTGGTGAGCTCGTAATAGTGGATAGTGTTTTATATATAAGCAATGGACCAACCTCCAATTACCTTAAAATCATCTCGGCATTGATTAGTACAGGTATAAGATATTAGTACAGGTAAAATTACTTATCATGACATCATCCCACTTCCAAGTCACATAAAACTGCGTGTCTCAGTGGAAACTACACAAAACAAAATCCGTAGTAGTAGTAGGAGGAAAAAGAGGTGGAAGTAGTAGTGGATAACCAAAGTGGGTA
Organism: Lophius americanus; assembly: GCA_037951165.1. Taxonomy (NCBI): domain Eukaryota; kingdom Metazoa; phylum Chordata; class Actinopteri; order Lophiiformes; family Lophiidae; genus Lophius; species Lophius americanus. Next base: position 2,099,072 of record JBBDHG010000009.1, read on the forward strand.
CCAAAAGCTAATCTATTTATGGTAAGACCGAAGGCAATCTCCATGATTTCCAACCCAACAGAAGAGTTAGTGCTATTGCCGGTTCTGACAGAAAAGTGTCAGAACACACAGCGCATCACTGTTTTGGTGGCAAAAGAAAAACCGAGACCTGTCAGACAGATCATTTAATACCATGGCTGATCTGTGTTTACAACCACATAGATTTTATCACAGGGACAGAAAAATATAATTTACTCTCTTGAATCGCTTGTCTGATCCAGCAGATGAGTTGCTACATCTACTAGCCTGACATTGCATTTGATCTGCACTTATTTCTAAACACTGTGACCTGCAACCATCCTGGTGCACGGTATGCACAACTGACTACACTATCCTGTATAGTGTCACATTCATTAACCAAGAACAGTAATTAAATTGTGATTTTGATGGAGCTAACCACATAGACCCACGCATAAATACCAAAATAGACATTTTGAGAACAAACATAAAGTTGTTCATCCAAACACAACCTAAAGCATTAATTTGAGGTTCAAAATAGTCCACAACAGCAGAAGCCCGAACCAGTGAAGTCAAGAAGGGTGGACTGAGTCAGGCCCAGTGAGAGACCTCCTCCGCCAGCCTGGATAAACACAGTTAACTGAAGAACTCAAATTGTTTCTCCTGCTGTAATCCCACACACTAGAACCTCTGTGCAGAGATGAGTGTGTGTTTATATATAAGTGCCTCGGAGAGACCGTCTGTGTGTGCTGCATTCAAGATTTTAACCACTGAGCTACAGATGCTTGATGCATCCTGCAGCTATTTTCCATCATAACATGTTTAATATCAGCCACATATCAGCATACATGTGATAGCCCAGTATGGTGGTCATCCTACATGATGCCAGAGCTACACAAAGCTAACCTTTCACTGGAGACTTGTCATCAGGGGAAGTTTACTTTCAATTAACATACACCGCCAAAAACATTCACACACACAGCCACTAACCTTCAAGTGACTCCCAAGCATCCTGCACCATCCACCACATTACACAAGGAGATTCAGAGCACAAAATTAAGAAATAACATCAGCCAACAATATTGCTCAGTTCTTTTCACTCTGGGGTTTCCCTCTTAAGAAATATTTTGACTTTCAAAATGCTACATCCTTCCATACTACATACCATAGAAGCGTTTTGAAAGGGGCTCTCTGTCTCTGATAGGCTTATTTTTCCTTTTTATCAGTGTTCCTTTCTTTTTCCCTACCGTGTCCGCAGTCTCGTACGTTTACATTTGCCATAGTGTGTGAATGCACATAAAAATCCACATACCCCAGACACTCTACATTCCTATCTAATCCACATTCACCCTCTATCTGAACCACACTCTAGATTGTTTTTTGCTTCTTGAATAAACTTCCAAGTTGAGGTCAATCTTTGGGGTCACATGGGCCTGCAGAAGGCTATGAAGCCTGACTTGTAAGTGACATAGGCCTGAGCAGCTTTTCAGTTTTCTCTCTGCAAGTCTCAAATCCCCGTTCATGTGAGAGCTAGAGGCTATTGAGACTTGGAATAAGTGGCTTTTCTAAGAAGTCAGAAGTTACCAGTTATCTATTTTTTCTGGTTGGTTGTTGGTTTCAAATTAGATTCCAAACATATTTTTGTAACTCTGGCATTGAATCTATGCTCTGACTGTCTAAGGCAGTTTAGCCCTTCAAGACATATTGATATTATGAAAAGGGTGGTAGCAATCCGTGACAGGCAGGGAAGAAGAAGGTTAACTGCCTCAATTACTGATTGTACAAGCTGATTAGGGATGGGTATCACCACTCAAGAGTTTTATGGACTGAATATCAAAAAATCTCAAGACTAGAGAGCAGGCACAAATGCTTAGACAGATTCAAAATGCTGTTCACTCATACTCTTATCAGTAGGTCAGAGAGTTAAATCCAAGTTTTGCAAACAAATGATAGCATTCTTTTAAAGCAAACATTGTCAACAGCTTCTAGTTATGTTTAAAGGATTATGTAGAAATATCTCGTAGAGAAAAACATCCTTCTCAATGCAGGTTTTAGAAGTATGTTGATAATGTATCAATATTAGTATCCATTACAACATCCAGTCATAAAAGTAGTGCCAAATCTTAATTTCAGTTTAGATGTATGCTCTGCTGTCCTATCTATAGTCCTAAAACTAAAGTTGGCACTAACACAGAGCACCAAGTGAAACTTTAGGCCATTCAAGTTCATCAATATAACTTTTCTGCCCTCTAGTGGTGCTGTAGGTTAGCAGCTGTATATGATCAGTTTTGAAGATCAAAACCAATTATCTCTAGCACTGATGGTCTACTGATATCTACGTTCCAAATTATTTTAGTTTTTGTCAGTTTATTATTTAAAAAAACAAACGTATTATAGTTTTATTAAAATACTAGTAATGCATTTCCCTCCGTTACTGCTAGAGCTTTCTGCTATGTCAATTAATATCCATGCTTGCAGTTTCTGTAATACCAATCCTGAGGGCAATAGGGCTGGAGTATATCCCAGCTGGCAGAGTACACCCTGAATAAAATCTGAACATTACTATAAATTTACTTATTTTTTGCACTAACTTGTCAACGGTCATGTACGAGACATACCTTGTATGACAAGTTCATAGAAAACAATAATGCTTCAGCAGACATGATTTACCCCAAAACAAATATAAGTTATGTGGATGTAAACTAATATATATATTAGTGTGTGTGTATATATATATATATATATATATTAGTGTGTGTGTATATATATATATATATATATATATATATATATATACATATATAATATGTATATATATATATATATATATATATATATATATATATATATAATATGTATATATATATATATATATATATATATAATATGTATACATATATATATATATAATATGTATACATATATATATACATATATTAAAAAATTTGATTCTACTACATGTTTCGGATTCCACATAATAGATTCAATAGGAGAGAATAATCAAATATTTTTCATCAAATAATAGAACAGTACTAATCAGACGAGTTAGATGTTGAGTCTGACATTGCACAACTTTTCCTCACCACTAGATGTCAGGCTTTTATCATCGATCTGTAGTACCATTGTTTCACTAAAGGACATCAATAACAGCCTCTCTGACAGAATAAAATAGCATCTGACAGCAAGGTGAACTCAATCTTTTACTGTTTCCTTTGCAGTCAGGTATTGTACTGTAATACATGTAGAAAACATTAGCAATTTTTACATTATCACTACCCTATTTTTTATTCAACAAATTAAACATTTTTTATTCAACAAATTAAACAAATTTCAACAGCATCATGGAAATTATTTTATTTCCTATATATTTTTATCTATTTTAAGATAGTACTACCAACATCTGCTTTTTATTAATTATCTGTAAAGAATTGAATTTTGGAAACATATGAATGTTTTTATCACAAATCGGACTAAATCTAATGGGGTAACTTCGACGGGAGCCAGGAGGTGCCAGCGTGGCGATTATTTATTCATTGCCATTATTTTATGATTTTTTCGAGGATTATCTTGTGAGATAACAGAAAGAGTATTGCCTTTGTAACAGACATAATATTCAGATAAGTCCTTGTCGTTTACTGAGAAGGCTGGTCTGGATAAGATCCTACTGAGATGGTTAACTTTGCGAAGAGATAATGGGACCAGTATGTCTTCAGGGTTACCAAATGAAGTACAATAGGTGCAGATAGGTAGAAAGCGTGTTGCATAATAATTGTTTTACGCATTCCAGTCATACCTTGAGATCAGCCAAAAAATATCTTGTGATCTTAAGGAAAGAAAAGGCTGTTTTTCAGAGATAATAAGAGATAATTCCGTCGATATTATTATTATTATTATTATTATTATAGAAGACGAGCCTTGTTATCTTGAGATCAGCATCATCAGCAAAGGAATTATTGCCACGACGACCCAACACCTCCCTAAACAAATACTTAAACAAATGGAAAAATATATTTTCGTGTGGTCTCATGTATGTAGTGATCATTTGTAAGATAAGTAAGGATATAAAACAAATTACTTCATGAGAAGTGGCATCATTTCCTTTTTGAAATAAGCCCATCCGACACACCTGCAGCTCTGAGTCTACCTCAGGGAAATGCATTCACATGTCTTGAGGAAAGGAAAATGGAAACTTTTGAACGTCACAAAACCACAATGTCAGCTGTAGATTTATTCAACAGTCAACAAGAGATACTTCAAAATCCAATGGCTTACTTAATTTAAAAACCACCAAAAATAGCTTTCTGTAACAATTGCAAAATGTATCTTTCTACGTCACTGTTTTCCATCAAAAAGCAGCTCAAAACAAGCCTCATTTAGCAGGCAAAACTATAAATCAGAGGTATACCCAGAAAATAATAGTTTTTTTTATGTCAATACATCATAGATTTATGACAATCACAAACTCATTTGCCTTGGCCTTTTGTTGGTTCATAAGGTATGTGGTAGTATAGTGACAGTTGCCATTATTATGACCCTCAGACTCATGGTAAATAACAGCACTCTTAACCACAAACTAACACCTATGTTTGAGACTGTTGTCCTCACTTATCATCTATTTCCTCTGGCTTTTGTGATCACAAAAAAATCTTTGCCACCTATACAATTGCAGCTGTCAGACACTTTCATGTTGACAGGATTAATTAACACCGTTCTGCCTTATTTCTCAGCATACGTTGTTCAGATTTTCCTCACACATTTGCATGATACCAAGGCCCGCCCCTTCCTCTACACAGAGTAGGCGCTTCAGTAAGGACCGAGCGTGTGGAGGTAAACAATTTCAGCTTGTATGGTCACATGGTGTTAATAGACTTTGAACCAGAATCATACTCAGCTCATACTTTCATAAAGCTCATACTGTACATTCAGTTCAGCGGATTTCCCTCGTCTTTATTGTAATTCTTTTATTTTTTTGCACTCTGCACTAATGTCTGATGAACATGAGCGGTAGACTAACCAATTAGTAGCCTCAGAAGTGGCATTTGGGTTGTTTTTTTTAAGCATAATTACTCCATTAGTCAACTGTCATAAACAATAGAAATAATAATAATTATATTATTATTGATGGTATTATTTAATTATCATAAATATTGTTGATTGTGATGATACATTAAATTAATTAATGTAAGGTTAATAACACTGTTTTTGTTATATATTAAAAACAATATTATCATAAATACTAGACCATTTTTATAAGTGAACAAAACAAAGACAGCTGGATTATATATGAATATTATTTTATCTTTATTTCTATAGGGTAAAGTTACTATCTGTGACTCTATTTAATATTTAATTGACCATAATATATTCATTTGAGGTTGAAGTAACTTAAATTCAAGACAATTCCTTATATTCAAAGACTGGCTGCTATTATTTTTGGATTATAATGTTTTTATTTTATATCTTTATTATGAAAGTTTTTTTTAAAAACCAAACATATTAATTTTGTGACTCAGACGTATTTATTTCAGATTTATTTTTTATTTTTTTTTCATTTGTTTATTTTAGACATATTATACCTTTTTGTGTTCTACAGAATTACACGCACACGCACATCCCTTTGACGGGAGTAGTACGGTGTCACTAACCATTCAATTAATCTCCAGCATCTTCTGTGCATTTGAAGCAATTAAAAAGCTGAAACACTGCTGTCTGGCTTTCCCCGCTAGCAAATGTTGTGTTTGTCTGAAAATACAGAGACAGGAAGTGAGAACGTCAGTGTTTTTCATGTGAGACAGACACTCTGTGTGAAGAGTTCAGCATTAAAAAAACTCATCACTATTTGAGCAAGTTGGATTTTTTTAATTACAAGCTTTGGAACTCCAACAGCCTTATTAATCAAGATGTTTTTATTCATCATGATCACCGGTAATCAATTATTGTGTGTAGGATTATACTTTAAGTAAAAGACAGAAATCTGAATCAGTTAATTCCCTGTTTATTGAGTTTTACCAGACCATAATAAGCTTTCATTCATTCATTCATTAGCTATAACCACTTAACCCGTTCAGGGTAGCGGGGGCTGGAGCCTATCCAACCTCACGTTGGGCAAGAGGCGAGGTACTACCTGGATGGGGAATTTTAGAGTCAGCAATTCAACTATACTGCATGTTTTTAGACTACGGGAGGAAGAAGGAGAACTGGAGAAAACCTACCCAGAAATGGGGAGAACATTCAAACGCTGCACAAAAAAGTGCGGCAGAGCTGGAGTTGAACCTAGTACCTTGTTGCTGTGAAGCAAAACTTGCTGTGAGGCACAATCAGCCATCTGAGCATTATTGATATTAACTACAACAATAATGTATTTTATTTTAGCCACATGTTTGCAAATTTTAGACACTATGCTCCTGGGGAGATCTAAGAAAACTTTTGGAATCTGCTCAATAGATATGCACAATTAATCGTAGTTTAATCAGGAATTTTAACTCCCGACAATTAAATGAACATGATCAACTGATATTGACATTTAAATGCATACTCTGGCCACATAATGCCCTGCTGCAAAGTAAATCAAGCGCTCCATGTACCATCGCTTGACCAATTACAGTTGTTCCCTGCCCCATGCTGCCGGAGCAAACATTTCCTTGATGAAGTCCAGACATGTAAGAGCAACATTAAAAAAGCACCACTAATATAACCGCAGAAAACAGATAAGCTGATAAGTCATGCACAAAATTAAAATGAAGTGTCTGGAGAAGCAGAGGCAGAATAGCTTGTCCCTGCAGATCATCATCCAATGTTAAGTGTTGTGAATTTAGGACATGAGACGTGGACCAAAAATAAGTGCTTCAGAGTTGTGCCGATGCAATAAAGCAGCAGAACTAACTTGTTCAACCACTTGAAACACACCACAAACTGCTGTATGACGAATGCATGGAGGCAAAGAAAACCTTGAAAATGTGAATTGTCATCATCAACTCTGACACTCAGTTCACAAAGACACACTGCAATAACCAATACAGATGCATTCCATTCTAGCAAAGACTTGTGTCCAGTAAACTTCATGAGTAATGAAGACGTAAGAAAGATGATGAACACACTGGACAAAAAGTGGTGTGATACCTTTGCTCAATTATTATTCCAAAGTGCCCCTTACATTGTTTAGGGGATTTGGAGAGGGATCTCACAACTGTCTGCCCCTTAAGTTAATATCACTGAGCTACGGCTAAACAGAACAACCGAGCCAAACATGACCCTGTCAGTAAAATAAATCAATAATTGTGATAAGTAACCAGGATGTCAATATTGATCAAAATAAATACGATCATGATTTGGTCTGCTCGTTCGGCCCCACTGCTCACCACATTCAGTGGTTGGAATAAAAAGCCATTTGCATTACAACACTAATAGTCATGAATACTAATGTTTGCTCATAATATTATTATTGATATGAACAGTCATATCAACAAAATACCTGAGAGTGTTGTGATTAGATTGATTTCCTTTTCATGTTATCTTAATTACTTAATCTTAATTAATTGCCATTTAAATTTCCTATAGAATCCTAAAGACTTCATGAAAAATGCTCATAGTTTGAAATGTAGCGTCCTTGCCACAGAGTCACACAAAACACTGAAGCCAGAAGCTGCCAGTGACACATTTTTACAGGCCTGGGACTTTTGGAATTGAGTATATACCAGTTAATCATTGAAGTAAGCAGTTTAGCTAATAGTGACACAGCCATGACTATTAGGATAAAATAAACTTAGCAAACTGTTAAAACCACAAACACTCCCAAATCGGTTTCACTTTCAGAGAAGCAAAGGAGGTTATGATTGTACGAGGGGCCCAGTGTAAGTCACACCCACTCCCTCTCTCAGCCAGCATGGATCTGTACAACAACTTCAATCGGTATCTGAGCTCCTCTGACAGGAAGCTTTTTCCTCACCCATTTTCCTCAACCCCTCTTTCAGCCGAGGTGGGTGTGTAGAGACAACACAGCGCATGTAGATCAGGAGCAATCAAATACAAATCTTAAGGGTCCACAAAAAATGTTTTCAACGAGTCAAAGGTCCATTTATTATGGTCGGTCAAACCACAAGGCATAATACTGTCATATTCAAAGAAAAATGTCATTCAAAACAACAACAAAAAATACGTACTAAAATAAAATAAAATGCCATCTCCATTTTGATATAAATATTCAAATGAAACAAAACCCTCCAAAGAATGCTTTGGTTAACAAATATATCAAGATCCCAGGAATCAAAGTGTAAAGAAAAACTATTTTGTGTCAAACACTGCTGAATAATGAGAGAAAAGGCATCTTTACATGCATCGAATCAACTAAAAGGAAACGCTTTCAGACATGCGCAGAACATCCTCATTCCCGTTCATAAGGTGGCAATAATGCCCAGAAGAAGAATATGACAATATGTGCGCGGAACTGACTTTTAGCCATCTAACCGTCCAAATATGTTCAAATATTTCAAAGTTGCAATGAATAAGTAACTCTCCGATGCAGAATGGTACTGTTTTGAAGTTGCCATATTTAAAATGCGTTGTGCGCTGAAAAAATTTAGCGGAGCATTTCGTCACACCGCTGCTACAACTCAAACAGAAAGCTTTCCGATACAGCAGTTACATGCAGCGACTGGCTATCGGAAAGGCTTTCGGAAAAGACTTATACTCGTTCCTTGCAAAGGAATGAAGTCTAATTTGGAAAGGTTCTTTCCGTTCGGAAAGGGGTGTTTACATAAAGCATTTTCTTTCCGATTAGACGTCTTTTCCCAAATCAGATCGAAATTTGGCTGTCCATGTAAACCCACCTGTCAAACGTTCTGCTCAGGGTCCGCAGACAGGCAGCTCGCGGGCCGGATGTGGACCAACTATTTAGGGCCAATGTAGAGGGGAGTGGTTCCGCAATGAAAGGCAGGGCCGAATCCATTCAAAGTGATGAGTTTCATTTTAGCCTTTAGCAGGTTCTGCCTAACAGCCAGCAAGAAAACACGGCACATCTACACCATAGTACACTCTCAGCACCAGTTGAGCTCGGAGCCAAGCACAGGAAGGGCTCTCAGACATAAATTGTCAGTGGGTAAGTAAATGAGTGACTGTGTGAGTTGGTGAAAAAAGAAAATGTACTTTCAAAAAAATAAAAAAATGTAAATACACTCACTCACATACACATTCTGTTGTATATTCTGTATATTTGTATTCTGTATTGTACATCCTACACATGCTCGACTGATGAGATCCGGGGAATTTGGAGGTCAAGTCAACACCTTGAACTGCTTGTGTTCCTCAACAATTTCTGAAACCGTTTTTGCAGGTAAGCACAACGTTGCTGAGAGTACCATTTCCATTAAGGAATGCAATTGGTCTGAAAAATTGTTAAGGTGTCACATTAATAGCCACATGAATGGCAAAACCTATGTCCAAAGCATCACAATGCCTCCCGTGCATGATTCCCACAGTCAATCCTGGTGCCCAGGTAAGCGAAGCCTTTGCAACCGCCCATCCATATGATATTAGAAAAAGTGGGAGTAGGAAGTCCACCCCCTTCCATTGCTCAATGGTGATGTAACCACCGGCAATGATGTAACCATTGTCGGTGCATTCAGACTTCAGGTCAGTGTGGGCCTGTCCACTGGTCTGTGCCCACGCAGCCTTCGCTCCCCAAATGCTACAATGAGTCTTAGGTGTCTGTGGCCATGTTTCCAATAAATAACCAGTAAACCTCCCTTGGACCATTTTTTCGGGCTAGGCTATTAATCGTCAATCGTTTGCGATCTGAATTCTGACGTATATACAATCTAATTTCTTAAGGCAACTATGTAGTATTTTAATTCACAACATAAGCAGCAACAAAACTTGTTAGCTCAGCTGAAGCTTATTTTACAACGAGCGAAGCTTGTTCCTTTTAAGTGGCCTGATGACACTTGTCTATATGTGCTTTGGAGGAGCATAGGAGTGCTGTTAATTTAGCTTTTGCTTGCATAAGCTAGCAAAGCGCTAGCTTGGACTTAGTGCTAACTATGAAGTCTTCTGAGTAGCTGGAGAGCTATCATCATGTAGCACAAGCAGAAACAGGATTCTTTCTCTGATTACTACATGTAGGACGTGTATAATGTGGATACTTGGCCGAAGTCCAATGGGTCCCGTCACAAACCAGGGGACCGGGCGTGGTAAACAGAAAGTCTACCGGGTTCTGGTCAATCTCGATAAATACTGTAGTATCTTGGACTCCATTTTCGGATAAATATTTAGAAAGTATTCAAGTCGGTCTCTGTCACGTCAGGGTTTGGTCATAATAGCCAATTTAACATTGTGCTTTCAATATATGGGAGTGCAAACCCTGTGTAACAATAAATAAAATTAATGGATCTACAGTTTGTATATGTCTATGTCGGAGGTGTTGTTTTACGTGACTTTTATGGGCTCCTGAACGCAGCATAGGCTATGTGTTAAATTTCTAGCTGAAAATTCTCACGTTGTAGCCGGGCTTAAACAAATGCTTGAATTCCGTGAAGTTTATAACCACGGAAAACAATGCAGGGAAAACAATAATTTAGAAGGATTTTGATTAAAATCTGGACGTAGAGTCTAGTGAAGCAGTTTCTCAGAGGTAAGACACAATTTCAATATATTTCTAACAGCTGATGACAGTGTGATGAGTTAAAACAACAGCTATAAGGGCATAAAGCTAAAAAAAGGCCCTTTTACGGTCATTTACTTCAGCTAGTGTTTACATTGTCAGATAGAGGGCGAATTTGTACATCTTAAACAGAAGGTCTGCTGGGTTTGGGCCGAGACTGGTCAGTAGTTTACCAGAATCGGTCTGGCTCGGACATAGATACGCACTCGGGCCGTGTACTAATGTGCATCATGTATCTACCTGTACCACACACGGACAGTGCATGCCGCTTTTTAATTTCTCATTTTCATTACAAAGTGATATATGATGCAACAATAAAGCTAAGTATTTGGGAGGATCCTCAATCTAAATTCTAAGCAAAAAATTGGCTATTCTTTTTTTAGCCAGAATCGCCCAGCCCTACCATTTTTGGCATCACTGGTACCTAACACTGTCGTTTATGAACAACCAAGCGAGTCCTGCAGTTCCGGAGAGACTTTAAGTCCTCTAGCTATCACAATTTGACCCTGTGGCGGTCATCCATATCTCCATGCTTATCCATTTTTCCTTTTTATAACACATCAAAATGTAATGCAAAATCTTGACCTTCTTCCACTATACGAGTATTTTGTTACACTGACAGATGCCAGTGTAACAAGATCATCGTTATTATTCACCATCAAATGATGGTCAGCATTTAAAACGCTGCAAATTAATGTATATATATTGTATATTGTACATCTAGGCTTACAAAGGCATAAAAGAATGATGTGCATTAGAGATGGTGCAATTACTCATGTTAGAAGGTGTAGTAATGTGTAAATGAGACTCTGAGATATTTTTCTGTAGTAAGTATAAAATCGTGCATTATAAATTAAATGTATTATTATTATTATTATTACTTACATGGTCTCTCATGCAACGTTTGATGATAATTGTGGGCCTCTTAGCAACAAACATGACCACACCTTAATTAAAGTTTTATGAATAAAAATAATGAAACTTCACCATTAAGTGTGGGTTCTTAATCATCCAGGTCCTGGTATCCTCGAAGGTTGACTCACAAACGACTGAACTTTCACACAAAAAAAAAAAAAGACAATAAGAAGAGAACGAGAAAAAGTCTAGATGCCTCCGATTCAACTTCAGACAGATAAGTTCTGCAACTAAAGAAAGGAATGAAACGTTCTACGATGAAGTCGCGGCATCTTTCGGTACACTGGGACAAGTCATGTTACATTTTCTTTTCCGTTTGACAAACACGTAAAAAAAAAAACGCACCACATTTCTCGCTGCTGCCAGGTTTGTTTAAATGACAGCTGTTACGGTTAGAGGACGCGCTCGCGCGCACTCAGAGAGCACGAGCTCTCGGGTTACAAAACACAACCGAGCACGGTGTCTCACCTCTTTTTGTGGCCCTTCGAGCTCCAGTGGGTGCAGGTCTCTGGTCGCATTGAAAACACTGCAGATTTTTTTTTTACAACGGCGTGTAAGTAGTTGTTTACAAAGTTTCCCAGAGGTCTCTGATTGGTCCGAGAGGAGTTTAGTCGACGCCCCAAAAGCTCGGTCTGTTTCCTGGACATGCCGTCTTCCTATAAAGAGGAAACTACGGAGGTGAGGAGACGCTTTTGAATGTATATCACGATGTTTTTCTGTTCAAGACAACCTCACATCCATGCATGAACACATAGGAGGTAATCACGTCAACATAGGCGCTTTTCACAGCAGTTGCTAGCCAATATGTTACATGCAGCTTTCACCTAAAGGGTATCCAGAATGTTACATTGATCAGGGACAACATTATAATCAGTCACAGGCGACCGTGATAACACTGATTATCTTGTTACAATGGCACCTGTCGGTGGACATGGATATATCAAGCAGTAAGTGAACATTTGGTTCTTTTAGTTGATGTAAGCAGGAAAACTAGACAAGAATTATGATTAAGATCAATTTTGATGAAAGTCTAATTGTGATGGCTAGTGGGCCGGGTCAGAATGACTCATAGCCTTCAGATCTTGTTGGGTGTTTCTGCTCTGCAAAGTTGTCTAAGGAAGACCAACCACTTAACCCCTGCTGTTCAATCCCTCTGAAAATCTACTGTTGCATAAATTGTTGAAAAAGTGAATGCTGGTTCTAATAGAAAGGTGTCAGAACACATAATACTCTGCGGCTTTGAAGTTGAGGAGCCGCAGACCAGTCAGAGTTCCCTTGCTGACCCCCGTCCACTGGTGAAAGTGCCAACAAAGCACGTGTCAGCAACAGAACTGGACCAAGGAGGATTTGAAAATGGGCTTGTCTGATGTATCAAATTTTCTTTCTAACCTCCAGAAAGACCTGTGCGTACCATTTATGTGCATGGGGAATAGATGGCACCAGGAAGCTGCTTGGAAATCGTGTGCCGTGATATTCATGTGGATTTTACTTTTACACAGCAAAGTAACTTAAACATTGTTGCAGTACAAATGCACCTTTTCTTGGAAACAGCATTCCCTGATGCTTTCAACTACATAATGCCCCCTGCATCTGTGGGATATGCTAAGACAGAGGGTTGCTTATATGTTGGTGCCAGCATCACAGCACACATCAGAAGTTTGTGGAACCCATGCCTCATGGTCCGAGCTGTTATGGTGGCAAAAGTGGAGCATGCTCAATATTTGGCGGGTGGTTATAATGCAATGGCTGATCAGTGCGTATTTTCTTTTATTCTATTAAGGCATCTACTGCACTTGGTTTAGGATAGGGAAAAATCATGGCTATGCTTAAGTATTGAAAAATTGGATTGTGTAATAATGAAGTATAACTACACATGAAAATAAAACTTAAACCCAACTCCTAATAAATATTATAATGTTTGACATAGAAAACATATGATTAGCGTAAGTTTGTCCTGCAATGAATTTAACACCTGAGTTGTTCATAAAAATTGCTGTTTTTCATCTTGATTTTTAAAGGCAATAAATTATTTATACATACCAAGATGTTGTCTATTGCAAATAAAATTAATTCAGAAAAACCTTGAAAAATCTTGCGGGTTTCTTGATTTAACACTCTTCTACAAAATTGTGTTAATTTGCAAATTATGTCCTTTCATTGCAGTTATTTTAGGAGTGTTTTGACGGTAATACCATTAATCTTTTAGTCAAGTAGGAATTTGAATAGAATCTCTACTTGTGTTGGGTATTTGCATATTGCTTTTTGATTCCAGGCTTCCAGTCTTGACTCTTCTATTTCCATTTGGTCTCTGTTGGACCATCATTAGAGGGAGCAGGAAATCATTTGAGGGACACTCTGTGTCCCCCCGTAATAATATAATTGTAACAAATTGAAAGCACTTTATAATATTATCGACGCAAACAAAAGACCAACAATTCTGTCCCTTCTGCTTATATTGCATCCCTGGTTTAATTCAATCAGGCAGAAAATAGTTGCTTTGCCAGTGCAAGCACATCCACATTTGACAGACCAATTGGTGGTGCCTATCTCCGCTAACATTGGGTGAGAAGCAGGATACACCCTGGACGACTCTAAAAGTCGCCAGTTCATCACAGGGCTGACACGAATAGAAAGAGACAACTATCAAAGCTCAGATTTACTTCTACAGTCAATTAAGAGCCGTTGATTCACTTCTTTTAGATGTTTTCGGTCGGTAATAGGACACCGTAGAGCTGGTGGCGCAGGGTTTTACTCTTATGCCTCATAACAATAGAGTACCGGGTTTAAAAAAAATATACAAATATCAATTATTTTTTCAATGAAAGCCAAGTATTATCACAGGCAAGTAGATCAAATCTTTATCACAGAGCCCAGCCATGGGCTGGGACACAGACACAGACAGGCATAAAGTCTCAAGTGAGTGTGTGTGAGCTCACGCTTTGTCACACAACTTTGAAGACCCTTTTCTTTTATTTATAAAAAGCGACTAGCTACTATGGTAGTTGTTGTCCGTGTCTATGTGGTAGAGCTGATGAAGCCAATGGATAAGTGGAGGAATGTCTCAGACTCAACACCTGCCCTCTCTGAGATTTGTTTATTTTTACATTCCATTATTTTTAGACATGCTTCCAGAAAAGTGGTGTATAAAAGGCTATAAAAGTGACCTTGGTCAGCCGCTCTAAAAATAAGAGAAGTAACAAATAAAGGCAAAGTCTCCAGCAATAATCAGCGCTGCCAATACACACATCAACTTGTAAAATATGTTCATTTGTAATTAATGCCTAAATTGCCCAAAGCACCTATCCAAGCATTTTAATGACCTCTTATCGGCTAATAGTCTGCAGTATGTGCGGCATACAAATGTTCATTATACCAGCAGCACTGATGATTCCCCCCCCTCCCCTTTTGTGAGGATGCATTAAGCAAATAGGATGCATCGATCCCAAAGTCTACGTGGTATTTCCTGCGTAATAAAATGCAACAAGGATTTATGTGAGTGTAATGAGCAGGCCTATGAAGCTATGAATGAATTCTCACCAGGTTATCCAATTTAAAGCACTGCATGTTATGATGCTAAAGCCTCACACAAGGTAATGATTAATAAATGTGTGTTTCACAAGAAAAGCCAAAAATAGAATTCAACTCTTCGCTGGACTAACATAATAAGTCAATTACCGCATTGAGTTTCACTGAAAGGCTAGCTTTGATGAAGCAAATTCATTATCTTGAGGATAAGAGGGAAAAGGCGACATTTCTTCGCAGGTCTCATGGCGCCTATCTAAATGGGAGTAGGGAGAGATGACATCAAAAGGGGGTATGAAACAAATGTGTTCACAGGTGACATTTAAAATATCACAGAAATACATGGTTAGAAAAACCTGGGGGGTTTTCTTCTTCCTGCTTAATATCAGTCTCACACACACATGCTGACAATATCCACCCTCAAACACACCCAAATGAAGAACAAATTCAGGCACCCAAGAACCATGTAGGTTTTCATCAACAAAGCTTTTCTGCATGTTGATAGTATTTACAAATCTATATGTTTACATGTGCTCTATGGCTTATTTTTCAGTAGTAAGGTTTGGTTTGACAAATAGTCACATTCAAAACAACAAACCATGTCCGTTTCAATTTTATTGACATTATGAACCCCCACTAAAGTTTGTTTTAACCAAAGGCAGATCCAACAGAATTGTTGAGTTAGGTTTGCAGAGAAAATGAGACAAATCTAAATGATAAATAATGAATGAATTTAACAAACAAACTAACCATAAGCATAAATAATAATATAAAAAGGCTGATGAGCCAACCTAAAAACAAAAGAGGAACAAGGAAGGACACACACACCAACCATCAAGAGGCTGTCAGACAGGACAGTAACCTGAAAGTCAAATCAAAACGTTAACAAAATAAACTTAACCAAACTAAAAACCATGAAACATGGTTACCAAACTCAAGGAGGAACCACTCAGTCAATCCTCTGACAGTCTGCTGCATCCAAATCCAGGAGATGCAAGAGCAGCAAAGAGATGCAGCAGTCCATCCTTCATTCCCTCAATTAGAATGGATAATTTACACATGAGGAGCAAATATAGGACAAGACCCAGAAGGGTTGGAGCATGTAAACCCCAAAATATTACAAATCACAACAGGCCTTGTGAATCCTGACTTGGATGAATACATTTCCATGGATTTTTCTTCCATTCCTAAGGCCTTTGTTTTGGATTTAATGAAAATGAGGAAACCGCAGGAAAACCAGCGGACAAATAGATTTCTGACCTGCAGTGGAAATGCATGCAATACAGGTTTTGTGAATAAAAAACAAAATGTACATATATGTTCCATGTAGACTGTGAAACATATTTTAAGAGAATAGGGTAAGGAGACAATGTCAAGTTAAATGACATTCAATATATTTATTTATATCAGGGACCATGCACTGATTTGTGATCTCAAAAACCGAAAATAGCTTTTATCAAGAGTTAGCAGTTAGCTAATTCCATCAATATTCCATGTAATATTACCTAAAAGTAAAGATCCAAGTTGTGTGACCAGCAGAGTGGAATGGTTAGGAGGAGACAGCACAACCACAGAAGGCTTCGAACCCACAAACTGCAAATATATTAAATACTGATGTTTCCATCACTGAAAATATTGCACATACTGTGTTAAGAAATACAATTCTGAATTGATTATGGTATAAATTGAGAATTCCAAAAAAGCACCCAAAAGAAGCGGCTTTAGATCAGTGGGCAGAGCAGTTGTCCCTCAAGTGGGAGACCAGGGTTCAAGCCCAGCCCCTGATCCAACAAGCCGTGGCTCCTTGAGGAAGACCCTGAAACCTCAGCTCCCAAGTGGCTTCATGGGGGCTGCCAACTGCTCCCCCAGGGATGGGTTAAATGCAGGGATACATTTCACAAAGTTGTACTGTGGAACATGGGAAGATTATTTTTTCTAAAAATAATGTATAAATCTTAGAAAAAGGGTGATACTGTTTTGTTAGGGTTGTTGGAGACATTGCAGATCGAATCGTCTTAGTGAAACGACTATAGTTAAATGTATCAATGCATAAAGTCATATACTTGATACTAGTCACGGACTTTGTGGTGGTCTTATCACAATATAAAATACTTTGCAGATCTCAATTAAGGAAAAAAACAATCAATATAGCAATCGGTATTGCAGCCATTGAAAAGTCGTGCTCCTGGTTTCAATTAAATAGTTTGTCTGTTTGACTGAAATATCTTTTTCAACAGAGAACATCAGTGAAATGATGGATTGCTTTTATCCTCCTATGTTGTTTGCTGGGAAATGGGGGGGTTGGGCCTAGGATAAGGGTGTTCATGAGGAACAACCGGGACAAAAATCAAAGAAATTAATCAATGCCTACTTATCTTTCAAATACAGATACATAAAAAACTGCAAATTACATCAATATGGTTTTTCAAGTTGGACCGGTCGATTCAGCTATAGACACAGAAAATAATTGCTCATAGTAGACAGGATTATTAACAGTCAAGAGGCTTTCATAAGAATAAAGAAAGGCTTGTTTCTTGTCATTTAAATGTAGTTCTCTCTCTTTCAGTTAATGTATCATAATGGTTGTAGATATTTTTATCCGCTCAGCCAGCCTTATTCCTACCCACAGAGGTGTTTGCATGATGGGGTGCATTTATATTGTTAGTATTATGTTGTGCAGCCCCTCAGGGTGAAGCTCAAACAGCCACATCATGTCCTGTATTACAGAGTGTTTGACAAATGAAGTGCATCTCCATCTGTAAGAGCATTGTGGTTGCAGACAGACCGGATGGTCTCTGGGAATCACACCAGCGTCTGATTCATCTTACGCTCATGTCATTTTAAACGGATTCTTACCGCTCTTTTACTGGTGGATTTGTCAGTAAGGCCAAAGAGGAGGGAATCCATCTGTGCCTGAAAATTAGAAGTAAGGGGTTGTATTTGAGGTAGGAAAGAATTCCCTTTTAGGTTCCAGAGTGGAACAGGGATTCACATGAAGAATGCATTTGAATCACAGGTTGAAGATGTTCAGGTCACGCAGCTTGAGCACTGAAATGAAAACAGACTGCACTCTTCTCTGTCAGCAAAACAATTTAACAACTTTATTTCAGCAGTAGATTATTTAAAATCCTGGAAATGTATGTCTCTCGTCCTTATAGAATAGAATATAAAAGAATACTTTTTTCAATATTGAGAGGGAGAAATTTAAATCGGTTTAGCAGCTCTTCAAAGTGTGCAATAAGCTGTTGAGCAATTTAGGCTTGTTTAACCTGCCAGCACAGATCTTAGCATTGGTATTATATGAATGTCACTAGTGGGATTGAGGAATAGATTAACCAAATACTAGATTATGTGCGATTTCTTTGTGGAACGTAGTGTTCATTATATTGTTACTCTCCAGTTTTGAGAAAAGACTCCTACATGAAGGAAGTTTGATGACGTGCACAAGTTACTTGCTGAAATGTTCAGTGTATATCGGTAATTGTATCCATCTTGAACCCTAATGCCCTCACTAACAACAACAAAAAGACAATGGAAAAATGATGTCATTATATGACTTTCATTATTTCACGATTAAATTTTGGATTCAGAGAAATGACTCAATTTAAAGTAGATAAATTAATAAGTAATAAAGTAGACTCAGAGATTATTCAGATAGCAGCTGACCACGGATGAAAATTAATTTGATCATAACACAATAGAACAGGAAGATGGAGAATACAAAAAACTAAATATGAGGTAGTTATTTGTGAGGAACCTTATCATGCAATATAAATGTGTTCGTAAAGCTCGTAAATAAGCCATCCTCTTAGCCAAATTCCATCTTAATAATCACCAGCAGGACTTGCGAATCATTTGAGATTGGTTGTATTCAAGATCAAATACTTTGCATACATGCTTGATGCAATAAATTAGTTAATTAATTCATTGAAGCATAATTAAATTCCTGCTGGATTAATTTTTATGTACAATAGCTCACATGTTATCTATGTCATCTATTTAAAGAGTGAAAGTAACATTTTTTTTAAATAGCACATTTCATAGTTATAAGCCAACCAAAAGATAATTACTAAAACATTTAACGGGTGTGTCTCACAGTCGAAGTGGGAAGAGTGTTAGTTTTGGGGAGCTTAGAATCACATCTTTGCTGTTTGTAGATGATGTGGTCCTGTGTGTTTTCATCAGTCCAGCATACCCTGGAGCAAAGTGTGAAGCTGCCGGTATGAGAGTGAGAAACTCCAAATCTGAGGCCATGGATTTTTGCCGGGAATCATTGGTCTGTTTCCCTTCTGGCTGGACGTGAGTTGCTGCCTAAAGCAAAGGAATATCATATTTTCTTCTCAAGTGATGGGAAAATGGGCCGGGAGAAGGACCGGCGGTTTTGTGCAGCATCAGCGGTAATACAGGCGTTGTATCTATCTGATGTGGTGAAGAAATAGCTGAGTCATGAGGCAAAGATCTCCATTTACTGGTCCATCCATGTTCCAACCCTCACTTTTGGTCATGAGCTTTGGTAGTGACCGAAAGAATGAGGTCAGAGATAGAAGCAGCTGATTTTTATGGAACCAAATCAATGCCAACAGGTTTGTTTTTTTTCGAAAAAAATGTAATTGACAAAATAAAATTTGAAACTGAAAGTTCATCGTTTTCACACAAAAATAAGCATTGGAAGGGTTAATTTGAATTTAAATATAATTTTGTTCAATTCAGATATTCTTTTGAATATCAGAAGAATCAATGTTCACTTCATATTTATATATTTATATTTTTTTTTTTCAGATTCATATATTCTCTTTTTTTCACCTCAAGCTGAGCTAAAGCTTGACATTTGACAAATTCCCCCACATAAAGCTGTCTTTCTGTATGTCCTTATGTTTAAAAAATTCCCAAGCATCATAATATTTAAGATAATTGTCCACAGTATCTTTTCTTTAAATAGAACTTCTCCCGGTTTGGATATGGGTGATAAACTTAACAATCTGTCATATTTTACAACGCTTGTATATTTATATTTTGCCAAGGGTGGTTTAAAACAGCTTTTCAAACATAGCTTTGTCACGAACATCACTTTATTCACTGCTAATAGTGTCGATACAGTGTATAGAAAGGCTGACTCCTGAACGCAACGTAATTGGGTTACGCCCTGAGCCTTCTCTGTTACGCTGTCATGATCCCTCGCCCCTCTCAGTCGATCCCCCTACCCCAAGCCAGATGAGGGCCAAAGGTCTGAATCTGAAAAAATTTGATCTGGCAGCAAAAAAAAAAAAGATCGGAAAGTAAACAAAATAAAATCTGTAACCAAAGAAATAAGATTTGAAAAGAATACAGAATACAGAAAGAATACAGTACCTCGAATGTGAAAATTTGAAATAGATAATTTATTCAAAAGAATAACAGAATTAAATTAAAATTATAATTAAATTGAAATGAATCTTATAAAATGCAGATTTTTAACAATTGAAGACCAAAACTTGAACTTTCAGTTTACAATTTCATTTTTTAAATACATTTTCTATAAATGAATTTTGGCCTTGATTTGGCTACATATGAAATTAGCTTCTTTCGTAGGGTGGGCGGGGTTCAGCTTCAGATATAAGGTCAGGAGCTCAGACATCTGGAGGGACTTCAGGGTGGAGCTGCTGCTCCCTTGCGTGAAAAGGAGTCACCTTAGGTGGTTCATGCATCTTATTAGGATGCCTCCAGGGTGTTTTTCAGACACATCCAACCCAGGTAGACCTAGAACTCGCTGGAGGGACTAAATATATTTCATCTGGCCTGGGAACGCCTCGGGATCCCCCAGGATGAGCTCGATAGGGTTGGTGGGGAAAAGGATATCTGCAAAATCTCTTCTTAACCTTCTTCCATTGAGACCCGATCCCGGATACGCGGAAGAAAATGGATGGATGAATCAGTGTTCAGGGAGATCTCATTCAGGAAAGCTATCTGAATGTGGCTCGTTCATGAGGAGGTTCTTGCACAAAATATTGAGTTTTTGAAGTTGGCAAAAGGCAAAGTAAAAATAAATAGGGAAATTAAGATGAGAAAAAGGTAAAACAGAAAAAACCACAAGTCAGAACAGTAACAACAACACACAGCATAAATAAAATGGTTTAATGTCATTGATAAATAAATAAATGAATAAACAGTGCGAAGCTTTGCATGATAATCAGATTATTACAAAAGTGAAACATTCTTTTGCTCAGGTTTTGTTCTATAGCTAAAGGAATAGGTGTGTGTGTGTGTCCATAATTTCAGTACCTTTCTGAATATAATATTTCTGTTTAATACTTGTACTCCAGTAATGGATCTGAATAATTCTTCCACATACTACATAGCTCCATCACTATATATTCAGCTGGACCCATAAAATTGCCGTGGACGGCTTTTACAGAGGCTCATTTTTGCCAAGGAATTGCTAGTATAGTAATTAGCACGGTGCCTTATCTCCATCTAAAACGTTAGATTGTGAAGCATTGGTGCTCAGTTTGAAGGTAATTAAGAGTGATCTCTGACACACAGGATGAGTGTTACTCCATCAAGTTTAAAAAGTCCTCTGAAAACAACTGCTTCAGCCTTCTTAAATATGTACATATGCAGACCCCAGTGTGTTCATGCACTACATTCCTAGCCCCATTCTCTGCTATTCTGCTGAGCAGGACTGTATAAATACAATTCATTGAATGTGTGTTTTCTCCTCTCCTCTGCTATCATAACAAATTATTTTCTTGCATTTATTGCCATTTCCAATAGGCTGTCTTTAACAAGAGTGTTCACGACTCAGGGTGCACACGTGAAATTTGCCATCCACAAACAAAGCGTTGAGGTAGTAGAGGAAGACGTGCTTCACTCGCCTTATTTCAAACCTGTTATGACCGAGTAAGGTCTTTGAGACTCGCCTGAGTAGTAAACGGACAAACACTGACACATTCACCCCGTGGCAGATAACAGAGAATACAGATGAAATAATTGTTTGATTTCAGAAAATGTTACATTGGCCTTATCATCCTCGATATGTGTTTTTGAAGGATTTGATTGCTTTTATGTGAGGACCATTTTAGATAAACTATTAATGGCACATCCACCGAGGCCACAAATCTGCTAAATGGAGGAGAAAAGGAAATACTGTACTTGCTTCTAATCTCATTCGATTTGATGATTTGCTTTTGCAGTGTGAGCAGGAGAGACCAAAGGTTTGATTGAGCAATTGTGGAGATGAACCAGGAGGCAGAGCTCAAGAGCATAGTATGTATAGAAGGTGTAGAGCCAATCTGAGGGCTCTCTGATTAAATCCTTCTGGGGGCTGGTGGTGAAGTTTTCCAGTGTGTTTGAGAGGATGGTTGATGACCTATGGGGTCTGGCTGTTGATTAGTGATGCCTGTCAGGCAGAGGTTTGACTGTGGTTCAGCAGGGCTTTTGTGGATATTAAGGGAATTGTGGCAGAATGTTGGCAGGGATGATTACTGAGGGTCAGAAGCAGAGGATCTGGAACGGTTGGTCTGGACATCGACTTGTGACCAGATTGGGCCGATTAAAACTGTGCTGTGCTGGATTGCTTTGACTCTGAGACACAAGGCATCAGAACCTCCACTTTGCAGGGTAGCAGTGAGCACGGGGAGCTGAGCAATGATGAGGCACAACTTAGGCAGGGGCCATACTTCCCACTGCCAGTCATTTAAAAAGCTAACCATTTCCCACAAACGAGAATCCTGGGAATTAAGGAAGGCGGCATAAATCAGACAGTAAGCCATATAAGGAGTTGAATCTCTCAGGAGGCTTACAGGCTGGTGGCTTAAGTGCTGTTTTTAGAGCTGCTTCCCTGTGCTCTAAACGGGAGGTGTTGCAGCAGTGGTTAAGAAAGTAATTGAAAGGGGACCAGGAAACAGAAACTTATATCTTTTGATGTAAAAGATGTGATGCAGAGGGTGGTAGTGGTGGTGTTATTATTCTCTTTACATAGCAAATAAAAGCTATAAAAATCACAAACTACTACATCCATCCACCCATGAGCCTATCAATACACACAAACCAGCAAAGTTTACACATAAATTAACCATAATAAGCAGCAGTAGCTTGCCAAACCACTGGAGGATATGTTATATATTGATTAATTTATTGTACAAGGTTTTATGGGGAGTTGGGGGGATATACAGTAGCCTTTTCAAATGGCCCATCTTGAATTTAGTCTAAGCATTATTGACTACTTGTTTCAGATTGCCAAGACAAATTTACATAATCCTTGTACAGCAAATACAAAGCTGCTATCGTGTGTGTTTGTCCATTTTTCTGTGACACAGACTTGAAAATGTCTCTATGTTGGTTGTGAATAGTATCCTTTCGTCTGCATTCTACACTCTTCCTAGATAAAACATTAAGTCGTCAAGATGAGAACTCAATGACTGCATTAGTGATGAATAATGGAGATAAGCTTCCTGCACGGTATGTTTTTGTTTGTATTCATAAATGTGCACATGTAGAAAATTTGTTGTTGGGAATTTAATCAGAGTATATTATTCTGAGAAAATGTAGGCATTTTCAGCAGAAGTTGACAATTTCTCCACCCACCGTTGGTTCTTAGATACCCATTCAGTCATCTATGTTTGTGGGGAGCGTATTTATAATCTCGCACATATACAGTATTTGTATTCATAAGGTTGGCAGTGGTTCGGTGCTCTGCGTTTTAGCTTCGCCACTTTCAAGAGTTGTGATAGAGTAACAAATGTGTTGATTTGTGAATTGTGAAGGATAAAACCAGGAGATGCTTACTGGCGTGTGTCACTGCCAGTAGGGGGAAGAAGAGTACACAAAGTGACTGGTACTAACAGCTTCTTTTGGGATGATGATTCCTCAGTCGCAAAACCGCAAACAGCGGATGGAGTAATCAGGGATTACAAGATCCATACAGGATGAGTTCTTTCTGTATCATGATGGTGGTGTCAGGCTAGGAGGCTGTACATGTTTAAATAAGTGACACCATAAACACTTAATTTGTTAAAAAGCGAATACATCCAGGTTTAAAAGGAAGGCAAAAACCTTCACCACTTTGCATTTCCAGTCACGGATTCAAACATCACATAAATGGAGGTATTGAGACATCTCACTGAACTCAATCTGCTATTGCAACAGGCGGACACAGCAGCCATGTTTCAAAGGTCCTTTTCATCAGTAAACAGAGCCCTTCATCTCAGCATGGACTGCACAGTGATGGCAGAGCTCAGGTGAATGCAGACCACCCAGGGTTTCTTCCTTGCTGCAAGGATTCACATCATCCCGCATAAACAGAGATGGAGGGAACAGAGAGGACTGTCAGGGGGTGTGCCAAATTAAATCCTTTAGCAAATGTGAATTTGCACACACACACACACATACACACACACACACACACACACACACACACACATACACAAAAATCCGCATTCAAACTTGGGACAGGCTCTAATGGCTTCTGGCAAGCAAGCTAGTTATTATATTCCTGGAATGTCTGGGATGTTTTTATGGAATCATCACCAACGCCGTTTCCACCTCACCGCCTCCACAGGAGATCCTTCATTTTCACGCAATACCTCAAAAACTATTTCATGGATGATTTCAAAAGTCACACCCACATAGACCTTAGTGCGAGGAAGAACTGGAGTGATTTCCAGAAAGGTCAGTTGTATATTTCTGAAACTTGGGGAGAGCTTTAAAATCCAAAAGTTTTTAAACTGTTTGTCGGATTTAGTCCAAACTTGGTGCCTATGAATGGACTCCAGGAGATCAATCAAGATTATGTTGTATATTTCTTCAGTTCATATTTTTTTCACTCAAAAATTTTTAACCATTTTCCCCATTAACTACAAATTGCTTGCATATGATTCAATTTGAGGAAATTGATATATACATTTGATACTTTACTCTAAAAAATTATATTTAAAACACTAGATGGAGCTTTCTTTTCTTTTTCTTTTTTTTCTTTCTTTTTTTTTACAAAAAACACAGTTTATTGGACATAACTTGTTGATTATGTAAATTTGTTTCGTTGGTTTCATTGGTATGAATGAACTTGAGATCCGTCTCGTATATATGCTATTTCACCAGGTGGAGCGTTTTTACAAAAAAATACCGTGAACATAACTTCAATACGAACTACTAATTTGAGGAGTTCAATCAGGGGGATTGCTTAAACAACGCAGGGTATTGGGGACTTTTCCTGGATATACACTTGCTACTTGCGATGACAGCATAGGTCAAGTTATCTGAAGTTCTTGCTGCTGTCCATTCCCCAATAATGGTATAATTATTTATTATTATAATATAATAATAATAAATAATTCACTACCTCACATTCCTCATATTTGCACATTCTATTTCACTAAATGTACAGTTATCACTCATTTATTAATTTTATTATCTTATTAATATATATATATTTTTTTTATTTCTAGATTCTTTAGTGATGTTTCTCCTTTGATATGTACGGTTTATCCTGTGTGTTTTTCTTTTAGGTGTGTTTTAGGCCTTAGAGGGTTTTTTCCTGCTTCATGACTTCTGTGCACATTGAAATGCCCCCTGGGGACAAATAACGTCTCTTGAATCTTGAATGCCACATCAAATGAAATTTAAAAAAAGCATATGCTTTATTTCACGTACTTAAGGTATTTTATTTTGCATAAGCAAACCATCTGAAAACTCTAAGCGTCCAACATCATGCTAAAGAACAAATTGGCCTGTTGGGCTTTTAGTGAGCCTGCAAGGAGGAGGCTGAAAATGTGAGGAGAATATTTAACACAAAAATTCTGAATTAACCCAATTTGCTTGGTTTTAATGTAACCATGCAATGTATAACAGATCTTTGGGGAAATAAAATTATGCTAGTGCACCTTCTTCCACAGGATTTGGTAAACTAAGCTGAATTATTTTGATTTTACTATTAGGTCTGAATATAAAATAGTGTGTTCATGATGTTGTGTCTCAATAACCCATGAAGACAGATGCGAACTAAAAGGATCCACTTCTGTCCAAACATGTTTAGAATGTATCAAAGGTCATTAAGGATCTGAATACGCTCATCTCATCAGCAGACAAAAACAGTTAGCTGGTACATTTGTCCACTTCGGACCACATAAGATGCTCCGTTCAGTTACTGGTCAAAACCACAAAGAATATCAGCCTCTCGGCAACCGTCACTCCACATTATACACATTATTTGACTGACTGCACTCTCTGTACTGTTTACCTGGATCGTGTCAGTCTCTCAGTGGGATGCCTTGTTAGCACTGTTGTTGGCTGCAAGGTCCAACTGCGGATTTTGATTGCTCCATGCTTTGTTAGACATCATGATTGTCACCATTATCACCTTCCTCATCAATGAAACTGTGGAACTGATAGTAATTGTAATTGCCTGCTTAGTGGTTGAGTGTGTGTTGTTTTTGGGCTAGTTATTCTCTTGGATAATAATTAGCTGGATAATCTTAAGAGCTTTTTGGGAAATTTCCTTTTCATTGCAGTTAATGCCAAATAGCTAAATGCAGTGAATTGGTGTTTATTTAATGATGTTGCCGTGGAAGAGACGGAGAGTAATGAAGATTCTCAGACCACATCTTTAAAGAAATGAATTGCTGAACACAAGGAAATTAACTAGGTGTTTGTGGAACTGATAGAGTTTTTCATTATAATGACACCTCTATTATCCTAAAAAGACTGCATTATAAATGGATAGACAGAAGAGGTCGTCTCATTCAGTTCTAGCATATATTTTGCCCAAAGTTCATTCAAAGAAATGTTATAACCTGAAAGATTCTCGTACACTCAAACACAAATAATTGACCGAAAAAATATTTAGTCTTTGCAGTGTATATCACTATGTGATATTTAACAGCACATACTTATTTTTTTCTGTTAATTATAATTAAAATACGGCTAAAAGGCAACCCAAAATGAGAGAGAATAATTGGAAGCAAAGACCTTGCTTATGTTAGTCAAGGACATGCCCACTTATAATAAAAAGGACCTTTGGACAGGAAAATTTAGCAAATCTGGTCTTTTTTCTACAGCTATGATTTTGATGTAATACATTCTACCGTTTGAGTCATGGTCAAAAGATCCATGGAACACATGCAAAATGTCAAATTTAAATGAGAGAAGGAAAAACTTCAAACATCCACTTTTTTGTTAAGAGTTAGTGTAATCAATTTCTTGTCAGCTATTTAGAATTACATTTCCATTAGTCAACAATAACTTGAATGTAAGAATATCCGTCTTTAAACCTACAAATGAGTTTTAATACCTACCAACTGAGTAGATCGTCCTTTACCAAGTCAGTAACGCAAAGGGAACAGACTGAACACTGACTTTATTGTGTTTTTCAGTTCTCCTGTTATGCAGGTGAACGGAAAATTACCAATAGTAATAGAATTACCATTCTATTATTATTTAGCATTCCAGGCATTTCTCGAGTGAAATGGTAATGGATAGGTGGATCAGTGGGAAAAGTCGTCATGTACTATGACTTTTATGTGTGATATGCAGAGGGTAGAAAGCAAGGTGAGTGAGGTTGGGAGAGATGAAGACAGTATTCAGAGTTCTGTTACGCACTTTATTCAGAATTGCCTTGCCTTTACATAAACTTCTCTGATACACACATATGAAACAGAATTCATTTGCATACGATACTAAAAACCGCAAATACATACAAGTGAAATGCTTTCACAAATACAAGTGAAAAATGAAATGTTCACATACACTAATGAAAAGTTCTCACACACTTAGCTGAAAATCACAACCACATACATGGGGAAATGCTTTTCAAGCCAATCCAGAGCCGGTTGCATCCCAGTGCTCGAGGGTGGCAGCAGTCAGTTAAAAATAAACAAGAGATTATTTGCTTTTGACTTTCGCTCAAAAACAGCCAAGGTGTGTAAAAATGTACGTAATAGTTTTGTTTTTAACAATGAGACCATTTGGAGAATTTGAAATATGTTTTGTGAAGGCACAAAATGAGCTGCAGTGAGACAAAGTACTGCGCACAGTGTTTCATTTCAAATTGAGCGAAACCCTCAGAAAGTCAGTGTGTTGCAGGATAATTATTGGCTGGAGATAGGTTGATCCCGGATGTCGATTCCACACCAGTGAACGGCCCCAGTCGGAGAAATACTTGCAGGCGCTCCTGATTGGGGTTGGGGGAATGGAGCCACACCACACAACTCACCTTCCTGGGGATGAGAATTCCAGAAGATGGGTTTCAAGGACGGCGTTCCCGTAGAGATTCCTCACCGCGATCTCCTCAAGGATGAGAGGATGGGACGGACTGGGTAGAGAGGAGAAGTTAAACCGTCTTCCACCTACCACCAATCTGACCTCCAGAACCCCTGCTGTCCATCCTGCCTGTTTGCCCAGTACGCCACACTCCTCGGGAGAGATGGAACGTCACCACCCCCGAGGTGTCTAAATTCTTGAGTTTTTTTTTCCTTCAAAAATGGGTTGAAAATATGATTTTGCTTCGTACAGTTTGAATTGCAGAACTGTGATGACAAAAAAATAACACATGAAGGTGCAGAGCAAATGTGCGCTTTCTCTGAGCGGATACAAATTTAACATTCTTCTTTGGTCAAATGTACCTTACTTATGTGTGTGTGTGTGTGTGTGTGTGTGTGTGTGTGTGTGTGTGTGTGTGTGTGTGTGTGTGTGTGTGTGTAGAGAATTCTGATAAAAGATATGAAAAACAACCAGTAGTCAGTGTGCAAGCGGGCAATTAAATGGTGACTTAAAGCTACCCCATTAGGTTCATATATTTGTAAATCTGACAGCTGAAAGGGTCAGTGCCTGACATGCAACGAGCCTCAACACACCTCACTGATGGTAATCATGGATGCATGGTAATTCTGAATAAGGTCCCTAAATGCCCCTCATACAGAGTAGGGGAATGAAAGTTAAGTAGCAAGACCAAATGTGTCATATTGAGAACATGAAGTGTGGTAAAGATGCATGGTGTAGAGGTAGTGAAGGAAGATGGGTTCAAGTGCTTTGGGTCAACTATGCAGGGAAATGGGGAGAGGAATATTGAGGTGAGGAAGAGTGAGAGCAGGCAGGGTGGAGTGGATTGAGAAGAGTTTCAGCAGTTATTTTTGACAAGAAAATTTCAAGAGAGTGACGATAGTGAGGCTGAGTGCTGAGGTTAGCGATGGGATTTACAAAGGTGGACGCGATGCGGAATTAGGTCATGTTGTACAGATAAAGTGACGGACGCAGGCACCAAGGGGATACATAAGTTGGCAAGAGGATGCTTAGGATAAAGCTGCCAGATAAATAAAATGAAGGAAGCAGAGAGGAAACATGGATATGTTGAGAGAAGACCTCGGATTATGACAGACTAAATAGGAGTATCCCCGAAGGAAGAAATTTTGATTCACCCACTGCTGGCCAAAGGCTAAATTAAAATTAAAGGGGCAAAGCAAACATTCTGTCAATCCCTGGTAGGCATGTATCATTTTGAATTAATAACAGTCAATGGGTTTTGTATTGACAGTTCAATTACATGCTGAAATGAAAAGGCAGTCTTATTACGTTAGATTTGAATATAATTTACCTGTGTATGGGAGTTGCAACTGCTTTGTGAGCAAAGGTGGGTTCTTACCCACTTTTAAAAAATCACTAGTTTAGAAACCCACTCACCTTTTTTGTTGGTCTGTCCATACCCTGGAGTTAAGTCTCTGCCACCACGAACGGACGGCTGCAAGCATCTTCAGTAGGTGTGGATCATGTCATGCTGTCCTAATGTCTGAGATCCTTTATGAGCTGGACTGGTTCCTTTTCTGGTTTGCTCTCCAGCTATGTAGAGCATTGGAGATGTGTGATCCCCATGCGTCCAATATGGCCTTGCACTGTTGCTCTTCATCAATTCCAGGTGTAAGCATCTTGGATATACCTCCTCGGCCTAGCACTCAAATTGTTTGCTACACTTAAAAGTAGCAGCAGACTCACCCATGAAAATAATGTTCTTTATTATACCCTTATGCACTTTTAGGCTCGATAAACCTTTACTGACAGTTTGTATCAAACCACCAGCCTGATGCTCTAAAGGCAATGATATATCTAAGCCATAGAAATACTCATAGAATATGAAACTGTTTACATGTAAAAATCATTTAGGATTTTTGGTGTGTGATAACTGCCGCCTACCGTCACTGTTACATGGCCCTAAGAGCAATGACATGTGGGTTGGAAAATCTATTTTGAAATCTTGAGGTTCTCCTACAGATAATAGCAATTTATTATTTTGTGTAGCTTTTTAAATGGATTTTTCGCAATTTTATCTGGTTATGCGAGTATGAAATCAATTGTGAGTGCTTTGAGATAATCTAGCTGAAGAGGTTCAGTGCTGGTGCTTTGACCTTTCTGTGTCGCTTACCCACGTACTGACTACTGATCTTTATCTTCCATGTGTTGCTCCCTTGTATGGATCCGTCATGACTTAGCCAGTCCGGGTCTGTGCCTGTTAGTCTCAGATGTGACCTGGACCTGACATGATCCAAATTATATCAGGTCCTGGTCACATCTGAGACTTATTGTTGAATGTCTGCCTTTTCAGTGTTGATCGGTTATGTTCTGAAGAGTTATTTAAGGAGTTCTAGTGATTTGGATAAAATGCCCCTTTTCTTTGGAGAAACGATTATGCCACTGAAGATTATAGGATGAAAATGATTCAAATTACACATAAGTCACCTAACAGCTGCTTCAAAAAAATACCCACTTGTTAAAATATTTACAATAAATCATTTATGTTCCTTAATAAAGCATATTTAACAAGTTAATGGAATATTTACCTGCAACAGTTTCATACCTCCTTCTTCCATGCATCATGGCATGGTCCCAAATAAGATTAAAATCAATAAACAAGCGCATCTCCCGGAATTTCTGAGCGCTGCCATCCTATGATTTAAACTAGTCAATCAATGGAATCAATGGAAATGTACAATGCATGGTCTACGTAATATTAGGATTTGATGATAATTTAAATGTCAGCTAATGAACTTTTACTTTAAACAATTTTAAAATTGGGTATTTCATAAACCTGAGTGGAAACGTATTATTAGGTTCCTTATTTAATAATCGTTCAATATATTCGAGCCTCAATAAGTGCCTTGCTACCGCCCCTGTACACTGAGTGCACATCGATTCAGTGCTTGTATAGCGTGTGGGAGGATGTGTGGGAGAAATAATCTGTGTTTGACTGCATATGACCAAATGTGATAAATAAAGGATGCATTGTTATTATAATTATTATTTAGTACCAGCCATCTTTTCCAGTCTCACATTGTTATCAGTGACTTAATTTACTACTCCCTAATCTTAATCTTATTCAGCAATGTTTTCTTTCGACACAAAATGGCAAAACTGTTCTTGTAACTGGTGTTGATTGCTTGCTAATGTTTGAGTGAAAAATAGCATGACTAGAAATACCTGTGCTGCTACTATGCAAAGATTAAACGGTAAATTGTAAGTCTGGCCCATTTCTGTTCTCCTTTGCTACTTGACACCAGCGCTCGGTATGTCTGACTACATAGTTGAATTAATATAATGAGGAAACATGACAGAGTGAACAGAATAAACTCTATAATTAGCCTACAGGTTACAGTGCTGCCCACTGGAGGTCAGGCCGAATGCTTCTCTGCTGTCAGGTTAATGTGTGTGGGGTCATTTATACTTGAAGACTGATTTACCCTCCCCCCCTCTCACTTTAATTACAATTTTATCCAATTAGATATTATCCAATTAGATATAGTTCAACAAATAGAGAACCTCATGACGTTTCAGAGAATAAATATTACCTGCACTACACATAAAAAAAGCATGATACACAGATCAAGCATCACTAGACTTACCAGTGAAGCGATACTTTGAAGCCTTTGAACGGCTTCACATTATCCATGTTATGTGGAGAGATGAGATTTATCTATACTGGTGCAACAGGTTCCACTACATGACTAGTAAACTGTCTCTGAGCGAGTGTTTAGAGGACTGCTGTCAGCCGTTAACTATAGTTGGCAATATTCAACAGTGTGGGGGAACAAATTTGGCAAGGCAACCATACCACCCCTCAAAATGGAGATAACAAAAAACCTACAGCTGTCAAATTGTGTCACTGGTTCCAATAAAATGCTCCAAAAACACAATCCTGCTCAAAGAATGATTATTTTTTAAATCTAGGTTGTTCAATTTCCACTTTCTGTAAAGATGGCCTGAATTTTGTGAGTTGCGATTGATGGAACAATTGTGCTGTCTCAAGGGATTACATTTTGGTGCAAATCACAACTGTGAATAGAGGCCTAGCTTGGAGTGATGACTCTATGGAGTGCAGGTTATAGGAGCTGATAAAATAACAGTGTCATACCCGTCTCCTACAAATGTAGTTAATACCCTAAGAGTGAGTGAGTGAGTGATTGTGTGTGTGTGTGTGTGTGTGTGTGTGTGGTCATTTGACAAATAAAGACACAGATAAATCCAGCATGTTGGTTTTTGCAGAAGTGAATTATTGCAAAAATACTTTTACTTATGCTACTCAAAGGAATAGAACACCCAAATAAATAAAGGGATCTTTCTCACAACTGCGCTCGAGCACAGCATTATAATTTATTGTAATTTTTTGGGGAATGCAGTTTTACTCTTGGAAGAACAGTAAATAATATACTTAAGAAAAACATAAAAGATTCTGTGCTTGGAGAGCAAATGGCTTTTAACAAAATAAGGCCCCTTTGATGTTTACAAGTACTTAAAGGTCTCACTTCCCTCATAGTTATAGAAAGAAAGACAGAATATGTTCCTGCCTGTATCCTTTCCCAGGATACCTATTATTAGCTGCGTGCTAATACTCAAAACAGTTTCAGTTATGAAATGGTATAGTTATGGTATAGTCTATGGACAGAATTGACAACCCAATTCAGAAACTGACACTATAGAAACAATATATACAACATAATGTAGAACCTTACACCATAGAGAACGGTAGATTCCTTGCCCCTGATAAATAAAAACAACAGGATACAGTACATTTTAGACCACTCCCAACTCATCCTTCAGTGTTTCCTTTGAAAACTTCTATAAAGTATCCTAATTAAGACAATACAATGACCCCATTAGAAACATCCTATTTTACAGTAACAGCAAATGAAAATAAACTATTACGTTCCTTTTCTCTTGAGATTCAACTCACTTGATATACAGTACGCCCACTGCAACACACGTGTTGTACCTCAATCTCCCCTCTGTCAGGCTCAATCAGTAATATGTTATTACCCTCAGTAAATAAATAAAACACTTAACCATTACTGCATAACTGTCTAACATTGTATGCTAAATTACACTGCTAGGTTTGTTAGCAGCCTGTTGCAACAAAGGCGGGATACTGGTTACATGACGCACTTGTTGCAAATCCGAGATCATTGGAGTGAGTTCAAAATCATCGATCATGAGACTCACTTTGTTAGATCACTAAAGCTTCATGTAGTAATATTTATTACCCATTGTCATAGGATAACATGGATGTTTACCGTTAAACTATCGACAGCTTTCTCTCTCTATTGTGGACTGTGACTAAGGAGAGCAATGACGTCATCACAGATCGCGGCACACCTGGTGTAATCCTAACTACTTGTAAACGCATAAAACGGCTCCTAAATTGTAGTTTTACTTGACACAAAATGAATGTTGGTTACACTTAAATAATTTATACATATAATATCTTCTTAGCTTCTTCCATAACTTTCTGCAATTTTCTCAAGCTTTGTTGCTTCTTTTCTCACCTAGCAGAGGTGAGAAAAAGTTTCTCCTAAACTGAATTTTCAGTTTTCCCTGAATTTCATTGTTCCTCACATTTCTTGATCTTATAGTAAAGAAATAAGAATAATTTATAATGAAAGTAACACATTATCTCTCAATATATATGAAGTACTTAGAATATCTGCACATTTAACTTCATGAGGGTCCTCTGAGATTTCCATAGGGGCCATCATAACATTGATATGGTTGGTTATTGGTAAAATCATGCAAAACCAATCAGTGATTCATATAGATGTCTACTGATATTGGTAAAACTTTAACTATAAAATGAAATGTGTCCATTACTCTGCCTCATAACCAAATACCCGGAAGAAGGAACAGAAAAGTTTGAATGGCACGTAAAATGTACGTCATGCAAAACTTACTGAACCAAAGAGAAAAATTGATTTCAGCATCTCATTAGATGCAGAAAAAGCATTCAAAAGGGTTAATCGGAAATTTGTCTTTGCCACGCAACATAAATTTGGATTTGGAAATTCCTGCATCAGATCATTATTTAGCTCGCTTGCTGCCCCTGTTGCGACAAATGATCAAAGCACTTACAGTCTTACAGTCTTAAAAGAGGCACCGGGTAAGGTTATCCACTCTCCTTCCCTTTTTGCCATACAAATTCCACTATTGAGCAGCTACAATCCGGTAAAATAAAAAGATTTAAGGGATTCAAACTGCAAACGTGAGTCAGAAGATAAGCCTTGATGCTGATGATGTGCTACTTTTCTTCTAAAACTCAAACTTTTCTGTCCAATTTTCAGAGTATTTTATCCACTCCGCTATAGTCAGAAAACTTCAGATATTTAGGTAACAATATTTCCTAGAGTCTGACCTGATATGACTTAACTACACCTGACTTCTCAAATCGATAGACGGTGACCTCATACGTTAAGGCCATTTATCATTCATGGGAAGAGTCGCCTCAATTAAAATGATGATCCTCAGAAAAATTAATGATCTTTTCTCAATGATTCCAAATCAACCATCTTTTGATTGGTTTAAGGCACTAGACTGTAAAATCTCCAAATTCTTATAGAAGAACAAACCACCACTTATTTGCTTGAATACACTTAAACAAAACAAGATTATGCTGTATAAGCACTACCAAACTCTTTACATTACTTTCTTGCCAACAGAGTGCAATATATCTTAAAATGTATCGAACCCAATCCACTGGACCACTTATGGATTGTTGTAGAACAAACATTCTGCAATGAAGTCCCATTCTCAGCGCTGGCTTTCATTAGTTCCACCGTCAAACACAATAGCTGCTTTAAAAGCATTAATATAAGCTCCTCCCTCACAGTCTGGTTAGAATTTCTTAAGATAACTACTTCTTCACTTACACCATGCAGACATCAATCTGGAAGTATCCGGACTTCCTGAAAT
This sequence comes from Lophius americanus, assembly GCA_037951165.1. Taxonomy (NCBI): domain Eukaryota; kingdom Metazoa; phylum Chordata; class Actinopteri; order Lophiiformes; family Lophiidae; genus Lophius; species Lophius americanus. The sequence continues at coordinate 2,134,350 of JBBDHG010000009.1, forward strand.
AGAAAAAAATGCTTAACTTCTCTTCTTGGTATGATAATGGCATAAGACATCTGGAACATATCTTCATCCAAGGTAGAAACTTCACATCATTTCAAGAACTGTTAATAAAATATCAGCAGTTAGAAATTACTCGAATATCTACAACTTTAATCCATAATTCAAGCAAGATTTAGACTAAGCCAATTGGACTCTGAATCTCTCATCGCCCAAATTATATGTATAACTGGCCAATATGGATTGCACAGTTTCTCTACCAACTTCCAAGAGGGAGGCAGAGATATCTAGCAAACCAGACCAAAATTTCTGGTGCATTTCTGGTGCCTTTGTTTCTGCATCTGTTGCATGACCTACTAGCCAATTTTAAAACTACATGTTCCTCAATTCTAGATTCCATAGCACCTGTAAAAACCCAGAAAATCAATACTGTTTGAAGATGTCCTGGCTTAATAATCGCAAAACTCAAATGGAAAAAGGACAATCGGACAGTCTAATTTCTAAGCCTGAACAATGTAATGTCAGTCTCAAGTAATGTTATGGAAGCCAGTTCAACTATTTTTCTAATATCATTACCGCTAACCACAGGAACGCTAGAACTCTATTCAGAACCACCAATTCTATAATCAACCCTCCTCCTAGGCAACATGCTGAAGCCAACCCAACCACTAATGAACAATTTGTCCTTTTTCATAACCAAAATAAAGGAAACCAAACTACAGATTGTCCACATTGATGGGGAATCTCCTTCTCCTCCTTGTCCTTAATGCAGCCCCTCTGCCTCTTCTGTTGATTTCCTTCTTCTTAGACTTAGCTGCAACTGCTACTGGCTGCTTTTAATCCTTGCGGTTGTGAGCCATACATTAAAATGCTGCTATAATGACCTTTGCTGCGCCAAAGTCTTTTTCCCCTGGTGTGCTTTCATCAGAGCACAAAAGGAGGGAGACTGTAGATCATACGGTTTAAAGGGTGGTATCTTCTGAAGTCACAGAAGTTCTTTGAGCCTTGATGGCTTCGAGGTTTGATCTGAAACCTATTTGGGAAACGTCACCTACGTCAGACTGTAGGTGGCCTCACTTACATCAGTTCATTCTGTTTGGGACTTTCGTTGGGGTAAGGCTTGGACCCTGGTGCAGACACACGACAGCAGAGAAGGTGCAGTTAAATATTTAATTAAAGCAAAAATAAGGCACGAGGAAAAAGCACAAGAGAAAACAGTAAATAACTTAACAAAATAATAGGAAATAACTTACGTGGGTAAATACTAAGAAATGGCTGGGACGAGTGATGACATGAGGAAACATCAACAACAAACTGTCACAGAAGGAAAGGTGAGGACAAACTATATAAACTGTGTAACGAGACAATGAGACACAGCTAGAGGGAAAACACAGTTGAATATGATGAATAATCGCACAAGATGAGATTAGACTTACTGGACAGACACAGAGAGGGAAAAGAAACACAAGTGAAACAAACAAATACTACACTAAGAAGGAATAAGGAATGAAGAACACTAAACAGATAGACACACTAAAAAGGCAAAACAAAGGAAACATGACAGGAAATGTAAAACTAAATAAACAACACAAATAAACCTTTCAAAATGAAACAGGAAAGAAGACCAAATAACGAACCTTCACAAACAAAGAATACTAAATAAACACAAAGTCATATGACAGACTTAAATCATCAAACAATGTCTTGGGCATCGTGGAGATCATCCCCTGCTGTCCTCGGGCAGGAGCTGCAGTCCAAGGGGATTGATGACTGTCCTGACCTAAATACAAATCCTGACTTCAACTTTGCTACACCTGCTACACTCCAAAATTACCACTTCCATGTGCTTAATGTCCAACTACGATTCATGTGGTAGTTTTTCAGTTATCCTACTAACAGTCAGACAGACATACACATGTCGGTAAAAACATAATCTGCCTGGCATATATAACAATGCAACAGGGACAGGCCGGAATGCTCATCATGGCTGGTATTGTCCTGTCAGGTTTCAGTGGCAGCGTTATCACATACTGGAAGACGGCCTGAAAGTGGTCAGGTTATCACAGTCCACCCGTCCCATTTCATTTGGGATTTCACTCCATTATCAAGACAGTCCAGGATGCTGCCCTGCGTACAATTCACTGGTATCTGGTCTATCTTTAAGAAAGCATTCCAAGACAGAAATGTGGAGGCTATAATGTAAACTTTTACTGCAGTGTTAAGCCCAATCTATATATTCAAATACATAAAGTGATCTTAAAGCTGTTCAAAGTGTCTCTAGTTCATCTAAGCGGCAGAAAGAGTCTAGTCTAGTCTAGTTTAGTCTAGTCTAGTTTAGTCTAGTCTTATGCTTTTACTTTGTAGCACTTTGAGATTTGATCCAAATGTAAAGCTCATTATAAATTAAATGTATTATAATTATTATTAGTATTAGAATCAGTGAAACACACGAATGGTGGCAATAGTGGCTTAAAAAATAAGTTGTCTGCGCTGGTAGCCTTTATAACTGACATATGAAGGTTTGTGAGTTGCAGAGATAGTATCAGTGTTATTGAGGACAATTTATAACTTTTTCTCTTCCAATCCGACACTATGTTATTCCACAACTTAACAAAATAACAGAGGTATGGCATCAATCAATTAAAGCAAGTCATCCAGAAATACATTTTTTAAACTAATTCATTTAATCCATGTTGCTGGAACTTGACAATTCAGTTAATGTTATTGCACCACAGTGCAATTTTCAAAGAACAGCTCCAGGCTCATTGCTTCTGTTGCGGTCCGTGGTCTAACAGCTTTTCTTGGAAACAAAAGCAAAGACTTAATTTAATAGCACATTGACGGGAATGATATGGCACATTCAGCTTTCACACTGTGTAGCATTGGGTTCCGTTGTTCATTTCAATGCAACTCTTTAGATCAATGTTGAAAAGATTTCTAATTAACCAGTGGAATATCTCATATATGGACGATGGGCCGATTTGCACACGGTCATTTTGCAAAATTAAAATCTAAAAGAAAGTAATCTATTAACTTATGTCTAATGCCATTGCCAAAATTCAAGTTTACCTAGGTCCTGGGTTGAAATATGACCATGTCCGTGCCGAAACCTAATCACAGTCCTGACGACCTGAAAAGTAGCTTACTTTGAGTTGAGAGCATTTTATCAAATGTTAGCATGATAGCCAACCAAAGTAAGGTGGTAGGTGTTTGTATTCATCAAACATGGCCTGTTGGGTCCTGTACTCTGCCCTATAGCAGCAGAGTCACAGCACTCTGCAGGAGACAACGGAAAAATGATATTTTTCGAAGTCATTATATGGCAATATTTCAAATACAAACCAATTGCTCATTAAGGAAGCTTCACATAAATATATATATATGTATGTATATATATTTATATATAAAATTTGCTGTCCCAGACGGGACAGGACTTAATTTTTGCCAGATAATGCTTTCCAACTGAAGTTAACCTACTTGTATGTTGTTTTTGAGCTATTTTGGAAGCATCTGAAATATGAATGTCAAGATTGAGAGAAAAAGAAAGAGAGCGGCCAAGTAATGCCAACACTCCCTGATAATCCCCCCTCAGTCCCCCTCGTCCTCTGTGTGCACGTCTGGTTGAGGGCGAAGACACTCACACTGGACAGCAGCTGTAGCTCCTTACTAACTTCTTATTCCCTCATGTCCTGCAGTAGAACTGGGGCTCTCCAGTCATCACTTGACAGATAGCTCTATCAGCTGCACTCATTAATGAGTGTATATATTACCAGTGATTTTCCTTGTGAAACATTCTTGCTAATTGCTCAGGAACCCAAACTCCACCCCTTGTCTACCTTGCCACTCCAATCCATCCAAACCCACCTCTCGGACAGATCAGTCTCCAGCCGGCCAACACCACCATCTGCCCTCATCTCTGTTTCCCCACACTTAAGTTTGATTAAAACAAAATAAAACCTTTGTCCCTCAGTCCCCTTTTGGGTCCTAATTAAAAAATGTAAACCATAAGAGATGCCTGAAGTAAGGAAGTTCCATGCATGTCAATGTTCAATACTTTTGGCATTTAAAGACTGTGTTCACAACATTTTGTTGCTATTTTTGCCGTTTTATGGTACAATAAATTGGATGCTATGGGAAGTCGTGGACAAAATCATGGTGATTAAATGGATGAGACTGATCCAGAGTGAGCAAAAAAGATCAAATCAAAAATGTAAATATATAGATGGATCTGTTTGTGCTGGAAGTTTACATTTGCTTTGTCTTGCATTGTGATGCAGTGATGCACTATGTTATTTTGTGAGCCCCTGGAGCACCCTCTCTGTGCTTTGACCGTCTGAGTCCGTTACAGCGAAGAGGGATTTGTGGTTAGCGAGGCAACTCCAAGGGTAAATGTTGGATTTTCAGTGTTATAAAAATGTCTCATTCTTACTGTGGTACATAGCTTTCCTTGTGAAGTAAGTTGAGTTGGAGATACAACATCAGAATTAATGAAAGAAAGCTGACTGACTGGTCATCATCATTCATCATACAGGAGCTCAGTATGGAGGTTGTGAGAAGAATACCCTGTACAGTGTGTTAAAGCTACAAATAAGGTTATTTCTTTGAATAAATGGAATTTTATATTCATCACTGTTTTTTTGGTGTACTTTCAGCAGAAAGTAAAAAATATCCTCTTAATTATCAATTACATTTTAAGTGAAGGGGTCTCCCAGTCTATGAATGGGCAGCCCACCTCTACCTCTCATAGTTTTCGGAGTTAGGTCTTCATGCTTTTCATGGCGAAGTTGAAAGGTAAACTGCTAGGTCTGTGCAATCTGTCCAGAATCTACTGTAAGTCAAAAAGTGCAGAATCCTCGTAGAGCTATCTCTCCTACCCGGAACAAATAGTCAAGCACCGCTCAGTTTTTTTTTTTTACTATGCTAAATATAACCATTGCCCCAACCCCATATCGTCCCTGCTGAAGGACAGAGCCAACACACGAATAGGTGGGTTTACATGGACAGCCTAATTCTGATTAGATTCGGATAAGACGTCGAAAACAAAATGTTGCATGTAAACACCCCTTTCCGAGTGGAAGAACCTTTCCGAATGAGATTTCATTCCTTTGCAAGGAGGTAGTCTAAATCTTTTTGAAAAGCCTTTCAGATAACCAGTCGCTGCATGTAAACACTGTATCGAAAAAGCTCTCTGTTTGAGTTGTATCTGCGCATGCCCAACATCGTGACATAATGTTCAGGCTGAGTTTTTTTCAGCACTGCGACCTTCTTTATGTATTGCGACTTCAAAACATTACCGGTCTATATCGGAATTATTAATCGCATCTTTTAATGAGTTTAACATAGCTGAACAGTTAGAGGGAAGAAAAGTCCATCCCGTGCAAAAACCTTTATGTCGTAATCTTCTTTTGGGTGTGTGTTGGTGGTCGGCGCCCAGCTCATTGTAGCATTGTCGCCACCTAATGAAGTTTGGATCATCTGAGCAGGTCAGAAAGCTATTTCGGATTAGATGAGTCAATGCAAGAAACCAACGGGTCAGAAAAGATCACAGGTCATGTAAACAGACAAATGACAATTCAGAAAAGTTTAATGCGGATAGGAGAAAAGTGTCCCATATAAACCCACCTACTGCTGCTCAAAAAATATTGGTTTTCTTGCTTTTAAAACTTGCCCTAGAGTACTACAAGTCTAAATGTATTTACCTAGAGGAACCATATAACTTGACAGCCAACTGGCTGACTCCTTTTAAACACCTTAAAGCCACAATAGCTTCTTGGATAGCGATGATGTGCTGATGTGTGAACTAAGTTTAAGTCTGGAACTTCACTGCTAGGTGCCACTAAATGTTATTCACTGGACCTCAGTGAGACCTGCACGTGTCTCCAGAATTGCAGGATAATTAAGTACTACTGTCTGTCAGAGATGTGGTCCTTGGTTGGTAAGGCCCCGGGGTGAGTGTTCAAATATCTCACCTACTCAAGCAATCAATGATGTCAAGCATTAGCTGGCACAGTGTCAGCTTGACTGGTTTCACTCTTGAGAGTTGTATCCTAGAATGAATTGTCTGGGTCATAGGCTGGACTGGTGCTTGCCTTGCTGAATAAGCATCAGCATTGGAATATGCTTTTAAATTTGCAAGAAGCAGTATAATTTGATGAAAATATCATCTTAAATCATTAAGTCATTCCGAAAGTGACAGTTTTCAGTCACACTTTGACCAAATGGATTTGTTTGATGCAATCATTAGAAACCCTGAATAAGGTTGTCATAAGTATTAATTATAGCATTTTTAAGGACTGAAACTTTAATTTTAAGGATTATTTGCTTCCATTCTTCCATTTTTATTCCTAGTATATTAATGTACAAAATGAGTAGCCAGCTGGACCATCCTGCCAGCACGAAGTAGCTCATTAGCTATTGACTGATAATCCTGTTATACAGACTCTGCCTTGCCAGATAGCCAGAATGACGTGTCTACATCAGAGAAAAAATACAGGCTACATGAAACTTAATCACCTCGTCACCTTCCCTTTCCTCGTCTGTTCCTATTTCAACGCTGTTAATAGCCACATCTCTGACAGACTACCTGGTTTGACATGCTGTTAAATTCCCTCAAAAAGGGTGACATTCAGTGTCTGACATCATTAGGGTTTAGACTTTGTTACCATAAGTAAAATTTAGCTTTGCCTCCGTTAAGACTAATGACTCATGCATGAAGTTACTAGGACTCACAACAGAGATGACAGATGAAACTTAGCAATTTTTTCCTTCCCTCCTTCATTTGTCTTTTGCCATCTGATTTTGTTCACATGAATAGAAGTCTGCAGACATCCAAAGCCTTTTATTTGATCTCTGACTTATTTGCTTTTCTGCCCTCTCCGCTTTACTTGATATTTTATGATTCACTTTATTTTTTTCTCCTGAATGGATAAAAGCAGATCTTTGTTTTGTTGTTTGAGTTCAGAATAGTTGACGAGGGGATTTCAGGACCCAGTCACTGGGTAACAGACTGGAACCAGGCACAAAGCATTTGCTACCAGGCCAAAAACAAAATTTTGGTTTAGGCTATTTTTGCAGTAATTGCAGTAAACTCATCATCTCTGCTACACCCTTGCTGAACAGTGTCCTGCCTGCGCTCTCACAGATGGTCATCGATTGGCATCAGCCTCTGTCCCTCTTCATTTACGAAGTGTGTTGTAACGAGTGAGTCTGTAAAAACATGAGTAAAATTAAAGTTTCTGTCGCCCACAACAGCAAGGTTATATGACCGAAAAGTCCTTAATCTCCCTGATTGAACTCCAGAATTACATTTTCTTTATATGTCCACAGTATATTTTTCTAAAAAAGATAAAAAAAAGCTACCTAAATTGAGTAAAATATGAACTACTAGAGTATAATATGATATATACAAGTTAGATTTATATCAATTTGAATCATATGCGCCAAATCTTGAATAAACTGGACAAAGAGTTAGGAATTTATGTCAAAGAAACTATGTTTCTTTGATATGTACAGCTCTCCCTAGTGAATATAGTATGACCTCTTAGAGGAAAACACAATATATACAAGATAAGCCGCCTTGAGTCGATTCATATGCACCACTTTTTTAATAAATAGGATCAAAAGTTGAGAAATGATGGCCCGAAAATATTTGGAGATAATGTTCTCTAGTGTTGGATGTAAACAACCCACTTTTCCAAAAATCTCCCCAGTTATTCCTCCTCCTGTGTTCTATATGGGTATAATATATGAAAATGAACCATGTAATAGTTTTTGAGTTATGGTGCTATCAAAAAGAATCTACAGCGGCGACAATGACGATTCCATAATATCCCTAACTTTTCAGGGACATAAATTAGCAATGATGAGAGTAGTCCAACCACCAATGCAACCATCAATGTGACAACATGCACATTCTACGAATAAAGATAACATCTTCATAAATTTCACAACACACGCTTGCTACGAAGGCCACAACAGAACACATTAAGGAAAACTATTTGCAAAAGCCACAAGGCAAGAGAAGTGACACTCAAAAGTGGCGCATTCCTGGACGTGCTTTTTTATTGCCTCAGTTAGTGAATAAAACAGATGTAGTACACAAACCTGTCATGATATTTTCATTAGCATGGAAGCTTCGCTTGACCAGCATGACTCGGTAGTCATGCTGGTCTACCGAATCATACTGGTCATGCTCCACAGCCAGGAGGTCAGTGAAAAGTGTATCTTAATGTGTTGTGGCTTTTGCAGCGTGCGTGTCTTGGGAAGTTGATGAAGAAGTCGTCCTTATTTGCTGCAAGTATGTCTGTGTTCAACATGATGAAGATGTTTTCTGAATGAGCAGCATGCCCATGTTTTCAAATTAATGTTTGTGGTGTGTTTGCCCCTGTCGGCCACCATTAGCACTCACACCTAAACTAAAAAAACCTTCCTCTTACCCATAACTCCCATTCGACTAGGGGAGGATAACACATTTTTTATAAATTGGGGCTGTTGAATAAGTGTATGTGTGCGTTTTGGGGGGGACTTTAAAGGCCATTCAATCTCTACATTTTGACTACTCACCCTGGTGGGTGTCTGGAATTTTCATGCCGCTGAAAAATAAATACTTCACTTAACTTCATACACATTCAACCCTTCTCCCCATCAAATGACAGCCACACATTATGACAAGTAATTATGTAAATGAATAAGTAATATGTGGCTGGAGGGGAAATCAAGCATGTTGTAAGACACAGTATGACTGATGGAGAGAAAAAGGGTGCTTAGATTACATCTCAAACTTAATCCAAGGCCTGTGGAGTGTTCTAACCCTTTTGGCACCCACCACGCTGTTATTTCATCCCCATAACCTTGTCCTAACAGGCACGGGTCGTTTGCTCCTCATCAGTTAGGAGGAAGTGCTATTGGCATATATATTTAATGACTTAATTTGTCTCTTTATAATAGTATTGCAGATGCACAGATGCATTTCCTATATAAGCAGTAACATAAAAAACTTTGCGTGTCATAACTGCTGTATTATACCAGTGGTCAGCTCTCAGAGGAGATTCTTAGTAAATCTTTACAGCTGAACTTGGATGTCAGGATAAAATATGCCTTTAAATGGCAGCAAGAAACCAATAGAGGAAAAAAATATATAATATAATGGATGGTCTATTGCAGTACCGGTGCAGAATGCAGCAACGAGAGAATATCGTCTACTGGTATTTGATGTAGATGTCTTGTTTTATGTCCACATCCACACCTCCTGTGAGCCAGCACAACAAAAGCCCCATTTCTAAAATTATGTTGACCTAGATAATACACTAACGGGGGAATGCATACACCTGCCTAGTATTTTGTATTTTCACCTTGCAGTATTTTCTTTTTCTGGGCTCCATCAAGCACATGAATGCAAATAAAGTATATACGGATATAACTTACCACATTTTCTCCTTCATATCTTAAATCATCAGAAAGTTGGTGAAAAATAATAATGCACTGTGTTCCTCAGTCATTTGATGAGCGTTAGAAGCTTATTAAAATAAGCCGTGCCAGTTTACCCACGCTCGGCTGGACAGCAGTGGTTCTGTCAAGGTTTTCAGGGCAAAGGGTGAGTACAGGAGGCTTTAAATGGCTATTTTTTGTAAAACAACATGCCTCCGAATGATCAGCTTTAGAGTGAGGATAATCAACTTCATAAGCAGCTTACCAGGGATGCAGTTAAGTGCAAGACAAGTCCAAGATAGAGCACAGTCCACGACACCCACTGGGCTTGAAAAAGGGTAAAGGCTGCCAAATACCAAGTCCTCTTCACAATCGTAGGATTATGTTGACAGAGGCAAGAACACAAACAACTATTTTACTGCCAATTTATTGCATTTCCACTTAATAGCCGTAATCCATGAGAAGAAAATAATACATACAATGGAGTAGGTTCATAAATGATTCAAATAAAAATAAATACAAAATTAAATACATATTAAAACTATAAATGGCTCATTGGGGGTATATCTTAGGGGAACAAAACAGCAAAAAACTTTATTGAAAATGTCCCTATTAATATAACTTTTGTGGATCATCTTCTGTGATTCACTACTACACTCACAATATTCAGCCTTGCAACAAATTACAGTGCGTTTCAGTCCATCTTGGAAATCTGTATGAGAACAATGACATTAATAAATAAATGAGCATGAAATAAATACAATTATTCAGACTGTTGCAATAAAGGACACTGTCTATCTGTTCTTTCTTGTCCTGCTAGTTTTACTAAACACTTCAACATACTTGAATTTGATTTATGTTACGGGCTCCAGTCTCTGTCACGGGCTGAATCGTTTCACAAGGAGAGGCCAGACTGGAGGCAGAGCACAGGTTCAATGTTCAACATCATTCTTCCCTGATATATTTTCCTCCGAGGAGCAAGCGTGCAGATAGAAACAGTTTCTGCATGACTGATTTTCCACCGCCTCTGGACTCACTTAACGCACCTACTATAACAATCCCGGGACAGGATGAGCAGAACAGCTATTTATTTTTCATGAAGATCACTCTGAGAAGTTTGCCAGTCAATATGTGCAACAGTGAGTGATGGAAGCCAGTGTGACTCTCTCAAGGCCAACCCTGAGTGTGAGAGGTACTCACATATATATACATAAACATATATATATACATGCACATATATGTGTTTATGCACATATATATACATAAATATGCATATATATATATATACATAAATATGCATATATATATATATATATACATATATATGCATACACACAAACATATATACATAAACATATATACGCACATATATATATGTGTAAATATACACACACATATATATATATATATATATATATATATATATATATATATATATATATATATATATATATATAACCGTCTTTCCTGGTCTTGATGAGTAACCTTGAAGTAATGTTCTGAATCGGAATTAAACACACCATTACAATAGTCTGCTAATAATAAAATAAAAGCACGGACACATTTTTTTTTCCTACATCTTGCGGCAACATCAGTTCTTTAATTCTTGGTATTTTCTTGAAGGTAGGTTCACTTTGCGATTTTTTTAATGTGGTTGTTGAAATTAGTCCATAGCTATGCCCAGATAATTTGCTGTTCTTTTTATTTTACAGCTGGAGCTCTTGAATTTGTTTCAATTCATTTACTGAGATCTTTTATTTGATTTTAGACCCATATCGTTTGGGTTTTTTGTGGATTGGTCTGACATCCACATACATATTATAATATATTTCATGGTTCTCCAGTGGTAGTATCATCCACTCCAGTTGACAGGGACTTATATGCTCACCCTCACCTGCTGCCAATCACTTAATGAGATCGACCTGGTCCCTGCAGTACTACAGCCCTGGCTCTTCACCCGGTATTCATAGACTCGTCTGTTGTAAGCAATAGTAAACGCATATAGATGTTACAGGCTTAACCATTTGATCCTATTCCTCATCTCTTCTGCCTCAGGTCCACTCATTTGCTTCCTATCCCAGTCGTGACCTGGATTCCTTTCTGTAGTCCGTGAGGTGTTTACGAAGAAGATCATTATCCACCAGGCATGTTCTCTGCATAGTCTGCTCTGCTCCACTGCTGTTTGTATTTAGTTTTTGCAGTTTTCCAAAATGTTATTTGTTGAACTTTTCATCATTGACTCTGCCTCTGACATCTGCATTTTGGGTCCAGTTATTGTTGGTTAAACATCACAAACTGAAAGATGAGGCAACTATCATTTTCGACATAATGGAAGATTTTTAACTATTAAATTTTTTATTTTGAAAATAGCCAAAAACAAAGCTCATCAAAAGGTGGTGACAAACTTTACTACCTCAAAGTAGCTGAGAAAAATCTTTTTGTGCTTATAAAACCAAAGAAAAGAAGTTTGAAACTGAAATGATAAACTACACCGTGTAAACGGATGCAGTCTTGAAACAATAGTTGTAACATTAAATTCCCCTTAATTGGGGAAAAGGCAAGGATAATTAGGCTACGTTCACACTGCAGGCAAAAGTAACCCAAAATTTGAGTTTTCTGCCCATATTTGACCCACATCTGATTATTAATGATAGTCTGAACAGTACAAATCAGATTTTGTAAAATCACACCCAGGCCAGTTTTATTCGTGGTCCTAAATCGGTTACATATCTGATGTTTTTCAAAGCGACCTCAATCTGAACGGTCTAGTCATATTGCATCCAACTTTAACATCATTGAAGTGAGACAGACGTCACAATTCTGCGCCGGAGGAGGCGGAACGCGGCAAGATCAATTTGTGCTCTCCTTATTTCTTAATCTTCTTACCTTTATCACTTGGTCATAATTTTGTCGGCTCTGATTGCACGACAACTTCAAAATTGATACACACACGCTGACATGTGTGTCATCCAAATTTACTTACGTAAACACAACGTGCTGTGTGTGACGTCACGTCTTCTTCTGCGCTGGCGGGTCACTTCAGGACCGTAGACCATGAAAACAAATCAGATCTCAGAAAAAAATATCGGAATTGAGCCTTAAGATTCACAGTGTGAACGTGGCATTAGATGCAAAATCATAATTTGAACATTATAAAAAATCTTATGTCCCTTTGTTGAACTAATTGTCTTCAGTCTTGGTTCATTATGTGTTTCTGGTCCCATTTCATTTGTTCTGTGTTTTACTATTTTATTTTGGAAGTCTCTCCTTTTTTTTTAGTTGACTTTACATTTCCTCTTATTGTATCTGTTGACCTTTTTTACGTTATGGAATCAAGCCTTTAGTTCCTCTGTTTTGAACTCTGTTCCAAGACTTTCTCTCTCCCAGTGGAATCATCAACCTTTTTTTTTATATCTCATGTTTCTTCTGTCTTTTCCTTGTAATTATCCTCTTGTGTGATAGCCTATCATGATCAGCTGTGTTCCTCTTCCAGCTGTGTCTCAATTTCTTATATTCATATTTGTGTTTCCGTCCCATGTGCCAGTATGTTGGTGATTCGGATTATCAGCTAATTATCAATTTTACCCATGCGCTCGATGGGTAATCGAATGTTAGATTTTTTTCAAATTTTCATCACACGACAAAGTTCTGAAGTCGTACATCTAATGTGCTGTGACCATAGATTTGGATTTTGTGCTGCGGAGCTTCCCAGTGAGATGGAACCCACATCACAATCAGTGCTCTTTCAATTATTGAGGGAGATTATGTGAATAGGCAGTGCATTCATTGCAATGACTGGCTTCAGTTATTTCATTTCTTTATTTCTTGGGTTCTGTTTTGGTTTTTCAGATTTTTTTTAAGGTATTTTCATAATTTCTCTGTTCATTTTGTCATGTTCCTGATCTGTAAGTTTTGTACCATGTGTTTCTGTTAGCTTTGCGACTTTTTTTTCATTCTTTGCGGTCTGTTTTACACTTTTATTCTGTCTTTTTTTGATTTGTTTCTGGCCTCTCCTGTCTTTATTTTCAATCAATTTCCTTCTGTCTATCTCTCTTGTGATTTTTATTGGTGATTGTGCATCAAGTCCACTTGTGTTCCCCTTCCAGTTTTGTCTCGTTAACCAAAGTGTATTTAAGTTTTTGTCTCTCGGCCCTCTGTGCAAGTTGGTTGTAAATTTGTCTTGTCACACGCTCCAGCCTTTTCTTCGTGTCTCCTACTGAACAATTTCTGATTTGTTTCTTGTGGATTTAATTGTTTAGAGCATTGCTAATTCTTTGGCCTCTGCCTTTCACATTTTTGGATTGCTTGCATGATAGGATTGCTTACATGGTTGAGACCCCTGCATGTTTGTCGGACTGTTTTTGGATTGTCGAATTAAATATTTTATTTGCATCAGCTCTACCTCCGTCTGTCTGCACGTGGGTTTTTAACTCTGCTACTGCTAAGTTCTTAACATCCACAGCATTAATGTCCAGGTACATAGAATAAAAAAAACAACGTAAATACATACAGTACATTAACACAAATGCCAATGTTTGTATTTTTCAGGAAAGTTTGATGGCCACCTTCCTTGAGTTGGAGGATATCCCCACCAGCCTTCTCCCCTGACTCACGCTGAGCCTGTGTGGCACCCCAACAGCCTTTTAATGTGGCCCACTGCAGGACTAGAGTTTGGATTTAGATGATAATAGGCAGTGCCTGCACAAACTCAGGTTAACTCCAGACGGGTTTGTGACATTATTGTGGCAAGTGGTGTTCTTCATAATATTGGCAGCCAGAGACACCATTTGCCATAATCATTTTGAAAACTAAGCATTGCCACCCAGTAGTAGTCAAATAAATAATTCTTATTCGGTTTTCTTTTTTCATACAAATGCAACAACCTGTTCCAGGAATAGACATGATTGCCCTGTGACCATGCAACCACCATTTCCTTGTCAACACGGGCCCTACAACTACCTTTTCCTCAACTCCTCTACTCAACATCTCACTATGTTGCCCAGCCATTCTCTGTTAAAGGGAATAATAGTGTGCTCGTGGTTTCCACTCATTGTTCTCACATTCTATAACTGCCATTTCAAAAAAATGTAAAATTTCTGGCAACAGATGAAAGAATTTAACAAAAAGATCTGATTATCTGTAGACATCTCTGTGGCAGACAATTATATCATTCATTGTTATCATTATCAACCTGTGATGAAAAGGAGAATTGGTTGGTAAATTGAAACCATATTTCGTAGAATCTCTGAAAGGTTAAGTTATTATGGGTGGAGGGCTCAATGAGACGTAACGCCATCAGTGACTGTTGGAAATTATAATCATGAAATTTTAAAATGCCGCTATAGCACACAAAGTAGAAAAAGCCACTCTAATAATGCGTGTCTATTTTTCTGATTATACACATAAATCTATTTTGGTATAATCATTTTGTAAGGGTGAGTCTTTCCAATATAATATTTAATTTATTAAGTTAGAGGGCGCAGTGTACTTTTAAAGCTGAGTAAGTTCCAAAAGGTCATCTAAACTTCTATCACTCTTACTAATGTTATTGCTAATTATATCCATACTACGGTTATGTATTTGCCTTTCTGAATTTCATTTTCAGAAAGGCAAATACTTGGCGCACTCCTCACCAGGAGGAGTGTCCTGGGATCTGCTGTAACAATTATGACAAAAGTCCATTAGTGAGATCTGCATCTTAATTATACCTCATTAGTATTGTCTTTGCATCAAAGTGTCACAATCCATCATAAAAATAATCTATGAACAGATATTTCAACAAGGTTTATGGTGGGAAAGGCAGAGGGACAAGGCACAGATGCAAGGAGGATGAGCAGGAGGATGGAATAGAGGAAATCTAGACAGAGGCATAGAGTGAGAGGAGTGGATAACTGAGTGTTAGGGACAGGACCAGAACTGGGATAAATGTCCTCCTAGACAGACCAGTTGTCCATTCAATTTAGAGCTCTAACTTTAACTAATTTTTCCTTTCCTGCAATAACAGTCCAGTACTCTTCGTAGGGAAAATTGTACTTTTCACTCTATGGATTAGTTGACATCTTACTATTAACTTTACAGAATCAAATTAGGCATATGCTATTGTCCTGACAGCAAGGGTATATCCCCCAAAAAGTCTCATTCCCTTGCAGTGTGCAAGCCTATTTAGTTAAATATTAACTTTGAGAGTAAAACACGATGTATATATATATAGAGCTCCTCGAGTCGATTCATATGTATCTAATTTAGACTAAATTGGATCACTAGTTGAGAAATTATGTTGCGAAAAACTTTTGGAGATAAAACCCCTGGAGTCGAAAATATACAACCGACCATTCCCAAAATCAATCCAGTTCTTCCTGGCATTCAGTTCTATATGGGTATAACATTTGTAAATGATTCATGAAATAGTTTTTGATTTCTGCCCGGGAATTTTTTTTTCATAATAACAAGTGTAATAGACAATTTACTATAACTGCCTTATGTTTGTTTGGGGCCTGTTTTCATTCTGACCTCAGTGCTCTGCATGCCGGCGAGTACCAAGTCATAATATAATCTTATCCAACAGTTGTCCTTCTGAACGCACGGTTCTTGTCAAGGACACACAGTTGTCACAATTCTGATCACAAGAGCTGGTCTAACCCGGTTTGAGTCATCCCCTCACGGATGTCTAGACTGAGAAGATAACACATCCACCATCTGCATATAAAGACTTTGCTCTCTGTTCATTTTGTTATCATTTGACTGCTTTGAACACTGTAAGATCATGGACCTTCTTTGCATAGAATATAATCAAGAAAGAAAGTTCAGTTCTATCTCTTTATTTCAGACTCCACCGCTAATAGAAAATTCCCACGACAAATTTCGTGTCAGAATTGGGATCGTGTTTTACGAGTGTTCATCTGGACCTGCTCATGGGAAGTCATTGATCATCCTGGAAGAAATACTTTTCTCCAGCCTCTACCCCGCTGAAAGTCTTTAGGGACAGGAGCACTGACAGTTGAGGGCCTAGATCTCCAAAAGTGGGATAATTTCCACTCTGTGGACCATTGTTCCACAGAATCGGCTACAGAAATGGTGAGACAGATATTTTTGGGGTTAAAATTCTTTAAAGGCGGTTTCTGTTGTTTGATGCCCAAATCATCAGTCAGCCATCGGTGGTGTCACCCCTGTTTCTGAATCTCTCAAACAGGCAGCTGTAATTATTCCCTGTGAGAATTCTCCAATCAGAACTTCAATCTCTCCCTTGAAGTAAATCAGGGATGAAAGTCACCCAACAAAATGGAGATTTCTACAAGATTTACAGGCTGTGAATGTAGCAGTGCAACCAAGAGCTCTAATTGTTCCAAACCCTTATACAATTCTGTTTCCATCCGAGGTACAGAGGAGTTTATCTCTGAAATGCCTTTTTCAGTATCCCAGCGCATCCCAACAGTATGTTTTCGTTTGCACTCAACTTTAAGGGGAAAAGTTACACTTTTACTAGTCTGTCAGGGTTACTGTGAATCACCTACTATCTACAATGAAGCACTTACATCAGGCACAGCTTAACATCAGGCACAGCACTTTTGCAATATGTTGATTTGATGATCTGCAGTCCCACCAAAGAACAATGCGAGTCGGACATAGTTGAGCTACTGAAACACTTGGCTTTTGAAGGTCACAAAGCAAGCCTTTCAAAATTAGAGTTCGTGCAACAAGTGACATTTTTGGGAAATGTGCTCATGCCTGTGGGTAAATCTTTCTTCTAAAAGAGTGGAAACAATCAGAATATTTTAAAACCTCAGACTAAGAAACAAATATCCTTTTTAGCAGAACATATGACTTTTAATTAACAATGCTGCTTTTTGGTCATATTTTTATAACATTATTATCATATTTTTTATTGATGGTTTTATCTGCTTTACCTTGTATTACTTTGAGATTTGATCCAAATGTAAAGTGCGTTATAAATTAAATGTATAATTATTATTATTATTACCTTAGAAGCTCCACTGAGCTCTTTAGTCCTGGGATAAAGGTTTACAGTGTAATGATATGACAACGTACACAACTGATGCTGAAAAAGTATTCTCTAACATGAAGTGTTTTTTACATATACACCGACCTTGGGCCTAGCAGACACAGCTCACCTTCTCACTCAAACTGTTGATGAGAAGGATGGATACATGACTTCAGTCTTGTTACAGGATTATTTTGGTAAATTTAAACCTGTAGCTTATTTTTTAGCTTAACTCGATTCAGTGGCAACAGGACATCCCATATGTCTGAGTGCAGTGGCTGCTTCAGAAAAAGCTATTTCAGCATCCTGGGAAATCGTTGGCTACAACAAGGTCACTTTGCTTGTTCTTCATGTTGTCTCTATGATTCTCCTTGAGCAAAAAACTTCACACCTCTCCATAGAAAATGGTTGCGATATAACACTGTTTTACCTGATATGGCTGATATTCATGTCAAAAGATGTACTGTTCTTAACCCAGCAACCCTCCCACCCTCCCCAAGTGATGGCGAAGGCAATAACTGTATTGCTGTCCTATATCAGGTTTGCATCCCAGACCTGACCTGAAGGAGACTCCTTTGACCAATCCAGATCGAGTTTTGTTTGTTGATTAATACATACATTGTGATTGCATCTGCTGCTGTGGACCATGGAGCGGTTGGTTGAAAACAGGAGGAAAAGCTGTTGGTTATGCAGTTGTTACTAACCTTGAAATTCTTTCCTCAGGTTCTCCTCCTCCTCATTATTCCGCACAAGCGGCAGAACTAATTGCTCTGACTGAGGCATGCAAACTAGCAGGAGGCCAGATTGTGGCGATTAAATCTGATTCCATGTATGCATTTGGTGTGGTGTATGATTTTGGTCCACTCTGAGAAACAGAAAATTCCTACCATGATTAGGTGTCTGCTCTGCTAGAAGCTACTTGCTGCCAAAGTCAATAGCAGTCTGCAAATGTCAAGCTCAAATAAACAAAACTGATTTTGTATCAACCAAAAATACTTAAGCGGATGCTGCGGTGAGGGCTGCTTCCCTTCTGAATCTGCCTTCTGTGTTATTATGGTATCACTTCCTGTCTCTCCACCATCTTCCCTTTCGGCCCTTCAGTTGTTTGCTACGACAGAGCAACTGTCTAAACACTTTTTTCTCCCTTTGCAAAGTTGACACACCGGTTAGACCATATGTCAAAAGGAGGGATGGTACACCAGTTACCAACATTTTGGTTCACCAGGGGCTTTTCTGTTTATGCTCGGAAATACTGCCAATCTTGTGTTATCTGCACTACCCATAATGAAGGCAAAAGTTAAACTGTGACACAAGCTTCTCACTTTCCACCAAACAAGCAATTTCAACATCACCTAACAAGGAGAGAAATATTGCCTTGCAAAGGTTGATATCTGGTCAAAACGGGTTGAAGTTTTTCCATCTTTTAAACGAAATAGTGGTGCTGTAGCAAAAGCCTTCCTAACAGATATTGTTCCACGATGGGGTCCACCAGTCAAAATTAGTAGTGATAATGGTGCTCCATTCGTGAATGAAGCCATATCCCAGCTTGATGAGTTCTTAATAATGGATCTCAAACGTCAGTGGTGGAGCTGTCGAGCGAGAGAATGGTACTCCAAAAGGGCACTCCAAAAGTCTAAATTGGCGAAATTTTGTGAGGAAACAGGCCTACTGGGGATAAAGGTAGTACCCATAGTATTAATGCACCTGGGGATGAGGAAAAGAGCCGGGGTTAAACTTAGCTTTTTTGAGATCTTATTCAGATGACTACCTTCAGCAAGAGTGGGACCTTCCCCAAAACCACTCCCTTCCACGTCAGTATGTGAGGGATTAAATGCTTAATTACCGCAAAAACCTATCCTCTGTTTTATCTCAAATCTCTAAGCAGATGAAAGAAGCCTTGCCTGGGCCGGCTTCCAAACCCTTATAAAGGTTGAGTGACTTGGGTACATGCCTCACACTGCAAGAAGGCCCTTGAGCCAAATGACAACTTCTCTCCTGAAGTCCACAACCACTCGAGGGAGAAGGAGGATCAGCAAGGGCAAACGGCGAAGTGAAGCGCTTTGCTCCAACAAGGTCAGAAGGCATGGTTAAGCACTCTGTCCAAACGCACTCCAGCCTACAAAATGAGGACCCAACAGCTGTAATTCTGTCCATTCAAACTCTTAGGCCCTTTTGGTCTGAGAGAAATCATCAGCAGGTTCCTTCTACTTGGAGTGAATGTCACCGTCCCGGTCCTGTGGAAAAACAGTGGCTCATCAGAAAAGAGTAACATCACCATCAGACTAACCATAGCTAAATCTAACACTTGCAAAGGCAATCTATAAAGTCGATCGAGAAGGTTTGGCCCGAAAAACGTTTGGAGATAAAGGTCACTAATTGTCGGATATACAGTGTGGGAAATTATTATTTGATCCCTTGCTGATTGTGGAAGTTTACTGGATTACAAAGAAATGAGCAGTCTATAATTTTTATGGTACCTTTATTTGAAGGAGTAGAGACAGAATATCAACAAAAAATGTCCAGGAAAAAACATCATATGAAGTTTGAAATTAATTTACATTTAATTTCAGGCAAGGGGAAGACTTAAGGAAGAAGACGGTTGTGGCCGGGTGAAATCCCGTTAGAAAAAAAAATCTTGGATATTCAGGTGTGCTACAATTAATCACTTTAACAAGAGGCTGAAAAAGCCTCATGTGCTGAAGTACATAAATTATGCTGTGTGATCAAAAAGGCCGTAAACCTGATTATTTTATTTTATTTGCTTTTGCTGATTGTAATATCTAATTCTTTCAGAGGTCGACGGAACTTAAGTTTATGGCAATTCTGAATTTCTTGGTGTCATTTCTCAGTAGTTGAAGTTTGATCCTTTCACAGAAACTGATGAAACTAAAAATGATTGTTGACATCATCATTATTATCACTATCAAAAAATATTTATACAGTGAAAGTTCCACATGTCTCAGAAGGAAGCCTTGCAATGAATAACATTTATGTGGCAGACTAACATTAATTAAAGAGCTTTAAAATTGTCTGTACTGCATAATCCCAATGTCCAATTTTGCATTTAGGTGTCAATCTATTCAATCAAATCATTTGGAAATAAGATCAATAGTCAGATTGTTGTTACAGATATAATAATAATAATAATAATACATTTAATTTATAATGGTAGGTACACGGGTGTAGTAGTTATAAGACGCTGCCGTTAATAACCAATCGAACACACATCAGCTTATCCTCTCTGGATAGGTGAAATACTATAAATTAAATTCTCGATAGAGGTAATTCCAAGGGAACATAATCTGGCCTGGCAAAAAAATTCTCATTTTTAAAACAACAAACTCGTTATGTGGAATCCTAGAGACTATTTAACCCATCGTCGAGGCAATTATCTTTTTCTCCCATGTCCAATGCTCCATTTCGCGGTAAGCCTATATTTTTATACAGCGGTTTTATTCCAATGTTTAGGGAAATTAATATACAGCTATATCAGATCACTCTCTCAGAGCTACTGGGTATTTCTTTTCTGAACGGCAGAATAAGGACCTGGTTTTGTATCATGGTTTTGTGTTGGTTTTGTATCAACCGACAAGACACAATCTTTGTCTTTGCAACCAGCTGAGATTCAAACCGCACCACCCTTTATTTCCCAGTTCAGAAACGTAGACCAAAACTCCATAAGCTTTCCAAATAGATGAATATTTTTACAGTGTTTTGTACCCCTCCTTACACTTAAGTGTTCCCTTCAAATACAAAGAAAATTGAGCATATTTATATCCACAGCTGGCCGAGGTTTAGAAAGGCCCTGATACAAGAAGTGCTCAATAATTGCATCATGGAAATTCAACTCAGTTAGTACATGGGCCTCGATGGATATTGAATAGAATTTTACAAGAAATTCAAGGATAAAGTTACATCACTTTTGCCAAAAGTGTTTTAACTTCAACTTCCTGTCAGGCCCATAACCGGCTTCTACCCAGTTAAGTATTTTCTTTTTTCTCACTGTGCACAATGCAATAATAAAAAAAAACAAAAATGTGACATTGATTTATATCACAGCTGAAGGATAAAAAATGTGCATATAGCTCTCCAAAGAGCACATAAGTGGTCAGCCAAATCCCTCTCTCTCTTTGGTCATCCAGCTGTGTCAAAAGGAGAGTTTCCCGTTTGACAGAAACTTTGCACTATAAAATGTACTTTGTGGTAATTCTATCAAATTTGATGCAGTGGGTATAAAAGAGTGTCCGCGCAAATTCATTAATAATTTTGCTTCATGATCTAATTTAATGATCTAACTTTTTTATAATTTTTTTTTACTAATACTTAGTGGATTAATTTTAGGTGTTACATGTCCATGGACACCGATATTATGCAAATGTATCTGATCGTACTGCAGTTGAGGCTTAACTTAAAATAATCAATGAGCAGAACAGGTTAAGAGTCAATGGAAAATGGTTCTTTGCCTCCTACCTTTTCATCTTTCATCGGCTTATTTAAAAAAAAAGACAAGGACCTAAAATATTGATCGTGTCATTCTATTTCACTTCTGAATGTACTACTTCAATCAATCAATCAATCAATCTAGCAAGCAATCTATCAAGCAATCTATCAAGCAATCTTTATTTATATAGCGCCAATTCACAACAACAGTTGTCTCAAGGTGCTTTCCAGAAAGAGCAGGTCTCGACCAAACTCTTTATGTAATTATCTACAGGACCCAACAAATTCCTCCTTGAGCAAGCACTTGGCGACAATAGCGAGAAAAAACTGCCCTTTAACGGGCAGAAACCTTGAGCAGATCCAAGACTCAGGGGAGACGGCCTACTGCCATGACCGGTCGGCTTTGAAAAAAAAGAGAGTGAGAGCGAGAAAGAGTGAGACACGGATGAGGAGAGATACAGATGGGGGGAAAGCAGCAAAGATATCAGCTATATTCCACTTTCTCCAACCGCTCCATGGTCGGGCCTCGGCAGCAGCAGGGATCCCAGGTTGATAATAACATTAATATTAATGTAACATTTAACATTTATGGGGAACTACTAAACAATAATAATAATAATGAAAACAACAATAATCATCATCATGAGCATCTTGTGATCAGTGGACATCGAGCAGGTCCACAGCAGCAGAACCAGTCACCAACCATGTGACCTTACAGGGCGAGAAAACACAAAGACTCCAGGGAAGAAGTCAAGTTAGTAACATGCATTCAATCCATTAAAATGCATTAATCCATTTAACATGCATTAAACCATTTAACATGTATTAAACCATTTAACATGTATTAATCCAGTAACATGCATTAAAGTGAGTGGGGTGTATAAAGAGGGACAGTGAGAGAGGAAGCGAGAAAAGCTCAGGGCATCATGGGAGATCCCCTAGCAGTTTAAACCTATAGCGGCATAGCTAAGAGCTAGCTCATGCCAGCAGGAGAGGAGCCTGATAGCTTAAAGCTCTGGCTCCCATTCTACTTCTGGAGACTCTAGGGACTACAAGTAACCCTGCATGCTGGGAGTGCAGAGTTCTGATATGAAACTATGAGCTCCTTCAGATACGTTGGTTCTGACCGTTAAGGGCTTTGTAAGTGAGCAGAAGGATTTTGAATTTGATTCTAGATTTTACCTGTAGCAAATGAAGGGAAGCTAATACAGAACATATATGTTCTCTTAACTTGGTTCTGGTCAGCACACGTGCAGCAGCGTTCTGGATCAGCTGGAGGGGCTTCACAGACTTATTGGGACTACCTGCTAGTAGGGCATTACAGTAATCCAGCCTGGAAGTAACAAATGCATGATCAAACTTTTCTGCATCTTTTTGCGACAGAATGTGCCATATTTTAGAAATATTAGGCAAAAATATGATTATCCATAAATACTTGCATACCAGGATATCTTAGTACCTCTGCCAATACTTCTTTCATTATTATTTATCCATTATACTCTGGTGAAAAACGTCAACTGTCTTGCCAGACAGCTAGCTATCACAAAGACACAGCAGACACGATTCCAGGTTGACTATGTTTATCAAAGTCTTGAAAAGTTGTAAAACTGCGATAATAAAAATGAAAATACACAATATGTTAAAATAAAATAAACAACAAAATTGCTTGCATTTTTCTATCTAATATTCTTCTTCCTTTCCAGGTTTCCAACAAAGATATATAGTTATTTTACAGGTTTGCAGATCAGGTAAGTATCCTCATTAGAGGTAACCATAGTAAACAACAACATATTTACAGTAGGATCAAGTCACAGGTAAGTAAATGAGGTACAAACTGTAGTAAATGGTCATAAATCAATGTAATAATTCACCAACCAAAATAAATAAAAGTTAACAATGTAATAACTCAGCCTATAAACAGCCTAGCTTTACTTATGCTAATAGTTAAATATAAATTAAAAGTATTATCATTTAATCATCAATCATCTTTATCATCATATTGTATTATTATTATTATTATTATTTAGTGTCCTTATAAGGAAATAAGGATTTGGTGAAGCATATTTTTCTGTGTTAACTTATATGAAATCGTTCACCATTAGTATGCATACACATTATTCTGGGTCTGATTACTTTCTGCCATTACATTGCACTCACCAAGGCTGCCCTAAATTTTAGACATCAGACATAACATTACAACCACTAAAATGTGAGGTTAATATAATTTATGATCTGGGTGCCATGGCACCTGTCAGTGGGTGGGGTGAATAGATACATGCATGTGATTCAGGTATAAACAGAAGTGGCTTACTCTTTGAGGATCAAATATTTTGTGATGTATAAAGAAGGTTTGATCCAAAAATAATATAGATTACATCCTAGTTCAGATACCTTTCAGAAGTAAATGTGTTCAAAAATGTGTAAAGTAGTGTTTTAATTTTGTCAAATGATACATG
This sequence comes from Lophius americanus, assembly GCA_037951165.1. Lineage (NCBI taxonomy): Eukaryota > Metazoa > Chordata > Actinopteri > Lophiiformes > Lophiidae > Lophius > Lophius americanus. Next base: position 2,158,665 of record JBBDHG010000009.1, read on the forward strand.
ACTTTTGTAAATAACATTTGGTTTCAGTAGTCACCCTGTGCGCTGGTTGCCGCCTGATTCCCCCAATTCCATATATTCCGGGTAAGGGGTTCAAAGGTTATCTGAAGGGAAATAGAATGTAAAATGAATTGATTATTGCCTCAATAGGGTTATTGAATTGCGGAAAGCAAAAATAATAGGGAGTTTTGAGATTAGAATGATTTTGAGGCTCAAACACAGTTATACACAAACATGTGTGATTCACCTTTTTCCATGTACCTGTGCAGTAATGAGTGATGCTGGCCTCTCTTAGTAATTTCTGGATATGAGGGAGACGGTCTATCCAAGAGGAGCAAGACGTCTCTGCAGACCCTATTGCTCTACATCTACAAGGAGGGTTTATTGGGTCCCTTTATTGTGGCGTATGCACCTTTTTATAAAAAATTTAAAAAACTCACGTAAGTAAGCATAAATAACTAGATATAACACAGGCTCCATATTGTTAATTTATCACATAAAATATGTCATATGGGTCTGTCAGAGTAATTTCGTGGTGTCTGTTTATCAGTTCAGCATGTAGCACAGATGTTTGTCATGCTCCAAGGAATTAACAATGGTTTAACTGTAACTATATTATATTGCTATCAAAAACATTACTCCTATGATGATGTGTCTGCCCTCTTGTAGGATGACACAGTTATATACATGAAATAAGAATACAATAGACACCTCCTGGCTCGTTTGGTGACCTAAGGTAAGACATAAAGCTGACTGCAAGACTACAACTCTAATGGAAACCTGTTCTGTGGGGGAGAAATGGCATCAACAGTTATCATGTTGTACAATGTCTTTATGCTTTAAACATTATAGTATTTACATAAGTTTCTAGTCACCAGATTAACACAGCAGGAATCATTATAAATACTTGCAGTCCCCTCTTCTTCTACGAGACATCAGTACGGCCGTCGAGATTTTTGTTGAACTGTCCCAAGTTCATGACGCCATCGGATGAAAACTGGTTAGCACAAACGAAAATAGATTTGGGGAGCTCAGCAGGGGAATTTTCATCAAAATAAAATGAATCCACTTAGATTTAATGTCTTCTGAGGCTTGAATGCAAAACAGTGAGCAGTGCTGGTCTTTGCAGAGCAGCTTAGCTTCCCTTTAGCCATGGTGGTAACTGCTCAGCGGCTAGGTGAAATCTAAGGTAGAGGGATTTATATCTCTTGGGTAGTCGGGAGGGGAATGCCTAGATCGGGCGAGTGGCTGAATGACTGGCATAATATTTGACGTCAAATGATGCAATTCCTTCTCTCGGACTGCCAGCAGAAATCAAAGGTCATGTGATTTCTTACTCTGCCTGTCCCAAAGGATTTCGCCTATTGGTCTATTTAACCCCCAAGTAATAATAATAATAATGCATTTAATTTATAATGCACTTTACATTATAAAGTAAAAGCAGATAAAAGCATCACTAAAAAATAAAACAATAACTATATAAAAACCTGGCCAAAAAGCAGCAATATTAATAAAGTTGTAGGTTCTGCTAAAAAGGAAAGTTTTAAGTCCTTTTTAAAATGTGTCAGTCGTCTGTGGAGCCCTCAGATGGTCAGGGAGGGCATTCCACAGACGAGGGCCAGCACAACAGAAGGCCCGATCACCCATGGTGCTGAGCTTAGTCCGGGGAAGGAGGAGACAGTATGAGTGGGTAGAACGGAGGGATCCCGTTGAAGTTATTGGGGTGAGTAGTTCTTTTAGATAGGGGGGTGCGTTACCATGGATGCACTGGTGAGTGAGGAGAGAGATCTTATAATCAATCCTGGTGGAGATGGGAAGCCAATGAAGGGAATAAAGAACAGGGTGATGTGTTTGTGTTTGCGAACTCTCATCAGGATCCTTGCAGCACTTTTTTGAACATACTGTGGTCTTTGAGGACTTCTATCAGGGATCCCGATGAGAAGTGCGTTACAGTAATCAAGTCTGGAGGAGACAAACGCGTGGACCAGCTTTTCAGCATCACTCAAGGTGAGTGAAGAACGTGGTTTGGAAATATTTCTGAGATGGTGAAAGGAGATCTTGCAGATGTGTTTGATGTGGGATTCAAAAGTGAGTTGAGGGTCAAATCTTATGCCGAGGTTGGTGACTAATGAATATAAGAAAATGTTATGACCAGAGAAGGTAATACTGGTTATGGAGGAAGACTGGGTCTGATGTGGGGTGCCAATTAAAATTGCTTCGGGTGGGAGCTGTTCAACTGGAGAAAGTTGTTTTTCATCCACACCTTTATTTCCTCCAGACAAGCGCGTAGAGTTGACAGGGGAGATGATGATGACGATGAGGATGGAGAGGCTGAGGAGGAACATGTGTCAGTTTTTATGTAGATTTGCGTGTCATCAGCGTAGCAATGGAATGAGAGTCCATATCGACTGATGACACGGCCAAGGGGGAGCATGTACAGTATGAAGAGAATGGGGCCAAGGACTGAACCCTGAGGGACCCCACTGGTGACAGTGTGTGTCCGGGACCTTGAACTTCCAAGGGAAATGTATTCTGTTCTGTCGTTGAAGTAGGATTGAAACCAGTTTAGGGCGGTGGCAGTGAGTCCAGTGGTGTGATGTAGGCGGTGTAGGAGTATGCCATGGTCAACTGTGTCGAAGGCAGCAGACAAATCAAGGAGTATCAGGAGGGAAGGTGAACCAGCATCTGCTGCCATTCGTAGGTCATTTGTGACTCTGAGCAGAGATGTTTCTGTGCTGTGGGCGGAGCGGAAACTAGACTGAAAGGTTTCAAAGAGGTTGTTGTACTTGAGGTGGTCCTGGAGTTGGGCAACAACTACTTTTTCCAGAACTTTGGAGAGGAATGGGAGTTTGGATATGGGCCTGTAATTAGCAAAAACTTCTGGATCGAGAGTAGGTTTTTTGAGGAGTGGTCTAATGATGGCGACTTTTAGGGCAGATGGAGCAAAGCCGGCCTGGAGGGATTGGTTTATTACAGCAGTGATCAGGGGACTGATGGATGAGATGAGGGTTTTCACTAGGGCTGTAGGAAAGGGGTCGAGGGGACAGATGGAGGGTTTCATCATCCTGATGATAAACTCAACCTCTTGCTGTGAGATTTCTGGGAAGCACTTAAGAGGCTGGAAGATCTCAAACTGTGAGTAAGCAGACTGGATAGGTAGAGTGGAGGAACCAGAAAGGACAGACCGGATTGAGTCAATTTTTGATTTGAAGAAAGCCATGAAGTTATTATAGTGCTCTTCTGTAATTTCTGTATGGGTCAGTAGACCTTCCAATTATCCGAATATGTCATTAAAACACTGAAAAAGTGAGATTTTCACAATATGTGTCCTTTAAGATAAAGTCGACGTAAGTGTTTTTATTTTGGTGTATCCCACTGGCTCTTAATTATGAAGCCTGTGCCTGTGATCCTAATTAGCGTATCGAAGGGCATCAGACTGCAGAGACTACCGTAGAGTTTGTGTAGAAGAAAAATGCAGAAAATGCCAGAGAGAAAGTGTAAAGACAGTGGAGCATTGCTTTCATTTTAAGAAATTAAAGCAAATTTGAAAGCGAGGTGTTTTTGATTATTTGCAAGCTGTAAAAGTCTATTTAAATCATTTATTTACAAACAATACATTATTGACTGTCGAACTTGAATGGCTAGTCCATTTTATAGCAATTATTTATTTTCAAAATGCTATTATGCTTTTAAACATAATGAATATTATTATTATGCTGGTGGTACTCTCTCATTCTCTCCATCTAATTCCAGCTCCTTTCTATTGTCATGAACACAGATTTGTTCACAAGATGGCAGGGATGTGAATGATTGTAATTTGAAATATCTGACATGACTAAACATGAGAAATGTGGAGAACTATTCCTTTAAAGACCAAATCTGTGATATTGGGCAATTATTTTTACATTTTGTACTGTGCACACAATTACTGCCAAGGCTGGTTATTAAGTCCACATTTCTGGCTTTTCACCCACGGAAAAGAAGGGAAATGCAATGCATTTAATAATTTGGAATTATTATTATGGAACAAAAATTACTTTTTCGATTCTTCTCTCAAAAAAGAAAGATCAATACGCAGGGGAACTTTATTTTCAAAGTAACAAAATAAATATAGCAGGTTCAGGCAAGATCTTTTTTACCCTCTCTATTGGTTTATTAACATATAAAATCTAAATCTGTCAAGCAGACTACGTGTATAGTCGACTACAAGTAATCAACATAAGATTAGGGTGCAATCTGCCATCAGAAGGAACTTCCAGAGGGCTCACAATATACCGGGGGTCATGGCTGACCGCCAGAGAAGCCAAGGACCGTGGGCTGGCCTGAAGCGCGATGGAGAAAGTGGAAGCACAAGTGAGGATGCCCGTCAGCCCTACTGGGTTGGTTACGGAAGTAACCACACAAGCCTCCGCTAGCTAGAATGTTTCTTACGAACACCAGATAATGCCCAAAATGAATGAATTGGAGCAGCAGATTCCTTACAACTTCATCCGGACCTGCTGAGTGTTGATTATATCGATTTCTGATAACACCCGCTCATCCCGGATCCAGCGGTGCAGCTAGAAGTCCACACTAGCTGTCTATAGGACAGAGGAAAGGGTGGCTCTATATCTACCTGATCAATGACTGGTGTTCCAACAGCCCAAGTGCTGCTCAACATTGCTGTCCTGATCATGAAGTCCTCTCAGTTTAATAAAGAACAATTTATTTACCTCAAGAGCTGGGTGTTGTAACCACCACTGCTATTTACTATATCCCCAGTGCTAATGTTAGCATTGCTCTCGACCATTTACCTGCCATTGTAAGCGAGCCCACCTTGACAATTTGCACATTATAGCTTGACAATTTAACCAAGCCTGTTCTAAAATCAGTTCTCCGAGAAAATGTGTTCCCAATTGGGGGTTGGGTGTCCCTTTGGGCCCCTCCCCCCCATGCCCCTGGGGTTGTGCCTGCGCGCACTGGGGGCGCTGGCCGGGGTGCTGCTTTGACCCTGGGCCTTTTTGCGATGCCTGGGCCGGTTGGGCCTGGTTGGACCAACCCAGGTGTCTGGCCTCTGCTTGACTCTGGAGAGGGCTTTGTGCACTGGTGGTATCTCGCTGCATGACCCTGGTCCAACACACCAGTATCTACTTCGGCCTGATCTTCAGTGTAGATTGGGGCCACCAGTAGTTGCTGAACCAGTGTTTGAGGTCAAAATCATTTCTCAATGTTGGGTTCTGAGGACTCGGACACTAGGCATGAAACAAAAATTAATACACAGCTCGTTGAAGTTAACTGCTTGTCCTTTGCATAACCACCAAGTTGACTGCATGTCCTTTTGTCCCTTGTCCCTGTCCTACACATAAGGTGTATCTTGACCATAATTGATAAGGAAAATTAAGTTGTTCAAAATAAAACGTAATAGGCAAGTCTCTCAAGAGGGCTTTTGGCAATCATGAGCAACAGCAAAAAAAACCAAGAAAAACGTACCTATTGCAGGATCAAAATGCATGTATTATCAACAAATGGTTGAAAAAGGACCGATTTTGGTTCTAACAATAAATATATGTGCAGACAGGTTAAAAAAAAATGTATTCTAAAACAGTGATCCCCAGCTTTAACCAACATGTGAACTGTGCAACAATAGGGAAAAATACTTTGGACCATGTTTATTGCATCATCAAACATGCTTGGAGAACCGCAACTCTCACATTTGTGCGTCAGACAACCTCTCGCTGCCCCTGTTTCCTTGCATATAACCCCCTTGGGAGAAAAACACATCCAAGAACAAAAACCATTAAAAAATGGGCCAGAGGGTGCACCTTCTCAGCTGCCAGTGCTTTGAACACACTGCATGCAATTTATTATATCATGGAGACCTGTAGAAATACACAGAGACTATTACTTTTTTCTTTTTTTTTTAGAATAAAAGTTACGTATGTTGGGAATGTCATGGTTTACAAACAAATCTGGGTGTTCCCTAACACAAAATCCATGGATGACGAGTGAGGTCAAGAAACTCCTTAAAAGCCATAACAACGCCTACAAAACACAGTACAGCCCTGCAGAGACAGCCGGAGGAGAGGATCAACAAGGCCTACCAGAGGATGACTGAAGATTATCGGACAGATAACAACCCTCCAAAGGGTGTGACAAGGCATTGTAGCACATAACCAATTGCAAAGGCAGCACTAACAGCACTTCAAACACAGCCGTCTCGTTGGCTGAGGAGCTGAGCCATTTCTTCACCCGGTCTGAGGTTAATAGGCCTGCCTCAGCCCCATTGCCCCCACACTCATACTGTAGGAAAAAGGAAATGAGGCGTGTGCAGAAGTCTGTAAATCTATGAAAGGTGGGTGGACCTGATGGAGTATCGAGCAAAGTACTCCAGGCATCTGCTGTCGCTGTGGTTTTACGAATATCTTCAAATCTCTTTGTCACAAGCTATCATATCACACTACCAAAAGCCAGCCTTCATCATCCCTGTTCCCAAAAAGCCACTCTCTGAGGACCTGAATAATTACTACAGACCAGTCGTTCTGACAACAGTGATTATGAAGTTCTCTTGAAATTAATCTTGCATCATATTTGAGTCAGACTACCTCCCTATATTGATTTGTAGAGCATTTAACGCATTCATCCCAGACATCCTAGTCAGCAAACTGCTTGACTTAGGCCTCTCCTTCCCTGGATCGTTGACTTCCTAACAAACAGCCCTCAGACTGTTAAACTTGTACCTATATCTCCTCTTCCACCACATTAAGTGCTGGCACACCTCAAGGATGTGTGCTGAGTCCACTTCTGTACTCCCTTTACACCAACAATTGTAGCCGGGCCCACTCATCTAACACCATCATCAGATTTTCTGACAACACAACCATTATCGGGCTCAATTCAGGGGCTGACAAGTATTTTGGACTTCAGGAGGAAACGAGACCTGTCCTTCTCTGCATGAATCGGGTTTGTTCGGAAAAAAGGTAACAGCAATTCTGTGGACAACTCCATGTTGGCCAACACCACTGCTCTTCAGAGAGCACAGCAGAGACTCCACTTTCTGGGAGTACTCTGGAGGAACGAGACAGAGGGGGAAGTTCCAGGTGACCTTTCAACAGGTGGCCGTCGATAGTCTACAGATATACTACATTTCAGCGGTATATGCTTTGCTGTAGACAAAAAAAATGTTGGGTAAAAACACCAGCAAAAAACTTCTGCTGCCTTTCGCCTTCATTGGATGATGTCACCACCTTATGCTTACTCAGCAGAGCCGATCACATCCTTATATCCCCAAAATGTAGTGGATATTATGGAATCCTCATCACAGCTGCGTCCACCACTGAAGATCCTCAAAATCAGATTACTCAAAAACAATCTTCGACATCTATCTTCAGACTTCATCTTCAGATTTTACTGTAGTGTAGTTTCAAATTTTAGATATAGAAATTAGTGCAAAACAGTACTGGGTTGAAATGTATTGATTTTGTGAAAGGTTGGTTGTATATTTCTGACACTAGAGGAGGATCTCTTATCGCCAAATCTTTTCCGCAAATAATTTCTCATGCATTGATACGATTTAGTACAAATTTGGTGCATATCAAAATACTTGAGGAGATTCATCTTGTATACTCTGTTTAACTTTAATAATTCATATTTGACTCACTAGCTTTTTACAAAGAAAACTGTTTATACGTCCTAAACGTTGGTCCGATTTTGTCCTAATTTGGAGCATATGAATCAACTAAAGGAGATATCTTGCAAAGATCATATTTTACCCTAGTTGTTCATATTTATGTATAAAGGGGAGCTTTTTACATGAAAAACACAGTTTTCTGAACATAACTAAAAAGAATTTCATGGATCATTTCCAAATCTTATGCCCGCATACACCTCAGTGTGATCGGTCTCATTTTTCTGTCACTAGTGGAAGCTTTATTGCCAAAAGCTTTCGGGCTGCACATTCTCAAACAATGGTCTGATTTTGTCCAAATTTGGTGCATATGAATGGATTTTAGGAGACCTATCTGGTATATATCTGGTTTTAATCTAGTCATTCAGATTTTACTTATTAGTAGGAGTTTTACAATTGAAAAACACTGTTTTCCAGACATACCTCAAAAACTGTGTCATGGGTCTTTTTCAAATTCTATCCCCCTTAGACTTTAGTGCAAGGAAGAGCTAGATAGATTTTGGGGGATGTCTGTTCTATATTTCTGACATTAAGGGGTGCTTTACCTACAGAAGTTTTCAGCAGGCAACATACAGTTGCATGACCTGTGAGGATCCACTCATGCAACCTCTCTTCCTTGTGGTGGTGGTCCGCCACCGTCTGGTGCATTTTTTACCACGCTGTTGACTAGCTTGGAATGGTAATGGGGCCAAGCTAGCTTGCACCTCCAACAGCAAACTTCTACAGCAACCAGACTTTGCTTATTCCGCTGACACACTACGTAGCACCATGTGGTCATCCAAGTTGAATTCCCTTTTACAAGAGTTTGGTCTTCAGACTAATAATGTAAGGTGTGATCTTCAATCTGTTGAAAATTATGATAGTCATCCCCCTCCCCAGTGGAGCAGGGATGGCCCTTACTGCGACTGTAAACGCATTCACAATACGGACCAAATAATAATATTAGTTCTCTTAGATATAACCAATGACCAATAGTTTTACAGACAAAATAACGATTCAAAAACAAAATTTCTAAATATATCTATCCAAAGGAACCTCATCAGTTGACAGGATACTTGATGCAGTAAATTATGATCTTTTCGACACCTAGTGGCCACTATAGATTTTTGAATAGGGAGCGGTGAAATGGATTTTGGTAGTAATCTGGAACTTCTCTGCTTTCAAATTTTACACAATCTACTTTTAATAGGAAGGGTTGTCACATGACCTGCATATCTGATCACTCTAAAGAAGAACTACTTATGGCCAGATTGAAGCAATTGGGCTGTTGTTTTTTTTTGGTCATTGTATACATACAAGAACATTTGATTGTGTGTACCTTTATTCTATAGCTCAACAAAAGCAGAATGAATCAATTACAGTTTTGAAGAGAGTTTCCCAATAGTATTACCATTGTGAGTACTCAATAACAATCATGAGTAGCCAATTCTTGGTTATAATTTGTAAATACCAAATACTTCCAATAACTTCCAATTCAATAAAGTATTCCATTTTCATGTCAATCATTGTTATACTGTTACAGCCAGGGCTTTGGTCTATCTTTGTGTCCCTGTTTGATAGATGCCACACACCTGAGCATGACCTAGCTCAGGGGGCTATAAAGCAGACCTGTAGGATTCTTCCAATCTTGCCCTAGACTGGCGACACAGCCTTTGACCATTTGTTTGATATTTTCAAACAAAGAAATATCAAACAGCCTGCTGCTGATCCGGCCTTTCACCTGTGAGCATGTGTGCTTTTGTTTGAGTTTTTTAAAATCATTTTTAGTGATTAGATCAGATCCATATTACTGCACTAGCAAAATTCAGATTACGGTTGGAACATTACTGTGGCTGGTCGTGTGTTTTTAAAGTTGCCTTATTAATAAAGGATGTGCTTTCTGTGGAAACAACCTTGGCGTCCTTACCTACACTCGTGAATGAATACCTGCTGTCAAAAAAAGTTCTATTTTTTACGATTCGAAAATAATAGAGAAAGTTTCACCAAGTTATTTGTCACTTTATTTTAACGTAAGTCTAAGTTAATAAATTAATAAATGAAATATTTAAAGAAATAATTCCTCCTTTTTTTTTTGGTGAGCACATTAAAGAGTTAATAACAAAATGAATGAACTGATGGCTAAGGTCTGGTATGACAGCGACTTCACTCAAATCAACCTTATCTGCTATACAGAGACTTTGTTAAAAGAGGGAATTTCGGACCCACATCTTCCTGGCTATACACTAATAAGGGCTGATCGGGATATTTCCAAATCAAGGAAATCAATCCGTGGTGATTTTTACATTTTACTGGACAATCTATGGGCTACACACTTCAACATAAGGGAACAGTTCTGCACTCCTGAGTATGAAATTGTATTTCGCCCTTTTTACTTACCAAGAGAATTTGCACAGATTACCATCATATTGCCATCTCTCGCTCAGCTGATCGGCCAGTTTTGATTTTGGGGGATTTTTATTAATTTGACCTAACCAATCATTTGCCCAGGCGAATACAGTACATGGACTGCCCACCCGGCAAACGCACACCCTAGTTAAGTGTTTTGGCAATATATTATACGTTTATAAATCTGTGCGTAGGCCAGCCTTGGGAAATCTGACCACTATGTCGTGCATCTCCTCCCCAGATACAGGGCAAAACTGAAACGTGATAAACTTGTGACTAAGGACATACAGCTCAGACATTTGACCCCCAGCCATGTACCCCTACTCACGCGCACTTAAAAAAAAAATCAGATTCTGTAAGCCATTACCCCCACCCAACACACATACACAGCACATATCAAACAAAATCTCTTACACTGAATTATTTCTCACCAAATTGATCTATTTATTAATATATTACCAGCATTTTCAGTCAGCAACACCAATTCACTTTTTAAAAAAGAAATCTACCCAACATTTCTAGATTAACATATTACAAAACATTTCTAGAATTAACGTATTAGTCATATAACATATTCAGTAATGAGTCAACTTGAAACTGTGAAATATAAACTCACAACAGCTATAATGAGATGGTGTTCTTGAGAGGATGCACATAACTCTGCAATGTTTGGCTGAATTTGAGAAAGTCCGAGTCTTAAATCGTTTGCCACACAAAATCTTGCTTTGTATTTTGTTTTCATTTTTGTCAGAGCAGAAAATCCACTTTCACACAAGTACGTGGTGGCAAAGGGCATCAAAGTCTTGACAGCGCGTTTGGCCAGAGCAGGCTGTTCTGTGAGCAATCCGATCCAACTGTTGCAATGTCAATGAGGTTCTCCTGTTCAGATGTTGAAAAAGCAGCAGGCACTTTTTTTAGAAAGACCTGTTGTCAATGTAGTTTAACCAGAGGTCCAACTTCTGTATCATGGCCTCAACTTTATCTTGCACATTGATTATGGTTGCGGAAAACCTTTTTAAACCAACATTAAGTTTGTTAAGGTGAGAAAAAATATCACCCAGATAAGTCAGGCATGTAAGAAACATCATTTTCAGACAGTTGAAAATGATGGTCACTGAAAATCTTAAGTTCATCTTTCAGTTCAAAGAAACGTGTCAACACTTTGCCTCTTGATAGCCAGCGTACGTCTGTGTGAAGTAATAACGTCGCATGATCGCTGCCCACTTCACTGCATAATACAGCATATTTGCGATTGTTCAGGGGCCTGGTTTTCACAAAGTTCACCATTTTCCCTGTAATGTCCAAAACATTCTTCAGGCTGGCAAACAATCCCTTGGCAGCGAGAGCCTCTCGGTGGATGCTACAGTGTACCCAAGTGGCCACAGGAGCAACCCCTTGCACTCCTGTTACCACTCCGCTGTGTCTCCCCGTCATGGCCTATGTGCCATCAGTACAGATGCTGACACATTGTGTCCCCATAAGTCCATTTGATTTCAAAAAGGTGTCCAACATTTTGAAAATGTCTTCTGCAGTTGTCCTTGTTTCCAGAAGTTTCCAGAAGAGCATGTCCTCCTTAATTGTCCCTTCGTGAATGTACCGCACATATATCAGGACATGAGCCAGGATACAACTGTTGAGTCATCCAGCTGTATTGTGTAAAATTCATTGGCTTGTTTGCGATGTAGTAAAACCTCTTCAGCCATGTCACTGATGCGCCGAGAAACAGTGTTGTTTGATGAAGGCAAGGTCTGTATAGTTTTTTGGGCCTTTTCCCCCACCATTGTCCCAACCATATCCATGGCAGCAGGGAGATTCAAGTCATCCACAATAGTGTGTGGCTTTCTGGTTTTAGCCACTCGGTAACTCACCATGTAAGATGCTAGTAGCCCTCTCCTATTAACGGTATCTGTCTCCCGTACGCAAGTCTTACTGGTAGAAAGTTCTCTCAATTGTCGCTCAAAAAACTCCCCTGGCCTATTTTTCAGATGAGCACTTTTTGTTTCTAAATATCTGCACAGCAGTGAAGGTTTCCTCATAAAATGAACTGTGGCCGAGTAAATCCTCCACTAATAATAGAAGTGAGCCCGAAATCAATGTAGCTCTCATCGTGTTTACGCCTTTTTGATGAGGTTGTTTCTCTGTCTGAGGCTACATGCTTTCCGGCATCAGGACGCTCTTCATCCGACTCTTTATCACTGTCCTTGGCTAGCAATTAGCTTGGCCTGCACCAAGTGCACCGCTGCTAGCATCCCGGTTCAAGTTAGACCTTGAAGTTGAAGAATCACCTGGAGTGTTGTCGCTGGCAGGTGCATCTTCAACTGTTGGCTGACTAGTGGTAGCAGTCGATGTCTCTCTGGAAGGGCATTTCTTTTTTAACATCTTATCCATTTTCGGGGGTTAGCAAGGTAACGGAAAGAGCGACGGCAACTCTACACAGACACAGCCTAAGGTGTCAATCAATCAGCAAGAGTCTCGCGGATCTATTTTGGCAGTGCAATTAATTTGCTGAACAATAGAGGGTAGCTTTTACATATGTGTAATTGTTGGCAATGCGAGAACGCAACTAAGACTGTATGTTTATTTATATTCCAGTTTCAAAATATAATCAGGCAGTTTGCAAATCAGATTTTTAATATTCTTTTGCCTATCCCCTACGTCAATTTGCGTACCCCTCGGGGTACGCGTTCCCCAGTTTGGGAATCACTGGCATATACAATCTGCAGTTTGCGTATAAAACTCCGAGGGGCACAGATGATGCAACTGTAACCGTTTTTAACACTTTAGCAAAGCATCTACAAGTCTCTAGTCATTACGCTAGATTTGGTTTTTTATTATTGATTTTGCATCTGCTTTTAATGGCATGTAAATAATTTACTACTGCAAAGACTTGTGGATCTGGGTGTTAACGGCAGCATCATTAACTGGATCTCTGGGCGCATTCAGAGGGTCATTGCTGGAGGTGACGTGTCAGAAGGGATTGGGCTGAATACAGGGGCCCCACAAGGACAATCCTATCACCACTGCTTTTCTCTGTTTACTGGGACGAGTTCCGGATTGATCAAACTAATTTCAATTTATTTAAGTATGCTGATCATATGGCTCTGGTTGCTTTACTGCGGAGAGGAGATTCTGGGTTAGTAGTGAGTTCATCTCTCAACCATGTTTCAGCCCTTCGGAAACTGTTGTCTGACAAACTCCTTAGAAATAAATGTCAGTAAGACAAAGGAGCTTAGCTCAGTGGGTAGAGCGGCCATCTCCCAATTGGAAGGTAGCCAGAGTCAAGTCCAACCAGAGTCAACGTGTCGAAGGGTCCTTGACCAAGACCCTTAAACCCTAGCCCCCCGGGGCACCTCAAAGGGGCTGCCCACTGCTCCCTCAGGGATGGGTCAAATGTGGAGAAATAATTTCACTATGTTGTACTGTGTATGGCTGTATGTGATGAATAAAGGATTTCTTCTTCCTTTAGATTTAATGCAACCAATAACGATTGACAGGCAGACAGTAGAGATGGTCGATGATTTTAAATATCCAGGTACATATATTGATAGCAAACTGATCTTTAACATAAATCCCACATTTTTAAGAAATGTTCACAGCATCTCCACCTGCTACGCAAACTGAATATTTTAGATGTGAGCCCCAAATTTTGGAAGTTGTGTATAGGTGCCTGATAGAAAGCATTTTCTCATTTAATATGATCATGTGGTATGACAATCTGAATTTGGAGAGGAGAAATAAACTGCAGTAGATTACGAACATGGCCTCCAAAATCTTAGGGAAACCACAAAAAAGGCTTTGTGGCATGTATGATGATCCCCTAATATGCAAAAGTCAAAGAAACATCATTGATCCCTCTCGTCCGTTATACAGGAAATTTTTACTTTTACCCTCAGGCAGGCGCCATGAGTTACATTTTATTTATGTTTATTTTTTATGTATATCTATGTGATGATGATGTGTGATTTTTATGAATTGTATTCTTTGATGGTGAAACAGAATGCAAATTTCCACGTTGTGAACAATAAAGTCTTCGTATTCGTATTCGTATTCGTATCACCCACACACATAATTTTTCTCACTTATACAGATATGTCACACATACTGACTTACAGATCCTATATTGAATTAATTCTGTAATTTGATTTAATTCATTTCTTCACTTGTTTGCTGACTACGTGTGGTCTCCCTCTTTGTCACATTTTTTGAGCCAGATTGTGACAATACTGAATAAATATTCCACTGTGACATTACTACATCATCATGCAGCTATTCCATTCAAAGGTCGCCATCAACAGATCATTTGTTTCCAGCTTTCCCTGTCCTCTCCATTTTCCTCTGTCTCTTCAAACAACTGCATGTCCTCTCTCACCACATTTTGAAATCTCCTCCTTGATCCTCCCCTTTTTCTCCTGGTTGATGGCTCCATCTCCAGCATCCTTCCACCAATATTTCCACTATCCCTCTTCATGTGTCCAAATCCTCTCAATCTGGCCTCTCTTATTTTGTCTCCATGACGTCTAACCTGGGTTGTCCCTCTGATGTGCTTATTTCTAATCCTATCCATCCTCTTCACACCTAGAGAAAATATCTTCAATTCTGCCACCTCTTGCCCTGCCACCTGTCTGGTCAATGCCAATGTCTCTAAACCATACAGCAGAGCTGCTCACCTGGGAAACTTTTCTCTTTTCCGAATTAAACCTTTCCGATTGCAATGTCGTTCGCCTGTTTACATGACTTGTGATCTTCTCCGACCCGGTGTTTACATGGCTCAACTCATCTAATCAGAATCGCTTTCAGATAGACGATCCACACTCCAGTTCACAAGTTGGCGATAATGCTATGATGAGGAGGGTGCCAACCGGCAACATGCGCCCAGAAGGAAAAATACAACAAAGTCCAACTATGTTAAATTCTTTCAAAGTTTCAATGAGTAAATCACTCTCCGATGCAGACCGGTACTGTTTTGAAGTCGCCATAATTAAAATGCGTTGCAGCGCTGAATGAAACTCAGCCGGAGCATTACATCACGACACTGGGCACACACAGATACAACTCAAACAGAAAGCTTTACGATACAGTGTTTACAAGCAGCGACTGGGTACTGGAAAGGCTTTTCCAAAAGATTTAGACTACCTCCTTGCAAAGGAATGAAATCTCATTTGGAAAGGTTCTTTCCATACGGAAAGGGGTGTTTACATGAATAATTTTCCTTTCCGATGGAACCATCTCCCGATCTCGGGTCGGGGGGCAGAAACCCTCTCTACATTTAAGAGTATTCTTAAAACCTTCCTTTATGATAAAGCTTATAATTAAGGCTGACCTAAGCTGGCTCTTAGCTATGGTGCTATAGGTTTAGACTGCTAGGGGATTTCCCATGATGCACTGAGCTTTTTGGTCTTCCTCTCTCTGCCTTCCTCTGTCCCTCATTATATATCCCATTTACTTTAATGCATGTTTCTGGATTATTGCATGTTACTAACTTGACTCCTTCCCTGGAGTCTTTGTGCTTTGTCACCCTGCAGGGTCACATGATTGGCGACTCCATCTCCTGCTTTTGACCTGTTCAATGTCCACTGATTACAAAATGATCATGATGATGATTACAATTATTATTATTATTATTATTATTATTATTATTGATATTGTATAGTATTTCTCCATAAACTATTGCTAAATGTTATATTACTAATATTCTTATCATCAACCTGGGATCCCTGCCGCCACCGCGGACCGACCCTGGAGCAACCATCTAGCATCTAGCAACCAGACCAGAGCAGCGTACTTGTCTTCTTTTGTTAGCAGGGATCACTAATAACAGTAATAACTCTAGGAAATACCAAAAAAGAAACATCTGGATGACAACAACACACAGGTTTAATGAGAAACCTTCACACATGTATTACACATTTCTATGTAGATGAAAGTGGAAAAAAATTACAGCATTATTAGTTCATTACCATTAACAGCCATTGTTAATATTTACCTGATAGGCAGGAGAAAGTAATAATTATAATTATGAAAGCAAAACTAGCAAGTTATTCTGGAACATCCTTTGTTCCCATGATTGTTAAACAAGCTGCTGGAAATGTTTTACATTTTAATGCAAACAAAGTCCCTTTTCTCATAATTTATCATTGGATAGGGTCATTTTAAGGTTTTTATTAGGAGCTGAAACATGGCGTCTTCCTAAGGTTAGCGGACTTATCTAATACTGTGAAATGCAAACATTTTTAAATAACATGCTGCACCTTAAAGCAGAAAAAAATGGACCAAGAATCGGAATTAATTCCCATTTATCAGACAAATTGACCTATACTGTGTATTTCAGTAAAACCACATCAAATGCAACGATAGAAGCAACACGTAATGATCACTTTAATGGTTTTTACACCCAGTCTATACATCTATATGTAAAGGTAGATTCACATCACCTACTTTTTCCTGTATTATATGTGTTTTAACATTTTACTTTAATAGCTTTTATCTATATGTGATTTATTATCATGGCCAATGTAACGCACAAAACACTGGCATGTGGCTGTATTTTTCTAAATAAAATTGGATGGGCCACGTAATAAAATGGTAAAACAAATCAAAGTCATTATAATCTTTATTTTGAAAGACAAATGCATGATTACCCTATAGCCATCTTATATAAAACATTGAACATATGTGTTCATTGTGGAACTTGAGTGCTATGAGAGACTTCTTAGTTAAGTAGCTTTTGTAAAGCAAGCAATGTAAAACGCAATCTTTCACTAATGCCTATTTACCCTTACCCTTAAGCATACATCAAATGATGGATCATTAATTAATTAATGGATTAATTAATTAATTAATTTACTGTGCTGAATGAAACTGTTATTTCCTCCAGGAAGGTGGTTCTGTTTTCCATGACGTTTGAAATTTTTGGTTTTAAATTATCTATGAAAATTCATCCACTAATACATATTCTTCCGCTTATCCTGAGCCGGGTCAAGTTGGAGGCAGACTAAGTTGGGATTTCCAGATATCACTATCCATAGCAAGCAGTACAGATCAGGAATATAGTCCCTCCAGTAAGTTCTGGGTCTAACTCGGGGTCTCTTCCCAGTTGGATGTGTCGGAAAAACCTCCACAGCGAGGCATCCTGGAGGTATCCTAGTAAGATGCCCGAACCACCCCAACTTGCTCCTTTTGCCACGAAGGAGAAGCAGCTCTACTCCGAGCTCTCTTTAGATGTCTGAGCTCAATATCCTATTTCTAAGGCTGAGTCCATCCACTCTATGGAGGAAGATCATTTCAGCTGCTTGTATCCTTGACTTCATTCTTTCTGTCACTACCCAGAGCTCATGACTGTATGAGAGGGTTGGAACGTAGTTGGACTGGTAGATTGAGAGCTTTGCCTTACCACTCAGCTATTTCGTCAACACAACAGACAGATACAAACGATAGAACACCAAAGACCGATACAACGCCTGCATTACTGCTGTTGCCACACTGATCCACCTGCCCATCTCCCGGTCGACACCAAGATACTTTAACTCATTTGGTTGATGCAGAAACTCACCCCCAACCCAAATTGGACAGCCCACTGTTTCCCGGCAGAGAGTCATGCCCTCAGATTTGGAGGTGCTAACTCTCATACTGGCCACGTCACACTCAGTTGCAAACCAATGCAGCGAATGCTGGAGGTCACGGATTAAAGAAGCCGACAGGACCACATCATCTGCAAACAGCAGAGATGCAATTCTAAGTTCCCCAAACCGGACACAGTCCTCATTTCAACTGCACCCTGAGATCTTGTCCATTAATATCAAATACAGAATTGGATACAAGGAACAACCATGGTGGAGTGTAATATTTATTGGCTGGATTGCCCGTAATAATGAATGCATTACCCCATACTCCTGCAGTACCCCCCACTGGACTACCCGGGGGAAACGGCCATGAGCTTTCTCCAAATCCATGATTCCCTCCTGGTTGTGGGGGGTGTTTATTTCTGTAACTTTAGGCAGGCATAAGAGGTACTTCATCCGGTAAGAATTATCATTATCCCAACATATGAAAACCTTTTTTGAAATAAGGCCATGAGTGTTTATCTTCTTCACCACCACCGTCACCTTCTTTTGCCGGAGAAAACCAGAAGCACTAGGAGTAGCAGGTGACGTCCCTTCTTTTTAAGTGTTCAGTGTCTGATTTTATTGCAGTAGGCGTTTGCAAATTGTGATGTTATTGCATCACTGACTTACATGCCTGGCATCAAAACCGATTTTCCCACAACTGCCGCTTGATACTTGCTTGCAGGCTACAATATCCCTTACGATTATAGTAAAAGTGCATATCTTATTTAGGAAGTTCAGTGTAGTAAGAGTGGGTTTAAAGTAAGAGGTTCACAGAAATATAAATACTGGAGTAAAGGATGGATACTACAAAAAAGAATCATAAGTATTCGTGCCATGATGAAGTATTATTCATTTGTAGCAGTACAGCACTGGGTGTGGGCACGGTGATATAAAAGGTATAGTGAATTCCTGCCTTTCAATCCTGAGAGCAACATGTCATCTCACTTTTGTTCCATTTACGGAGCATGATGGGTCACTGAATGGTTTGATGGATACAGCTATTTGATATTTTCTATAGAAGACAAAAAAACGCCACCATCATCAAATCACCATCTCCATCTGTTGTAAAATGTTCATCCCTTCTGTTTTTCCAAAGAATAGTACAGTCAACGATGAGAGAGAAAATAAAACATATAAATTTAAAAAAACATCTCCAGTTTGGACTCTTCAGGGTTTTTTCCCCACACCTCTCTACCTATTTCCATCTGTCCTTTGTTCTTTCAATTATTTTGCTTTTTGGGGCTTTTCCTCTTCTCCCTTGAATCACTGAAGGCATTAACATTAAACCTATTACCAAGATAAGCAGGAAGGGAATTGTAATGTGTCATTTTACTGACCTTGTTGATATGATATAATTGTCAAATTTCAAAGCAGGCTTAAAGCATGAAAGTGAAGCAGTCTGAACAATAACATTTATGAATGGTCTGGTCCAGTAGTGCAATGCTTAGAGTGAAGTTCTCGCCTTCCATGAGGATCCAAGTTAATGTAATTGCTCATAGAATCAGGAATATATAACCGCATATACCATCATCTAGATAATCCAGCAAAGCATTTGAAAATATCATATCAAAACGTAAAGGAGAAAAAACTTTTTTTTTCATTAACAGTTAAGACATAATATTGTTCACTCAAGATTTCATGTGATAGGCAATGTTATTCATCCCAACTCTAAGTGTTCATATTTTATGGTTAATTGGTTTTTGTTCCAACCTTCAAATATGACCATGAACTCTGAGTAGGGACTATGTAGATTCAAAGTGGTAATAAAGGTTTCCTCTGTAAGCGGAGTTTTCGAGAAAGGGTGAGGAGGTCAGAAATTCTGAGGGACATTGGAGTGGAGAAGCTGATCCTTTATAGCAAGAGGAGTCCACTGAGGTGGTTCAGACATGTGTTTATTCTGATTACTGGGCAAATCCAACTCTGAAAAGACCCAAGGGAATTTGTTAGAGGAATGATATATATCTCATCTTATCTGGACATGCCTTGCGATCCCGCAGGAATACTGGGATGTGTTGCTAAGGAGTAGGGAGTCAGGGTTAGTCTACTCATCCTTTTGCTATCATTGCCCGATTCCACATAAGAGAATCGATGGATGGAATTTTGCCATGTACTGGAGAGTAGTTTTTGATGGTGTGTGGCTGAAACCTGTACAAATTAATTACCATAGGTCTTGTTGACTTAAACACCACATACCTCATATACATGTATGGGGGTTTAAGACTGCACACTCAATGAAAAGGTGTCTTTTTATATGCTCTTTTCAGAAAAAGGGTGAGGTGAGTAAGTTCTCAGTTTGTTTGTTTTCTCTTAAATAACAGACCAGTTTTGAATTAAATGAAGACAAAACAGAGCTTCTTTCATAATTCGTACAAATGAACAAACAAAAAATATATCCAGGTTGCCTTGGCAATTCAGCTCCACAGAACAAGTCAGAAGATAAGAACAGACTGGGAGTTATTGTTTGTTCCTAATTAACTAAAAGATAAAATGTGTTTTTAAAAAAATGCCTTTTATCAGTTAGGAAATATTGCTAGAACCAGGCCCAAAAAATGTTTCCATTGTATATTCTCATGTAAATCACTATAATGCATCATTCAAAATAAGTGAAAACAAAGAACTGAAAAGATCTGGGAGAAGACATTATAATACTTTAGCATCATTACATTGGCTGCAGGTGTCATTTGGCATTGATTTTACAATTCTTTCACTTGTTTATGGAGCTCTTTAATGGTTCAGTATGTTCCAAAATACTCCTTTAGGTCTTGTAACACTAATTAGAGATTGTTTTACATCCTCAGACACAGCTTGTTGTTAAGAGAAGGTACGCTCTGATCGTTGTGAATGCATTGTGTTTCCATTTCCTCTGCTCTGCAGTGGCCCAGCAACCCAGACGATGATACACTTGCTAATTGAAAATGATATATCTTTGGGCCATTCTTCTGCATACCTAATGGTATTTATTTTACGGTCATGATTACTTCAGCAGGTTAGCATGAACGGGCTATGTTCATAAATAACGGGAGGAAGTGTCACTCAAGTTGTTTGTACTTGCAAGTGTCACACTACATCCACACTAGTTGTGTGTATTTGAAAATTACATTGTGTTGATAAAGTAAGTACCGGTCATTTAGAGGCATTTTCCCTCACACACAAACACTTAATAAGTGCAAGCTGAAACAGAAACAGTTTGTAATGTAGGAAGTACAGTAACTATAGTCCATGTTTACCTGCAAAGTCAACATTGTTTTGCTGTTCATTAGGACCTATTTTCAATCTATAAATTCCCATCCCGCAGTCATCAACCATTTTGAAAATAACCACAAATGCTACTTCTTCACTCTAATAAAAAGACATAAATTAATGAATTCAAGGGAACTTCATGGCTGGTAACAAAAAGTTGATTATAAAATGGTTATGTGATTCAAAACGCAAGTGCTTGCATTGGTCTTCTCAGGGTTTATCCGGCTTCCTCCAACTTTTCAAAAACAATGCAATATAGGAGAATCGGGGATGCAAAATTTCCTGTAGGAGTGAATGTGTGCCGGAACGGTTGTCTGTCTCTCAATGCTTGCCCTGCGATGAACCGATGACATTCCCAGTGTGTACCCTGCCTCACACTCAGCGTCAGATGGCTCCATCCCCTCTTCAATCCTGAACAGGATAAGTGGTTACAGAAAAAGAATGAATTAATCATATCTTTGACCTGAAAATTAGTTCCTCTCTTTGACATGCTGTCACTTGGTTCTACTTGGTACTGACTAATATCTAATAATATCTATTATCCTAACTATAAACACAAATTCTAACCATGAGAAAAATGTGAAATTTTGAAGGGCACACACACTCACACCAGCAAATTCACACACACACAAACCCAGAAGCACAGAGGATCTTCTTTCTATGACCACATTCTGTTTGCTTGTAGGAGAGGTCTGCCTGTGCGTTATTGCTGTGAGACACGTGTCTGGAGCCATCGGCTGTTGACTGCCTTTGCCATTAAAACATGCCATATTAACACTCGATATGACACTTCTTGTTGGATTGCAGGAAAGTCAGTCCATATGGCCCACTAAATGTGCCTCTCTTGCACTGTCAAACAGCCCCACTAGCACAAACATACACACATTTAACATTTTTTGTTTTTTATCCTCTCATTCCTCTCTTTATTCTTTTTTTATTTTGTATGTTGGTGGTGAAGAGCCTTTAACCTACTTTCTATACTTTCAGCTAAAGTCTCTCTGTTCCTCGTCAGCCATTTGAACACTAATGAATAGCCTACTGTAGATTTAATTGGATTCAAGAATTTGTTACGGTTTTTACTGAACACGGTGGATTCCAGAATTTAATTCTGCATTGCATTATGAAGCAGTTAGATTGGCTATTTGGACAATGTGAAAGGTGGTGCAATGGGTGCAAGCAGGAGGACAGGAAACGATTGAGGAAAGAAGGAGCTGGAATTTGTCCCATAAAACTCTTTTGCCATCTTGGAAGTGTCTGGCAGTGGGATGGAACATATGACTGTATTTAATATTTAATGTAGGTCCAAGTTCAATGCACGTACCATTAGCCTTGTGGGCTGCAAACCTCTCTGTCTTCTGCTCTCTCTTCACTGACTCCACTGCATCCATTAGAGATGGATATCAGTGAGTGAGCTCAGAGTGCTGAGAGCGAAGGTAGACAAGGCCATTCAGGAATGCCAACGTGCAGTGAATACTTATCCAATCATCCTCCCTCATGGTTTTCAAAGCACGAAGAGCGCTGAACTGCTTTCAGTATTCCCCTACCCGCTACAATGAAGAAACCACAGAGAAGCTTGAGCATTTTGTTCTTAATAGACCATGATAAAGAGGAAAAAACAAACATAGCCAAAGAGTCAGAAACAGAGCTTAGGGCTAAGTCTATATCTTGGTGGATCTAGCGTGGGCAGCAAGCATAAAAGCAATCAGTTGAATACGATCAGTTATGAATGTTTTCATCAGGAGTGCGTACAATTATTTTTGAAAATCTGCCCTGACAACAGATGGATCATGAAAGGCGTGATGGCAACATGACCAGAATGGAAACAGCTAAAGTGCAGCATTGAACACCCACAGGTGAAACAAAACAGAAAAGTCAGTAGTAGCTGACCAAAGATGCTAACATTTCATCTTGGCAAAGCAAGCATTTTCTAAAATGCATTTAATGATGACGAAGATTGACTTGACTGTGGCTAAAGGTCTTGTTTTTGGTGATCTCTGATGGTTCAAAGTCTCATGATGTTTCAGTGATGCAGATGCAGGGTTGGGGTGATGAGTAGGGTGTGACCATATGTTCTCAGTGATGCAACAGAACTACAACTTTCAAAAGAGAGAGAAGAGCACAATATTAATATTTGTATTAAATTGACTTAAGATGTCTTGAGAAAAATTCCATCCTATAACACTGTAACAATTCCCCCTCTGTATAATATGTCATACCAGGAGTAATCGAACGCATATCAAATGTATCATTGGATAAAAAAAACACATCATTAGATCACAATGTGCTGACACCACAGTGTATGTTTATTGACAAGTATTGCTCCTCATCTTACATTCCCCTAGGTACCTTTACCCTAGGTACCTACCAAAGGTATATAATCTACTGGGGAGTAAAGTAGTTATAATGAAAGTAAGACCCTATAAAGCCATTTTTTGGTTTGTTCATTCTGGGGTACCATCATATATCTCATTCTAAGATTAAAATATATCCAAATCATTTTTTGGTGATTATATACTAATGGTATTATAATTGTAATGAGTATTTTCATTGATACCTAGACACTGTACCAATTGTCTAAATATGTAATTACTAAAGAGGGATCTGTTTGCTCTCTCAAACAGATCTCAACTCGTTTCTCCTTCTGAATGACTGCCATAACCTCTGTTACAGACATTCTCCACAGCTCTTTTGTTTTCTCTCTAATTTGATTGCTTGTTGTACGCAAGAGGCATGGATTCGTAAAAAAAATAAATAAAATCAAAGTTTGTTGAGGGAGATTTCATCTTTCAAAGCCATATCGGCCTATTTGAAAGCAGTGGAAATAAGTCATTAACACACAGTGATGTATAACCACCTTTTAATTACATACAGTGAACTTATTTACAAAAATCATTTTTTACAAAAATCAACTTTACTCATGCTTATTTTGTTCCCGTTTTGATCTTTTTCAATTCCTGAGGGAAATTATGGATCAACGCTAATCTCTATATTTTTGCATTCTACATCCTAAACTCTTGTGAGCTTTTGAAGTTGAGGTAACATACGTAAGTATGACAAGACATTACAAAATTAATGAGAATAATCATTTTACAGTTGGTAACCAAACACATGATGAAGATGGTGTGACTGCCAGTGGTTGCTTAACAATCAATCAAGGTCTTCAATGCATTGAAATTAAGCTTTTGCAAAAGTTCAGCCAGGAAGACTAATGCCCTTGCACACTCAGGTTACTTTAATTGGGCATGCTGGTGAAGGGAACAGAGGAGATGAGGAGGTGATGGGCAGGTATTGAGGTTAAGGACAGGAACGTAGGACAGATGGTAGATTTCTCTAAAAGGATGGAAATGGCTGTGGTGAATCTGTTTTTCAAGAAGAGGGAGGAGCACAGGTTGACATTTAATAGTAAAGGAAGGATGAAGGTGGACTACATCTTATGCAGTAGATGCAATCTAAAAGACGTTGGCCGCAAGGTGGTGACTGGGGAGAACATAGCCAGACAGAAATGAATGATAGTATACAGGATGACTCTGGTTGTACAAAAGAGGGAAGGAGCAAAGTAGAGCAGAGGATCACATTGTGGATGCTGAAGAACGAAGGCTGCACATGGAAATTCGGGGAGCAGTTCAGACAGGTTCCAGGTGATAGTGAAGAAGTGCCAGATGACTGGGTAACTACGGACAGAGTGATAAAGGAAGGTACTTGGTGTGTCTCCTGGACAGATGAAAGAAGATAAAGGCACTTGGTGGTGGGATTAATAGGTTCAGGAGAGTATATGCAGGAAAACATTGGTGAAGATGAAGTGGGATAGCACAAGAGATAAAGAAAATAGGCAGGAACAAAAAAAAACACGGCAAAAGGCCTAGGCTAAACAACAAGCCTATGATGAGTTGTATGAGAGGTGGACAGTAAGGAAGGACAGAATTACTTGAACAGATTGGTGGGGCAGATGGATCAAGATGAGAAGGAAGTAGGCAGTAGGCTAGGGTGATTAAGGATAGAGATGGGAATGTTTTAACAGGAGAATGAAGAGAGTGTGAAGAGAAGATGCAAGGAGTGCTTTCAAGAATTTATGAACGAAGAAAAGGAAAGAGAGAGAGGGAAATGTGGAAGAGAAGTGAAGAGCAGAGACATGTAGATCAGAAGGTTCAAAGGATTAGTTAGGATGAAGTGAGAGCAGCTTCGAAGAGGATAAATAATGGAAAGGCGGTTGGTACTGATGACATACCGGTGTAGGTATGGGAGTTGTCTAGGAAAGAGAACAGTGGAGTTTTTAACTATATTTTTCAACAGGATATTGGAAATTTAGGGGTTGCCTGAGGAATGGAGAATTTTACTGGTGTCGATTTTCAAGAACAAGTTGATGTACCACGAGCGGCTACAGAGAGATGAAGTTGATGAGCCACACTATGAAAATCAGGGAAGAGGTACGCAGTGGAGAGAAAAGGAATTGAGAAAAGACGAGGTCAAAGAAGAGGTCAGTCACAGCAAGACAGATTACGTCTGTAAATGAAAGAGACACACGTAGAATTGTAAGGATACAAGGAGCAGAGGTGCAAAAGGTGCAGGAGTTTGAGTACTTGGGCACAACTGTTCAGAGCATTGGGGAGTGTGGAAAAGCAATACAGGCAGGGTGGGGTGGTTGGAGAAGATCGTCAGGACTTATCTGGGACAGAAGCATTGCCGCAAGAGTAAAGGGATAGGTTTTAAAAATGGCGGAGAGACCAAACCTGCTTTATGGTTTAGAGTCGGTGGCACTGACGAAAAGACAGGAGGCATATCTGGATGTGGCAAAGTTGAAGATATTCATATTTCCTTGAAGTGATGAGGATGGACAGGATTAGAAAGGAATGGACATTCTTGACACTCAGACTACATGCTCTCTAATAGACCTTTTAACAAAGGTTAAACTTTTTTCTAATACTGCTCAAGCACAGGCAATTTAAAGGCAATTAATGAGCATGGTTCAGAGCTTGTTAGAGCAGATTGAGCATATGCAGCTTCTCGGTTTAGCTCAGTGTGAATGTCACCTCCACAAGCCGTACAATTATACAGCTACGAAAACTTTAAATATGTGTTGTAAATCCAGTTCTATGTGAGAATGCGTACTTTTGTAAATTAAGAAAAGCTTTCATTGTAGATATGATGGTTATTGAGATCAGCATTTTTAGATTGCAATATTGCAACAAAACGCTGCCTGACCAGTGCCCATAACATCAGCAGAGACCCCTCCCACCCCCTGCATGGACTGTACTCGCTGTTGCAGAACAGTCATGTTCAATAACAGCTTCTTTCCACAAGCCATAAGACTGTTGAACTTTAAATAAAATCCATCACCCCTCCCTCATACATACATACGCACCCATACACACTATACAGGACAGCTCCCTTAAGAATGTTTACAACACACATGTGCAATAATAGTTTGTATAACTTTAAAAAAAAAAACTATTTATTGCAGTCAGTAAACTTTAGGTACAACACGTGTTGCTGCCCTATTTTTTTAAAGTGTTTTCCGAGCCAATGCTACGTAATTTTGTTCTGATGATGTATGGTATAAATTTGAATGAAAAATAAAGTCTGTCTATGTCTCTATGTCTATGTCCCTACAGCAGCTTGTAAGAAATTGTCCATGATCATGACTTTTTCTTCTTTTATTCTCTGCTAACATTAGTTGCTAATATGCTTTTGAGTGGTTTAATTGTTGTTAAAGGGATGGAAACAAGTCACACTGATGGCTGTCTGTTTTCATATAAAATATATGTTAAAATTATACAGATGAGGTTATTATATGGGGTCTAATTAAGAAATGAGGCATACTGTGAATTAATATATATGATAATGACTTTGGATTGAATGAAAGAGGGCAGAAGGATAGCTGATAGGACAGATCATGCAGACTTTCTAATGGTTTTGTAATTAAGCAACCGCTTATTCCTGGCAGCAGTCCGTTGTGCAGTTGGCTTTCCTTACGTAGACACTTAACTGCACTTTCACAGAAACACTCAAACTCATGCACACAGACACTAACTGCAATTGAAGCGATTCTGAAGTCTTGTGTACTACTCCTCCAAATTGGGTGTGAAATGTAACTTGCCTCCTGCCATGAATATTAATAAGTCTGGCCACGTCATCCGTGTTTTAATCAGGATGTCCCCATGTACGAGCAAGGACTGTTGACGTTGATGAAGTGTATATACTTGCTCAAATTAGATAATTATATCTCTAACTTATGCACAGATACAAAACTAAAGGAAAACAAACAAAAATGGACACTCATCTTAAATTTAGGATGCTGAGTCTCATCGTCACAACCAGATGGCAGATTATGTGAGTTCTGCACATTGCCCTAACATTTTTTTTTTTTGTTGTGTATTTTATTTATTAGGTTTTTAATGCTTAATGCTCATTTTTGTCTGCTGTCACCCAATAGGAATACACCGACAAAATCCTCCACACAACTTCATTTAAGGTATAAAACCTATAATCGGCTCAGACTAAGAATCATAGGGTTTACCTTAACTTAAAAAAAAACCTTTGAATCTATAGAGGGAGTGTGTCCTCTTCCTTTGAGTCCACCATGTTTTGCCGCCATGTTTGTTCAAGTGCATAGAGTCGATAAACTGAACGCTTGCTCTAGCATTTCTTGGTTAAGGGGCAGCGTGATGATAAAAACATGCCTCGTCTTTAATTAACAACAAAGAAGAAAAAAAATAGTTAATAGACAGTTAAAAGTTGTTAATGGTTACAACTATTTTCCCTGCAGCAAGCAAAGGAAGGCCTCAGAGGAACTCTCCCCGGGTGACGGTTGGCCCCTGAAGGGTGCATCTCCTTTGTGACTGGCTCTGGGTCAGCTGAAAACTTGAAAGTTAAAGCACGTGAGTTGCATCTAACAGGCACTTAGGTCTCTGGATGTGGTGAGAGAGGACATACAGTTGGTTGGTGTGAATGAAAAATGCAGGGGGCCGACTATGATGGAAACAGCTGATCAGCTTTAGTGACCCCTTATTTCCTCTGTATACTCATCATTGTCGATCATTTGGAGCTAGTAGAAAGACTATCCTTCTTTTTTTTAAACTGTGTGATGTTGGAATGAATTCCCGCCTGGTTCAGCGGCCTGACTGAACCAAACTATACAATTAAGTCAAACTTTGCTCAAAGATTATTGAACTACCTGAAGAGCATTTTTTTAAGCAACACAAAATTAAAGCATGCTCAGACTATATCCAACATTTCATCCTCTGACTCTTCACATGTTTAGAATGAAGAGTCCCAACTTCTACCCTAAAATAGGCAATTTAGAGTTCCTCAATCTAAACCCAACAGCCTGAAGAAGAGCTTTAGCCTGTTTCGATCAGTCGAGCTTGGTACTGAACCAGGTCAGTGCGTGATGACTGAGATTTCAATGTTCATGTATGGTTGCTAATGATTATCTCATGTGGCCTGAAGTAATGGAAATTGTCTAATATGGACGACAACTCTAGCTCGTAAGCTACAGTTAGACTGAAAGGCCCCAGCTGGGGACCTGGAGTTGTTGAGTCCTTTTCAAATCAAATTGTTGAATGATATTCAGCTTTATCTGAACTCCATTTCGGGGGAAGAAGACTAATTCAGATCTGAGATAGAGCTCAGATCATCCGGAATAGTCTAATTTCAATAAATGGAATGTCAAGAGCACGATCCAAGGGGAGTTAAGAATGCACCAAGCCTTGGTGTTGCACTGCAATGATGTTGCAGCATGGATCTGACTTTTCTCATGTTGTCAGTGCATATTTCTGGATGCTGTGGCCTGAGGGCAGCTGTTCAGCTCAAAATAGTTCAGTACCATGGAGAGATCTTGCTCAGCTTAGTCTTTCCATCGCTAAGAGATCAAAAGAGAACAGAATGTCTGTAAAAGGAATATGCCAAGGAATAACATCCAACTGTAGCAAACAGAGAATATTATATTAGTCATACTTGTATGACTGATTGCCTGGTCTGCAAAAAAAAAGTCTGTAAGTATGACGAGTGGAAAAATAGATAAACTTGAGGCTGAATAGACTGAACTCCCTTGTCCATATACTTTAGTTAGAAAGACAGATATGGGAGAGATGCAACAAAACATATAAGCCAAAAAGGATAACGATTCTGACAAAGGAGAGTGAGTGCTGCATAATTATAGAGATTATACATGCTGCCTAATAAGAGCAAGAAATGGCTGTAAATGAAAGTCTGCTTTCTCCGACTGTGATCATTAGTGCAGAGTTGTTTGAAGTCTTTTAGGTGTCATTTTCTCACCAGAAAAATCAAGATTGCGCTTGTCTCCTATCAAACGCCTTGAAGCATCAGAAACAGAGTGTGTGTGTGTGTATGTGTGTGTGCGCGTGTGTGTGTATGTGTGTGTTTACGTGTGTGTGTGTGTGTGTGTGGGTATGTGTGTACGCGAGCGCGCACGCGTGTGTGTGTGTGTGTGTGTGTGTGTGTGTGTAATGAGTCCATATGAAGCTGTCCTTCAATCAGCACAGTGTGAGCTGCAAGTTCACTTGGTCCCTTCATTTCACACCCTGAAAGGATGAGAAAGAAAGCTTTGTGATGTGGCTCCCTCTGCATCTGATTACCCACTGGCTTAATTGATCTTTCTATTGAACCCTGCTTGTGGGTGCTTTGTGTTTATCCAGTCAGACAGAGTCTTTAAGATAAGGATATGATTATTTTTGCTCAGGCTGTTTGGTTCTGAACGAGTCAGTCGCAGCATATCATTAAAAAATGAATTGTGCAATTGCATGAGGTTAGAGCAGTGAAGGTATTATATTGCCATTTTTAAATAAGTGAATTGCATCTCGAGAACAGCTTCAGTGAATACACAAAGTACCATGGTTGCATTGTGAATATAGAAAGAATGACTTTAGATGCAACAGTTAAACAAACACAGTCGGTTATGTATCTCAATGAGCAAGAAAGTTTGTGAATGTGTGGGAAGTGTGAAAGAAAGTGGGAACTGGATACAATGGAAGAGAGTTCCGTAATACAACGCAGTAAACTCCTTGTTGAGCCGCTTCTTTATACATGCCAGTGTGCTGCTTCGAACTAAACCTCACACTGTTGATGCTGTTCCATACATAATACAAATGGTAGACTACTTGCTGATATGTATACATTCATTTCTTTGGCGGGCCAGTATGACTCCA
This sequence comes from Lophius americanus, assembly GCA_037951165.1. Lineage (NCBI taxonomy): Eukaryota > Metazoa > Chordata > Actinopteri > Lophiiformes > Lophiidae > Lophius > Lophius americanus. The sequence goes on from JBBDHG010000009.1 coordinate 2,188,718, forward strand.
GCCGAATTGACTGTGTGTAACGCAGCGTATGCTTTTGTAATAATCTCCTTGCTCTGCAGTGTGTATTCACCCACACCTTCCTGTTAGAGATCTCAGGGAGGACGAGAAACTCAGCAGGCAGTGTGCTATACTGCTCATCAGGCTTATACTCTGGATGTGGAGCAAAGAAGGAGAATTAACAGGACAAACAAAAGACTAACTACAATAGGACTCTCATTGTCTCCTTCTATCAACAGTATGTGTGTAAACAATCTGATTGATATAAGCAAGATTATCTGTTGATAATCTTGCTTATTACAAAGATTCCATCAACCACCTTCTATCTTCTATCAACCACCCAGCCTTGATTATCAGTGGGTCCAGCATTGATAAAATACATGCCTCTACTACAACCAAGGTACAATTATCTTCTTTCATATTTCCTATTTCATCTATTTTAAATACTGGAATAATAATAAATCCCAATGTATGATTCATAACCCCATTTATAACTTTTACGAATGGCATTACTGCATATTCTTGACCATCTTTTTTCTGCACACTGACTGCCTCTCTCCATGAACTCTGTCTCTTTGAAAACGATCAATAGCTAATGATTGTCTTAGCTTTTATTTATCACTGTCAATCATTTCTACATTCCTCGGAGAAGTCTTTTCTATTAGAACAGCCAGCCATTCATCATAATTTATGTCATCTTATTTATAACTTCATTGCATCGCAATTACGTAAAGGTCTCGGAGTCTGGCACTACATTGGTTTCAGGGTTGTGCACAAGGAAAGAAAGACTGACCCACTTCAAGGCTTGACTCTTTAACCACTCTCATTTTGCAGTCACAAAAACAGTTTGAAGTAACACTATAAATAGATAGCAATTAGCTTGGGGACAGCTAATCACAGGCTCTGATTAAGTGAAGAAAAATGAATCATTGGTATCATCGGCTGCCAAGACGACAGGTTCAAACCCAGGGAAACATGAATAAAATAAAGCCTTTACCCCTTTATTATATCTCGATTCTGTTTGTTTATTCAACACTGGAGATAAAACATTGTTGCGTTATTAATGTTTTCATTATGTAGTTGTTAATGGCAAGCAAAGCCATTTCAGAGCTTAATGAATTGTCTTGAAGAGAAGCGTTAACAGCCGGTATTGCCCCTAAACCAAATGCAAAGGGAGAATTTAATGGGCCATTTTGTTATACTGTGAATACTTTGCTAATTGATGGGGCTTTCTTGTTTTCTTTTCTTCCAAAGTGGGAAACAGCATGGAAGAAAGGTTTGCCCCCACTACATAGTTCATTTTCCATATGAAGAGCAGAGATAGAAAGGAAGTGAAACACACAGAGGAGAGATTTGACATTAAAAAAAGGCAATTTGGATCTTTAAAGCCATTATTTAGAGGTTATATGTAGCTGGCTCAGAAGACTATGATAGACTGTAATACCTCACACGGATTTTATGTCCTTCCCCTGCCTTTCTAGTGGTTCTCTGTGTTCCTTTTTTGTTCAGTTATGACCATCTTTAAACTTTGTTGGTCATGTTGTTCTTTATAGAAATGGAAGAAGGACCGAAGTATTTACTCTCATAAAGCGCTGAGTAGGAGAACGGCAGAGAAAAAAACTGAAATTATTACGCAAAGAAATAATGCTTTTTATTTCTTGTCAGACAGATACAGTATATGTTCAATTAGTGTTTCTCTTGTTTTATTAAAAAATCTATTTGTCGGTTGAATGACAGTGAGAGTGGAGTGCAGCCGATCCCCACCTGTGCTCTCCCTCTGTGTCTCTGTGTGTTTTCATCAGGTCGACTTACAGCTAAGATAAGAACTTTTAAAAAAATGCTTGTTTGTACTGGACACAATGGCATACGCGCACATTTTCCATGTACTAGCAGACATATATACACCCAGACCTGGAACACACATAACCGCAGTTGCAAGTGCAGTCATGGAAATATTAAGGCTGGGTATCGCAGCAACATGTTGTATCAGAGAAACATATTGGTATATATTGCAAATTTAATCTTTTGACATTAGATACAGAAAAAGGGAGAAAATCATCTCTCTACTGTTTAGAGAATTTCTACTATGGCCGATGATTAATGTCTTTAAAATAACAGTAGTCATAATTTTGTATACTTCTCAGTTTAAAGTAATACACCCAAGAGGATTTCCTTCCACTGCAAACAGAGGTGCTGTTTCTGATCTCTGATGGCTTATGAGTACAGTAAATGAAGAGTAAATTCTTCTTGTGAATGGACTGAACAGTAATAAGTAAACAAACATTATTCACATTATGGCAGACATTATGTGATAAATGTTGTAGTATGTTTAGGGTCTGATTTCACTTAACTTACTCGTCTTCCAAATTTGAGACTTGTGATGTTACTCTTGTCGTACATAAATGCTATTATTCTTCAGGTACCCTTCTTCCAGGTTTTCTTTCATTTTGATTTGCATGCTCTGTCTTAGTAGTCCATCAGTGTTACTATGTTTAACCCTCTGGAGTCTGAGGTCAGGCTAGTTAGGTCTTAATATGCTACATGAAATAATGTTAAACATGCCCACATGTTTAATTGGGATTGCACCGGGGTGAAATTGGGAGCCAAAGGCTTGACCCTTGACTTTGGTTGACAATAATGAGGTTTTAAGGTGATGTAAGCTGTCTTCAAATTTTTCTTTCAATTTTTGTAAACTCTGCCAAATTTATCAACAAAGTAAACTTAATTTATAACAAAATACTACTGCACACTTGGTGTGTTGTCAGATTATATAACAAGCACATATTCAATGAGAACAACATTTATCTGGGGGTATTAAGTGTTAAAACGAGGTTACCAAAGTGCTACAGAGTAAAAGCAGATAAAAGCATCAATAAAAAATATAATAATAATAATAATAATATAAAATGTTAATTAACATTGCTGCTTTTTTTATGACCAAAAAGCAGCAATGTTAATTAAAAGTTAAAGGTTCTGCTAAAAAGGAAAGTTTTAAGTCCTTTTTAAAATGTGTCAGTCCTCTGTGGAGCCCTCAGATGGTCAGGGAGGGCATTCCACAGACGAAGGGCAGCAGAACAGACGCCCCGATCACCCATGGTGCTGAGCTTATTCCCGGGAAGGAGGAGGCGGTATGAGTGGGTAGAACGGAGGGATCGTGTTGAGGTCAGTGGGGTGAGTAATTCTTTTCGGTAGGGTTGATGCATTGCCATGGATGCACTGGTGAGTCAGGAGAGAGATCTTATAATCATCCTTTAGGAGATGGGAAGCCAATGAAGTGAATGAAGAATGGGGGTGATGTGTTTGTATTTACAAACTCTCATCAGGATCCTTGCAGCACTGTTTTGAACATACTGTAGTCTTTGAAGACTTTTATCAGGGATCCTGATGAGAAGGGCGTTACAGTAATCCAGTCTGGAGGAGACAAACGCTTGAACCAGCTATTCAGCATCACTGAAGGTGAGTGAAGAACAGAGTTTGGAAATATTTCTGAGATGTGAAAGGAGATCTTGCAGATGTGTTTGATGTGGGATTCAAAAGTGAGTTGAGGGTCAAATCTTACACCGAGGCTTAGGCATACTTAGGCGACTTAGGCATACTGTTTCATTGTGATCAGTCTTCCCAAGTAATGAGGTATGCACCATTGCCATCTTGTGGGTCACACATTATTGGTGTGTTTAACTAGTTACACACCTGTCTCAGCTGTGTTCACAGCATTTCTGGCTCTGCTACTGGCAGTACGCTTATTTGTTCAGCTTTGAACTTCTCCTGTAGAAAGCTTTGCCTCAACTGAGGTAGGCTGCCAAGGATTATCTCGCCACTTCATCTGGCTTGCACTGCCAGTATGTTAATCTTTTTTGCTCTCTGTCGCTTTCTGAGTGAGTTGTGTGCTCTGCTTCTCTCTCCCACTCTGATTGGCTAGAAGGATAACACAATTGTTTTTCATTGTTGTTCCTCCTATACAATTGTTAGCACCTTTAAACATAATCGGTAACATGGTCACGGGCACATCTAGGAAATCTAAGGAAGTACCCTACTGCAGACAAGAAAAGTGCTTGTACAATCTGACAGCAGCAATTTCTAAAGCTTTTCTCGGGTTTCTGCTATCCTATCCCAGATCTAGTATCGTAAACACAAAGTTTAATGTTTTTGATCATTAGGACAACAAAATAAAAACAAAGAAAGTAGTGTTGGTTCATGGGGGTTGTTGTATTCATAATTAATTATTCTATGTGAGAAAGAAAAGCTCATTGATGGGTATTATTTAATGTATGTTTTATTCATTTATTCAAAAATTAATTCATGTTAAGTTGTAATAAGGATTCCATCTCTAACATCTATATAAAAATGTATATTTATGTGTGTATATATATATATATATATATATATATATATATATATATGTCTGTATATGTATACATATATATATATATATATGTAGAGAGAGAGAGATTTGGGATAACACACCAAAACACGGAACAAAGGTTTTGTCATATTTGGTTATTTGAAAGCAAAATGGTACATCTTTAGAAAATCCTAAAAAGAACTAAAAAGAACTGTCACGTCTGTTCTCCAGCCAAAACATGTCTTGCCAGGCCTGTAACTGGATATCCTACCGTGTATAGCTCTATTAAAGAGCTTGGTCTTTCAGAATATGACTTATTTATTCCATGTTGAGATTTTTGAATGTTTTCCCTCAAACTATGCTCTCATACATACACTCACATATTGTTCCTTGCAATGATTTTTCATGCTCCAGCTTCTGCCCTTCCCCTTAAACGCAGACAGTCTGTATGCTTTTGAAACATCTGCTCAAGTGTGAGGTACGACAAAAATAAAAATGCCACCAGCTGCTTGCAGTGGGGTATGAGTGCAGATAATTATGATATATTTATGGTGAATATAGATATAGTATGTGACTGAGATCATATAACTACTTCACCTCTCCAACAAAAACATACTGGTAACTACTAACTATATCACCATTATGAACCCAATTGATTTTCTAACATTCTATATATAAGTGCATAAGAATTTGCACAAGAAACGTAAACATAAACATCTCGGCACTAGAGCAGTCTCCAAGCTCAAAGACTTTTGTAAAATTCTTTATTTAATCCTGATTCTCAATGATGATCTGGCAAGTGCAAATAGACGGAACCACTAACAGTATGTTTTTTATCAATTGTACAAATACTTTAAACAAATTAGCATAATCTTTGTGTCCTAAATTGTTTTAGGTGGAGTTTTTTAATTAGTAATTAATTGTTTTTTTAATTCATTTATTTATCGATTTAATGAAGCTAGCTATTATACTATGGCCTTTCCTTGTCTTGAATATTTTATATATAGTTTTGAGGCCTCTTTTTCATACAGCTACAGTAAGTATTCCTCTCTGATGTTGCTATTATACAGCTCTCTAGTTTGCTATGCAAGAGCTGAACTTTCAGTTCGCTCAGTACATAGTTAGGCTGGCCAGAAGAACTCATTGCAAATATAAATCGATGAAACACAAATAAATGAAGAAAGTGTACTTCCTTCAAAACAAACTACCTGTAGATGCGTCTTTGTGCAGTCTGTTTGCAGGTAAATACCTAACATTTACAAAACATTGCTGCCTAAAATTCTACATTCATTTCATGTTCTAAGTTTACTATGAAAGCTCTGGCAGGCCTTACTGGAACAACACACCCTGCTTACAGGTACGTGACAGACCAGTGTAGCAAAAACTGAAAAATGGAAATTCTATTCTTGCTCAGTGGGGTGGGTTAAGATCCATTTTAAGACCCATTACTGTGTAACACCAACAATGTTAATCACGCAGTGCAAAAAAACCCCAACAACAACCTTATCGGCTATTCCTAAAGCTGTACAATTTATCATCAGAGCAGCGTAGAGTCAAAGACTACATTTCCTAGGGTTATAATCAGCCATTATGAATGTCTGTACTGAGGTCTGACTGTTGTGAAACATTACATATGCATGCAGTTTCATAGTATTATGGACTGTTAGTTCATCTTCAAGTTGTCCATCAAGTCATCGCTTGTTGCTGCTATGGTCAGACTTTAGCTCAATTTACAAACATCACGGGAAATGTGTCACATGAGTGAGCATTTTTCATCCATGAATTTGCAACCAATGATACGACTGTTATTTGCGTTGTAGTCAAGGTATATACTTAGGTCCCTTTGATGCCATTACAAGTATCGCTGTTGAAGTAATTAAAAAGTAAAGTATAGCTTCAGGTAACGCCAGCATGGAAGATGAGTCTTCAGATCACGTCTGAAATATCTGTAAAACAGTTACTCTCAAAGGTAAGAGTAAGAAGCTTGTCCTCATAGATATAGATGTGATAAATATTCACATATGGGTATGATTCACAATTACGGAATTCTTTCTTGACGGCCGCTAAGGTGTTTAATCCACTCCAAAAGAGATTGAGAAACCAGTTTCAAACTGTTTATTTAACTGTATCACATTGATACAGCTGTCCACACAAATTGATGGATGCAGACTCCTAATTCAGGAGTAAAAAATGTCAATGCGGTTAAAGAAGACGATCCAAAGAAAGATGATAAGCCACAAACAAAATCTACCTAGAATGGCAAACAGATAATAGCTCTATATACTCGGGGTTGGAACCAAAACTGTGAGTCAGAGCCAAGCCAAATAAGCTCAAAGCAGGCTTCGATATGTCAAAAGGAAAGGAAAATGTCAGCAACAGTTTGGCAAAGAAAACAAGCTAAAAACACCCAAGAGGGATAATGAAGAAGGCAATTCTCAAAATAGGAAGATAAGGTTAATAGAGAAAATAGCAGAGCAGGTAGGAGACCAGTAACAAAAGTGGTGTGTTCTACTTGAACAAAAATGTCTGCATGCAGTGACAAGCTTTGGTTGTTTTCCAAGATTTTCTTCTTTCTGATAATTAATCAGCCTTTACATCTGCGGCTCACTCTAATTAATAGTTTGATGATGGGGCGAACCACTGCATTTCAAGAGGCATTAAAAGGGAGTCTCTTTTTTCTTTGCAAACATCAGCGAGTACAAAGTATTTCATGTTGGGAACCATACACACATTTCACTGAGTCAGACATTTGTAAAGTATATAGTACTTTCGTATATAGTATATAGACTTTTTAATTCGGGGACTGGATAGAGACAGAAACAGACCGTTTGATTTGGCCCAAACCAGCTTCAAAGAGCTGCGTTTCCTTTGTTAACTACAGGGCAACTCCTTTACAAAGCTGTGTATATCTAACACTGGGGTATGTTTCAGTAACTGCCTAATTACAACAAATAGAAATGACAAAGTCATGGGTTACTTTGAGTTGACTGAATGTAATTACAATACAATGTTCACAGGCTAAATAATGGACACAATAGTTCGTAAATGATCAGTGTTTCAGAAGGGTGCAAACTATGTCCTGACATAATCTGTAATCTGCATATCACTAGATATGCAGATTGATGATGACAGCAGCATGACGAGGTAGAAAAAATGGAATTTTAATGGAACAGCTCAGATCAAACACTGGAGCATCGGCCATCAAACATTTGGACATCCAAAACACCAATTATTCCAGAGTCACTTTGTGTTTACCTAGGCGAAACTACACGAATGACAATGCTAACATAAGCTACATAAGGTTCACATTTGTCTCGTAGATTGTTTCACCGTTTGAACATGCTGAGTAGTTGCAAGTGTGTACGAAGTGTCGAGACCAAAGTTTTCACATCTCTGTGGATGGGGAGCAGAAACGTTTCCTCACAAAAATACATTTTTGGTTATTATTTCTTGGAAAGTGGAAGACTAATGACTCCTCCTCACGTATTAACAGCACTGAAATTCTCATAAGCGATAAAACATTACAGCATTTATTAATACTCTTTTATGCTTAAATGATCAAACTCAAATGATATTATTGGCCAAATAATCATTTATATTTTTTTGGTCAAAATAGGCATCGTTGGATCTATCTCATGAGGCTTTAATTAGCTAAGTAGTGTTAGCTTGTTTACAAATGACTTCTGAGAGTTTGGAATGAATCTCAAGGTTGCTCTAACATGATCACATTTATTATTTTTCCAAGTTGTTGGTCAAATGTTTCTATTATCATAGCAGCTGGGACTGGGAAATACAATCATGGTATTTGGTGAAAAGTTCATCAATGAGAACATTGATATGGAAAAAGGGAATAAATGAAAATTCATATCAAGTTAGACTGTGCAACATGCCTTACTGTATTTTGTAATATGATGTGGAAAGAGCAATAAAGATGAAATGCTGCTGCACGTGTGCTGACCAGAACCAGGTTAAGAGAACATATCTCTCCTATCTTTGCTTCCCTGCATTGGCCCCTGGTAAAATCTAGCATCCAATTCAAAATCCTTCTGCTCACGTACAAAGGCCTCAATGGTCAGGCACCAACGTATCTGAAAGAGCTCATTGTTCCATAATGTTCAACCAGAACACTGCGCTCCCAGCATTCAGGGTTACTTGTAGTCCCTAGCGTTTCCAGAAGAAAAATGGGAGGTAGAACTTCAGCTGTCTTTTCTCCTCTGGAACCATCTCCCAATCTTGGTTCGGGGGGCAGAAACCGTCTCTACATTTAAGAGTAGGCTTACGACCTTCCTTTATGATAAAGCTTATAATTAAGGCTGGCCTACGCTAGCTCCTAGCTATGCTTCTATAGGTTCAGGCTGCTAGGGGATCACCCATGATGCACTGAGCTTTTTCTCTCCTCCTAGCTCTCTCACTCTCCATCTTTATGGTCTTCTCACTTTAATGCATGTTACTGGATTAATACATGTTACTAACTTGACTTCTTCCCTGGAGTCTTTGTCCTTTGCCAACCTGCAAGGTCACGTGGTTGGTGACTGCATCTGCTGCTGTGGACCTTCTAGATGTCCACTGATTAGAAAATGATTATGATGATGATTACAATTATTACTATTATTATAAATGTATAACATTTCCCCAAAAGCTATTGCTAAATCTTGTATTATTAATTGCTATCATCAACCTGGGATCCCTGCTGCCGTCGCAGCCCGACCCTAGAGAAGCGGAAGAAATTGGATTACCATAGCTGATATCAGCTGAAATAAATTTTCTGTGTTGGGGAATTTTCTGTGCATCAGTCTTTTGGTTGTGGGCTTGTTACCCTGAGCCAGTAACAGTCCATAGGGAGGGAGTTCTGACTGCATTTTATAAGCATCGCTGTCCACACCTCTGTCCTCTGCGTCATTGAGTCGAAGATGTAAGGCTCTAAAAGTGTATATGTTTGGTGTGGGCTTGACAGAATTCAAGCTGCACCTTCCTGCAGGGTTGCCTAGAGTTGTGGGCATATGGATTTGTGCTATGCAATGTAAGTGCTGGTAAACAATCAAAAAATAACTTCGTATGACCCCTTTTGGGGGTGTATAGGGTGATTTTTGAACATACATAACAGGGAATGGTCGAACCACATCTTCTAAAAATCCTTGGACTGGAGTTTATTAAATTTCACACGTGCTTTGGATAAAGTGCATTTCATAAGTATTATCTTCAGTTTGTTTATTTTCTTTGCGATTTTAGACATATTTGAACCTCTCTCAGCACAAATTGAATATTTGCTGTAGCGGAGGCATCTGTGTCCTTGGACATGTTTACTAGATATTTCTCTGTCTAGCTAGTGTGTTGTTGTTAATGCCCAGTCTCTCACAATTCACTTTCTAACTTGATTGTGTACAGCTGCTCTCTCCAGCCAGGGAGGAGCAGCCAACCCACAGCTAAATCTACCTTGCTGAAAGTGAAAAATCATTTGTGTACCCATCCAAAAGTTAATGTGTGTTAATGTAACACCTTCCGTCGAGTGTAATGAAAATCAGGACTGTACTTTTTCTGTAATCCTGCTAGCCTCCCTGTTAGTGATGAAAGACATAAACTTCACTTTGACCATATTAGTGACCCAGCATGCTCATTTCATATATCCTCTTTTCCTCATCTTTTCTTGGAGTGCTCTTGAACTTTCATTTATTCATTCATTATCTGTGACTGCTTATCCTGTGCGGGGGACTTGAGTTAAGAAAAATCATATGACTGAAATTGTGGAGACTGGAACATTAGAGATTGTATTTTTCACCTCCAGAAATGTGAAAGCAGAAAAAGAGTGGCGTCTATGCATGCAAAAATGCACAATAGCGAGACGTGATAACCAACCAAAGGTACTGGGATTTATCTCCTCCATTTAGAATGACTTATGTTTATATATGTAATTCATCCTGAACAAATCCAAGCTCATTGGCTTGTTAGATACTTAGCATCTGCTCCAGTTCCTTAGGCCAGCTCAGCAGCTGTAAATGTCTTCAGCAAAGTGCTTGTACGTTTTTATGCTTGGATATGGTGTATAAGAGATATTAATGCTGGAATCAAGAGATCACAATGTTCTCAAGGAAAAGGAATGTAGTTTACAATCCATAGAAGCTCTTTTTATGTCTGGTACACAATATTTTTGTAACACCCTGGAGACAACAATTAACATTTCCCTTTTTGTCCATCATGTGCAAAAACACAATTCTCAACACAACGAGTGGTCGAGCCAAGCAGGAGAAAACCTTTATCCCACTGTGAATTGTTTCATTTTTCCCCAAAACCAACCCAGAGCTGACATTGCGTTGTTCCTCCTCAGATATGGAAGTTTCACAAGATATCGATTAACCTTTTATTTAAGCAAGAGAATGTTGTTTATAAAGAGTTCTTCTTTAAAAGATCCATAGTCATCCAATGATTATGATCAATTTCAAAAGAAATCTATATTTAAAACTCTTAACTGACGTTGAATGATATTTAATAGAAATTATAAATATATTTTGATTTCGACCTTACACATAGTCATAATCTTAAAACCACAAAGGTGAGTAGAAATTACTTTACCATTTTTGAGTATGGCATATACTCATTGTATTCAATATTTCCGATACTTGTCCGGTTTGAAGGCACTTATATTTTCAAAATGGAAAGTTAAAGTATGGAAGTAGTTAGTTTGAGACAAAACATTAATATGCTGCTGTCAGACTGCCTGTGACTCACGTTCCTTGAGGAGCTTTTTGTTTGTCTCTCCAATGTCTCCTCCCTCTTTTCTCTATGTGCATATGTCTATGTGTGTGTAGGTGTCTGTGTTCATGGACCGACAGCGGCTCGGCTCACATCCACACCTAAGATTCATCATCTCGTACCCTACAGTTTATCAACTGCAGTTGTAACTCAACTCAACACATTGTACTGCTTAATACGTATTAGATATATCAACTACTCAATTAGTGACTTATATCTCCTAGTGTTCTCCTCTCTTGAGATTTTTGTCATAATCGCCTTTTTCGGCCTTTTTACAGGAATCTCACGCCAAGAATCTGATCCACCTCACCGCACTCCAAAAACTACCAAAGTCCCAACCTGGACCCATTCATCATCCTCTCTCTCCACCAACGGCCAGCCTTCCCTACTTTCCCAGCACTCCAGCCAATTTGTTGATTACATTCACTTCTAGGCCCTCCTCCGTCCTTCTTTGTCCGCTCCTGGGTCCAAATCAAAAAGCTTGAACCTTACGTAGATTGGTTTGACACTGATGTTTAGTGATGGGGACTAGCTAGTACTCAAAGTCTCTATTCATCCCAAAGGTATCAGATACAGTTGAGTTCATTGTTTTGTCAATGCCAGGCCAATCCTGATTTAAAGAAAGGAAGGGAAAGTTTCCTGCAGACACTTTTCTGTCTGGTCAGTAAAGTGTTACATTTTTGTTTTCCATGGAAATTGATTGGAAAGGTGAGGACTGAAAATGTGTAGAGCATTGCATCATGGTATAATTTGATGTATAAATAGTTATTTCCCCTCAGTTGCAAATTGCATGAAAATTGCGGGTCTCATTTCCCCTTTACTTGGCACAAGAGAGTGAACCAGTATCTTTATTTGTATCTGTTCCACTAAATTACCCTGATAGATTTTCATTTAAGCCTGACATTCAGCCAATTAGAAGTTGCTATATTTTTATTCATTATAATCCCTGAGTTTGTTTCAAGGTATTTAATGGCCCTGTTTTTCACAAGCTAAAAGTATTGTTTTTGTGTCATCAGGGTGCCCCCCTTGAAGATTTAGCTTTCTTCTTCTCATGCAAATGTATTTATAGAGGGAGTTGTGCAAGGAATACCGTTGCATCCGTGTGATGATCTAGAGGGACGTCACTGGGTTCCCAGTGAAGGCCTCTGGAGACAGACTAGAGGCTTGAGGCTCTTTATTGTGGCTTCCACTTGATGATGAAGACGGCATGCTGCAAATAGAAGAGAGAGGACGAGGGACAGCACTGGCTTTGCTTTTCATCTTTGTATTGAAGTTTTCTGGTTGTGATGTTCAAGATGAAAGATTACTCACTTTGGTATGAACACTTCCACCCCATCTAGTGGCAATATTTATATAGGATAAGGTTTATTTTTCGTTTATTCTTGGAATTTAAAAAGAGAAACTATTCTGCCACCAAATAGTTCCTCCTATTTCTCCAGTACACAGAAAACTGGTTTCTCAGGTTCATTAAAAACAAAGATTTCCCAATTCCCCAACCCCCAGAGTGTTAAAGGAATGCAGCTCCAGAAAAAGTAAATTGAGCGGATCTTCTGGATCATTGATCCCACTAGATTATTTATGATTAAAACACAATTTGTAGAGGACGGTTTCAGTCAAATCAATTTCCACTAATCCATTCATCCTCCTATTTTTTCTAAAACAGCATCCAAAATGTCTAACTCTATTTTCCAGCGTATTTTGTCCAGTTACCATTACGACTACATCATCGGCATAAGCAGACGGTTTAAGAGCAGCATCAGAGTTTGTAAATTTAAAGCCAGTGTGACCCTGTCTGAGTTTGCGGGGGAGAGGCCCGATGGCCAAGGGGTAGAGCAGGCCTAAGAGCAGACATCCCTGTCCGAACATCTCTCACTTCTTTACAATGGACAATCAAACCACAGTTAATCAAATCTACACTCTCAATATCTCTGTACAAGGCCAGGATCTTGGTGCTGAGACTCGAGCTGAACCCAATTGCTTCCAGCGTCGGCCACAGGTATGTCTTTCGAACCTTATCAAACGACTTTTCATGGTCCATGGAAATAAAATCTACAGCCAATGAACTGAAGATGTCCAAAACATCCCCAATTAGATACATGTTGTCTGTTAACGACCTGCCAGGTACACGGTAGGTCTGGTCTACATGAGAGACCTGCTCCATCACCTCCTTATCCTAGGTATGAGGACCTTGGAGAGGAGCTTGTAGTCGGTGCAGAGGAGGGAGCTAGCTGTTGACTTTCCAAGGCAGTTCAGAGGCAGTTGACCCTTCTGAAGAGTTTCAGGACATCCAGCATATCCTCACCAATCTCTCTCCTGTAGGCTTCATAGATATCCGATTGTTAACCGTCAGCACTAGGGACTTTTCCATTCTGCAGTGTTCGCAGCGCAGAAAAAAGTTCAGCCAGAGAGATTCCTCTGTCCAGCTCCATGTTCACCTCTGGTGATACTCTTAGTAGACAAGTGAGGAAGGAACTCAGCACATCTGTTTTTTTGTGTACTCAGCCTTATACATCTATTCATTCATTATCTGTAACTGCATGTCCTACACAGTTCTTAATGAAGAAAACTAAAATATAACATATGTCCGGACATCCGCAGGTTCTTGAGTCAGAGGCCCTCTGTCAGAACTCAGATAATGGATCATCCTCGTCTGTCCACTCTTCATGTCCAGCCAAAAGAAAAAGTGAGAGGGAAAATTAAATAGTGGTTCATTCTCAAACCTTCTGCATACCACAGCGCCACTGGCGGATGAGCCCAGAAGCTCAGTTTAAGCTTTTTGCTGCTTTTGAGGACTTCAAAATGTCTTCTTTCTCCCGTGGAGTCTGCTAAAAGCTGCAGCTCCTCCACATCTCTCTCCAGATCTCTGACAGAACGAGCCAAGTCTCTGGAGACATTGTGAGTGCGCTGAAGGCGCAGACTCTTGATCTGGCTTTTGCCTACATCCCGGCACTTTGCACTGAATGAGTGTATTTATGTTTCAAAATGACTCCAAGAAAAACCTTGAAACATTTTTAAAATCATTATCTGATAAAAGCCATCTGCTAAGATGCCAATATGCACTGTTGCCCTCGACATTTGTGATAAAAACACAACACCACACCAGAAAATGGTTCAAAATAACAGCTGGAATGAATGAAAAACTTTTATAAAACTAAAATGATGTCAAAATGTATGAAATCTAATCTAGCTAAAGATAAGACATTATCTTTGCTTTGGCTCTATGCAGGCTTTCCTTTTATACTCTGAAACTTTCTCCATACTTTTGACAACTCCTCATTCCAATCAATTTCTTTAAGATCTTTTCAGAGGCAGCATGTGGTTCTGGGTGATTCCTACCAGGATCTGGTCACAGAAAACCTTTCTGGTGTCACCTATTACCTTATTTATATTAGAGTTGTATTAATTTTGCTGCAGCCTACGTATATAATCATGACGATTTGTGATTCTCACAATATTTGTTGCTGTTGGCTCACAACAGAGGGACCAAGACAGCATTACATTACTGTACAAATAAGTGAGCATAATCCGGCCCGCTACGACTCCAAGACCGACTCGGGCCTTCCCTGAAGTGTACGAGCCATCCTGCTGCGTCGCGACGGAACCCTTCAGACTTTGGTCGCTTATGCACACACCCTGTCATGCATGACGCACGACATGATACGACGGGGAGGAATGAAACATTATAATCCGATGAAGATGGAAATGGGGCGGCACAGCACAACAAGTAGGTGAACGGAGGTCAGGTTCATGCAGGTACATCCATCTTCATACATTCTGATCGTTCAATTACCCGCTGTGCTGTAAGTGGACACTTCCCATTTCCCATTTCTGACAGTGGGATTGCTCTCTACAGGAATGAACCTGTCTCCTAACAAACTAGAGGGGCGCCAACGCCGACCAGCTTCACTGACCCAAACGTTGACATTGTAATTAACATGATATGCACCATGGGCGATAGGAAATGTGTGCAGATTTGGAGAATGTCATCAGTTTCCAGATGTGTAGAATGTACTTCAATAAGCCACAACATTAAAACCACTGACTGGTGTTAATGTTGTGCCATTGTGTCACAGGGGTTAGAACCGCGATGTCAGGTCTGCTGACAAATTTCATATAAAGAGTAAAGACATTATAAAGCGATGCAGACAAGACCACTAAGAAGAATTTAGAATCTACACCTTATTTCTTCAACATTGCTTAGAAAACAAACACAACTCTCATTCTCTCGTAAATGACCACATCCCGACCCAGAATACTAAAACACAAACCCTTTCTTTCTTTCTGTCTCTTTGTGATTTTATTTTTTCATCATCAATAGAAACTGAAAATCAAATAATTGTCCAAATTACATTCATCCTTATTTAATCTTGAAAAAGATTTTTCAATTTTGATTCCTGTATCTCAAAAGAAGAAATCAAATTAACACTCAGTTTTCAATAGTTTCTGAAACAGAAAGTGAAATACCATAATATACTCGGAATGAGTAACCATTCTCTAGCACAATTCTATCCATATTTTCACAGGAACTACCTGAATCACAACACCCACATCCACCTGATTGAGAGTGAAACCTCAAGTCTTTCACAACTTGTTTTTACTTTACTTAATGTTGTTCACTTTACATGTTTTTCCTTTTAGCCAAGGAATTTAGCAAACCGTTATCCATGTCTACAGTATATCCTCATCCAAACCGTCCAGCACTTTATTTGTTACTCAAGTAGCTGAGTAAATGTTCCTTCACATTTTCTTTTACTGCTGCACCTTTAATTTACCTTTGTCACTTTCAAACCATCTGGGTAATTTCTATTTGTTATTTTAGTGTCTCTAATGTCATTCTCATCATCTCTGTCATTTATTGAATTTTTTGTCTGTGATTTGTCACCGTCTGGAGGAGCCGTTATTTCCAGCGCTGGGGTCGGAAAGAGCGGCAGTGATGCAACACAACACAACTCTCAACAACACGCTTACTTTTATCCAGATTTCAAGCTGCTATATCCAACCAATAAAAACAATCAACACAGACATGAAGATAGAGGAGAAGTTTGCGACTCACTCAGCTGCAGCATGCTTCCAGCTCACTTGCTCACTATGCCCACTCAGAGAGAGAGAGAGAGAGAGAGAGAGAGAGAGAGAGAGAGAGAGAGAACAAGCAAACAAGCTTAAACCAGATAAATGGAGCTAATTGCTCCCCCATGTCCCCTGTGTGTTCATGTTGTTGTTACGGGAGATTAGCCTAATGAATCAGAATAATTTGAAACGTGTACACATGGTTACATTGTGGTACAGTTCAAGGTTTCAGGACCACAGAGAATTTGCATTGTTCAGAGGCTGTAGCAGGAAGGAACAATAATGCACTACAGCGTGACTGTTATTGTAAAGGTTCACAGTCCTTCAAGGGGATTGTCTTTATCTACGTTTTTTAACCAAAAAATAAAGGAAATAATCTTTTACACAGGTAATACATTTTAAACCCAACAATATTCTGTCAATTTGGTTTCCTACCTTTGCTGATGATTTGTAACCATACCCTTTCAGATATTGCTGCAGCATTAAAAGGGAGAGGCTGACCAACAGCATTTATATTTAGCTTGATTCTACCTTCTGGCTTGTGGAGTAACAAACGCTTTCACTGGCCTTGGACATCTAAAAACATATTGTTAATGGACCACTTACTTTGTGCCCATTCTTCGTTACCATTTCAGCTCAAGCCCACACAAGTACAAATTGCTATTTTGAATGCTGTTTAGGCATTGCTGCTATCCTCTTTGAACATCTTAAAGTCCTCTCCACATGTGATCAACAAATCTGAAAATATAGAGCCGAGCTGATATTCCAAACAAGTTAAGTGGACAGCGAAGAAATGTAGCAAATTTCAGGAAACAACACATATTGCAAATAAGATTTATTCCATTTGGTGTTTACATAGCTGAGTCATGAGCACTGTGACATGACGAATTTCCCCTAAAAGTTAGGTTAAGTTAAGCTTTATTTATTTCAAAAACAGACATTCAATCCTAACCACAAACAGCAAAGCACGGTGTATTTTTCACACACACAAAACATGGTGCATAAAGCAATTAAACTATGAAAAAGCCACTTGGTAAAGATGGGTTTAAGGAGTCAATAGACTCAGCTGACCTGAGGGGAGCGGGGAGGTTGTTCCATAGTTTTGGGATTAGAGCAATAAATGAGAGGTGACCTTCGGTTTTGAGATTTGTTAATGATACAGAAAGCAAGAGCTGGTTGGAAGACCTGAGGGGGCCAGTTAGTGGTGTAGGGGTCAGAAGCTCAGTGATATATGCTGGAGGTAAGACATGAAGAGCCTTGATTAATATATATGCTGTACTTAACGGGCAGCCAGTGCCTCAGTTTATTAACATGTGATCAAAATTTAGATGAGGGTCAAAGGTGATACTGAGATTTTTGTAACAAGGTTTTACCGGGTGAGCAAATGGACCGATGTGCTTCAGAATGTCTTTGGTAGTATTTTCTGATCCGATAACAAGGAACTCTGTTTAGTCAGAATGAACTTGTATGTTGGGATATAGTTTTGTTCCATTCAGTCCTTTATTGGGGCTGAACATTCATGGAGAATACTTATATCGGCGTAGTTATGTTCTTTTATGAACATTAATTATTTTACTATCTGGTGTGTCGATGAGAAATGGATGGGACCAAGGGCTGAGCCTTGATGCACCTCATATAAGAGAGCGACAGTGCATGATGAGGGAATTCCAATAGACACAACGAAACATCTGTCTGTTATGACCTGAACCACTGGAGGGCTGTAGTGAAACACCGGAATAACTTTGCAATATATCTAAAAGGACCGAGTGAGCGATTGTTATCAAAAGCAGCGGTTAGATTGACCATGTGCTACTCAGTTTGTACCTTGGATGTTTGACACACTGCTGGCAGTTGTGCTGTCCTGGACTTACAGCAGGGGTCAAGGGCGTTATCTATGCAAGAGTAATGTTCAGTGGTCAAGCAGCTTTACAGACAGGGGAAAACTTATCCGTACAGGCCCAGTTCTGGGCTCAGTTAGTTTAGTGGGATGTGTCTGGTTCAAGGAATCCACTCATTAGCCTCGAGTACTGCCGAACGTTGTTCTCATATCACTTAACTCTAGATCTTTTAATGCGTGACAACAGGACTAAAAATTTGATTTCCAACAAACTGAAGGAGAAAATATTAGGAAATCACTGATAATCTTCACTGCAGAGACAAGGAGGCTGCCATCTTGTGGATTAATGATTCAACTCTGCAGACAACCACCGACAGCCGCACAGCCTGGGTCTGTCAAATGTGAGTAGCCTCCAACCCTTGCTTACAGAATCTTGTATACATACCTCATATACATTTACACTTTAATTAAGAGTCACACATTTTCCAACTTGACTGAACCTGTTTATAATATGATATATTAAAAATACAATATGTATAATATGAATGCCATTGGCAACATGAATACATTAAACAATAAGGGGCCAAGGATGGAGACTTGGGGTACCACAGGTCAAAGTTGTAACCCAGGCGGAGACATTAACCATGGCTATTTAGAAAGTGTGATTTGATAAGCAAATCATTTTTCAGATATTGAAGTTTGGGATATTTGTATCAGTCTCATGCTTGACCAAACATTTGTCCCTTTATGGTAAATCCATGTTTTGTGAAATGATAAATCAATAAATGCCCCAAAGTAATAAAATATGCAAAAAAAATAATTTTTCCGCAGTTATTTTTTCAAGTGTCAAACAGACACTTTAAAAATATTTTCATGATTCAAAAAATCTAATATACCTATGGATGATTCGGAGATATCGGACAGGAAATATTTATCATTGTTCTTCATCCAAACATGTAATTTTGATATATTATTAGAGCCAAAGTCCTTCCAGATGCATTGGTTCACGGCTGAAACGATGTGCTATGAACCCGGCAGTCACTAGTGATAAGTTCTCTATGCTTTTCCTTGACGGAAAAATGAATATGGCAGAAAAATTGTCCAGGAAAAGCAATTCCTCAGGCGTCACAACAATTCCTGTCCTCATTTTTCACATCCATTGAAAGAGGGAAGGGGAGATTTTGACTGCTTTCCCTGCACTGAGAGATATACAGAGGCCCCCACCTGACTTTTGTGACAAGCTAATCTTTTCCATTCCTCTCCTCAAGATAGAAATATTTAGAAGTCTGTCACTGAATTATATACTTTCTAACGAATGTCTTTGTAAGTGTAATAAACAGACAGAAATAAAGATTGAACAAGACTAGATGGATACGGGACTCTCAGGGAAAAGAGTCCCTTCCCTATCTCAGATTTCCTCAGCTCTTCCTTTCCACAGCAGAACCATTCATCTGTTAGACTTTATGGTTTTTCGGGGTGTTGGAGGTTAAGGGTACTTTGCATGAAGATGAAGTGTCCACTTTGACAACTCTGTGCTCTAAGAAAGACTGATGGGTTCTTATAATGGAGATCTGACCTTTGGGCCCAGACTGAGAAAAAGTTCTCATTACTCATTGAGTAACACTTTGATGCCTAAACTTTGACTGTCATTCCTTACAGACCTTAATCTTTATTGAATTTAATCTCAATGAACCAAATACTGAGAAATTCTTAGTCATATTCTCATTACATATTCAAATGCCAGAAATCCCCATTCTTAAATTTTCTGTGACAAATTCTATAGCAGCACGAGCGAAAGTCTTTGCTCCATATCAGCCTTTTAATTCACTTTTGAGATGTAC
The DNA here is from genome assembly GCA_037951165.1 of Lophius americanus. Lineage (NCBI taxonomy): Eukaryota > Metazoa > Chordata > Actinopteri > Lophiiformes > Lophiidae > Lophius > Lophius americanus. Next base: position 2,208,549 of record JBBDHG010000009.1, read on the forward strand.
CAATTCAACAAACTGAAATACTCTGGCACTCGTAGACCATATCTGACTTAATCAAACCATAAAAAACTCAAACAAATCTGTATACATGCAACAATACTGTGTATGCCATCAGGACTTCAATCAGCCACAGAGATGAAATGAAATGAGCCATCCTCCACAAATTGATTATTTCCAATATGGAACGGAGAAAGACACACTCATTTATTGGACAGCAGGACTTCGCAGTCTAGAATGTTTCTCTGAGGGACATCTGAGCAAAGCAATCTTATGACTAAAACTAAAAGGCTGACACTATAAAGTAAATCCTTATCCATGGACCTCATGACAATTTCCAGTTGTGGGACCAATCTTATCTTGTGGTCAACAAATGCCATGAAAATGCAGATTTCTATACATTATTATTATTAGAAGTAGTGGTATCATTAGTATTATTATTATCATTTGGAGAACCCCTACAACTCTTAGCCTGTCCTATCTTTTCACCTATATGACGATGATAGTAACAATAGGAAATTGACATAAATAAGGACTTTTTATTCTGATGCAAACTCAACACAAAGAGGCCTCAGGTCTGAGCAAACTTCTGTGAGGAAAGCATAAACCACTTCTACACAGCAGCACCCCAGTTGTAAAGATAAGAAATAGATCTCAGCTTTACTCCTCCGTGTAATTATCTGATTATATAAGCTAAATTCAGTTTTTAACGGTTAGAGCTTATGTGACATATTTATAGGCTGTTCCTAACTTTTTTGATGCATTTTAATTTGTGTTCCCAGCTTCTGCAACTTACTTTTTAAGGCAGTGGACTTCTGCCGTCTTTAAACCAGCTGGGCCTCTACATCAAAAACCACTTAACAGAAGCAGCAATCAAAAAGGGAAATCCCTCACAGTCACATCCCGTTTTTACTCACTTCCAAAACCCTCCTGATTTTCTAAAAAGCCATGACCAATCTACAATCATGGACCTCATTTGCAAAATATTTTTATTCTACTCAACCTCAAGATGATGACCTAAAGATCAATACTGATGATTTGCTTTTGATCCAGTTATGACAAACGTTCTTAAACAGGCCTTAATAATCCCAGTAAAATTTTGAAAATATAAGTCAATGATAGAGATTGATTGAAGCCAGACACCTATTAGTCAATTTAATAGCAAAAAAATAGTGGGTTGAAAAAAAAGTCATACACAGATAATAGATACACTCATATAAATATCAATATCAATTGATATATGTTTTATTAAAAATAAACTTTATGTTTTAAATACTTACAAAACAGTTTTATGCATTTATAATAAATGAAGCATGTTCCATTTAATGTAAATATGAATTTTATTTTCAGAATGCATTCATCTTCTGCATTAAAAAAAATACTTAAAAACGAGGTTTACACCATAAACTGAATACAATCAGAATGCATTGATTTTTTATGTACTTTTTTAATAAACCTAATCAATTATTTATTTTTTCTGTTCACCAGACACTCATATATACAGTCACGCAACCAAAAACTTTTTTTAGTTTATTATATGCAAAAATCATAACAGGGAACACCTTCAGATCTCTATTAAAGCTTATACAGGAAACATATAAATAAATAAAGTGCCATCTTTTTTGGTTTTGTATCAGTCAATTCTACAGTAGCCGACAAGGGCAAATGAGCTTCAACATAACACATTCAGAGACAAACCACAAGAAAATTCAGGAAACATCAGTTTGACAACAAATGCGCAGCATTTAGGAAACGTGCTACAAAAGCCACAACACAATGCTTACAGAGGAGACTTAAAATGATGCATCCCTGGATGGGCGTTTTCCAATTCTTCATTGAAAGACTAGAACAGATAATAAACATTTCATTTTTTGTTTTCACCCCATATGTTACGCTTGAGCAAAAATATACAAGTGGAGGAAAACATGACATGTTTTTTCTCCACTTATGCTGTACGTGTTGTAAAATCGATGTTTTCTCAATTTTTTTTTTCTCAAGTTGCAGCTCCTTGTACAATAGCCTCCTTGTACATTCTGTACACACTGCAAGACCGCAAAGACCCAACAGTGTTTGACCACACAGGCCATCAAGGACTGTCACAAGAACTACTTTTGTTGGAAACCCTGACGATTTCTCTGGTCTCACAGGATAAAATGTTGATGACATTCTTAATAAAACACACGTGAATGTAAATACAACAGTCAATACTGGAGTCAGTAGACATTACTGATTCATGTCTAATTTTTATGCGGTAGGTTGTTAATGTAATTATTGTGACAGGCCTAAGTTCAGTAAGTAAACAAATACTTGCAACAAGTCAACCACAGAGGGAAAACTCCATTACTGGAACATCTTCATTTTCAGTTGTTTGACTTTAGGTGAAAGCTTGGATGTGTCCAGTTTCATGAAGCATTCTGAAACACTTCAAGCAGGCATTTCCGGTCCTTTGGATAGCTTAAATTCAGCACTGAAAAGAGCCCAAAGAGCATCGCACATCCAAGGGTGAATCCCTGAAGGTTCTGCAGTACTTCAATGCCTTCAAGCACAACAGGGACCAGGAATAACTTGTATGCCCATCGTTGTCTCAGGGATCAGCGCCTCTTGGTTCACTGTCCTGGGGGATAATTAAATAGAATAATGAGCTGAGTCCCAATGCTGATCACATTGACATATTCAGAATTTAAGGCTCACTGTCTACAAGCTACAAATACATATCATTCAAATGCAAAACAACCTCACAAGTTCTGACCCCCACAAAATAGTCTGGAAGGCCCAATAACCAGCCTTTCATTTCTGTCTCAACACTTAACGTTTACATCAAGTCACGGTCACTACCTATAAAGTTTGCCATCAAGAGTAATTTTGCAAAACAGCCCCCTAACAATGACTTTATACATTGTTATCCTACAAAAAAGTTACAAATACTCCCCAACAGTCAGGTATCATTGTGTTGAAGGTAAACTAGGCCAATTCTGTTATTCTGACGGTAAGGGTGTAATGAAGCGAAAAGCGCTAAATCCCCTGCGTTGCCCAAGCAATCCCCAATTGAACTTCTCAAATTAAATGTTACGTCTGAAAAAAAAGTTTATTTTAGAAACAAGTTCCTCCTACTGGCATTTAAGTAAAAAAGATTTTAAAAAATACAAATAAAATACAATATATATCTCCTCGAAAATATTCGAACCAAAGCAACAGCTAATCCAAGATCTATTAAATAGTTTTCGAGTTATTGCGTTATATCCCCAACTTTTCGGGGACACAATTATGCAAAAGCAAGCCTGCAATTTAGTCCCAATTTGCTGTATATGAAACGACTTGAGGAACATTTATATATTACTCCCTACGGGGGGTTGAGATGACAAAGGTAAGTTTCTCGTTTGACTTATAAGGTAAATAATAATATAATAATATAGTGATCTATAACTATAGACAACCTAAACCAATAGCGCTGGTGTCTCATCAGCTCCAGGATGGATCGTTCACTAGGCGTGTCTGGTAGCTGCGATGAGTCTGCAGATACAACAAAACAAAAATCATCATTCTGATATGATTGATTACAGCGAAATCAGATCAGTTATTTGCATTTTTTCAACCTTTGTGCACAATGACATCAGTTTCCGGCTGTGTAAAATATACATTAGTCTAGCATAGGATTAGAACCACTACCCAGTATTAAATTTTGTGTCAGTGGTTAGGATCAGATCGCCTCGATGTCAGGGCTGCTTACGTATTTCATATTAAGAGTTAAAGACATTAAAAAGTAGAAAATAGAAGAAAAGACCAGATGGTGGAGCTTAGAATCCTCCACTAACTTCTTCATATTGATTGGACATCAACCAATGTGCTGCGCTCTCAATCCTTTGTAACAGAGAAAATTCATTCTCAGAAAACTAAAAAATGAACCAATTTTGTCATTTCTGTCCCTAGTGATTTTGTTTTTTCCCTCCATCCCTAGATGGACTTGATAAGGAAAATGACACTGTTGCTCCGATACTTGCATCTCTAAATGAAAAACACACAAGTACAACTCATTTTTCAATGTTCCTTTCTGAATCGAAATACTAAAACTTACACAGACCCAGACAGCACAATAATAAATGGTTTGTTTTGCACAGTTCATACTGACACAAACACCTAGACACCCTAGACTTGTTTAGTTGTTGCCACATTATCCCAATAACCTTGCTATAATAAAAATAAATTCCCTTCAGAAAAGGGGAGGAGAAAATAATGAGGGTGACGAGAAAGAGAAAAAAACTTAGCATTTCCATCAACTTCTTGCTTGTGATCTTACAAACTCAAATTAGCAGTCGGCATTCTAAGACCATTCAACTCGACCTGAAAAACAGTAAAGTCAGGATATACTTGACTCAAGCAAGATATAACACTGAATGAATAAGAAATCTTCATTTTAACATGCTAACTTACGTCACAGGCCATCTGTTTCGGACCTCTACAATCATTGCCCTCCTTAAGAACTTCTTGGCACCATGAAGAGAAGGTACGCCAAATCTTTTCCTTGATATCTGCATAGTTATTCTTTCAACCTCAGTCAAAAGAACAACCCTTTCCACCTGTCTGAGGAGTCACCTCTCTCACCTCACCTACATTCCTGACATGGAAAGGCAGTTAAAACTGAATATTTGCTGTTTCTGGCTTCTTGTGTGTATCACAGGAAGCCTTAAAAAGGTTTTCCGACTCGTAGATGTACGTGGACAATTTACATATAAGCATGGATACCGGCAATTTCGTCCATAGAGGATATGCGTCTGCCTTAAATGGTTTAGCAGCTGATACCTGGACGATAATGTGATGCCAGATACTTTTCATAGCCACATTTTCATACAGCATCTGTGAACAAAAAAAAGAAAAATTTATCAGCTGTTTATAAGTGGATACAAAAAAATATCACACTAATCTCCTTAAAAAAAAAATCAAATATGATTTACAGCACAAAACCTGCAACAACATATTAAACCCCAAATAAAACAACGCAAATAGGTTTTGAAGTATGCAGTAGACACGCTAATATTTATCATGCGTTTCAGGTTAATTCATGTTGTCTATGTTTAATCCTTAGTCATGTAATGTGTTTTATTTTTTTTCCATGTATTATCATAATCAGTGCCTTTTCAGCTTAAACACTTCGTAAATCTTTAGAGGTTGCCCCGGTATGGATTTTGATGTCCAAAAAGAGCTTCCTGTTATGCTTCAAAGAATTATGTATCTTAAAAAGACAAATAGCTCTAATAAGACACAGCATGCACCAAACGCATTGGGTTAACAAAATCACCGCCTGCTCATTATTTTAATATTTCCAATATTGTAATCCACTAGATTCTGTGACCGGCCAAGACGGGAAGAAGTAGGACTACCTGTCAAGCCTCTGTGTTCCTTTCTCCCTCTGTGTCTGTCCTGTGATTGGTCGTCATGCTCACCTGTGTTTCCCCTCCAGCTGTGTCTCATTGTCTCGTTACGTTTGTGTATAAAGTCTGTCCTTACCTTCCCTTCTGGGCCAGTTTGTTGCATGATGTTTCTTGTGTCGTCACGCGTCCCAACCTTTCCCAGTGTGTCGTGAGTAACCGCCAATATTTCTGTTCCTGTTTTTTCCTCATGTTATTTGGACAAGAAATAAATATATTTTGCACCTGCTCTACATCGTATGCGTCTGCATTTGGGTCCAAGTAAAACCCCACAGGAGTGTGTAACACTACCTGTGTCCAATACTTAAGTATTCATTAGAAGAATGTAAAAACGCCCAAGAAACCCCCAACATTTTAATATTTACATACCGAAGTAATCATTACTACAATGGAAGAGGGCTTCAGTAAAATAAAAAAATACATTTTAATATTTACGATATTACTTACAAGCAAATAATAACTAATCTAAGGCTTAAAAGGTGCACAAATTTACTTATTTTCCATTGAACAATTCTGCTCAAACTATTTGAAATGCAGGATTTTTACTATTTTAAAAAATATGTTGCTAATTACATATGGTATCTACGAATCTGAGAACATCAAAAAGTGAACCTCGCATTTTCCAAATTATCGACTCGTAATAGAGGGATGCGAAACATTTTTCTACTTGCTAGCTAATAGTTAACAAACCACGCTAACCTGATATTAATAGCACAATGCTGGTTAAATTGAAGACTGGATTAATCCAGATTGAATTTATCGCTCTGATGTCAGTGCAGCCCAACAAGTATGAACGGGTATAGCAAAATGGTGGAGGCGGCAAGTCGTCTGATGACATTTCCCCTGTAAAACAATGTAATCATGAAAATGATATCGTAACCAACATCATACCAATTCAATCATGGTTGAGAAGGAGACTTGTTTAAAAAAAATTATATATTTTAACTAATCACATGTCATTGTTTGTATAATTAACAGTTTTATGCTGATTCTATGAAATATGAAAATATACATTTAAAAAATATGATGATTTAAAAAAAATTAGATAGATGTAATTACTTCATATACAAATATTCCTTGGTTCATTTTTTTTGATTGTAGGAGTTACTTTTGCCATTATGGAGAAAGACAGCACTGTAGCTGATATTTATATAAAAAAAAAGGTCTGTCATTTAATGCAACTCATGCAGATCTCCCCACAGGTTTGACATATGTGCGGTCAAAGAAACAGTTTCACCGAAATCATTTCAAAAGATGACATTTTGTCGGTCTAAAAATAAAGGTTTTATAAATTAGTACATATATATTATTATTATTAATTAGTACAAACTTCAGTACCTTTTTATTTGCTCAAACTCTGGCTCAAAATGAATGTCATGTGTGTTTTATAAAAAAAGTAATCCAGATAAATCAAAAGAAAAGTCATTTGAAACCCTTTCTTGCACATTTTCATTCGCCTTGAAAATAAATTTCATTATTTCTTTATCTTCCCCCCCATCATTTAAGGAAGAGTGTTCATTCATCCCTGCTTGCATTCTAAGACATTTCTACTCGGTTCACAAAAGGCCGATGGTCTGGCCTCACATGTCCGACAGAAGAACTTCAATCTGAGAGGAACTCATCTGGTCTACTAAATTATTCTAGAATTATGTGTCCAAGTTTCTTTTCCTCTACATAAGAAATCTCTCTGTCTTAAGTTATTTGACTTTTTTTTTGTAAATGCTAGTGGTTCTATACTTTTGTTCAATATGCCACATAACGCTGTATAACTATGAATAATTAAGGTGCCCACTAACACCATTAGGATTAAAACCCAGACAAGGGTAATTGCATGCCAGTCTGACTTTGGTATAACATAAACCACACAGATATAACTTATAAGATCAAGATTTGACAATAAACAATAGTTTTTATGGTGGGGGCCCCTAATCAAACCTGCATGCGGGCCCACAAAGGTTTGGCTGGCTCTGAATGGATCCCTTTGACCTATTATTCTACCAGCACCATCAGTCATATGCCATTCAGCCAAATGCTGGGTGCTTTTATGAATGCCAACAGCCACCTCGTGATTCCTAACTGAGCTTAATAAAACTTGATTATCGTGGAAAAATATTTGAGTCTTGAATAAAAAAAGTTCAACAAACTTTCCACATGCTCAACAAAGCATGTGTATGAGGGAGAGAGAGAGAGGAAGAGCAATGCCTTAAGGCTGAGGTGAGCCTGAGACAAAAACGTTCCTTCTGGCAAACATCCAAATAAAATTCCCAGCACAAATTAAATATTCATTATAGAGATAGGACAAAGGTAAGGCAAGGCTCAAGATGGGAAATGAAATATCACTTTCAGCGTTTCAGAATATTGGAGTCAGGATTCGTTTGGATTGTAAGCTATAGTCTTGTTCACGTCAGTGCTGCTCCGGAACCATGGGCATTCTGTACAGTAGTTGTATTCAAATATTGCACTGTGCTAAATTGTGCTAAATTGCATCATTACTGAAATGTCTTTCTCCCAGGTTGCCTGCAGGCACTGTCGCTATTGTGTGTGTGTGTTCATACTCAGCAGGGGCGATATAGGAACAGACCTTTAGGGGGTCTCGGATCCCACACATGTGAATTAAATGTCTGTCTTTATTTCAGTTCAACAGTTTCACATTTGAAGCTATAGCAATCTAAATAATCGTGTTAAATATCTCACATACTTTCTCCCCCTCTGTCTTTCTGCATTATATTCCTCTTGGTGTTTGAGTGATTGTGATAGTCAGAGCAAAAATGTTCAAATATATTTATGAATTTTAGAATATAAATATTGAGCATGGATCTTCTTCTTCTTTGGTACCGCTCTATTCTCCACCCTACCCCTTTTTGCTGCCATCCAAATGGCAAGATTAGCAGCCAAACAGGAGGCATATTCAAATCCATGTCTTCTTCATACATCATTACTCTCCCTTCATCCATGTGCTCAAGGGCAAAAAACAAAATAACCAGTCCTATGAGAAATTTTAAATCCACCGTTCGTTGGACTGATGGAGAAAGCCAAGACATAACCCATGCAGTAGGGGAGAACATACCAACTATTATTACTATTCTCATAATTATAATGAATAATAATGTGTGTTCTTGGGCTCTTTGTGGAGGCAGCCTGATCGTTCTGCTACTGATCAGTTCAAACTGCAAAAAAAAAGAAAGAAGCTGACCCCCCCCTCCACCAGTGACATAGTCCCCGTCCCTCTCCCTGCGTCTCACCTCCTCCATCTCCTCCTCCTCCTCCTGCTCATAAATCTATTGGTTGTGGTCTCGCCTCCTACATCCAGCTCTGAGCTGATCCGACTGCAGTTGTTTGGGGGAAGTTGGCTGGCGTCTCTCTGCGAAAGGCTTTCCCCTCTCTCTCCGGCACTCGGACAGTGGAATTATGAGCAGAGCTGACCCGGCATCTGTCACCCTGTCTTGAATCTGTTTGGCACTTAGAGAAATTCCACCGAACATGGAGATTGGAGTCGGCATCCTTCTGGCTTTCCTCGTCCCTCAGGTAAGAGAGTTGCGTGAGCGCGCGCGCGTGTGTGAGAGAGAAGTGCGCTTTGGATTTGGTGGCCAATACCCCAAAACTCGCAATCTGACTCTCTTCATCTGCCATTGGAGGATCTGTCTCGTATCCCTGGGCTTGTCTGGTGTTGTTGCGCAAATACACACCTTGTCAAGTTTCTCCAACACATCGCTGACCGCCACCTGACGTCTTGCGCCTCCGTGGTGCGCCAGAGCAAGTTTATCACCAGTTTGTGCGCAAAGCTGGCATCAGTGGCGCAGAACTCAGGGGCAGAGGACCGCGGGTTTGCAAATCAGCAGCGGTCACTTACTTTAGAGGAAGCCTTTCCCGTTTAGAAGAAGAGAGAGAACGTAGGTGAGAGATGAAGAGATCAGAGGGGGTGTCTTATGAGTGTGTGCACATTATGGCTTCGGCTCTTGTCTCCAGCTGCATCTATATTCCGTTCAGACACCAACTTAATCGTTTCTTTGAGCTGTGAGTGTGTGTGTGTGTGTGTGTTTGGGGGGGACGTGTCTTAGGCGAGAGAGCCAGACGGCTAACTATGCTGGGTTATTCGTGGCGTCTCTCTGGGTGTTTTCTTCTATCATTGGTAGTATTGATAGAGATCTATCCTCCACCCCCCTCAGAGCGAGCTGCCAATATATATGTGCAGAGAGAGGTGACCAGAAACAGCTGTTTCTGGTGCTGAAGTCTGCTCACACAGAGAGGGGTGCAGCAACACTAGGATTGCCCAAGAAGTGTCAAAACTGGCAGTTTTGACACTTTAGTGACATAACAACAATCGGTGGTCTGTGACCACACTGATATGTTCAGGTACCAATACCTTGACATGCACTTGAGCAAGGAATAACAGAGAGCGGGCAGCTTCCTTGACCCAATCGTAAAACTCTGAGAATACACCAATAAATGATAACAATAAAACCACTTGACTGATATTATGTAGGTTTCCCTTTCGCTGCTTTTCCAGGAATCTGTGCTGCAGTACTGGGGTCAGACAATATTGGCTTTTCTTTTCTCCCAACAACCAACAGACTGCTGTGGTTGCCCGTTATTCTGTCCCTGGTTTACTTGTTGTCCTTTCCTCAGACCAAAGTGGTGAGTAATTACCAGAACATTTGACCTGTCCTGCAGTTTTGGATTTCCTTTGACCATCATATTTTGGTTCCGCGGATTGAGGCTTGTACATTTCTTCTGGTTGCAACACATCAATATCAGCATAAAAACGTTCAGTCGCTGCTTGATATTTCAAACCCACTGACGGAGTCATAGTTACGAGTCACTTGTCAGTGGTTATAATATAATGGCTGGTTGGTGTATTTCCTTATATAATCATCAACCCAAATCAGCATGAGAATCACAGCTGTGTTTGTACTCTAATGAGGATGGCCCTTCTGGTGACACATTGCAAAGGTTCCAGCATCAGCTTACCCAGCAGGAACAATTTGAAACACAGCAACAACAGGAGAGAGTTCTGAAGCGTGGCCGTCCAACAGCTCATTTGGGGAGCGTTGCAGCTTCTCCCGCTCGCCCCAGCTCTCTCTTTTCCTCTTTCCATCCTCTCTCCTACCAATGTAATGAGAGGCCACAGACAACATGCCTCATTTGCTATTTCATGCTTGACCTATGGAGGCTTGCCATCCATTTACAACTGTTTATTATTCATTTTAATTGGATAAGACGTCAATTCATCTCCACTATGTGGTTCGATCTTCTGATGTGAGGCCATCATGATTCAAAATAATAGTGCTTACAAGAAAATTATTATACTCTCTCTATCATTGATTAGCCCCTGTCCCCTCTCGCACAAACCGCCCACACCTACACACCTCGCAGGTGTCTATATTGCTATCGCTTTCCCCATTGACTAAGTTCATCCACTTACCAGAGAAAATGTCCTCCTAGCTTTCAGATACCGTCTGGGATCTGCATGTCCACACATGCACTCCGGTCCGTCAAAGACACGCACTTACTCAGACAACGTGCTACATTTTCAAGAGCTTAGATGTGCAGGACGGGGTTGATTTACAGACTAAATTGGATAATCTCTATCCTTTAAATGTCTCAACCAAAAAACACATATTTTTACTACTCCAAACTAAGTGTTTGAGACTGAACGAGGGGCTCGTATTAAAAGACGCTCAGGTCAGAGGTTACGCTGTCATACACTCTTATCTTCCTCCTAAAGCTCCCTTCAACCCCGTGTGGGCACACACACTAGCAGAAGCCGCCTCCTTGGCCATGAATCCCTGTAAACGCGGGGCAGACTCTTAAGTGCGGAGCAATCATTTGGAATAACCACGGCACAGCTGCATAGGAGCTGCAGGTGCAATGATTTCTATTCCCATCCCTCTTCTCCTTCTCTGACTTTGATATTTCTTCCTTGTTATCCCTCAACATTGTACAGCTGGTTTACCCCCATAATTTCAGATTCCCCTCCTTCCAAACTGAATTAAGGTGGTTTACTGACCTTAATTCCATTTTCATGGCCTCAAAATTTTCTGTTTCCACTTCTCTGAATCTCTCTCCATCACTAGTAGATGGTGGATGACAGAATCACTGTTTGAACTCCGGGCTGGCACCTCGGCGAGATGACAGGAAGATTAGCTATGAAGTTTATGGCTGCAGTGACCAATGGGATGTTGAAGTTCCTGTTAAAGCCACTGATAGAGAGAAAAAGAAAAAAATATTTTAAGAGTGAAGCTGAAGACAAACATTCGCCATGGCGTCCTTTAGCTCATAGGGCTGTTTTCATATTGCCACAGACATACACAAACGCACGTATGTACCTTCTCACAGGTGCCTGACACTGATACTTACACCTTTATTCTTAGCTGTACCTCTGCCCAGGGTTTGGTCACACCATCAATCAGTCCAACAGGCAGCCCATTGATCTAGAATTATCAAAGAGAGAGGACACTTACATTCCTGGCATGTCGGCACCATTTTTTATTCAGGAGAGCAGCAACAGGTGTGAGATATGAAAACTTGAAAATGCGTATTCAATTGAGACCCAAGTATTGCTCTGAACTGTTCTCATTTCTCATTTACATCGTAATTACTGATTTACTACTGGATTATTCTGAAGGGGTTAATGATGATCGTATCTTCACGTTCCTGTGGTCGTTTCCTTAACTTCACAAGTGGAGTTTATTTCTTTCTGTGTCCCACCACAGCGGCACATGCTGCTTCAGTGACAGGCATTTCATAATGGAGTCCTAATAATGGACTTCTCGTTCTCCCCTCATGAGCTTGCCAGAGTTGACGCTTGAACACAATGTCAAAGTTTTGAAAAATTCAATGGAAGTCACTTTAGCAGCCTATAGAGACACGGAAACAGTCAAGATAAAAAGAGCAGGGGCTTTGAGGTTTCAGTCTCCTTCCTATTGTAGTTAATTTATCTTTTCCCTCCTTGAAAGCGCATGGACAAGCACAGATATTACACTGCTTTTAGTTGTTGATTTTTTTTCCTGAATTCCGCAATTTACTGATAGAAAATATCCAAGTCTAAAAGCTTCCTGGAAGTAAATAGAAACATGCATGCACAGACCGACAAACACCATTTAACTCAAATGGGCACAGAGGGATATGAACTGACGCAATCACACTCCTGTGCATCTGCACTGTAGGTTTGTCCTTCTTTCAGGGGTGTGAAACACAGAGACTTACTTACTTTTTTTTTTACTGCTCCATCTGTTCCCCTGTGACTGTGGTTGAGCACCGCTGCAACGTAATGGGCTATAAGGTCAAACGCTATCTTAACTCTGCTGCGGGAGGGTGTGACCTTTGAGGGGAACACATTCTTGTTCAATCTTCTTTCCCTTGACATTGCAACATTGCTCTCTCGAGGAAGGAGGTGGATGAGGGGATGAGTGACAGAGATGGAGTTTAGTGATTAAAGTAAATACAGACACTCAGCACTCCAGTAGAATCTGCTGTGTTTCGTATGAGAGGCCTAATTATGCAACACGGCAATGAGCACTGCGTGGGGTAATCTTGAAATGTTCCAAATGGAGAAAAAAAGACAAAACCATGCTTCCCAGTAGAGCGGATTAATGGCTTATCTGTGTGTAATGGTGAATTAATTTGGTAAGGAAAGTTAAAAAAAAAAGAACAAACACACCCAAAGACTCAGAAAACCTCAGAATCTGGGAGTGAAGGACACGAATGATGTGTTGTAGATGTCACCATTACTAAAGTCATGATGTAATAATCGTAAGAATCCTATAAATGTTGGTATTTTGGGAGACACGTTTATCTGTGTGGTGCGAAAGATTGTCTCCCGTCTAGAGTCCCATGTGTGTGTAGGTGTCTGTGTGGTCAAACTGTGCACAGCACGTTAAAGCATGGGAAATACAAAGGGAACTGAAACTCCAGACTTCTATCCACCAAAGCAAGGAATCTAGTCATCTTTGTGCGACCATTTTAGATATCTAAATGATCCAATAGAAAACGAGGCTAGCCTGTGTTGTCTGGTCGCAAAGAAGTGCTTCCGTAGCACAAACTGATGAAAAAGCTCATGTTGATCCTGATTGAAAGGGTTCAGAACACACAGTGACATCACAGCGCTGTTTGGTGCCTTCACAAAATCAGGCGTGTGGTTTCAATCCTATGGCAAACTGATGTGGAAGTAATATAAACGAGCCCTGCCTACCTAAACACCCCTCCACAAGCAAAAGTTGACATTATGCCAGGGACAGCACTGTCGTGCAAGCATAAAACAATAGACAAAACTGTGTGAACCCTTTCCTCAGTGTTTCGTGCGAACATGTTGATCATGAGGAATAACGTGAATCCGTGTTTATTTCTCTGACAATAATTGTGATATCAAAATCTATCCCTTCTGCTGATGACACGTACCCCTTGCTTTCTTCTTTCAAGTACACACATAACACATGTAACATGGCTGTAGCAGAAAAATCAACATGAGATATGTAGGGAGAGATAACAGCTAGAAGAAGCGCAAACCCCCCAATATCTGCCTACCAAATCTAAAATTTATGTCGATAATGAAGAGCGAAATGATTGAGGCATCTTGTTTCTTTTTCTTTTACTTTGTCGTACATGCAAGGTAACACAAACACACACGCGAGTGAGCCAATGCTTGGTAGGAGGCACACGTTTCTCTTCTCAGAGTGATTGCAATGCCTCTACTCCATTGTTACAAAGTGTTTGTGAGGCCAATGGAAAAGGTTTAAGTCGAAACTATTGCAACTGACAGCAGCCTTTAAAGAGCAGAAACCGTGTGCGGCAATTTTTTTTAACCAAGGTAATGGATTCGAGAGACGCAGACCAGGAGAGTTTTGAGATTTGAGCTGCTTTCAAGTTGGTGTTTTCGTCTGCGAGTTGTTATTTAATCAGAAGAACCTATATCTATTTACCTACCCTTTTTCCTGAGCTTACTGTGCTTTAATAATTACCTAAGTAAAAAAAAAAGACCCTGCCAAATGGATTTATACACAACTATATATCACATCTTATCGTTCATCTTCTCCCTTTGGTACAGAATGTAAATGTTTTTTTTTTCAGTTTGGCAATTTTAGAGTTTAATAAGGTTTTGATATTTGTGCCCGTTTATCTCGGAGGCATGGCCTGTGGTAATTTTTCTTGCACGGCCCCTGTAGTGGTTTCTTCAGGATTAATAATAGTTTTTTCCTGCTCAAACTGAGGCAAACGACACTTAAGGGTAATTGTATTTTTATTGTAATGAAGATTTACACAGAGAAAAAAAAAAAAATTAGATGGGGTTGCACAGTCTGGTGCTCTCAAGCATATAATCCCTGAAATAAATCCTTATCCTATCCGCATGACTTCATCATATACATAGTGCGCTTTGACTGCGACAGAAACGTCTTGATTCAAACATTGCATCTATATCAATCAGCCAAAACATGGCAGGTGAGATCAAAATAATAATAATTACGACAAACACTCTTTATTATCCACAGTGAAACATCGCATTCGATCCATTCCTGAGGCGCAGCAGGCGTCCCCTTTAAAGCGCCGGTGGAGCAAATTCTGGCTTAGGGTCTTCCTCAATTGCTAAAAGCATGTAGATTGCAGGAGGAATCTAGGGATCGGACCCCAAAATCTTCCAATTGGATGACGACTGCTTCACATCCTGAGCTTTACAATGGCACAAGATAGTCAGTTTGTCCTTGCAGTTGATGTGTTTCAGGTCTGAAGAATCAAGCTTGAGGATATGAGAGAGCTCGACAATGGCCAGATTGTCATGGCCAGATGAGTCGGTCTCTAAAACTGTAGGTTTGGTTTTCTCAGTCTGCGTTGGTAAGTAGTACCTACCAGAGAGGTATTAGGTAGGGCTGTTACTAACGACTATTTTGAAGTAAAATAATAATTTGATAATTGGAACGATTAATTGATTATTTGCATTATGGATTTTTTTGTTCTGGTTAAATAAAAGTCAAATTTTTATTTGATGAATATTACTAAATTGGTCTTTTTTTAGCCATCGGCTTTTGAATTTAGCTTTAGTGATCCAGGCAAGGGCCAATTAACAATAAACAATAAAGATAAATACTTCTTCCCAAAATAGATCTTTTAATGAACTTTACTGCTTTTATAAATACGGTTGAAACAATCAGTTTGCTATACCAGCAGTGTATTTGTTGAACTTGAATAAAGTCCTAACATCACTGCAGATACAAAAGATAAATAAAGTTTATAATTAAAAAATATTAAAATAGGTCTTATGACATATATACACAAACAGCGGTTTCTCTGGAACCAAATGAAACATCCAAGCAATTTTAAACAGGGATAGAACAAAAAGATTCAGTACTTTGTGGAGTCTGTAGTCAACAACCTCAATAGGCCTAATCAGTAATAGCAATTTGGATGCAACCCACGTTGGACACGCCCACACGCAGAGACGTGAGCACTCGGCAGGCAGAAATACTCTGTAAGCCAAAATGTGAACTGTGTCTATTAATGATGCAATGCATATGATTTTAAAGTTGGAGCACATTTGTAACGCGAAGAGTGTCATCGTGATAATAGTCATTTGGTACCAATGCCCTTATTAATAATTCAAAACATTAAAATAGTCACCTTAAACCCAAATGGAATGTGAAGTAAATGCCTTTTAACATTAAGCTAACCGACTTACTAACTAGCTTATCGACAGGAGTCGTCACTGTTTACTTATCCGTAAGCAGCTGTGGCGCTGCCCGATGATATCCCCGACGAATCAACACTTAAATTCGTTGACCACAACTTTTATGACATGATTCATTGCAGTCCTAGCCTAAGGAAGGACAAGTGGGTCAGTCATGGGTAGTTACGGCTCATTGATGTGCACGTAGAGTGAAGGCTAGCCCATGTTCTCTAATCCCACAGAACTACTGTAGCACATATTGTTAGGAAAATCCATGCTGGTTCTGAGCGTCGTCAGAACACAAAATCTATCACGGAGCTGTTTAAGTGGCAAAGAGGTAACTACAAAATATGAGGTGAGTACTTTTAATGTAATGGTTGATTAATTGATTAATAACTAAATGTTATACCAAAAGCAGGAGAAGATTGATTGTTGGCCGACACTTCCATCATTTTGGTTGCTGAGGAAAGCTAGGATGCACACACAGACTCACAGAGAGATGAAGACACACATTTTACTGACCAGTGCACTTTCTCATTTCTCACTTCCTAATCTGCACTGATTGTTAAAATTTCCCCCATAATAATCCTTTATTGACACTTGCATTGAATGAAAAAATTATTTTCAGGCCGCCTTGGAGCCGATCCAGTTAGTGTTAGAAACATCACTTCAAACAGTGACGATAAACAAGGCTGCAACTTTTGAGAAAAGCACATATGGCCTAAACTTTGATAACCATGCACGATGTCGCATCACCTTGACTTGACTAACATTGTTTTTAAAGCTCCCGTGGAAAGTGATCCTCTAATGTGCCACTTCACTTTCAGAGCATGTGATGTGACTGTTTGAAGGGATACGCCTCACCTTTTTTATTCTCTATCAACATGACTCTGGAGATTCACACCTCATGTTCAGAAAGGGTCTCTGAATTAATCATACCCATCAGTGCTGTTGAAGAGAGCAGACTGGGGAGAAGGTCTTGCTCACTTTTACAGGATATCACATTTTCACATCAGAGTACGCCACAACAATTTGACACCAAACTACGGAAGCAGATAGTGAAAACCCGTGTGTGTAATCTTGCACCTGCAGGTCTTATGTCTCCACACAAGAGGCAGCAGAGTTTCATCTGACTACAAGCAAAAGAAGAAAAGTTTGATCCAGGCAGTACAATACTTATCAGCTGTTTTGTAAAGGGCTGTGGTCGATAAAGAAAGTTGAAATTGTGATTGAATTACGTGAACGCAGAATCTACAAGCTGAGGGAAAATATTTAACGTTAATAACACCTGCCTAACGTTGCATTATTTACAAAGCTACCTTGCCTGTTCGACATGCATTTATCTTATCTGTGTGTCCCAGATGGTTAAACTTGGCTTTTAATGGCACTATATTCATTATGATTATCGCAGTCAAACCTGCAGCGGTAATGAGAGGTGGTGTGGTTATGGCCAATCCAGCACAAATAGAGTTTTTCCAGCAACAGGGGCATTTGTGTCCTTTAACACAAATCTTCTGGTTATTCATTTATTGTACTTCATTTCATATGAGGCCTTTTATTGAGTAACAGATTGCCGTTCAAGGTTATCAGTTTGTATAAGGACACATATAATAAAATATTAATCATGAAAAATAAAAACATTTTAAGCAGGCGCAGAACTTTGACATTCACCTCCCAGTGTTGAACAGGGTATTCCAGGAACAGCTCTGAAAAAGGGGTTCAGCCTCCTCTAGAGATCAGATACTTTGTACATTCCCAGAAATAGCTGACTTTTCCTAAATGTTAATGCATTTTACTAAAAGACTTCGTATTAGGAAAATGTGTTTGTCTTGTTTTGTTCTTAGCTGATTAATAAGCGGAATAACTTGGTTGGACTATGGTATTCTATTGTGCCACTTAGCAGTAGCAGCTGTTTTGCAGTGGGCCGTTTTTTTGCGTTGCTGCCATATATGAATTCTTTACTGATCTTTTTTCATCAGCTGACTTTCCTTAGTCTGTCTTCAGTCAGACCCTCTCACAATGAGTCAAGTATCTTACTCCACTTTTCAGTCAGAACCCATTACAAGACAGCATAGAAGTTACTCTTGACTTTTCATTGACTTATGTGAGTCCCTATTCTACAATATCCCTTTTTCAGTGCTGCAGGAGAATCCTGGCAGGATAAAAATCTGACCCGTTATAAGAACTCAGTGTTTGTGCCCGCATAAATCAAACAGTACCGCTGCTCCTGCCTAGATGGCGACAAAATGCCAAATATTCTCTCAGAAGCATCAAACATGATTACCACTCAGATCAACTTTTTTTTTTATTATACTGTATCAGCATAGTTGCTAGTTAGTGTTTTGCAAGTGTGCTTTGTAGAGGTACAGTGGCCATTTAAACCTCTGGACCTGACGGACAGGAATTGTAGAACTCAGCTCTAGTGAGCGAACAAAGCACTTTATTGATGCCCAAGCAGACAGGTTGCTTCAGATAGGTCACTTAATAAAATGTCATCTCTTCTGAAACAGTTTATTTTGTCTTCTTTTCTGAGGTTTATACAAATTGAATGTCCTGAGCTTTAAAATGAATAAAATGATGACCCAATTCAGATATGACAGGATGATAATGGTTGGTCAGCCATGATAGTTTTATTTACTACTTTTACTACATTTTGAAGTTGATCTGAACTTTTTTGTCATATGATCAAGATTTTGATGTAAATTGTATGTAATATTTGGGGATGGAAGTTTGTAGCCCTACAAAGGTTCTTCTTTCCATTGCACTGATTCCATTGATAGGAGTCATGCCTAACAGCAGTGTGAGTCATTTAGAGATTATAAGCTATTTTAGGAGGACATTTCTTTCAATAAAGCAGTTCTCACTTACAGCACCGACCCTCATATATGTTCGTCCCGTGTATTCATCCTAATTCATTCCTGCTATTTGATCTTCAGAGACTTATAAGAAAGAACTGAGTCTGCATAAGTTGAGGGTGACGCATGCAGAAATTTGTCCTGTCCTGATGGATTTAAAGAGCCTGGAGCTCCAAATCCATTTGGATAAGTGCTTGGGAAGCTATTTGCAAGCATACATAAGGGTTTTGGATGAAGTTTGGGCTGTGAAGCTCATGGGAAGGCTGAGGCAGCAGTATGGAAGTTGAAGATGAGACTGTGGTTTGTTGCTGAGTTGTTTAGCAAGGTGAGAGCAGTCATTTCTGCACCCGTTCCCTCACATACATGTTTTAACCAATTCAAACAACATCCATAATCAGATTTTTACATAATAATAACAGTGATATTCATCCATATTATCCGTCCCTCATTATCTCATCTGCATTATCTAGTTGACTAGATTTTATTTTTTTTATTAGGATTGCATGTCTTCACTGTCACATCCTCTCCCCACCATGCACGCTTTACTGGACACAATTTTCCGCTATGGTGGCCCCTATACTGATGGCTTGGTTTTTCACACCGCAGTGAATTCACACAGGGTGGCTGGTTTTCAGTGCATTCACCATCACAAGCCCCTCAAATGGTTGGCCTGCTCACAGAGTGCTCTCCTGCCTTTTGTAGTCCCACTAGGAGACACGCTCTGTTGCTTCGCTGGGACAGGTCACCTAAAGAATTACAGGGATTATAGTAGGCTGTCACAAGTGAAGCAGTATACGGCAAAGACCTGGGATGTGCAGGTTGCGCAAGTCCCCACACACTGTTGACAGACGGCTGGAGGCTGAGACAGTATAAGGAGAGGTTAACGCTCTGCAGACGGTTTGGAAAATCAATGAGAGATAATTATTTCTAATGGAGCCAGAGGAGAAAGGAGACTCTCCATTTCAGCAAATAAAAGTATTTGTCTCAGTGGTCATTGGGAAGATTTTTTTTCTTTTTCTTGTTCTTGTCTTTTCTTTCTAATTGATTAACCACTATGGACAGGGGTAGACACTCCTGCTTTTATGTATCTTTTATTTCTCTTCATCCCTGTTTCCCCACAAATATTTTCAATTTCATTTCAGGTTGATGTTGGCTGTCTTTTTTTAATACAGAAATGTTGTATCACAGATGAGACTTATTTCGAGGTGTCACTTTAAATAAAATATAACAATCATGAACAATGTATTTAAAAAAAAAAATTGCTAACACTTTAATACCTCTTTCAGAGCCATATTTTCCCTTTCCACCGGTTCTCAACATCATATGCTTGGGTCTTGAGGACAAGAACCAGAACATTTAGGACAGCAGAGTACATAATCTAAATTAACATGCCTTCACTTGTGATTTATTATACTCTCCCTGGCCTAGTATGTTATGCTTATGGTGCAGGCAGCGTCAAGTTATCTAATGCAGACACCTACAGTATGTCCCATGTGACCTATTGTGAAGAAGACATTATATATATGAAAAATTATCATGAACCTATGCTAATTATTTGTTTTGGTGGCTCGAGTTAGACTTTTCCTTATGAAGAAAGTCACTGCATATTGGAGGTCAACAAGGCAGTCGAACCTGTTCATGGAAAGAATAGCGAGCGTATAATTTTTACCAGTACTGACCTTGAACGTAAAGAGGGAGCACAAGTATAAACACAAAATAACAAAACATAGCGAATAACAAGGCAAATATATCGCAAGAAATCCATTCTAGAAAGTGTTAAGCAAAGGTTGTGAGGAGAGAAATTAACTTTCGAAATAAGACTATAAACAATAATTTGGGACTCAAGGGTTTCAAGGATCTTTATGAGGATAATGTGTTCCATAGTTTTTTTTTTTTTATCTCAGTGCGAAATTCCGTCTATCTTGCAATACTTTTTGTGTACCTTCAAATCGGTCAGTTTGTAAAAAGACTTTTGAATCTTTCCCTCATCACCCAAATGCACAAAGTGAAATCTAAACGGTAGGAATAGTTGAGGATAGATTTGATTGTTGGAAACTACTGAATCGATTTTACTTATCTTCCTCACGAATTAGATTCTCTGTGATCGATAGGCTTTCAACTGTCTTAAATATACCATTACAACCAGATTCAATGATAGCCATATTTGGCGTGCCTCAGACATCCCTGCGATGCACGGCCTGAAATGCAGATATCATTTTAGCAAGAAGACAGCTATTACTAGCCTGGAAATCCCCAAGACAACATTCCTTTTAGTCTAGTTGTATGATTTTAACTTTTAAAGTTTGGAAAAAGAAAGTTCTCAGCCAGGGGAATCACGGCTGGTTTATTTAAGTCAGATCCTCATTCATCTGTAACCCACTTATTAACAGCTTGTAAATCCCCTGCTCTTTTTTCTTCCTTCTTTTTCTCCCATTTTTTCCCCTTCTTTCTCTAATTTTTTTTTGGTTTACTTAGAAAAATACTTCTACTAATTTTACTCGACTGAATCGTGTTTCTACAATTAAAAAATGGCGATATTTACAAACAATCATGTACCTTTTCCGCCTTCATCAATAAAAGTACTATAAAGAAGACAAGAAACAACAAGAAAAAGTACTCGGAGAGCAAACCGCTGCCAAGGCACAACAGTACCCACAGTTTAGGAAAAAAGTATGCATATTTCTCCATTAACGGTGTGAGCTATTGCCACACATCAATGGAGAAATATTTCCATAATTCTCCATTAAATATGAGAAATATTTAATGGAAAAATCAACCAGCAACACCAAAAAACTCTCCGAGTATCTTTTTCAAACAAAATACAGTGGGGTCCAGTGGCGGATAAAGACAATTTTCTTCAGGCAAGGATCCCATATGAGCTTAATGCAACGATGACCGAGTTGTTCAGCAAAATGCCTCACAAACGCATTAAATCCAAAGCTTTGGTGGATTTATTTTCAACAATGAGTATCGCCATACCGGACCATCTATTCACTGTCACATTTGACCACAAATAATTCTTTATGATCCTTAGAAATGAAAAACTTTGCTCCAACGATGCACTGCACTGGGAGGTTTGTAATAATAATAATGATGATAATAATAATACATTTTGTTTATAGAGTGCTTTTCATATATACTCAAAATCTCTTTCCAAATACAGAGTAAAATAGCATGTTAAAACCTGAATTTAAATCAGATTATTGCTGGGAATAGGCTAATGGACCCCTGATGGGTTACTGGCAGGTCAATAGTAGTAGAGGACAGACCGGAGTGGCCTGTCCTTAGTGTGTCCAACAGGGGTGCCTCCCCATGTTGGAGAGTAGCCCAGGTCAAGTGCGTCAGGGGTCTGATGCATTGTCAGCAATCCACCCAACCCATTGAAACACATAGCAGAAGTTTAATGCGCGCAAGAGACTAATGTTCTGATCGCTATATATTGCATTATATTTGTGCCACAATCTTGATTGTGTAGCTTCTCATTCTGGGTCCCTCAGCTTAAAGTTATGTGCGCGATCAAGCAACCTCTCTTTTTCCACTGAAATGCGACAATTTAGCAAATTGACGCTATACTGTTACAACTATATAGGGTACCCTACCGTATAAAATGTGTTCTAATTTATTTCCTACCGACAAAGTGCTCAATTATTAACGTAGATATTTTTTGTATGTTTCATAACAAATTAATAGCTGAAAGCTTTGTCTATTAGTAAAATGGTTGGCAGACAAGGTCAGAGAGGGGTCTCCGCCGCCCATGATGTTCACGGATGACGATGTGTTCTGTAGTGAAAGCAGGGGGCAGGTGGTAGTGAGACAGAATACATGTGTGTGAATGAAAGGGAGGCAGGTGGAGCGATGAGGATGCAAGAAGTTGAGGTGCAGATGATGAAGGAGTTTAAGTAGTCAACTCCTTAAGGGTCAACTGTTCAGAGCAACGGGGAGTTTGGAAAAGCGCGTGCAGGCAGGGTGGCATTCTTGAGGTGTCAGGAGTTATCTGGGACAGAAGAGTAGCAGCAAGAGTGAAGAGAAAGGTTTACAAAATAGTAGGTAGATCGGATATGCTGGATGGTGTAGAGACGGGGAAAACTGACCAAAGTACAATAGGCAGAGCTGGAAATGGCAGAGTTGAAAAGGTTAGGATTTCGATGACGATGGACAGGATTAGAAATGAGCCGACAGGCCAGGTTTGACGCCTTAGAGAAAAAGTAAGAGGACAAGTTTTGGGATGGTAGGGATTGGTAGAACCATGCTAGTGGTAGAGCTGCCAGGCAGGAGAAAAAGGGGAGGACTAAAGAGGAGGTTTCTGGATGTGCTGATAGAGAATATGCAGTTGGTTGATGTGACGGAGGGATTTTCAGAGGACAGGGCAAGATGGAAACAAATATCTGCTGTGGCAACCCCTAAAGGGAACAACCCAAAGAAGAACATATACATTACGCATACAAAATATGCACACCGATAATTGAGTGATTCAATCTTCCAAATGAATGATAATAATTGTGCATTTTGTCCTAAGGTAATCTAATTTATTCATTGTACCTATCACAGACAAAGCCAAAGGAATTCAGGACAGAACAAGGATTAACAGAAAAGTTATTAAATCCTTTGGTGAGGGGAACAGAATGATTAGGGCAAGTTTCTTATGTTCCAGTGACTGACATACAGTGTACCACGTTTGTAATAGAAACTAAAAAAAAATGCTCATTCATCAAGGTTTGGCTGCACCATAGACCGATATTGACTCGCAACCTCAAAAGCAATGGCAATTTATTCGCTCTAGTCTAAATGTGAAGAGGCATCTGTACTTAACCTCTACAGTGTGTGGGTGGAACCTTCTTGGGCTGTTCCACACTCAAATTGGAAAGTAATTTGACTTAGCAACGAAGTGATAAAGACTCTGTGGGAGAGCTGACATTAATTTGAAAATGCCAGAAGCGTGGTTAACAATTTTATATTTTTAAAAGTTCTAAAAACAGAAATATGCTGAGATTTAAGGAAGAAAAATAACAAATAAATTAATGTCGTGTATCGAATACCAAAAGTAAAACAAAACTCTTCATCACAAATTGAGTTCAAAATTCAGTAGATTTAGAGGCCGGCAAAACTTATACATTAATGGAGAAATCCGCATGTTTCTTTCCTAAACCTGGGTCACTTTTCCTTTTGTAGTCCTTATTTTATATTTTTACAAACACACAAGCTGTTCTTAACCTTATGGGAATAAATAGAATAAAATAGAAAAACTTTATTAATCCCCAAAAGGGGAAATTTAGTTGTATCAGCAGCTCCATCATAAAATAAGATATACTACTATATAATAGGTCATCTTATAAACTTGATATACACATACTTATGCCCTCAATCCAAAATTAAAAAATTAAAAAATACACTTGTAAGATAAAATGTAGGAATAAACTACATGCAAATATAAACAAAAAGGAAAGACTCCGATCTCCAATGGCATACAGCCCGATTTCCAATGGAATACTGATAGTTAATTGATAGTTGATAGTTATCAGATACACACATGGTGTTCAGTGAAGTAGAGTTCTTGGTTTCGGATACAACACAGTCTAACAGGGATTTGTTGTAGAGTCTGACTGCAGTCGAGACAAAGGACCTGCGGTAGTGTTTCGTCTTACACTCTGGAAAAAGTTAAGCCAGGAAGACAAAACCCTTACACACTCACCTGATTGGAATATAGATTGAGAGATGTGGCTTAACATGGGCTGCTTTGAAGTCTAATGAGCATACAAAGACACGCACAACCATATTTTACCTGCTGTTGCGATAAATGATGGAACCATCGGGAAGATGACCACATGTTAATGTTGTGAGACTGATTTTTCTCTCAAAGACATGAGGGTTGATATTGAAACCATTATTTAAAATTAACGATTGAGACTTGTACTTGTGAACCCTTTTCTGTCTGAATGGATTTCTCTATTGAACACATTTAAATACTACAGGTACATCTGGGGGTTGTTCATCAAAGTCTGGGTTTTCTTAGCGTGTTCATCTGGATCATCATACTTATATAGCCTCCACAGAACCTGATAACAATCCTCAGGATTTTTTTTATGTCATATTGGGGTTATAAGGAAAATGCTGCCAATCAAAAAAGGACTTAGTGTACACCTTTTTTTTCTCCTCTAACCCCACCCACTCCACACTGACATAGGCCTACACATTTTACACATGCATAGAAGTTTGCATCTGGTTGCATCAAGTTTTTTTTTTTTGAGAGTGTTTGCTAGACATTGCCTCTGTTATCCAGCTCCACTCAAACAATTGGATTCAAATGATATTTATGCAGCACATATTCAGGAAATCTTCATAACACAACAATCTCAGGCTGCCCACTTGATCTATGTTCACCGCATTCAAATCAATAGTTAAGACCAGGAGTGGCTGTTTTAAGAACCAGATGAAGGAATTTGATGGAATGATGGAAGCAGGCTATATTAAGGTACTTCTGTTTTTAAGAAATAAAGAAATGCAAATATATATTGTATAGAGTTATTTAAAATTTATGAGGCAACCAACCAAATTAAAAAAGATTATCTTTTATAAAGTTCAGTGATTCAACACTCATTCTTTTGTTTTCATCGGTTCATGTTCCTGGTTCCTCTTGGGTCAAAGTAGTCCATATACTTGACACCGGTTATAATCAAGTTTATATATTTTTTATATCGGTTAACTTTTCATTTTCATCTTCATCTCTTGTTTTTTTTCTCTTTCTTTGAACACCATTCTGTTTCAAAGGAAAGAAATTAAACATTTTGCTGTTCCTAATCTGTGCTAAAGATTGTCAATCCTCAGAAGTAAATTACTTATTATGGAGCTGCTGGGCTTTCACCACAGAAATTGTCTAGTCTGTCCAGCATCCGTCTTACGCTGGCCTTGATGTGCTTGAAGATGCTCTGTGGAAAAGGAAGCGGAAGAAATAAACTATAGGAAGGACCCAGAAGTGGAGATACCGATGTGGTAGGAAAGGTGAGACAGTTGCGGTATGAGGGAAAGAAGGCTGGACAAAGAAAAGACATAGAGGAATTAAAGAAGATAGAGCCTTTGTGGCAGACCTGATGGGTAGGCGGTGGGTGGACAGGGTTGCTGAGTTGTGGCTCTGAAATGGATCGTGACAAGAGTCATTTCTCACGTGGAGATTTATCCAGGTACTTTCCCATAGTGGAAGGACAAGAGTGAACGACCCTTTCCACTTGTCATGAATATTTATTTGGTGAGAGCATTCAGAGGCTACTCTATACAATGATAAATCAAGGTGCACTTTCTCTTTATATTCTCAAAAAGTCCGGGGATATGGTCTGCAGTTGTGTTTGCAGCCGCAGATATTTCGTGTTAAAGCAATTACACCAAAACAATTTATGGATCAATTTCAAATTGATCTCAAAAAGTTCTTTTGAAGTTTTTGGCCAAATTTGGTTCATATGAGTGGGACTGAGGAATTAAAACTGGTGTACTTTTCTCTACTTTTTTTCTTTTCTCTAGCATTGGGCATATCAAATTTTTACAAAGTAGTGAGTATCTTGCAGGTAGAAAAGTATCTCTTGTATGCTCTCCTCTACACTTTGTTTTTTGTTTATCAGTAATCTTTATAGCATGCATACAAATGAGATATCGTAGAAGAGGAATAGTCTACATATATCTGCTACTATCTGAACGTTATACATTCTTGCTGTGTTTGTTCACTACTCTTCAAATTTTGTGTGTGTTTGCATTTAGTTGGATTCTCCAACTTTTGGCAGCCATCTGTGGACGTCAAAATCGATATCTGTGGTGATTTATTCATCTAAAATTCTTATGCTTATAAGGTGTGGGAGTGTTTGACAGAAGGATGCCCTCAAAAATCAATTCAAGATGTTGTTTGAGTGTGAGGCTCTCATTTATTGTGTCCTTGAGATACTCTGGGGCTTTAAGCGTGGCTGATGTTTGAGCAGGTCAGACTGCTGTTGAGGGTGTCAGATAGTAATACCGTCTTTATATGTGTTCGTGTGTGCGTGTGTGTCAGCAACTCTTAACAAGAGACCGAACAGTCCTCTTTTCGTCTTTCTATATTTTTTAATATTAAAAAGATGTAATCCTACCAATAATCCTTATTTATTGTGTGACTAATTGTTAACCAAAGATGTGTTTTTCCTGTAACTTTAAGAGAATACCATCTCTTTCATTCATTATGAACCGCTTTTCCTGTTCAGGGTGGAGGTGGGCTGGAGCCTATCCCAGCTGACATCGAGCGAGAAGCGGGGTACACCCAGCATGAGTGTCCAGTTCATCACAGGGACGACACATAGAGACATAAAACCACTCAGACTTACACTCACTCCTACGGGCAATTTAGTGTCACCGATTCACCTTTGTTGCATGTGATTGGACTGTGGGAGGAAGCCGGGGTTCCCGGAGAGAAGCCACACAAACACAGGGCAATGATTCAAACTCTGCACAGAAAGGCCGGCAGAGGTGGATTCGTACCCGGTACCTTCTTGCTGTGAGGCAGCAGCCCTTACCACTATGTCAACATGACACTTAGAATACGGTTTCTGTGCATCATAATCATTCTGTTACTCCCAAAAGCCTGTAAGAAACAGAGCAGTGTTACTTGATGTGTTATAAGTGCAAACTCCAATTCCTTTCCTATTTCACAACTGGAAGAAAGGAATAATGAAATTTCACCTCGTCTAGGAGACCATTGTATTTATCTAGAAATCTATGCTTGGAGCTTTCCTTTTGGGACCAAGTGTGAAAAATACATAATTGCAAGTGGGTTAAGGTTAAGTTATTGTAACTTTGTAGGAGGATGAGGAGCTGAAGATAGCTTCGGGGCAGGCGGGATGAATGAGAGAGGACTGGCTGTGTCAAGCAGAGGCTCATGGCTCGAGAGGGGAGAGCAGACAAATCAGTTGGGAAGTTGGCATAGGGAGAATAAAGCTAACAGCAGCTAACATGATGAAGCAAAGACACTATTCACTTTACATTCAGAACAATCAGGCGACAAGTGAATGAAGCGACAAGGCTCTGATGCTGCATTCATGACACAGAAGAAATTGGGCTAACCCAATGTCAAACAGACAAACTCTTTGGAATGCATTGTTGAATTTTTGCCAGAAACACTCAGTGTATATTCAGTTCCCCAACATATTCATGGAATCCTTCATCATGAATGGTGGCAATGAGACAAATGCTATTCAATTGATTGTAGCAAGTCTACAAACTTTTATTATTTCATGTATTTTTACATAATTTATATATAAGGCCTGGTTTTAAAAATTTGTTTTTAGGCCATCGGATCACAAGCGGACAGCGAGCCACGTCACCGTTTTCACCTACGTCTATCATGCGTCTCCAAATGTGTCGAGCAGATCGCTCCGTTCAGATTGTGTTGCTGTTAATGTCAATTCAGCTACAAAGTCAAAGGTCATCGTGCTTGGCTATCAATCACGCCAGATTTGTGAAGCTAGCTAGCACGGGCTACTTAACAAGATGTTTCAAGCGCTAATATATATGTATTATTGGAACTGTTGAGACTGATAGGACAAAGTCATTTGCAACTTGCTAAAGAGGACAGGGCATTAATTGAAACACGTAAGAAAAGCAGTGGCTTTCGCCAGTGCACCGGTAGCCGCAACCATGTCCAGAACTAATGACATATTTTCCCGTTGTCTTTGTCTGAGATGCATCAGTACACATAATATGTGATCCAATGTGTCCCAGAACACCTCTGCAAATGGTTTGAGTTATCAGATCACAACATTCATTGGTAGTCGTTTACACTTGTGTTGAGCGATGTGTCTTGCTGTCCACCTGTGATCCGATCACCCAAAACAAGTTTTGAACCACTTCTTTCACAAAGTTCAACACATGTATAATGACTTTGCATCTTTCCCAGTATCTTCAAAACACACATTAAGACAATGCACAAAGCAATGGACATGGATTTTTCTCTTTTAAAGCTTACTGGAAGTCTTTCATGGGACCTAACATACACAGCCCATTGTCCACGGCACATGGAGGGCAAGTGATACAACCATTAAGAATGTCATTTCACGGAATGTTCATATAATTTTAATGTGATGGACTACATACTGTTAATCAAATAGCCTTTATGAGTTTATAATTACATTTTCTGAGGCTGAGTGGAGCGCCAGAGTACAATATATGTTGTTTCAAGTAAATATTTTTATATGTGCAATGTTAAAAGTAGGTGAGGCCCAATGCCATATGGATGGCAGAATTGGTGAAATATTATCATTAATGTCTGGATCTCTAGCAATCTTTATCATTTTATATATACATTTTTACATGCCACCAAAAATCGACTGCAAAAATAATAAACATAATACATATATATGTGAAATTCATAATATTGTTGTGGACTAGCACGATTGTCTATTTAACAAACCAGCTGATGTCATAACATTCATTTCGAAAAATACTTTCTGGAATAGAAAGTCCAATATTCATACTTCATCAATTCAGCTATGGGAAATATCTTTTCAACAACATGTTCACCAGCGAGCCACTCACTACTTGCCAGGTTGTAAATAGGGTTTATGAGAGCTCTTTTTGATTAAAACAACTGCCAGTTGCAGCGGTAAACGCTGTTCATGAGAGCAGTGAGACGGAAACCAGTAAAGCTGTGGAGAATATAAAATACAATTTTAGGTAAAAATTTAGCTGTGGATTTGTTAGACTTCAACATGGGGAAGAACACTAACAATAATATTTATATAGTGCATAAATACTCTTAACATTAAAAGTATTTATACAGCCATACCCGTTATCAGCATATAGTTTACATACAGATCATATGATATAAAAAGTGGTCAGTTTGATATACAGTGTTCCCACAAATCTGTCATTTCACATACTGTACACATTCTAAATGTATCTCTCTTTCATCCGATTCACCAGTGATCATTAATCAGCTGTGTGGTATTCAGTGAGTGTGCTGAATGACAACCCCTCATTACCCAATATGGAAGATAATAATAATAATACATTTAATAAACAACGCACTTTACATTTTGATCAAATCTCGAAGTGCTACAAGGTAAAGGCAGATAAAAGCATCAATAAAAAATATAATAATAATAATATAAAAATATGACCAAAAAGCAGCAATGTTAATTAAAAGTTATGGGATCTGCTGAAAAAGAAAGTTTTAAGTCCTTTTTTAAATGTCTCAGTCGTCTGTGGATCCCTCAGATGGTCAGGGAAGGCATTCCACAGTCGAGGGGCAGCAGAACAGAAGGCCCGATCACCCGTGGTGCTGAGCTTAGTCCGGAGAGGAGACAGTATGAATGGGTAGAACGGAGGGATCCTGTTGAAGTTAGTGGGGTGAGTAGTTCTTTTAGGTAGGGGGGTGCCTTGCCATGGATGCACTGGTGAGTGAGGAGAGAGATCTTATAATCAATCCTGGTAGAGATGGGAAGCCAATGAAGGGAATGAAGAACGGGGGTGATGTGTTCGTGTTTACGCACCCTCATCAGGATCCTTGCAGCACTGTTTTGAACATACTGAAGTCTTCGAAGACTTTTATCAGGGATCCCGATGAGGATGAGCTTTACAGTAATTCAGTCTGGAGGAGACAAACGCGTGGACCAGCTTTTCAGCATCACTCAAGGTGAGTGAAGAACGGATCGTGAAAGGAGATCTTGGAGATGTGTTTGATGTGGGATTCAAAAGTGAGTTGAGGGTTTAATCTTACGCCGAGGTTTGTGACTGATGAAGAGAGGGAAATGTCGTGACCAGAGAAGGTAATACTGGTTATGGAGGAAGACTGGGTCTGATGTGGGGTGCCAATTCAAATTGCCTCAGTTTTGGATCTGTTTAACTGGAGAAAGTTGTTTTTTCATCCACACCTTTATCTCCTAAAGAGTTGACAGGGGAAATGGTGATGACGATGAGGACGGAGAAGCTGCGGTGGAACATGTGTCAGTTTTTATGTAGATTTGCGTGTAGATTTCAGTGTAGCAACGGAATTAAAGTCCATATCGACTGATGACATGGCCAAGGGGGAGCATGTACAGTATGAAGAGAATGGGGCCAAGGACTGATCCCTGGGGGACCCCACAGGTAACTGTATGTCCGGTACCTTGAACTCCCAAATGAATCTTATTCTGTTCTGTCGGTGAAGTAGGATTGAAATCAGTTTAGGGCAGTGGCAGTGAGTCCAGTGGTGTGATGTAGGCGGTGTAGGAGTATTCCATGGTCCACAGCGTCGAAGGCAGCAAGACAAATCAAGGAGAATCAGGAGGGAAGGTGAACCAGCATCTGCTGCCATCTGTAGGTAATTTGTGACTCTAAGCAGAGCTGTTTCTGTGCTGTGGGCGGAGCGGAAACCAGACTGAAAGGTTTCAAATAGGTGGTCTTGGAGGTGGGCACCAACTACTTTTCCAGTACTTTGGAGAAGAATGGGAGTTTGTAAATGGGCCTGTAATTTGCAAAAACTTCTGGATCGAGAGTGGGTTTTTGAGGAGTGGTCCGACTATGGCGGCTTTTAGGGCAAATGGAACAAAGCAAGCCTGGAGGGATCGGTTTATTACAGCGGTGATCAGGGGACTGATGGAAGAGATGTTAGTTTTCACCAGGGTTGCAGGAAAGGGGTCGAGGGCACAAATGGAGGGTTTAATCGTTCTGGTTATAACCTCAACCCTCCTGCTGTGAGATTTCAGGGAAGCACTTTAGAAGCTAGGAGATCTCAAACTGTGAGTAAGCCCACTTGATAGGTAGAGTGGAGGAACCAGAAAGGACAGAACGGATTGATTCAATTTTCGATTTGAAGAAAGCCATGAAATTATTACAGTGCTCTTCTGTAACTCCTGTAAGTGGGTGAGATGGTGGTTTAAGAAGATGATGGAAGATATACCATATTCCAAAATGAAATGGCCCCACTTACAAAGTCTAATTTATCCTGTGTCTCAGTATGGCCAACTAAGAATCTCTTGTACATGTGTGTGGTGAACAATATTTGGCTTTGCTCCTCGCGCACATAACATTTTCCTCCATCATTATCGCATACTCAGTTGCACTCCTGTCACAATTTTCTCTGAACAGGCCTTTTATTATGATCAGAGATTCATGATTAGAGATTTTGGGGAGAGATTTGGATTCAGTTTGGATCATCTGTCAGTATACAGGCAGTAGTCAGAGCCCTGAAGGAAGGCTGAACACCACACTGGAGATTGAAGGAGTTGAAGGCAGAACTTTATTGTAATACTGTGATGCTTTCTGTAGTGACTCTTTTTTCTTCTTTTCTTTAACTTTCATGACGTATCTTCATTTCTTTTTATTTAACCTTGGAAGCACTTCTGATTAAACCTAATACCGTCAGCCGTAATGTTTCACTCATCAGGAAAAACATCTGAAACCTTTCAGATCTCACGCATAGTTTTCTGGCTGTGGTTGTGCTTCATGACTTTCTTCCCTATCACTCCAAGAATAAACAAATGGAAAATAGGTTTGGAGGAGAAACGCATGTATGCAAATTTCTCTTATACCAACGGTAAACATCGGTGGCAGGAACAATTTCTCAGTAACTTTAAAGAAGAAGAAGAAGAAGAATACATTTAATTTAATGCATTTACAGAAGTGAGTGGATTAACAAATAAAGCATTTTTTACTATTTTATTTTCATTGTGTTGTGTTACAGGGAGAGTAAATAAGGTCAGATATGAACATTGACAAACAATTATCTGTGGATGTGTATGTGTGAATTTCCCCTTTTTTGGTCAGCTACAGAGCCGAGGCTTTAAACGTGGAGATGGGTGTGTTATTACGGTGGTGAGGGTTGAAGAGAAAGGTTTGAAGCAATCGTTATTTAACCCCGCTGGATCTCTCTAGGTGGAAATATTGGGGTTTGTAGTTTTGCTTGGAAGGACTTAAGACCTGTCTTTGGTAGCTGGAAAGTGCAGACGACTGGGAATCTGCGATTGGTGTGCGTGTGTGAAGCGAGAGAGAGAAGGGAAGAGATTAATTCACAGGATCACCCAACATTCTGCATTTTTTCCTGGCTGTTCATTTAATTTCTCCTCTGCAAGATCTTTAAACTGATAAATGCACTGAAAGGACTCCTGCAGTCCACTAACCTGCACAATGACATATAGATATATTATTAATCACCATTAGACTGTAGACCTATTATAAAATAAAGGTATTTGATAAATTCTTAGCTTAAGATGAAAGAAAAATTAAGTTAGAACGAGATTCAATTTTGGGAAACCTTGCACATATTCTTTTTTTTTTTTTTTAACCCCTCCTACGTTTACACACTTGGTCTAGCAGTCATTTTAGCACACCTATATGAATTAAGTGTCCCAGTATGTTCACTTAGACCTATAAAGCACAAACTCCAGCGTGGCTTCCTTGACTCAAAGCGGGTTACTTTATCTTGGTGGGAAACAAACTTTCATTGCCTGTTTTATTTAGACAAGGGAGGGTGAGGGTGTTTTTTGAAACCCCCTCTCTAAAAATTAGAGGACAGAGAACAATTGAATAAACATCATGGGTGGCTTGATGGCATGGCACATCCCTATATCGCCCGTTTTTTACAGCAATATGCACATGACCAAGACATAAGACAAAGCAAGAAGAAGGACTAGAAAGGAGGGATGTATGCTGATGAGGCATTCAAAGAGTGGGAACTACTGGGATTGCAGATGGGAATGAGGCAGAAAACCAAAGCAAAGTTTTGACGGGTTGTTTTATTTTATTTTCTCATTATCTGTTGCAATAAAGTACTTTAAATGACTGAGGAATCAATGTCTTATCAATATCCACATTTGTCTGCCTTTCGAGAGTAAAACGATTCCATTCTGGTATCTTTACTTCCACAGAGTTGGATTCTCTCAGACGAAGTGCTTTCAGAGTGAAGTGGATGTTGGCAGAGAGAGAGAGAGAGAGTGAGTGAGCGAGCAAGCGAGAAGATGATGGAAATCTAGCTTATGAACACTCAGACTGATATACACGAAGCAAGACAGGGACAAGCCCGAGGCAATTACAGAACCTGGAGCGACTCCGTACACATATCCGCGTGTGTTTGTGTCCAACAGTGTGGGCGAGCATGTATACATGTGAAATTGCATCTTTTTATGCATGTGTGTATGTACGAGCGATCATTAGCCCCCAGGCCAGCCTAGAGAGCCCAACTCCCAACACACATACTTACTCTCAGAAGTTATGTGATTTTAGGTACATGAGCAGAATGATGACGAGCAACAGATGGAAGAGAGGGACCTTCAGATGGTTATTTGTGTCTCTGTGGCTGGAGTTTCTTTGTCGCTCTCTCTCTAAGAAGTTGAACTCAGGTGAGAGAAGCAGCCAATTGTGTGTGACAGAGAAATAAAGCTGAGGTGCAGGGGAGAGAAGCGAGGCAGAGAGGAATTGGAGGGAGATGATTAAAAACACATAAAGTGGGTTGGCATGAAAAGAAAAGAGTGACTTTATTAGAATGTTAAATAATGTGTGAATCCTAAGGCGGATGCAGAGCTTGCCTAGCATCTAACTCTGAGCAACTTAGATAACCAATCAAAAGAGGTTGATGCTGTCAGAAATCACCAAAGGAATGGAGTGATGCAAAGCAGTGAGGTTAGGGGGAATGAGTAATAAATATAATATGCCATTTTATTTTAAGTTTAAGTATTGTAAGTTTTAAATGACATTCCTCATTGGAGAATAAACGTTCAGTGATATTTGGAAAGTTAAAATAAGAATGAAACGATTAGAGTGCTGCTGTGAAGGACAATCCCAGTATGAAGTAGAGGGAAAACAAGAAGAGAGCAGCTGCTGAAGATGTAAAAGAGAAATCAGACAAAATGACTGCACCTCTCTAGAGATGATGACAGCTTAGATTGAAAGATGAAAAATAAACAGTTTATGCTAATGAGGAAATAAAAACTTTACGTATTACGCCTTCCTTATCTCAGGTCTTCTGTTTGATATCCATTATTCATATTATTTATATTATTAATCATATTATTATTGATCCTCTTTGTCCTAATCAGTTTTTCAGTGGTCTGTTTAGGTGGTTTGAGAGGAAATATTTGTTAATTGTTTTGTGTTGTTAGTGATCGTGATATATAAGTTCAAATTAAATAATATCCACAGTCACTGGGAATTTGTTATTACATTTGTTTCAAGAAACAAACAAACCTAGTGCTAGAATGGCCTTGTATGATGGCATCTAATTACCACTGCGGACTTCTGTAAGATTATGGATTGTGACCTTATGACGTTTTTTTTCGTGTTTGAATTAGAGGTGCAAGCTGATGGATCTTGAAACCTCTATTGGTTCCAACTCTACCCCATGTCATGACAACCATCAAAATCCCTCAAAATTAGTATTGCCCGCTGTGGCTGTCTCTCTTCAGAGCCTGGTGAGGAATTCCCTCTCTCAAAAAGGAATGCAGAAATTTTTATTTCTGATTTCTGATTATTTCTTATTTATTTGATTGTGCGGGCAGAATTCTGCCAAACAAACCCTGAATATAATTGCCAGATACTTAACTGACTTCAGCCGACAGAACCACAAACCTGTATCTAGCTACTTTAAGGGGACTCATAACATACTAGTGAGTACATCAAGATTTACATTGCTTGATTGCCTCTCTAATCTCCCCCCATACTCTAATAATAGTTCAGTTTTTACAAGTTAGGGGGAGTTTTTTTTTTAAACAATGTTTTTTCGAATATAAATTCTTAAATCCTTAGTCCAATTTAGTCCTGATTTGGTGCATATGAATCGACTTGAAGAAGTCTCTCTTGTATACATATTCACTGTAGTAGTTTATACTGTATTTTACTCATCTACTCGCTTTTTGGACACAATGTCACATTCAATTTAAGGAGTTCAATCATTTCTTTTTTTTAATCTTAATTTAAAAGGTACACATTTTTTTTCCATGCCTTACCCTTTTTCTTGGTTTTATACAAATTTATCCATGTATAGTTTTCATGTAATCTTGCAAACAGACAAACTAATGCCAGAGAAAAGGTTACATCTATGGTAGAGGTAATAATATGAGTGCAATGTAACTTTTTAAACTTTGTGTTTACTAACACCAACCAAATTAAACATGTTATGTCCTCTGTCATGTTAATTTCTCGGCATGAACCGTGTGGATCAAGTATCATTTAGAACAGTAACAATTGAATA
Organism: Lophius americanus; assembly: GCA_037951165.1. Taxonomy (NCBI): domain Eukaryota; kingdom Metazoa; phylum Chordata; class Actinopteri; order Lophiiformes; family Lophiidae; genus Lophius; species Lophius americanus. The sequence continues at coordinate 2,244,645 of JBBDHG010000009.1, forward strand.
CAAAATGTTGTTTGGATGAACTGGCTGGGTTTTGTTTGCTGTAGTTGGATGGGGCGAGAGATTGCCTGCTGCATGATCTCAATTAACTATTAACTAGAGAAAGAAGAGCCAATGATCTCTGAATACATAGACGTGTCTCATCAGAAGCGACTTCTAATGCCAATACACTGAAAATCAAGTAAGACTGCATGACCACTCGCCAAAACCACACATTCAGTTCAGTACACCCATAAGTTTTTTGAAAATGTGAAAAGGTAATTATTTCTGTATACTGCATCTGCCCCGACAACTTAATAGATTATAATAAATTCTAAAATCATAAATCTTTTAAGTTATCCGTGGAAAGACACCCAGAGGAAGCATTGACAGTATGTGTCAATTAATGAAGTATGTGTCAATTATCAAAAATTGGCAGCTCTGCAACAATCTTTTCCATCAAAACTTCTTTTCCTGTGGCCCCTGAGGATTAGCTGTTTCCAACACATGTGACAAACTAATCATAATCACCTCAGTCTCGGTCGCACCACAAATCTGGTGCTAATTGGAAAATCTGAGAATGCTAATTTGTATAAATATTATGCTGAATATGTATGGTGTGGAATCAGGGGGAGAGGTTTGCAACTGTAAGTCAGATAGACGATCCTCAACAGTTCAAGCAGTGACACCAACACAGTCTTCCTTTTGTTCTTCTACTCAAACGGTACAGTTTTACTCTTAATTAGCATTCTTTACTTTGCTCAAGGCTTTCAGCTGTTCCTAAACGCTGTACCCTGACCTCCGTCTCTACCATTTGTGATGTTGATTACACCTTCGACCGCAGTTGAACATTTACTGTCAGGCTCAGTTTCAACTGATTCTCAGTCGGCATGACCAAAGATACTAATGACTGTTGTTGCTTTGTGGCACAGCATATTCATCTGTTCTGAAAAAGCTTTCTTCCTCTCTCGCTGTGGCCTCAGCTCACAGTCACACCAGCAAAGCTGGGAGCATCTCTGTTAAATGGATTAACGCTCTGCTGGAAGTGGCTGGGCTTGGTCAGGGTGTGTGAGAGGCGTGTGACTGATGGAATTAACCATCACAGCGACTGGATGAGAGTGGGTGAATGTTGGTGTTGAGCAATGACTGATGGAGCAGTATGTTCCTAGAGGGAAAGAACAGATGAGAAAATGTGATTGATATAGCAAACACTTGGCATCAAGGCCAGAAATAAAGGGAGAGGAAGATGGAAAGAGCGAGCATTTGTTGCAGGGGTCAAAGGGATTGAATGAAACAAGATGGTTTGACTTTGGAAAAAACGGGAAATGGGAAACAAATGGTAATTTTTGAAAAAAGGAAGAGTGGAAAGCGTAACAGAAGGCGAGGGAAGGTCGACACTCTAACCAATGAAAGTCATGGTAAATAGTCAAAAGAAGGCGATAAACAGGAAAAGTAAATTCATCTGACTTAAGAGGACAATGCTGGGATACTGTTTGCACTGAACGCAGCAGTGTTGTGATGGATAGCGACAGTATGTGAGCAGTATTTTTCATCTTATACCTTGAGGCTTCTATATTGGTGCAGGCATCCCGTTGCATTTGAGTGAAACTGACAAGATGAATTGAAGAGGGTCACATTATCTGTGATTGACAGATGAATACCCATCGTGTTTGTGAAGAAAGACACAGGCCAATATAGTGTTTTTTATTTTTTTTCATGTTTGTGGTTCTCTCAACAGCTGCAGCTCTGATTTTGTGTTTTAAGGAACCGTAAGCTGCAAGAGGAATGAGATTAAGGCTTCCGCTGGGACATTCTCTTCAGATAGGTTGCATATCTCTTGAGAGATTTAATTGTCCCCGAGGAGATATATTCCTAGGGTACATCGACAAACATGAGCACAATTGAAGCCACACTTTCACACATTCATCTGCGCTCATCTACATATAAAGATGAAACCTCCTGCCCTAACTCCTACTGGCCCTTATCTCTTTCCTTGTTGCTTGTTTAGAATTCAGCTTGCGGACAAAGTTTGATGCTGCTCTCTTCTGTTGGTGGTGTTTAAATCCTGCATTTCACACGCCTAACCTTGGGGTACACTTCAACTCAATTTCACACTTGCCAGCTGTTAGAATGTCCTAATTCAATTTACCCAGTTTAAGGAAGTGGAGGCCGGCTCTCTAGGGGAAATTTAAAGCATACAAGAAGGAATGGTCTTGTCAGCTTGGAACAACAGCCCAAAGCTGCATAGACCGCTGAACAGATAACCCATCCCTGCAGTCTGAAGGTAGTGAACTTGAATGGCCAATGTGATTCCATGATTGAATTCACAGCAGTGGTAATGTGATCGATACTTGGTGCTGCGCCTGAATAAATACAAACCCTGTGCTTCATCCCTTTGTATCGTGTCATAGTGCAGCTGCATGCAGTGACACAGAATGAAAATAAGACTTCCAAGTTGTACAAACTGAATGAAAAATGACATTTCATACACAGTACAAATGTACTTAAATAAAGCAAACTACATCGTAGTATATTACAAGAAAGTAACGGAAGTAAGTGACTTTAATCCAAGAAACAGTGAGTCACTCAGTGAAAAAGAGATATTCCTGCTTCACCATCACCATATCAAGTTGACCTGACTGCAGCCATCTCCTACTCAAACAACACTGTTTTCTGTGGTAATGGTTTGAGGGCGGAATAACCTGGTGGATATGTTTATTTTTCAGTCTTGATTGAGTTGTTTGATGGGGATGTGCAGTAAATTTAATTCAATACACTTGTTGAAAAATGAATACAGTTGTGGTCTAATTGGTTTCACAGAAATGACATTTAGTGACATATTTCATACCACCTTTGTATTTGTTCATTGTCATTGTTTGTCACCAATACTTATTCTATTTTGCTGTTACACAGCACTTGTGCTCGTTGTAGGACGAATAAAGGAATATAATTTTATCTCAGTCTTATCTTATCTTACTGTTGGTCAGACGGGTCTTTAAGGTATCAATATATTGTAAACCATTTGCTGAAAGTCAATCAGCCGTAACATTATAGCTTCTGACAGGTGAAGACAGAATTACATTCAATAATATCTCCAAAATATTAATGTTTTGGAGATATTATGGTGTGTGTGAAGAGTTTTTCCTGAAGTTTATATAGGAAAATTGGCAAGCATGAGGATCTGAGCGTCTCCAAAACTGTACTGTTGTGTGTTATCGGTCTGCAGTGGCGAGTAACTACCAAAGTGATTTACAGAATGACAACTGATGACGGCGAGAGCTCTATGGTCCGCGTGGTTCATTTAAGCGTTTAAAAGTTTTTTTTCAGTCTTGAGAGGAACTACTGGAGTACAAAGGACTGAAAAGTCATGGGACAGCTATGGGAGCATACAATGTATAAAATCGCTATTTTATTTGCAAAATGCGACTTACACAAAATGTGGCTGGTCATTTAAATGTTATTGCTGGAAATGCACAATGAAAACAGAATTAAAATATCATTTTTTCTTTTTCTTTACCAATATCAAAGATGCCTTACAGAGTATAATGACTCTGAAACTGAAATCTTCTAAAACCTGTCACTGTTAGGAAACTTAAAAAAAAAAAATGTTGGTGAGGAATATATGTTGGAATTTACATAGTGCTCCTTTTCCATTTTTGTTTCCACTTTCAGCATTGTTCTTTCGGAGGTATAAAGGTTTTGTAAAGTATCACTATGTGTAAAGATACACTCAAACAGAACTGAATGAAAGTTCACCTAAATTATTTTCTATCACATCCCCCCTCACACAAAATTCTGTCAAACATTAGAAGTGGATATGAATGTGTTCTGAAAAATGAAGTCTCCTGGCGAGCCTAATATAACCCTAATCACCCGCTACATCATCAGCTTACAAAGTGATGAAGGCTGTCAAGAATGGCAGTGCAGCGTCACACGTGTATGACCCAAATGCAGATGACAAGGGAGACAGGAAGATGACTTCAGGAATTTATTGAAGGAAATGGCTACACATAGAATTTTCATTAGACAGTTACAGGCTCATTTAACAAAAACTTAAACAAGACGGCACTAAGAGAGTGGAAACCATCGATGCCCCGATACCGCGATAGTTCCATGATAATTGGACCATCATAACATGACACCCTCCCAAGAATTTGTAGTTGGTGTAATTATTAGTTTGAATTATTCAAGAAAACTGATGAACAAATAACGGTGTTTTACATCAGGAACTGTAGCTCGGTGTATTTTGAAGGCGTGTAAAATATCTATCATATAATCTATTTGAGAACCTTGGATTTGAGTGTCAGATAATGAGAGAGATATTTAGATCTAGTTGAACATCTGCATTGTGTTGAATTGTTCTTGACCTGAAATTATTGATGTCATAGACAATTCCATGTGTTGGTTGCACGAACAGAAAAGGCGTGATATACCTGCAGTAGTTGAAACCCTTGAGTTTGTAATATGATGTTGGTAGATTCCTGTGGTGAAGTCCAGCGTAGATATCAAATAGGGCTGTAAGAACAATATATAAAATACAATAAAGATGTTTATCATGCTTATTTGCCAGGGAGCACCACTTTTGTTATGCACAAGGAAATGATAATCTGGATCCCTTGAAATGAATTTTGGAGCGATTAGAGTCTAGAGGTTTGAGTGGAAGCAGCAGCAGGTTCACAGATAGTATCTCTGTATTCAAGGACAGAAAAACTGCCTCCAAATTACCAGTAGTTTACAGAGGAGCTTGATCCTTTCGTAAACTATTTCTCTGCTATGTAATGAAGACAGGGGTAGTATAGCATCACAAGAATGTTCTGGTTTTCTGTAATAGTCCAAACACACTCGATACAGGTGAGAAAACCTGGTAGATAGTTCAGGCTGCAAACGAGCGAGTGAGGATGAGTGAAAGAACTGATGATGACATTTTTAATGTGTTGTTTCAATTAAAATGGCAATATTGCTACCACCCAATTTGGATCTAACGGTTAACGTTTGAAGATCGTTAACGGTCCAACGGTTGTGGACCGTTAAAATCAATATCCCTGGTTCATTTTTCATTATCTATTAGAGAAAACATAAGTGCATTTAGTAGCAGAAAAAGAAAGTTGTAAGTTCTCAATTGCAGTACAGTGTGATGCAGAATGTTATCCAAAGAAATCAACTTGAAATCTTTGTCTGTTCGACTAGGCCGGTACGCTAAATAAAAGTCTTTTTTTCAGCAAGAAAAGCTTGCGTGGGGCCATTAATGTTACCCATAATGCTTAGTAGCCTCTGTAGCATAACTTTTTTTGCTTTGAGTGCTGACATTCATGGGAGGTTAGACCTCCAGAGGACAGCTTTCAAGTCTTCTACACAGGTAAACCCGCATTGTTAGCCTGCTGAGATGTTTATCAGTACACATAAAAGCAAAAAACTGTTATTGGGCAGATCAGGATCATAATTTATTTTACTTTGTTTAGTTTCCCTAATCTCAAAGCATGACCAAGAATAGACCTTTTTGACTTACTGGGGACTCTGAAATCTAAAGCATGACTTATTTGAATTAGCTAAAACCTTGGCCTCTTCGCGGTGCACAAAACAGACATTACATTCCTAGGAGTAAATTACAGATGTAGGGTCAATCAACCATTGAATTATTCACCCAATCTCCCTGCCAGGAAGACATTTCCTAAAATGGATACCAGTGGTGTGGTGTGCTGACATTTAGTCAGTGACAGGGAGCCAAAACAACATTTCATTGGCACTTGATGTCTCCTTCTTGTCCTCCACGTGTATTGTTGGGGTGTCTACTCCTTCACTCAAGAAGGTAAATATTGGCAGGATGGTACAGGTTCCGCAAACAAACGCATACACGCACACACAAACACACAGTCACCCATACACACAGTCACGCATACACACACACACACACACACACACACACACACACTCCTTAACATTCACATGCACTCTGGTAAACCACTGTCTGATGAGTTGCAAAAGCTCAATTGTCTTTTGTTTGTTATCAGCTGAAACCAGGGGTGAAAAATTGGAGCATCCTCAATCATTTAAAGTTCAACGTTTTGTTTCTGCATTTTGACTCAACCTTTCTGGTTGAAGTTGATGGTTTGTGCTATGTAAACTAGATATATGCATGGGTGTTTCCCAAAAGAATGCGTTGATGTACCAACTTGTCAAAATACTCTCAATTTTCTATTTTACATTCCTTATTGAAGCATATTTAAAAGTTAATGGCACAAACACCTTTTAGCTCATGGAACAGTCTGACACCTCCGTCCTTAATGCATCATGGCTCAGTCCAAAAGAGTTAAAATGACGGACCGCGATCCAATTGGCAGGGTTTTGGCCCTGAGTAAACCATTAGTTTACTCAGTAATGCCATCTTATGACAAAAACTTCTAACAGCAGATGAACATCGAAAATCAATTTAGGGTTAGAACAATACTGTAAATAATCCTATTCCACAAAATTCCATGTTTAAATCTTATCATGAACACTAAACAAATCAACGGGACACATTTATTTAGTTTTAACTTCATTTAAGAGGTATTCGCCAATTCACAAATTAGACATTTTATTACTAAATTCCTTATTTATATACCACCTTGCTACATTTATATTGGAAAGTCATTGAGCTGGCATGTTTTATTTTGACTAGCCTTTGAGAGTCATTTGCAATGTCTTTGGGACATTTTGCAAACACACCCCTAATAATAACATCAGTCGAGCAATTTAAAACAGCCACTATCTTTGCATATTCGTCAATGATATGATGACTTCACTGTGATAATCAGTTATAACAGAATACTCACCAGGATTTCCATTTTAATGTATATTCTTATGTTCAACGGAGATTTCCAGATAAGGATAGCACATATATATATATATATTTATATAATGGAACAGAATTGAAAGGCTTACTTTATAATTTAAAGCACACATGCTATGTGGTCTTTCAGAGTAAAAAGGATTTTGATTAAATTTAAGCTTAGAATACCTTTAGCAGGAGTACTCTGGAGCTTATATAGTTCTATGACAGTGGTTCAATTACTCGAGTAAATCCCTTTTCTTTTTTTTGCTTGGATTCTCTCTACATGAAGCACCAGATCATCACACATCTACCCCTATAATGTTCTGAAATGTGAGATATGTTCGTTTGTGAGTGTGTGTGTGTGTGTGTGTGTTTAAGAAAAATATTGTATGTACACATCTGTGTGTGTGTAATTACATGTGGGTGTGCCTGATGGATTTTCAATTTCATTTCCTATGTACACGCTCCATCCACCAGGGCAGTAGATGAGATTGAGCCTTTACCGCTGTTTCTGAAATTGGGCTGGTCCTGTTGGACTCACAGCTCCAAGTAAATGCATTAAAGCAGTGAGAAAGTGGCTTGTACATCAATAGTTCTGACATGTGGCAGTATGATAGCCCAAAGCTATGGAGACGATTGGCACTTTGCATGATGGAATCTCAGGAACCTCCATTAACAGCCTTTACATACATGTGCTCACCAATGACTGGGTTAAGCTTATCTGCGGCGTGGAAAGGGAATGCTGCTTTGGCTAATGGCTTGTATGATAGTTAAAGAGCAATTGTAATTTTCATCCATTATTCCAGTGACGGGTGATTTTTGATCTGTATCACTTGTCAAGTGCCTAAGGTCTTGAATTCGCTATTTCTATAGGCTCTTATGGCTGCTATGAAAAAAGAGGCTTTAATATGGGTTACATCAAGTAAGGGTGATGGTTTGACAAATCCTGCCGTGATTGGTCATAAAGACATCCACCACACCATGTTCTATCTCCACATTGGCCATAAATATATATTATGTGGAAAATGTATTTTTTTAGGCATAGGGTGAAGCAGAAAAGTGGGTGGCCTCCGGCTGTGTGGATGAGGAGGGACACCAGTGATCCAAACTCTGCAGAGGACAGTTTGAATGCCGCCATTCAAAGGGTAGAAATAATCAACCTACGGTTATATTTATCTAACAGTAGGTTTTGACATAATATGAATGCAACATTTAACCACGGATATTTATAATTGTTTTGAATTTCATTTGCATGAATTAATTTTACGTGACTCAAACTGTAAGATTGTTGGGTACCCAGTCTAAAGAGGTTTTTTTTTCTTCTGGATACTTGAATGAATATTGTGTTGTATAATTGTTTAGAAAAATAGGAAAAATACATATACATTATACGTTACATTTTACATTACATTATTATTGACTCCAGTGGAGCATGTTTAGCAATTTAGTATTGCATTCAAACTGAAACATTTAACTTTATCTGACCAGTTTTATTATAGGTTCTCTCATGCTCTATCCTAAAAGCCTCATTTAATTATAAAACAAATGCTCAACAAACTCTCATAATCTATAAGTGTTCAAATAGATGTACTTTAGCAATAAGCAAGTGATATTCAGAGGAAGAGCGGGCCATACTGCCAACACAGCTGATTGGAAGGAAGACAACTCAATGAATACGAGAAAGCATGACAACTGCCTGCCAGCAGAGAACCCAACAGCAAATTGGAGAAACAACCGACTGAAGAGGTGTGTGTGTGTGTGTGCGCAAGTGGAAATTCAAGCTGGAGTTTGCTAAAGCAGTGCCATACATCATGTGTTCTGTAACAGATGAAAACAGAGCCACTGTCTGGCAGAACTCTATGACAGACTAATTTTGACCAACTGTTGTTGGATACAAGATACAAGGGTTATTACGGGGTACTCTGAAAGGCTGGCCATGGATGACCTCACAAAAAAATGTCTTTTATGCACTCCGAATCCCTTAGGGTGGAATCTAAGACATTCTCAGAGATGGCAAAGTATTTTTTCTATTGTTGCTTTTGATTGAAGAGGTTATTGTGGAAAATCACTGTTGATGTATTATAGTTGAATCCGTGCTGCAGTTTCTTTTTTCTCTTTTAAAAGCTTTAAAAAAAAAAAGCCGACTGTAACATTTAAACATATGGATACAAACAGAGGAAAATAAAGCTAAAGGATAAATATTAGTATATAGGATAAATAATAAAATAGGATAAATAATAAGTATGGAGGAACCATTGTATGTAATCCTGCATTATCAGAAAAGTACAAAAACAAACACCCCTTATACTATATAATGACATTAATTCCAAATTATTTGCAAATGTTAAGGAAAGCCCAAGTGAAAGTTGATGTAATAAGTGGATAACTATAGCTATCTTTTTCCTTTTTCTTCTCCCCTCTCCTCCTCGGGTGTCAGCTTCCTCTTTTACATTGTTTATGTAAATACCAAGAATTTAATTCACATTATAGCTAGGAATGTAAGATATACTATTCCTTGGTCCTCACAGTTTTGGTCAGATGCCCACCTTTGAAATATCAGGCATTCTTTAGCTAGCATGGCAGCTTTATGAGGGGGAATTCAATTCTTTTTTTCTTTAAAACACTGCTTTAGTTATTCACTGTCAGGACTTTTTCCACTCCTATATCTCTATTCACTTCTGCAACTCTATTGATGATTGCTCTGCAAAATGTATACTTTCCTTACTTTTTTATGTGCCTGTGCAGCTATAAAAATACATAATCAGGCACTGCAATACTGGAACGATACGCTGTTAAGTACGTTAAAACTGCAAGTATATTTTTTCATTCTGTGCTGCTCGACATATTAGATTTTTTACATTAATCTTCAACAATAGTTGTATGAGAAATGGCTAAAATTATAATCTGGATTATTATATCCCCGAAAAATTGGGGATATTATGTAATCGTCATTGCCGCTGCCACTTCCGTGTCCATTTCATGGATCATCCAAAAATATCACCAGAGACCTTACTGCGAGGAAGAACTGAGTTGGTTTTGGGAAAGGTTGGTTGTATATTTCTGATACCAGGGAATTCTTTATATCCATATTTTTTCGGTCCGTAATTTCTCAATGGGTCCGATTTTGTTCAAATGTGGTGCCTATGAATGTATTTAAGCAGATCTGTCTTGCATACAACATATTTTGTTGTAATAGATCATATTTTACTTACTAGGTCGAGTTTCTTAAGAAAATTACTGTGGACATAATTTAACATTTAATTTGAGTTAAATCAGGGGGATTGCTTTTTCCAACGCAGGCGATTGGGGACTTTTCAGGGATATACCATGGCCGGTTGGGGACGGCAGCATTGGGTAGTTTCAGTGCCAAAAACATTTAAATTTCACACACATCTGTATAAATTAAATGTAGAAATACGAAGAATAAGGAACAGCTATGATCAGGCTGTTTTATGAAGAAAAATCTTGTCCTCTCATCACTTGAGGAAAATAAATTATCCTAAGGTGTCTCTCTTAAATATTTTGGTTTATTGCAGACAGATCTGGTATAACAGCGTAGCTCAGTTGCGAGTCTCATCTTCACATTCAGATGCAGAATTATCATTGTATGCTTACAATGATAGGGCCAATCAGCAAGGTCAGGAGGTTTTGCATCCTCCAGACAGAAGGTCTGGGCGCATCGTTTGCCAGACATAACATAAAGAAATAATTCGTAAACAAGTAGGGAAAAGGGAATTTTTCATTCCTCTATCACAGTGTTTTAGAGTGTCTATTTCAGTATCACTCGATCAAACTAATTGAATGATGGTATGCAAAAATCGTGATCCATTTTAAATCGCAATTAACTGTGCAGCCCTACCTGCAACTATTACTAAAACCATTTTGGTTTCAGATTGCTGTTACACAGATGATTACAGCGGTGCATATCGGCTCAATGAGCTGGACGAGCGGTGTGAACAGGTGCAGTATTTTAATATGCTGGAACATAAAATGTGGCTTTCTGGTGGCAGAGTCCTGTAAGGGCTGTAAGAGGGAAAACAACTGTGAATGCGTTAAATGAGTCCCTTGAGGAAATAATCATACACAGATACCGCAGGCAATACTGAATCATTAAAAGCTTCTATAATATCATCCCTTCTCATTCTCTCACGGGGTCTCACTGCCCGTTACACCAGATGGTGCAACGATCAGCTCATGAAGGAGAGTTCCTTTTGTGTGAGTGCGTATATCTGTGGGGGAAAGGGAGAAACAGAAGGTTAGATATCGGTGCAGAGCGGGATTGAAGGTCCTCCCGGTCATTTTCCAAATGTTTGCATTTACTGTCTTCCTCGCGGAATATCAAATTAATTTCCTTTGATTTATTCAGAGCATGGAAATCATCGAGCCATTTATGTCCCTGCAGCGGGATTAACCAACAGATCTCCGAGCAGATTTGGAAATGATATGCCCGACCATTATTTGTCAATAGTACTTGCTGTGGTATTGTGCACTATACCACAGCCAGCAAGCAACACTTTGTATTGTTTTGTTTGTCTGTGTTGAAGGTTAAAGTCACCTGAGACAAATCTGTTCAGTGAGGCGATGACCAGACTTTTTACTTGACTTTAAAATTTGTTATTTATTGAAATGGTCATGAAATTCAAGCCAGGTTTTTTTCTTCTTCAGAAGGATACAAATAGTTTCATAAGAGTCAAAGAAACCCCAAACAGCATTTATTAGTCAGGTTAATCATGAAAATATAATTAATACTCAGAATGGAAAATTCTGTCTACATATTACTTCAGGCAGAAAATGCAGGCATTGACGAATGATGTAAATGTGAAAGCTCCCATTAAGTTAGTCAGTAATGACCATTTTGAGAATACTGTGTACTGTGATGAACTGGCGGCTTGTCCATGGTGTACCCTGCCTCTTGTCTAATTTCAGCTGGGATAGGCTTCAGCCCCCTGCGGTTAAAAAAATAAATGAATTAATGAGTGAGACCTTCCGTGCTTGTTAGCGACATATCCATTTTTTCTAATGGATCTAGTGCATAAAGCAAACTGGATTCCAGCTCATGTCTTCTCCCAATCTCTTAAAATCTCACTCTTTCTCCGTGCCATCTTCTATAAATATGGGAATCATGCAGTAGGTAGTTGAATTATCTTGTATTATTCTGCTTGTCAAGTCTTGCCTCCAAGACAGTCATCGTGATGATTAGTTATAGTTCAGCTGACAGGTCCTTAACAGCCGTTTTGATTATTTGTTGAGTTAAAAAGAAATTCCATTTTGAAAATTATTCATGGGGTTTGTTTGATGTTGATTTCCATCCCATTACAGCTTAAAGTAACTGCCAAGCCTTAAAAATACATCCAAAGAATCTGAAACTGACTACTAAAGTCTTTGAGTAGAGCCTTAAGATAACGCAAGGTCCAGATTAGTTTATCAGTAGAAGTTCAGCTGTTTTAAGAGAGATACACGATCTGGTTGGTTGTGTGGCTTTGTAAAATCAAAATCAACTCTTCCTTTACATTTCTTAACTGTGTGGCAACTGCTTCGGACAATTTAAATCACTTTTATCCAGTATTAATATACAAGCTAAAAACTTAATTCCACGTCAGTTTTATCTCATGCCTTTGAAATTAGGAAGCACAACATTGCAAACAGCAGATTATTTCGTTTTATTTCTATTGTTTTTCTTACTTTGACGGGTTTAAGAATTGGTCATGCCAAGTTTGAATTTGATATTTATTAAGGTATCTGGCCTCTCATGACAAGGTCAGCAGTGCTCTCGCAATGCTTCAGTATGATGTCCATAAGGAAAACAACAAGGCTGACTAATCACTGATATTACTTTATTTGTTAAGTGGATTGGCGGCCTTCTTTCCCACCAGGAACAGGCAAGGTTAAACCCTCACTTCATCACTCCTTCAAAATAGGACCTACTTTCACTGGGAGATGTTAGTTGGTATGTCCCTTGGTTGGTGGGGAGAGTTCATCACCCAAATGTAAGTGCTCATTGCCAGCACGGCTCCATCACTACATAGCCAACATGCTATCGCGCTCACATATTTGAAATCTCATTTATGCACCTCTGCCATCACTGATGCTGCCGGCTGTGTGGGTGTCACTCCGTCAGTCAGCATGAAGGGCAGACCTGTACGTGGTGGCATCAATCATTTTCCAGCACACACTGTCACTGTAAACCTTTGATAAAGAGTGTTGTTCACTTCAAAACCCCTGTCAAGGACTTATTAAAGACCTGACACTATATGATTAACCACCACCAAGCTGAGCGGCCCCAGTGCTGAGAGCTAGAGGTTAAAGAGATGAGAGACAAGCACAGTACTGTACAGGAGACCTGAACTATTAATATACCAGGCATTCATATTCACGTGGCTCAGTTGGTAGAGTGTTTTTCTCCACCTGTCGAAGTGTCCTTGGGCAAGATACTGAACCCCAAGTGGCTCCCAATTGCTGTTCCATTGTTCCTGATGAGCATGTGGCGCTTGGCATGGCAGCCTCCATCATCACTGTATGAATGTTTCTGTGTTTGTGTGAATTCTGGCTCACAATGTAAAGTGCTTTGAGTGGTCGAGAAGACCAGAAAACCGCTGTATAAGTACAGTCCATTTACCATTTAAACAGACATTTCTAATGAAAACATCAGATCAAAAATTCAAGATTGATTTGCCACAATAAAACACAAGATTTGTGCTATTAGACTTTCTTATGTCTACACAAAAGACTGTAAATGTAAACTATAACTACTTAATAATCATGTCCAAAAAAGTTTTCATGGTGAGATGTGAAGAATGAGTTCAGGTGTCTCAAGGCCTTTCTAAAGAATAAAAGAGAAGAAATAAAAATACATAGTGTGTTACTGTGGTTGCAGATACATCTTTATATTCTGCCTAGCAGAATACCTGTAGCAGGGTTGAGTTTTGTCTTTTACTGTCTTTTGGGAACTGTGCGTGCGATGACGATTTTTAGATGTTTTAATTTTGTGTGGTAATCTCACTAGATATTTTAAGTTAACATCAAAATCAACATACGAAAACCTAATATTAACATTTAAATGTACGGGAAAATAATGTTTAAACATAGCGGAAGCCCAGATACACCGATGCTCAGAGACTATCACAGATGTCTTCCTCCTCTTTGATGACTCCATTTATTGTTGCATAAAACATAAAGTTGGTCATCATAAATAATATTAACCATCCATAACGTTTAAGGCAGAATCCTCATCTTACATTTCATCCGGAAAAACCAGGCCCACATCATGACAACCTTCTTTGATTTACTTGTTATTGCGGGGGCTAATTAACTTAATTAATGCTCAATACAAAAAGTGAAATCTGTGGGTCTGATCCACCCATTTGTTTGTTGGATTTATGCACAAGCCTAAATTGCCGATTATAAAATTGACGTCTTCAGAGTTCTCCAATGCTTTTGAATTTGTTGATAGCGTTGGTCTATCACTGCTCCTGACAATGCTCCCCAGGGATTATCACGAAACACTGTTTAAATGCAGCGGTTGCCTTTCCAAACGTCCTTCCTAAATGGCTTTTTAGACCCCTTTCCCGTAAAGGAATTAAATCCCTTTTGGAAAAGGGATGTTCAAATTCAGCATTTCTTTCATTATGCGTCTTTTTTCGAATCTATTCTGAATCAGGCCGTCCATGTAAACCCATCTATTGTCACACGTACAGACAATTTAGAGTCATCAATGGACCAATATTGCATGTTTTTGGTCAGTGGAAGGTAGCCAGAGTATTTGTAGGGAATCCAGGCAAACACGCAGAAAACATGCTAAATCCACTCAGAAAGACCCTGAGGTGACTGAAGTCGATTTGAACCGCCAGCCATCATGCCCCTGTGCTGGAGCGTGGCTCAGGTTCTTAGTCAAAGATATCAATAACCTTAATCGTGTCAACATAAAGGTCCTTAAAAATTCAAATGAGTAAATCAGTTTCTAATGACTCTTACTGAAGTATTACAAATCATTAACTGACTGGTTGTTCAAAAAGGTGTTTTAAAAAAATGAAGTGCTGTTTATTATATAAACACTATAGACTGGAATCTCTATTAGCAGTATGAGCTGAAGGACTGAGCGGTTACATCAGCTGATCACGTCAGGACTGGGCTGCACTTTTCAAGCCTTCGGACAAGTGGAATAGACACAAGAGCATTTTCCTTCTTTTCTCTTACATTAGATATTGACTCCTTGATCTGTTAATTTCCTCACAATATAAAAATGGATCATTGTTTGTAATCTGAGCATTTGGTGATGTCATCCCCATTTGATCCAACCAAAGTGCAGAACTGAATGCTGCATCCGATTCTGTTTTCTCAGATGACAACACAGAAACAGCCAAAGGCGGCAGATGAGACATGCATGGTCTGAAGGAATGTAATGAGTCAGTGATACACTGGCAAGATGCATTACTGCAAATGTTGAATAATAACAGTGTCGTCTGCTGATGAGAAAAAGAAAACAATTGGTGATCAGGTAAGTGAAAACAAAACAAGGAGTTAAGCAAGCGCCTCTATAGACACCACTCACATTGCTATTTTCCAAGTTTCCCCTTATTAGTGAAGGGCACTGCAGTGAAATATATTTATTATTTGTCACTTCGCCCTCAGTGATTGAGAGATAGATAAAAAGGGGGGTGTGAGGGACAAGAAACAATGACAAACTTCTGATTGAGTGGTCACATCACTGAGTAATGATATCTGTCAGAGGTGGAGGTGATCTCCTGAAATTTATATCCCTTAATATCCAGTATTTTTAATAGCCACTTCTTGTCCTAGATATATTTATTCTTAAAGTTATGGCTAATAAAATTAAATTATTCTTGCATTTCATTCAGCAATGATGCACACAATGTTTCAAGCAATTAAGCAATAGGAGCACATTGTGTCAGCCCTGCTCAAAATGCTCACCTGTCTTATTTGTGTAGCTTTGAGTTGTTCTGTGGTACAGTGAATGTTTTAAGAGGAAAGCTAGGCACCAACATGTTTCACTGTTAGTTGCAGCCTGTCAAACCTGCTGACCGCTTAGCTTGTTCAAAGCCTTTCTCTCTGTCTGCTGCCTTATCAGGATGCATGGAACATGACAGGATTCCCATCGTTAACCGGCTCCTTCACTGTTATGATGTACCGAATGTGGCATAGACTATTTTGGTGGCTAGAACCTGCAGGGGAATAAAGCTATAGCAGCGTGTGGATTCTCAGGCAGAATACCTACACGTATTTATGAATGCACACATGCAATGGTAAAACATGAATACATGCATTAAGGAATGCAGGTGGTGTTGACAAAAACACCTCCATAAGTATTCTTGTAAGAATGCTCTGTCTCCTGAGATCATGCATTTTTAAAAAGTCGCTCCCGGCACCTTATTGTTTCATGCTTTGCAGGAAGTGACTGAAAGGCATGGAGTTCGCCTGCAATTCCATAGAAATTAGCTGTTCCATGACTTATTGATGAAGAGGTCTCGTATTGTGTAGATATGCATGAATAAGGCTGAAAAGTAGATAATCCACTGCTCATGGGCTCTAAGAGTGCCAAGTGACATATTCAGATGTGATAATGTTGCCAACATACCATGTTGAAGTTTGTGTGCAGTGATAGTGTTCTGGGTATTCATGGTGAGGGTCACTATTGAACTATTGTGTTATTGTGTTTCTCTAGCGTTTTTTTGAAGCTTAATAGTTACATTTTTATTTACCATATAAAGCATAATAGCCAATCGGCCATAAATCATTAGCTGCCTAATACTAGTACTACTGCTACACTTGAACTTCGGTGGGATTAGACCTGGGGTAGCCTTAGCTTCCCACATTCACCAATAGACCTGTGGCATCCATGACTTTGTTACTACTTCATCACTTGTCTTTCCTGAGACCACTCTGCTAGGTACTACCCACTGCAGACCAAGAACACCCAGCAAGACCTGTACTTCTGGCAATACTCTGCCCTCTGCCCCTCTTCATATCTAAATTTGGCCCTTGTTAAAGTCTCTCAGATCCTTACACTTGCCCATGTTTCCTAGTTCCAACATATCAACTTTAATGACAAAACATTCAGTTCCTGCCTAATATGTCTCACCAATGAAAAGCACTGAATAAGATAATAATTTTTACTCTCCTGTCAGTGGTTATAATAGTATGGCAGATACCCTTGTCCTTTTGTCCATCCATACATATGTAAAAAGGAATATTCTATCCACATCTCCTAAAAAACAACTGGATTAAAGGCGAATTGGTTGTTTCCTTTTTAAGTCAGTTTTTAAATTTGAATTTTCAAGTCAGTCTCTGCACATTCTAAGGGTTTAATCAATCGATATCTCCCCAAAATCAAGTTGTTTTTTTCTGTGTATATATAAGATCACAAGAATCTTCATCATAGCATGATTCAATATGCATACCTATAAAGGAGAATTTTCACAAAATACATAATAACCCCTTGGGGATAGCATCATAGTTTTTACAAGTGAAAAAACACGACTTCCGATTATTATTTGCCATATTTCACCCAGAGAGAGGTGAATTATGGCAAATAATCTGACCCATTGTTTAATATATGATACATATTTCCCGACGTTTTAGATTTTGCTCCCTTTGTTTTTCAATTTCATTTCATTTGCTGCTCAATCACATTCCTCTGAATTGCAAAAAAGAGGCGTGTATTTGTCTTGACAGACTTTGGAATAGTTTATATTTTTCAAGCTAGTTTCAAACTCAGTCCCTGAAGCTCCTCAGAGAGGGTGCCACGCTAATAGGTTTTTTTTAATGTGTGAGCGAGCGTTCATTCTAGGCTTAGCTGAAAGACTGACAGTTACTTTGTGTTTACGGGCCCTGTGTGTGTGTTTCCCTGCCTCTGTGTATAGGCGCTGCTGTGTGTATGTTTTGCAGACGCTCGGCTGAACGCTCAGCTGCGGTGATCCAGGAAGGCAGAAAATTTGCAATTGCACAGTGAGCGTTCAGATTCTGGGATTTTCTTTAGCTTGTTTGTACTCTGTTCTGCCGCTCTGGTTTTGCCATTATCTAGTGCAGTGTTTTTGGCGAGATTGGGAGGAAAGACCAAAGTTCCACTCTGGAGGTTGTGTTAGCATGTGCTTCTGGGTGTTCCTTTATATTTGTATGAACTACCTAGTTTGTGTCCTGGGCAGAATTGATGACTAGCTCTTCTTTCCTCTTTCAGTCAGGCAAACAGCTGGTCACTGCAGTGTAGGAAGGGGATTAAGACTTAGGAAATGGTAGTCCATGGATGTGCTCGGACTTAACGCACGCCATCCCATAAATAAGACAGGAAGTTTGGGTTGGAAAGATTTTTCTTTCCTGGGATCTGTTTGCTGGAATGATGGACCATAAAACAGCACACAAAGAAACCTTTAGAAGAATTGGTGGGCTTTTTTCAGAAAGGAGTCTCATCAATGTCAAGACCAGATATATCTATACTCTTAATACGCTCTTTTGATATTTTCACTCATTGAATACCATGCTCTGTCTTAATGCGAGTCAGTATCTGTTCAGATAGCCTGACATTTCCGATTCATCTCCTTTTCTGTTAACATGATACAGACACTTATTTTCCCTTGCTTATGCACTGAGAAACTAATTGCCTCCCATCTACTCCAGCTCACTGTAGCCACAATTGTTATCCGTTATCCATCAGTACTAACCCAACACAGCGGGGAATAATGACTCCCGTCCTGCTGGTGTTAGATAGTGGATACCTTGTTTTGAAATGCCTATAGCAATTTTGTTAATCAAGTCATCCATTATTGTATTAATTGGCTCTGATTAAGGGGTAAATTAATTGATGCCAGCCCCACAAGAACCCTTCTTGATAGAGAAGCTTATGGTGGGGTTGGCTGGTGCAAATGGTGACGTCGTGAAATGAAAGCACATTAGTTTGTTTGTGGGAGAGAAAACACAAGGGCAGCCAAGCATTTAATTCAATTGGCTTGAGCCTTTCAATAGAAGGGCAGGGGGCTATTTATTCCGGTATCTACCTATAGAATACGTCTCATACCTGAAATGTAATGAATGGGAAGCTGAGGGATGACGACAGAGATAACATGAGAAAACACGAAATAGGGAAGAGAAGGAAAACTTTCAAATGAAAGAAAAGAGATTTCCAGTAGTTTTTCAGCAAGCACCTGGCAAGGTAAGGCACACCGCCTGACTCCTAAGTAGTTACCAACCCGCTTGTGTCAAAATGCCTTGAAGTTTGCTATTAACACAAAAACTAAAATATGTATCACACAACTGATGTGTAATATGCATCAATGTACCTCTAGAGTCTTTAAGTTAATATAAATATTAAATATTTCAGCACTGAACCAAATCAACCACAGAAATGCTTCAAAATATAAAAATATCATGTCTGGGGAATTCATTCACAGACAAAAAACAATTAAACTATATATCGGACAAAGATGACCAAAATGACAACAAAAATCGATAAATTTAAAAAAAAAAAAAACCTCGCCAAGGAGAATATTAACCAATATTCCACTACAGATAAACTACCAGTGAGGAGGCCACCTGAGCAGAGCTTGAGAACAAGTGGAGGAAAGGGTCCATCAGCACAGGGAATACATAAATCTGTAACTCTTCTTTTGAACACTAGACGTAGTGAATTAGCCAATGCACTGTTGTAGAGCCTTTGATTTCTCCAAATTCCCTTTTTCGCATTATTCAAAATTATGTTCAAGATGTTGTGCATTATTAACACGTTATACCCTTACATTTACTAGATCTGGCAGTTCACTGTTATGATGTACTGAATGTGGCATAGACTATTTTTGGGGCTAGAACCTGCAGGGGAATAAAGCTATAGCAGCGTGTGGATTCTCAGGCAGAATACCTACACATATTCATGAATGCACTCATACATTGGTAAACCATGAATACATGCATTAAGGAATGCAGGTGATGTTGACAAACACACCTCAATAAGTATTCTTGTAAGAACGCTCTGTCTCCTGAGATTATGCATTTTTAATGCACTGATCCAACTACAACAGTCACCTTCTCCCGCTCAACCCCCTGGTTCACCAGCGAGCTACGGAAAATTAAGGCAGCTGGTTGTTTCCTTGAGCGGCGTTAAAAGGCTTCAGGTCTCACTGTCCACAAGCTAGCCGTTCGGGAACACCAAAAGGTCTACTCAAAGTCCCTTAGAGAGGCATGTCACTGTTCTACTTGAACATTATCAAAACCAGTCCTGGAAATTCTAAGCAACTATTTTCCACTATCAATCATCTTCTTAAACCACAAACTCCCCTACTTACAGAAAATACGGAAAAGCACTGTAATAATTTCATGGCTTTCTTCAAATCGAAAATTGACTCAATCCGTTCTGTCCTTTCTTGTCGCTCTACTCTACCTATCCAGTCTGATTACTCACAGTTTGAGATCTCCCAGCCTCTAAAGTGCTTCCCAGAAATGTGCTTCCCAGGCCTGTTTCCAAACTCCAATTCCTGTTCAAAGTACCAGAAAAAGTAGTTGCCGACCACCTCCAGGACCACCTCAAATACAACAACGTCTTTGAAACCTTTGTCTGGTTTCCGCTCCGCCCACAGCACAGAAACATCTCTGTTTAGAGTCACAAATGACCTACGAATGGCAGCAGATGCTGGTTCACCTTCCCTCCTGATTCTCCTTGATTTGTCTGCTGCCTTCGACACAGTTGACCATGGAATACTCCTACACCGCCTACATCACACCACTGGACACACTGCCACCGCCCTAAACTGGTTTCAATCCTACGTCACCGACAGAACAGAATACTGCTCCTCCGAGCTTGTCTGGAGGAGATAAAGGTGTTGATGATAAACAAATTTCTCCAGTTGAACAGCTCCAAAACCGAAGCAATTTTAATTGGCACCCCACATCAGACCCAGTCTTCCTTGATAACCAGCATTACATTCTCTGGTCACTACTTTCCCCTTTTCATCAGTCACCAACCTCGGCGTAAGATTCAACCCTCAACTCACTTTTGAATCCCACATCAAACACATCTGCAAGATCTCCTTTCATCATCTCAGAAATATTTCCAAACTCCTTTCTTCACTCATCTAAGTGATGCTAAAAAGCTGGTCCACGCGTTTGTCTCCTCCAGACTGGAGTACTGTAACGCACTTCTCATAGGGATCCCTGATAAAAGTCCTCAAAGACTACAGTATGTTCAAAACAGTGCTGCACGGATCTTGAGGAGAGTTCGTAAACACGAACACATCACCCCCATTCTTCATTCCCTTCATTGGCTTCCCATCTCCAAAATAATTGATTATAAGATCTCTCTCCTCTCACTCACTAGTGCACCCCCCTACCTAAAATAATTACTCACCCCACTGACCTCAACACGATCCCTCCATTCTACCCGCTCATACCGCCTCGTCCTGCCCCGGACTAAGCTCAGCACCATGGGAGATCGGGCCTTCTGTTCTGCTGCCCCTCGTCTGTGGAATGCCCTCCCTGACCATCCGAGGGCTCCACAGACGACTGACACATTTAAAGAAGGAACATTTAAAACTTTCCTTTTTAGCAGAACCTATAACTTTTAATTAATATTGCTGCTTTTTGGTCATGTTTTTATATTATTATTATTATTATATTCTTGATTCTTTCATCAGCTTTTACCTTGTAGCACTTTGAGATTTGATCCAAATGTAAAGTCCGTTTCAAATTAAATGTATTATTATTATTATTATTTCTATATTCCATGATGAATGCTCAATTGTAGCGTAGCATAAGTACCATCATAAGCTTGCATATCCATAGTGTTATGACAGCTTTGTGATAGTTAATCATACCTGCAATAATCTATCTTAATCTTCTGCTACTTAGCTCACTTAACTTCCAGTTGTTTGAAGTAGGGTTTGTGCAGACAGATCTGAAACTACTTTCAAGTATAGGAGTGTAACTCTGCTCCATTGTATGAAACTGCTGGATACGGATGAAAGACCAGGTTGTTTGAAATGTGTAAAGGAAGATAGTGAGTGATTTCAATTTTTTTTGAAAGTAAACACTTTTGATAAGCTTCATCCTGCTCCAGACACTCAACTTATCTTATGTATTCATCATATATACATGAATATGTTTATATGTGCACATGTTGATTAAGAAGGTGCTATAGAAGAACAGTCCATTTAATACCCATAATATAGTCGTATGGTAATATGTCATTGAGAGTAACAGATTACATAAGAGTCATCACCGGATCTGAATTTGGGGAAATAGTTTGTATATGAAAAGACAAGAATCATTTCAAGAGAGTGAAATTATATTTACATTGATGCATCCGGTTAATCAATTGAAAGAAAACAGTTCCTAGCTCACTATTGAATAAATCAAACAATCTTCCAACACTCAACACTCAATTACTCATTTATTAGCATGGCTAGTGTGTAATTATTTGAATGGCAATTATAGTTCAAACACCAATAATAACCAAAACTGGCAGACTTACCTGATTATTTAAAGAAGTAAGTAGATCTCCGTAGATTGCTCAAAACCATTGATGGCTTTTTTGTTTTTTGAGCACTGAACATTAGTCCGACATGTCGACACTTCAATGTGATGGGAATCCCCCTGAGAGTCATATTCTCAATGATCATGAGCAGAACATTTGCTGTAAATTCCAAGGATATACCCCATACCAACGTCTTAATGCCTTAGGCGTGAAGACCTGTTCTGGGGTTGGTGTCTGATAAAAATCCTCTGATGAGGAATGAATCGCAGTTGTCAAATGATGTAAGATAGTAATTCAATAATTCAATTGCCATTGGCAGGTCAAATTATTTACATTACATACATTTTTGAGATAGATTACCACTTGTTTAACTCTGGAGTGATGGAACATTTAGCAGATATTCCAATCAGAGATCAAACATGGAGTAGTCCTTGCTACACACCTCTCAGCCCTCCAGCTGCGAGACAGAGATGAAGAGAGCAAATTGAAGATTTGAAGTTGTTAGTTTAATGGCATTGCGTAGATGAGTAAACCTGTCATCTTTTTTTGCAACACTTTGTATTATCGGCTCCATGTTCTCTCATAAATTACCTGACAGCGACTGTGACCGAATAACCATGCTGTAAAGTTCCGGAGTTAAATAAATGTTATAGTACAGACGGATTCATCAGCTGCACAATAATAAGCTGAAAAGTCATTACATTCATTTATTTGTTAGGGATACTGGAAACATATCTGCTGTGTGTAAGAGGGAAAATCATCTTACACTCAAGTACAGTCCTTGTTGAAGGATTAGAGTTAACAGAACCTCCACACTTTTCCTTCTCTCTCTCACTTTCTTTTACTTGTTTTTCTGTCATGTCAGTCCATCCTCGTCTCATTTTTTCACTCCTAATACTTGAGTGCCTGGCACTTGATTGTGTCATGAAGGCTGTGATTGTGCGTGCTGGTGTAATTAGTTATTTTAATGAAGGGATAGTTAGTGAGATCAGCTTCAGCTGTCCCTGCGTGGGATTGAATTGCTTTGTGTGTGTTTGTGTGGGTATTTGTATGTACTGCCCAATGTTCCCCACACTCACTAAATTGGAAACATATACACTTCATTCAATGCAGGAAAACTATTGTGCTATTTTAATGGACAGTCATTTACCTCTCCAAAATGTTTAAAGGTTTTTTTGCGAACAAAGTTTGCACTAACAGTGTACAGTGTCAATTTAAAATATTTTATAACATTAATACTTTGACGGTGGCAACAGCCGGATTGTAATAGTTTTTAGATGAAATGCAAAAAGATGCAGATATTTCAGTCTGCCCTTCTGCTCAATCTCATTTTTAACTTTTTACTTTCTAAGATGGTTATAAAAAGCATTTTAATTTACAAAGCTATTGCATTTCCGTATCTTGGATTGGTGCTCATTCATAATTCAACATTCATTCACACATATATTTATTAAATTCAGTCAGCCTGAAGTGCTTTGAAGCTTCCCAGGTGAGAGACCTTGAACAGAGGATAAAGCTGCCCAGGAACTTTTCTAGGGATTTTTTTTTCACGTTTCCTGCAGGCAGGTAGATGATTTGATGGAATCCCTCAAGTTGCCATGCTCATATCCAACACATTACCAAAACAGTTCACGTAAACACGTCATATTTATTTTATGGGTGCACACGGGTGATTGAAACTGCATATGCATGCATAAGTTGGATAAGCTGCGTTCCAACTTACCTTCCCCAACGTGTTCCATTAGTAGATGGATGTGCACTTTTGAGCTTCCTTAGGGGAACTATTATAACTGCAATAATCCTTTCCAATTGTCTTTTATTAACTAATTTACCCTCAAGTGCATGGCAAACATCAGGTGCAAAAAGCAACGGAAACGAGGACAAATGAGAAATATTAACAAACCCGAGAAGGTTTAGGAAAGGGAAGCCGTTGGATTCCTTGACAAGCTTCTTCAACTTCTACAACTTCTCATCTCCTATTGTTGTACAAAAGGGCAAACGCATTAGGAGTGTCTCCAACAGACCGACCACAACCCAATAATGGCGACATTGTTATGGACAACAAGAAGATCTATTTCTAGCCAGACTACATTGCGGAGCTACAATGCAAACCAGATGAATTCAATGGCGTGAAAAAGAGAGGAGAAAAATATAGACTTTCCCCTATTTTACCCTGCTAAAACTTTTGATTCGACACCAAGAAACTGTTGGATTATTCTTTTTACCGCTGAAGTTCAAGGCTTCATCCCTGAACTGGAGAAGTGGGTAAAGACTTGTCTTTTCTGAACCTAAATTAGGCGTTAGGGTTAGGGTTAACCCTTAACCCTTCCTTACAGATATGAAGAATTCGTAAAAAAAAAAACAACACAATTTTTAGCTGTGCTTTCTGTATTGTGGTTGTAATGTAGAAACTGTTTCAGTTTTCTGTTGCCTGGCATATTGTAAAATACAGACAAGTGTTACACTGCTATAATTTGATTAACACGATGGTTAAGATTGCTCGTTTATTCAATTTTCTTATATCTCATCTTTAATCAAGACAGCCATCCCCCACACAATATATTCTACTATTTTTAGTCATATATTTTGTCCAAGGTTCTTTGGTAAAGTGCTAACAAAAGGTCGTACAAACTGTAGCTATTGAGTTCATCAAAAATAGTTTGAGGACAACAAACCCAATGTTTTTGTTATGGTATGTTAACAGGGGGGTTTATATATGGAGTTTTGCAGGAATCTAGCTCCTATATTGTTTTTTTGTGTCCCATTGCACATATGATGAGGAGTCCAGTGATAGTTATCCATTTATTTTCTCATCTAAACTTCTCAAACATATCCTACTCCATACATCAACTAAATTGCACCTCATGGAATGTTAAAGGCATCAACTCCCCAGTCAAACGAAGAAAATATTGTTTTACCTTGAAAGTCAAAATGTATATATTGCCTTTATCCAGGAAACGCACCTATCTGACTCAGAGCATTTATGCTTGGTTGGAAACATTTGGTACACCCAGAGGAGTAGCTTTGTTGATTCAGTAATCTGAATTTCCCACGGATTGCAGCAGAAAAATATAGTAATGGCAGGTTTCAGTTGGCTAATTGCATGCTAAATAATAAAAGATTAACTTTTTAATATATATGGACCTAACCTGTTTATCAAATTTTCTTCAATAACTTGGTATTGAAACTTGGTATGACTGAAGGCTTATGTATAGGTGAAGACTTTAATCTAGTTTTCGATCCGTAAATGGGCCGTACTTCAACCAAATCTATAGCAGTCTCTAAATTTGCAGCGATCATTAATCAAGGATTGAAGGATCTAGGATTCATGATATATGGTGCAAACTCCAACCAAATCACAAAGATTTTTCGTTCTACTCCAAAGTACAAAATTCATACTCTCGAATTGAATCTATCAGAAAGCGATTGCTTTGACAAAAAAAAAACTAGCAGCTATTATCTTATAGCTACTTTTTCAGACCATAACCATAACCCTGTTATTGTTAACATGGAGAATAAATGCAAAACGTAAACCCCATCATAAGTGGAAATTTCAGCCCTATTTACTTAAAGACCCAGAATTTGTAGCATATATGAATGCTCGCAATGATATTTTCTACCAACCTAAGATTTGGCATCTCAATCAGTTACTTTGATTTTTCTCAAAGCTTATATGAGAAGTCATATTTTATCATATTGTGGATATAAAGTGAGGAAAAATAAAAAATTGTAACTAATCTCAAGAAAGAAATTCATGAATGTTTAAAGTTATATGCAAATACCCAAATAATAGAAATCCTTAACCTACTAACCCAGCAGCTCTTCATATACAATAACCTTTGCACCACCTAAACAGAAGCAACATTTGCAAGGACAAAATATTATTATGAATTTGGAGACAAGACAGTTAAAATACTTGCATGGTGAATTAAGAGACAAGAAGAAGAAAACGGTTCAGTTGGTAGAGCGTTGTCCACTTATCTGAAGGTCGGTGGTTTTGATCCCCGGCCACTGCAGTCCACAAGTCGAAGTGTCCTTGACCAAAATTCTGAACCCCAAGTTGCTCCCAATGGCTGTTCCATTGATGCGTGAATGATGGTATGAATGGTTACTGCTCCTGATGAGCAGGTGGAGCATTGCACGGCAGCCTCTATCATCACTTTATGAATGGGTGAATGCTGACTTGTGTCATAAAAGCATTTTTAGTGGTCGAGATGACAAGAAAAGCGCCATATAAGTACAGTCCACTTACAAATTCATCCAGGCAATTCAGACCGAAGAGGGTGAACATATTAATTATATTATCAAGGAAACCCTATATCAATCCGACCATAATACTGAAAATATAGATGCAAAGAATTTTTTACTAAAGTTAAACATTCCTAAATGAGATGCAGCAGACCAACAAATGCTCTATGCTGATATTGTTGTTGCGGAGGTTTGCCAAGCAATCAATTCATTACAAAACAATAAATCACCGGGCCCTAATGGCTTTCCAATTGAATTCTATAAAGCATTTTTAAACAAATTGGCTTCCCCTCTAACAAACATGATAATATAAGCCTTTAATGATGAACTACCCAGTACCCGTTAGATGGAAACTATAATACTTAACCCCAGACCAAGGAAAAATAAACATAATTGCCTATCCTATAGACATGTGATACTACTCAGCCAATCAAATCTGTGACTCTGAATACAAAGTTGGGAGAGGCGACTGACAGAGGGAAAGTGAAGTTAGCGATAGAGGTAGAGATGAAGGAGAGGTGAGTGAGCAAGAGAGGACGGTAAAAAATAAAGAAGAGAAGAAGAGAAAAGTGGATAGGGAAAATAGAGCTTTAAATCTGGAATTGACCGATTCAACCATTCTTCCCACTGGGAACATCAAACCAGTGTGTCTCATATGATCAGAGATCGTGGCGCTCATTAAAAGTGGAAATGTGACAACACTATGAGACAAAGCAGAAAGTTTTTGAACAATCATACCCACTCATGTCTGAACAGAGATGACAGAAAATAAGCAGTCTCAGAGCCCAATTTGATCAATCCACCAGGAGCCTGACCCCTTCGTTCACTGCCCAGAAACAAGCTAATGAATGTTCCACTAGTGTAAGTTTAGCTGTAGATGAGTCCACTGATGTGTCTGACAATGCTCAGCTATTAGTTTATGTAAGGTTCTTCAACGAAGATAAGAAAGTGTTCTGTGAAGATCTGTTAGGTTTGACTCTCCTCCAGACTAACACAAAAGGAGAGGACATGTACCTGGCCATTAAGGAGATGTAAACAAATCAAGGAATAGAGCCAGAACAAGTGGCTTTAAAAACCACAAATGGAACCACTGCCATGGTATAGAGAGAGAAAGGAGCTGTGGCAAGAATGAAAGAGGAGATCCTGAGCTCATATGTTACCATTGCTTACTTCATCAATCTGTCCTGTGCTCCATCCTGTCAGATGATCATGTTGAGGCGATGAACACAATGATGAAAATGATACATTTTCTCAGGGCATCTTCTTCCTATCTCATCAAATGCTCAGGGAATTCCTTGGAGAAGTTTATGCCAACACTGATAATCTTTTGCTGCACAACAAAGTGAGATGGCTCAGCAAAGGCAGGGTGTTAGAGCGTTTTTGGTCCACCATAAAGGAAGTAGCTGCTTTCATGGCAGAGCTGAGAAGTCAGAAAGCAACGTAGTTTTCTCTCTTTTTAAAAGATGAGGAAAAGATGGTTAATGTGGACTTTTTCATTGATATCTCTTCCCACCTGAATTATTTGAATTTGAAGCTACAGGGCATGGAAATATTCAATTAGTGAACTGATGACAGCTGTCAGATCCTTCAGTTGAAACTTGAGGTGTTCAAGGAAGACCTGCAGGGAGTCTGCACACTTCCCAGTAGTGCAGGAACACATTCAGGGACAGAGAGACGTGTTTTATTGTGTTGACTTTGTTCATAAGCTGAATGTAAACTTCAGCAAACATTTTGACAGTTTCAGCTTTGAACAGCAGCTCAAAATGTTCATTCAGAACTAATTTCTCACATAAGTCAGGGGGTTTTCAAAAAAGATTTGGCCCTGAAAGAGCAGTTTTGAAGAACTTTTTGGCTCCAAATGGTCTCTGAGACAGCTTTCCCAGGTCTGTGGGAACCACGTGTGTATGAAAATGACACCATTCACACCCAGATTTAAAGTAGAGCTCAATTCTCTCACTGAAAAACAGAACTTTGGGGAGTGGGATAGAAGAGGGAAAGAAAGAGAAACTGTTCAATTGTTTAGATGTGTTGAAATGTTTTTATTGTAAAATTGGTTGAGAATGTTAAGTCAAGATGTGAAACAATTAACAAAGAAAAAGGGAAACTCAAGCTGCCGCTACACTTTATGTTGTTTTTCTAAAAGTAAGTACATCATTTTAAGATGCATGTTGATACAACTACGAGGCTACTTCAATATATATCACACTATTTCACAACGTAATTTCGGTATTATGATGTTCCCGACCTTTGCTTATGGAAAGTTTCACCAACTGGACCTCTTTAAATTTTAGCTAAATTCCCCTGCTATAGACCTTTAAGTTTCTTAAACTCAGAACAAAATATATTAACCAAATTGATTGGAAGCAGACTTAAAAGGGTTATTTTCAAAATAAGGCTCCTACAATTTGTGTCGATTATCTCACATATTTAGTGCTGCTCAAAATCAAGAAGATCCTGTGTTAATTGTCTCATTGGACACTTTCATAGCCTTTCAAGGAATCAAACCGACCTTCCTCTTAGAAACCATATATATAATGAATTTGGGAAATAACTTATAGAGATACATTGAAACCATTTGGATTGCTCCAAAAGCTTACTAGTACTTACTAATGGTATCTTGTCCACCCCTATCTTTCTATCTTGAGGCTGTAAACAAGGCTGTCCCCCTTCATCCTTGCTTTTTTCAATCTGGCTATTGAACCTTATTACTACTATAAACTACTGAATCAAACAAAACTAGACTTTATATAATGGATGAACTTACCATTGTCCCTAATTGGAAGAATAAACTAAATACCGAAATTCATTGATTTTTTTATACTGGATTCCTTTTAAAATCCTTGGAAAATTTTTGAAACTTTTAAATAAAACAATAGGTTGTGTTTCAATAATTAAACTTAGTGTGGTACAGAGCCCATATGCTAAAAGAGGTTTACACTCTGCTAACTTCCATGAACATTATCATGCATCAAGAACAAAGTTTTGTTCACCTGACAATTCATGTTTCTTAAACACACATACACAGACAATTAAAAAATGTAATATGAAACTGGGGCTTCCTCTCCACAGGTCAGTATTCAGACCGCGGAGTTTGGTTTCCGTTGTGATTTGTGTTGTTTGGAGGATATCTCTGTTCCAATGCACTTTCTGAAGTGGCGTTCCATTGATGTATGTCTTCTCTCTTGCTTAAAGAGGTCAGTAATCATTATCATCCTGGCAGCTGAGAGCAGTACAGAGTCACGCCGTGTGGCTGATGTTAGTATGACTTGAGGTTGTGCTTGAATCCAGGTAGTGTGACTGTCCCATATCTTATTATTTTGCATCTATTTTGTTTCTGGATATAGTGTGTATTCACAGGAGTGTGTGAATGAACAACAGGCCATGACAGTGTCCTTTCAAGGTGGAAGCTCTACTTAATCTGTTTGTATCACAAAAGCAAATCTGTGTGGGGGTGTGTGTGTTTTCTGTTGACTCTACCATGCCTAGATAGATTACGTATTAGTACGTATAGTACGTATTAGGTGTTGCAGCCTGTCCAGACCGGCGTATACTCCAGTTGGCATGAGGATGTACCAGGGTATGACTTGGAAACCAATACTCTCTAAGTGGATTTTTTTTTACACTTAAGTGTTAAAACACAGTTCTTCGTGCCACCACCTCCTTACTCTTCACCTCACTACATCTCCTCTCCACAAATCCACTTTATTGATTTCAAGCATCCTCTGACTGGTCTGACACCGTTTCCTCAAGCTCATCCTTTTTGACAATCTAACCAGTTTTTCTACCATCCCCTGATGAATGTCAACCCATCCACATGATTGCTGCTAAAATCATCGCACCACCATATGTTTTATCACTACCCTGGTACCTACTTCTCTACAATGAACCTATGCATCGCATGTTCAGCTTACCGTTCACCTCCTTATGTTTTAGAATACAGGATATTGATAAAAAGAAAGGAAAATTGATGCTCACTTTTTGGTCACTTCCATTTCTCTTTTACCTGCTATCAGTCCCGTCGTTCTTTCCTCTTCCTCTTTTACGTGTTCTATCATTTTTTGGGGGACTGTATGTCCATCGATTACTCTACATCAAAACACCCACATTCATCTGAACACAATGAGACGAAGAAACTAAACAGGAACAGCTTTGAGGGAGTGTAACTGTTAGGGATGCACAATCACCATGAGACACCTTAAGTCTGTGTGTATGTTACTTTATGTTGGCAGTCTTTCTAATCATGGTTCCTGTGTGCCAAAATAAAATAGAACTAAATCCCTAGTTTTTAATTGGATGTAGATGCTGAGGTTCGGTGAAAAATTCCATTCCACACTTGTTCCCCTCCAAACAGATGGTAACAAATTTAATGAGTTGCCTCCTGTGGATCTACACGTGTGGCTTTGAGTGTGTGTGTGTGTCTGTACTTGTATTTGTCATTCCTCAGGGTGAATTGTTGATCCACGGTCATGGTCAGTGACCGATGGATCAGTTAATGTTAATTACCAAAGGCAGTCCCATGGCATACTTGTTGGTTTAATGTCACTCACTCCAGCGAGATGAAATCATGTCCCTTCATGGAGTCTCTCAGTGGTTCCCTAGATATTATGGTTTTTAGGAGACAAGCTCTCTTGTGTAACTATGATTTTTGCTCCCATCAACACTTTCACCCTCATAGCACTGCCTTGTAGTGATAATGGTAGTCACACCTCATATTCCTAACACAGCAATGTAAGAATTGACAAACAAGAGTTCACTAATTTCATTTGTTAGAGAAATAAAAATTGCAGTTTAAAAAAAAAAAAAAAGAATTGTTGACCTCTGTTTTTAAATGCTTTGTGTGAATAATGAACATGTCATTAAAAGGTTTTCAGATCTGCTTTTATAATGAAGTATTCTAAGGACTGCAAACACTAACTACATAAGGCAGAAGGCACGTCCCAGAACAAGACTGTTAAACCGACATGAGATGAAATACCTTGGAAAGATAAAGTCATACTTGCCTCTTCAAAGAGGTCACCCGACTTCTATATTAATTAGTCTTATAAGGGCTCATGAGAACTTCAGCAGTCACATTGTTCTTACAGGTGGAGTTCTTCATGGATGTATCAGCTCTTTTTTAGAATATTGACCTCACTGCTCGAGGATGTACCTGTTCACTGTCGCCTTTTGTTAAATTTGAACAAAGTGCTCCATGCAGACCAATGGAGAGGAATACTTACTCTGAGTCATAGCTTGTGGACTATGTCATTACACAGTAGAGCAAACAGAGCAGTGCAGCGTTATCCAAGGGAGTGCATATGGAGAGGGATTCACTTTGTCTGCCAGCAGCTGTGGCACTATTAAGACATTGGGAAATTGTATCTGTGACCATCTGCTCTGGACCAAGACACAGGGAGGGACACTGTGTAGTGCCAATATTTCGTATGTCAGTGTGGATCTTACTACATGCTCTACACTCTCCTCTTGCCTACAGGCTGCCATGGATACTTGAATTAGGAATGCAAAGGGTCCACTACATCTCCTAATACAAAACATTACAACATATCCCGGCTGGCACATGATGTCAATCTAATGTCTGAAAGGTGTTGGAATCAAAGGTTTAACAGACTTCCGAATGTAGTTGGACATGAAAATCATGCTGACGACCAATTTCGGTTTGACATCAACATTGGACAGTCGTTAAATTTTGGTTGGGCTTCACAATCTGTTATCAAGCCAAAATTTATAGCTCCATTTTCTGTAGGAGTATGGGCTAGAGGCTACTGGTGCCCATTGTCAAAATATTGTGTATTTCCCTTTTGCTGCCAAAGCAGCAGATGCCCCATGTGTTGTGAAACATTTCTATCAGAACCACCTCTTCAGTGGAAACGGGTAGCACGGGTTAGCAATCACTCATGCACATCAACAAACCTTGGGCAAATATTGCCCAGATGCTGGTTCACCAGCTGTCCTCCATTAGACCACTTTGGTAGGTACTAACCAATGCAGAATGGGAACACCCAAGAAGACCTGCTCTGACCCAATCATCTAGCTATCACAAGTCGGCCCTTGTCAAAGTTGCTCAGATTGCTTCTCTTCCCCATTTTCCTTGTTCAAACACGTTAACTTCAGGACAAAATGTTCATTTACTGCTTAATATCTCCCACAAACTGACAGGTGTCATTGTAAGGACACAGTAAATATTAATCTGACCACTGTTTAAATGTCATTGCTGATCTGTGTTTAGTATCCCAATTTTCCAGACCTCTCAAATAACTTCCTTGCCAGTATGGGAAACACCTCACCTTTGCTGTCCAGAAAAAAATTACTGTCCAACAAACAAAGGAATTGGTGGTCTTTCTGAAATAGTGAGTAAAATAGTGTCAAACGAAAACAGGACAATGCTTGGTGTTAATGTTATGACATGTTTTTAAATATGGTTTTGTATAATGATGTAACCCTTGAAAAGTCACCACTTGACGTTTGTAGGGTAAGTTAAAATTAGGTTGTTTTGAGAACAGTGATCTATCATGTTCTTTTTCACTCTGAGGCTTTCACTTTAGGCTGTAATGATTTCCGAGCAGGAGCTGTAACTCAGCATCTTCGCTTTATGGTGGAAAAGGATATGATGCTTATAAACATAGTAGCTGGTGATGGATTTTGTGACCAACGGAACATCATCAGTAAATCAAATAATTGATCCGATCTACGCTAAGGTCAGTCAGGAAAAATATCCCTTTAATCATGCAGTAGTTTATTTCTCTTTCCCTCCTGTCATTAAGATAAAAAACTAAAAGACCTGGAGTTTTTTGGGGAAAGTTTGGTTGTATATTTTCAGCACTATAGGAGCTTTATCGGCAAATGTTTATGGCCATAATTTCTCAACTGTTGGTCTGATTTAGCCTGAATTTGGTGCCCAAGGATCAACTTGAGGAGATCTATTTTTCATATATCATGTTTTACTCTAATTATTCATATTGAACTCACTAGGGGAGCTTTTTTTCATGGAAAACACTGTCTGGATTAGATACCCACATATTGGCAAGAGTTTTTGGGACATAAATGTTAAAGCATTTATCCAATTTTGTCTAAATCTGGTGCATATGAATCGACTCCAGGAGATTTATTTTGTTTATATCATATTGCAATCTTATAGTTCATATTTCCCTCCGTAAGATTATACAGAGTTATTGGACATAACTTTACATTTAACCTGAGGAGTACAACCAGGGCGATTGCTTGTACAACCATGGAGATTGGGGACTTTTCGGGAATATACAACGGCTGTCGAGGACGACCACCAAGGTCTAGTTCATAATTGTGTTATTATTATTATTTAGATATAGTTAATGTTGATGCATATAATCTGTTGGGAGTATTCTCATTTACGAGCCATGATATTATTTACGCCCCATAGTATGTCAAAATGAACTCTTTTTATTTTTATAATTAAATTTTCTCACACTTAATAAGGAATTGCCACTCACGGCTTTTACCCCAAGACATTAGAACTGGGCATGTCAGAAACAGAATTTAAAATCAATATTTTTTCACACATTTAGAAGAGTCAATGCCAGAACCCTGAGGTGAAGAAGTGTTTTAGAATGATGAGTACTATGAGTGTACATATAGTGCATAGTCAAGTATGGTTAAGGAACTATAAATACACACGGAAGGTGGACGTTCTTAACAAAGCATAAGAACCAGTCGGAAAGGAAAAACTTCAAACAAAACTAGAACATGAATGGATTGTTTTTTAAAACCTCAACTGTCAATAATACTTCTCACAGGGAAAATCAGATTTACTCTACATTTTTGTGTATTTTTATTATGATTGAAAGTATTTTTAATCTCAAAATATCCAATTAAAAACCCAGTCGACCTGAAGATAAATAACAGAGACTGCATGTGCTCCTGCATGTCAAGATCTTTGCAGAAACACCATTATTCCATGTAAGTGAAGATCTTCTCATCCATAAGCATTAAAAATCTAAAGTGAATCTCATTCCCTTATGCCTTAATATGCATGACACGTTTTTGGAGGACAGCGTGAAAATTAGACCTCTTAAATCACCAGAGGATTGATCTGAATATTTTCCTTCTGTATCAATTCCATGTTGTGTTCTGGCATTCTGTAGTAGCATGTTCGTGGCTGCAGAGGAGAATGGGGTACTGGCTGAGTTTGTGTGTGTGTGTTCTATGCCTGCATAAATGTCTGCGTTTAATTACAAGGATTTTGAGTCATTTTGTCATTAGAATTCCAAAACTACTTAATTGAGAGGGTGACAGATCCAATTCACTGCCACAGAGTGCAGTTTGTGTTTATGCCAACTTGTTGACTAAAAGGTTCTGTCAATAGAGGAACAGGCACAGCACCAGAATATATGACCTGCTTTCAAAGGAAATTCTCCACAAAGTCATTTTTTGTTACTTAACAATGCTGCAAATTTTTATTTTAATACAAATGAGACTTATCATTCCAGATGTTCTGCCTTTCCAGTTTGGAGTTAAAGCAGCTTAGAGTATCACCAGCTATTGAGAAGAAAAAAAAAGTAGAGAATTTGTTGGAGTGGGTGATGGATAACAATTCCGCATCTCATGGAAAATGTCCTACAGCTATCTGTGTCTGATGATCTAAGGCATGCAGACTCAGTATCCTCTGTGAAAAAGGTAGCTCAGGCCGCCAATTTCAGTGCGCTGCTGCAGACGCACACAAAAGCACACATTACACACCTCATCCTCCTCATTGGCCATCAAGTACACTTGTTCCTGATTGGTGAACAATTTAAGCTGCAACAACTTCCATGTCTCCCCAAGCCTGCCTCCATATATATATATATATAGCTGCTTGTGCTTTCATTGTTGATAAAGGGGACTCAGTACTTTTCCACCAAACAGTCTCCATGTTCAATAATGTCTATGCGGAAAAACTCTAATGCCAAAATACACCAAAATGAGTGAGTTTTCTGACTGAAATGGATGTTTCTCTTTTTTGTTCCATTTGTGCTTTTATCTCGTACCTATCTTTTACTATCAAATTCCAGACCTTCTACACCTTCATTATCTTTTTTTTATGAGCACTTAAGATCATGTCTTTTCTAAAAGGTGTTTGATGTTACTGTGAAGGAAATCTTTTACGCTGAAGCAAAAACATCTCATTAGATTACAGTATTATTAGTATACATCTCAGCTTGGTGCTGATCAATTTAGGAAGTGAGGATGAGCGACAACGTGAGGATAAGTGTCAACAAGTGATCAATGTGGTTTCATGCCTACACTTCAGCCATCTTCTTGAAAACGGAGCTTATAAGGACCAAATTCTCAATGAATGAAAATAATAATACTTCAACCAAAAATGAACACACCTTTTACCTCATTCATGTTAGACTTCTACAGCAGCAACAGGAGTGAGACAGCCGTGTCTGTCTCTGCGTGTTTTATTCATGTTTGAAAAAGACCAAACATTTTCACAGGCTCACTTTCTCCGGTAGCATCCCCTGTAATGGGAATAGGACTAGAACATTTCCCTGTTAAAATCAGCTGTTTTGTTCCCGCCCAATGTCGAATATTTACCAAAATGTGTTGCTACAAGATTAAATTGCATATACCACACTGATATACAGCAATCGACATGTTCAACCACTTCCCTGACTACAAAATTGTGCTGATGCTCTTATTTTGTGCAGGAAGGATCTGGGCCTAACTCTGGTCTGATGGATAAGCAGCCGCAACGAGGAATGGTTATATTTTTGATGTTTTGATGAATTTAAGGGCTGTTGGGTGCAAATCAGGTTGGTCTCCTTTGATGTCCTTAGATATTATTTGGATTCCGTGGAAAGTTCCACATTGGCAACTTTTATTGGGTCAATATTTATTAGTTTATCCATGATTTTAAACCACAGTTTGTATATGGAATTGGATTTGTGTTTGTAAAGCGGTCGGAGCAAACAGTCTCATGAGAGATAAAGACGCAGAGGAAACTGTAAACAAATAATGTAAAGTCAGAAATGTAAAAGATCAATAGATTCCACAATTATACAAATAATTTGATTGGAAGTTATACGTTATACGTTTGAGATTACTTTATTTTGCATCAGTGAGTTTATACTCTCTCAAATTCTTGTTTTTGATTAGTTTTTAAGATTTTTGGTTTAATTTCAAAGGCGCAAAAATGACTCCATATTATAAGACCGTGACAAACATAATACTCTCTCTTTGTCTTTCTTGCTTACAATTCAATTGAACCAAAATGTTGATAACATTATCGAAACCTGATAAATGGTAAGGATGAGTCTACAACTTCACTTAGTGCAACATATTCCTTAAGCTATAATTTATAAAACAAATTCTGCCATCTTAATGTCTGCATCACCATGTGTGTAAATACATTTATCTCTGCTCAGTATTATTTTGTATGCGTTTCATGCCAGTTTTGTCAACTTGCAAATCACTTTCTTTTCTACATAAGCCCAAAATTCGAAATAAAATCAACTTTTGATTCATGTAGTGTCTGCTTCTCCTATGTAGTGAAGTGGCGTGACATTGTGAGTGGGGCTTATGGGCTGCATTTTGCAGCTCTAAAGGTTGTGTCTTAGCCAACCGTCGCTCCTCTGTTCTGAAGCAGCTATAAGCAGAGAAGACAGAAACACACATCACCTCTTCATACAGCCAAACACAGTCAAAGGTTTGCTTAAATAGACAATTTTATTGGTCTACTGCAATCAGAATTACACACATGCAAAACCACTCATTATTATTCCACTGACGTATACGTTAATGAGTTATTCATTTCGACATCATTGTACGATATACCTATACAATACTACACAACAGTGAGTGTGGACTTAAGATTCCTCTTGCTCTTATAATAAAACATTGCAGTGTAATGTTGCAGTCTTATCATGAAATGTCAACCCTGAGGATTTGTATTTTTTTTACCATTTGATAGCCTGTTCACAGAAGTGCTCACAAGCATACTTATCAGCCCTCTCTCTCCTGGTTTTGATTATTTGTTTCGTTGCTCTTTCAGTCCGTCATCTACGTCGGTACGTTTTACCTGGTGAATGCTAAACACATACCACAGCTCTCATCTCTTAAACCCACTTTTGCCCATAGAGCACTGACGGATTCAATTTTTTCTAACTACTTCGTGAAAAAAGGTATTTCTACTCTCTACTGAATCTGTTTCACATTGTCAGTTTCTGTGAAAGAATTTTGTCTGGTTTTGGATCTGAACTCTTCTGGACGGAGACCTTTGATGTCGTACCTGGAGTCTGCTGGAGCCAATCCTTTAGTTTTGGGGTGGCTCGTGGCCCCTAATGCTGCTCTCAGAAGGAGAGCACTTTGCCCTTTGTACTTACCACCAACAACCATAACATTTCACGGAATTAGGAATTTTAACCACTTTTGATGATATTCTCAAGATAAGTGATATGGAAAATATTGTTTTACCATTCTGAATGTTCTGGAAAACCACTCTTTAATTGATTCTAATAGCATACTTTCAACTCCTGCTTTGATTGGACATCAGGTTCCTTCATAGAAAACCATCTCTGATTTTACTAACTTTAAATCATCCCCTATTGTGCCACCATGGCATCTGTATTACGAAAACAATCTTTGAAGATTGTTTATTCATATATTCTCCAAACATTAGACTGTTAAATAATGATTTGGAAATAAATTATTTGTAATCTTCTTCATTCTATTATTTTTGACTACGGCTCTTTTTTAGTCATTACCAGTTTTTTTAATCGTTTTCTGTTACAACAATCATTAATATCTCCCTAACTAATCAATGAATGAATATTAAAATATTATGTTTGTTAATAAAGCTAGGTACTGTCTTCCTTTAATTCCTTTACCACATGTTTATGAAATCTACTCTTTAGAATATACCCTCATGTTCTTAATCACCTATAGTCTTTGCTTCACTACCATGTGAATAAATTCATTAAACAATTTACAAACTGCGTCACTGAAAAAGTCCGTCACTTTTCGTATTGACTCAGACTTGACTTTCAATCCGTTTACCAGACAAGTTTTTAAATAAGGTTGCCTGCCAAACCAAATTAATGAGGTCCGTCTCCACATAAGGTAGGCAACAATCAATGAAACACAGTCCAGAAGACAAAAAAAAAAGAAATTGGGTACATTTGAGGAGTTGTTTTACTTGGGTTTGCGAGGCTTATTTGAACGTATACTCTCATGTCCATTTTCAGGATGCACACAGTGGTTAAGTCATCAAAGGGAGGCTTTTAACTTGACTTTATGGATCTGCAGGAAATGGAAGTATGAATTTCATGCATTCACCTATTTTATCTTGAAAGCTAAACTCTTTAATACAGAGACCTTCATGCTGGTAATATGGCCCTTAATTCCGTCCTGAGAAATAAAAAATGATGTACAGACCTCTTTCTTTGGGACTATGGTGCTGTAACAGAGCCAGGTATTGTTGATTCATAGATTTTGTGCGATGTCCCTGAACTATCAGTCAGCTTTGTTTTAATGGCTGTGAGAGAGTGCCTTAGGGGCTATTACTTCAACTAATGGAAAACAAAGACCTAGCCAAGACAGGCAGTACACTGCAGCTTGCCTTCTGTTTGACCTACCAGCATCATCTTTACATTGATGTTCACTAAATATTTGAGTCTGCATGTAACAGCTATATGCATATCTGGAGCCGTGTCATTGTGAGTCTACTCTGTTCATGCAGTATCAGCAACATAATCTGCAACCCATCACTACTTTACTATATACGTACAATAAAAATGTGAGTGTACATAAAGTGACATTTCTGCGGAATAGTATGCATTAGGTGTGATAGTTACTAGATTTGTGTAAGAGGAAGTTCTAGTTTTAAGAAGATGAACTTCAGCGAAGAGAATGCAAATTTAATACAAAAAATAAAGTGGACGTTCTGTTATGAGTTGTTAAATAACAGAAATCAATGTTAAATTACTGGAAGGCGGCTGCAACTTCACTGGTGGATGTTTATTTTCATGTAGTGAATGGCGTTGTGCTACAGGGTGAAATGGGGGGCATGAGAAAAAGGACACTGGGTTCAGAGTTGTCATTCCTCCTGTGCCTGGAGACATCTAATTATCCTTTTTTGTTTATTTGTTACTACAGGAATTATTCAATCTATTTAAGAGGTAAAATGTTTTAATAAGATCTTCTTTTATAACGTTAACCAGTTTAAAAATGGGAAATGTGTTCCTAAGCCAAAAATTGTCAAGTTGATTTATTTTTCAAATGAGGAAAACAACAACGATAAACCACAGAAGTATACGCCTACGTAGCATAATAGAGCACCGATAAGGGGCAACATTTCAAAAATAATTTTAGAAATGTGGTCAGCTGGGTCCAATTTATGTTCCTCATCATTTCTCTTTAAGGAGAACTGGGTCTGGGTTCTCATGAATTAATATTTTTAGTTTACACTGCTAAAAAGTTATTTGGTCCGCAAGCATAATGAAACATTTTAGATGCCAGAGCACAGCAATGAAAGAATGACATTCACTTTTCAAACATGCTCTTGCCACTTTATTTGTTATACTGAGTGATAAATTGGTGTCTAAAACATCATCCACACACAGATTGTTGTTTTGATGTGTATAGGTGTCATGAATTTATCAATCTCTCAGAGCCATTATGAACCAATTAGGTTCTCTGAATATCTGTCTGTTTGTACTTCACAGAGGTGCACTGCGAAAACGGCAACATAATAGAACTAGGAGTGACAGAATTGATCTTATCTATTTTTGAAAATAAATTAAAAGGTCTATGGAACTCACCACGGCAACAATCACACACACACACAAACACACACACACACAAGCACACACATCCTTCAGTCCATATAAATCACCGCACACATTCCTTCAGTCTATATCAGTCAGAGAGAAATCTTGTAGAAATAGTGAACATTTTTCTAACAATGTGGACAGAGACAGAGACACATTCACAGCAACCATTTCTGTGCACTGGTGCATCTGAACTGCTACCATTAATGTAATCTCCCTGAAGTTTCCCCTGCCATCTGATGGGGAATTTACAATAGATACCATATCTGAGATTTTTTTTGTGTGTGCGCGTTTTTTTTTGTGTGCGCGTATGAAAAAAGGCGCAGGCCTCTTTTCATACTGATGGTTTTCTGTCCAACTTTTTTTAAACAAACAGTTTGGTAAGTCCTTCTAGCATAAGTAACATGACTTTAATTTCCCTCTGTGGGATAGAAAAATGTTAAGACATTCACAGTTGCACATCTGACCCTAGTCATCTGCTAGTGACTCATCGAGTTGTTCTTGGTATCTTGAACATGGTGCTTAGCTTCAGAGAAAGAATGGGGAAGGAGAAAAAAAGGATCAGAATTCTTCTCAACCCAGAAGCATGTCCCAATGAAGGTCTGAGACAAGAAATCTACAATTGCCTAAAAACATGTTGAAATACTCAAAGGGAGATAAAGGAAAGGATCCA
The DNA here is from genome assembly GCA_037951165.1 of Lophius americanus. NCBI lineage: Eukaryota > Metazoa > Chordata > Actinopteri > Lophiiformes > Lophiidae > Lophius > Lophius americanus. The sequence goes on from JBBDHG010000009.1 coordinate 2,285,606, forward strand.
TGTTAATTGAGAAGTGACAAAAATGTAATCATTATTCAGCCTTGTACCGTTTCTGGCATTCAAAGGAGAGAAAATAGCCGTTGTCCTCACATTTTCTACCGACCTTTTTCCCTTATGTATATTAGTGAATTGGTTCTCCATCTTTGATCTGCCCTTGTTCAGATTAACAATGTCAGACACTGTTTACTCCAGTGGTAACCTGACGTTTTTGATTGACCTCATCAGGTCTAAACGTGAACACATGCCTGCAGATGGAAACAGAGTATCCACATATGCACAGTTAAAGCGAGCATGTACTCTATTTGAGCAGTCTGTCAAAAAATGGGTGTGAAGGTCAGGACAGCCACCAGTGGCAGATGAGCCAAATTAGTCCGTCCCTTACTCCTCCAGTCAAAGTCTGCTCCCTCTGCGGTTGGAACCCTTTAATTACACTCCCAACTTCAACAATGTGAGCTTGTTAATGATGTTTAACATTCTGTATTCAGTGGTACACCCTAATATTGTACCCAACCTTCTATAATATGGTTTTCAGCTTAGCAAATGCCAAAGTCCTCCCCCCTCTAAACACCTCAAGGCTCCCCCTCCCAGGGACTGGAAAATGAGCAGTCACCCTCATTACCATGAGCCTTAGCACTGGAGGAAGGATGATTTTCAAGGATAACACTCCTGGCCATCTGAAAAAGCTTGTACCACACATACTGCTCATTTCACTTCCCAACCTCAAGTAAGACGGATGAGTAGTGGCTCTAACTCCCTCTGGCTGTGTGGGGTTGAGGCTGGACACTGCTCTGCTGACGAGCGTTTACCAGAGAGCTCTAGAGGTGAATCTGCCCCCTTTACAACCAACTGCACCATCACACCCCATACATCATTACAGCTGTATTTCTTTATCGGCTCAGTTCTCTAATACTGTCACCCACATGCATCTGGCTCTGCATGAGGAAATGGTTCATTCAGCCTTTGTTCCCACTTTCAATGAATGTAAAAAACTAGAATTATCGGCCCCAACTCCATTTTACTGTGATATAAACATGACACCTTGGTGTCTTATCTGCAATTACCTGCTATGACACAGAGTGAAATTATGTTTTCATGTCTTTTACTGTTTTTTTCTGGCACAACAGCAAAACAGAAGTGCAACCTCCACTGTGTCTTCTGAAAGGAGAGGAGTAATTTGTCTAAATTACCCACATTTAAAAACAAATTGCATATTGGTAGTAACTTTTTGCTCTTTTCCTGCTGGGTTTACTTGCTGCCTCCTTTCCCTCTTGCTTCCATCCTCTCTCTCTCTAATTCTTCTCTTGGGAGAGTGTTGTTACAGGTAGTCCTGTTTCCTGGGCTGTCTCGCAGAATGACGTTTAACCTCTTTTCAGTTTCTGCTGTTGGCCCAGTGCAAAGCAATTTATTTTTTCGACGAAGGAATGCTGATTTAGAAATCAAACATGTCACCTTAGTGAGCAGGAGTGTTCACAGAAGGGGTCCTTTTGCTCTGACTCACATTCACTCACAGAAAAACGTTGCCTTGCTGGTTAGGTCCTACACTCCATCACTGTTCCACAGTGCAAATAGTGAAAATTAACAACCAGTCTATACAGATGCCTCACATGTGTAAAAAACATAATTGTGATTAAAAAAAATCCTTTTTTGAAAAGAAAACTCAAGGGAAATAGCAGGTTTGAAGCAGTTTAAAGTCGTTTGAATTAGGAAAATACTAGAATAAGGTGGGGAATTGAATTGCAATTAAATGAGATAAGCTGATGAAATAAGGTAATTAACAGACAGACAAACCTAAAAACACACAAACAGGGTGTGCCTGTGGATTCATTCCCTTGTGTTGTAACCTCAACTGTAAAGAGTCGGCTGAAGAGATCATTTAAAATGTACGAATAATATTTTATGGTATGTGAAACTGAGTTCATTAATTATACTGTGTAGCAAGTAAGAAAAATGTAATGTAATGTAATAACATTGCCGAATTTTATTTTACCAACCTTCAGATCTAGGATAGTAAGAATTTCCTGCATCTAGACTTCCCATGAAACATTATTTATGCTTTTAAATGTAATATATACTTATTAGCCTTAGATTTTTTTTTGTTGCGTCTCTGAAGCCAGGGTAAGAAGTGCAGGATATCTGTGGCATTATATATGTAGTAAATATTGAGTTTTTGTGAACTGTATTTTCAGGATCATGACAGTCAGAGAGAGAATGATCTGTTCTTTGCTTAAAGACTGAATGTCTGTCAGAATTGTGTAAACACTGCAGTAACACAGTCCAGTCTCTGAATGAGTATATTATGAATATCCTGTAAATGAGCTCATCATCTTCAAAGATGTGTAGACCAATAGCTAGCCCACATTTGTTTGGGATTAAGTTTGATCCAATTACATAAAAGTCAAGGGCGCCATATTCATAAATATACCCTTTGACCCGTGTTTGTGCTGCATCAACACATCTCTGATGTGTCATTTTATCAGAAACAAACCCGACAAGCTGGATGCTGGCCAGCTGATGTAAGTCTAAATAGCTATAATGAGGAAGGGGCACGCGGTCAAACACTGAACCGCTGCTGTCATGGGAGAAGGGAGAGAGGTTTCTTAGCAAACAACTTTTTTATTTATAACAACAAGGTCTGGCAGGGAACAGTACCCATTTGAGTGGCTATAATGAGTAAAAGAAGACAAGTAGACAGGCCCTTATGGTAAACTGCACCGAGAGATAAAAAGAGAGGGCTAACTTTTTTTTCAAACATTGATCATGACTCTTTGCTATATAGCTGAATGGTGCTAATGAACATGCTCTGGCATTAAAACTGCATTGTGACTAAGACCTGAATCGATATTGTGAGCTCATACCTCACTATCCTTCACTAAAAAACATGGATTGGATAGGATTTTAAGATAAGTGCCAATTCATATATTTCTAACACTGGGCACAGATTTGACAAATACTAACTTTCTGGCAGCCGGTGAGCCATATTCGTTTTATTTTTTCCGTCAAAATGGAATAATAATACAGTGCTCTCCAGAATTAATGGCACCCTTAAAAAAATTAGTAAAATTTGATTAAAAAAAAACTGTATAGATGATTGGTCTTTCATTCAAATTATATGTAACCTCCAATTCAAGTAACAAAATTAAAATGAAAAAATGTAATTCTTACCTTTAAAAAAAAAAAAAAAATCTCCCTAAAAAATGTTTGTTGCAATTTGTGGGACCCTTCGGAAGTTCTACGATTAAAAATGTAACAAACTTATTTCTAATCCTATTTTATACTTTTTGGGTAGGAATTCTGAATTGGTGAACAATGGCTTCCTGTTTAACAGGATTATGAATACAAGGTAACACACATCAAATTCTCTCTGACATTCTTCATGATGTGAAAGACCATATGAAACAGCAATGATGTGCTAAGAAAAGTTTTGGAGTTGCACAAATCTGGCAAAAGATACAACAATAAAAAAAAGGCTTTCAACAGATATATCAATAATTAAGTAGTTTAAAGAGAGCTTGGCAGGTGAAATACTCTTCAAAGATTACAGCTAGAGAAAAACAGGGGCCAATTGAATTCTGGAGTCAGAAATTCTCCCTAGCCATTGTCAGATGGCACCTACACAAACCCAAGCTGTTTGCGTAGTAAGAAAAAAGTTTCTGGTGTCAATCACAGAGTACAATGTCTACAGTTTGCCAAATACCTCTAGGACTTTCAATGGAACAAGGCCATAGGTAAGATGAGACCAAAAAAATAGCTTTATGGCAACAAACATGTGTTGGTATAGAATGAGAAGAAGCCATACAGAAAAGCACCTCACCCCCACTGTGAAGTGTGGTGGTAGCTCTTTGATGGTTTGGTGCTGTTTTTTTTCCTGATGCCCTGGACATTTTCTTGAAGGCTTCCATTGACGTCATCAAATAACAGCAGGTATTGGATGAAAACATGATAGTCTCTGTCAGGATTCTTAGTTTGTGGTGGGACCTTCCAGCAGGAAAATGATCCAAACACACATTCAAATCAACCTAAAAATGGTTCACAGATCGCAAAATAAAAGCTTTGCCATGGCCATCCCAGTCAGCTGACCTAAACCCCACAGAACATCTGTTGGATGCAATGCAGAGGAGAGTCCAAAAGTGTCGACCTCAGAATCTGAAGGGGTTTGAGAATTTCAGTATTGAGGAATGGTCTCTGATCTTCTTCATGTGTTGTTAAACATCATCCTCATCATTTACTTCAATGACGCACTGTGTATGTGGAAGGAAATTAAAGATAAATTAATCAAAGTAACTTGTATCTAGAATTTGCTTTTCCAAAGCCAATACTTTCAAGACAAAATGTCAATGCAAAGAACACAGAAGGCTTCTTGCAATGTCTCCTCTCAGAAACAGGATGCTGTATACACACAATAATATTTCTTTATCTCACAAAATGTAATTATGCTGTTTCACTGTGCACATTGTGTTCTGGAGGAAGATGTATCTTAAACATCTAATAATAAACTTGTTTTAACTACAAGGGCAATGGCAATTAGCATAAATGGCGACCGAGCTGCATGCTACTTCTTCACAAGCATGCTGTAGGGAATCAATATAACAGGTTACAAAATGGTTTAAACAGCTCGTTATTTTACAGCAAAGCCTCTGCACCACAGAAACAGTGCAGCTTTTAATGGTATAAGCCATTCTACCCTCTGAGTGGGAGTTTGGCTGCTATGTGTTGATTAAAAGTGGCTGCTGCAGCTGTGTCCTTGTGTCGGAAGCACTGTTTACTGTCAATTCCGTTTGGTGGGGCACTGTTGCCCTCAGACATCTCTATTAGACAAAGTTTGTGCATGCAAAGTTTTAGAGTTGGGATTTATTACAATAATGTCCCCAACATCCCATTATCCTTATCTTACACCCTGTTTTTCCTCTCTCCATCTTTCTCCTGAATAGATATTACACTCGATTTATTGTGAAGCAATAGAAAAGTAGCCGAGCCTCGGAAAATCTTGACAAACTAACCCCCCTGAGTCATAATTGCCCGTCCTTGTCTCCTGCGCTTGCCCTCACTCAATCTCCGGTCCGCCACCTCCTCCAGTACAATTGATAGCCCCTCAATTTGCTCTCTGAATTGGTTACATTCAGTTTGCAGAAAACTCCCGAGCTGTATGGAATCAGGTTCAGCTCACTCTGCTTAAAGGCAAAACATTGGAATAAATAAATGAAAGGTGAAGGTTGATAAAAGGAAAACTGAAGTATTATTTCACCTTCTCGGCCTCCACCCAGTCGATGTGAACAGAATTTTAACTAAAAAGAATTCAGTGTCAGTCATTTGAGTAAAGATGACCCCAAGCAAAAATAAGTCAAATGTAAACAGTGCAAAAAACAATCTCAGCACTCAAAGGTCACGTCACCAACTTCTTTAATCACCTGCAACGTTCTCACACTCACACACAAGTATGACGAGTGCATGACTCATAAAAAGTGACTGACAAGCATCCAAGCACAGATGTCGCTAACATGTTGATGTGCTGTGCAATCAGGTGAAACATGTTTCCAAATTCAAGAGGCCTAACAAGTGAAAGCCATGTGAGAGCGTAGATCTCAAGGTCTGAGGATGGTGCAATATTTGCTAAAGTGCATTGAGGATGAAGGTCAACTGCATAGGAGATTACTTTCGACAGCAAGAGTTTTCATGATCATCACATGTCAGGAATGATCGCACAGGCCTTGAGGAAATGTGTTTTCTGCAACGGACCTTATGGAACAGAAAACTCAAAGCACTTGAACCGTTTCAGTGGCAAAACTGTCCCCGTGTTAATAATTATGCAGATTAACCGTACAGAGCTTTTCAAGGCAGTGCGGAAAAGCCAAAAATAATTTTTCATTAATTGTAATCCAGGGTCAAAAAAATTTGGATTTGGGTTTGACGTGACAATCACCCAGCTCCACACCTAATGACGCATTTAACTTATGTTTAGGCATTAGTTCCCCCCCAGATTGGAATTCATAAAATTTCTGACTGACATCAAAAGACTGATTGAGATTTTATCATAATATAAAGTTTTTTATAAATTTAATGTATTATTATTATTATATTATGTACTTTTGAGTATGCTCCAAGTAATGCTCATCCGTTTTATGCATTAAATAGTTAACGTCTTTCATGCAGGCTGGATCTGTGGGATATAGTCCGTATCAAAGGCAACATTTACGCCTGTATGAAAAAGGATCACATCTTTGCCTCGCCTTGAAGTCGTACCTCCTGAGAAGAGTTCTCATACGTTTTTTAGCACAGCACTGTTTTTCTGGTTGTTCTCCATGTTTCTACCAAAAAAAGAAAAACTTTCCAAGCAGTGTACTTTGAAGAGATCCTTCTGCTGCCTTATGGAGGTTTCACATTTCAGAGTTTGAATCAAGGTTTTGTTCTTTGTTAAATCTTATAGACTTGGGCCCTAATTTACAAAAGGCCAGTGTAAAAATGGATGCAAATTTGTTGCAAAAAAAGAAATCTGATCTACCAATGGTGCTCACTGAGGATTGTGTCTGTCAAATGTGCACAATAGCATGCGCTATCCATTAGTTACGTTTGCCTTAACGAATATGCAATATCGGCCATTTCTACCTGAGCGCGCAAAATACTGGGAGGAGTCGATGCAAATAGGTTCATTTATCATACGCAATGCGATTTACTAAGCCTGAGGAAAAATGGCGGTACTTGTGTTTGCATCTGTATTTGATACTTTGAGAGGAAGGTACAGCGTTGTGCATAGCAAGTTTGGCACACTGAAAGCTGTACGTGCTGCTCAGTATTGGTCAGAGGCATGTCTTCCACCGACCCCCCCAAAGGTTTTATAATAAGCAATTTTTGTTTGTGTTTTTTCTTATATCTTGTCATCTTCTCTTAATTTAAACTGTGGTTCTTGTTTGACCCACAGCATTGACTTTCTAGCAGATACTCTACCATATCACACTTCTTTTAGTAATATTGAGATTTTTCTGCAGTAGCTCAACAATATGATTATTTGTCTATTCCACTAAAACCTCCAGTTAAATGGCATTACATTTTGTTTTTGCGCTTGCAGTCACTCTGCTCTCCACCCAAACTCTCCAAGGCGGAAACTTGTAACACACGCAAAGCCCTCATATAAATAGTAGAGCCTAGATGTTTGCACCTGTTATCATTCACTATTTATTCCTAGTAGAACACCCGTAAACTGCACACAAACCACTATTTATTCTTAGTAGAACACCCGTAAACTGCACACAAACCAAACCTACAATCTGTTAAAATATATACACGAAATTTAGCACTCGCGACCTGGGATCGTAGTAATTCAGACCCTGGATCCGGTTAGTTTTGGTCAAGTGGAGGCTTGTCCGGATCAAACTGGAAAGACGGAAAGTTCAAACGAGATTTAGGTGAACCATGCTGGGTAAAAGTATAGTTACTTAGCAATAGCACACATGTTGATGACAAAACTTCCTAATTGAGTGAAGTCACATTTGCCCTCCACCTCTGTCCCCTACACCAAACTAACAATTTTAGATTACTCCACCATCAATCCCGTGGGATTGCAGCTAACAAGCCAACATCCAAATGAAGAAAGCAACGGTATTAATTACTTCAAAGGTTGTAATGTCCTGATTTCAATCCATTTTGAATATTACTATTTTTATCACAATTTTTCAACAACATGTACAATAACCTCAATTATTAAGTCGGAAAAGAGCTGGAAGAAAAATAATTCCATCATACAACCAGAATTAATATTTTGTCACCAGGGTAACCACAGTCATTTTCAAATCAAGGGAAGACCACGAAAAAACTAATTTCTTTAAATATTGACTGTCGTCTACAAAATAAACTACAGACATTAACTCAAAGTACCAATCCAAAACTAAAAGCATAAATGATCAGAAAATACTTCCTGCAGAATAAGAGAAGTGGCACCAAATGACATTGGGGCTTACTCACACAGAACTAGAACTCTGCACATGAAAATGAGGGGATGTGAAACCTTCGGCAGGTAGAGCACATTTAAACAGACAAATACAACACTACAGACATCAAAAAAGCAGATGTTTTACAAAAGATCTAGTTTGTAGATTTGTTAGGTTTTATTTCCTGTTTCAAACATACTGGAGAAATTTAAGAGAGAGAGAGAGGCACTGTTCATGGGGATGAGAGAGAGAATGCTGAATATGCACAGAAGTGTAGACGGGATACAATAATGTAACTTGACAAGTTTTTGCACCTCACTGCCGAGGGATTCCTAACTTACAAACAGACTACAAGCTAATGAGCGGTTTTAAGTGTTCAAGTTCATGCATTCATCAGCGTGCCCATTAAACAGCCTTTTTAAAAAGTGCCTGAATTCTTGCTACTCTGCAAATCCAACATATAGTCTCAATTTGCTTACAACAAGCTCCAATTTCTCTACAGATATATCTCAGAAAACATTTTAAACAACACCTTTCCTCGCCTGCATTCTCGGCAAGTCCAGCACTTGAAATAGATCTGGCCACCTGAAGCATGCATGAAGTTGGGGAGAAAAAACTATAAACCATCTGTCGGCTAGCGAATAAGTAATGATTAGGGTCTTTAGGGTAGAGGACCTTTCCTTAGACTTTCACAAGCTTCACCACAGCTGTATATCATGATTGATTCTGTAGGCAGAGCTTTATTTATGAATCCATTAGATCACAGGCTGCAGCATGGCAGCCATCCAAACACAGGCATTAACATCCGATCTCAGGGCCACAGGCACGGGGAAGGTCAGTGGGGGTGGGGAGGGGGGGAAATGAAATATTAACTACACAGTTACAATTATTTCCATACAGCAGTACTGTTAGATACCCAGCACATTCAGTGTGTACCAGTGGAGAGGATTGCACATTATAGCTTAGATCATTGTATAAAGAAATGCAGACAAAGCATTATTTATGATCATTGTTAATAGCGGTACAGTGGGATGAAAACTGCAATTACCTCTGGAGTAGTAAATGGGGTCGTCATGAATATCCACTAAACTACACAGAGACAGTCTTTAAAACTAAATCCTCCACTGAATCATGGATTTAGACGGAATTGTATTATTAGGGATTAAAAATAAGAAATGGCCAAATCTCTTCCCTACTCAACCTAATCTATTTCCGTATTTGACTTCTCTTCCCCTTGGGTCCAGAAATATTTTTTTTTTACGTGAACTTTTGTCACAGTCTTATATCAGTAAAAGTGGTGTTTTTCATCAGTTTGTATTACTGATGGAGTAATACAGTGCATAACAAGGTATATGAATATTTAAACAGTTGTTCATTCATCTTACTCTGTTAATACAACACGACTTATTCAATGGCAAATTGGACAATGAGTGACCTCCACTCATGAGAGCCGGTCGGGGCTCAATCTAGAGAAGTGCTGTGTTTATAAATGTCAGTCTTATTAATTAGTTAAGCCCTGTCATTGGTAAAATATGAATTCAAAAAAGCTCTTTGGTTGTCATTAAATCAAACACTCATGGATTATTCATTAAAAAGCAGCAAATAGAGGACGTTTAGAAAGGGTTACCCCACTAGCTTGCAAATGATTGAAGAAATTTTCTGTCAACAAAGACCACAAGCTTCACTTCAAGTAAGAAAAAAGTAATTAAGTAATTTTAAGAGAGTAAGAGTTTCTTAATAACACTACATTTACTATATATATGTCAAGAAATTGCAAACTAATATTAAATAGTTTTACTTATTAATTAATCCGTGTATACATAAACTGAAGTTTCGACATCTATTAATTTTGTATGAAATTATTTAAATTTTGCCCTTGGCTAAAACAGACGATCTAATAATTGTATAGCCATGTCTGGTGCTAATTGCTCTTAAGTGCCTCTGAATTCCAAATAGATCGTAATGAAATGTTTATTGGTCTCCTTTCCTTGTGGTAAGGATACAATTATATATGATAGAACCTCATGAGTCTTTGGTAGATTAAACCACTATAAACTTTTATGCAGTAATTGAATATGAACATGATATACAAATATATCTGTGTAAGCTACAAATTATTGATTCATTTCTAACTTTTAAAACCTTAATTTGTGATGCATGAAAAGAAGGAAATTATACCAGAATGCCAAAATCAAATGCTAGTTTGGTTAATAAATGTTACATTGAGGAGTTTCATGCATATGTCTGTGCAAACTTTGCCTCCTTTTGTTCATTCATATTTGTAACCGCTTAAACCGTTCATGGTCATGGGGGCTGAAGCCTGTCCCAGCTGATATTTAGCGAGAGGCGGAGTACACCCAAGACTCGTCGCTAATTCATCAAAGGGCCGACACATAGAGACATACAACCACTCACGCTCACATTCACTCCTGTGCGTAATTTAGTGTCACCAATTCACCTATATTGTATGTTTTTGGAATGTGGGAGGAAGTCGGAGATCCTGGGGGCAACCCAGGCAACTAGAGGGAGAACATGCAAGCTATCCTTAGAAAGGCTGGACCCCGTACTTTCTTGCTGTGTGGTAGCAGCGCTAACAACTGCGCAACTGTGCCTCCCTAAATTTGTCGTGTGCCATTGCTAAACAACTTATTATATATTTATGTATGTACAGTCCGTTATTGGTTTTATTATTTAAACTTTTTATTATTTAAATTATTTAATATAATCACTTTACATTGTTTGCAAATGTTTGCAAACTATGCTGCGTGTCTTTTTTTGCTTCTAAAATATGACTTATTTTGTAGTCCGAACCACAGAATTGAGAGAACGAGAATACCATCGAAACAGGACCCTAATCAAGTGAGCTCCAGTGAGCTCATGAAATTGATTTTTGTCTTATCCAATCAGACTTCTCCACTGCAGTGTTGGGGTGAAACATATGTGTCTGCGTGGGCAAGCAGCTTTGTTTATTGTCATATTTTTTAACCAATCAGATTTCCAAGTTGTCATTAAGGGCTTGTTATCTAACACGTCAGGATATAATAGGTATGCTTGGGCATAATCTTGGTCTATATATTGGTGTGTCTATGAGCAAGTCACTGAACCCCTTTTTGCTCCCTGAGTGCCAGAACTTGTTTCACAAGGTTGTACAATGTATGATTTGAAGTGCTAATAAAGATTAAATATTATCACAATTATTGAAGTTCTATATATATGAAGTAAGTTATATAAACTACTATATACTACTACTACATCACTATAGTTGATGATTGACTTAAATTGAGTTATATAATGTGATTGAGTGAAAAACCCTGCAGATGTCCCCATGAATTATGGAATAATCTTTCTTGAATCGTGTACTTTTAAAGATGGATGTAGGTCTACATCAACTTATTTTCAAAAGCGATCGTTTGTTAAATTTGTAGGCTGCCAGACGAAGGGAGATTCAAACAAAATTAGAAGATTAAATCGCACCATCCAGTAAAAATGGCAGATGGGATATTAGATTATCCCATAAAACAAGTCAATCTTTGCTGAACAGCTTGCATCAGGCAACACAAATCAATTATCCAAATTATATGCCATGTTAACTGTAGTAACATGTAGGGAAATCACTTAATATTCTTGTCCAAAGACAGGTTCTGCACAAGGGACAAAAATCAACAAGTAGTGTTGATAGTTTGCAATCTGGTTTATGGAGACTGCCGTCACTGAGGTTTTCTGAGAAATAAAGTAATGCAATCATTCATTGGCCCAATCAAACCAAATAAGCTGTGTTCATTATTATTATGAGGAGTCAAAGGAAGCAGATCACTTAAATGCACGGTGAGGGGTAGGAGGACAGAGTGGGAGAGTGAGAGGATCCACCTTGTTGTCACTCAGAGTTTGATCAATGGCTGTGAGGTTGAGACGGTTCCTGTCAGCTCAGTGTGATCAAGAGCAGTGTCTGAGGAAGACTTCTTCAGACGGTGGGCGAGGGGGAGAAGCACTGACAACTGACGACTGTGATGTGGGTTTATAATGATGTGGTGTTTCTATATCCACTTTCTACAATGAAGTTTGATTAGTCCAGAAACAGATGGTTCCATTTTTTAAACTAATGTTTTGTTTACACTTACAATAATATGACCTAAATAGAAGCATGTATGTGTTGGAAGGACTGAACACAATGACAAATTGGGGTCATTTTTTTCCTTATAGTTTTTCTTTCTTTCTTCTTTTTGTCCTCATTTTCCATAATGGATTGGAGACATAATCAGCAGCCAGAGAGATCATATCCAAATAATGACTCATACAAAGTGAATGCAAAGAGCAAGCCTATCTCACCTGTAAGCATGAGCCAACAAATCAGTTTTCAGATATTCACTGCAATATGTTTCCAGAACTGTTATTTTATTCAAACAGCCTTCTCAAAACCTATTTAAATGAATTTTCCCTTTCAACATACCAGGGGTGTCTCTTTGGTCACCATGTTATCGACATTTTACACAGTTTTCACAAATACAGCCAGGTGAAAATCTGTGGAAAACTTATTTCATGATTTGAAATCTGGTGATTAGATTTGATTGATTTGCATTGGATTTGAGGCGGTAGGTAACTAATTTGGATAAACCGACGGAACTTCCCTTTGGAGGTTTCCTTTGCAGGTCCAAACAGTAGAGACACCGGGATGGGCTACGGAATTGATGGAGGGAGTAGATCTCTCATTTAACTTGTAAAAGTCAAATGAGAGAAGAGAGAAATCTAGAATGTGCTGCTTAGCCACAACCCAACGCCATATAAATGGAAGAAAACAGACGGATGTTATTTGTTTTGAAATGTATATGTTAAAAATAATAGGGAGCGTTAATGTCGATATAACTAGTTATAAGCCATTTAACAGAGTTTCAAGCATCAAAAGTCATCATCTCTTCAAAAACTGGATTCATTCTGCAGCAGTTACAAGTAGAGCTGCATGCAACCCTGCATGGCATATTTTTTCCTTTATTTTATGTCTTCCAAGGGCAATGAGGCCAGACAGGTCCGTTTGATGATAATCTATCCACTTCTGCTTCGGAGCAGAATGTTAACCCACAGCTGGAAAGCAGCCTGGAATATGATTCACATTTTACAGTGTACTTAAGTCAGGATCAAATTGGATTGGCTGTACAGCTGAATTTGAAAATGTACTTTCCTTTACCTCTTTAAATCAGGTTAGGAGCTCCTTTTTGACTTTCCATCACAATAATCAAATTCCACTATTGTGTCTGGGCAATGTATTTAAAAAGACTTGAAAATGCATGAAAGCATGTCCTTTCATGTGGATTATTAAACTTGAAGTCCGGATTTATTTTTTAATCTGAAGAAGATTAATGGTTAAAAATTGTTTTAAAATTGTTAATTTGGTGCTATGTTTCAATTAATGGTATACCATATTTTCATTACTTTTATTTTTAGCTTACATCTTCAGTAGCTGCTTTGTCATTTCTAGTGGATTCCTCCGTTGGGAATACAATCATCCTTTGTGTTTTCTCAATCTTGTTATGGAGCAATATCTGAATGCCAAGTGTGTTCTAAAGAAATGTTTCTTAATATGTTACTTCCAGCCTGAGGAATGTGGCATATATAAAAATAAATAAATAACCTCAAAGACAAATGATGCTTTTGAGGGGGCATGCCACAGAAAATGTCAACTTTCCAGTTTTTGAGATGAATGGGAACTGCTGGCTTTTTTCCTACTGCTGCAGGGAGCTAATGGGTATGATTGATATTGGAACAGTGTCAGAGTAAGATGAAGGTAGAAAGAGTTAAAATGAAGAATACGTGGAACATGAGGATAGAGTGGGAAACAGGTATCATCAGACTTATTCACCTTTTTCATCATATATAATGCCTTTTGTTGTTTCATTTTGTTTGATTCACAAACAGCTTACTCAGGAAGGTCTGATTGATTTTCCTGATATCACAAAGATCCCTCTCTTGATATTGGTGAGACTAAAAAAAAATGAATCGTGCAGACTTATCTTAGATCCAGTGTCCTTGTACTGTTATAATGATAAGTAATGTACTCACATGTGGCTCTTTTTTATAAAGACTGTAGTGGGTTATCTACGTTTTACCTCGACAATAATTGAATAGGGGCAACCCCCAAAGTTAATTTGGGAAATTATGAAACTTAGAATTAATCAATTCTTAATTTCATTGACCTTAAAATTCTCACATCGGAACGTCATGAACCCTTTTACAAAGTATTTTCATTTCTCTTAAAGAAGGAAAAGACAGGTCACCTGTTATGCTTGAATATGAATATGTCTATTCAACTACGTACTAAACCTAACAAGATAAATATGGATAACTAAACAGGTAAATGCATTTACATGTGTGTGTGTGTTGGTGAACTGATGGTTAAAAAGTTGAGAGTTTGAGAAATAGGTAATGGTGATAGAGAGGAATTATTAATTGTTTTGAATTCTCTGGAACTAAATCTTTGCTAAAGGGAAAGATTCAAATTTAAAGTGACTTAGATTTTGTATATCAAACCCAGATCAACAACGATCGTGATAGAACGATCTTACTTGTGCTGGTCACAATCACGTCCGTGGATCGAGTGCTGCAATCAGCAGTTCTCCTCTCGCTGGAGAGGGCCAAAAAGTCAGCTGCAGGTGCCGATGCCTCTATCGTCGCTGCCGTATGGAGACTGGCGATTGCTGCGCACACACGTCCGGGCAAGAGATGGACCTGGCACTGATCGTACTTATTGCAGGATGCAAAAATGGGAACAGGAACTGGGTCCCTTTAATCTAGAGTTCAAAACTAATTTCCAGGGAGAGTCGCAGGCCTAGTGAAATCCCTTTGGAAAATTGACCTTTTACAGGGCTGATAGTCTTGGAATGAAAAGGGATTAAAAATGTACTATTAGGAGCAGGCTCAAACAAAAGTAAAAAAGTTTGCGTAACGTTACTGAGCTCAGGGTTATGAGGCTCAATAAACAATCAGCTCAAAATACAAAGTATAACTGAACTGCGAAAAATCAACGAAAGTCGAAAAGCAAACGACTTGGAAGAACAAACGAGTAAGAGTAAAATTGAAGTAAAAGGAATGAAATTAAGTACAAGTAATGTAAAGAAGTAAAAGTAAAAGGAGAAGAGCGAGACGCAGGGCGTCGTCCCCTTTTTATACCTGTCCGGTTGTCCCATTAACTTATTTGCATGAAGGGATGAGCAGAGCATCTGCTTTTGTATAATGTGAGGTAGGTGGACAAAAAGAGGGAGAGAAGGACAAACCTAATGTAACGGTAGTAGAATTACTTTCTCTCACTATGGCCAAAGAGTGATTAAATTCATAAAGAACAGTGTTTATTTATAAATTCCATGTATTCTATATAATGTGTTCATCCAAAAGAGTAATCAAGATATTTTCAAATCCAGCTTAACAACAATGATATCTACATTAATAAGGCAAATCTATCAGATTTGTAGCAGACAGGATAAGCGCATGTCGAACATTCAATTTAAGGACTGTATTAACAGATTAATAGCACTTTTACAGTGTTCGCTAACATTGGGCTTGTTTGTTATTCCCAGATAACAACATTTCTAAGAATAAAGTGGTTACAAGAATTATTCATTGATATAGTTAAACTGAATGAGGAAAGAGAGACATATTCAAATATTTGACAGTAGTAAGACAATATAAAAACATTTGTCTGACAATGTTTTATTTTTCTATATATATTTACATATATATTTTCTTGGTGTTATTCTTTACCATTCCAATTAGGTCAGGCAAAGATACCAGAGGGGGAGTTTGGCTTAGTTGTCGGCCATAAGAGTTTTGTTGCAACTAAGGTTGTGACCCCAGGATGCTCAAGTCATAAAGAAAGTCTCCTTTGTTAATTGATTCCAAGACAAGAAACAATCCCCATTTCCTTTTGATCTTGTAGAGCAAATGGTGAGTTAAAACTATCATCCTCTTGCTCTGAAGAACCAGATGTTGAAATGTCTCGCTACAAGCCAATGCAGTAAATACTTATACCAACACATTAATAGTTTATATCAAAATTATGTAAGAATGTCTGTGGAATTTTTCTCACTTAAAATTTTGCCATATAAAAAAAGGACCTCCTTCTGATGCGGACCAGGATCAAAAGGAACCAGTTACCATGTAGGGGACACTGTATTCCGTCATAGAACCATGGCCTTAGATTTGGAGTTGCTGTTTCTCATCTCGTGTGCTGAGAGTCATGAATGGTGTGATGATTGTCTTTGTCCAGTGGGATGCAATCAAAAATTTAAAGTTTTAATTGAGTTACAAATTGTTGACGATGTTTCGTTGGTAAGCTGCCTAATGAATCACACACATATGCAACTCGTTTTTTTTTAGAGCAGAAAGGATGAATAGAAGGATCATCAGGGGAGGCTTTGGTGTAGACCAATTCGATGTGTTGGGAGAAGTGCTTGTAGGGAGTATCAGCAGCAGCATGTTACTTTTGATGAATGGAGGAGAGATGGACAGAAGAAAGCCAAGCTGATAACAGCAGACAAACCAGGAGTAGAGACAAACACAGACACCTCAGTTCTTTACTTCTAATGACCACCCTGGTCAATACGGGTGTGCAGCCCAACAATAGTGTTGGACAGGGCCTGAGTGATAACAGGTTTTTTGAATCTAAGTTGGTACACTTTTCCCATACTTTTATCTCTCCTCAGTGCATTCCTGACTGATGCCAGCCTCTGATAGGCTTGTGTTCAGGAGCATGCTGCAATTTGCAGTCTTTGACCGCAAAGTGCGATACCATCGCTATTCTTAAGTTGACTCTACTGACACCAAATGAAAAGGTGCGACCTCCCTGTCAATGTGGCACTAGTTTTGGTTCAGCTGTTTCTCTATTGCATTGGGTATCCATTTGTCACTGCCATGGCCACAATGTGTATTGATAAAACTTTCTCGCGGCTTTTATTTCAACACATCAAAATCAAACAAAGACAGGAGAAAGTAATTTGTATCTAACTTTTAGATCGGGGCTTTCTGCCTGTCCTCTGATCTTCTCAGGGACAACACATCTGAACAGCTTTCCACTTGCCAACTGGATTGATGATGCCCTCAAAATGAGCAGTTCTGTATTTGGTACAAATTTAACATGCAGCATGTTTTGGAAAATTTTTTGTCCAACCAAGTGCTGAGTGATCTGTGTAACAGTAAAGTTTTGCCTTCAGGGCTTTGCTAAGGGAGTGAAACAGATACACAGACAAGACAAAGGGTATAAATAAGGCGTCAAACAACGGTACATTTCACCTAGTATTTGCTTGTTAAACAAGAAGAAAAATCTGGAGTTTACAGTAGACAGCGGCCTGGTTGCCTCCACTCTGAGATGGAGCAAGTCTATGTTGGAGTTGCAATAGAGATACCAGGGCAGAAAGATAAGCAGTCTATAAGATCCACTTCAAATTATCTATACCAGTTTAAGTGTGTTATGTTACTCTCCCCAAAGCCACTACACTCGTAGTATTCTGAATGTCTCCTTACTGTCACAGTTACAAATAATTTCTAAATTGCTGCTGTTGTGGTGATGTATTTTTACCCCATGCATCATCTAGCATTATCATTTAACCTTTTAACATGTGTGTGTTTACATTATTGGCTAAGTGTGAGATAAATAATGTAATAAACTAAGTTATGCTGTGTTAAAATCATTTGAATGGCAAACTAATTCATGATTATTTAAAATTGGAAGTCCAGTCCTATTCCAGGAAATGTTGGCTATTGGATACCCTGATTAAATTACCTTATGCTATCCATATAAAATACTACTATAATTATGTATACCCCACACAGCCAAACCCTCATCCTGCTCGTAACAGGCCAGTTTTAAAATGGCCCTGCAACTAATTAATTAACTATTTAATAAAAACCCTTTTTTCATCATGGTCTAAGGAAGACCAACTTGTGGATCAACGACAGGCTCACGATGCGTAGGTTGGAAGGTTAGCCCATATAGTCTGAGGAGCTACTTAAGCCAAATTGTAGAAAAAAAATATAGTGTTGGTTCATTTGGAAAGATGTCAGAATACACAGTGCATTACAGAGACATTTTAGTGGCAAAGGGGGGCTGATGACTTCTGGCTCCACATTATCAGCATCATCCAATTAGGACTCAGTTTACTGACCATATTCAAGATGCTTTATATATTTCCTCAAACATGATACACACGATGAAAGTACTGTAAGCCCTATACAAATAATCATTGTTCTACAACCAATGTATTGTCAAGACAGGACTCCATGTACACTCACCGGTGCTACAAATATGTCATCAAAAATCGGGTACATTTATACATGATCGAGTTGGAATAACTTTTACCCAAACCTGTGTCTTGCCTTAAGAGAGGGATTTTTTTTTAGTAGATTGCAACGTGACAATCTCACTTAATTGAGAATGATTTCATCAGATATATACTGCAGCCCTCAGTAGTTGTCTTTTTACATTTGGTTACCTAGTGTACTCTCCATGGCCCAAGTTTTAAAAGAACATAGCCATAATTATTGTTTATAGATTATGTGTGCAGGAATTAGCCCTCTTCTTTGTTTTTGTCTTGCAGTTTTCCCGCCTCGGCTTTTTCCTTGTTCTTCAGCTTTCTCCTTTAATAGTGAATGTTGCAATCCAACACCATTATCAAATGTGCTCTTATTTCTCTCCCTCGTCACACGGCTGCTCCTCATCTATTGTGCGACTCTTTGTTTACTGCTACGCTTTTGTTTGACAGACCACCAGGTGTGGCCAGGTTTTGGCTGTGAGGGCTGGGAACCAGATGGTTTCATGACTCTGGAGCTCCATGCCTGGCTAACCTGCCAGCTGCAGGTAGCTGAGACCAAGCTTTACCGTCATTTCTCTCTCTCTCTCTCTCTCCAATGATTTCCGGCTTAATCTCAGGGATGGATGGGTCAGCCAAACCTACACAGAGGTGTGTGCACTGACATTTACCTTGATGGAGAATAAAGCCATGCAAGATTGAGGAGAAAAGGAAATGTAGAGCGGGGAAATAAAGACAGTGGCTGGCTGAAATGTCAGGCCTCTAGCAGGCTTGTTCACAAACCATCTTACATTGCAGAGGGACAAAAGCACTTATAAAAACCCAAATGCATGTGGGTCGGCTGGCATGTAGAATCATTGGCAAATCTAAGCTTTGGCATACATACACCTGTGGTGTAGTGATGATCTCTAGGAAACACTTGTACACAAACATTACCAAGAGAACTGCACAGAGGAGCTTGGTGGAATGCAGCATACATTTAGGTATGTTAAAGTTTAATCGAAAAAGAAATCAGTTTAAAGGAGTTTAGAGAAAGTTTATAGTATGGGCTGGGGGTGGTGTGTCTTGAATTGCTGTGAAGGTCTGAGTCTAGGCTAGACTTGGTCATGAGCGTTCCCCGATGAGGAGAGCAGAAGACAGGCAAGGCAGCAGGAAAATAGAAAGGAAACAGGATTACACACTTAGAAGTGCACTTTAGGAATAAACAGGAGCCAGAGCACTTCACTTCCACTTGAGCAGAGAGCAGTAGTTGGTGATGAGAGGGAAAAGAAGCCTGTGTTAAATACTGCGGGAGCTGGATTGTGGATGGATTAAACAAATGTTTGATGCCAGCCGCGCTGCAGGTGTCCACTATGGCCAGACACACAAAGAAGGAGACAAGGAAGCGCGAATAGGGGGCCAGTGAGATAGAGAGAGAGAGTAACAGGGAGGTACAGAGGCAGGAGCGGGAGCATATGTGATAATCACTGTTAGTTTGTTTTATTTCCATAGAAAAGAAATTATTGGCGTTATGCAGACTTATCTCAAACTCTACATTTCAATTTTCTTTTTTAGAACATTGGTTAGAGAAAACACAACTGCTGGTTAAACTGCAGCATCATATCATTTCAATATGGATCCAAGTGGATAGCCTGATCCAGTTTGTGGGTAAATACACAGCTCAAGAAAAGACAGACATACATGAATCCTAGATTAAAGATATCCAGATGGATTAAAAACACGGCCTGCAACAGAAATTTCCTTTGTCATTTTTCTTTTGCCTCTCTAAGTATTCCTCTACTCTGAAATCTGATCGAGTCAATTTATATGTGGTGCATGTACATATCACACATCACTTCCAACAGCTATCTCAGTCACTAACTCAGCCTCACTCCCTTGTTCCCTCTTCAACAAATATCAGTCATCAGTCTTTTTCCGCCTCAATCTATCGGATACATTTTGGATTCTTGAGGTGGTATTTATTTCCTGAGGTGACGTTTATTCTGCACTCTGCCAAGTCATGACCTTAATCAACTGACTTGTCCTTCACACTTGAACGGAAAGAGATTTCAGGCTCTCAGCCGAAGTGCTGACCCGTTATTGCTCCTCCCATATAAGTATAAGTTGACCGATGTCATAGCTGACCAGAAGCCACTCAGGTGACATGCCTCACAATATCTGCCTCTTGTATTTTAATCAACTAGTGCAGTGCCTGTTTGAACTGTCTCTGGTATTTGTATTTGCCAGATTTCTCTAAATGGTAATCCAAAATACCTCTCACTGACACAAAGAGTTGAAACTCCACAGCTGATGCCTCCTTAAGTAGGACCAAACCCTTTTAGAGAGATGCAGGCATAACGGATTGCAGATCTAGGCTCAAAGATATTTTTCATAATTTAATGACAAATGTATTGCTGTTCTAAACAGTTTTTTCATGACATCATAAATATGAATCCCAATTTACCCAAAACCAATAAGAGATGAACAATGATGTGAAAAATCACATTATTGTATCTGATCATATAATAGTAGACCTTAAATTGAAAAGGATTGCAGTGGCTGATTAATTTAATTATGGTGTGTTATCGTCACTATTCCCTTAGTCAATATTTCTACTTAAGTACTTGCCCAAGATTTAAAATGGTTATGACTCACGTTTATTGAATTTGATAGCTGTGTTTATGTCACCCATTAAGTTGATATATATGTTACTAGATGCTGTAGCTAGCCTAAGCTGCCAGAAACCAGCATTCATCAAATAGCTGATCATGGATAGTAAAAGTTTTGATAGGGCCCTGCGGGTTCTCCTACGTTGTGTGCAGGTAGCGTGTCCCATCATAGGTAAAGTCGCACAAACGATCATACACACATAGGACAGATTATTTCTTATGAGGGGTATACATTATGATTCAGAGCGGAAAGTGGATCTTCTTCTGTAAAATAATGTCCACAAAATGAATATCTTTCTCCTTTGATATTATCATCCCATAAATCCTGTGTGAAAGGGTTTTTCAGAGTTGTAAAGAGATGGACGAAGAGGCGTGGAAGACGGCAATTCATTCTGCTGGTCTTGAATGATATAACATAACCACATTTCCAGTACATGCTTGAATGGATTCCTGATGGAAAGTATTACCCACGCTAACGGTCTCCTGTTTCTGCATTGCCATTAGAACTGCGTTGCTGTACTGCTTTGATTGCCCTGCTGTGAGTCACAACGCCTGGTTTGTTATATTTTCGACTTAATGGACATTAAAGTAGGTGTTCATGTTGTTAAATCCTGCTGAGGGATGTGTGCGTTGTTTCGTAGTTATCAACTTGCTTGCACGCATCTCTTTGCATGTGTGTGTGTGATAATAATAATTTATGGTTGCATCCCAAGTACCCTTCCCATGCCAACCAGCCTCTGGCCCTTTTGTCAACATGATTGAGTTTATGGACCGACAAGCACTGCATCTCACCGTGTCTGGAAGGTTTGTGATAGAATTGAAATACCATTTTGACACCTTTAGGAAAAACACTAACTCCCAGGGATTACTATACAGTGACATAAAATGCAACGTCCTCTACAGCTAAATGTCTTCCAAAGATTGTTCGTTGCACAGGTAGATTCGTAGACCGCCCAGACACTGCTGAGTCCAAGTCTCCTGACCTGCACAATGTCCCATTTTACTGTAATCGCAAAGCTGCTGAAATGTTTCAGATTGTATTTATGCCATTAAATCAGATTTCTAACAAAAAGCGGACTAGCCTTAGCTTATTATTATTTACTTATTTACTTGCAGTTTTTAAATAAATTCTGCCCATTACATCCACGTAGAGTCATGGATCCTTTGTGTTAACGCTGTAACTCAAAAACTATATCATGGATCACTTCCAAGTTTAATACCCACATACAGCTTAGTGCGAGGAAAAACTGGATTGGAATTTGGGAGAGGTCAGTGCTATGTATCAAACACAAGGGGGAGCTTTATCTCCAAAGCTTTTTTAAAACATTGTTTGGAAACAGATTTTGATTACATTACATTCAATCATAATTAAGAAAGCCATGCATGGAACACTATTGCTGTTCCGTCACAATGAGCAGTTGGGTCCAGTCCCAAATAATGTTGTGGATCAGGGGGTTAAAAATATTTATTAGCCAGTTGTTTTGGGTCACAGTACAGAGAGGCATGGCATGGCACTGCCGCCGAACGGAACACACAGTCATTCAAATAGATTTCTAGTGTCCGTGCTGATAAACATTCATCTGGATCTGCCATTATGGAAAATCCTATTTTTGTTGTTAACCATAAAGTACTCAAGATAAACAAATATGTCCAAATGCTAGCAGTGAGTTTCCAGTGTCAAGGACTTATTACTTCATTTAGCACAAGGCAGACATGATCTAATGTATATTATTTTATGCCCAAAGTGAACTGATAGAACACTTCATGAACAATGTTTTTGGTTACATTTTGTTGATAATGGCATTGGGAGCGGATTTGAGTTCTTTCTACTTTTCCTTGTTAAAAGGACATTACTATAGGAGTGCCAAGAGACATGAGGATGAATAGGTGGTGGCACTGGTGTCAGATTGGCAAATACATGCCATGTCTCCTGCGTTGTCTGGTGTATCTACAGGATAATGCAGCAAATTCAACAACTATCGTTTGAGTATTTGAAAAAAATTAACACAACTCCTCATGTTGTCAGATTTTTTTATATTCTTCTGAGCAAAATATAACATTAACTAATAATAAGATTTCTACACTTTCACTCCTGACTTAATGAAGAGGGAGGAGAGGGGGATATGGTGAGAAATATGACTGAGATCGCTGTCTCTACTGATGCAATAAGAGCCACAATCTATTATCTTCTCCTTATTTGTCTTCTCCATAGAGGTGTTGTCCAGTCAGTCGTATAATGGAAACCTTTTTAAATTCTGGTGGATCTAGTAAAGATCAATATGTCCTTTAACCTGTTTCCTCCCTGCTTCATTTTAGTGTATTGCCATATCATTGTTTCCCAGCAAACAATTTTAAGCTGACCTATATAATGTAGAGGGGTGAAAAGAAAAATTATTAATTTTTTCTAACCAAACTGATGTTTTCAGAGCTGCAGTGTTTACTTGTCTACCCACATAAACAATTGTCCTTCGCTCTTTTAAATATATAATAACCCCCAATACCATAAATTACCAAATCTTAAAGACAGTGCGACTGCCTTTATCTTAAGGCCTTTCCTTATATCATGAGTGAGTCTTCTCGCTATGGGCATGCTCTCCTCAGTAGCACGTAGTGGCAAAACCGTTTGCTTCTCTGTGAGCTGTATCACTGTCCCTTTATTCTACAAAATCACTCTGATGAAGTCAAAGGCTTTTCATTCAGCACAGTGGCGAAGCATGCAAATTCACATTCCACTTATGTAGACATAGAACTATAAACCATGTGAACTGTTTATCTGATAATCACACTAATGAAAAAAAAAATTATTCTGGCTGTGAAAATTCCAGAGTTACTAGATTCAATTGATAAGTTTGTGCGCAGAGTGAGATGGTGACTTGGCCCACTGGACTTTTAAAAATATTTTTATGGACTGGACTTGTTATACAGATTTGTTATGACGAAGAAGAGCAAGTTGCAGCTGGAGGCAGAATATACAACCATCCTGTTCTAAACCTCGAATGAACTCATTAGCAGCTTGGACTGATGGTTAATCATTGGAGTTGATCACATTGTGTTATTAGCATAATGCCAATATGATCTCTAATGACATTGAGTGTTATAATAATAATAAAAATAATAATAATATTGATGATAATTAACTAACAACCTGCAAAACAACTGTTAAAAATGTGCTTTGACAGACTAAGCAAATACAGGAAACTCAGAATGCAGCACAAGAGAAGGTACATAACCAAGAGACCAAACAGATGTATGAATATTTTAAAAGAAGAAGAAGAAATGACAAATTCAAATTCAAAGTCAAATTAACAGGCAGGAAGTACAAAACAGTAATGAATATGATGAAGCATAAGAAACAATAAAATGAATTCATCCATTGATGTCATCTATTGATATCACAAGGCTCTCAAGATTTAACAAAAAAAACTATAAAGGGGCGGAGCTTATAAAAGAAAATAGAAGAGAAATGAAATGAAGGAGAAAAATATATTAAAAATAAAGAATAGGTCGAGATTATTGTTAACAATCACATTACATCTATAACATAAAAGCAATAATTCAAGGGGGTGAAACAATAGAGGTGGTGTCCCACAGGGCGAGTGAAAGTCATAAAACAAAAGAAAAAGGAAAAATCAAAGCCATCACATAAAAGCGTGTTTGTAAAACTTTGTTAGAAGAGGTGATTCAAAAGAAGTTACTGAATCAGGGCATCAGGGTTCCAAAGCCAGGGCACCCTGACAGTAAAAACACGGTCACTGTCAGACTCAAGCCTCCACTTTGGCACAACCATCTGGACCCCACCCGGATATCCAAAGTGACGAGCTGGCTGAAAAGGGTTATTTATACTTTTTTACAAAGATTGAAGCCAAACACAGATTTGCTTTAAAGGTGATCAGAAAGATCTTAAAATCAAAAACAAAAAAAGAAACGATGTGATGAGAACTAGTATAGAAGTGCTGTGAGGTCATTTGCTCATTGCTGCCTTTTGAAGCAGCTACAGGCGATTTATATCAGATTTAACAAGGAGCTTTACCATGAATGATGTTTTTTTTTCAAACATTCTCTCTGCCTAGGGTTGAAATTATAGCCTTGGATTTTAACTGACATGATTCTAACTATTCTAACATAGTCCAACTTCGTAATTCTGTGATTGAGCTTGTGTAAATTCTTTAAAACGCCCTGTTCCTTGTGAACTTTATTAACAAAGCAAAACCAATAAATTGTTTTGTTAATAGGCCACTATTGAAATAAATCCAATGTGCAATGATAAATAAATATAGTATGTTTAGTCTGTTTCTGAAAATTTGTTTAGGCTTTGCTTTAAAGGCTGTTTCCATGGGAACCTCCATCCTCAAATGAACAAACTTTTTTCCCTCTGTATTTTATAAATGACAAATGAAAAAACTTGAGCAAGAGAGAAAATAGGTCAATGAAAAATAAGGGGAGATTTTCCTTTTCTTTGTAATTCTAAATAGTATCTATTTATGGTTTACAATTATTTTAGTCACATGTATGGTTTTTAGTTTTCATTTTAACTTTAAAAAAGCAATATAGTCATTTAAATCTAGCATATAGTGGCTGAATTTATTGTATAAACAGTGCAAATTTGGCTATGAAGAGCACCTTTATGTTTTTATTAGTTCTCCGCTCTGAAGTAAGCTGCATAATAATGAATAACTAAAATTAAATTAGAACCATGAAACCTGATCAGTTTTTAGATTGAGTATCAATACTTTCACGAAAAAAAATGCCTTTATTTATATATTATACAGTATAACGTTTGTTTTTAGGTAAGGGGCCGGTATTACTTCATGTCTTATGAAGTAGCATACCATCTTTTTTCTAGCTTCAGTTACTTTCATTAGAGCCGATACAGGTGAAGTTTGAAAACTAGAAAATATCTGATGGTCTGGAATGAAAAACACAATCTCACCAGATTTCTGGGCATGGCTGAAAAAGGCAAATTTAAGCTATGGGGTATATCAACAATTCATACAAAGCATGTGTGATGTTCATGCTTTGTATTTGTACCTAACTCCGCAGAAACCGTGCTTTTGTTCTGATCCATCCTGTGTTCTTTGGTTGCAGGTTACCCATGTTGGTGGCCATGACGGCTGTGTACCTGGCTTCCAGGTCAAGCACTACCAGCTGGCCAGTGGACCCATTCACAAACACCAGGCACTTTTACAAGGTCAGTAAAGCTGGACAGTTATAACATGAATATCGAACTATATGTGTCATTCACTTTTAAATCCAAACAATGTTTAAAAAGCAGTGTCAAATTTTTAAAGTCACCTTTTTATCACATTTACAGCAATATTTATGAGATTTGTCATATTAACTTTACTAGGAAATTTGTGTGAAATAAAATGTCTAATTAATAATTATTACGTATAAATAATGTTACGTTTTACTCTTTAATCTTAATCATTGATCTTGACTAACTTCATTAAATATTGCTGTAAATGTGATAAAAAAGTAACTTTAAAAATTTGACGATGCTTTTTAAATGATTTTGAAGGTAAATCAGGCAAAAAGTTGCATTTGAAGTCAACGTGTGCTTCTTTACAAACGACGCCACGTAAATATGAGCCTATGTTTGAAACGACTTACATCCTCATTTTAAGGTTGTTTTGTTCTGGTCATTCATTAAATTCATGGACATTCTTATAAGAGGAGATGGAACAACAGCAAATTTTTGTCTACGGATGAATTATTCTCCTTCTTTGGATAATATTTACAAATATTTCAATTTTTTCTTCTTCTTTTGTTCCTTCCTTAAAGCAGTTTTGAGCTGCTCATTTATCTGCTTTTGTGCTTGTGTTGGTATATTGTTGTTGCTGTTGTAGTAACTGTTATGTCCCAGTATACAAGTTACTATCCTTGATTTAGCATTCCGAACCATTATGAGTTGTACTGTATTGTTTTTTTCTTGCTGGATTGCATCTCAGCAAGTCTACGATAAACATTTTAGAGATTAGAGAGGGAGTTAAGAGGAAAGTCGTCGGGTTCACTGCAGAGTGGCCATGACTCAGTTCTATCTCTGAGCAATTTGTGACAGTCAAATCACCATTTTGTTACTGCAGTGGTCACCCAGATACCCCAAAGACTTTCAACACTCAACTCCATATCACTGCAGCTTATAGGTCCTGTCTTTTCCTCTGGGACCCTCTGGTAATGCCTCTCGGCACACTTCCACTCCGTCTCCAAAGGGATCAGCAATAATATCCATTGGCTAGAGCAGTCTGATGGAGTTATGGCTTCCAGCAGATCATTCCACAAAGATTGACAAGGTGCACTCAACTAATGTCATTTTTTTACTTCAAGCTGGGGGTTGGAATGATGATGGTGAACCATTCATGATCCTGAGTCTTCATCCAGTCTGATGGAAAAGCTCTTATTTACAATTTAAATGATCTTAATTAACTTAAGTTAATTCATGTAAACTTGATTTACCTTCATAATTAATTTTTTTCATCTACTAATCATACATTTTGCTTACTTTAGTAAAAAGATATTTTATATTCTGTCCACTTACCATCAAATGAAAAAAACTGAAAGAGAAAAATCCCATGAACGTGGAACAAAAATAAAGTTTAATGAAAAAAGTACTGATGCACTAAACAGGCATACTACATGTTTATCAAAGGCAAAACGGATGATAATGACTAAGTACCAAATTAGGCCTATGCTTTTCAAAGCTTATACCCTCAAAGAGTCCCCAATCCTCTGCATTGAACAAGACATCCTCCTGATTGAACTCCTCAAATTTATTGTTTTAAGTATGCTAAGTTTTGTGCAGAGTATTTTAAGACAAAAAGGTCCAATTGAGTAAAATATGAACTATTAGATTAAATATTGGTTAAATATGATATGAACAAGATAAATCTTTAGTTGTTCCATATGCACCAAATTTGGGCTAAATCGGATCAATCGCCGAGAAATTATGGCCCGAAAACGTTTGGAGATAAAGCTCCCCCTAGTGTCAGAAATACCTATTCCAAAACCAATCCAGTTCTTCCGCCAACAAAATTCTAAGGGAGTATAAGGTTTGAAAAATTCATGTAATAGTTTTTGTAGTAGTTTTTGAGGTTTACGGAAAAACGTTGTTTTACGAAAACGGTGTTTACAGCTCCCCATAGTGACTAAAATATCGCCACGGCAGCAGCGGCAATGACAGTTCCATAGAATTTCATTCTTCACTTCAGTGACATGCACACAAGGTATACTATTTGTGAATACAGGAGTAACACTTTTTTCGTAAATGTTGCTCCACTGACTGACACCTTTCCCAACAAAAAATAGATTCTCTCCTTGATGACCTTGATGAAAAATATGACAAATACTTGCATTTTGTCCTTCAAACTTACTTTTCTTGTTTTTTTGGTTAGATTGGGTTTGATTTGGTCAGCCAGTGCAGCATTCTGTCGTCTGGAGGTTCAGTGGTGCGTGTAGTGGGAGACAGAACTCAGTTCTGCTTTAGTGCTCCGTTCTGGGACTACAGTGAGGTTCTATTACCTTGAATATGCTCCTGACAGCAGAAACACCCCTCCCTGTGGGGGGTCTCAAGCCTGTGTGTGTTTGTGTGTGTTTATGTTTGTGGTCTGCTAGTTTTCAAGCACATGTTAGTACAACCATAAATATCTACTCGTTTATCTAAAGGTGCAGATATAGAAGGAGACTTGTTTGCATGTCATATATTGTGTTGTTGGTTTATTATTGCAAGTCAGTTCCCAGCAGACATACAGGCTTTTGATAATTTTAATTGTATCTTAAGCTACATTCAAACTGCAGGCAAAAGTAACCCAAATCTGACTTTTTTGCTCATATGTGACCCATATCTGATTTTTTTTATGACAGTCTGAACAGCCAAAATCTGATTTTTTCATATCAGACCCAGGCCACTTTCATATGTGGTCCTAAATGGGATATATGTCTGATGTTTTTCAAAACAACCGCAGTCTGAACGGTCATGTCGCATTTCATCCGACTTTTGCGTCATTTGAGTGAGACAGACGTCACAATTCCAAGCCGTAGGAGGCGGGTCGGGCAAGTACAGTCTCTGCTGTCTTTTTTCTTAATCTTCTTCTTCCCTTTATCACTTACTCATAATTTTGTCGGCTCCGATTGCAAACAACATCAAAATTTATACACACAGGCTGACATGTGTGGTTTCCTTATTTTCTTCCGTAAACTAAGCGTGCTGCGTGTGACGTCACGTCTTCTTCTGCGCATATGGGTCACTTCAGGAGCGTAGACTGTTCACTCTTTTCACATTTAAATTATAATGTGAACGACCAGGCAAAAATAATCGGATCTCAGCAAAAAATCGGAATTGAGCATTAAGACCTGCAGTGTGAACATAGCCTTAAAGATTCAAAGCACTTGCACAAACACTGTATCAGCTCGTACTGAACCTGAACAGCATATTCAACAACAATACGGCCGTGATGAATAACAGGATTTGAAAGAAATCTAGAAAGGACGGAAATAAGATCATGATTTCAGCATTCAGCATGAAAGATATTAAAGATATCCTGGGAGTGCTTGCTTTTTAATATGTGGATCATGTTTCCACAAAGCTCACCCTTTGTTCAAATGTACAAATGTGGGGGAAGGTAAAAGGCAAAAATACACTGAATAATTACTGTCATTAATATTATAAATCAACTATATAAACAAACACACACATATAAATAGAAACAGGTAGTTATGTATTTTGCAGCACTGATTCATGGTTATTACACAGAAAACTACTGCACTTGTTTCCAGGAAATAGCTGCACCTCTGTAGCGTAACAAAGTGGTTGAGCCCTCCTTATTATTCGCCACTTGTCCCTTAATCAATCACATTACATTATATTAATTTACTTGTGTTAATGTTGCTTTAGCAGATTGGTATACATGAAGCAAAATTATTTCACTTATTATCCGGGGTTTATTTTTGTTTGCAATAAGTTACAATTCACATCATAGCAGTTAGTAAAAGTAAAACAAATTTTTATTATATTTCAGGTTTTTAAATGGAACGAATTGTTTATTTGTTTTTGCCAAATACTATCATTTGTTTGTCCTATTGTTCACACAAGGGAGAGCTTTTGTTTGAGAGGGAACTAACCACAATTTCCTGCCATTTATTATTATTTATTATTATCATTAATTTCCCTCTGTTAAAGCAATAAATATATTTCCAAGTCCTATTTGGGACTCTTTATCATTTTACCTTCCAATATTGGATAAATGAGTGAGAGAACTTACCTACCCATTTTGATTTTGGTGTTGTCTAATTTAATCATAGGTGTGAAATTGATCATGCTATATAAGCAGTGAAAAATTAGTCTCTCGGGAGAGGGGGAATAGTAGTGGAACACGGGCCTTACGAAGTCCAAGTCCAAAAGTTGTTTGAAATTAAATAGAAAAAGGTATTTTTTCATTTTGCAGGACTGATTCGTGGATATTCCATGGAAACTACCAAATGTTTTATCACAAGATGAACAATACAATTTGTACAGGATTACCTTGAAACAAAAAAGAACGTTCAAAATGAAAGGGTTGGATGAATTTCAGCATTATAATATGTTAACTACCAACTTTAATCTAATTTGGAAGGTATAACATGTATAGTAGCCTATAGTACTGTGAAAACATCAACTTGTATTACCTCATTATTATAATATTATTACAATATTAATATCCCCATATTATCATTTTCTATCCAAATATTGGGCCGATAAAACCAATTTTATTGTTAGCATTTTAGCAAAGTATTACTTGGTAAAATTAAAGTATTAAAAAGTATTACCATATAGTTTTAGCTGATTTCTATCTTAAAATGTGTTTTTCCTCATTATTGCTCTTAGTTGTTGGGCCATTATTGCACTGTTACATAAATTCCAGTGAAATATTCCCCATATATACCCATTGTTATTCCCAAGGTATTACTTACTCGTTATCTTTGGTAATTACAGTGTATTACATGTGTTTAACCTCTTTATTACCACACTGTTACCATCTTATTACCGTGCTATTACTGTGCTCTAATGTAAAGCACTAACAAGACAACTTCCCATTCGACATCACCCGGTCACATGGCCTGAAAACCACTAGTTTGAGGTGAAATTTACTTCTTTATAAGTATTACTTTTCATTTATTTTTGGGGCAAAAGAGTGATGTCAAAATTAACTTTTAATGAATGACACAAATATTTCTTCGTTTAGTGTATGTTGTGGCGTTCATTTTCAACTGCGTCGGATTTTGCTGCTGAAGAACAAATCATTTGAGCGGCCATCAAGGCATAGAGGAGGTAGAGCAATTATTTATTAATAAGAGGTTAAGTAATTTGGAAAGACTTAAACCTCAAATGACTCCAGATGTGTTTCTACTTATAGAGATCACAACTCATCAGCATGGCAGTCTCTCCCACTGGTGAATGATTATGTGGGAATGGGCGACCGACTAAGAAATGAGAAAAGCACTAAAAAAATACACTCCATTGAATATTTATACATTTGCACTACTTCACTAAAAATACATTGGCACTACTACAAAATGCCACACAGTTCACCGTACAGCTCCTTAAGCCTTAGGAAATGAGTTCAAAACGCTTAAGAGAACCATGTAGAAATAACTTACCTTCAAGAATTGAGATAATTCAGTCATTTTACCTGGCTGTGAGGAATTCCACTTCCTGAAGAAAGTGATGCAACTATGATGAAACTATGGCCATGTTCAGGAGAATAATCTATTTCTCTGGAAGACAACACTTCCAATTGGGGAGGAGGAATTTTGAATAAGACCCTCCCTTTTATGCAGTAGTAAGGGCTCTTAGTCATATCAGTAATGCTGCCATTTTGTTCTAGTGGGTCTGATAATTGGATGTATCATTACTTTTGATTTTTTTTTTACGGGAGGTCATCACATGAAGCTATTATGTTCTGTTAATTTCTGCTAATATTCAGTGAATATATAATTATTATGGTATAATGGGAAGCTATGGGCCATACCCATACAGACCAATAACATGTGGAGAAGAAATGAGCAGAGCCACCTTATCTGCATCACACAGCGCAAGACCAGCGCTGCCTTTAGCTTTTTTTTTTCTCACCACCAATGAGAAAAAAAGCGTATTCCTTAGAACACGGTAGCCTTCAGCATCAATCACTTCCCTTATCTAGAGAGTACTCAGAGGGCGCATACATCCACCAACACTATTGTCACTAAGACTTGAATCATACATTTCTATACATTTCTCCCTTCAACTTATATATCTATTTTAATATTCCAGATCTTGATCAAGATGCGGATAGTTGTGTAACATCTTACGTTTTAAATGCCTTGATTGATTGGCCTTTATTTTTCATAATATTGGTAATATCATAAAAATGTTGAAGAAACTAAAAATAGTTTGCCAGAATCCAAGGGTATAACTCCCTTTTCAGTCATATATTCTCTTTCTCAAACTCCAAGATTTCATCAAAACCTATTAACTTTTCGACATATCTTCGACATTATCAAGCCTTACTCAAGAGTTGACTCATAGAAAAATTTGTACACACGTATTAAAACTTGCTTTTTTGTGTTCAGCAGCTTTCTGTGGATGTGGAACTTTCCATGCTGACACCAGGCCCAAGGCATATTAACTGCATTGAGTTCTTGGCTGGCACAATTGTTGTCTCTCACTTTTTTTCCACTCTGACTTTATCCTCCAGGCAATTTAAAAGGGCTTACATTCTGATAAAGCCCAGTGGTTGTACATAACATGGACAAATGGAACATTTTAGATTTACTCTTCTCCTACTTGGCTTTCCCTTTTACATTTTGGCGATATCGTTTTCTCTCCTTCATGCTCAAAGACCAGAATTTTGTTGTTTAAACATTATGTTTTCTTTTTTTTTGTTTACAATTTACATTATGTTTTTTTTAAATTTATTTACTGCTTTACCTCTGGATAAAACTAGCTTTTTTATTATTATTATTATTATTATTTATTTTTTTAATTTCTGCAAATAATATCATATTATTTGCAGTAAGAAAAAAGTAAGATATAAGATATAGAGTAATCCCATTACAGTGTAGTCGACTGTTCCACTGACCACTTTCACACTCAGCGTTGCCCAACTTTTGGCAACATAACAAGTGCAACACGACCAAAATATCCTAATGATATCACACTTTAGCAGCGCAGCATTAATCACTCACTGCAGCGAGTGTCACTAGAACCTCTAGATTCTCTTTTGATTTGATCATAAATCAAGGTGCACTTTGACAGATTACTGTAATTACAGGTAAGTCCATTACTGGTGTGGATGTAGTATATACTTAGTGTGTGGGTGGATGTGTGTAAGTGTGTGGGTGTAGGTGTGTCTACGTTCAATACACATGGTTTGTACATCTCAGCATTCGAGCCTGGGCCGTGTACATTGTGTTGATTTGAATGAGGTGGCGGTGTGGTAACGGAGTCATTCGAGATGAAGGAATAATCTATGTGGGTTCCTTGTGGACAATGAACTTTATATAGGTCAGCTTGTGACTGGAGGGTGCTGGTAGTTGGTACTTAGTAGAGACGGGAAGGCAGGGGAAGTACATAAAAAAGAGAAGAATAAATGGTGGAGGAGAGTATATGGAATGGGAAAGGGTAGAATATAAAGCTGAAGTAGCAGCAGGTCATTCTATGTCAGAATGCAAATTACCAGTGATAAAAGAAAATGGCGTGATGATTTTAGACCATTATAGCAAACAAATAGTTCAGACGTGGACCGCTAAATGGCTTTATCTTAGCCATACCAATGATAGTTATACAAATATCCTGCTGAAGAATGTATGTTGACTTTAATAACATCTAAAAGTTACTTCCTGAATAATAACCTTTCAGAGAAATGATTAACTATGATTTAGAGCAGTAGGTGGATAGATTTGAGCTTAAGGGCAACACTGATCTATTCTTTCATTAAATTGTTTATTATTATTGGTTGGTTAAATGGGGTTAAAACAGGTTCCATGAATTAGTCGGAAATAATGGCAGAACTGTCAGTGAGGGGTGAATAAATGAAACTGTTGGATTGGGTTTTGCTGTATGATGTCTCCATGGCGCTGAGGCTATATTTTTATTTTTTTTATTTTGAGTTTGCGCTTAATTACTTTTAATTTTCCCTTTTTTGCCAGAACAAGTTATACATTCCTCAGTATCATAATCGTTTGAAGCATAATATAGAAATATGAGGATTACTTCATCATCATAGCTAACCCCCTCAGGGACAAAAAGACAGCTACGCAGAGAGCTGACACAATGAAACTTCTTTATATACAGTTTATATACATTTTTGCACAATGTTTTCACAGTTCATTCTATTTACTCTTGTTTTTCTATTTTGTATAATTGTATTTATTTCAGTCATCATAAATAATCTATAATTCTTTATGATTCTCATACCAGATTTCAGATGTAGGAAGATATTTATTCAACCTTTATCTTCTATTTAGTTGAGTTTCATTATTCACATGACTGTTTAGTGAAACTTGCTCAGTGTAAGTCAATTTAATGTGAGGTTTTCTTAAATATATTTTTTCTATTATATTGTGTGTGATTCAACCACATGGTAATTCAACAATCCAGATTATATGAGATAGTTTGCAGTCACACAACCCAAACCCTGAGGAAGACCCATTCTCTTCTCTGAATATTTGATCAATAAATGAATTCTAGCTATGGGGTTGGTGGCGGTGTTACCACAAGAAAGCTTTTTTTTTTGCATGCAGTTTAACAATTTGACTTCTGGGGCACCAGAAATTCACCTGACTACTACTTCATAACTGAGATCGACTGATAATCTCTATTTTTGGGTGTTTTTGAACCAAGAGCTCTGTTTTTAACTTGAAGAGGGATTATTTTTGAGAGTCAATAGTGAAAGATGTTGGTTCCAAATATGATCATCTTATTGGATGTTCATGACCAAATGGATTCTGAAAGTTAATTCATTGTTTTGGATTATTTATCAACATATAGTAACATTGATATTATTTCAAAGTCTAGGTCAAAAGTGTGTGCATTTGTATGTTTTGAGCTGCATGAAAGGTGCTTGTATGTGGTTTCATGCATTTTCAGAAGCAGCCACAGAGAACAGCCACTATCTTCCATTGTTACAGTTGTCTGCTACTCGTCATTTTATGGTTCTCTTTCCATGTTTTCCTTGTGTACTTCACTTCCAAACCGTTCAGTTTCAGTTATTTTAGAATGTTTGTGCCTTAATGATAAGACCACAAACATGTTCAAACAGTCTATCACTGGACTTTTGTATCTTCAAATATAAAAGAGTTGTCATTCACCTAATATGTAGTTTACTTGACATTTTCTCCCTCAAAAGTTAAGGACAACTTACCTAGAGCAACATCCTTTGGAGAAATGTGTTCCTCCCTCTACTTGTAAACCATGTCTTTATCCGCCATCAGTTATCTTTATTTAAAGATGCACATATTCAACCAGCAGCAGCATTTGTTCCAAAAAGAGCTGGGGTTTGATTTATTTGCAACATGTTGCTTTTATTACAGTGGGAAGTCTTATAGTTATTTTTGTGTAATTGATTAAAGACCGTATAATGCACGTAGTCTTTAATGCTTGGCTAAAGCACGTGTCAAATAGCAACAACCAGTTCAGTGAAATTCTAAAGAATGCCTTTCTTGAGATTATAGTTAAAATTGTATTCAATTTTAGCAGATTCTCAGTTTTCCTTGACAACATTTGGCTTCACAGTTTGATGTGAGGGAAAACTTAAAGCTTCTTCGGAATAAAAAACGCTTTTAATAAATCTCCACAGCAAATTATTATTCAGTCGTTCATTTCTTCCTCATCTCTCTTCTCCTGCATCGTCTCTTCATCTGCTATGTCATTTTTCAAAAATGTCCAAATATTACTCCTGCACGTGGAATAAGGCATAGTGTGTGCATCATATTTGTGCTCATCTAAATTGAGCTGCAGTTTTGTCCTTGATGGTTTCCTTTAGATTTTTTCATTATGGAGACTTTCCCTCTAGTTTTGCTCATCATATCGAAAAGTCTGAAAATCATTTCAGCTTGATTAGAAACCTTGATGCATGTGAATGTTAATGTTAATTTATGACATTTAACAAGGTCATAGCAGTAATAAGATTAAATGAAACAGAGAACAACAACTCTTAAAATACTGTGTATAATTCAAAGGATAAACTGAATGCAGGGCCGATTCTTACATATTCCTTGGCCCCATTCTCTTCATACTGTACATGCTCCCCCTTGGCCGTGTCATCAGTCGATATGGACTCTCATTCCATTGTTACGCTGATGACACGCAAATCTACTTAAAATCCGTGCTTGTCTGGAGGAGATAAAGGTATGGATGATAAACAACTTTCTCCAGTTGAACAATTCCAAAATGAAGCAATTTTAATTGGCACCCCACATCAGACCCAGTCTTCCTCCATAACCAGTATTACCTTCTCTGGTCACGACATTCCCCTCTCTTCATCAGTCACCAACCTCGGTGTAAGATTTGACCCTCAACTCTTGAACATAATGTAAATTGTAAACAAAAAAAAAGAAAACGTAATGTTTAAACAACAAAATTCTGGTCTTTGAGCAACTAAGGAGAGAAAACGTTATCGCCAAAATGTAAAAGGGAAAGCCAAGTAGGAGAAGAGTAAATCTAAAATGTTTCATTTGTCCATGTTATGTACAACCACTGGGCTTTATCAGAATGTAAGCCCTTTTAAATTGCCTGGAGGATAAAGTCAGAGTGGAAAAAAAGTGAGAGACAACAACTTCTGAAAACCCACATTGAACATATCTGCAAGATCTCCTTTCACCATCTCAGAAATATCTCGAAACTCTGTTCTTCACTCACCTTGAGTGATGCTGAAAAGTTGGTCCACGCGTTTGTCTCCTCCCTACTGGATTACTGTAACGCACTTCTCATCGGGATCCCTGATTAAAGTTTTCAAATACTTCAGTATGTTCAAAACAGTGCTGCAAGGATCCTGATGAGAGTTCGTAAACACGAACACATCACCCCCATTATTCATTCCCTTCATTGGCTTCCAATCTCCACCATGATTGATTATAAGATCTCTCTCCTCACTCACCAGTGCATCCATGGTAACGCACCCCCCTACCTAAAAGAACTACTCACCCCACTGACCTCAACACAATCCCTCCGTTCTACCTTATCATACCGCCTCCTCCTTCCCCGGACTAAGCTCAGCACCATGGGGGATCGGGCTTTCTGTTCTGCTGCCCCTCGTCTGTGGAATGCCCTCGCTGACCATCTGAGGGCTCCACAGACGACTGACACATTTAGAAAAGGACTTAAAACTTTCCTTTTTAGCAGAACCTATAGCCTTAATTAACATTGCTGCTTTTTGGTCAGGCTTTTATATAGTTATTTTATTTTTTATTGATTATTGTAGCACTTTGAGATTTGATCCTAATGTAAAGTGCATTATAAATCAAATGTATTATTATTATTATTATTATATTTGTGTCTCTCTCATACTAAAATGTTTTGGACCTTTTAACAACATTTTAACTGTGCCATCGTCTCCAACAACAAGTGTATATCCCTGTTTTTATATAAAAGGCTAACCTCGAAAACTTTTTAGAGATTGTGACAGAAATACACAACTGACCTTTTTCAAAACTCATCAAGTTCTTCCTCTCACTGAGGTTTATTTGGGTATAAAATTCGATAAAGATCCATTAGATGAGTTTTGAGTAATAGCTCTAACACAAAGGATCTGCGTTGGCGATGAAGTTTCAACAATATCAGCAACTTTTAGGCGTTATGATAAAAACAAAGGCAACTAAAATAAAGACTGATGCAAGTTTTAAATTTAAATTATATTTAATAAGGTATACATGACCAGCTATGGCTATGATGGTTGCTCCCTGAACGTAAAAAGCAGCTGTACCACCTCTGGTAATAAAAACTGAGAACATAATAACTGGAGATCTGCGCTTTGATATTGGTGTGGTGGATTTTGGCACACTCTTCTTTGCAGAAATGCTTTTGTTCAGACACAATGGTGGCTTTGTAATCATTAACTGCCATTTCTTTTTTTTTAAGAATCAGCCACAGCATCTCAGTAGGGATCAGGTTCATATTTTGATTTGGCAAATTCAGTAATAGAGAACAGAATTCCCATTTC
Source organism: Lophius americanus (assembly GCA_037951165.1). Classification (NCBI taxonomy): domain Eukaryota; kingdom Metazoa; phylum Chordata; class Actinopteri; order Lophiiformes; family Lophiidae; genus Lophius; species Lophius americanus. Next base: position 2,323,630 of record JBBDHG010000009.1, read on the forward strand.
CCTGGGTTATGACAAGTCATGTTGTAAGTCAGTTGCAATGTGGATGCTGAAGGGAGAGGACGCTGGCGTCTTGGCCGACAAGTATACCATTATTGTTGCTCACCGGCAAAACCTTTGGATTTGTACGAATTCTACCGAGTCTGGTGACGGTCTGCCTACCTGTTGCTGCAATTGTACCATCACCTGGAGACTTCTGTACCTGTTTGTTTCATCGTTTATGTCCTTTTCTGTTTGTTCATCGTTGATGTCAGTTTGTTTATCCGTCTTGTTCATCACTGCCCCCGTGACAATTTCACCAAGAGCCCTTGTTGATCACTTTCTGTGTTTTAATAGCTTTTTTCTCGGCATCATTTCCATGAAAATAACGGCTACTAACCTCCTCTGTGCATCTCGTCCATGGCTAATGGCTAATAACGGGCTAGTCTCCACAACTGGCATGATGATAAATTATTCCGTTACCCAACTGATTAAATTCAACATCTACAGCACTCCGTTGTGCATATCGGTTATTAAACAACTTGGACTCCTTCGCCGGCCCCGTTACATTCACAGAAGTTGCCGTTCAAAGTTTGTTTACTCCCGCTCCGATAACTCCATTCCGTCCTTTTGGTCTGACGTGCGCACTGTCGCGTCTCAGACGCGTCATCAGAACGCTGTCACTCTTCCCACTTGTGGCACTGGAGTTTCCTCCATAAAGTTACTCACTGTGCGGTTTAGAAAACGTGAGGTGGATTTCAGTCTTCTTCGGCCGATACAGAGACTCCCTGCTCCATCTAGCATTAAAATCAAACTCTTTAATACACAATCTCTCACAAACAAATCATGCCTCATACATGACCACATACTGGAGAAGTGTCTGGACATTATGTGCCTTACAGAAACCTGCCAACAACCAGATGCTTTTTCTGTCCTGAATGAGACCTGTCCCGCTGGCTACTGTTACCTCCAGAAAGCCCGCAGCACTGGTTGGGGTGATGGTCTGTCTTTCACCTCAGTGATTTGGACTTGTCTCCACTGTCGTTGCCAGAGATCTCTTCTTTTGAATGCCTGGCATTTAATTGTAAGCCCCCTTTCTCCATGACCATACTTCTAATCTACCGACTACCCAAACCAAACCCAGCCTTCATCTCTGAGATCTACAACCTTTTGTCGCCAATATTATAGTACTTGGAGATATGAGAATTTATGTCAACTCCCCTGCATGTCGTTTTGTATCCGAATTTCTGCAACTACTGGATTGTTTTAATTTCAGGCAGCTTGTCAATATCCCCACCCACAACATGGGACACACTCTGGATCTAGTCATCACTAGCTCTGCTCCTCTCAGCAATCTATTTGTGTGCGATCTGGGTTTGTGCGACCACAAGGCTGTCTCCATGGAATTGTCACATGTGTCCCCCCTCACCAATCCCAACTTAAAACTTAAAACTTTCCTTTTTATCAGAACCTATAACTTTTAATTGACATAGCTGCTTTTTGGGCATGTTTTTATACAGTCATTGTATTTGTTATTGATGCTTTTATCTGCTTTTACCTTTTAGCCCTTTGAGATTTAATCCAAATGTAAAGTGCCTTATAAATTAAATGTATTATTATTATTATTATTATTATTATTATTATGTTGGTCTGAGTAAAAAAAGCATTCCTACAACATGATACTGCCACCTCCAGGTTTGACCCAAGGCATAATGCTACTTTTGTGGAATTCTGTGTACAAACAGTTGTACTTTCACCTTATTCCTCCACAGGACAGTCTTCCAAAATTTGAGGCTGATCAATGTATGCTGTGACAAAATTCAGACAAGCCTCAATTTTCCTCATTCTTACTCATTGTCTTTTGATTGCTGGAGACATGAATGCCGACCTTTATGAAGGTTACAGTTTTGCAGTTTCCTGGTTTCTTACTTTTATCTTTTTTGACTGAATTTTCGAAGTGAGGGATTTTGGAAGGATGTGAGCCTCCACAGGTTTTTCTCCATTTGTACATTATGACACACGGTGGATCTGTGGACTTCAAGAACCACAGAAATAGCTTTTTAACTCTTCCCACATTGATGTTTGTTTGCTTCTTTTGGGACATATAAGCCTACTGCATGTTTCTGAAATTCATCTATTTAAGTTAAAATTCATCAAGCAACGGGACTGATTATGAGCAACAATTATTAGTTCAACAGTCCGACACAGTTTAGGATTAGATTCCCACAAAAATAGAGGAAACATCAAACACTTTTATTTCCAAAGCAGTATGCAGATAAACATATTTCAAATCTAAAAATCCTTGACAGTGCACTTTTAACTGCACCATTAAAGGCCATTGCTCAGCAGCAATACCTTCAAGCAGACATCTAAAGTGAACTGTGAACTCACTCACTCAGGAAATAATGATGGCTGCTGTCATGGAAGTGACAGAATCAGTTTTTGTCAAAAGTTTTGTTCTAACCCAGTGCTACTTTCATGTGTTGGTCCAGTGTTCTCGGCCCAGTGCCATTTGGTTAAGAGAAGTGCTGAGTAACTCGGTTTAAGCCTCAGGGACTCAACCTGGGAGTCTGTTTCTCGAAAGCCAATCGATCTTTCTGGATGCTTGAATGCATCACTGGGCGCCAGTGCTGAATGTTGGCTTGTCTGTGAAATTATGTTTCCTAGGGATTTGTGTGGACAAACTTACATTTTTGGGTAAACCTCTCTGTGTGTGTCTGTGTTGGGAGTGTTTGGCAGGTTTGGGTGATTCACAATTGGCAGGAAGTTTTCAGCCTTTTCTCTGCTTGGCTGACGAGCAAATTCTCTGCTTTGGTCAGATGAAACCTTTAACGCAGGTCATGAAGATATGTGCATGTAAAGAACGCGACAGGTCATTCTAGCTGTTGGCGGCGCATGTCATGTTATAGAAGTAAATATATGTAAACTCAATACGTTAATACACGTATCACATTTTTTGCTTCTAAACACTTCTTAACAGCTGTTAACATCTTAACAGCTAATCCTCTTTTCCCTCCAGGGTATCCAGTGTAATTTCTCAAAAGTCAAAGTCGACATGCTCTTAAAGGTCGAAGTATTCAACTAAGTGTAGAATTGACAGTATACTCGCTTTGACTGTGGGTTGTCCTCTAAAAAAGAGTTTAGTTGATTATGGCTGAAGTAATGTCTGATTTATATCTATTTAGATATACACTACTCAAAAAAAAAGAAGGAACAAATAATTCATCACAGTGTAACTACAAGTCAAACACTCCTCCAGGATATCAACTTGTTGCGTTGATATTTGAACAAGTTGATAATTATTGTGAATCAATAATCATTTATTCACAATGTGAATCAATTTGACCTGCAGTTGTGCAAGTGGGACAGACAACAGGTGGAAAGCATAGGAAATGATCAAGACAACCCCTATTAAGGGATGGTTCTGCAGGTAGTGGCCGCATACCATTTCTCTCTCCTCATCCTTTCTGGCTGATTCTTTGCTAGTTTCGCATTTCTCCAGTGCTCTCACCAGTACTGGTAGCATGAGTTAGTATCTGCGGCCCACAGAATTTACTCAGGTGGTTCAGCGCCTCCAGGATGTCACATCCATACATACAGGTTTGCTGTGTCTCCCAGCCCAGTGTCAAGAGCATTGAGGAGATACCAGAGGATAGGCCAGTACACCAGGAGAGATGGAGGGGGCGCAGGAGGGCAACAACCCAGCTGAAGTACCGCTTTCTGCTCCCCTGTGGAAGGAAAAACGGAAGGAAAACTTCCGTAGCCCTACAAAATATCCTCCAGCAGGCAAATCGTTTGCATGTTGCCCAAACTGTCAGAAACAGACTTCATGATGTTGGCATGAGGGCCGACGTCCCACATTTGGGCCTGTGTTCACAGCCTGGCACCGTGCAGCCCGATTGGCATTTGCCAGAGAACATATGAATTGCCAGATTCTCCATTGGCACACTGTTCTTTTCACAGCTGAGAGCAGGTTCACACTGAACACATGTGACGGGCGTGAGAGAGTCTGGACAAACTGTGGAGTACGTTCTACTGCCTGCAACATCATCCAACATGACCGATTTGGCGGTGGGTCCGTAATGATCTTGGGAGGCAGATCATTGGAGGGCCACTCAGACCTTCATGTGCTAGCCAGGGTCATCCTGACGGCTGTTAGGTAACGGGATGAGATCCTTAGACCCATTGTCAGACCGTATGCTTGCAGTGGGCCCTGGGTTCCTTCTGGTGCATGAATGCCCGGCCTAATGTGGCTGGATTGTGTCAGCAGTTCCTGGATGAAGAAGGCATGGATTTTAGTGACTGACCCCCCCGTTCCCCACACCTGAATCCAATCCACCACCCCTGGGATATCATGTATCGTTACCTCCATGTTACATCACAGACTGTCCTGGAGCTCACTGATGGTGATCCAGGTCGGAGGGAGACACCCCAGGACACCCCCCGTCTTGTCATCAGGAGCAAACCCGGATGTTGTAGGGAATACATACAGGCACATGGAGCCACATTATGAGGTTTATTGAAGAAATTCACAAAAGTTGGATCAGCCTGGGATCTCACTTTTCCACTTTGATTATGTTTCTGAATCCAGTCTTGAAGAGTTCATGATTTTGGTTTCCATTGTCAATTTTTAAGTTTTTTACAAATTACACTTTGTATTAATAAAGATTTTCATCTGGATTAATTTTCATTCATCAAGATCTGGGATGTGTGATTCAAGAGTTCCCTTTATTCTTTTGAGTAATGTGTGTATTTATACATTTAAAAAAATCTAATTTGATTAATTAACTGTCATTGTGTCCTTTAACTTATTTTCTTGTGGAATATTAGTATGCCAAAAAAAAGAGGTTTGTCCTATGCCCTCACACATACTTTTTTCTTCAAACTTCCCTTTGCATTTCCTTTTCATAGGAAGTTTTAATGGTGTGAAAAACAATTATTTAAAAATAAAACTTATGTGAATACCCAGGATACATTGGAAATAAAATAGACTTGAAATAACAGTGGAAACTACTTTAAACTCAGAGTGCATACCTCCGCCAAGCAAAACTACAAATCCTACTTCTCTGTCACTGATTGTTTTTGGCCCGACGGTATTTGGAAAAGTAAGATTAATGACGTGTTATTGCAACGTCACATTAGGAGTCATAAGAAAAATCTATACTGAATCCTTTACCTTCTCGTTAAATCTTAAAACATCACACATGGTCAGCTTTCTAGGGTATAGCTTACGACTATGTGAAAAAACATTTTGGAATTCAGACTTTATTCTCAGCAACCTGACATTAATCTCAGAATTCTGATTTAGAATTCTGATTTAGAGTTCTGCCCCTATTTTAGAGGTAGAACTATTCGGGTTGATATTCTGAGAATAAAGTAATAATTCTGAGATTAAAGTCTTAATTTCAGATTAAAGTCATGATTCTGAGAATAAATTCATAATTACCCCCTAAAAACGTAACATAGCCATATGTGACCCTAAAGTCATGAACTCTTTTACAAAGAATTTTCATTTCTCTTAAAGAATGAAAAGACGGGACACATGTTATGCTTGAATATGTTTATTCATAAACATTCAATAAACAGGTTAATGTATATACAGATGTATGTGTGTGTGTGTGAGTGTTTGAATGTTTGTGGACTGATGGTTCAAAAGCTGAGAGATTGAGAAATAGGTAATGGTGATAGAAAGGAATTATTGACTGTTTTGAATTCTCTGGAACTTAATCTTTGCTAAAGGTCACGATAAAATTTAAAGGGACCTTAATCAACATCAACCCCAGATCATGAATGCGTGTGATAAAACGATCTTACTCATGCTGGTCACGATCACGTCCGTGTCCGGTGCTACAGTCAATCAGGCAATTTCCTCTCATTTGGTAGAAGGGAGTTTTCCAAAGTCAGCTGAAGACTTCTCTCCAGGTGACTCAATTGTCGCTGCCATATGGACACTGGTGGTTGCTGCACATACGTACGGCTGACTAGAGATGACACTGGCACCAATCGTCCTTGTTGCAGGATGCAAAATTGAGAGCAGGAAACTGGTGCCTTTACTCTAGCGGACTAAACTGATTTTCAGGGAGAGTCACAGTCCTCGTGAAACTCCTTAAGGAAAATTGACCTTTGCAAGGCTGACAGTCTTTGAACTTAAAGGGATTGAAAATCGACTCTTAGAAGCCAGTTTAAACAAAAGAAAAAAAAGGGTTTAAGTGCTGTTATTGAGCTCAGGGTTGTGATGCTCAATAAACAATCAGTTCATAATACGAATTATAACTGAACAGCGAAAAATCTAAAATAATTTAAACAATCAGTTGAAGGACCATATTAACAGATTAATAGCACATTTTCACAGTGGTACCTACATTGTGCTTGTTTGTTATTCAAAGACAACAACATTTCTAAGAATATAGTGGTTACAAGAATTAGTCATTCATATATTTAAACTGGTTGAGGTAAGACATACATCTTCAAATATTTGACAGTATTAAAATTAAAAACATATCTTCAAAGTGATGTTATGAAGGTGTCGCTTATCAATGTTTTATTACACCTCAGATTCTAACACCGGGGTCCTCCGGTCACAAAGCAAGTCTCCCTTGTTGATTGATTGCTAGACGAGAACAGAATCACTTTTGTCTCTTGGATCCCGGGAGAGCAAATGGGGAGACAAGCCTGTCCTTCTCTTGCTGTGAAGAACCAGATGTGGAGATGTCTCGCTACACAGACAAGAGGGCACTCGGGGAGAGCATACCCTCACCAAGCAAATTTAAGTTCTAAAATCCTTTTATGGTTCTTAGCCTGCCATGCTCTGTTTTTGATTTGCTTAGCAAGCTTTTCTATTCCAACTCGCCTTCTGATTGATAAAACAAATCCTGAATCCTTGCCATCTTTCTCATAAGCTCAGAAATCAAATTACCTTTTCCCCTCCCCAAGGTCCACATTTCAACAAAATGTAATTGGAATGTATTTAAAATGTTTGAATCATACAGCTAGCACAGACACACACACCTATATACACGTATGTACGCGTGTGAGTGTACACACATACACGCCCTGTAGTATACTTTAGTCCCAAGATTGGGTCATATGAGAGTAAGAAAATAAATGGATTAATTAAAGTGATATCAAGGTAATTTTTAAACAAAGATAACATTTAACAATTGTGCATGTCGTTACAATGCTTTTTAAAAAATTGTTAACTGAATTAAAGATATATTTGTGGATAGGGTGGAATAAAGCCTATCACTTTTCAAACAAAATAACTTGCACTACACTGTAAATTGAACGGATTATACACATCGGCTAAAAAATAGGTAACTATAATTTCCTGATAGAAGAAAAATAAAAAATACATAACTTGAGAACGGTTTGCTAATTTTCTTCTTAGTGATACATGAGTAAGCTATGGCTGAGATGACAGTTTATAGCAAAGGCCATTTCAATCATCTTGCTGACTGTCTAGTGGTGCAGATGAATGACTGATTATATCATGACATGTCTCATGTGATGATAAATTTAAATTTTCTGTTGAATGAATATTATCGAGTTGATTAATGATGTTCTTAAGCGGTGATGAACAGATCCTACACAGCTGGGAAACGTTGAACATGAGATGTTTATTCATATGACTGTGCAAATGATTCTGTGCTTCCCGTCTGCCAAGCTAATTTACTATCATCTGCTGGCACCCATCCTTCTCCCGGCCCTCTTTAATGGTTTGCTTTGCGCTGCCAAGTACTAAAAATCCAGCCCATGTGTTTAAAGTTTTTGGTGGTGCTTGAAATAAGCCTCACTTTCTCCCTTCAGATCTGTTGGTGTTGATAACTTTGTCTAGTTAGGCTTCTGGGGATCTCTATCATGGAATCTCTATCATGAAAATGAATGAATTTCGATATATTTTCACATACAATTGGAAATGTAATGATGAATTTTTTTCAGAAATATTAATTAAATAAATGTATATGTAAGCAGGTATTGCCCTTAGAAAGGCGACTTGAAAGTCGATGCCTGAAGGCCATCTCCTGCTTGCATGGATACAGCACAATGTTACCTGTCAGAGTTATGCATGAATGATATTCCTTATGGAAAATCCTTGAACGGTGTATCTATTGTATCTATTTCTATATGTAGTATTGAGTGATGCTGAAAAGCTGGTCCACGCGTTCGTCTCCTCCCGACTGGATTACTGTAACGCACTTCTCATCGGGATCCCTGATAAAAGTCTTCAAAGACTTCAGTATGTTCAAAACAATAATGCAAGGATCCTTATGAGAGTGCGTTAATAAGAACACATCACCCCTGTTCTTCATTCCCTTCATTGGCTTCCCATCTCCACCAGGATTGATTATAAGATCTCCCTCCTCACTCACGAGTGCAACCATGGAAATTACCACTACCTACCTAAAATAACTACTCACCCCACCGACCTCGACACGATCCCTCCGTTCTACCCACTCATACCGCCTCCTCCTTCCCCGGACTAAGCTCAGCACCATGGGTGATCGAGCCTTCTGTTCTGCTGCCCCTCGTCTGTGGAATGCCCTCCCTGACCATCTGAGGGCTCCAGAGATGACTGACACATTTAAAAAAGGACTTAAAACTTTCCTTTTTAAAACTTTCCTTTTTAGCAGCACCTATAACTTTAATTAACATTGCTTTTCGATCAGGCTTTTATATAATTATTATTTTTTATTGATGATTGATGCTTTTATCTGCTTTTGCTTTGTAGCACTTTGAGATTTGATCCAAATATAAAGTGCATTATAAATTAAATGTATTATTATCTTACTGATGGGCTTACTGACAAACTGTCTTATAGAATGCAGGTATTGATGAATTTGTTTAAAGAGAATATTGTGTGCTTGTCTTGCCTTCCTACCTGCTTTTCAGCAGCAGAATGCTTCTTGTGTTTTTTGAGTTTGTACTAGGAGTGGTAGAGTAAATACTTTCTCATTTTGCATGCTAATGAATATGTATGATGGGAAATACACAATGCAACTATGTCAGACAAAGATGCTCAACAAAAACTCAAACATTTAGCAAGCCCAAGGCCGTTTCTTGTTAGCCATGTTTTGTCAAGGCTGAAGATCACAAATGTAAAAAACAAGTAAAACTGAGGGGAAAAAAGCATGCACAATGCATGGAAAAATTAAGTAGAATTCCTCCTCCACAGGAGGATGAATGGATGAAATGTGGACGAATTACAGTGCAGAAATTGAACTGCCGTTTGTTGTGTGGGCCCGATGGGACCTGCTCGATTGTTATAAATAAATATTATATTAAAGATTATTCTTCAACATGAAACTCAAATACATTAGCTAATTTTCCCTGAAGAACATGACAAGGAAGACATTTTAATTAAATTTACACTGTGTTCCACTCCAGACCATTGTATTCATATATTTCAGGCCCAATGGACCCAGAGCTAAAAGTATACATGATGAAAATGAGCGGAAATTTTTGTAGTATATGTTTAACATTTTTTAAATGTCGAGAGTTCCGTACAATTGCAATTATTTATTGTTTGGTACAGCTGGATCTTTTAATAATGTAGTAATTTTGTGGGTGCAGCAGGCAAAATAAACTGGTTGAATAACAGAGATAATCATTCTCAGGTAAATTCACCATGCAGTTAAATAACAGCCATTATTATGATTAAAATTACACACTGATGAGGAACTTCCCAGACACTAAGAACTGTTCTGGCAGTGAAATCATGGCCTCTGGAGCAATGCTTATTTATGTATTTGCGATGAAGCTGGAAACCCAGCTGTCCATCGGATGGACCATATCTTGCAAAACTATAGAGCATTTTGAGAGAGGATGACTACTGAAGACTTCTGGGGGGAAGACCATGTTGTAACAACTATTGAATTGATTTCGTAACAAACTTGGACAGGTGTCTAAATCACCCTGAAAATTTGAATTTGAAGTACTTTAGAGGTCCCCTTACAGTTCATCACTTTGACTTTTTCAATGCTTTGCTTCATGACCAAATACCTTGTTACTACCAATATGTAAATAATCGTATTATATAATTTAAGCTGAACACTAATTAGTACATTTTACTGCAACTGTAAACTATAGAACCCTTGGTCTTGTGTTGAAGCATAATTTGAGAAAAGAGATGTCTAAAATTCTAACTTTAAACTCAATATGACATTGTTGAACTATTGGACTGAATTAGTCAGTTCATGTGATGAAGACTTTATAAGACCTTTGGTGCCTGGTTGCTTTAGCTGAGACTCAAGTCAAATAGTACATTTTGAACAGTAGTCAAGTGTATTTCTGTGGTGCCAGTCACCAGTGTCCCGACATTACTCCCTGGTGAGGTGGACATGTTGTAACTCAGGGGGAAAACTTGTAGAGAATCAGCCTGAGCCTGATGTCAGAGCACAGAGGTGGCACTCATTATTTCACCATAATTACTCCCTCTTTCTTTTCCGCTCTCTACCTCATCTATCTTCTGTGTCTTTGTGGCTGAGTGAAGAGCAGGAGAAAGATGGAGACGCGAGTGACTTTTGACCTAAAGAGAAATGGACAGCATCACTGTTTATTGTGACAACAAGGACCTTAATAGATCAATGCAACCAGCCTGATTGTCAGCGGAACATCCAATAGCTGCGGTTTTTAGCACAATACCAAACAAAACATCCTCATGTTTGTGCAAAAATATGCTCTTTTTATTCAAACAAGACAACCGTTGTAGCTTCATCTGTGAGCAGTTTGTAGAATGAATTCAACTCATCTGTTATGCTGTTATTGACTGTTCTTTGTTGTGAGTGTCAGCTTTTCATAATCATTTTTTGCACATTTCTAAGCTGGTGATTCAACACAATCTTTGAAGCTCAACTGAATAATTACGAAAATAGTATTATTATATTAGTATTATAGCAGTTGTCATTTTACGATTCGGGTTAGGGCTGGTCAAATTACTCTTCCATCAGTGGTTGACCACTTCTACCTTCTGACTCACAAATGTTCAAATTAATCTAGGACAATGCATCTGTGGAAATATACTGTATGTAACGTTTTGTGAAACTCAACCAATAAGTACCTCCTTGGTAGATAAAGGTAATACACACGAGGCACAATTATGAGCAAAACTGCATTCCCCACCTCATCAACATTCATACGAATCAATATGAATCCTAGAAATATATGATAATGATTAAAAGCATGCATGGCAAAGCAACATTAAAATGAATGTAGAGTCCTTAATAATAAAGTGCAATTAATATTAATGGTTTGCTCAGAGGGAAGAAGGGACCAGAGAAGTTTGACCAGTTGAGTTCAGATATGTTGGTGGATGGGGGCAGAGGACTGAATATTCAGGAGCCGCATCACTTCGGGGAAGAAGCTATTACATAGTCTGGTGGTTCTTCCACAGATGCTCTGAAATGTCCTTCCAGATTGAGGGACAGCAAAAAGTTAAGATGGTTCAGCAATTATTCTGGTGGACTTTTGGACCCACCATGCTTGGCAAAGTGAGATACCAATAATTATTTCTGCAGTTTTACTGCTTTCTTTTACAATCAATAATCTAAAATTGTGTATTTTCATATCAGGCAGTGATACATGTTTGTCAGAATACTCTGGATTGTGGCTCTGTAAAAACTGATGGGCGGGGTTGTTGGAGTGAGTGTGTATCTGTGTGTGTGTTGTGCTGTTCTTGGACATAGCCAGGTTGTCTGGGAACTCAGGAACTTGGTTTTGCTGATGTTCAATCTCCTAAATCTCAATCTCTAAATAAACTGCACACTGACAAGACTCTCACTTTTCCAGGTGAATCAAGATTAAATGTAGGGCAGAGGATATTGTGACTTCCCTTGACTGGTTGGTGCAATTTGAAAATTAATGGGGCTTTAAGGTTATGGTGGGGGTCATGTGTTGCATGACTAACATCTCAAAGCTATCCATTATATTGTTGTTAGTGCAAGAAAGTCGTTGTTGAAGCGTGACAAATCTGACTTCTTTGCCTCAAGTGTAGTAGCAGTAAACGTAGAATCCAGCAGCTTGACACTGAGAAGTTTCTTAGATATCTTTGAAGACATCCTAGCAGCTCTGCAAGTGCTTGGATTGGGTTTACATTTGCTGCGATGAGAAAGAGCCAGTTTGTGAGTCTATGGCAGGGCTTTTGGGGTTGGGGTACTCTTTTTGGTTTCAAATTGTGCATAGTTGTTATTTAGGTGATTTGGGATAGTAGGGTCACTGTCACACACTTGCAATTGGACCTATGTATCTCTGCTTTTTGAGAAGTGGTCGTTGTTCATCAGGGTGCACAGGCGTATTGTGCTGTTGTGTTAAGATGAAGGAGACATGGTCTGGTGAGTCAATGTTGAAGTGGGGGAAGTTGAAGTTGCTTGTTTGCCTTTTTTATCCGGTGTCTTATTTCCCCTGATTCAAAGTTCATAGGATAGTTAAAGTTAGGTTGATTGAAACCCATCAATACAATAAAAATGCATTAGATTAGGTTATCTGTTGGTCTTTCATGGCTTAGCTCTTTAGTTTACTTAGCCCTAGCAGTGAGCGGACTATAGACAATTGCAATCATAATACCTGTAAATCAAGGGTATCAAACTCAATCGCAGAGGGGGATAACAATAAAGATGGAGTCCAGATCAAGGTCCGAACAGGACACAAACTGGCCATTTTTAGTCTGAGATATTATGACAATTTTCTTCTTATTTTATTTACTCATTTTATAGAGTTCTGAACAAACCATTGGAATAAGAAATACTCAAATTATAGATTAGATTCAAAATAAATCAGCATAACTACTTGTTATGTGTCCCTCTCTATCATCATAGTTCCACAGAATAATTTAATAAAAAGTTTTTCTTCACAGGCTTAAACAACAGCCAGAAAACTATAATTTTCAAGATACAAAGGACATCTAAAATCAATCGGTCTTTACTTTCAATGTCCCTTGGTAAATGGCTGGAGGATTTCAGTTTTCTGTCACAATAAAACAGTAAAAGTAGAAAAAAACGTCATGAACAGCCTAATGGTGTAGTTCACATTAAATGTGAGCAGCTTCATGTGTTTTCTTGTTTTTAATGCAGCTGCACTGACGTATGTTGAACGGCTGATGCATGTTGAATGCACCTCGGCAGTTAATTAAAAATTGCGTTCCATTTACAAATACGCAACTTACGGATACAATTAATATTTATCATTTTTAAACCTTCTCTAAGGATTAGCAAATGTTCATCAAAGTGACTGGTTGAACGTTGATATCTGACTTCAGAGGAGCAGGGAGAAGCGCTTGCGCGATTGATTGACGGGCCGGCTATCGCAGTGCATTCTGGGATCTGTATTTATGTGGTGTTTGCGCTGCATACCAGCTGGCATAATAATTAATTATTGTCCAGCTGGCTGGAAAAAAATGGTGTGCGTGCCAGATGTGGCCCGGGGGCCTTGAGTTTGACATGTGTGCTGTAAACTGTCTCTGCAGATATGGTCAGCATTTCAAAACTATAGACCATTATGTTGTACAATTTTTAGGAGAAACACCATCCTGACGCTGTCCAGAATTTTCCCTGCTTAGTTATGTCTCCGTAAAAACAATTACATAGCATTTTTTAATTTCACCATGTGCAGTAATCTATCAGTCGCAGGTTTTCCAGTTGTTTAGCCAGGCATTGCTATTACCGGAAGGAGGGGGGGGTGAAGGGCTGGTGAACATGAGGCTTTAGGACAACTAACATATGTACCACAACACTTACCTGTTCTTTCAATCAGTTCCTTAGTTTTGCCAATTTTCTATGGTGCTATATTTGAGCTCCATTCCTGGTCGCAGAGTTCTTCATTCTCAGAGCGCAATGGAATTTTTTTGTGTATACATTTTTGTGCAAGCACATTAATTAATTTTTTGAGAGAATCTTCTTGAGTAAAAGATAATTTAATCTCAACATATATATGTGAACAACACAAAACGAAAAAAAAATGTGCAAACAAAACTGCGTTCGATAAGTGGATGTATAGGCTATAACAATGGCGGTGCACAGTCTGTTTTGCCTTTTGTTCTCGTATATATCGCCTCCCTCTGCACTGATACAATCTTGCACTCACTGACTGTGTCTTTGTCAGCATTATCGCCCAGATATGTGTTTATGGGATTCCAATTCAATGTGGTTTGTTTTGGGTGTCAGGGTGGGATTGAAAATCATCTAAATATTAAAATGCAACTTCAATAGTCAGTAGGGCTATCACGAGAAGCATCTTCTAAGCAAAACTAGTTTGCACCTGATTCACGATTCATGATTGAAAAAAGCTTAATAAAAAAAATAAATAATAAAATTAGAAGATAAATAAAATGTATTATTAACAGCACCTTAGTGCAAGATTTAGTAAAATTTAAATGGTCTGGTTTCACAAAGCGCTCAAACCCCCATCTCCTGTGGGACAGTGTTGTGTGTAACCCCCACTCCAACCTGAACTTGGGACGCTTGTATACCTTGTCGGCTGTAGTAATGCCCTGAATCCCAAATTGCTGCAAATGTGCTCATACTGGAATTACTTTAAAGTGTCTCTCACACCTATCCAAGATGAGTTGAGGGGAGCTAACCAAAAAGTTGAAACGTGATGCCCTAGAACTGTTACTGAGCTGCCCAACTGGGCCACGGTGGCTCAGTTGGTAGAGTGGTTGTCAACTTATCTGAAAGTCAGTGGTTCAATCCCTGGCCACTGCAGTCCACATGTCGAAGTGTCCTTGAGCAAGATACTGAACCCCAAGTTTCTCCCAATGGCTCTTCCATTGGTGTGTGAATGATTGCGTGAATGGTTACTGCTCATGATGAGCATGTGGTGCCTTACATAGCAGCCTCTGTCTGAATGTTAGTGTGAATGGGTGAATGCTGACTCACATTGTAAAAGCGCTTTGAATAGACTAGAAAAGCGCTGTATAAGTACAGTCCATTTACCATTTACCACCAACAATGTGGAAATCCATGTATATAATATCCATGTATATAATAATTGAATTTTAAATAATTTGTTTTTAAATAATTTAAATAATTATTATTTAAAATCCATGGTAATTTAGCTTTGAGCTATCAGCTATCATTTTTAATATTAATATAAACTAGACTTATACTGTTGTCCCCGATACCAAGGAAATATTCCGTAGAGTCCCAAATCCCCTTCATTGATAATAATGAATTTAAAAAAACTTAACCTTTCTTTAACACATATGCATACATATATATAAATATAATAATAATATAATAATAAAAGGTGAATAAGAAATTATACACATTTATGCATATACACATCAATACACATATCTACATTTACACACATACACACACCCAAAAATAAGCACACACCCAGTGACAAATGATTACCACCATTACCATGATTACATTAATGGTAAAAATAATATATCAATACTAATCTAACCTAATATAAATAATAATATATAATATCACTAACTTAATATTGTTATCAGCATTAAAACCAATATATAATAATAAATAATCACCATATCATCACTATATTTGATTTAAAAATGAAAAGAATGCATGAGTAGGTAAAGTAAAAGAAAAAAAAATTCGTAGTCGGTAGTACAATGATAACAACGTTACACATGGACAGAGGGAGAGAAAATTTAAATAAATAAACAAAAAATAAAAGAGGAAAGGGTTTATATATATTTGCTGGATGTATGTGCATGATGCCTCTGTATGTAAGTGCATGTCATATTCCAATTTTCTTTCTTTCTTGTTCTTCCTTTCCTTTGTTTGTACGGATCACAGTATATATGTGAGGGCAGATATGTGTGTGTGATTAATGGTGTGCATGTTTATTATGGATGGTGTTTGGTGGACAGGCAAAGAGGGGTCATGGGTGAAATGGGTGAGATAAAGAATTAAGGGTAGTGATTAATGGATTCCCGGTAGTGTTAAAATTGGTTGTTTCTTTTTTAAGGGAGGCAGATAATTTTTCCATTGATATATGTCCGATTAGTAGATTTTTCCAATGTGTAATATTGATTATGTTTCTTGATTTCCAGTTCATGAAGATAGTGTTCTGGCAATGATTAGGGCTATGCAGAGTATCTACTGGAGGTTTATGTTGGATGTGTTTCCAAGTAAGCAAAGTTGAAGGGAGAATGGGATTGGGCAGCCCAAGAGAAAAGAGAGGTTGTCAGTGATATCCCACCAGAATTGTTTAATTGGTGTGCAGTCCCATGTGGCATGTATGTAACTGTCTATGTTTTGTGTGCAGTGTGGATAAATTTCAGATTCTTTGAAACCCATTTTAAACATATTTATTCCCGTGTAGTGTACTCTTATGAATAATCTTGTATAGATTGAGTTGCACGTTCGTGTTGGTAAATAATAATAATACATTTAATTTATAATGCACTTTACATTTGGATCAAATCTCAAAGTGCTACAAAGTAAAAGCAGATAGAAGCATCAATAAAAAAATAAAATAATAACTATATAAAAGCCTGACCAAAAAGCAGCAATGTTAATTAAAGTTATAGGTTCTGCTAAAAAGGAAAGTTTTAAGTCCTTATTTAAATGTGTCAGTCGTCTTATGAGCACTGAGATGGTCAGGGAGGGCATTCCACAGACGAGGGGCAGCAGAACAGAAGGCCCGATCACCCATGGTGCTGAGCTAAGTCCGGGGAAGGAGGAAGCGGTATGAGTGGGTAGAACGGAGGGATCGTGTCGAGGTCAGTGGGGTGAGTAGTTCTTTTAGGTAGGGGGGTGCGTTACCATGGATGCACTGGTGAGTACGGAGAGAGATCTTATAATCAATCCTGGTGGAGATGGGAACTCAATGAAGGGAATGAAGAACAGGGGTGATGTGTTTGTGTTTACGAACTCTCATCAGGATCCTTGCAGCACTGTTTTGAACATACTGAAGTCTTTGAAGACTTTTATCAGGGATCCCGATGAGAATGCGTTACAGTAATCCAGTCAGGAGGAGACGAACGTGTGGACCAGCTTCTCAGCATCACTCAATGTGAGTGAAGAATGGAGTTTGGAAATATTTCTGAGATGGTGAAAGGAGATCTTGCAGATGTGTTTGATGTGAGATTAAAAAGTGAGTTGAGGGTCGAATCTTACACCGAGGTTGGTGACTGATGAAGAGAGGGGAACGTCGTGACCAGAGAAGGTAATACTGGTTATGGAGGAAGACTGTGTCTGATGTGGGGTGCCAATTAAAATAGCTTCAGTGAGGTAGGATTGAAACCAATTTAGGGCGACGGCAGTGAGTCCAGTGGTGTGATGTAGGCGGTGTAGGAGTATTCCATGGTCAACTGTGTCAAAGGCAGCAGACAAATCAAGGACAATCAGGAGGGAAGGTGAACCAGCATCTGCTGCCATCCGTATGTCATTTGTGACTCTAAGCAGATCTGTTTCTGTGCTGTGGGCGGAGCGGAAACCAGACTGAAAGGATTCAAAGAGGTTGTTGTATTTGAGGTGGTCCTGGAGGTGGGCAGCAACTACTTTTTCCAGAACTTGAGAGGAATGGGAATTTGGAAATGGGCCTGTAATTAGCAAAAAGTTCTGGATCGAGACTAGGTTTTTTGAGGAGTGGTCTGATTATGGCGGCTTTTAGGGCAGATGGAACAAAGCCGGCCTGGAGGGATTGATTTATTACAGCGGTGATTAGGGGACTGATGGAAGAGATGTTGGTTTTCACTAGGGCTGTAGGAAAGGGGTCGAGGGCACAGGTGGAGGGTTTCATCATCCTGATGATAAACTCTCCCTCTTGCTTTGAGATTTCTGGGAAACACTTTAGAGGCTGGGAGATCTCAAACTGTGAGTAAGCAGACTGGATAGGTAGAGAGCAGGAACCAGAAAGGACAGAACGGATTGAGTCAATTTTTGATTTGAAGAAAGCCATGAAATTATTACAGTGAGTGAGGGAGTTTGTGGTTTAAGAAGATGGTTGATAGTGGAAAACAGCTGCTTAGAATTTCCAGGACTGGTTTTGATGATGTTGGTGTAGAACAGTGACCGAGCCTCTCTAAGGGACTTTGAGTAGGCCTTTTGGTGTTCCCGAAAGGCTAGCTTGTGGACAGCAAGACCTGAAGGCTTGTAACGCCGGTCAGGGACACGTCCAGCTGCCTTCATTACCCGTAGCTCGTTGGTGAACCAGGGTGCTGAGCGGGAATGGTGACTGTTCTAGTTTTTGCTGGGGCGTGACGATCCAGGATGCTACTCAGGGATTTATTGTAGAAATCTACTGAGTCATTGGCTGATACAAAGTTTCCAGAAAGAAGATGCTGGAGGTCGACTGTCATGGTTTCTGGGTTGATGGTTTTCAAATTCCTGCAGTAGATTTAACATTTGGGCTTAGTGAGGGGGGACACAAGCGACAATTCCATGAAGACGGCCTTGTGGTCGGACACACCCAGATCGTACACAAGAAGATTGCTGAGAGGAGCAGAGTCAGTGATGACAAGATCCAGAGAGTGCCCTATGGTGTGGGTGGGGACGTTGACAAGTTGCCTGAGATTAAAACAATCGAGTAGTTGGAGAAATTAGGAAGCAAAACGACATGCAGGGGAGTTGACATGAATGTTCATATCTCCAAGTACTAAAATGTTGACAAAAGGTTGTACATCTCAGAGATGAAGGCTAGGTTTTGTTTGGGTGGCCGGTAGATTAGAAGTATGGTCATGGAGAAAGGGGGTTTACAATTAAATGCCAGGCATTCAAAAGAAGAGATCTCTGGCAACGACAGTGGAGACAAGTCCAAATCACTGCGGTAGAAGACAGACAGACCACCACCACGACCAGTGCTGCAGGCTTTCTGGAGGTAGCAGAAACCGGCGGGACAGGTCTCATTCAGGACAGAAAAATCATCTGGTTGTTCCCAGGTTTCTGTAAGGCACATAATGTCCAGACATTTCTCCAGGATGTGGTCATGTATGAGGCATGATTTGTTTGTGAGAGATTGTGAATTAAAGAGTTCGATTTTAATGCTAGATGGAACAGTGAGTCTCTGTATTGGCCGAAGAAGACTGAAATCCACTCCACGTTTTCTAACCCGAACAGTGGATGATTTTAACGAGGAAAGTCCAGTGACCTTCATGGGAAAATCGACAGCCTTCTGATGACGCGTCTGAGACGCGACAGTGCGCACGTCAGACCGAAAAGACAGAATGGAGTTATCGGAGCGGGAGTAAAAAAACTTAGAACGGCAACTTCTGTGAATGTAACGGGGCCGGCGAAGAAGTCCAAGTTGTTTAATAACCGATATGCACAGCGGAGTGTTGTAGTTGTTGATTTTCATCAGTTGGGTGACGGAATAATTCATCATCATGCCAGTCGTGGAGACTAGCCCGTTATTAGCCGTTAGCCATGGACGAGATGCACAGAGGAGGTTAGTAGCCGTTATCTTCATAGAAATGATGCTGAGAAAAAAAAAAAGCTATCAAACACAGAAAGTGATATACAACGGCTATTAGTGAAAGTGTCACGGGGGCAGAGATGAACAGGACGATGAACAAACAGAAACGGACATAAACGATGAAAAAAATGATTGCATAAACGATGAAACAAACAGATACAGAAGTCACCGGGTGATGGTACACTTGCAGCAACAGGTAGGCGGACCGTCACCAGACTCAGTAGAATCCTTACAAATACAGAATAACATACAAATACGGATATACATCCAAAAGGTTTGCCGGTGAGCAACATTAAAAAGGTATACTTGTTGGTTAATAGTATTGCTGGCTGTAGAACTCTGATGGAAAACATAGATCTGGTGACGTGATGGTTTCCTTTTAGACAACATCTTCTCTATGTTGGTAGACGTAGACGTTTTTGCAGATTTGGTCCAGAAGTCGGCACCGGGGATGATCTGTAGATCTTGTTCCCATTGTTTTGAGGGGATGGATATTTCTGGGTCAGAGTTGGAGATTATCTTGTAGATTTCGGATAACATTCTTTTTCCCGTCGGGATGTTGACCAAGTCTTATCTAAATTCGGTGATATAAAGTGGACTTTGGTTTGAATGGAAGATTTGATCTGGAGAATTCTAAAAATGTATTCTTCCCAATGTCGTACCTCTGGACCAAATGAGGGAAGGAGGTCAAAGTGTTATTATGGAAGATATATTTGAGGTGCATGATACCTTTACTGATCCATGATGTGTAGTGGTTCTCTTTTTATTACAAAGTCAGGATTGTTCCAGATGGGAGCATGTTTGGTAGGTGAGATTGTGGTGTTAGTTGGTGAAATTGCCACCAGGCTGTCAGAGCTGTAGCTATGGTAAGGTTTTTGAAACATGGATAATGTGTGATGGAGCGGCTTATGAAGGGTAGGTCGGAAATATGGATTTGTTTACATACTGTTTGTTCTATGTCGGTCCAGGGATTGTTGGATTGGTTGGGATTGGTCCATTTGAAAATGTATTGGTGAAAGTTTGGTGCTTCCAGGCCTCCTTGAGTTTCGTTTTTTTTTAAAGTGGTTAGTTTGATTCTGGGTGTTTTGTTTTTCCAATAGAATTTCAAAATGACGTAGTCTAGGAATTTGAACCAGGAGGGTGGGGGGTGGATCGGGATCATTGTGAATAGGTAATTTATCATGGGTAGTATAGTCATTTTGCTGGTAGCAATTCTGCCTATGAGGGATATTGATAGATTCAACAAACGTTGAAGGTTGTCCTGTATTGTTTTGAGAAGTGAGAGTAAGACACAAGAGACTTTAGTGCCTGACATCTTCACTGTTCTAACTCTTAATAACAATGGCTGTATGTCTTCCTCGAAGTCAGCGATCGAGACACATCTTATCTCTCATGTTAGTGAGGAAGATGAGTCCATGGTCAGCACTGCATGACTATAAAATCAATAGGCTGAAGTATATCAAAACAATCATATAGAACACTTATCCTTTGTGATCGTTCAGTCGGGCTACTTGAATCTCTCTCGCTGCAGACATTTTTAAATCTTCCCCCTGGACAGAATCATATTCTACCAACCGGATGAGGGTAAGAGGAGTACAATTTAATGGATAATAAAAGGAGGTTAGGAAAGAAGAAGAGCAGGAAAATCAAAGGATAGGTGAGGACACTGAGGGAGATCAACAAAGTCAACAACCTACCCTCTTGCGGAAAAAGTCTCGGTTTCGATATTCAACTCTCACTTCTCAACCAAAGTATGAAAGATGTTTTTATTTCCATTCCCATTACAAGCGTCTGATTTATTTCAATAAAATGGGCATGCTCTTTAGTGCCTGAAAATTGCAGCGCCAAACAGTGTCAGTGGCATTTCAAAGGCATCCAGACAGTTTTTGATGCAATTGTAATGTTGTCAGGGTTTAGGGGATTTCAGAAAAGAACATAGTGAGCTGAGAGCTTTGAAGTCAGCCAACAATGACAGTACTGAACTTAGCCAGCTCACCATCAGCGCCACCACTCATCAAATCTCTTTATACCGAGTGCCGGCTCGGGTTGAAATAACTGGATTAAGGTTGCAAAACTCTCTCACTGATGACTCAAGAAAAGAACGAGCCTGTGTCGGGTTCAACTTTTTCCTCAAGTCTGACATTCAAGCTCCTTTAAGGGTTTCGCCAAGGATCATATATAATTATCATTATAATTATCTGTCTAGTATTGTGTAGGTCATATTTCACCATCATAATAGTTCTGCTGTATGTGTTCACCAGTGGTCGTCCTTAGACCACTTTGGTTGGTAATAACAACTGCAGGAAAACACAGTTTGGAGAGGTTCTGACCCAGTCGTCAGGCCATCACGATACAGTCTTTGTAAAAGTTTCTTTATATCCTAATTCCTGGTGATGCTTGCCTTCTTCAAAGACATCAACAATGTTCACTTCCTATCTCAGCTAAAATATCCCACCCGCAGACAGGTGCCACACTAATGAGATAATCAATTTCATTCAGACTTCACTTGTTACCTGACTATAGCGGTAACTTGATTCTGTACACACATGAAGATACATAGACACATACACAAATAAACATGTTTTTCAATAATCAATTTTGTACTCTGATAGATCAAATATTAAAAAATGAGAGCAATGTAAATCCACAAACATAACTAAACATTTTGTATCTCAAAAATGGAATGACATATTTTTATATCCAAAATGATTTGAGCATATTAACATTGGCTCCACTGTCTTTGCAGCTACATAAATTGGTATTTTTTTTCCTACCTCCATAAGGTACAGGAGTTTTCCTTTGAAGTGTTTTGAAGTCAATTTTCTGTCTTGTAACTAAATGTCAAGTGTTCATGATGGTAATCAGAGGAGTAATATCACGGATCTGTTTGAGCTGATAGCTGCCATGTCTAACCAGACAAAGTGTGCTCATCCTCATAAAAAAAGCTCAGGAGAACACCAATCTCCAATATCACCTGGAATAAGAGACAGAGTGGGCGAGAGACAGAGACAGAGAGCGAGAGCAGCTTTTAAACATGCATTTGCACATTGAATTACATTTCATGCCTGGGTTTCCAATCACGGAGTGATTTTTATGAGTAAGATCCATTATTGGAATTTAGTATTCTTGGGCTTTTTTCAGCAACAAACTTACCTGTTTGATGGATTTTCAGCAAATGTGTCATTGACAGCAGAATTTTTCTTCATGGTTTTGATTAAAACCTGTTTAATCCTTGCCGATCTTTTGTTGTTTTTTTTACTTCTGGAAAATCTAAAAGTGTTGTTTTTTACCTTGGGCAGCTAATACAAGTTTTAAAAAGAAGAATAGGTTGTCTCCCCTAAATTTCATCAATGTCATGTAACTAGTCTGAAGGCTCACGTGACCCTTTACTTCCTCCTCCTTCCAGAGGTGCAGGCAGGAAGTAAAGAGAAAGTAAGAAAAGAAGTAAGAAAAGAGAAAGTAAGACAAATAGTAAGAAAAATAGTTAACACATAGAACTGAAATATTTTGTACATATTATATGCCTGTATGCATCGTTGCATATCATCGTAAGAAGAGTAAATGTAAGCATGGCAACATTTGTTGCTGCTAGCATAACACATAGTCATAGTGTTATTCTAGGTTAAAGGTTTTGGCTATTTATTCTATTTAGCTCATCTTTTTTTCTACACAGCTTAAAACTATCAGAGGTTTTAGATATTTTAGAGATAAAAAAACAACAACAAAGGGATATGTGCTACATAACAGTATTTCCTACAGTTGAATAAGATGAAACTGAAAGTGACTGCTCAGATAGAGAGTACCAAGGTAAAACAGGTCATTTGCCCGCTAGACTGCTTAATGGTGAAGCAGAGGTGACCTATCTGGAGGATGAGGAAGGTGTTGACCTGATAAGTCCAGACCCACCACCAGACACCCCCCGCCCCCTAAACTGCCCCGCTCCCTCACCTCTCATTCCTGCAGCATTTGGTGTTGACGGAAACCCATTGCCGCAACTTAGTGAGTCTCCCACAACGTCCAGCCGAAAAAGGAGATGCCCTGAGGAAAATAGGACCCCACAAACCACAAAAAGGAGTTGTCCTGAGTAAAATGAAACCGCAAAACGACATAAAAAAACAGAAAACGTGCCTTGATGCTGGTGAGTCTCCGAAAGCTCCATTACGGAAAAGAATGTTCCCAGAGGATACTGATACCACACAACCCACATGCCCAGATGAAAGTGAAACCTTGCAACGCAATAAAAATCTGAAAAAAAAAAATTCAAAATAAGCAAATTTGGGAGATGGTTTTTAAAAAATCACGACGACCAGCCAAATCCAATATACCAGATTCTGTGACCCATGGCCCAACTGCAGCAGATTGCATAAAACAAACTAAACCAGAGCCTGTTGATTTGTTCCTTCTGATGTTTCCTTCTACTCTGAGGGAGCTCACTGTTGAGATGTCAAATGCCTATTCAATGCAAACCAAAGGGCTGGCACTTCATCTGAGCATTGATGAGTAGCTGACTCTTTATGGGGTTCTGCTCACATCTGGCTCACTTCTGTGCCGTGGTTGCATTGGTTGCATGTATTGATCATATGACCCTGATTTCTACAATGAAGCCATCTCAAATGCAATGAGAAGGAACCGCTTTCATGAGAAAAGGAGCTCAATTCATTTGGTGGATAACTCAAAAGCCACAGAAGACCCTTTCTACAAAGTGCGGCCCATCTTCAGTGCACTGAATGACTCGTACAAGATGATACCGTACACAAAAAAGCTATCGATTGATGAAAGCATGATACCCTATTATGGCAAGCATGGCTGCCAGCAGTTTACCAGAGGCAAACCAATCCGGTTTGGGTGCAAGTTGTGGAGCCTTGCTTCACCCACAGGGTACATGTTTCAAATGGAGCCCTATTGTGGAGTCCACATACATCTGCCTGAAACTGGCTTAGGACAGGGCCCAAGTGTAGTTCTTGGTCTGGATGAACAAGCAGAAGTTCCTCCAGGATGCATATTTGAGCATGATAACCTTTTTACCTCACTTAGCCTCATCGATGAAATGACCAAATGAGGTTATGGGTCCCTTGGGGATGTCATGCAGACAGTGCTGTCTGCATGACATCCCTTACACAGGTGTGAAGGCTTTTGAAGAAATGTCCCTTGGAAGCACTGAGTTCCTTACAGAAAGGTGTAACCATGGCAACCAATGCTGCAGAATATTCAGAGGGTCAAGCATCGAGGTGGGGCAAAGAGAGAAAAGCCTTTGTCAAAGTGCCACAACCTCTGTGTTTCCTTACATACAACTAAAACATGGGCAGCGTGGATTTGAAAGATCTTCAGGTGTCAAATATAGGTCTGCAATAAGGTCAAAGAAGTGGTGATGGCCAGTCCTAGCTTGGTCTCTTCACATTGCAGTGGTGAATAGATGGCTGTTCTTCAGAGACGTTGGCAGTGATTATGACCTCCTGACCTTTCAGCAGGTTTTGTCCTGGATTTCTCTAAGAGATATGGAAACCAACCTCATAGCCAAGGCAGAAGATCTGCAATTGCCAACCTCAGGATTCCACAAGAGTTGATGGGAACATCACTGGCCTGCCAACACAGGAAAACGTTACCAATGATGCAGACTGCCACAACCGCACTGTGTATGAATGTGAGAAGTGTGACTTCACATTGAGTGCGAGATTGAAATCTAACCAATAAGCCTTTGAGCTGTGCTTTGCGCCTATGTTGCATGAATCACATTTATTGAAACTGGTTCATGAGACTGAAATAAATATTTAGATTTTTGTCACTCATATTATCCTACAGTATGCACTGCCCTTATGCCTTCTGCACTGCTTTGGAAATACAGTACATACTTACCTCAACTGATTTGTGCTTTTGCTAAATAATACTGTACACTCATTTTCTGGCCTTGATGCAAGTGGTCAGTAAATGTTAAGTCAATCTAAGCTACTGCCACAATGTGAATTTATTTCATTTTTGTAAACTTTTGTCAGTTCTTATTTTGTAAGTTCAAATACTTTTCGCTCTATGGTTATTTAACTCTTATGAGACCGTGAAATAAAGTTATAATATTAATAATAATAATAATAGATTTAATTGATAAATAAAAAATTAAATGTAAGTTATCAGTAATTGCAGTAATTGCATTGTCGTCATTAGTCCCCTTCAGTATGCATTGCCCCCTTCAGTATGCATTGCCATCTTTATGTATCTAATAAAGTTCTGAACACACTTGTAACCATGCCTGGTTATATGTTATTCTTTATATAGGTCAAATTGAAGAATTTGTGTAAATTCAGATTATGCGGCTTCCCAACGGCAAGAACTGTTGCCGAGGATAAAACCTAAATATTTTCACTAACAACCATTATGTAATGAAAAAAATCAGACCTGTGTTATGGAGGTCTAAGGAGTGAAATGCATCCACTTATTTAAAAGGAAAATTTGGGATTAAACAGGTTACAGTCCATGAATTCTCTGACTGTCATAAATACAACTAAAGGGCAACTTGAAAAAGATATAAAAAGAATTTCACTGTTTGCACTATACGACTAATAATTCATACATTACTAGACAAAAAATTCAAGGATTTTAGTTTGTCACCCCCTTTTTATCTCACTGCAGTTTTCTCTTTTGTCTTATTTGTCTCAGTACTAAAAGCAATATAATGCAGAATCTCTGCATTATACTGAGTTATATGGGTCCCTTGTCGGAATGATTTTCAATGACAAGAGAAAGAAATAGACTCAGACTGAGCAAAAAGTCTACTGGTATAGGTTCCAACCCCACTGTGACCCAACAGAGGATAAGCGTTTACAGAAAATGTTTGGATGGATGGTCATATGGAGGCCAGAGAAAAGATGTGGATTAGGGAGAGGAGAGCTGAGGTTGGAGGGTGAATTGGGATCATGTTGCGACCCCATGGAGAGTCTGTGAGGGAGATGAAAAGAGGATGAACATGATCAGAGGTGATAAAGCCTCAGAGAGTCCTTGGCATTATCTATATAGTCAGGCAAGATGAGTTCACATGAGGACATGTCACTTGCTCGTAATTCAAACACTCCTCTTCCTCTACTTTAAATTGTTTTCTCATTGACTCCTTGCAGGATTGTGTGTAGAGAGTTTACTGACTTACTGCATCCTAAGTGACAGATCCTTTCAGAAAATCCTGTTCGGTCACAGATTGTTTTCAGGGCATCTCTTTATATACTGGTGAACAGTGTTGGGAGGGTTACTTTTTAAATGTATTCCATGACAGATTACAGAATATACACTGCTCAAAAAAATTAGGGGAACACTTAAATCAAAGTCTGGATCTCTATGAAAGAAACATTCAAGTTGAAAATCTTTATTGATATATATTGCGTTATTCATTCGATCTAAACTATGCAAGAAAAATCAATGGAAATCAAAATCATTAAACCATTAAGGGCTGGATTCTAAATGACACCAAAAATCAAAGTGAAAAACTGAAATCACAGACTGATCCAACTCCAGTGAATTTCATCACAACTCATAATGTGACCCGGGAGGGTGTTTGAGCCCCACATGCCAAAGTGACCTCCTGAAAACCTCTGGGCATCCTCCTGCTGAGATGGAGGATGGTGTCCTGGGGGATATCCTCCCAGACCTGTATCAGGGCTCCTGGACAGTCTGTGGTCAGTGGTGGTGGTGGCGTCGGATGCAGCGATTCAGAATGTCTCCGAGCTTCTCAGGTGGAATTAGTTTCGGGGGACATGAGGACAATTGCATCAATACCTTCATCCTCTAGGAACTGCCTACACACTCTGACCACATGTGGCCGGGCATTGTCCTGGACAAGGAGGAACCCAGTGTTCACTGGACCAGTAAAAGGTCTCATAGTGGGTCTGAGCGTCATCCCGGTAACTAACAGCAGTCAAGGTGCCATTGACCATACAAGGATCTGTCTCCCCAGACCATCACTTACCTAACACCAAACCGGTTCTGCTGGATGATGATGAAGCAGCATTATGTTCTTATAAGCATCTCCAGACTCTGTCACGCCTGCCACATGGCCTCAGTTTTAACCTGCTCTCATCTGTGAAGAGAATGTGGTCCCAATGGAGAACTTGCAAATTCTGCTGTTCTCTGATGAACTCTAATTGAGTGCCACAATGCTGGGCTGTGAGCACAGGTCCCAGTAGACGATATCGGGCCCTCATTCACCCCTCATGCAGTCTGTGGCTGACAGTTTTGTCAGAAACATAACCCCAGTAGCCCAATGGAAGTCATTTTGTAGGGATCTGGCAGTGCTCCTTATGTTTCTCCTCACACTGAGCAGCAGATACCAATCTTGCAACTGACTGCAGGGCTAAGCCATCCTGGAGGAGCTGGACCACCTGTGCAGCATCAGTGGGCTGCAGGTACTGCCTCATGTCACAAGTAGTGACAAAGACACACCAGAACATAAAACTAGTCAGTCAGGAAAGATAAGGAGAGAAAAATGGATGGTGGCCGCCTGCAGAACAATTCCCTTTTGGGGGGGTTGCCATGCTTTTGCCTCACCATTGCACCTGTTGTCACTTTCATTTGCACCAAAAGAGACAAAACTGATTCACAATTCACTTATGCGTCCTAAATGGACAAAATTGATATCGCAGAATGGCAACGAGCCAGTTAAGTGTTTCCTTAATTTTTTTTGAGTATCGTATGTTCTAAAATACAGTGGTGGGCCTTTTATTTTCAACATAGGTCTACAGTGTTACACTGCCACAACTACGTTTTCATCAAATAACTTCACCATGACACAACAGATACAGGCTGTCAGTCTTATGAGAACACCCCATATTTAAAGAGACTAATATTTATTATGTGGAATAAAGTGGGTAAAATTAGGTTCACCGCCTATGAGGGGAATACATTCATTGCATAGACACACACTGAAACCATCTGACGTGTACCACTAATACTCAGAATGACATTATGTTTCATCACCAATAGATATTGCATATATCTCTAATAACTGTCGTTACTAAATATTGAACTCTCAAAAACGTGTGACTCATACCAAGATCATAAAAACAACAATGCCATAGAATTTAAGGATTCAACAGGATTGCCATGTAGATACGTGCCTAAAGGCACACTGGCACCACTGAATCTGGTCCTCATTCCCAATTAAATGTCAGAAATTGGCTAAAATTAGCAATTAACGGCTATTTAAGACACATAAATATCCATTAGACTAACCAAAACTTAAGTTGAAGAAAAAGTCCAGTCCCGTCATCACGAGCTGCTTTCCATTGACACAGAGACCATTGTTTGACAGCCTAGGCTGCCCGGCCCTATTTCTACAATACCTTTTAGTTTTAAGGCTGAAAATGGCCGCTGGACTGTGGAAGCTATTGGACTGAAGCGCCTTTCTCATATGTAATAGTAATGCAGGACGAGGCATGCTAGAATCCATTGATGTGTCACAGAACATGCCCAACAAGACACAATTGGCTGAAGTCTCTTTACAGACATACAACCATTTGACAAATGTAAACAAATTGCAGTCTAAATCACTCTGAAATTATGAGTCATGTTTTTAGCTGTCTGCCTCATTCTTTGCCCACAAGTGAATGTCTTGTTTATCTTCAATACAGCTGCCCCGCCTCATCAACCAAAGATTGAACAGTTCAGCCAACTGGAATAACCAGGAAATTCTTAGAACTGATGTTTTGTTATTAGAAAATAAATCAGTTCTTAAAAGTAATAGTCATTTAAATCGTAACTGTATTGGAATTCTGTTACTCATCTTTTGTCTTCTAAATACATAACAGCATTGCATGTGTTCCATTTTCCCCCAACCCTGCTCATATTACTATTTTCTTGTTTTCCTTATTCATTTGTTTTGATTATTTCTAAACCCTCCAATTCATATTGATACCATGCATCAAAAAAAATACTTTACACACATTTACTATTTCAGCAGCTGTGTAGGACAATGATGAGCAGATCAAAACTTCTAAAGCATACATTCCCACACACTGAAAACTTTGTAAAATTACAGTGCTTTCTTCTGTTATTGTGCAGTGCACTGTATACTTATTGACTTTGCCCATTATTCATTATTATTCATTTATTTATTAAATTTTGCTATATTGTCACCATTGTTAATGTCTACCCTTTCTTTGTTTTTCTTACAGTTGAGTTTGATGACTGCGCAGGAAATGAGGATGTGAAGTTTGAGGTGTCTGACCCAAATTTCCATGTGGATGGAGATCTGAATCTGGTTCCTCTGCAAGATGTCCCTTACAGAATTCCGGTCCTGTTCATTCATGGCCTCAGTGCACATGCAGATGACATGGCACAGGTGGAATTCCCTGGACTGCCGGTTCATTCAGCACACACTCTCAGAGTTAGTAGAAATTGCTGCCGGTTTGTGTGATTTTGTGTACATTGTGTATAGTTTATTGATTCACACTTAATTACAGCAGAGAATGTGATGCTTCATTTTGGATTGGAATGTGAAATGATATGTTCTATATCTAAACATAATATAGCAATTCTCAAATAATGCTTTAAATGGGATATGACTTATGACCTGCGTTTTAATTTATTATGGTAATTACACTGGAGACAATATGGTTGGGGAAGAACAGGAAAAAGTCAGCCCTTCTTTGTCCGATGGTTACAAAAGTTGTCTTAAGGCAAGACAGCCAAGAAATAGCCTTGTACGTATCATCCGTGTTAGCACGTAGAATGTCATTTTCATGCAATGGTTTATTATGGACTAAGTGGTAAATTGTGATAGATAGATAGATAGATAGATAGATAGATAGATAGATAGCCTTTATTAGTCCCACAGTGGGGAAATTGCAATATTACAGCAGCAGAGCATGTTACAGAGTAAGAATAACACAGAGTAAGAATAGCATCGTGTTATGTGCAATTAAAATAAATTAAAATAAATTAAATTAAAATTAAACGTTATGTGCAATTAAAATAAATTAAAAGGTAGATGTGTGTGTAAGTGTGTGTGTAGTTGTGTAGGTGTGTGTGTTGCTAACAGTGCTGGTTGTGGAGTCTGACTGCTGCAGGAAGGAACGATCGGCGATATCGCTCCTTCACACACTTGGGGTGAAGGAGCCTATCGCTGAAGGAGCTCTCCAGTGCAGAGATGGTTTCCTGCATGGGGTGGGAGACGTTGTCCCGGAGAGATGACAGCTTGGCCATCATTCTCCGGTCTCCCACCTCCTGCACCGAGTCAAGAGGACAAACCAGGACCGAACTGGCCTTCCTGATCAGTTTAATGTGATATCAACTAGACCTATGCTGTCATCACCGACAGCAAGTGTAGAGCCCCCAAAAGTCCCAAATACACTGTTGTACAAACAGTTCCCCTAATTGAACTTCTCAAATTAAACACAAGGTTATGTCCACAGTACTTTTCAATAAAAATGCTTTCCCCTCGTGAGCAAACTATTATCCATTAGAGTTAAATACGATGGATATTAGATAGAAAAGTAGAAAACCAAATTGGACCAGCGACAGGGTAATTAATGCAGGCAAACTTTAGCAGATAAAATGTCTCCTAGCTTTGATATATATATCTATATATATATAGATATAGATAGATATAGATAGATATAGATAGATATAGATATAGATAGATATATATATATATATATATATATATATATATATATATATATATATATATAGATATATATAGATATAACTGACCTTTCCCCTAAATGAACCTGGATCTAATTGACACTATGGTATAAGAGTGTATAAAGTTTGAAAACGATCCATGAAATAATTTACGTGTTATGTCAAAAAAGGGTTTTTCATGAAAAAAGCTCCCACTATTGAGTATATTATGAATTATTAGGGTATCATATGACATGTAGACTAGATGGATCCACCGAGTTGATTTATATGCAACAAATTTGTACTTAATATTTGAAAAATTATGTCTCAAACTTTCAGAGACAAAGCTTCTCCTAGTTTTGGAACTATACAACAGACCTTTCCGAAAATCAATCCACTTCTTCCCCGCACAAGTTCTATTTGGGTATGAAATGTGAAAATGATCCATGAAATAGATTTGAGCGTTAATACGATGCGTCTGTGGTTTTCTGGTTATACCTCAAAAGTACATTCAAACTATTAATCAATCCAGTTCTCTTTGCCTTAAGGTATACGTGGATTTAAGATTTTGATCCATGATAAAGTTTGAGTTATCGAGCCAGTCACCGAGCTAAACTAAGCTGCATAAAAAACTAACTGTAAAACTGCAGTTACAGTAACTGTAAAAAAACAAAAAACAATCAGTCTAATTGTCAAGGTACTGAATATGTATGAAGTAATTTCATAGGGAAAATTGATTTTCAAATACAACTACAATGCAGCATATTGCAACCGAAGTGGTCATAGAAAAATAACCATTGCTCCTTTAAATTGATCTTTTGTCATGAAAAAAGCCATGATAGGACACTTTGGCCATTTCAGAATGTGATTCTGATGGGTAATCCTATTTGCTATTTCACAAACACTGATGTGCATGAGCTTCAGATGGTGATTCACGGGGGTGTATTGGGATTTATTGTTCCCACTTTATTTTTTATTGGTCCCACTTTTATAAGAGGCCAAAGTTTCCTCGAATGCCTGGGGGTCCTCAGACCTGGTGGTATAAAGCAAAGTAGGGATGTGTTTGTGGATGAGTCCCAGTGAGAGGGACAGGAGATCTTGGCTCCATGCTCGTATTGTTGCGCACAGGCCCAATTAGGCATGAGGTGTTACAAGGAAACGAACTCCTTCTGCTATTTTTTTGGAAAAGAAGCAAGATAGGTTGGAAGTTTTGCATAAATGTTGGGTTTTTTCAGAGCGCAAATAAAATAAGCCTATTTTAATTATAATCCTCACCTTTAGGGCTTCGCTATATGGAAGTGTCTTGTACGAAAGTTACTCACCTACATGTTTTATATGATGTGTTACATATCACCAATTTTAATTATCAAGTGTTCATTTATATTATGTGCTAATTAAGCTTTAAATTTTTTTCCTGTTTTGTCTATCACTTCCTTATTGGTAATGATTGTTTATTTAATTACCTCTTGAGGGAGAGGAAATATGAACGTCGGTGCAGATTTTCAGGTTTACAGGAAGCTTATTCCATTCTTTAGCTTCATAGGAGAAAGCAAAGTGTTAAGTCTGGCCGTAATTTGGGACGCTACAACCTGCATGTCATGCTGTCTATATTTGTGGAGACCGAATGTCTCTTTAAGGTTGAGAGGGGGCATTATGGAGGCACATCCAAATATAGAATTATATATTCAGAGTCAAGCTTTTTCATTAGTATGACGTAACTATGAAGTGGTATTATGGGATTCAAGGCAGTCTTGTTCGCTTGATTCCCAAATGATGCTCGATCGTGAAAATCAATACAATTCATGCATGTGTTAGAGGCTACAACTGCTCATCAGCACCTAATTTGTCAGAGGCTAGCTATGTACTTTCCAGATGTGTCAGTGACAACAAAATTCATACATTAGTGATCATAATTGCAAATTTAAAACCATGTTCAGAGGCATCTGTTGTCACACATACATACTTATTTGAAATAAATTGACTTTTTAAAAGAAAGTGAAAGTCAATTCCAGTGATACAGAGAGCTCATTAGTTATTTACAGAAAAGCATACTTAAAAAAAGTAAATTCATCATAGCTTTAGGAATACACATCAAAGAGTCAAAGTGAATAGATCTGATGTTGCGGGAGAACAATTATAAGAATGTTTTGCTTTGTGAAAAATACCGTGCGGCAGCCTCTGGAGGCCAAGACAACAGCTCTTGAATAAAATAATATGTTTAAAACTTTTATCAATTCTTGAGTGTAGCTCCTCATGTTTTAATCATTTTCCAAGGATGAGTAGAGGACAGGAGAGCATAAGCAGCTGGCGTTTATCCACCAGGTTTCGTGTATGACAATTACTCTGGCTAGTAACTCTTATTCGGGCAATAAGTTCTAGACGCCGAAGCCGATCTTCATTCCTCTGCAAATTTGTCCTTTTGTTAAACCTACTGAAATATGTTACTCTTGCCACCAAAAATCTGCTTGTTTCCTCTGTGCACGTCATGTCCGGTTGCAGTGACTCCAAGTGACTCCAAGAAAGTTTGAATTAATTCCAGGATTCTTTCTTAGCCACAGTCTTCCTAAAACATAAAAGAAAAAGAGTCAGAGCAAGGCCAAAGAATATCTGAAAACTGAAGAGACAGATGATCGTCAAGATGCAAAGGTATTAGGACAAAGCTTTCCGGGTGACTAAGGTAAAATTCTTCAAATAAAGACATGTCCTGGAGAAGAGTTGTAGAAAGTCAGAATTAAATTATATCAGGCAGGAATGAAACAGTCTAGAAAATCCTGAAACACTCCTCTGGAATAGTAAGACAAGATAAATATATTTTAGTCCCACAAAAAGGACATTGTCAGTGTCAAAGTAAGCAGGAACAGTAGCGAAAACAATAGTCGTTAGTAACAGCACATTTAAACTAAATGAGGTGTAGTAAATCAGAACAGCAAACCATAGAATACAAACATCTTAAAGAAGACGAGGTCCAAAAATATGTAGAATGACGATGTGAATGAACAGATGTATAAAGTGTTCTATTATATTGTATCATAATAAGGGAGAAACAAACCATTTCCAGGTTCTGACTGTTTCTGAAGTGATTTGGTCTTAAGTGAAACTAAATACTTCAAGCGACAGTAATTAGACAAAGAAAATGCCCTCAGTCATCTTTGGTAAGAGCGAGACATTATGAAAAAAAAGCATGCATTTGAAAAATGAACTGGACTGATTTAAAAAATCCATACTATTTTGTTTTATGTGTATTAAAATCAGAAGCACAGCCTTATTTTGTATTTGATGAAGGCCAACTTATTTGAGAACTGTAACATACGATTTCAGAAGAAAACATTTATTGGTGGGATAAAATGTCATAATGAATAACAATCTTACAGACCTAATTACTTAAGTTTTTTTCTTTCTAAGCATTTACCATAGAAATGTTTATCTAACAATAGCTGTGGCAGAGCTAGACAAGATGTTCAGCTTACTGGGATCTCAACCAAACAACTACAACGGCAGAACAACAAAATAAGAGTGAACTAGTGAGTTTATGCGTGTTTTACTGCAGATGTTAACTGTAAATGGTGTTCCGATACTCACTATATAGAGATACAAGAAGAAAAAAATATTATCTATAAATAAATGTCAAATAAATTACCCAAGAAAGGTCTTTGAGTGGCTCATATAAATATAGGCAGCATAAGGAATAAATTAACTGAAGTTGCAAATATGTTATTAAATATTTACATATATCGGCAGCCTCAGAGACTCATTTAGAGTCTTTGTTTGCGGACACATCACTGAAGATACATTTAGAAAAGACAAGAATACAAATTGAGGGTCTGCTTTCTATGTTAAAAGTCACAGAGCTGTTAAAATAACATACCAGATGTTGAAGGGTTTAGATCCAGATGGGCCGCTCTGAAACACAGCCAATGACTCACAGCCAATGTCACTATATTGCCGCTAGCTATCTATATGTACAAATAGTGTAGCTTTGAATTTGAGAAAGCTTACATTGCTAAAGCCAAACTCTTGACGTTGACTTCCTGACTTGTAGAAAAAAGAAAAACCCTGAAGGTGACAATTTTGATTGCAAGCTTTTTAAGCCCATGGCCTTTTTAATTTTCCTGATACTAAAACAGATTAATATTCAAAGTCAAATAATATGTTTATCAACAAGCATTGAAAATAAGTGGCGCCAAAAGTAAATAAAAAAACATTAGTTTTCAGAAGGAAAAAGTTGACCTACAATTTTTACTTTTTGTTCACAGGACCCTATTGCAAACACACTAAAATAAAAAGGTACAGAAATTAAGTTTCATTAAAAGGGGTCTGATTTATAAAGACAGGTGAACTGCAAATAAGAGGCAAGGTAACGTTCATTCAAAAAATTAAGGCAAAATATATGAAAACTATAAAATAGAAAATAATAATCCGAATCAAAAAGTACAACTACATGACGCAAACAAAGTCTTACATAGAAGGACGCTGGGAGGCAAATATGAGCAGGACAGGAGATAAACATGGACGAGACCATTGGCCCGTTCCACAGGAAAGTTCCACTGGCAAGAAACACAGAAGATCTGACAAGGGGGGAGAGCAGGACACAGACTTAAATACATAAGACTAACGGGACAAATGAGCAACAGGTGGTGGCAGGGGGCAGGTGACCACATTCAACAATTAGGGAGGAGACACTCGGAAACAGGATTCATGCACACATATGAACACACAGACCGGAGGAGGAAGAAGAGAACATGAGTCAAGACGGAGAGGAAGGTAGACTGAAATGAACACGGAACTAAACCTTCAAAATCAAACAGGAAAAACTACTTTAAAGTACAAAAATAAAACAGAACCATGACACTAAGTTTATTACCAATTTTAAGTAAGATCATGGAAATAATTGTTCATGAATACCTTCAGTTATTTTTCAAATAATAATTTGATCACATATTTAAAACACGCTTAAAGGGAAAACTATTCAACAGTCACCGCCCTATCTCAAATGGTTTATTATTGATTGCTGGAAAGCAAAGAAAAACGAATATGTGTGATTATGTGATTATGAAAGTTTATTTTTTTGCAGTGTTCAGTATAATTCATTGTGAATTATTGTGATTAAAAAGAATCAAAATGAAACATTATAGTTTTACTCAAATCTGAACCATGTGGAACATGTAGTTCCTCAGGGAAGATGTCTTGGGCCTCTTCTGCACACTATTTTCACAAATTATTTTCACAATTAGTGCTAAAAAAGGCCAGTACATCTATGTATGCAGATGACTTCACAATAATCTCAGCATTAACAATTACTGAATTAAATGTAAAATATAGATCAATCTAGATAAAGTTGTTGTTATTGAAACTAACGTATATGTTCAAAGCCAAGGTTTGATCTTAAAATGAATGATGGGTAAGATCAGGTAGAAGGAGCCAAACTTTGGGGAATTATTATAGATGATAAATTAATCTGGAACAAACAAATTGAGACAGTAGTAAGCTAAATAGCAACAATTTTGTTTTTAATTAGAAGAATTACAAAATATGTGTTTCAACAAACAATCAAACAAGTCATTCAAGCTTTGGTTTTGTCGCGTTTAGATTATTGCTTGTGGTCTGGTCCAGTTCTTCATTTGGAAATATAAGAAAATGACTGGTTGAGAATAAAACAGTGTCTGTCCTGTGGGTTCAGATCAAATGTCACTAAACTGCATCCATGTCTCATTTGGTTAGAGGTCAAGAAAAGATTTTTGTATTCACTGATGTTGTTACTTTATTTTTGTAATTACAAAAAATTAATTCTCTTCATTATTTCACTAGATTAACCTTCAGCAAAGATACACATAAGTGTTCCAAAAAATATGCAGCTTGCAGATGCTTTACCAAAAGTTTAAAAACATATCAGTTCATCAATCAATTTTATACAGAGCATTGAGAAAATGGAATCCACTCCCAAATAATGTTATACAAAAAAAAAAAACGTTGTGAAAAATTTCTAAAAGAATGATACTTTCAAAAACAATATGAATTCATATGAAATTAATTTTTAGTTGTCATTTTGCTGTGAATTAGTGTTTTTTTATTGCCATCATGTAAAGTTTATGGACCCAAGAAGAAACAGTTCCTGCTCTCCAGAAGCTAATGGGGATCTTAAAAAACAAACAAATCTACATAAACAACATTGTCCTTTGTTAATCCCCACCTTATTGATCCACTCCTCTGTTTAGTCCAAACACATTAAGTTGCTTAGGAAAGCATTCCAGGGCTGCAGGTAAAATTGGATCTTCGCTTCACTCTCTTCCTTCTTCCTACTCCAAGGTTCAATAAATGAATATTTCTCTTTCGGTATGATGCTGCACTTGTTTCTTTGTGAGTTTAGCACAAGTTTAGTCCATAGGACTTGCTAAACACTTCACCGCAGTGTGGTGAAGTGAATTAGTTGAGTTTGCAAGTTGTTTGGAAATTGAGTTATTAATGAGTGTTGTAACCATACTGCGTGTTCTGTGTGTGTGCCTATGTTTGCCTACTTTCTATAAGAAATGTTGTTTGTTGATAATTTTAAGTGGTATTTCATTTTGGTCATTGATATGGGGCCCTTTCCTTGAAGGGTTTCTCCTCTACCCCTCTTTTCTCCTTCCCTTGTCTGCTTGTTGGAGTGACACAACACATGTTTTCCATCTTCATCAAACCTTGCAGCATGTAAACCTGGTTTCTACCTCAACGCTTTGACCAATTGTCAATCACCTAAATGGTAGATATATATATTGTACCGCTCAGTACAAGTACATGTTTTTCAACCAATTAACTTTTGCTTACTTGATCTCTCTGTGTACCCCAGTAGCCTGGCTACACCAGGGAAACTACAAAGTTTCTGTTGCAGAACACGCCACTGAACTTTGTTAAAATGAAGTGGATTTCCCCGATTCTTTACCCCAGAATCTGGGAAATATTAATGCAAGATTAATCCAGTTATTCAGTTTATCCAATTAGACAATGAAAAATTTAATTCATTCACTAATTTTTCCTTCAAAAAAGGACCACTGTTTGAGTATACACAGTATATGTCATGGACAAATGCATAAATGTCTCTGTGTATCTTTAAAGTGTCTTTCCTAAAATGATTGATTTTTATATGCGGAGAACACAAAGTTACCAAGTGCACAGATTAGATGCACCAAGATAGTTGGAGTGAATGGGCAAAGAAGAACACAGCATAAAGCTGATAAAATCCATATCTCCGTATCTCTTCGCCATGTTGAGCGTCTGTCCGGTCTCAGGTGGCCCATAAAACACTGTTTCAGTACAATAGTTTCTGAAGAATCTGTAAGTTACTTGTGGCATGATATAAAGCATGTTTAAATAAGTTAGGGGTTGAATGACTATGCTGACTAGACTACGTGCAGTGGGATGATCAGCTTTAAATCTCGAGTCTAAGAGAGAAATCATGGAAGCCATGCATTGTCATAAGGCTACTTTTGAAAACTGTGTTTCATTAATGATACGTCAAAGTTAGAGAAAAAACAATAGGCGGTTTAGGCGATATAGTCTAACACAGATTGAAATATTCTATGGATAATTCACTGGCATAACTAATGGCATTTTCACAGAAAATATTGACTGGTGATGATTGATAAGTGCTGAGAGCCATGGTGGGGGGAATCAGTTTTTCATTACTCGGCATGAGCTCGTAGTTAGCTGTAACACAGAACCAGACTGAGAGCAAAGGTTAAAGAATGATTCCTATTGTGAGCAATACTCTGAATCATAGCAGTTTATTCACTTCTTCTTTAGTAACCAATAAATATGTGAATTAATGGAAGAATACATTTCACTCTAGCAAATGCACACTTCAGGATATGGACTTTCTTTTGTATATTATTCAGTGTTGTTTTGGTTGTGTTGTGCAGAACTTAACATTTACTTACCTTCAGGAGGTATTTACAGGCACCATCCAAATGCTGATTCGTGGAAAAAAAGCCTATTTAGTTTGCTTTTGTTATGTTTCATCCATTCTGTTCTGCACTGAATTTAATTTAATATTGCATTCTGAGCAAAACCATCCTGCAGCGGCAAAGAGATTTCCTATAACCGAGCTTTCAGTTTTCGGCAAGGCTTTGTGCAGATGACTAAGATGTGACATCTTGCAGCCACAGCACAACATCTCACATTTTACAAAATAACAAAAATAATCTCCCTCTCTGTCTCCTTCCTTCCTTTTAACCAGAAACAATCCATTTTTCTCAAAAAGGAATGACATATTTCTTTAAATTTGCATAAACATTTTAGTTAACTTTTATGCAAACAGAATACCTTTCCCTTTCCAATTGTTGATATGAAAAAAATCAAAAGCTGTAATAAATGTTAGCACAAACGCGGCCTTCTAGCAGATGAAATGCTAAGACATTAAACATTTGAAAAGGCATTTGGTTAGTATATTAATTTAGAGACGACAAAGATATGCAAATAAGTCTTCAATACATTCATATAATTGATGTGAGTACCTGGGATTTAATGATAGCCTTTGCCTCGTGGTTTCATTATCATGACTGAAAAGAATAATCAACTTTTTCATCTGTTGATAATTTCCTAGATAATTTAACTATCATTTCACATAATTTTTGGATGCAGCAAATCAATTAGTTCTCCGAATTCCGATTCGACATTGGGATAAAACCCATTTCCATAAGGAATGAATGAAAACAGCCCGTCAGGGTTGATTTTCTGCCCTGAGCAGGTTCATGCCTTCCGTGGTCTCAGTCCAGTTTGTCTAATGGGCCCCAGAAAAGACAGGGATGCATTAAAGTGTGTTACAGTCATGGAAGAAATCCTAAAATTAGGTGGCAAGTGAGAAGCTAACGGAGAGACTAAAAATAAATGATGAAAATGATTATCGGGTCTCTCAGATTTAGTTAAAAGCCGCTCCTTTGGGTGCTGTACCAGCTGCAGATGAGAGAAACGTCTGACTATAATGGAATTCAAGGGAAGCATGGATCATCACATGGATGACTTTTTCAGTTCAGCAGAGCATAATTAAGACATTTTATTAGAAGTGGGATTCAAGAAAAAGAAAAAGGAAAAGTTTGTTGGGAATCAAAACATCCAATATATTATTCCTTTTTATTCGATGTTCTACATTATGAAGGGCTGGTAAAGATACAGCTGATTTCAAGATTTCCTTTACTTTTACTCGATCTTTTTGACAGAGAATAGATCTACATCACTGTCATTATGGGAGAGACAGTGCTGAGATTTTACTGCCCCAGTTTATTTGAGTTTTGAGGACAATGACATTAAGGATCGGATCAACTCTTACAGGGGCCAGAATGGGAAGTTTTGACTGAGTCAAAGCATGTCCATTACTGCAGGTCTTGTTGTTGTTGTGTTCGCTCTCTGCAGGGGTTAGTGCTTACATACGTGCGCCAAGGAATGTCAATTGGTTATACAGTGACAGGGTCCTATGTCCAAGGCTCAGTGATTGCATGGGAGGCATAAGCTATCCCGTGTTGTCCGATTCCACAGAGGAGCTACTGTATATGTTGTGAAAGAAAGTTGTCAGAACACCAGCACCTCCAGCTCATGGGTATAACATTTTTCCTATCAAGATTTTTTCATTTATACCACTAGTCTTTCTGAACTCTGCAATTCCTTAATGGTCCAATGAGAGACAGAGAAGCAAATGTACTGAGGGGGCGATAGGGCTGTTGGTGCAGCAGTATTTATGAACAGGTCATTTCTAAGATTCACGACCATCTTTCTCAATGACTCTAAGCTGTATGAACACTATTCATCGCACATGCAGGCTGGAAAGACAGAAATTGGGATAAAAAAGCTTTTTCTTAGTAAGAGGAATGAATGGTGTAGCGCTGAAAAGCACCAGGTGAAATGGGGAGAGAAAAGAAAGTATTGCTAAACTTTTTTCAGAATACACTGTGATGAGCCATCCCAGCATGACAAACATCTTTATCTCTATCCAAGTGAAAAAAATCCTGATCCACCCACAGAACATTTTAAAGGACCATCATTCCCTTTATATAATATTTGTATCTCAGCACAGTGACGTTGTGGATTGGACAATATGGTCTATCTTCACCTTAACCTTTGTGACCAGTCTCTGTTCAAGCACAGAAATGAGCTGATGGTACTTGAATGCCTCGCAGCTCTTTTTCCTCTCTGTTACAAATATTACACAGCTGAGACCTGTGCATGATAGGTATGTTCTCATCTTTGGGATCAGCCTGATTCTGGATGCAACATACAAAAGTCAGTCAACTATGTTGCCCACTGATCCCATTCACACACCACTGGCTGTGATGTTTAGATCCAAAACTGGTCGAATAATCTCTTTTGTTTCGTTTAACTTCTTCAGGTCCAGTTTCAGATTTCGATCTTTGACATTTGGGAGGTCATCCCCCAGCGGCTTTGATAAGAGTGGTCATTTCAAAAACCACTTGGTGTGTCTTTTTTGTAATGGTCGGCTTTGTGTTTATGATTACTATTACATTGTGTTTTCAGTGACCTTGGTAGTTTGGAAGGATTGAAGGTGATGTGGGTGTTTGTCGTTGCCCTCTATATCTGAGTGTCGGCCCAGAACTGTAAATAAAAGGCTCACTTTTTCACACATACCTGGTGTCTTTCCGTCATTCTGATAGGGCTGAGAGCAGCTGCCCCGCCAGCCAAGAACAACGGTGTGAGCGAATAAGACTCCTCCAAATCCCTGCACAAACACACACACACACACACACAAATGCCACAAACACCACTTCCTCCATCTTTGAAAAGCATACATTGATAAAGTCTTGTTAAGTTCATGAAATCAGATTTTTTTGTATTGAAAGAACAGACAAATGAAAATGCCATCACTACGTTTGTTCTGTCACTAATAGCCTTAGTTCAAAACAGTGGTTTTATTGGACCTAGGTTTCAAAAGTGGGATATTACTGGGGGCATTTTGATCTAAATAGGTAGTATGCAAATTAATCTGAAGTTTTAATTATAATTATAATTTTGGCAAATGAGTAGGCATTTTGGTGAATTTATTTAGCTATTTTCTATGTTTGGTGGAGAGAATGATTGGGCTTGTTAACTCTCTCTATGAGCAGCATTTTTTGTTTGACTCATTGTATATTTGTTTGGTAGAGTGTTTATTTTGCTGGCGTGCTTTCATGATTATTTGCCGAAGGTGAATATCTGACAGCCTCTCTCAAATACTGAATGATACAGAGGAAATAATGAACTTTAAAAAAAAGGACCATGAGTTTCCTCATCGTGCAACAATTCAACATTAATTATTTAATGATGTTCGTCTGCAATGAGCTGCTGCAGCTTCTAAGAGGGAATTAACCGAATCTGTGACTGCAGGCTCTCTCAATATGGTCAACAAAAGTGAGGCCATGATTAAAGAGCTTGAACAACAAGTGTGTACATACAATGCCACATGCATACAACACCTTGCAAAAGTGTTTAACCCATCATTCATACTATGTAATGAATAATAATTAAACATCTTTTTCTTTAATTTTTAATTATGCACCAGTATGTGACGTAGCTCTATATACTGAGATGTCAATTAGGGTTTAGAACTCAGGAGCATGTAAAGTGTTTGAAATTGACCGAGAGTGTTGACTGTTTAGATATATAGTTATAGGATGTATAAATAAATGGTGTCAAGAAGCCTAATTGTCCAACTGAAATAGCTCATTCTGTCTCAACCCAAAGCGTTGTCGACCTGTGAAAGAAACCGTACAATCAACTATCTCTCTTCAGAAACCAATCACGTTGGGGCCATGTTCATATAGTTTCGGTGGTTTCTGCTTCAGAATTGAAATTCTTTGAGTATAATATTTGGAGTTAAATTATGATGGTTAATTCACGAGATATTAATTCTGAAATTTAATTTACTCGCTTTGGCCTGTGTAGCCTAAGTAAAATGAAAGCTTGTAAGTCAGCCGATGCTGACCTGATGACAATGTGGCGAGAAAGAGGCCGCACCTGGAGTTTGCCCCACAAGTACACTAATTATTTAGAGGATGATTGAATTTGATGTCAGTTTACAGTTTTGAAAGCAGAGTGGATATTATGTATTGTGTAAAGTTGTTTGATTTTGTTTCATGGAAAGTCAGCCGGGATATTAGTTAAAAAATTTGTTTGATTCATTTGGACTACTTCTCTGTGAGTGCTATAATTAGACTGTTAGTCGGCAACTCAATTTTGTTGGTTAAATGAAAAGTCGATTCTGATTAGTAACCATATTTAACTTCATACATCATTGACTCATGCTTGTAACATTTGCTCCAACTCTGAGTCACGCAATGGCAATGGGAAAAAGAAGTTGAACTTTTTTATCATTTAAAGCAGACTTTGAAATGACAAAATGAATTTTATAGAGCTGCTAGGTAAAAATGGAGCTCTCTCTAGGTCACCACCTGCCTTCCCTGTGATGCGATTTAGGATTAAATTGGTACATTTGGAGGCAGCACTGAATAGTTCTGCACTGCTGGTAAAACATTCATTTTATCTCAGTGTAAAGGGATGGACAGTTATAAACAGAACCAATCTGAGTGCAACCAAAGAAAATGTACAAAATGGAAGAAAAAAATTCCATTTAATATTTTGTTAACATTTATGAAGGGAAATTCTTCTTCTTCTTTCTCTTTTGGCTGTTCCCTTATGGGTCGCCACAGCGGAACAACTATTTCCATCCTAAATTATCCT
Source organism: Lophius americanus (assembly GCA_037951165.1). Taxonomy (NCBI): domain Eukaryota; kingdom Metazoa; phylum Chordata; class Actinopteri; order Lophiiformes; family Lophiidae; genus Lophius; species Lophius americanus. The sequence goes on from JBBDHG010000009.1 coordinate 2,367,280, forward strand.
CTGCATCTTCCCCTGTTAGAAGAAGATATGAAATAAGATCATGTTTTCAAGTTTTCAATTCAAAATACCATTTTTCAGGTTGTTTACTTCAGCATAAACAATGCAGTAGATTTGTCAAAACCATGTCCTTTCTTGTTTTATTCATTCCCACAGTGTCACATGCCGTATTGCTGCTGTTGCTTTTTTAAAATCTGTTTCTGCTACTAGTTATTAAATTGCAGTGAAAGCATAATTTATTTCTTATTTACTGACTAAGAATATTCTCTATTCCGTCAGTATAAAAAAGAATAAAAAAACAAGGGGAAACACATGGTACTGCAGCATCTTCTCATTCCTCGTCATATTACAGCTGTCACACATTGGGAAACAGTAGACACACAACAAGAGTACCTTGGATAAACATATTTTTTCAATATTTTAAATACATAGGTAGCTGATCGCTGTGTTTGGGCAGATTTTTTTTGGTTAATAGCTAGTAAGATTCTGGCAAGTAATACGCAGATACTACTCTGCTTCTACCTAACAACCTTATGTGTTGTTATGTAGAAGGTAGAATTATCAGGGGTATCACTACATAGGTTATTGTTATTTCAAGTTTAAATTCAGATTTTTCTTTTTCTCCTTTGTGTTCCAGGATGTCCTGGGTCTTGTCAAAACGCTGCCACACAGATCTAAGAGGACACTGCTGGTGCCTCCTATGATCGTAACTGAGAACCAGAGAGCTCCCTTTCCCCGGAACATTGGCAAGGTAAAAATCACAAGATCTTATCATTATTTCAGTTGCACTGTTTTGTTGTAGTATATCATGACAACAAAATATGAAAATGAAATGCTGAAATGCACAAAACTTCTATGGTTTTTGAAAATGTCATACTCTTCTGTTAATTTACATCATGATCTTTATCGAAAAATAGCATCTGATTGCGGGGGGCCCGCACTAATCAATGCGGGCCCCTCTGATCACAGGATGGCTAGTGATCTTACCGTAGTGGTTTTATCTGGTCAGATGAATGGTCAGAGGCATGGGTGATATAAGGATTGGACTTTTTTTCCCTGTCTGGAAGCTCATTATCTCTGATCGAGTAATTAATTTTGTGGTTTAGCTAGATTGAAAAACATTTCATTGAAATTTCTGATAAAGGTAAGATCACATGACAAAATTATCTTAAAATCTAAGAGCCTGAATCATAATGCGGAGGTTATCAGCTCAAAAAACAACATTTACATAGGTTAGTCTTTTTTTTGTTGTTGTTGAGATCATGCAACAGGGTTAGGGTTAGGAAAATCACTAACAGAGAGTGTTCAATAAAATTAAACACAAGCTTTGTGTATTGAAGGAGGAACTAATCTGTCCATAGAGTCACGCTTTAGATCCTGTGTATGTGTGCGTCTTCTCTCAAAAATGCACATTGTTTATATTTTCTCCGACATATCAGACTCTCCGTTAAAAGTAATCATTATTGTGAAATGAAACTTACATAGATTTCCATATTTCATTCTCTACTCAGACATCCCAGCGCATTTCAGGGCTGGAAAGTGCAAATGACTAAAAGCGCACATACATATTTCCTGTGGAATTACATCAGGTTCTTTGCTTCCACGTTGTCATGGTTTGCATTTTTTACAGCAGGCATTAACATTTTGAGGATTTATGAATGTTTATGTTCGAGTTGGATTTATACAGTTGGGATCTTTTCTGCATCACATATTATTCTTGTGGGCAGCATAGTAGCACAGTGGTTACCACGGTCCTCTAAAAGGAAGGATGTTCTGGGTTCAAATCCACCTTTGCCTGGCTTTCCTGTACAGAGATAGCATGTTCTCTCCATATTTGCCCATTGGTGAAAGGTTGTCCGCCTCTATATGTCTGCCCTGTAATTAACAGGCAACTTTTCAAGGTGTACCCCGCCTCTTTCCCAATGCCAGCTTAGATAGTAGGCCCCCTATGACCCTGAGCAGGATGAGTGGTCACAGAAAATAAAGTCTTGCTGCTCATGTTACTGATAAAGGACATTTTTGTACCTTAGTGCAGGAACATTATACGACACCTCACAGTATTTATGTGGCACATTAATTTCACATCCAAATAGTTTCTCAGTTACATTGCTCTGAAAAACAAAACAAAACAAAGAAAATCTCAAAAATGCTCATTGGTAATACATATTCTGGGACAGATCACACAGTCTGTTCTAGACTTGTATTTGTACATCCAAGAGTAATCATTATCGGGAATGACACCGACATAGATTTCCATATTTCATTCTCTGCTCAGACATCCCAGTTAATTTCAGAAAAAATATTATAGGTGCATAGTTTCTGCACATCACGTCTCTCTTGCTTTGCTTGTCGTTAATATCTCTCTCAATTAAGTTAAAGATAGGGGCATCTATATCATCTTAATAGGTACATAAATTATCATCATCCTGAATATCATCTTAATAGCTTAAAATGCTGGATTTCATCCAATTCCTTTCACATATGTTTGAATGATTTTCTTTTCAATGTTAGCAACCTCAATTTATTCATGTTTCTTGCCTTAATTTTGTACTGAGAAGTCTGATAAATACCAATCATTTTTATTCAAATTGGGATCTGGTATATTGAATGTGAGTATAAACAATTTCATTAACTGGCCAGGTTTAATTTTAAGTTTTCATGTTCACACTTTCTATTTGTTAGGGACTACATCATTAAGACAGGAAGAGAAAAGGCTCTGCGTAATGAATAAACATATAAGTTTCCAACGGAGAAAAACTAGTCGCTCTCTGCTTACCTTGATAAACTTTAAGGACGGGAAATATAATTCAATAGCCTATACTAAATTCAATCATTTGTTACCCTGGAGTTGTTTGATATGGAGTTTGTGTCAGCTAGCAATTAAAGCCATTATGGTACTTTTACACATCCAAAGGAGAAAGAGGACACATAATGCAAACACAACATTAATCTGTTTCTCTTTTCCCCGCCATTGTTGTCTCTTAACCGTCTCCTGTTTCCACAAAGCTCCTTCTCTCCTCATTTTTTTAACCATCCTACTCTCATATCCCTCCATCTTTCCACTTGCCTCCATAGTCAGCTATGCGTGAGAAGGCAGGCTAATGTGGGCTATTTTACCCAATAAAGGCTATATGTTGACGACTTGGGGAAATTGATTTTCCACACCAATAGCTTTCCTCTTCTTGCAAACTACCACTTCCATATGGCAGCCATTCATTTTTCATGCTCCCTCCTTCTCTCAGGGAGATAGGCAGCGGGAAGTAGAGGAGATTGTGAGGCTCCAATTTGACATGTATAACCGTGCGTATGCATGTACATCTGAGGATTGTGTGTGTTAGGGTACGAGCTAGAGGGGTGTGGGTGATTTAGCTGTCAGTGAAACTCACAAGGGAAGGGTAAGAACCTTGTTGTTTATGTCACACCTTCTGCTGGCTGTGGAATTGTTTTGATAGAGAGGTCTGTACCCTGCATTGCCCTGGGAACCTATAAACAGCTCCTGACTCATTTCATTGCAGAATCTTTGTTCTAGATCAATCCATGGATGGTCTAGTGGATTTGGTTTCATCCATTTTAAGAAATATTGCAGTCTGATCGCAAGAAAGTAATTTAAAAAGTGTGGTAATTCGAATACACCATGATCTTTGTTTTGTTTAAGTGAATTCAAATGAATACGTGGTAGTTTGTTCTTACGTAAAAATTTGGAGATGTTAGAGTCTATTGCTATAAAGGTACCCCGACTGTCAATACTTGTACGCTTTGAAACATATTTGAGGGTATCAGCTGTATGAATGCAACATTAAATTTGCTCTACATCCCGTAGTTTGAGCAAATTTTGAAAAAATCTGTCTTTTTCGCTTCGTAAAGCGGTTGTCACTCGTTCACGGTGGCGTTTAGTCTCCTTGTGTGGAAATATTGTAGGCACTGCATCTCATTTAGTCTTCGTTTATAACCACCATGTATGCAATTTTAGCAGTCGGTGGTGTGACTGTTTTTCTGGTTCAACAGAGAGAGACTGGTGTGTGGTCTCTGGTAGTGATTGGGTGGATACTGTTTTCAGAGATTTCACTCATGACTGTGCTGCTGGTTAGGAATTAGACTATACGGGAATATGAGTGGTGAAACTGCCAGAAGTAGATTTTTGCCCTAAGACTGGGGTGACAGGAGTACCAAACAACGCAAAGACCGAAATTACTCATTTATTGTTTTAGTGTGTCCGTGGATTGCCAGTTCTGATAATACCTCCGGTGCTGAGCCAATAAAGTTCTGGGTCACAAACAAAGTTGAAGTCTCCTCCTACTATAAGTGCTGTGTCTGAGTGTGCAGACAGTGAGAAGAAGAAGGCGTGGAAGAAGGAGGACTCATCCAGATTTGTGCCATACACATTCGCCTTCCTTAAATCTGTGGTATGAACTGAAATACAAATTATTATATATCTACCTTCTAGGTCAGTAATGTGCTAATGTGAGTGAAATGTATTTTTCCTATTGATCATAATGATAACACTTCTTTATTTGGAGTTATAGCTAGCTGGGTCAGTGTTGGAGAATTGTGTAAATTGAAGTTCATGATCTACTATCTGTGATGTGTGAGTCCTTGTAATAAGACAATGTCTGCTTGTAGGACAATCAGCTGATTAAATATTTTATGTCTCTTTTCGATTTAACCAATTCCATGTAGATTCCAAGTGACAAACCTTAACGTGATCATATATGGTTAACTATATTGTCAAAGTGTGTGTGCGTGTGCGTGCGTAAGAAACTGTATGAGCATGTGTGGGATTGCATGGAAGCCTATATGAGCAAATGCTGTGTGTTTGTCCGTGTGCGTAGTTTATGTATTCAGAGTACCTATGTGGGAATCTGAGTAAAGAAAATAAATGTGGTTGTGCGTGCTCGCTCGCACGCATTGTGTAGGTGGACGCGGTGGGCTAAACATGGTGTTGATGTGAGGCAGTTAAGTATTATGTGAGCCGCCTTAAGTAGGGAGAACATAAATGGAGCAAGGTGAGGGAGAAACAGACGTGATAACAAGGGGTGCAACTACAACATAATAAGAAGGAGCAAATAGAACATCATAAGGTGGGGTTTTAACAGATAGAGGCTACTGAGAAGTACGTCCTCCATAATGGCCGGACATTTACTTCATTGTACTCCGAAAACAGAAATTGAAATTTGGCTTTTGAGTAAATCAATACATATTACCTATCGTGATGATGTAGCCTTGAAGAGGGGAGATCAGAGCATCAAACCTGTGTTAATAGAGCCATATATATATCTATGAATGTTTGTTTTTTGTACATTTGTAGATATGCATGTGTATGTATGAGAATGAGAGAAATGTAAATATGAAATAATTTCAATTTAAATATGTAAATAATAATCAAAATAAATCAAATTAGATGTCAGTTGTGAGTTCAGTGATTTTGGTTTGGCAGCAGAGATAGACTGGAGTGCAGCTGCACAACACCAGAGACAGTAAATATATTATTAATGTCAGTTTTTTCTGAAAAGAATGTGCCATACAAACCCCAGATTGTTTTTGAAGCTATTAAAATATTAATAAGGAGAAAAGGCAACTGTTTCCTTTATATGTCAAGTGCAACATGACATATTTTACCTACCTACCTACCAAGTTGCCTCCGTCCTCTGTCTCGCTACCCACTGCCAGATGGCCGTCAAATATTATGCACTTCTATTTCTTCCTTAAGTTCTGTGAATCCCGGCTTTTATTTTTACCGCGGTTCTTAATTGATCTGAAGCTTGTTATGTCGCTGCTCCTCCTTCCCAAACAGTCGTTCAGTACCTGGCATCTGAGCTTACAAGAAGGAAGTGAGCGAGTGGGCTTTGGGATGTTACAACATTCGGAAGCAGGCAGGCTGCGGGCAGTGCCATTTTCTGTACTTGATGCTCTTAATAATTTTAGGAAATCCTGAACGTTCCTGGCATTCCTCTCCATCTGTTCTTCAGTGTATTAATCACAACCATTTATGGTGCATGTTTGCCTGCAGTGAGTTAAACCATATGAAGCAAATTCCAGTTCATTCCTGGACCACAGATTTTGATGAGACAAGCTTAAATGTATGAGAAGAAGTGGTTAAAAAAAAAAAATCATTCTGATCAATGTGACCCCAAGAGTATTAATTTGAATTTAAGACGGATTCTTTATTCTGATTTCTGGACAAGCTCACACAGGAACCTGAAATTGTTAGCTTAAAGAAGATATACTCTAAGTTTTTTTACTGCTCTGTTTTGTGGGTTTGTAAATTCTTATACTATTCAGTTATTCCCTTGACAGAAGTGTTACAAAAAAAACAAAGCTAACACATGTATGGGTCGCAGCATTTTTCAAGTGGCAACGTTGACCTTCTTCAAACTTTATGACATCATTTTCAGCAATGGCCCCTTTTGATTGTTTCCCCTCAGTTTGAGCAATTCCAACACATTGACTGATGGGTAATACTCAGCAGAGGCCTTGCTGATAAAAAAAACCCCACAGTTAATTAGTACCATTGCTTTTCAATCAGCTCAATTCCTCCCCGTGCTTGGAGATGTTTGGTGTTGCAGAACTCTGCCATACTTCTTGTCATACTTCCGCACTGTCACAAGCCCGGCAGTCTTTTAAGTCTGCTCAGCTGGAAATGAGAGCTGATAGAAAGAGGTGAGCTACTCCCATTAGTCCTCGCACAAACAGGGAATGAGACATACTTAATGGATAGAAAACCACTGAGTGCAAGTTTCTATGTCAGCATGCACAGAAGTCAGAGTTAGTGTGTTTATTCACGTTGAATAATCACATTTCTCCCCCACAGAGACAATTTTTCAATCACACAGAACTTCTGAAACTTTGCTCACTGCTCCACTGAAGTATGAGCGTCTCATCGATCTCTACCTCTCCACCTTTCTGCTTTCTGCCCTGTGTCTCAGGTTCTGCATCCTTCCCCATCCTTTGTACACATCAATATTTCTTCTTCCTCTCCTCTTGCATCTATCCAAGTGTGACGCAGAGCCATCTCTGAATCCAACTAATGTTGCACCTCATGCTTTTTTTTTTTCTTGATTTGACCCAGTTTGTCACTCTCAGCAGATGCGCGCTGCCATTGTGATTAGTCCTTCAAAATATGACTGTCCTGAATTGAAACTGTTTGGTATGTGCACATGGATCATTTGCACATCGGTGTTGAAATTCTTATAAGAGTAAAAATGAGCTGTGCTTTACACCAGCAGCCTGTCACTGAGCTGCATTATTTTCATCTTCTTCTTTTTCTCTCAGCGGTTCTTTTTGGCGACACTATGGCATATCATCTGTTCCCATCCTACCCCGTCCTCTACATCTTTCTCTGTCTCATCAACCAACTGCATGTCCTCCTTCACCACATCCAGAAACCTCCTTTTTTGGTCACCCCGTTTTTCTCCTGTCTAGTAGCTCCTTATCCAGCATCCTTCAACCAATATATAGCAGCAGAGATGGTCTCATTACCAACTTGTAAACCTTTCCCTTCACATTTGCTGCTACTTTTCTTAAGATGACTCCTGACCCACTTCTCCACCCACTCCACCCAATTCTTCAACTCTTTTCCACACTCTCCGTTGACTGGGGATATCCAGAATATAACTCTGGAAGAAAAGCATACAGAAAACAAAACAAAAAACACAACGCTGAATAACACTTTCTCCTGAAGTTGGTGTATTTAATGCAGGGGAAATATGCTTGCAAGAAATATCTGTCAGTGAGCGTGCAGACAGCCTTGGGTGCACACAATGTGAGTATGGGAATGTGAAATAGACATACTGGGCGCACAGAACAAATTACTAACCTGAGCGCAAACCCTTACCGTAGTGGTAAACACAGAAGTGTATTTGTTGATGCATTGATTATATATTTTTTAGGCATTATTAATTTTTCAAGAAAATGTCTCTTCAAAGTAGAATTTATGTTCTTGGATTGGTTTTTAAAATATATCGATCCTTGGAGTGTTAGCAAGGATAATGCTAACACAAGAGAGGAGAGTGCTAGCACTGGGCCATAAATGAAGTGGAAGAGCACGAGAACATATTATGATGTTTTTTACAGTATTTCACCCATCAAAAAGAACATTTCGGATGCATGTTATTGTAAAAGCCATGACATATATAGAATCCAGAGATTGACATGGGCGAGACATTTTACAGGAGCTGACTGTGATGGCAGTGACGAGCAGACGTTCCTCACCGTTTCAGTTGCTTTAGGAGAACGCAGTTTCTAAAAGACAAAAAAGCAACTTTCGCAGTACAATGAAAGAGAAAACTGGCTGAATGGACATGACGATCTCCATAGAGCATGAACAGACAAAAATAAGGATAATAGAGGATACAGTTTAAAACATTTGAAAATCCGCGCTGTACACCTCTGAAAAGGAGGCTTTATTTGCTCCTCATGTCTCTGACTATGCGCACATCTTGTGTGTTTTAGAAAGTGGTCGGTAGGAGATATTTTCACTGGTATAGTTTAGGAAGCTGATACTAGATTATTTGTGAAATATACATATGTGCTGTCATGGCTATGCTGTACACAATTTGGAACAAGGCATATTTGCACTGCCCGCATATTATGTCTAATGTTTTCTATGTTTAATGATATTGACACTTTGAATACACTTGCGTTGCAGTCTAGACTATTTCGATCAGACAATATGAGAATTTGAAAAGATGATTGATTTATCATCATTATCACATATTTAACACCAAATATGTTATAATGAGTCGATTACAAAGTCTTTGACGCTTAGACTAATTGGGGAGATTGCGATTGAAGGGTCTCTGCCCTGAGCAGCAGATTATAATCCCCCCATCCCACTGGAATCTGGATACTGATGGTGGTGGCTGATGACTCTGCTGAGGCTGATGAATGATGAAACTGATGGATCTTCGAGGACTAGGTGGAGATGGGGAGGTGGAGGGTGCGTGAACAAGCAGGATAAAAGAACTATGTGGGTGGAGAGGGCAATATTTTAGTTGAGGGTTAGGGTAGCTGATGGTGCTGATTAGGCTAAGCATGCAGGTGTGAAAGTGATTGGATGGATTAGGCTACCTGAAAGGGTGCAGCTGATATCATTTATGCCCCAGGCTTTGAAGCAGGCAACCGAGACCAAACATGTGTGAAAGATGAGCACAACAGAGTGGAAGGAGCAGTAATTGTGGCCGTACTGTGAGGATGGTCTTGCTGACTGAATTTTGACTAGATCTCCATTTGCCTTATGTTGGAGTTTGTGTTTTATTGCTGGTATTATACGTTCCAAATAAAGAGGCGTAATTACATTTCGCCTAGATCGGCAGAAGTGCAAGCAGTTGTTCTGCTTATAAGAGACAGTGTGTCTCTCTCAACTTGTAGAGGCATGCCAAGTTGAGAGAGACACACTGAGAGAGTACACAGATGTAAACTAGCGCACAGAAAATAAATCTATAAGAGAACAAATGACTAAAACTTGGTAAGATTTGGTGTCATTGTGCAAGCATGTTGGAAATAACAACTACAGAAATACATTTTTTTGAACACAGAATACATTTTTGTTTGCTCAGGTTAAGTTATTCTTTGAGAGTTCCACTGCTCAGGAATGAGGCAAAAATAAATAAAACATGGCATTGTAATGAAGTCCGGGTTTTTGTTTTTTTCATTGGTCATAATTGTACAGTATATGAACAGTGAAGTAAAAGATCTGAATGTATGGTAAATAAACTATGTTGACCCTTTTATTGGCTAACTAATGATTAAATCACTCATAAACCAAAATGCATTTGAATAAAAATTTTTGCAAATGCTTTTCACAGCAAATTTCACATAAGCAATAAATTTTTATTGATTGATCCGAAATAATCAAATTAATTAATAATTCAATTCCGAAGAATAAAACATTGTCTTCAGCAAACAAAAATTAAAACTGTCACTGTTGTAGTGTACCCTGCAGTGTTTCAAAGAAAAGTAGAAAGCTAAGATAAGAGAGAAATGTGTAAAAATGACAGAGCGGTTGAAGAAAAACAAGGCAAGAGCAGTAGAGCACAGAGGAGAGGAAATGGTTTGACTGTAAAGGTGTCAACCCAAATAAACACTGAATTAAGTCTGTCCTTTTTTTCTTTTTTTTAACCCTTATCATTGTATGGTACGACAAAGAAAAAGGGCAAAGGACATCCCGGTTGTGAAGTGGATGAATGAAAATGCTTGGTAGAAGAGTTAGGAATGGCTGAGTAACAAGCAGGCCCGAGAGCTGAGAGTACTGGAGGGAAAAGATGAAGCGAGAAATCGAGATGAATGAGAGCTTTGGAGAGACTATAAGGGCTTGAGCTTCGTCGTGCACAGGCACTGCAATTTCATATCCCATGCTCTTTCATGTCGGGTGTATAGAGGCGTTCACTGTAGCTGTCGTCCAATGCAAGTGCACCCTCATTAGAGGTGACCTCATGGCACCCCCCTGATCATGAGACACAGCACCAAAGAACTGATTAGAACTTTGACACAGTGAGACCTGAAGCCCAGAAGGATGTCTTCATGGTGAAAACTATGTCTGTTTTCACCTGGATTCTGCAAACACTAGCAGTTCCAAGTTCATAGTATAAAATATGTATTAGGGAAATGTACATTGTTTTGGTGTTAGCTCTGTGGTGTCTTATAATGAATGGAAAATGTAAGAATTGTGTTTGGACTTGCACTTTAATTTAATTTTGTCTACATGCACCTTAAATCTGTTCCCTTTGCAATTTTAAGTATTCATATGGAGAAACTTCTTTACTTGCATTAATGTTATTAATTCCAAGAATTCCACCATCAAAGTCCAAAATTTAGCTCATTAAGTTCAGTTTAATTCTAGTTTATTGCTAGGTAATAATGTCCTGTCTTTCAACATTACACTATTTCCTGTCATTAGTTGTCATTCTAAAGAATCACCTTACCCATATCCGTTAACCTGTCAGTTTTTTTTTTGTTTTCAATTAATATTTAGTCATAATATATTGTAGTCATAGTTGTTTGGCCGAATAAATATATCATATTTTAACAAGTAGATATCCTGCCTGTTTCTTGTTTCAAGAGAAAATGTACACAGATGTGAACAAGAGCTTGTAAATTTCAAACGTTTGACTTACTCATCTGATCAATTTACTGTTTGAAGTCCTGCCCAATGTTTGGTCGATCGCATTTTGAGTCATCTTTTCTTCTTTTTTTTTTTAAATGTGACTGAACCTGATGGTGTCCTCTCTTCCACCTGGTTGAGGTGTGTTCTGTTGAGAAAAACAAAATTCACTCGATTCTTTCTTCATCTAAATTTTCATTTTCACTCAAGACGTTTTGTCTGCTGAAAATGTCAAAAGTAGGGATTTTTATCGAGGGCTGATACATTCTTATTTAAGAAATACATGCGAAAAGACAAAACTCAAGCAAATTCAGAAAACAGCTTCATCAATTCAACAACATGTGCTACAACTTTGCTTTATTTCCTTGTCGTGAGGTTACGTGACTCAGAATAAAATGTTAATCAACATTGTGAAAAAAACAGATATACTTAATGAAGACCCTAACATATACTGTTGCCAAAGCTAAACTAAACAAGCGCTATTATACTCAAGAAAACTCTAAACCATCATTGTAAATACTGGCTAGTTCTGGCTGGCGTCCCTTAATTTAACAAGGTTCAGCGGCTTGCTTACATCTCCAACAAGTACCTCTCCTCAAAACAATCATATCATCAAATCACAATAATATTCATGATGTTCTTATTTTGCTTTTGGGAGACTTGCCAATGGAACTTGTCTCCAGACGACACTTTCACATGTCATAGCAGGAAAAACACAGTTGTCTTTAATAACATCTCTGATGGCTGAATTTGACCAAAACAGGGTCTGTAATTGTGGGTGCTGGCTTATTTGGATATTGTTCTAGGCCACTTCACTGAATAGAACCATAAATAAAGATATTTAAACAAGCCGTACCTTTCATTTAAAACGTTGCTGTCATCAATGTAGCTGTTAAAGGTTTAGAATCTGTGAATAATCTGCAGGCACTGTGTTAAAAATGTGTTTGGTAAAAATGTGTCAATGCATCAAATATTGACGATTTTGTTTCTCTACCCAGAGCTGCCCTGATGTTATTGCTGTTTTGTGGCGGTGCTTTGTTGGTCTAACACACTGTTTTTTCTGTGTGTTTCCTTTATTTAACCTGATCAACCCGGTGGCTGGTGAACCTGTGAATTCCGCTGGCTATGGCAGTCTCATGTGAGTATATTCATCCAGTTTCAGATTTTTGCTATCTGAGAACAAGATTCTCACCAAATTAAGTTGGCACCACTGCTGCATGAGGCCATTTCACAGTCTGTGGTTCGAAAAAAAACTTTGTCATTATGAACTTAATCAAAGAAAATGACAGTCTACAGCACCATTTATCTTCCCCTTTTTTTCTTTTTTTACTGGTGAGAATGTGATAACAACAAAACTTAAGGGCAGAGATAAATATACAGAAGGATGCATGGAATATGTGAATGTTTGAGGTGAGGGAAAATTTTGGCAGAGACTTAGATAAAATAGTGCCACTTATAATAAATGAAATGAGCCCCGTTATGTGCTTATTGAAACATGATTTTACATGATTATTGATATAGTTATGTATAAAATAATATTTGAGCAATAGCATCAAGGCATAATCATCATTTAGAAGATAAAATGTGTGATGATATTACAATAGGAGTATATATTGTTATAGTAGACATATATGGGATATATATATTCAAATATTATATGTGATGTTTTAAGGCCATACATGTTTTATCATAATAATGTCAATACTGTCATATTTCATATTATAATTAATGACATTCTATAATTAAGGGACATTTATTATTTAAGTTTCCAAACTGATGATGGGAAAAGCCAGACTGAGGTCATCTCTCTCAATAATTAATAATTATGAAGTTGGGGGTAAATTTGACTTCAGTGTGACAATCAGTGGAGAACCCACAATCTGGAAGGATGCAGGCACTACTGTGGCAGGGATGGAAGATAGGCAGACAAGGAGCATCTGTTTTTTTTTGTTCTTGATCTAAGTTAGCTCAGTTGGTGGATGGTGGCAGAACTCTAACGGCACTAGTTGAAACTATAACATCCATATCTGTCTAAAGCCCCATCTTTTTGTTCCAAGCAAGCCATCTTCCCTCATCTCTGGCAGTTTGTCTTGTGTCAACAGTTGCCTTTTCTGAAATCAATTGCCCTTTTCAGTTGTGTTGACTTTTCAAATGAATAAAACTGCTCATTTTTGTAAGGTGTCTTTTTAGGTTCTTTTCAGGTGTGGTCTTTTTCACTCAGAGCCAGTGCTTTGTTTGAACATTTTGTACAACTTACCAGGCCCAAAGGGTATGAAACGCTATGCCTACATGTTGCTTCCATCATACTGCCTTTTCTCTGCGGGCCTCTAATACCCTTGCTTCTGGGTCACAATTATGGCGATGAATTTCATTGAATTATCTGATTGTGGAGCTTCCTTTTCAAAAACTACTTATTTCTGTGCCTCACACCAGACTCTTGTAATGCAAGTAAATGAAAAGTTGTAGTAGGTAGTATTTCTAGTCATATGCTGACACTACACCGGTCACACACTGCATAATATGTTGGCACTGTGACATGTGGTAGGTGGCACGTTAAACCATTTTTGATGAGATGGGTAGTGATCTACATTTTAATGAAAAGTTGTACAATTATCTTTTTGGAATTTGAAATGATTTTTTGGATGTCAGAAACATCAGAATAACTTCCGATGGCCCCCCCTTTATAGCCAGATGGTACCCAGGTGGAGAAAGGCTGAACATTCACCACCAATTTACCAAAGACTGAATTTTTCATCAACAAACTAGATTAACTTAAACTCTCTCATTTAAAAAAAATCTGTCTTCCGACTAGGAGGAGAAGATGACATTAACTTTTGAAAATTTTCCTTGTGTATAATATGGCAATGGATTGAATCAAACTAAAAGTCCTGTGTGACTGAATGTTTATAGATAATCATCAACAGTCTGCATGCAGGATATTCCTTTTGCCCAGATGTATTGCTGTTGAGCTTGGAAAAATAAAAACCTTAAATCAGTTAAAATCAAATAAGGAAAGTTTACAATTTTTGTCTTTGTGGGTGTTCCTGCAGGTGGTTTTAAAAGAGAAGTCAAGGAACCATATATTCCGACTGACAGGCCCAGGTGCTGATCAGGATCCCAAAGGTCTCTTCACCATTGATATTGACACAGGAGATGTGTCAGTCAGCCGTTCATTGGACCGCGAGGCCACTGATACTTACCAGGTCAGTGCGTACATTTGTGTGTGTCAGTGTGTGTGTGTGAGGGAGACAGAAAGGGAAAGAAATCGGTATTTAATGTGTTTCTTTGTGGAATTTTCTCTCCTTTCAGGCCACCAGGACACTTTTTCTCTCCCTAAACCTTTGACAGATATATTGTTTCCTTTTCAATTTCCACATTTTTTTACTGATTATATCCTTTTAAAATGGTTTTAGTTATTCATGAGAACCTGCAGTTTCAATTCAAAATTCTTAAGCTCCTATGGGTTTATGAAAAAGCAATGAACAGTTAAAAGCACATTGATTTTGAACCGTGAAATACACCCTGAATGTAAGTGGTGTTATTTGGGAGGGGATGTCTGCGTCTGGCAAGGCTGAATTCATGCTATCAACACAAGATTTAATAAAATAACATTAAAGCATGTTTGAGGTGTTTTCATGGTGCCTCTAGTTTGTCTCGCTTGTGAAACAATTTCCCATATAACAGATAAGTAGAGAACATCTATTAAGTAAGGGAATAGCTCCTCTATTGTTATGAATGCAGATATGAGGATGAACATTTGGCTGGATGCAAACAATTAATAAGGTAACTGGCATTTACATAACTCAAATAAGTCACTCTGTACAGTCAAAGAGGAGAGCAATTAAGAAAAAGAAATGGAGCAACATCCAGACCTGTGAGCACATATGACTCACCATCCTTTCATGTTTTTCACTGCACATGCATGGTGTAACCAGGACATTAGCTTTGAATGGTTAAGATCTAATTCAGGTTGTTTACAGTCACCTCTGACACCCAGTAAATGAACATCCCCTTGTCCAATGAATAATTTAATAAACAAATAGAATGGTCTAGCAGAGGACGACATCAGCTGCAGCCTCATTTGCAAATGAACAATATGTTGCAGAGAATGTAGAAAGAAATAATGATCCATCTGCCACCCACCCAACTAATTATTTTCTCCTGTTAAGAGATCCACAGCTCATGGACATCACTACAAGTCCCCTTTTGTATTTTATTTAATAGTACAAGCTTTCCAGATGATGTCCTAATTAGAGATGCACCGATCAGCCGACCAATCGATCGGCGCTGGGAGGCCTGGTTTGATATAATCGCTAATTTGCCGAGCAGCCTCTCTCAGCCTGATTCGGTGCTGGATACATGCATTCGCCTTACACGCACACAAAGCATGAGCAGCTATGGCTCCAAGCATCTCGTAAATAAAGCAGAAAACCCCAGAAAACACTTTGTAACTCTAGTAAGGACAAAATAAGCTGTGGTAGACGAATCCCGAAAATGTTCGGAACAATAAACTTATTCACACGGTCAAAATGAATCACCCCGAGAAACACAGCAAGTATGAAGAAGCTAACATTAGCAGAGCAGCTAATGTTAGCAGAGCGGCTAAAGCTAGTGACAGCAGAGCCTGCCACGAACCATGAAGTCCCTGAACAAATCCAAAATATAACATATCACGGACTGAAAAAGGCTTACAAAGTTTGATTTGATTTTGAAATGTCATACAATTGGTGTAAGAAACCCATGAAGGACGGGAGCGCACATTTATTTCAATAAGTCGGAGCACCTTAAGAATGCCGACCACTGTAATCCCTCAAAATAAAAGCACCTAAAATACATACACATTATGATTTTCAAACTTTAAAGAAAAAATAATCAGAATGGGACTTGATTGGTTTTGGTAGGTCCGATTTTATAAAGAATTGGTGATTGGCCAAGAAACTTGCAATTGGTGCAGTCATAATCATGTGTTATGTATGAGCAATATTTAATAATACTTCAATATAAGTTACTGTTCTCAATCAAAATTTTGAATATCTGAAGCACTTTGGAAATTGGCTAGGACTTATTAAGAATATCTTTAAATCAGCATGATGAGGTACATAAAATGTGCTGACATCGACTGAAACCTATTTTACTGTAAACAGTAGTCAGACAGGTTGCCAGCTATGATTAAGAGCAAAGATATTTGATTTATTCATCTCCTCTCAAAATTCCACCACGCAGAAAAGCTCAAAGTAACATCCATTTACAAATAAAATCATGGTTTTTCGATTAACCACACTAAATGATATAGCTGCCTGCTGACCCTTGCTCGATATAAGTCTTTTTCCAAAAAAACACCGCTGAGTGATTTTGCCATCGTAAACCAAACGAGAAAGAAATATAATTGAAGGCTTCATTAATAGATTAGCAATTCCATCACTAACATGGTTATAATGATATGAAATAATGTGGGTTTATTTCCTAACCAGGCTTGCTCAATGTCCTCTTGCATAGCTTTCTCAGTTTCATGTTTGCTTGATGTTTGTTTTATTTTTTCTATGTTTAAGGTATGGACTCTTTGTCGATATAGGGTAGTGTATCACACTACCAAGGTTGCCACTTCCTCCCTTCCCTTCCTCTAATCCCTATTTCATGGTATGATGATGATTGATTGATATGGGTAAAGAAATGCTACACGCTCTTCACACGGTCACTGCTAGCTTGAAGAAATCAGATCAATAAAGTTAAATGTGAGCATATCTTAAATGCAGTACTCTGAGTTTTTTAGCTTTGAAAGAGTGGATGGAAACACTGTTCATCCAGAAAAACGATTCCAATTAAACTTCAGCATATCAACAGAAAAACAAAATACATATAAAGATTTGGAATTCTAAATCAGCTATTACTGGAACAAGTAAGGTAAACAAACAAACCCCGGATAAAGTCAACCTTTGCTTTGGAAGAACAAACAGACTCCATGATCAGCTGGGTCACATGCTCACAAGGAATTAAAACCAAACATTATTTTCTCATTACGATCAATTAGGCTGAAAATGAATGTTAATGAGATGGAAATGGACAGAAATAGAGAGGGTTGCATGCAGACGGACAGGGTTTAATACTGTGATTACGACGAGCCGAGGTCAAGTCCAGAGTGGTTGGTAATAACTTTAATTTTCTTAGAACAAAGGCAGGATAGAACATGAAGTGATAAATAACAGTGCTGTTTACACTGGTTGAGGGATGACCTTCAGCAATGCAGGTCAACACAGTGATAGGTGTGATGTCTTTTGCATGTGTTTAGTTCAGTGATGCTGGTATATTAGGTCAAAGAAAAGAGCACAATGTTGACAGGCTATAAAGTGTTTTTTTTGTTCTCAAGCCGGATTTGATCTTCTTCTTTGTGATTACCACATACAGTACATTAATTATCAGTTACTTATAATCATCCTTGATTCTGTTGTTCGAAAGACTCAAAATGTTCCATTAAATTGATCTAAGTCTGCACTGCTTGATGGTGGTTTCGTTTTTGGAGTACTTGCTCTGAACCCCGTGCGTCACAGATTGGTTTTGCAGTCTGGGTACGCGCCTTGCAGCATCAAATCCTGTGACATCGTTTGACAGTACATCTAAAGGCAGTTAACCTTGCACTATATATTTCTTTATGAGCTACTTTCATCTCACAAAAAGTTCCACCACCACTTTATAAATATACCTGGGACTGCGTCTCAAAGCTACATTATGTCCATTTATAATTGTCTTTGTTTAGACACACATTTTTACAAACTTTTCATTATTAAAAATCTAAATTAAAATTTAGGTTAACATTTCTTTACGAAAGGCATCAATGTCACAACCATCTCGGCCTCTCATGACAGAAGACGGCTAGGTTCAATTCGTGTGTGAGCAACTCAATCAAGTTCCAATCATAATTGCTTTGTTGTACAAACCTTTGATTGTACTTTTTTTTCACATGAATATTTACTAGAATTTCAAACAAAAATTAAAACTGCAACCATTGATAACGGGCCCTCGCACTCCGATGCTATCCGGGGAATGGGCGAACTCCCGCCGGTACGATCGCCGAAGTTGTTGAATATTCATGTTAAAGACAACAAATGTAGCTACGTTTTACATTTCAAATGGTGTTTCTAAGTCAAAGTATGAGGTAGTAATTACTAAAAGTCTGAAATGATAATTCTTTCTTGCCATTAGGTGGCGCTATGGAAAAAACATTTTTTCAGTCAGACCTGTTCAGGGCAGTACCTTAATTTAATGGTGATAGTTTTGGTAGAGATTGGCCTTCGTACAATGGAGTTCTGATGACCTACAGTTCTGATGACCTACAGTTTTGTGACGAGTCATCCAACTTTGCCAGCCAGCCCACACAATTATTCAAACACGCACATCCTTCACAAGAATAGATGTCCAACTTGTTGTGGCTCTCCTGATCCCACTTTGAATTTTTTGGGGATTTATAGACACAGAGTAATGGGGGAAATTTTAAAACAGGACATTTGTTGGTACCGCTAGGTGGCGCTATGACAAAAGCTGATTTCTTTCACATAGGCCTCTTCAAGGCCAGACTCTAAATCTACATGGGAAATTTGGGTCATATCGGACGATAGATGGCCGAGGTAATGGCAATTTTGTTTTTTCCGGCAAGGTCAAAATTTCATCATCCTTTTCGGTCCAGAACCGTTCGACAAAAACTCAATTTTCGAAATATCGTTTGGTCATAATGACTGTAGCTGTCACTCAAAAAATGTAAAGTCGATCGGGTCAAAGCTCTACGAGTAGTTTGTTAAAACAAAACAGAGAAGAACGGCAAAAAACGCCTCTGTAGCGCCCATTCAAGGCAAAATGGCCGACTTCCTGTTAGGTTTGCGCCCAAACACCAATGGACTGTTTAGAAGATCGGGATCTGATAAATATGTGTACTTACTACTAAGAATTTAAAGATATTTACACACAAAAAAAGCTGTATTTTTTTAGGTTGACCTTTATCCCTTTTGCCTGCTTGCTTACTTCAATTCCTCCTGTGTAACAGCATTTCTTCTCCTTCGTTCTATTCGTATTTTTTACTATATTTTGTCAGCTTAATTCGCTCTCTCCTGTCATGTAGCCAGTATTTCTATCTAATTTACTCTCTTCACTCCAATATTTTTGACTTGACAATGTTACCTACTGTACCTACCTGACATCAACAACTAGCAAATCTCAGTGCAATGTTTATGAGCGTGCTGGATGAGAATCAGTTGCAGTGAAGACATGATAGGGAAATGTATTGACTTGCACACTCAATAAACAACCAGAATATATTTGATAATGAAACACTGACTTAGCAAGAAGATATAAGATGGATGGAAGAGTGCATTTTTGGAAACAATAAGGATGTACAGTAAACAGATGATAAGTGTGGTAGTTTTGCACTAGCAGTTACAGCTCAATAATTCTTTTGACTTTAAATTTTTTGTAAGGCTAAGTCTAAAGGAAAATGAATAATTCATAGTGTAATCACACAGATAATTTTATAATGATATGCACAATTAAATGGCAATGTAATTGTGCATACCATTATGACATTTTATGGAAATTTAATTGTGATAGAATTGCAAACTGGGAATTGATTTGGCACAAACAGAAGGCCACCCCAATCCTCTGCTACAAAATGACATACGGGCACCTTAAGAGGAAGTAAACATAGATGGCAGTTACCGGCTGTGGCATGCATGCACATTCTGGAATTATCTTTATTGTTTAAATTATCTTTAAACATACTTTGCTTGAGGAATATTTGACAACAGAGATAGTACTTCAAGCAAACATACCCATGGGTCATTGACATGACTTGTGCAATACACCAATAAAATGTAAACAAATCAGAATAAAACCAATTGAATTTGAAAGCTGTCTTTCACCCATAATAAGCTACTCACATTGGCATATACTGTATGATGTACATTAGTGTAGAGTGAACAATTTTATTTTCTGAACTGAGAATGATGGATCTGTTAACTGGTCCCTTCAGGCAATAAAACCCCCGACATTTAATCTCCACTGGTATCCCATTTGGCACGCCATAGTCCACCTTTCCCCAGTTCGAAATACATTTCATCTAAAAATAACCGACAATCCACTCTGATGACTGAACATATGGGCTGCAATGTCGATAAAAGCAGTTGTCTGCTGGTCACAGTCGCTTAGTGATTTTTGCATCGTTTTCATATGGCTTATACCTTCCATACTTTGGCTGCGTTCTTTTGCTTAGGTGTTAGAAAGGAATTTTTTTTGATTAAGCAATTATTGCTATAGCTGAATGAACAAAGACTGTAAAAAAGTGGATCACTTCAAGTTCGGTCCTGATAACCCTTCCTCCTCGCTGCAGCCCTCTCCCTTTCTGTCCATTTTTCATTCATTTTCAGAATATCAGCGAGAGTAATGTTAGTAAAACCAGACCGTCTCAGACTTTTCCAGCAATGACAAGGCAGATACCTACACCAAAGAATTGATGGAATGCTACTTCAACAGTAGAGACAAACTAGACCTACGCTGTCTTTTTGACAGATGTATTTTTTCTCTGAAAAGTCCCCAATCCCCTTCGTTGTACAAGCAGTCTCCCTGATTGAAACCCTTAAATTAAATTTCTTATTTCAACAGTATTCGGACTGATGGTTATAATAATAATAATACATTTAATTTATAATGCACTTTGATAAATTATGTCCGGAAAACATTTCAGAAACTCCCCCCAGTGGGAAAAATATACAACCAACCTGTCCCAATCAATCCAGTTTTTCCTCACAATAATGTCTGTTGTGGAATTAACTTTGAAAAGGATCCATGAATGTTTGTGAGTTATGTCTGGAAAACAGAGTAAAATATCTCTCTCTATATATATATTTAGATCTCCTATTCTTATGCATGAAGACAGGACATTGGTATATAATTGAGAAGGGATATGGAGAAAGAGGTCAAATCATCAAAAACAAACGTAATTTTGAAAACCATTCTTTTCTACTATCAATAATGCTCTATACTATAATGTGCCCATACACAGCCAAGCAAACATACACCAAACATTCACCTCTTTCTCATATAGCAAATCCAGTGCCTTTCATGTGTACAGTAAGTGTTACTTTATGAGCCTGAGGCCTGAGACAGGTGAAGCTTATTTTCCGAGTCCCACTCCTGTTTTCTGCTTGGCTGGACAGTAATTTCCTGGGCTTTTGAGAGCAGGACACGCTGCCCTGCACACAAGAAAACAGCCCCGATGTAAGCTTAGTCTTCGTATGTGGGCGAAAGATAAAGGAAGCACACATGCCATCAACACCGACACGGCCATCACACAGTCCCTGAGCAAACAAATCTTCAGCCTATCTTAGGCCACCATAATAGCTATTGCCTTTAAGGAATATAACCACAATACTTTAATACCAGTAGGTCACACACCATTGCTCCGCATTGATAATAAATGCAGTCTATAATTTTTTTTTATTTTACATCCATAAAGTTACCAGTTAATTGTGCTTGCAAGACTCCTTCTCAAACAACTTTCGGTTTTCACAACACATTTTTAAATGTATCACAAAGTTCAAATTGTATGGAAGTAAGAAACATTTGAAATTGTGTGTCATAGTTCAATTAAGAAGGTTTTTCTTAAAAGTGTTCTTGTTTTAAGCTTTCCTTCATGTAAGAATACTACTATTCACCTACTCTGAGATGAACTGAACAGTGAGTGCCCTGTTCTCGGTCTGAGGTATTACTGCCATTAATTCAGATTGGCCACTTTTGTTTGAAGGTCATGGCACAACCCATAATGTACTTTGCCTTCGTCCCAGGGCAGCTCCATTTTCAGCTAAAGATATTTTCTATTTCATCAGGCATGAAATGACATTGAATTTAATTCATTTTTACTCACAATATTATTTTAAGCATAATTATCATGTTCAACATTCAATTTACTAACCTTATGCAATTTCTTCTTTCTGTATTACCTTACTGTATTTACTGTAGTATGTTCAATATTACTTCCATTACTCAACAGTTTTTATTATTACGTGCAATAGTAGTACACTCATTATTATCTTGTTAGGTAGATACTGGTTTTACATTTACTTTTATTCTTGCATTTATTTTCACATGCAATATTATGATACTTAATTTCATGATATTATTGTGATGTAAAATAGTACGTTCATTAACATGTAGTTATTTGTTGGCACTAGTTTACATTTACATATCTTCAATGGTTTATAATCATGATTATTACTTTGCTTCAAAGTATTATTTTCATGTTATTCCTTTACGCTCATTATGAAACTGTTTTCCGTAGGTATTTGTTTTTATATACCTCTCATACACTTCATTTTTTCATAATTTTTCACATTTTCACTTATATTTATATTCAGTTTCTTATATTCAAGTATTGTATTTTTTGCTACTGTAATTTTGAGTATTTTCCGGCATAAGAATTTCCTCGGGGATCAATAAAGTTTTATCTTATCTAATCTTATATTGGAGACAGAAACACTACAGCTATTATCTACTAAAATTGATAACATTTATCACATTAGATGGGACATTGCATCAACTTAACCATTTGATTTTTACAAACCTGACCAGAGTATGCAAATAAATATAGTGAGAGCAGTCATTTTGCTTAGAATCATGGGATTTGCACATTCACTATCGACTCACTGTTTTGTCAACTGAAGGTAATCTGTTAGTGAAGGTGATCTGTTCACTTTTTAGAGGACACGAAGAAGATTTCAATCGTTTCAACCCAACTGCTTATTTAAGAAGAAAGAAATGTTCTTCAGTCCTATATACTACAAAAACAATCTGAATCCTTCAGTTTATTGTATGTGCAGATTTCAATAATCTACCGTTTCAATCAGCTACAGAGTACACACTCAAGCTGCAACCTGAAAGTGTTATCCGATCTAAAAAAGGTGTCTTGGAACTTCCGGCCATAAGCCCTTTTTGAGGAGTTTGTAAATTCTCCACCGTCTGAGTTGGATACGCACGGATTCTCTGGCTTATACCCAGCGTCCACATAAATGCAATACAGATCAATTGGTGGCTCTTCTGATCAACTGGCCACTTGTCAAGAGTGTACTCCTTCCTGCCCCCTCCTCCAACTCTGAACAGGATAAGCAGTTATAATAAATAAATAATAAATTAATAATAAATAAATGTATTGAAAAATCTAGAAATATTGTATTTGATTCCAAATGCAGTGAAAATGATAAAATACCAGTAGAATGTATGATTGTTGATTAAAATATGTATCTGGCACATCAGCTCCTTCTGAGGCACATTGTGTTTTTTCACAAGCTATTTAATACGGTAGAACGGTCCTGTTTCAAACTTACAAATTTGATAAACTTAAAGTATAACATACATGTAATTCCTAAGACATCCGTTATAGTTATTTCAGAGGAAGGGACTAACATTTCCATTCCATTGGATCCACAAAATAATTCTACATTTTTGTTAGAAACTGAATTTTGATGAAGACTAATAAGACCTAACTAACCTATAAAAGAATGGAGTAGTTTGGTTAAAAAGTGCTCAGAGAGATATCCGTTATGAATTAATATTACAGACGGCACTAGACAAAAGGAGAAGTTGATAACTAAATGTTAAGTATTCTGCTATTTCCTAAAAAGGTAGAGGGAGGAGAAATGTTAGACTCAAGAGACCTGATCCTGTCACATGTATTTGCAGTTTTGCATTGTTTTATATGTATACAATTACAAAATGAGTGGCTCTACAACAAAAGCAGTCCAAGATGAGCGAAACAATGTTCATTTAAGACAACTTTGCAAAGAAATGTCTTGAAAATTATTGTTTATGGTATAATTATGTCTGTCCAGTTTACTTCTTTCAGAACAAACCCAGTTGTATAGCATTTTCAGAGTTCTAATACTTATGATCAGGTTTTGTTTATCTACAAAAAGAGTCAATATTTATTGATTTTATAAAACTATATTGTGTTAAAATATAGCTTGTCAAAATACTAAAAATTCTTTATTTCCCTTCCAATGAGTTGACTAAAAATACTTTACAGCTTTTTTTCCCCTTAAATATACCAAAAACAATTCTCGTAAAATTTCGACTTTAATCTTGGAATATTACGACTTGAATCGTGTAATCTCAATGTTTTTATTTTCTGTATTTTGTGAATGTGGTTCTAATTCTCAGTCGTTGTTACGGACACATGTTTTGAAAGGGATGTAATCAAAAGAGGAAACGGAATACCTGGGCCTCATTTGCAGTATGATAACATCATTCATTTACTCTCTGAGGGCACTTTTAAAAACCCGTGTAAAATATAACAAAAGTGAGACTGGGAAAGACAGTAACTGGCAGATAAGCCTACTTTTTCGCTGGCTCTCAAAACTGTCCCCTCAGCGTCACACAAAAGGATATTGAATTATACCTTAAGAGAGGAATGGGGCTATTTTGTAACCTGATACACTAGGGAGAGCCTTTGTGACTGTTTCAACACCTTTCAAGGGGAGGATTTTTATATATATATATATCCAGACAGTCAGCTGGACGAAAGACCTTTTCAATAATTTCCTGTCTTCTCTGTACTTTTAAATTCCTCACTCCTTTCACCTTCCATCTCTCATTTATCTCTCTCCTTCCAATCATCATCTATTTATATCTTCTTTGGCATTCCAAGGGTTTCTCTCCTTTTCATGTATTGAGGAACATTTGTGAATGGTAACTCTGGGATATTGACTGAGAAACAAATCCACATACAGCACAATCCAAAAGGGCAGATTCCCTGCTTCTTAGGTATTCATGAAAGTTAAGACAACTAAAAAGAGTTTGTTGGGATTCATTTCTTAATATTTGAGTTAATTTATGAAGTAAACATCAGGTCACAAACAATTTGTTACCATTTCTTACGTATAAATGCATAATTTTGCACTATTTATTGCGAGACGATTACTTTGTTTACGCTTGGATCATTTTATGTATACGGGCACCGTCACCTATTTTCACACACTTATTCTTTTAACATAAATTGGAAAGTGTACATTATTAGCACAACTATGGCTGTAATAATAATAATAATACCTTATACTTATATAGTGCTGTTCACAATACTAAAAGAAGCTTTACAGAGTATAGTTTGGACGGAGAAGTGGAACTTCTTTGGCTGTAGTCAAAGTTTCAGACAAATTTAACATAAACTCAGTTGATGGTGCTGGATTAATAGTAAGAAAATCCCTAGAGGTAATCCATCCTCAATGCCAATGTCAAACTCATTCATAGAGCATATTTACAACGTACAACAACACGTACAACGTTTACAACAAAGTACACATATTGGTGCACATATGTGTACCTAATTCTTTTAGTGCAAGAATTAGGTCAAACTGGATCAACAAGTTTTTACAATACATCGAGGATCATGGGCATTCATTTTATGTCCTTATTCATCTTTATATATCCCAATGCCGAAATATAGAAATGTGATAGAATTCAGGGTCGCATAGGTGCTGGAACCAATTCCAGCTTACATTGGGTGGGAGGCGAGGTACTTCATGGACACGTCACCGGTTTATCGCAGGGCAGAGAATGACAACCATTCATGCTCCCCTTCACACCTTTGGGCAATTCGGACTCACCGATTCACCTATATTGCATGTTTTTGGTCTGGGGGAGGCAGCTGGATTACCTGAAGCGAAACAATGAACATGCAAACTCAGGGCAAAGACGTTGCAAGGCCATTGGTGGATCTGAATCAACTGTGAGGCAATTGCACTAACCACAGAACCACCAGGCTGGCTGACAATGTGTCATTCATAGCAAATGTCCTGTTTAATCTATAATTGGAGATTTATAAATACAATCCAAAACAAACAGTGTTATTTCCATGTATATTATTATACATTATTATTATTTTTATTATTATTATTATATATTTCTATGAATCAAATGTACTTAAATGTGTTTCGAACACAATACTGATTTCCAAGCTGGGTCAGTTAGGGCCCAGTTTGACAAATACAGTTACTGGTAAAGTTAGCCAGCTGGGTGCCGATCTATGGATGGAAACAGGCGATGCGCTGTGACAACCCCTATAGGGAACTTTCGCAAGAAGAAGAAGAAGAAGAATTTGAATTAAATGTGCTTTGTCTATTCTCAGGGTGGCATTGTAACGCAGTAAAAGCACTGCTTCCACACAACAGGAAGTTACGGGTTTCTTTGAGGACTTTGCTTGTTCTTCCCGTGTCACCATGGCTTCTCTCCAGGTTCAGGTTCCAGGCTCGCTCCCAGAAATGCCCATAAACATACAGTGCAGTTGAATTGGTTACTGTACATTGCTCGTAGGAGTGAATGTGAGCATGAATAGTTGTCTGCCTTTGTGTGTCGGCTCTGTGATGACATGGAGACCCGTTCTGGGTGTACCCCACCTCTCACACGATGTCAGATGAGATAGGCTCCGACAACCACTACCCTGAACTGAACAAGATAAGTTTCTACAGAAAAAACATTAATGAATGAACATGTTCAAATATAGAGATATAAATCTGAAAGAAATTGCTCATGGTGGTGCTCTGCAACAATCAGATGACCTTTTAAGTCAGTAGACATCCGTCCTCGGGAACTGTGAATGTGTGTCAACAAAAATTGAAAACAATCAAATAATTTGATTAATTATAAATCCTGGACACAAAAAAATTGGGCAAGAAACAATTATTATCGGAAGACACAACTGTTATGATCAGCTTCCCACTTTCTGGCTATTTTCACAGCATTATCAGGCCTTCCTCCCCTGCTACTTAGTTTCCTTTAAGCTGTTTGATGTACCAGGGCAAAATAATAGAAATTCAGGGAAAGTTGTTAACAATCTGAACCACAATACTTCTTACCATACCCCCCTGATAATTCGGGATGGTGCTTAATCACCAGAAAGGTTTAGCACCCATGAGGGGGGGCAGATCAATAAATACATAAATAAGTGATTAAATAAATAAAATTGTGTCCCTTTTGTGTAAATGTGAAAAAAAGTAAGAGGTGGCATTCTCTTGTGGGAGTGTGGGCAGTGTGTATGAAAACTACCACTTGAAGATTTAGAAGCATTTCGTCTGAGGTTTACTTCAACATCTTACAGATGACAAAGGTGTACATAAGGATAAATTACTGTGACTGATTAATTAGATTAAAACTGTGACCACAGTTATTTAACATAATGGTGCTCATGTACAGCTTACATGTTCTGCTCGACGTAAGACAGCAGGACTCCCTTGACTTTTTAACACAAGTTGAACCACTTGGGAAAAATTATAACTGGAGGGGATAACATACCCTTTGTGCAGTGTGTTTACCATTGTCCTGAAGCCGTCATCACTCAGAGTTTATTTGAAACTGTCCAATAGAATTTGATTGCATTTGGAATTTCATTTTGCCACTGTAAGCTAGACGGCTACGGTAACGGGCTTTACAGGATTGCTGTTATTGAGACGAAGATGCACGACTCAAGTATGCAATGTGCGTTCATTATGTAGCATGCCTTTTCATGTGGTTGAACGAGTAAGTTGTGTTGTTTTATAGGAACAGATACAACCCTAAAGCAGTCACTTTACTTATGATTATCTTTTCGTTAACATCAATTGACCTGAATCTGAAATGTTGTGGATGGTGATGCCATTCAAGGGACAAGCTTGCTGCCATCAACTCTTCCAAATATTTCATTTTTTATATCAGCCGTCTGCTATCTGTTGTATATTAGTGATGTTCTTTAAACATTGATGTTACTCATCTTGACTGCACCAAGGAATTGTTGGTACAGGAAGCAGGATGCATGGTGTTATTGGTCTGGCAGTCGTTTAGGGAGCGTTGGTTTTTACTTTCCAGCAGAACATTTTTAAATGCCACTCTCCTGATGGTTAAGGTTGAGCTTAAGTTGAGGTTGATCTGCAGCTACGACAAGACCTTGTTATTGAAGTTAAACTTACAGTGTGGGTCAGGTTCCATTCAAAAGTAAGTCTGTTTTCATACGTGAGTCTCTTTTAAGTTGATTTACCATTTTTGTTGTTTTTTTAGTTTTTTGGTTTGCGAGCAAGGTGTCGGACGAATTAAACTCGTAAACAGAGATGCCACTGTATATTCATGCGTATAGAAACTGTGAGTGCAACATAGTTAAATAACAATTGAGCCATTTCTCTTTGTGATTATGGCTGCAACTTTAATATAGTCAAAGTATCTTCCAACAGCACATACTGTATTTCATGAATACTGCACGGGTTGAAGGCCAGTGGTAATGACAACTTCCCCAAAAGCATTAGTCAAAATATATTTATAAGATAGAGATACCTCTGCCTCATTGTTGGGTTTCATACTGATTTGAATAATCCATCTCACTTAGCTTGAGCTAAGTAGAGCAGTTTAATGAATTCTTTGGTGATTAATTGGTTGTGTTGCTCACCTTTGCTGTGTTCTAAGTAAAACATTCAGGAACAAAGGTTGGGGAAGGGAAAACGCTCCCTCCAGGTGACTGTCTGAATTTTTCAGGGCAGTACTGGGGTTCTGAAGGATGGAGAACAGCTTGCTAATAAAGATTGTGCCCCAAGTGTGTTTGGGAGGAGTGGGGTACCATTCCCCTTGGAGCTACCACAGAGAAATTTCACTGGGATCCCACAAAATGGGAGGCAGGCATAGCATCTTTGAATCCTCCAGCCCAGCAAAATGAGCACTACTTGAATGACTCTGGAGGCGCTGCATGCTGAGTGAATTTGAAATGAGGGGATAGTGATGGCAGGCAGTGAAGGTACTTCCATATGCATGACTCAGCCCCTTTTTCTCCACTTTCCTTGCACTTTTCTCATTCATGTCTGTGTGTAAGGCTGTGATAAAGCCACCCTAGCTCAGCTCCTCTACTTTTGGCACATTAAGCCAAGAGCCCAATTGACAGGGACTTCAGCTCACACCTCTGCCGGCAGTACATCCTGCCCCTATAACTACCAGCTTCTCAAGCTTCTGATATAAGTATAATGGCTAATATTGAGTTAGGAGGTATCCCGGAAGAGAGATGAAAGGAGAGGTAGAGAGGGGAAAACAATCTTTGGCTCTTATAAACTAAATAAACCACATTACTCGTATTTATCCTTGATGAATTGAGTTAAATTTACACATTCTGGTATACACTTTAAAAAAAAACATGTCATTTATGTTAAAATACTGGCACTTGCAGTATAACTTTTCATCAACACATATGATTTAGTTTTACATTCCCCATTGAAGATTAAGTAGAAGAACTGAGCATTACATAAAATTACATTTTAACCCCTAACCCTTAAGATATATTTAGACGTATTGTATTGTATTGTATTTGTTCTTTAAATTGAAATATATACGTTACCTAGAAGTATAGGCCTATACCATTTTTTTAACATCGTGTTTCTGAAAAAATTAAGATATTTTCTTGGAGAATTTTGAAAGGTTGTTTATTGTAAAATTTAAATTTGTATATTAACAAAATCTTTATATAGAACTAGACCTATGACGACAGCAAGGGTATATGCCCGACTCTGTCTGCACTTAGGTCTATAGCACAAACAAAATCAAAGACGTTCCTGGCTGACTTTGTATTAAAGATCACATCTTTGCTATAAGATGATATTTGGTTTGGATTCATCTTTCATCCCTCTGCCAAAAAGATTGTTTCCTTGTTGTTGGTACAATTCCCCATTCAAATGAACTGATCTTAGGCCCTTGCAGCTTCCATTTTCATTACTGCTCTGGCATGCTGAGAAGAAAAACTCAACTTTGGGCATGTGTTAATGTGTGTGTTTGGTCTGTGTGACTAAATGGAAGTCCTGCGCATATATTCTTTTTGGCAAAGGATGGTAATTCTCAGCCATGCAGATCCCTGCAGCCTTATTTCAGCCTAATAGTCTTGCTGTGTGTGAGCCTGTGTGTGTGATCTGCTCAGTGAATTGGCTGAGAATACACACGTCGAGTTGAGAATACCATTAGTCGAGAGTCAGCAGTTCTGTAAGATAAACAGTTGGGGGAAATGGTCCCACTCGAGAAAACCCTCCCATGGTACTGTGTACTCTAAAGGAGCAGAGAAAAATAGAGAGAGGAAGAAGGAGGATGATGAGATGAGGAATTAAACAATTAGTCTCCTAACACCCAAAACACTTAGTTCAGCTGCATGTGTGCATTTACTGCCATTAAACTCCAGGATCCACGGTGAGGGACAAATAGGAAGAGAAAAGAAGCGGAAACCAGCAGAGTTGAAGAAAGGATTGGAGAGGGATGTCTCTTGTGACAGGGAAGTCGTTGGATGTCATGCATTACTGATAGGAAGAGGAAGGGCTGGTAATGTGATGCTACGGATAAAGGAGGAGCCTCTCTGTCTCTTCCCCAGATAAATCTCTACAGCCCAAATCCAGTTATCAAGGTTTGCTGTCTCACACTGAGCCAGGACGTTCATGATTGTCAGAAGATGAATTAAAAATATTGATTACTCATGCAGTTACCATCAACTCCATGTTTTGCGAATGTTAGCATAAGAAGATACTAAATTAAGATGAAAAACATTGTGGGCATTATGCTTCCTAAACATCATGTTAGTTTATCAATGTGACTATTTATTAGAGGGGCACCAATTGCACTTTTCTTGGGTGATTCCGATTACCGATTTTTATAATGTCTGACCTGTTGATAATCGGTATCAACTGGCCAAATACGATTTTTTTTTTCTTGAAAGTTTTAAAGCCCATAATTGACAGCAGACATACAGACATACAGCGGCCTTGTGGCTGTCTATGCGCTCTCACTACCTTCAGCCACTCTGCCAGTGTGTGCTCCGTGAAAACGAAGTTCGTTGTCTAGAATGTTTTTGCAGCTCATTTTAACCTTGAAAGAAAGATTTCCAGGCTGCTGAGATGTTTGTAGCCAAAATGGTGCCCTAAGCGGTAGCCTTCTGTAGCACATGGACTTCACAGGGGGCACCGCTGTGCACGTGCAAGTAAGTTTGTAGAACAGAAAAAGGTATAATAATTATGACATAAACAAATGTATGAATAAAATAGATCACAAAATAAAAAATAAAAAAGTAGCCTGCAATAAAAACATCATATTAGAAATAAAATTAATGGAAATAATAGCAGGTAGTCCTTCAATATAAGTAACTGACTTCAATTTAAGTTAATTCAACATCGAAGTCTATTATGGTGAAAAAAAAGCAATTAAATAACATAAAACGAAATTGTAGCTTTACCCTAAAAAATGAGATTGTTAAGTTAAAACATACATTCATATACTATCCAGGTTTTTTTTTATTTTCTTCACTTTTGATGTAATATTTAAGATAATATTGCTTTTAATACACAGACAATAACAATGTTATCATCCTGACTTTAATTGATTGAATGTATTATTATAATATTATAACAGTAATAACAGTTCTAACATAAATTAATGATTTTATCAATAATAACATAATGACTATTATTTTTATTGTTCATGACATTTGACTGATGGAGTAATTAAGGTAAAAAAAAATAGAGACCCAATAATAGGTAAATCATACAAAATATAAATTGATATTTTACCATAAATTCCAACTTCTGTGTTCACTAATTGGTCTGTTTACTACTACTTCATCAGACATGAATGCAGACAGCAGAAAAAAGTATTAACAGACATCAAAGCATGACAATAGAGGCTGTCGCTGGGAAATGGACATTATGAGTTGTCACAGAATAGGTATGAAATTACAGATTCCCCTCTTCCACGATCCCATTCCCTTTCCCTGTCTCTCCCTCAGGGCCTCTCTCTCTGTCACTCTCTCAGGCGCTTACTCGCTGTCTCTCCTCTTAGAGCAGCAGAGCGTCTCCTTCAGCCTCTTGGATAGACGATGTGTGCGTTCAATGAAAATAAGACTCCCGGCCCGATCGATTTGCCGGCCAACCGATTGATGCCCTTCTACTATTTATTATTTTGTTATGACAAACTCTGACATTAGCATTTAGCTCTTTATCAGCTCACCAAGGGTTAGGCATAGCCTATAGGGAAGAGTGGGGAGAGGTGAAACATAGCTGAAAATTGTTGGACTAAGCCGGGCTACGCTATTAACTAGTTATAAATTGAATTCACTAATCAACATTGGTTTGGAAGAGATTCTTACTGATAAATATAAATTAGCAAACTTGAGGAAAGGCTTACCAGTGCCAATACATTTCCAACACTGTGAATCTCTGTGAGGTTATTTGTCTACAACTTTTTACATTAAATAGACCGTTTCAATCAGCACCGGCTACAGGTGCATTTTATGAATTTAATGACTACTGAGTTATGATCTCTGGCTCAGCAACTCAATTTGTACTAATGTCCCCACATTTCTATATGAGGCAGGACAGATGGTGACAATTGTGGAACTTAACGGTTTAAACACGATTATTTTCAAAGGCTTCAATAAAGGGCAAGTTGAATCAAAAGGGAAAGTGGAGTGTTTGGAGAAATCTTTAAAGTTTCTCAGCCTAAAGAATGAGCGATTAAGAGATAGTTCAGAATACAGTAGTAGAATATACATGTCATCATGTCATTTCATGTCAAAATAAGCTAAATAGTAAAGAAAATTACAAAAAATAAAACTAGATTTATTGACATTGTAATAATCTAATGAAACAAAGAGTCAAAAATTTTCTTTGACTAAATGAGATTAAAATCCAGTGACTTGCGAACACTAATTTCTTTGTTGCAAATCCCTGCCCACCTTTAAATACTCAAACATTATATTTAATTCATATTTAATGTCACTGCATTACACCTGCAGCATGTTGAGCAGGGACAAGCTGAAGTCATGAATATGTGTGGCTGCTGGTGGTGGAAACGAGATGGAGAGATAGAGAGAGACACAAATTTTGAAAAATAAGTCATCATTAAAAGTTTTTGGTCCATAAGGTTTTATATGTGCACCTCTGAGTGCAGTGAAAGGAATCTGTAATCATATATTTGCAATGACGCTATTTCAAATTTCACTGGAAGTAACAAGCTGTTGTAAAACAACAAGGAACACAATGAGTTAAAGCTTTCTCATGTAATCACAAAACCATCAATTCCTACTACATGTACATTGATACAAAGTTAGTTAATGGTTACATGTATGGTACTATATTATATATCTTCAGTTTAATTAATAGGCATCAAGGAATGGATAACATTATTTTAATCCAGGGGCATTGCCTTCAATGGAAACTCAGAAGTCAGTATTCAGCATCACTGCCTTTACAAGACGATTAAATTAAATTGTTGTTAGTGTTGGATGTTTTTGGATGGTGGATGCAGAAAAAGGCAGAATTTAAATCAGCCATCCTTGTTTTTTAGGAGATTACTTTAAATAAGATTCACCCCCAGAACACCATTTTCATGGTGGAAAATAATTCCTTTTTTTTTTGCTCCACACAGCTGGAAGTTTCCACCATAGACTTCGCTGGAAACCTTTTTGAGGGGCCGGAAATACTAGTGATCACTGTCATCGACCAAAATGACAACCGGCCAATCTTCAAAGAGACACGTTACACGGGAGAGGTGCTCGAAGGATCCCCTAGAGGTAGGTGTCATTGTTATATTGAAAGACCCCAGAGACAACTGGCTCATTATTGGATTCTGCTGGCCGGAATATCACACATACTGTGACACTTGAGGTGTCCCCTGCTCTGAGAGGGAGGAGTGGTTTTGTTGGCAATGGTACATTGGTATGTACTGTTTTGGTGATTCCTTATTTAACCAAACACTAGAACATCTTCATGCAGTCTACATTATTGGCTTTGCACCTTGGAGTCACAGTTTTATTATTTCAGACTGAAGTCTCATGGGTGCTCATATATTATTTATTTATTTATTAGTTATTTAATTCCAATAAGCGTTTGTGATTACAGGAATTGCTCTCTACAAAAAAAAGATGTTTCTGTAACACTCAGTCAGGAAAGTGATCCTAACACAAACCCTAACCCTTTATCTTACATATTTATAGTTATTATGTGTAAGTCAAAGCAACTTTGTCTCTTATTTACATTTCTGACTACCATTTTCCTAGTGTCCTCAGAATAGACACAATGGAAGTGTGATTGATAGTTAAGTGTTATATTATTTGGCCCCGAACCTACAGAAAATCTCGTACGCAAATACTGCCATTAAAGATCTAAATTCAAATTTGTTTTTTAGAATATATTGATATTATATATTGTTCTTAGGACAATTGTCTTAATCTTCTGCAATCGAAATATATAAATAGTATAAAATATGCCATTCTTACAGTACTAGCAGATCACATCGATATGATATGATACCTATAACACCTTTTTTTTACATTTTCCATCTCCCCATTGCACCATCCTGAAGTGATACATGGAGTCATACTGGATTTAAAACAACATAGAGCAACACCAGATGTTCAATTTCTCTACTCTGTGTCTAAAAAAGCAATATAAGATTCTTTTGAGATTGAAAAATCTCTGGAAACTAAAATACACTACTCAAAAAAATAAAGGGAACATAGTCATCACAGTGTAACTCCAAGTCAGTGACACCTCCAGGATATCAACCTGTTTAGTCAGGAAGCAATAATGATTGTGAATCAATTTCACCTGCTGTTGTGGAAATGGGACACACAACAGGTGGAAACCGAAAGCTATTTCCCCCTCATCATCCTTTCTGACTTATTCTTGGTTAGTTCTGCATATTTCCAGTGCTCCCTCCACAAGCGATAGAACAGAAGTTGCTAAGGTAGTGAAGCACCTCCAGGATGTAACAACCATATACGCCGTGGCCAGAAGTTCTGCTGTGTCTCCCAGCACAGTCTCAAGAGCGTGGAGTCCTGCTGGTGCATGAATGCCCGGCCTCATGTGGCTGGAGTGTGTCAGCGGTTCCTGTATGATGAAGGCATTGATGCCATTGACTTGCCCACATGTCCCCCAGACCTGAATCCAATCGAGAACCCCTGGGACATCATGTATCCCTGCATCACCACCACCACGTTGCACAACAGACTTTCCAGGAGCTGACCGATGCCCTGATCCCGGTCTGGGGTGAGATCCCCCGGGAGACCCTCCGTTGTCTCATCAGGAGCATAACCAGACATTGTAGGGAGTACATACAGGCACGTGGAGGATGTACACACTACTGAGCCACATTACGAGTTGTATTGAGGAAATTAATTTAAGTTGCATCAGGCTGGGATCTAATTTTTTTACTTTGATTTCATGTCCAGTCCTTGATATATTAATAATTTTGTTTTCCATTAATCATTTATACGTTGTTTTGTTCTCAACAAATTACACTATATATCAATAAATATTTTCAACAGGAATATTTCATCCATCCAGATGTGGGATGTGTGATTTAAGTGTTCCCTTTTTTTTTGAGTAGTGTACTATTTATAATACTGACTGTTTTTTGCAGTTATATTATGTGATGTTTGATACGTGCTAACAGAGTTTTACCTTATGGATTACAGTCTGAGACTCTGCACTCTTTTTACCTCCATCTCATGTCGTGTTCAAGCCTTTTTGAATCATTCATTTTGAGAAAAAGCTGTCAGAGCTTTGAAAGGACTCCTCACCTGGCTTGTACTAATCTTAACAGTACAGGAAATATAACTTAGATGCATTTGTCACATTGTCACAGAAGCTGCTCCCACAGCTCTTTGAGCTGTTGTCTTTTCTTTATTTTAAGGTGCCATTTATACCCTGCCTAGGTGAAATATAAATAAACCATGCTCAAATGTACAGTGCTTCTATTTCAGGCAAGTTCTACTTCAATAACCTGTTGCCACATTTATGAAAGCCAATTGTGAATGCATGTGTGTTTGTACTGACTATACAAACATTAAGCTGTGTTAATGTCCTCAACGTATGGCATTATCTCTGAGTGAGAATTTGGGAGGTAATCATCTTCTGACAAGCTGTGTTGCTGTTCCAGAGTTCCAGATCCTGTTTGGTTCTTATTATTCAGTATACTCCTGTTATTGCCCCTGGATCTGGATTCACATTTCTGAAACCAAGAAGAAATGTGCAAGTTTAGCATGGAACCCCTGAATGATCAACAGAGCATAATGATGAGCATGCAGATAGCGAGGTCTAAGGCAGCTTAGAGTGTATAATCATCTGACATAAAAGTAGGATTAATCTACTTAATATGTATTTAATGCATCATTTTATTACATTTAATCAGTTCTAACAGCATAATTTGAACAAATTGATATAAAATATTATTCGTCGTGTGAAAAGACCTAATTACTAAAGGCACAATTTTGATACATGTTGTGAAATAAAAAGAACAACGGAATCTGTCTTTGCATATTCAATTCTTAAGCTGATTTTATATTCAAATGAGGAAAAGTATAAATTACCATAAAATACATGTAACTTTACAAATCTCTGAAGGGCAAGTATTTCATGAATAATTTCATAAAAGTGCTTAATGTGGTACTTTAGGTACACCTTATAACCCCTCCATAATTTTTGTTTAAAGAGTGATGGGTTTGTATTCTCATGAGTTAAAACTGAAAATTCAGAGAGACTCTTGATGAAGTGTTGTATTAGACCCAGACATTTAAGACTACTCATGAAAACTTTGTAATGAAACTAGTTTTCTGAACACCACAGTGTTTCCAACTTTCGCAATTGTACCACATGGCCCCAATGAAGAAATTAGTGACAATCAGTCACCTCACACTGTGAAAGCCTACAGTTCACCTTGAATTTTGTTCCACTGGTTGATAGAATAAATAGTTTGTTGCAGTGCAAACATTTTTTGCTGTAGGTCCCACTCAGATGGAGAGTGGCGGAAAGTTAAAATGGGAAAATAAAGGGGTATAACAAAGACCTATGCAGTGAAAATTCAATACTGGTTCGGGATATGTTTGTGCTCCCATCATTAGCACCAAACAAAAACCTTAGTCGCCAACAAAGCTTTGCAGATAAAGGGATCAACATAGGCCCATTCGGACACCCATATTCACCAGTTCTTACTTGTTTGATGTCTGTACTGTCTGTACTGTCTGTCCTGTCATGTCAATGGCATGGTTTTGTTACACATAACAACAAAGACAAAGTGAAAACAGGATTTATCATATTTGAGGTAATCACCCAAGTAATTCCTGAACAAAACGTGACAAAGTCAGCTTGCTGCAGCATCATTCTGATATTGCACAAGTGTTAGCAGTTGGTTATTTGCAGATCCTGGAGATGCAGAGCAATATTTGGAGTCATGTTTTTGGCTAACCTGAATACTCCTCCTCTTAGGTATACTATGGTCTTTTTAAAGGCCATTGGACATTATCTGGGTTTTACGCATCGATATCCTTTACTGTTTTTAAAAGCTAATTATTGACTTCATTCACTTAACCCAATAGAATCAATACATTTAAATGATTCTCTGTATGAGTAGCCGACCCCAAGCTAATAAATGACTTATTGTTAGAAATATTGATTATCACTTTTTCCTAAGGATTTATGTGGAAACTATCATAATGATGCACAAGATTAGCACGCCCTTGTTTTCCCTACGCTCATTAAGGAACACAGACCATTTGTCAGAAATATGGGCACACTAGCTGACTTGGGTTTGCTTCCAATCAAGAAATTGAGTGTACAATAATAACAAATCCTTGGTAGGCAGACTGTGAATATAGGCGAAACGAGGTGAGCACAACGTAAATGAATGGGGCATAAGCTAAACATTGGGGAAAAAAATATTGTAAATATCTGTGTAGAATTTTCCTTGCTGGTATTTTAGTCTGGATAACTCATCTTAGAGGATCGAGAGTCCAGCTGTATTGAGTGGTCATCAAAATGACTTGTACAACTATTAACTTGCATTTTATAACCACAAAATATATAATTGAGCAGTTTTTCTGCCTATGAAATCTTGTGATATTTAATTAGAATTAAGTCGAGCATGAATTAACAAATTGAACCAGCTGAAACCATTTCAATTGCACTAATTAAGGGAATGCGGGTTTTGGGGTGCACTTTTTAGAGAAAGTGTATATTTTTTGTTTTGTCCCATTTATAAATTTTATCGTTCTTGTTTGTGTTTGTTTTGCAATTCTATATACTACCTATAAACAGCACATTCAATATATGTAAGAGTAAACTATTGTTTGTATGCCATAAATGCAATGTGGCTGTGAACAGTGTGTTTGTATGCTTTTTGAATGTGTAACAATCAGCACGTTAGTTGAATGTGACATAATTACCAAAAAAACAAGACATTTATGATCCTATGATCCTCTTTATAAAAATTAAGCATGACGGAACATAACCAAGGAATCATTTAACCCTCCTATGACTATAATTATTTTCAGGCCGCCTGGGTTTATTTTGATTTTATGGCTGTAGAATTGTCAAAAAATGTACAATGAGTGTAGTGCTTCTGCCCCTTTTTCCAACATAACTTCAACTTTCAATATCTGGCAGTTATTCAATATAACTGTGTGTTTTTGACTGCTTTCTGGTAGTTCTGGTACAATTCTCTAGATAGCTCAAACGGTCTAGGAGTTATGGTAATTAGAAGTACGCATGCCAAAGCCTGTCGGCGGTGACAGGATAGGAGTAAGAGGATTAATTAGTCAGGAACCGCAACTTTATGGTCAATTTGCATAAAGGAAATAGCAACAATAACATGAACAGAAAAGTTCTTTCACCTGTGCGCTTAATTGTCCTGATCGCTCTCTGCACAGAGCGGATGACGTAGAAGTGCTACGCAATTCAAGCCGAAATCAGTTCCATATACCCTGATGGGAGTTTTGATCATCCAGCCATAGAAACCACAGTATCCGTTCAGGAAGACCAGATCAGCGCTCACCAGTCCAGGCTCTAGCGTATATGAAACGATAATAAATAAAGGTTCGATCTCACTGGAGTACTTCAATTCGGTACTCCACGGATTGGATTGCTATTCCATTGTCGGTGTCGTCTAGGTCAAGTCCACGAACTCGGGCTTAATCTTTGCAGTCCACTCTAACCTCAGAGACATGGGTCCGCCATAGCCTCCCCACCCTCACCCTGGTCCATGGACAGCCAGCCACACCGCCGCTAAAAGCTAAAGGCATGATAAAATTTAATGCGACTTCGATTTTATGCATCAACCCCAGATCATGAATGAGCGTGATAGAATGATCTTACTGGTGCAGGTCAACAATCACGTCCGTGAATCGGGTGCTGCAGTCGATCAGGCAGTTTCCTCTCGCTGGAAGAAAGGTAACTTCTCAAGGTCACGTGAACTCTCCTTTTTATGGGACCCTGTCGTCGCTGCCGTATGGAGACTGGTGGTTGTTGCGCACACAAGTCCAGATGGACAAGAGATGTACTTGGCCTAGATCATCCTTGTTGCAGGATGCAAAATGGGGATTAAAATTTACAGGCCAGATAGTAACATGTTAGAATAGTCACATCCCTCTCTCCCAGAGAGTGATCAAACTCATTGGGGATATATATAATGTATATGTGTATATAAATACCATGTATTCTATATAATGTGTTCATGCAAAACAGTAATCAAGATATAAACAAGTCTAGCATAACTCCAATGACATCTGCGTTAATAAGGCAATGTCAGTTTAGCAGACAGGATTAGTACATGTGGAACAATCAAAGATTAGCGAATAAAGTTGTTACGAGCAATATTCATCCATCTTATTAAACTGGATGAGGTAGGACATACATGTTCACATATTTGACAGTAGTAAAAAGAAATCATATTTTCGAAGGTGATGTTTCTATTAATGACCGCTAGGTGGCAATGTTTTCCTGCAGAACCGTCCAAGACAGACAAGCTAAAAAAAACTCAGGTTGCTTATTTGAACAGATTACGATAACATGTTTTATATCATTATAAAGATAATTTTGCTGATTTTCTAACTGTGTAAATTGTGAAATTAAATCAAAAACTTAACATAGAAAAAGTATTTTTGTTGATGAGGTTCCAATTTACACAGTTCTTCTTGAGTTTTGAAACTTGAACATTCCAATGAGCTCTGGAAGGTCATAAAACAGCAGGAGCTGGGGTGAGGTGTCGGTTATCAATGTTTTATTACACCTGGGATTCTAACACCAGAGTCCTCTGTCACAAAGTGAGTCTCCCTGGTTGATGACTGTTATATGAGAACAAAATCTCTTTGTTTCCCTGACCCTGGAGAGCAAATGGTGAGATAAGCCTGTCCTTCTCTTGCTTCTCTTGACAGTTTTGGAGATGTCTTGTATACTCAAAAAATATTTCATTTTATACCCACATAGAAAAACTGTTGATTTTGGGAAAGGTTGTTTGTTAAATTCTAAGAATAGGGAGCTTTACGTCTTACCTCAACTGTAGGTCTCATTAAGTCCAAATTCTGTGCATATAAATCATGTCAAAGAGAACTGTCTTGTGTATGTCGTGTTTTACTCTAGCATTTCATATTTTACTCACAAGGGGGGTTGCTTTCTAAGAAAAATAGTCTTTTGGACATAATTTCCAAATCGTTGGTCAGATTTTGGTGCATACTTGAGGACATCTATCATTTATACATTACACAGTATATATTTTACTGGCTAGGGGGAGCTTTTACACAAAAATACTGTTTTGCATCCATCACTTCTTAACCATGAGTCCGATTTAGTACAAATATCATGCATATGATTGACTCGAAAGGATGTACCTTGAATATATAATGCTTTACTATAAAGTTCATATTTTACCTACTAGGGGGGCCGCTTTTACAAGAAACGCAGTTTCTCAAACATATTTCCATTACAGTTGGTCTGTTTTACTGCAGATGTGGTACATGATCCAATTGAGGGGATATTTATATTTCACTGTAATACTTTTTATATTTCACAAGGTGGAGCGTTATTAACAAAAAAATACTGTGGACATAACTTTACATTTAATTTGAGGAGTTCAATCATGGAGATTGCTTGTACAACACAGTGTATTGGGGAATTTCCGGGGATATACACTTGTAGTAATGTGTGTAAGTGTAGTAATGACGAGATTATATTTAAGTTTTTCTCTTCAACACAGGTGAAACTATCTAAATTAGTATTGAATTGGTCTCAAAGAAGAACAAGTAAATCCTAATGATGCCTATGGTGATTTTACATGTACACTGTATGTAGTGTTGTGTAGTGTAAATCTTTCTTTAGAGTATTCACTTGGCAGGCATTTCAGCAACATCAAGGAAACAGTCCTTTGTTTTTATGGATTGAAGGGTGTGCTCCTCTGCAAACTACTGTGTGTTAGGCAAATCATGTTTATCTATCCTCTAGCGACATCATGCAAACAATTTAAATTTGACATCGAAGTCATATTGTGTGATTGGACAGGATGGGTTATAATGGTGATATTACTCATAGCTGTGTCTGTTGGTGTTCCAAACTAATTAGTGTTTATATCAGAGGTAATTAGAGGCTGAGTTCCTTCTGTGAAACAACAGGGGGATGGATCTAACCTGCTATCCCGCTCTGCTGACACACACAACAATGACTGGGGAGGATAAATACGGTT
This sequence comes from Lophius americanus, assembly GCA_037951165.1. Taxonomy (NCBI): domain Eukaryota; kingdom Metazoa; phylum Chordata; class Actinopteri; order Lophiiformes; family Lophiidae; genus Lophius; species Lophius americanus. Next base: position 2,408,885 of record JBBDHG010000009.1, read on the forward strand.
TAGCTGTCATCTAAACTTCTCATGTTAATTATGTCACATGATTAAAATGATTTTTTTTGACTGCATGATGCCAGTTCAAATTCTTTGTAGGTGTGTCTTACCATTATCTGATTCTGTTTCTTATTCTTAATAAATCCCATCAACTGAAAATTGCCATTTTATGACATAACCTGTTACTCCAACTCATGCATGCAAACTCTCTGACATGGCTTGACGGCACAGTGAATTGGAACAGAGTCACCATGACTCCTGCGGGTTTCACCTTAGAAAAAAATCAGGGAATCATCATATTCCTAAGGTATACGCGGTTATGAAATTTGAAAATTATCCAGTAAATAGTTTTTGAGTTATCACGTTAACACAAAGGATGCGCAGCGTCAGCAGACGTGGTGGTGGTGAGGGGGAGCGGGAGGAAGAGGGGGGGATTCCATAATATCCGGCCTTTTTCGGCCCCATAATAAATGGTGAATGTCACTGCTGTTGGAAGTTTAGATCTGCCAAGCTTGGGCTAGTCTTGGAAAAGAAATAGACAGCAGGCTGGTGGGGTACACACAAGTGGTCACCCTGTGCTGATAAAGGTTGATTCTGGAGTTAAGTAATTATTCAACGGAGAATTTCACCAAAACGGAGGTTATTTTGTTACATGATGAATTATGTTTGTCCAATGATGGCCTCTATTTAGCCCTCCAGCTGTTTCTATCACTTCCTTTGTTAGCAGAGAAACAGTTTGTCCAAGAACCTCGCAAGTCATCTGCACTCCCAACATGCTTCATTATCAGCTTGTCAGTATTAGAAAGCCTGGTAAATTAATGTCAAAGGTATCTGCTGAGACTGCTGCCCAATTAACTCTGGGGCAGCAGTTTTTGTTTCTTCTTGCAAATAAACATGCTTCTTTACATGGTGCCACTTGTTCAATGAAGTTACAAGTTTACCTGGTCAGCCTTTATTTTCCTCTAATTACTTGTTACTTACTGTTCCATTGATGTTCGAATGGTTACTGCTCCTGATGAGAATGTCGCGTCTTGCATGGCAGCCTCTATCATCACTGTGTGAATGTTTGTGTGAATGCTGACTCATTTTGTAAAAGTGCTATCAGTGGTCGAGCAGACTAGAATAGCGCTATATAAGTATAGTCCATTTACTATTTTCAAATTAATTGACAAATATAAATGCATGCTCACAATCTATTGAGAAACTCATTCATTTATATGCATCTGGTTTCTACACGAGTAAGGCCCCCATTGATTTTCCTGAATTCTTCTTAACTGCGCTATCTTCTTTTGAATTACCATAGGGAGAAAAATACATTACACCACTGAGACCAAAAAATTGCATTCTAAATGGGCTTTATTTTCAGCAGTGATTTGATCTGAATACATGTGAATATGGCTTTATTTGAATATATTTCAGTGGTTTGGAGTAAATTATTTTTCTCCCTTGGGGCCAGTATGCTGTTCCCTGTGCCAGTCCAAAGTGAAATAACATCAACATCCATCTCTCTCTCAGCTTTCTGCTGCATTTTTTCTCCCCCTCTCGGCAATCCTTCTCATACTTAAGTGTTATGTAGATGGGAATATATTCCTAATTTCAGAGACGGTATAGCCCCAAAGTATAGTGGTTTGATGGTTGGTAGAGGTTTGGGAATTCAAAGTTTAACAATGACTCAACTCCTAGCTTCCCTGATGGCGGTTCTGCTACTTGAGTGCTGCTAATCTTTTAAACAGTTTATATTCTCCTTTCTCCCTATACTAGGTCCTACATCAACTCAGACTTGATTATATGTCTTTTTAGTTCTACTGGGACCTGCTGCTCACAGATAGACACAGACACTACATCGGAGATACACATACACACATACTCATTCACGCACGCACACAAGCACCTACGCACGGATAACCCTCAGAGTCCCACCAGACAAACCAATCTCTCCACACCAACCCAATTCCTCTCCACTTTCTGACCTGAAGAGACAAGTCTTTGCCCCTTTGAAAACCACTATTGCACTCAAGGTTCTCTAATTTAGATTATCTCCCCTCTGTTTCAGAAGACTGGTCCCAGCCATCACAGCCCCGCTCAGTCCATCAGAACACAACTCCTCAAAAATCTGATTTTTAAAATGTTCCCAAGAAGAGAATTTCTACATACTTTAGGTAATGACTTATGTGATGAATAATATGCTAGCTGTGGGATAGCACTTTATATTTTCCTCAATGTCTTTCAAGTCCGTCTCAAAACAATCCTCATTATGGTTTTTTCTTCTAGTCCATAAGGACCCTGAATAGATCCCCTTTGGGATTTAATTCCGAGGTGAAATATCAGGGTCAAATCCACAGCCCTTATGCTATGTTAAACCGCTTTCTAAAATCCGTTTGAAGTTCATTTGAGACTTCAGAAGAAATTACTGAAAAAGGTGACTAAAGTAATTTTTCAGTGGAAAATTCAACGATTTTTGATCCTTATCGAATTATCTTAACAATCACTGCACCGTTTAATGTTATATTTGACACATATCACTGCTATGCAGAGGGAGAATTTTGACTGCCGGAAGGCCGGATTCTTCATCAGGTGGTGGTATACCCTTACTGTTTTTTAAAGTTTGTAAAAATATTAAAAATATATAATGAAACAGCAGGTTCACATTTATGGCTTGTGTCAAAGGTCTCAAAAATCATTAGGTATGTTGCAACGAAATTCACTTCAATTACTTATAGTATGAAGGGCCATCATTTGGATGTGTTTGGCCTCAGTACCATCAACTATCTTCTTTAGATCAAACTTTTGTTTTCTTTCGCCCATATAACGTCTTTAATTCTAAATATCTGCAAAACCGATTGCATTCTCTTATATATCAGACAAACTTTGTGTTTATTGCTAATTTGCAAATGTTAGCATGCTACATAGTCACCAAGATGATAAATACTTTTTTATAAACTTCTACAAATTACATGTCATCTTGTCGTTATTGTGTATGTGTTAAGGCTGATTATGATGGGTCGCTTGACACCTGAGGAGTGTCGCTCCATAGAAACGTTGGGCAGTTTCTTTTTCCTTGTAGTGCACATCTAAAACTTTCTTATAGCACACACACATCGTCACGTTTGATTCACAATGTAATTGTGACGAGGCTCAGTGTAGCTCAGTGGGTAGAGCGGCCCTCTCCCAATCGGAAGATCGTAAGGTAGCCGGTTCAGGTCCCACCAGGGTCTACGTAGGGTCCTTGAGCAAGACCCGATACCTTAGCTCCCTGGGCGCTTCAAAGGGGCCACCCAATGCACCCCCAGAGATGGGTCAGATGCAGAGAAATAATTTCAAATATGTTGTACCGTGTATGGCTGTATGTGACAAATAAAGGATTTTTCCTTCCTGTATTTAAGTAGTTTGCTATCATCGTCATCGAGAAATTACTATTTAATCTAACTCAACTTCAACCTGGATTTAGGGTCTCTGTCGAGAGACCAATCTTTGTGTTAGCCACATCTCCTTGGAGACACTGCCTTCACAATGCACATCTAACTTAATGTCAGCTAACAAGAAAACCTCCCCATTGTCCGTCTTTGCTGTTTAATTGATTTTTTTTCCTGTAAAACAAAGGAGTGAGGGGAATCTGCACCTGACACTCATACTTATCATTGAATAATTAATGACATGTTTAAAACATAAACATTGCATGGCATTTGTGCAATTTAAACAGCTTTATGTACAAATTGTGTTTAAGTGAGAATGTGAGGTCGTTGAAGGTTGGATCTGAAGAAGCCGGGGATCTTGTTTAAAGGTCAAGACGTTTCACCTCTCATCCAGGAGGCCTCTTCAGTTTCAACCTTCAGGGATTTACCTGACCGGAATGAATGAGAATCCGCACAAACAAATTTTGTACTGGAGTGTTAACACTTCGGAAGAGTTCAGGTTGTCATGTAAATGATTTTAAAACCTTTTACTAAAGTAATGAATTGAAGATGACAAGCAGTTGAAAGGGAGCTATTTGCGTGAAGCGGCCCTGAGCGTTGTCTAAACGCATTGCTCATTTTGGGTTTTTGTCACATACGGGGATTATGTGTAGACAGAAAGACAAAGATTTGGACAACCATAATACTATTATAATACTATATATTCTTATTATGAACATTCAGAGGATTGTGTTAAATGTTCTGATATTTCATTCATAATTTAAATCCACTTTTTTTGAGGGTGGTACTGAGGCACCCTGGGGTGCCATGAAAAATGTTATGATGCTGACATTCAAGAATTAATTAGAAATTCGCCAAAATTAAGCAGATCATTACCAAACTCATATATCATCGAAATCTGTCTCACATGCCCTTTAGTGTCACTATGTCAATGTATCGCTCGGTGTCTGACTGGTCCGACTGGTCAACCTGCATGTGGTCAACATATGCCTTTCATTATGAAAGTACTCTGTGAGGCACACAGAAGAGCATGTTAAAGAAACTCTCGGGAGTCAGATAACTCTCAATCCGAGCTATAATCCTCTTCACCCAACAGGAACCCAGCAGCGATAGAAGCCATTTTATATGGGATATGACTGTCAAACAATGAAACAGTCATGAGCGAACTTAAAAGTCACTTGATAACAAATGCTGCGTCAATAACCCTAAAAGAGTGTAGAATGTTATATTAATTGAGAAATCAACACGGCCAACAAGAGCAAATGATGAAGCAGTAAAAAGAAGAGTAAGGGAAAGACTTGCCACTGCTGGCTTTGTCCCAAAGTTTGAAAATCTGTGGAGACATCCTTATTCTATGCGTACAGCATTGATAGGATTCAGGCGAAGTAGTTGCTGAAATATATAATGATTGATTTGGCTGCTGTATGTCATATGTTGGCTACTTTAAGATTTATAAGGATGCTGTCCCTTACTTGCTATTCATATCAATACTCAGTCATCTACTAAAAAACACCCTGATAGATGGGAATTTATCTGGCCATGAGTTCAACATATAATTCTGCTTATATAATTTTACTTTTACTGGAAAATGTTAGGCAGCTATATGTACTGTATATTTATCTTTTTCTCAGAAACCATTTTCTATGTAATTGTTTGCGCATGTGTGTGTTGGCTTTCATCAGGATGACTAATGTACAATTTTTCACATTTTAAAACACATTTACACCCCATAAACTGCATGCCTCCTGCATGTGTTCTTAGAATGCTAATTAAATACCCTCCTCCTTTCAACATATTGTTGATAATTATTGTAAAAGTGAAGTGCTAGTGAATGGAAAAATCTGCGTACGTATAGTTTCTTTACTCCAAGGACATCTCTAAAGAAAAATATGGGTATAGCTAAATGAGCCAGAAAGATTATTGCGGTGTTTAAACAAGCAGAGAATCTGTCTCACAAACCTAGTTCATTCTTAGTTTCATATAAGCAGTTTGATACTTATCTAGCTGGCAAAAACTTTTGTGAAAGTTGGAAAAGATAGTATTTTCCATCTCTTTCTACATTACTTCTGCATCCCTTAATGTGTTTTGTGCCTACAGGGACACTAGGAATCTCCTAGCACCACTCATGCTACCCGTTCTCTCAAATGTCATTCTACGTTTTTACAGATGAAAACACGCAGCTTGGTTTCTGAGCTTTTTCTCTGTGTAGCAACAGATCAGTTGAAGGCAAAAGAGTATTTGATTGAGTATCGATCCAGGATTGTCAAACAAGCAGAGATGACAAAGGTCACACATGAGAAGAAGGCAATAGCCTGCTGTGCATTTCTGCTGTAACCAACTCTGCAGCGCAGAGAGATTTATCCATCAGCCTAGAATTATATGGTACTGTCATCACTGTGCTGAGCCGTGATCAGCAAACTTGTCAGAAATATGTCGTAAGGAACCAACAGTAATGGGATTGTCAAATCTTCAATATCATATCACACGCGGACGTCCCCTTTAAGCAAAGAAATTTTCTGTCTTATCTAACATTTTATAATCTATTAACAAAAACATGGACAGGAATCATTGAGATTGAGACGTTGTGAAAGACAAGTGCCAGCTAGCAGAGGGCTGGCTCTATTGATAAAAGGCTAAACATGGTAGCCATGTTTTGTTTTTGTTTCCTTCTTTTCTTCTCTTCATTTATTTTTATTTCCTCTGACAGCTTGAAAAATTATTTGTTGAAAAAAATAAAACACACAGCATTTGATAAAAAAAAAAAATAGAATGCTGTCAAATTATATTTCCCTGAAGCTTATAAAAATTGCTTTTTCTGCATTCATTAATCAAGAAATTCAGCGGTTTGTTTAGTCCCATGGGGAAAGACTCCAGTTTTTCTGTTCAAGATACACAGCAGCAAACCCTCTAATGGCTTGAATGAATGCACTTATTCGTGTGCGTACAAGAAGTAATTCCTGAATCAGAATCAATTCCTGGCAGACTAAGGTATTAATTGGTAGAAGCAGAAACTCAGTTGAACCCATCATTTATAAGCATGATAATTACATTCCCGAAAAGTCGAGGATATTATGGAATCCTCATCCTCCGTGTCCGCACCTGCCGCAGATTCTTTGTATTAACACGATAACTCAAGAATCATTTAATGGATCATTTTTCGAATTGTAATCCCCAATAGTCATAACTGTGAAGAAGAAATTACTTGGTTTTGAGAAAGGTCAGTTGTACATATCTGACACTAGGGGATCTCCAAAAGTTTCCATGCCATAATTTATCAACCGTTGGTCCGATGAATGAATTGACATGTTCTTATTGACACTATCTCCCCAAGTGCCAATCTTGTATTATGACTTGGTTTAAGTTGTCAAGCTGATGCTCAGATTGCCCCCTCGCTTTTTAATGTAGACATTGGGGCATCTGTGGTGACCTTCTATATCTCTCCTCCCGGACATCATAACATTGATGGATACTCAATTTTCATCTCCCTAGGACCTATCATCATGCTCCCCCAAGTGCAAAGATTTCTCTGCTATTGGAGATAAGGAGTGGGTTGGCTGTGTTCAACTGTCACCAGTGGTTCGTACCTTAGTGGCCCGGTTTTCACCCTCGGCTTCAGTCTAAGGTGTTACTGAAGGTCTAAGCAAACAGATTTATGGAGAGCCTGCTGACCAAGAAACAGAAGGCTGTGGCCACACAGATGTAGATGGCCAATATAGTGGCTATCTTTGTTTTCTACCAAAAATGCTAAGCGCAGCAGCTGGAGGACGCCCATGTATCACGGCTCACCAATGAGATAAGGCACATGATTCAAACTCTCCCCAAACTGGTAAAATAACCGACCCTAGCAAAGTGCAGGGCAATGACATTTATTTGGCACATTATGCCCCAATTTTGGCTAACCCAGTCCCGGCTGTGGGGTCCCATCCTCTTCATCAGTCAATATGGAGTCTTTACATTGCTATGCTGATGACACGCAAATCTACATGGAAATTGACACGTCCTCTGCAGCTTCTCCATCGTCATCATCAACATCATCACCAACTCCCCTGTTCACTCTCTCCGCCTGTCTGGAGGAGATAACGGTGTGGATGAAAAACAACTTTCTCCAGTTGAACAACTCCAAAACCGAAGCAATTTTAATTGGCACCCCACATCAGACCCAGTCTTCCTCCATAACCAGCATTACCTTCTGTGGTCACGACATTCCCCTCTCTTCATCAGTCACCAACCTTGGCATAAGATTCGACCCTCAACTCACTTTTGAGTCCCATATCAAACACATCTGGAAGATCTCCTTTCAACATCTCAGAAATAATTCCAAACTCTGTTCTTCACTCACCTTAAGTGATGCTGTAAAGTTGGTCCACACGTTTGTCTCCTCCAGACTGGATTACTGTAACTCACTTCTCATCGGGATCCCTGATAAAAGTCTTCAAAGACTACAGTATGTTCAAAACAATAATGCAAGGATCCTGATGAGAGTGAGCACACAACCCACTTTTTCATTCACCTCATTGGCTTCCCTTCTCCACCAGGATTGTAATAAAGTCTCCCTCCTCACTCACCAGTGCATCCATGGCAATGCACCCCCTACCTGAAAGAGCTACTCACCCCACTGAATCTCAACACAATCCCTCCGTTCTACACATTCAAATCGCCTCCTCCTTCCCTGGACTAAGCTCAGCACCATGGGTGATGGGGCCCTTCTGTTCTGCCGCCCCTAGTCTGTGGAATGCCATACCTGACCATCCGAGTGCTTCACAGACGACTGAGACTTTTAGAAAAGGACTTAAACCTTCCTTTTTAGCAGAACCTATAACTTTTAATTAACATTGCTGCTTTTTGCTAATATTTTTATATTATTAATATATTTTTTTATTGATGTTTTTATCTGATTTTACCTTGTAGCACATTGACCTTTGATCCAAATGTATATAAATAAAATATATTGTCATTATTATTATAGTAGTTCATATTCAACTCACTGGGGGAGGTGTTTTTTTAAACTAAATATACTGTTTTCCGGACATAACTCAAAAACTATTCTGTGGATCATTTCCAAGGTTAATACCCAAATAGACTCGTGCGAGGAAGGCCTGCATTTATGTTGGGAATGGTCAGCTGTATATTTCTGACACTGAGGGGAGGTTTATCCAGAATTTTTCTTACCATGATTTCTCAACAAATGGTCTGATTTAGTCCAAATTTGGTGCATATGAATTGACTTGAGTTAATCTATATTTTTTATATCTTATTTTATTCTACAATATCTCATTTACACTGACTCGGGGGGGCTTTTTTTTATGAAAAATACTGTCAACATAACTTCATAGTTAATCGGAGGAGCTCACAAGGAAGCCTAGTTTGATGAAATCGGGTATCGGCCGAGCAGCCTCACTTCTGGTAACGTACAGGGTGTACACACACACCAAGCATGAGCTACCATGGCTGAAAATATCTCACAAGTAATCCAAAAACACAAAGCTCTTCAACCCTGAAAATCATTGGCACAACTAAGTTAATCAAATACATACTTCGAATTGAATCACCCTGAGGAACATGGCTAGTTAAGCTAACATTAGTAGAGTGAATAATGTTAGCAGAGTGGCTAAAGCTAGCGCAAGCTCAGAGCAAGCTACATGGCCGCTGTATGTGTGTCTCTATGCTTTCATTTATGATTTTAAAACTCAACAACAAAAGAAGCTGTGGCGGAACAAGCGTCCAGCACACTGAACTGAATCACACACTTCAAATTTAATCATCCCGAGTAACAGCATGTTGAGAAGCTAACGTTAGCAGAGCGGATTAAGCTAGCTAGAAAAATGTTATTGTCACTTGGAAATGTCATACAATTAGTTTAGGTAAAAGGATTACATTAATTTCAACAATTCAGAATACATGGATAGTAAGCAAAGTCTACCAGTATTCTATGTCACTTGAACTGTAATACTTAAAAATAGGAGCACTTAAAATCCATACTCATTATGATTTTCAAACTTTAAAATGAAAAAAAAAAATCCGATTCAACCAACATCAGTACTGGCCGGTCTGATTTATTAAAGATTGGTGATCAGTGTTCTTCCAAGAAAATTGCAATCTTAATAAATTAATTAATTAATTTTTTACTCACCAACACAAATGTTTAAATTGTCATGTTCCTTGTCCAATGCAATATGTGAAACACAATTATCATGAACGATTTTTTAATTATTATGGTAAAATAATACATTTCTAACACATACTCTCAAAAAAAAAAAAATGGCAGCAACGTTAGACTTGATATCTTATATAATGCAAAAGTAATGCGTATTTTTTTTTCTGATACGGAAATCTTTAGTAGATTTTGCCACAGGAAAAAGTAGGAAGAAGGAGTCACAGTCAATTTTAGACACTAATGCAAACATAGACTTAACTACCTATTTATTGTGACTTATTACTACAGTTTCCCTCTGGTGACGAGATCATTTCTTTCTTTAATGTCACCAGAGGGTGACATTACATTTCTTAATCACTTTGGTATTTTTTATTCTCTGCTGAATCCCGTCAGTTGCATCAATCACTTTCTTTCTCACACACACATCCACACACAAAGTTCTTACAAATTCATTTGGATGGCGCTGGCAGCCTGATTTGGGCACATATGTTTAAAATTGGTTAAAAAAGTTATATGATTGCAGTTTAATTTCCGGTGTACAGCGCTGAAGGCGTAAGTGGATAAAAATGACTAAAGAACGTTTAAGGAATTATGGCCGAAAACTTTTGGAAATAAAGCTCCCCCTAGTGTCGGAAATATAACACAGACCATTCCCAAAATCAATCCAGTTCTTCCTCGCACTAAGGTCCATGTGGTTATTAAGTTTGAAAATTATCCATGAAAGTTTTTGAGGTTAGTCTGGAAAACATTGTTTTTCTTTAGAGTAGAATTCTATAAATACAATTTAGATCTCCTTGAATAAATAAATCTGCTTTAAATTTGGAAAAAAATCAGACAAACGGCTGCAATTTATGGCCAAAAACATTTGGAGATAAAGCTCCCCCTAGTATTGAAACATATAACAAACCTTCATTTCATCCTCGCAATAACATCTATTTGAGTGTCAAACCTGAGAAAGATCTCATAGATTAAACTTTTGAAATTACTTCAGCCTCCAACAGCTACAGTAGTAAAATGCAACACAGACCTACACATTAATGTGACACTGGAATGAGTCCTGAAAGATCCTATATGGTAGTTAAACACTGAGAGGAATCATTGTCCTGCTCAATGAGTAGTAGTAGTAGTAGTAGTAGTAGTAGTAGTAGTGGTTGTGGTAGAAGTAGTAGTAGTGGTAGTGGTTGTGGTAGAAGTAGTGGTAGTTATATTACTATCTGTAGTGATAGAATTAGTAGAGGTAATACTATTGGTAGTAATAGTAGTAATAGTGGCAGGCTGTCAGGGCCAGCAAAGCACTCTCTGCTTGCCCAGCCATTGTCAAAAAAATATATATATATATTTAATAATCATTTCAATTGATACTAATTGTATTTTAATAGTTTGTTGACATCTGTTTCTCATTTCATTTCATTGCTTCTCTCCGTTAGAGCTTTCAGTGAGCTTATTTAAGCAAGCTTTGTTTTTTTTATGCAATCCGATTTGTGAATACCTCTGCAGTTAAAATAACAGGGATGATTTTGTTGATTGTCATGTTTTTTAAACGATCAACTTTTGAAGTTGTCATTTAGGGCATATTCCTGGACATGCCAGGTTTTGGTAGATAGACTTGGGCGTGTTCTTAAGTTAGGCTCTACCCGATATGAGGTGCTTCATTTTTGTCCCCTGCTCCTGCTGAGTGCTCACTTTCAACAAATTAAAACCTACTGTTGAAATAGGATCTCCATGCCAATTGAAAAGGAACTTATAATGAAACTGAAATGTACCAGTGTCCTAAACGACTGTGTTAACAAAGGAGGAAAGACTTTATCTTCAGATCAGGAATAGATATGGTTAATCTTAATATTAAGTATCTTAAATATCGGATGATTATTGCTTGCTTTTGATGGTTGCTGGTGTTGTAGTGTGAATGAGGTCCAGATTCAGTGGTCTGGTGGTGAGGGTAATAATACGAACAATAATAATAATACATTTAATTTATAATGCACTTTACATTTGGATCACATTTGGATTACGTGCCTCATGGCACGTAATTTTTGCCAGCGGAAGCAATGTTTAATACTTTTTACATTTGATGGCATTTTTGTTTTTCTTGGTGGTCGTATGATGATTTTGAACCTTGTTTTTACAACTTTATTCCACGAATAAATATTACTATCTCCTCGACTATGTACTGTTTGTGTAGTCTGACAAAAGTCTGTATCTGTAGTTTTATTCTGTTGTTATTTTGAGGCGGCGTAATTGCAGGAGTATAGCAATGAATGCCCAGGAGGAAAAACCACAGCCCGTCACCGTAGTAAATGCTAAATGCACTCTAAAAGTAGTAATAGTGGTATTACTAGTAATAGAAGTGGTAGTTGTGCCATTAGAAGTACGGTCTGAATACGCCACCACTAGAATTTGTTCTACATTTTCTGTTCTCATCTGCCTTAGAGATCTTTGGAGACAGAGTCTCAGTTAGCTGTGAATTTGACCGATTGCCATTTGAAGGTCAGTAATAATTTTTGGACACCCCGCCAAGTTTGATGAATATATCTACAATCGAGCAGTTTGCAAAGCCTTGCAGGCCAATGCTTTCAAACAGTGTGAAAGACACTGTTGTTACATAACATACATAACAATTGTTGATTGTTATGTATGGTGACTGAATTAACTCTCTGTACCGGGAAGTGAAGCCGTTTCATCTCTCCTGCTTTGACATTCCTGCCCCACTTATCACAATTGTCGACTTCCCTCCTCAGAGAAGTTTGTTACACTGAGTTGCCTCATTCACTTTCATCTCCATGCAGGAAAAAAGACTACAATAACAATGACTTGAAACCTGTATTGGAATTACAATAATTATAAAATTTCAGATTAAGCCAAGTCAAAGTCTACCACCGACTGTAGTTGCGTGTATTTTTCATACATTTTCCTTTGTTGACATGGGTATAAACAATTGAAAATGTCCTAAGGCTCACAGGTTGAAGAGGTTGTTATGCATTTTTGATGGACTTGGAATTTCAGTGGGCCATGGCTGATACGTTTTTGGGTGACATTTTATCTCAGCAATCTCGTTGATCTTAACTAGATTTCTGTGCTTCGTTGTGTGTGCATGCATCAGTGTATGTGGTTGTCTGCGATTAAGAGGAAGTAGAGACTATCAAAAAATTTATTTTTGACACTGAAGGCTTACAGCTCAGAGGAGATTGGACCGCTGCTGACCTTTGACTACTGACTGGACTAAGTAGGCTTATACAACATTAGATGGTCTCACTAATACTACCTCAGGTCGAGGCGGGCTGATAAAGTTTTGAGAAAACCATAATAATATGAACATAAATGCTGCACCCAATAATCAAGGTTATTGACAAAAATCGATTATGAAATTAATTGACGTCGACTTAAATAGTTAAGTAGTCGCTGACGTCATCACACATTGCCTCTGACATCACCTAATGAGAGGGATCAAACAGTATCGCCATGGCAGCACCATCACGACAGAAAACAACCAAGATGTGGAAGCTCCCGCAACAGGGCCAAAAAAAGTTCTAAACTTCAAGATATGAAAAGCTGACCTGTTCTGGCGTGGAGCACGTCAGTAATGCTGGGGCATTTCAAACGGCCCTGTTGGCCATCTAAACGATGGAGAATCGTCTCGCTAAGATAGTTAGCTAGCTAGTTCTATGTTAAAAGGCATGTACTTCTTTAAAGGTTTAACCTGATTTCGACATAGTGTAGTTGTAGTGGTAGTATTAGTATACGTGAATTGTTAATGTGGTCGAGAATACCAAATTACCTTTTAAAAAATCACGATGATACTCTTCACGTTACAAATGTGCCCCTTCGTTAAAGTCATACACGTTGAATTGCTCACAGAGACGTTTCACATTAATGCTGGAAGTACGATGTCGCTCGCCTAGTGCACACCTTGCTGCATGTGAGCATGTGTTCGTTTCCTATTTGGGTTACATCCAACTTGCTTTTAAAGATTTAGCATAATGTTGTTTTTGACTACAGAATGCACAAAACACTGAATGTTTTTCTTTTTTCTAACCTTTTTTATTCTCCTAAATTAACATGTATGTTTGATTTAATTCCAGAAAAGATGCTGTATATTAATTTATTTTTTTTTATATAATTTTTTAATATATTTTATTTACCTTTTGGATCAGCAGTGATGTGCCAAATAGATGCAACACTAGAGGAATCAATTCCAGTTCACCAAATACACTGTTGGTGGTTTAACAGTCTGTTATAAAAGCAGTGAAGTTCATTAAAATACATATTTTGTAAAGAAGAATTCCTCTTTATTGGTTTTTATTGCCAAGTGCCATATACAACCTAGAGCTAAATCAAAAGCTAATAGCCAAATAAAAGCCATTTAGTAATTGAGTATTTAGTTCTATTTTTACCTAACATTTATTTAACCAGGAGAAAAAAATTATCTGATTTGACAATTTCAATAATCGATAGATTAATCGACTATCAAAATAGTCGTTAGTTGCAGCCCTAATGTACAAACAATGCATGATCAATACCAATAGATTCCACTATCATAAAAGAATTTATAAAATTTCTAAGGTTTTTTTATTTTTTTAAATGCATAAAATTCAATGACAAGACATCTGTTTCACTGTTGTACTATATTTTTGTCTGTGTCTGTTACATAAGCAAAGACCAAATTAACATGAGTGTATATGCTTCTGTATCAAGCATGCACTTTGATCTTGCCGGTGGTTGCATCAGACCTGAACAGGAAAAATGGTGCAGGAGAGGAGGCTGGATCTTTACACTTCACATTATAGATGATTGGGATTTAGAGTTAGCAGTCTTTGATGGAGGTTGAGTTTCATGCAAGTTATTCCCACCTCTGCTACTGATCTTAAGCAAGAACATCTGCTGATTCATTTACCCAAGACACAGATGAGCTGTTACTTTAAGATGAGGCCAAAGTCTTTTTGCCCCACTTTTCTCAGGAAACGCACAGATATTTTCACATTTTCACATGTCTTTTTCTGATCAAAACAAGAACATTTGAAATATATTACAGTGTTAGCAACAGGTTGAGAATTTGCTTGCGGTGGTGGGTTACGCAGCACAGCGTGTGACGGATGGGTTCACTAATAAACTAGTCAAAAGTTGATAATTTACTCCACTTATTGTAAATCAACAACCTAATATTCTATCTAATGTCAACATGAATAAACGATTAATAAATAAAAATACATTTTTGTGAAAAAACAATAACTTTAAGTATCTTACTTAAAAAATATTTAAAAAAGTAACTTAAAAAAAAAAAATTCCATTTGTGAATCACTCACCATAAATATCTTACGCTTAAACTCAGTCTATAAATAACTATTTGTGTCTCTGGGTTCAGACAGAAAGTAATCAAAATACACAAAGCAATACATTCTTCTGTTCGTTAATTAACCCTTGAAGTCCCTTGAGAATAATAAATAAAAATTTTTGTTCTCCAATAATTATCACCCAAGAAAAATTCAGCATAACTAACAGGGGCCTGTTGTTTGAAAACCACTGGTGTAGCTGCGGCCTGTTGGTCATCAGTATGGACAGCAACTGATTCCTGTTGATGACATTCTATGAGCAAAAGCTGTTATTAACTGACTCTGTAACTCCCTTTTCTCTGTCAATGTCATACACACGTACTTATCTTGCCTATTGTTAAGCAGTGTATTTTAAGTGCTTTTATTTTGAAGTATCACAGTGGAAGTTAAGTTGATTGACGTTGTGGATGTATTCTGACTTGATGCAATTGGTCAGGACAGTTGTTCGTAATTTTCCTATCTTTATCATTAAATATTCAGAGCAGTGTCTCGAGTCTCCAAAACACTTTCTCTAGTTTAAATGACAGATATATACTTTGTTGAAATAGTTTATTTGTACATAGTTAATTGTTTGATAATGGTCGTCAATGCTAATCCCCTTAGCATTTATATGGCAATTAACATTATTAACATTAAGCAATAATATAATGGTATGTATTGGGATTGTACTTTGCATTAAGCTAACAAGCACAATTTTTTTTTCGTGAGACAATAAATATTCAGGCTGCAAATGGAAGCCTTTGTCTTCCATTTGAAGGATGGTTAATCATAAAAAGTGAACGTCAACGTTCAGCATGAAAGGACAAAATTAAACTGCAGTATTTGGCTGTACCAAATAGGTCCAAGGGTTTGTGTGTGTCTCCTCTGGTTATGCATGACTAGAGTGTATTATTAAATGACAATTGAAAGAATTGGTTGAAAAGAAAATACATATGAATTCCATCTACCTGGCTGGGTCTGAAATTACTTGGGCAGGCCGCCCAATTAGAGCCTATATATGGAAAACGCTGTATTATATGGAAAATGATATGGAATCATACCAATTTAAGTCCTCTGAATTTGAAATCTCCTTTGCTTATTACAATGTTCATCATAAGCAAGAATATAAATGTACTGTGGTGGCCAGGTGGTGAAGTAGTTTGTGAATTTGTCATTTGTGAATAGTGAGCCATTAGTGATAAATACTTTAAGTCATCACATTTTGTAGAGAACAAAAGATAGAAATACATATCAGAGAAATGTTGGATCTATATAATTAGGTGGGTTTACATGGAACACTTTTTTCCTATCCGAATTAAAATGTACCCACCTAGTGTGTGATCATGAAACATGATTTCAAGCTGTTTTTTACACTTCAATTTACAAAATTGACCCATGGCAATGTAACAGTGCAGCAAATTATAATTGGGGTAAATTGAGCCAACAAATAACAACACAAGCAGCTGCAAGATTAAAAGAGTTATAAATATAATGAGGAAATAAAAAAAAGAAAATTGAAATTGATATACTGGTACAAAACTGGTAGGGATGTACTTTAAATAACGAAAAGCAAATTCAGGGGATTCTGAAGAATTTTCATGGTCCATGCGTTATAACCTTGTGGAAGATTTTTGTCTTTTTTTATTCAGCATATTATATATGAACATGATTTTGCTCTCAGAGTTCCACTTTATCTCTTTGTTTGTGTAAAACAGCAACTGAGACTCCACTGTCCTTGCGTGCACCAAAACTAGAATGTGCAGTAACACACGCAGTGACACGCAACAACCACTCTTCATCAGTCTCAGTTCTGGATTACAGTACAAAATGTTCACATCCCCTTTGTTGCAACAAATACCCTCCAATCTCTGTAGGCTCTGCAGCTTTGTAGCATCCATCACACACTACTGTCGGACTGAGCTTCTCCAGCCCATCTGTCCATCCTTGCGATTCTCACACTGCTGCTTAAACTCTGGGCAGCCGTTGTTTCTAGCTTCTACTGAAAAACCTCCCCAGAGTGTTATGCCTCACACAGTTCAAGTGTGGACTGTGAAAATGTATTGCTGTACATCACATTGCCAACACAGTCTCGTCCTCTGCTAGAGTTATCAACGCCTGCAGTAATGATTGAGTATTTGAGAAGAGCTATGTTGGCTGCTAGCCTGTGCATCATTACCACAAAACAGCCTAGAACATATTAGCTGTCCTCGCATGAAGCTTCTTACATCACCCTGCCAGAACTTGATATCAAAATTTGGCATTTGCAATTAAGAAAATCATAAATATTGAAATGACAACAATGCTGATATCCATCCATAATACAGAAAGTCACACCACACAAGGTTATTTCCATCTGCAATGAACATTGCCATGTCCTTTTTCATTTTAATATTGACATTTCTTAAGATTTACCTAATAGCACTGCAAAATCAAAGCTACTATGTTGATTTTATAGTGACTGCCAAAACGAGTGAACAGATTTCCACTGACCTTTTAACAAAAGAAGAAAAAATACAAACGGCAATGATGAATGCACGTGCTGGCATTTGTGGCATTTTGTGCAAGAAAAACCCAAGTGCCAAGTTATCTGCAGTAGTGAAAATTCAAGGACAAGCTTTTACAAGATTTATTTCTTTTTTACTGCCTAACATTCAACTTGAAAAATATTGTTTTTTATTTGTGAGGGAAATAATGCTGCATTTGTTATTTACATTGTCCAAAAACACTGCCAGCGTTTGGTGTGGGTTTAGGGTTCCCTATTGGGATCAAGGATCACTGGCCTACAGGAATGGATTCCCCCTTGGCTAAGGAGCTTTATTTCATATTTTAACCAAGAGTAAAAAAAAGAAGACGGTGTTCAATCTGGTAAAATATAATGGGTTTTGAAACATAGGTCACGAATGCCAGTCTCACCACTTAGATGTTGGCACAGTAGAATCCCCTCACCTTGTAAACCTGGGTTTTATGCCCAGGCTCCTCAGCTCTTCACCAATCAGGGCACTTTTTAGGGGAGTTATTCGGCAACGTTTGGTTGGGAGTTATTCTCATCTGTGTTCCTTGAAGGGCTGAGATATGGTTCAATTTCTTAACATAGATGGCTCAATTGAAGGGTTTGGTGTGTCTATCCCTTTGGCTAAGTAATAACAAACTATATTTCCCATTTTAACCAGAAGAAAGACTGATGGGTTCTAAAATAAAGGCCACTACCACCCTCATACCGGTAGCTCCACTAAAAATGGTGGCAGAACTCACTCAACTAGGAGACCTGGGTTTTATTAGTGGGCGGAAGAACATTTTCACAGTAAATGTTCAGTGTTGGCTACAATGTGTCAGTCAGTAGATGCTGCAGTTCCTCACAACAACGAAAAGTCTTGTCTGTTGTTTACCGCCAGCTTGAAATGTGAAAGGGGTTATCCCCAAGGTATGAATCAACTTTGTTTCTGGATGAAAACCAAACATCTCCTCTTTCCTGACTACCGTCGAGCAGAAAATATATTTTTAAATATATTTCCGATGATGCACATCAGCTCTAACTTTTTATGGAAAATATTTGAATCCACACAGTGGACAGACATGTTGTTGAACACACATCTGAACATTGATAATCATTAGACTCAGGCTGCCTTTTTCTTTGGGGTGGCTAAGGTTAGAATAATGGGCTCTGTGTCGTAATGTTTCCTTAAACTGTAGTGCTTTAGCAATGCAATGGCTGCATTCTACAAAAAAAAAGACCTCACTTTCCATTAACATTTGGAGGTTGCTGCTATTAAAGTTAGAAGCAACCACTGTTGGACACATACTGTATATGTAAAATTTTGAGAGACTATCTAAACATTCTGATATCTAATGGCTACAGGCATTCAGTGTTAATATTGGATACAGTCTTTATGGAACATGTTTTATGGAAAGTTTGCCCAGGTAGAATTATTCAGCCAAGATTTTATTCTTTATGAACAGGCCACATAAAATGAGGTGCCTAGCCAGATTGACACGTGCGTTTCAATCTTGAGCAAATTAAGCAGACAGATACCCCCGCACCGCCACCGCTGGCTTGTTCATTATCATATACTACTTGGATTTACCTATGGGGAACACTTTCTTCTGTGCTAATATAGAATATTAGCATGAGACGTGCAAGACTGTGTATTATGAATGTATCATAGCCCAATATTTTAACAAGCAACTGAACAAAAACTTGATTTTTATGTGAACTCTAAATTGCCTGTTGGTATGAATGTAACTGTGAATGGGTTTTTCTACGTGTCGGCGCTGTGATGAGTTGGTGACTTTTCCAGGGTTTACCAGTGTTGAATACCGTGATCAGGATAAACGCTTATGGATAATGGATGGATGAATGAAAACAGGGTATCATTCATTTATTTTAATAACACTTGGCCTCTATTCATCTACTTTGATAATTTATGGAATTTAGCTTGGATCTGATCTAAATAAATAGTTTTCAATGAGCATGTAGTGAACAATATCAAACCACACTCTTCAAAGGCTCCTTTTCCTTGCATTGCTCTTCTTCGACACACAGAGACCCATTAAGTACAACCAACTTAAAGTAGAGAAATGTATGATATTAAAATAGTAAGTTATATAAAGATTTTTCTTTTCTTTAAATGGATTAACCTAGTGGAGTCCATGGAAGCATGAAAATATCAGCTAACCCAGTGTTTAATTTCTGCACTAACACAAACCCTTATGAAAATCTTCTCCATGAAGTTGATGTGATGGAAACGGAAAGAAGTGTTCAGTACCCACCAGCGTGACCCCAGGAAGAATAACCAAGGATCATGCAATAGGGTCATTTTTTGATCGTAGGCAGCATGTTGTCCGATCCGACATCGACTGTTATACATTGCTGTGGAGCGACTGTAGCACAGATTGCTGTAAATCTTAATTCTTGTTCCGACAGAATGGTGTAAGAACCCTCAAAGCATCACAGCAGCACTTTGGTGAGAAAGAAATGGGACATGTAAATTATAAGTCAAGTGGTTATAATGTTATAGCCGATCAGTCTAATTTTGTTTTTTATAATATTGGCACATGATATAATCCTGTTTACATCATGCTAAGAATATTTTTGGATCATTTATTTTGGGAGAAGTTGTGTCGGATTTTGAGTTCAATGTTTATTAGCTTTTGTTTCATGTTTTAAAGAGCGTGCTCAACATTTTTCACAAATGTGTGAAAGAATCTATTGCCCACTGCTTCATTGCAGTCACATTCTGTAAGGTAACGAGCTCAGTGGCCAGACATAATCATAAATATCCTAATCGATGGCAGACAAATGGCAGTGGGGCATTAGCTGCCCCACTGCCATTCTCTGCCCGTTTGCCCTGGAAGTACTTCAAACAATGAAGATGAATAATAGATCCAAGGACACTGAGTACACAGAAGGGAGTGTGACTTTGATGATTGTAATTGCACAAAAAGCACTTCATCAAGTATTTTGATTCTATTGTTTGTTTTGTTACCGGGTAGCAATCAAGAACGTTTTTATGAGAAAACACAGGTCAAACGCTATATTTATGACCAAGTCAACCATTTTTTCTTTCTGTTTTACTGGCTTATTGATATTTGAACCAGGCAGAGCTTTTTTTTTTCATGTGTGTATGTTTTGTCTATGTGCTGTAAGAGTTTTGTTCTTCCCTAGCTTCAGTTTGTCTTGCATTTTCTGTTTTTTCTTGTTTCACATATCCTTGCTGGTGTTGATATACTTTATTCGAGTTTGTTATAGGCTGTGTTTCTTTTTGTAAAAGAAAAATACAAAGCTGAGTTGACAGTTATGGGTATTGGCAGCATCTTTCCCCAGGTCTCCAAAAATTTTCCCGGAAATATAAACATTTGGTGTGTTTATAAAGGTAGTGGGAAACACTGCCAACGCATCCCTTTAAAATCTCCTGCATATGTTTGATTTAGTTGTGATCTGGTGGACGACCATAGCGTATTCAATTTATTTATCAAACCATTCACTTGCATAGAATAAACCCATGGTTAGTGTAAGTTTCAGCTCATAAATCACCAAACTAGAGAAAAGCCACGTCGAATGATTTCATTGTTGATCAGACTTAGACCCAGAAAACAAGCTGATTAACTTTACTGAGTAACTCTGACTAACTTTCCACCTTCCAGGATAATGAAAAGCATTTTAGGCACTTTTATGCCTCTGGACAGATATAATTATTCTGGGGGTAGTTTTGGTAGAAGTGTAAACATTTGGAAACGACTGTCAGCATCACAGTCACAAGGTTACAAAAAATGCATACGATGATAATCCTTTCTGGAATGCATAATCTGTCGCCTCTCTCAAACCGACCAACATCAAAACAGGTAAATATACTAGTTTAACCAATGTTTGTTGTTTAACATTCCAACACAAAACAGTCAGTAGCGTACATCAATATTGCTGTGGCATGCTACATTCTGTTACATTTTAAGATAAATAGAAAATAAAAATATTCCTAAATGGTACACACAGCGATTATCCCTTGATTTATTCCTTAATGATCTCCAAGAATTTCCTGTCCGATCAGGAAAGCTGCCTAAGTCCAAAACATTTTTTTTAAAATATTTATGACATTTTATTGTATTTCAGCCACAGAGGGATTAACAGTCAATCACAGGATAGTAACACTTTTACTTTGAGGAAGCAAATTTACCAAACAGTTGACTCTTGTGGCATGTCAAATTAACTTCCACTCCCAGTAATATTATGAATAAAATAAATAATACTAAGAATTGAGTAAGGAATATCCATTATTGATAAACACATCATATTTCAGGATCACAGGCAGAAATTGCTTTTGTATCAGCTCTTTGACAATGCACAAGTTGATTTGTGCATTTTTTCATTGGTTGTTCAAAGTGTTCTAAAGCAAATACAGTTTAATACAACTAGATTGCTGTGGCTTTGGGCACTGTATATGTTAATGTCATTTTTAGGTTAATGATGTTGATGTTTTCAGTTACTGTTTCCCTCGTATTCCTGGCGCTTTGCTTAACTTCCGCTTCAAGTTCGCGTGTCCCCATGACAATGGCAATATCAATGTTTTTCTTTGTGCCTTTATAATAAGTTAATTAACTCGTTATCACAAGACAACAGCCAAAAATCATTATACGCGTCCATGGCCGTTCTCGACATCCATATGTTTCTAACTGTAAAAGAAACAACAAAATATGAATATGCTGTGAATGAGAAATGTTAAGTCTTTTTTAATAATTACCTTTTCAGGAAATTATTAAGATGATAGGTTTGAATAGTATTACTGAAAAGAAAAAGGTGCTTTGGAGAAAAAGAGGTGTACATTTTGTGCTAATAACTGTTTGTTGCAGTCTTGAGAGCCAGTCCACAACATCACCCCTCGGTGTATTTTTCTCCTGTAAAAGAGACATGATCATGAGGCATGTGCAACAAGTCAGTGACATGACAGCAGTGCTTTTATGTTGTTCAAGTACACGAAAAAACATTAAATGATGAGGTCTACTTATGTGAAAGAGATCTTAATACCAACGCAAACCTTGGAGACAGTTTATGTTTCTCTCTGAAGGTATTCATTGGAGAACTTATCTGTGTCTAAAAGCATCATACATTAGGGTAAAGGAGTTTGAATGAAAACTTCTCTAATTATTTATTATGTTTCATACAATAACCACGACTAAAGCATTAAGCAGATACATGAGTATATGCTCACAGGAGCTTTCCCAAACTCGTTACCCACTCAGAACAGGCATTTTAATTGCAGGGAGGGAGGACATATAAAATACAACTTATCATTCACACAGTGGCACCTCTGACTAGTATCCACATGTTAGTACATTTAAACACTTTCACACTAGACAGGCAGGTGTGAAAAAACACAGTTACAAAGAAATGCAATAAACATCTACAAAGAAACACACTTATAGGCGAATCAAATAAAAAAAGCACAGCATGGACATCTGTATCGCCAGTGCTTCAGAGCCCTGGATTTCATTTGCTGGTTGTTTATCCCATTGCGGACATAATGCAGTCCACAACAATGTACAACAGCTGTAAATAAATAATGTCTTCATACCACCACACATCTCCGCTCTTATGTGAGATTAATACTAATGTTCCAGGGATGATAACCTCCTATATGATTCTGAAAAAAGCCCTTGTAACTAAACTGGGAATGTGTGACTCACCAATCCATAATAGTTCCGCTCCTCTAACATTGAGATTCCAGCTAATGACTCAACTCACTAAATCAAGACAAAAGCCAATTCCCCTTTAAGAGGACACTTCAATTAATTACCCTTGGAAAATTACTTTAATTCTTCACCAGGGGCTCGGTGAATAAAACTGAAAACCCATTAGTGGGCATTCATCTGATCTCAAGCAAGAAAAGGGGGCATCAGTGCTGAGCAGCCAGTGTCTGCATGGCAGAGCAGAGGGGTAAGACAAAAGAATACAGGGATTTAAATGAGTCACTACACCAAAGTTACTGTGAAGTTACAAGAAGCTTCTTCCTTTTTTAATTAGTTCAGGTTGTCTACTTCTCATGGCTTCCCTCTTGATTCGAAATACCTTTTGTCTTTGACTGGCCATTATCCATGATCATGGAATAAAAGAACATTTACAAAGTAATGTTGATTCTGTATTAAAAAAATCTAATACATTATATTAAAAAGTAAACCAATAGGGAAAAACAAACAAAAAGAACTCTGAGAGCGCAAAGCTCCGCCCTGGCACAACGGCACCCTAGGTTAAGGAAAAATCCATGCAGATTTCTCCGTTAATGTCTGTGTTATCAGTTTCTAAATCTACCAACAACTCCAACAAACTCTCTGAGTATCTCTAAAAAAAACTCTGTAGCCGGTTATCTCCTGCACCTTCCACTTCAACTTTTCTGTTCAGCCCACTTAGGCACTACCTCCAACCCCAAACAACAACCCCAAATATCAAAGAAATCAAAGGAACTCTTGAAACTGAGCCCCCACTTCCACCACCAAAGGAACAAAGACAGCACTAGCGACATTGTGGTGTCTTTTCTCCAAACGGCTTACTATTTTTTATTTCACTTTATCTCATATTATTTCATTTTATTTTAACAAAAATGCTGCAAAATAAATAACGTCACAAAAATGTAATCATTTTTAGCAAATGCAATACCTCCCTCTGGGTAAAATTTTATGCAAATTTGTCCATGAGTTTTTCCATAGTCATAAACAAACAATAAAAAAGGTAACAAACTGACAGACAAACAGAAGTGAAAACATAACGTCCTTCCTTGACGGAGGTGATAACTCATGCAGAAAAAGCTTGAAAGAAAGCCTTAAAGTAGCATCAATTCATTAATTTGTCGAAACTGACAAATCAGCAGGTGTTGAACTCACTAAAAGAAGATACTGTATCCAATAGACTATGTTGCTTGATACTGTCTACTCGTACTAAAATTAACCACTTTGTTGCATTGATGATGCAGGCGGTGTCTTTAGTTTCCCTGGAGGTAACCTGCGTAGGGACTGGGAAATTCAGAAAATATATACAAATATATTCATTTTTAACGATGTATAATATCATTTTCCTATTTATTGTGAAAAAAGTAACAGAATGCAGCTATGCTAATTCTTGTTGAGCTATTTGAGCTTATTTCTAACATGTTGATCATTAACAGGTATATTTGCAACACAGAGTAAAGCAAAAGCAAAAGGTTGAAGAACGTGGAAGATCAAAAGTCTTAAATGTAATCCTGACGGTCAAAGTCGAATTTTATAGCAATCGATCTTAGAGGACACAGACAGACAGATAATACACGGACAGGGTGTTGTCACTTGAATGACCAGTGTTTATAAGAGCGTTACAGCTCTGTGGGGAATGATAAGTATGAGAGGCAAAGGAGACTAACAAGTGAGCAGTGAGATAATGTCACCACCAAGATTGACTATTCCAGACAAAGGGGAGAAAACAAGTGGATAAAGCATGGCTCATAAAGAATTGTCTTTCAACCTAAATGCAAATCTTGTGTGGGTTATAACTGTCAAATATGATCATAAAGTTGTACTTTGATAGTTGTAATACATCCATCTCAGCAAAATGATATGCATTTCATAGCTGTGTCAATCATACTACCCTTACATATATTAGTAGTCATCAAGTCAATAACACAAAAAAACATAAGGACTCATACTGTTAATGGGCTACCCTGTCCTGACAAGCAATGCTCGCCAACGTTGGCTATATTTGAAAACAAATTGGGTATTTAGCTTTTAATTTTCGATCATCAGGAGTTGTTTTGTTTCTGGTCGGTGCAGTAGCAAATTAGTCAATAAAACAAGTCTATTTGTCCCTGCAGAGTATGAAACATATATATATGTCTAGATATTGTGGCACAAATGATGTTCTTTTTTTAACTCCAAATATCTAAAGAAAATGTTTTCATGTCAGGGGTTAAAGAGACATTAAGTCACTTATTTCACATGTATTTGGACTGTGGGATAAGGTACAAGGAGAGGGCCAACCCAAAAGGCCACCAATTCCAGACTTGGATTGTCACACGCACCAGCTGCATCCATCCACTGGGCCACGAAGATTCCCAAAACAATATAACCTCTGACCTGTACAAAACATGATCTGCTCTTAATTTGAATACAACAATCCCTCAGCAACAATTACTCAGTACTGCAATTTCATCTTAAGTCTACTATGACTATGAATTGGAATAAAATGACATCTTCTTCTTCTGGCTGTTCCCTTTAGGATTCTGTATAGAATCTCCGATCTATACAGAAGGGCTGGTCTAACTACCGTCTTGTAAACGTTTCCCTTCACACTTGCTGCTAATCTTCTGTCACAGATAACTATTAAAACTCTTCTCCACCCAGTCCACCCTGCCTGCACTCGCATTTTCAGCTTTTTCGACACTCCCCATTGCTCTGAACAGAGCCCAAGTACTTAAACTCTTGTACTTTCTTCACCTCTACTCCTTGCATCCTCACACTTGCCTCCCTTTCTATCACACACATGTATTCTCTCTTACTGTGACTGACCTTCATTCCTCTTCTCTCCAGTGCATACCTCCACCTCTCCAGGTTTTCTTTCAACTACTTGCTGCTCTCACTACAGATCACAATGTCACCTGTGATCATAGTCCATGTCTGACCTCATCAGTCAGCCTGTCCATCACCTAGCAAAAAAGAAGGAGCTCAGGGCCAATCCTTGATGCAGTCCCACCTCCACTTTAAACCCATCCGTTACTCCTGCAGCGCACATCACCTCTGTCATGCTGCTCTCATACATATCATTTCATATCACATCCTTCCCATCTTGATCTCTCTGCCTTGTCAATCCATGCAACTACTTTTCTTCTCCCTTATTGTCCAATATCTCATACAACTCATAATAGGCCTCTCGTTTAGCCTTTCCCACCTCACTCTACACCTTACGTTGCATCTCTTTGTAGTCCTGCCCACTTTCTTCATCTCTCTTGTTATCCTACTTCTTCTTTGATAACCTTCTCCTCCTTATACCCCCTTTGACCTCCTCATTCCACCACCAAGTATCTTTATTTTCTTTCCTCTGCCCAGATGAGACACCAAAACCTTCCCATCTGTCTCCCTTATCACATTTACTGTGTTTGCCTAGTTATCTTGGAGTTCTTCACTACCACCCAGAGCCTGCCTCAACTCATCCCTGTAATTCCAGCAGCTTTTTTCTTCCTCAACCTCCATCATGTGATCCTCTTCTCTACCTTAGCTCCTTTCCTCTTTTATAACACCAGAGTCAGCCTACATACTACCATTATATGCTGTTAGGCTATGTTCTCCCTTGTCAACATCTTGCAGCCATCTTTTTCAGGTAGAATCTTCTGTATAGGATGTAATCTACCACAATCTGTCTTTCCATTTTCCCCCCTTAACGCCATACTTGCCAATCACCTACTTATCTCCTCTGTTCCCTTTTCCAACATGACTATTGAAGTCTGCAACAATCACTACTCTTCCAGCCCTGGTGATATTCTCCATCACTTCATCCCACTCACTCCAGAAATTCTTGTTCACGTCCAACTCACAACCAACTTGATAAGCACTAGAAGCGATCATCACACCTGAAATTTCTATCATCAAACTAATCTCATACTCTCTCTAAGACTCTCTTCACCTTCTGAACACCTTTCACATACTCCTCCCTCAGAATCACCCATACCCCATTTCGCCCCTATCAACTCAATGCAAGAACAGTTTGTACCCTCCTCAAATGCTTCTTGCCTTGCTGCCTCTCCACCTGATCTGTTTGACAAACAGTATATATCTGAAGGAAACTAGATATATAGTATATATACTATATATCTAGTTTTCTTCCCTCCATCATATCAGCTAGCTACCTTTCCCTGTCATTGTGCCAACATTTAAAGTTCCAACTTTCACCCCTGCATTGCTCCCTTTCCTCACCTTTCTGTTTTCTGGCATTTCTTCCCCCTTTGTTTTCTTTTTCTTCGACCAATGGCATAGTTTCCGCTGGTACCCTGCTGGTTATCAATGCCAGTGATAGTCGTTATTGTAGTAGATTCGCAAACTACTTCCTGTAGTTGAACTGTTTCAACTTAATATATTAACACCTGTTCTAGGTAAACATCAGCTTCATAAAATAAATCATAACAGTTATTAACCCGGGCCCCGACCGATCATGTTTGGAAAACAGTTCGCATATGGGTCCGGCATAAGTTTAACGTTGGATTCTCATTTATCCGGGCTCGGGACCAACACTAAATGTACAGTGACTAGTGACCCCTTAGTGCCTGGGTTTTGAATAAAATTACATAATATGCCACATTCTTTTTTGTTGTAGCCTACTCAATTTCCATGTTTGCTGCCCCCTTTTATTTCTGGCAATGCAAAATCCGCTTTCTCCTGGTGCAGCAGTGTGAAAAGATAGACTCCATATTTAAAAGCTCTATATTCTGTGAAATATGAGAGATTTATCTGGTTGTGCTAGTGTTAGTCAGTATTGTATTACCTTAGTTGGGGAAGACTTGAATGTAACAGAAGTTCATTTATATGTAAAAGTCACACAATGCAGATCTAAAGGAATCATAATGGAATTACTTAAAACATCCCTGAGGGCAAGCACAAAGCCGAAAATTCCAGTGTTATTTTGATTGCCTTGGCGGTTTGCATGAATTGAACCATTTTTTGTCCATTATATTTAATTCTAATAGAAGGTAATTCAAGGAGAGGTCTGGAATTAGTTTGGAAGAGCTAAGCTGCTGTTAGAGAAAATGCTTTATGGAACTAAAACCATTTAAAGGCACTGATACGTTTAGGCTTTTCCCTGGGTGACCTCTTGGGTAAAAGAGAGGTTTTATAATCTCGAAATACATGACTGCGTACCTGGAATATAGATCCCTGTTGGTGAGTAGTCATCCACATTACTGTCCCTTTCTATTACATGTATATATAATATATAATATATATTGCCATTGATTAGGTTCCTCAGTCCATTAGTTTGTTTATTTATACTTCAGTAGCCAGTTCTTTATAATCTCATTAACAAAGTGTCATTGTTTTGCTGTGATGAAAGCATTAGCTGTCCTTCTGGCATCCCTGTCAATCAGTGTATCCAAGGTGGACAACCACCGGTATTTATTCATATTTATATATATATAGCTATACATATAGGATTTTCATGATTTCAACATTTCTAAAACCATTTAAAGGCACTGATACGTTTAGACTTTTCCCTAAACGTATCAGTGTGATGTACTGTAATGAACTCGGTACATCACATAGTGTGCTGCTAGTTCTACCTCCTAACCAAATTCGTAATTCTCAAATGCTCTATTTAATTGATGATTTATTTGAAAGTAGTAGTAATCACGCTTGGATGTGTCCGGTCCAACAGCAACTAGTTATCAATGCAGTTTGGTAGTTTTTTTAAATATTATTAACCTTTTGGGTTCAATAATATTTATAATATTTTGTTTACTGTGTTGTATGACACAATAATGTAGAATGTAAGGTAGAGAGTAATTGCCTGTATTAGGGATCTGACAATCTGGACCCACTCTGCTTTTTCCAGTCATAACCTATGGAAGACCCATAGTGGGTCAGATCTGGAGGTTTACCTTATTATTTGGTGAGAATTTTTACAAAGATACATTCAGCTTAACTTAGTGTGCACCTTAAGTGAGACGAGACCTCTTTATGTAATAACAATAATAAAGTATAATAATAGTAATAATAATACTAGTAATAATAATAATTAATAATAGTAATGATAATGAACATTTTATTTGCTTGTTCTTTCCAGACATTTTGGAACAACTTAGAAAAGACATATTAGATCAAACAGTCAGTAAAGGGAATTAAAAATAAATTGAATATAACAATATATAAAATTAGTAGGATAAAATGGATAAAAAAAAAAATCACTGTGTAGCAAGATCAGATTGATTAGGTTCGTATGAAGGGATGCATTGACGATTGAGAGAGTTGATATTACGGATGTGTTGAGGGCGGGGAATTCGGAGGCAAAACCAGCAGGGCAGAAGGATCTAAACCCAGCCTTCATCTCTGAGATGTACAACCTTTTGTCGACATTTTACACAACCTCTGCCAATATTTTAGTACTTGGAGATATGAACATTCATGTCAACTCCCCTGCATGTCGTTTTGCTTCCGAATTTCTCCAATTTACTGGATTGTTTTAATCTCAGGCAACTTGTCGATGTCCCCACCCACACCATGGGACACACTCTGGATCTAGTCATCACTGACTCTGCTCCTCTCAGCAATCTCCTCGTGTACGATCTGGGTGTGTCCGACCACAAGGCCGTCTCCATGGAATTGTCGCTTGTGTCCTCCTTTCAGGAATTTGAAAAACATCAACCCAGAAACCATGAGAGTCGACCTCCAATATCTTCTTTCTGCCAACTTTGTATATGCCAATGACTCAGTAGATTTCTACAATAAATCCCTGAGTAGCATCCTGGATCGTCACGCCCCTTTAAAAACTAGAACAGTCACCTTCTCCCGCTCAGCCCCTGGTTCACCAGCGAGCTATGGGATATGAAGGCAGCTGGGCGTGTCCTTGAGCGGCGTTACAAGGCTTCAGGTCTCACTGTCCACAAGCTAGCCTTTCGGGAACACCAAAAGGCCTACTCAAAGTCGCTTAGAGAGGCTCGGCCACTGTTCTACTCCAACATCATCAAAACCAGTCCTGGAAATTCTAAGCAGCTGTTTTCCACTGTCAATTATCTTCTTAAACCACAAACTCCCCCACTTACAGAAATTACAGAAGAGCACTGTAATAATTTCATGGCTGTCTTCAAAACGAAAATTGACTCAATCCGTTCTGTCCTTTCTGGTTCCTCCTATCTACCTATCCAGTCTCACTCACAGTTTGAGATCTCCCAGCCTCTAAAGTGTTTCCCAGAAATCTCACAGCAGGAGGTTGAGGTTATCATCAGGACAATGAAGCCCTCCACCTGTGCCCTCGATCCCTTTCCTACGGCCCTAGTGAAAACTAACATCTCTTCCATCAGTCCCCTGATCACCGCTGTAATAAATCAATCCCTCCAGGCCGGCTTTGTTCCATCTGCCCTAAAAGCCGCCATAATCAGACCACTCCTCAGAAAACCTACTCACGATCCAGAACTTTTTACTAATTACAGGGCCATTTCCAAACTCCCATTCCTCTCCAAAGTTCTGGAAAAAGTAGTTGCTGCCCACCTCCAGGACCACCTCAAATACAACAACCTCTTTGAAACCTTTCAGTCTGGTTTCCGCTCCGCCCACAGCACAGAAACAACTCTGCTTAGAGTCACAAATGACCTACGGATGGCAGCAGATGCTGGTTCACCTTCCCTCCTGATTCTCCTTGATTTGTCTGCTGCCTTCGACACAGTTGACCATGGAATACTCCTACACCGCCTACATCACACCACTGGACTCACTGCCACCGCCCTAAATTGGTTTCAATCCTACCTCACTGACAGAATAGAATACATTTCCCTTGGAAATTCAAGGTCCCGGACACACAACGTCACCTGTGTGGTCCCCAAGGGATTGCTCGGCCCCATTCTCTTCATACTATACATGCTCCCCCTTGGCCGTGTCATCAGTCGATATGGACTCTCATTCCATTGCTACGCTGATGACACGCAAATCTACATAAAAACTGAAAAATGTTCCTCCGCAGCCTCTCCATCCTCATCGTCATCATCATCTCCCCTGTGAACTTTCCGCGCTTGTCTGGAGGAGATAAAGGTGTGGATGAAAAACAACTTTCTCCAGTTGAACAGCTCCAAAACCGAAGCTATTTTAATTCTTAATCCACATCAGACCCAGTCTTCCTCCATAACCAGTATTACCTTCTCTGGTCACGACATTCACCTCTCTTCATCAGTCACCAACCTCGGTGTAAGATTTGACCCTCAACTCACTTTTGAATCCCACATCAAACACATCTGCAAGATATCCTTTCATCATCTCAGAAATATTTCGAAACTCCGTTCTTCACTCACCTTGAGTGATGCTGAAAAGCTGGTCCACGCGTTCGTCTCCTCCAGACTGGATTACTGTAACGCAGTTCTCATCGGGATCCCTGATAAAAGTCTTCAGTATGTTCAAAACAGTGCTGCAAGGATCCTGATGAGAGTTCGTAAATACAAACACATCACCCTTGTTCTTCATTCCCTTCATTGGCTTCCCATCTCCACCAGGATTGATTATAAGATCTCTCTCCTCACTCACCAGTGCATCCATGGTAACACACACCCCTACCTAAAAGAACTACTCACCCCACTGACCTCAACACGATCCCTCCGTTCTACCCACTCATACCGCCTCCTCCTCCCCCGGACTAAGCTCAGCACCATGGGTGATGGGGCCTTCTGTTCTGCTGACCCTCGTCTGTGGAATGCCCTCCCTGACCATCTTAGGGCTCCACAGACGACTGACACATTTAAAAAAGGACTTAAAACTTTCCTTTTTAGCAGAACCTATAACCTTAATTAACATTGCTGCTTTTTGGTCAGGCTTTTATTTTTATTATTTTTTTTATCTGCTTTTACTTTGTAGCACTTTGAGATTTGATCCAAATGTAAAGTGCATTATAAATTAAATGTATTATTATTATTATTAAAACCCATTGTGGTTAGATGGGTAGGAGGTAAAGTGAGATTGATAGGGTAGGAGGATCTGAAGATGGCAGGAGCTGTACATGTGAAAGAGATATGAGAGATATGGAGGTGACATTCTGTGTTGAGACCTGAATGCTGAATGAAGATGTAAAATCTCAAAATCCATGTGAAATTTAACAAGAAACCATAGCTGCTACATAACAAGAGTGTTCATTGGACACAGTTCTGGTAATGATATGGGCTACTGAGTTTTGAAACAGTTGTAAACTCATTGTTGTTCAGGAGAATAAAATTCAGAGAGATTACTACTTGAGCATAAAGGAGAATATATTTTCATATTTGAGCATGAAGTGATTTGATCCAAAGACACTCAATCCTTAGAATCATCTCTTTAAGGAGGCTAGTTCATTAAAGGACGGAGAAAAAACAGATGGGCCAGCAACAAAATACCATACGCTGTTAGGAGCAGTAGGAGAACACTCAATCACATGGAAAGCTCCTTCAGTAATATGGAATAACATACCTGCACCCCTTCCAACACCACTATTAACTTAGTATTTAATATACATGACTGCATATATTATATTATGTATAGGCTAACGGAGGGTATATTATAGACACAAATAAATGGTTTTACAAACCTGTTCTGGGTCGGGACCTCTGCTTACATTGGTGAAGCACACCCTGGACACATTACCAGTTCATCACAGGGTCAGCAAATACAGGCAACTATTCAGTCTCACATCCACTCCTATACAGGCAATCTAGAGTCACCAATCCAAGGTAGCTCTGCAACAGTTGTAAGGGATAATAGGATTTGTCTTATTAGCTTGTTCACACCAGAGAATAGAACGGGTCAGTTCTTTTCAGCCATTTCCCTCTGACAGCTATTATCAACTACAAATAAAATTAATTTCAGGTTTTGATTATGATGGGTACATTGTTGAATTATTTAAAATAAAATTAAAATCACTCACATACATGCAGATTCACTGTGAGACATGAAGTGTGTGTGTGTGTGTGTGTGTGTGTGTGTGTGTGTGTGTGTGTGTGTGTGTGTGTGTGTGTGTGTGTGTGTGTGTGTGTGTGTACGCGCATGTGTGTGTGTGCGTGCGTGTGAGTGTGTGTGCACCAGATACAGAAGATTAAAACACTTACTTGAATCACTTTAACCCTTCTCTCTGTGCAGTGAATGCTCCCTAGCTTCATCTTGTCTTTTCACACTGTGTCAGTTCTCTGGGGGCACCCACTGATCTGCCATCCCCCATTGATTTCCCTTGGTGTTTGAGAGTGATATGAGGAGTTGGCTGTAAGCAACAGCTCCAAATCCTATCCGCCTGCTTGATGAAATCAATGCACAATGTGTGTATCTGTGTGCACGAGCATTTTTTCTGTCAATCTTTGTCTCTTTTCATGTGGGAATAACTGATGTTGTACCTCATAGGCCGGCTTTGTTTCTTCTCTGTCTTTCTCTGTTTGGACTGAGCACCACGCATACGTAAAACTCGTTATGAAGTAAGCTGACAGGCTACACACAGCATTTAGACAATCTCTCTGCCATATGCACCTTTATTGTATCCCTTTCCTCTTCATCCAGTTTGAGCTGGAGTCATCCAGAAGCACATTTAGATTGGTCGATGTGATAGCAAGGGAATTGCTGCCCTCCACATTCACATCCATCGAACAATACACCATCTAAGGCAGTTCAAATTCATTGGGCTTTAGCTCTTGCCAGAGGATCAAACTGATGAAAGAGGGCAGCGAGTCTTTACAAGGCCACCAACACGATTCCATGTTATGTTTCAATAAAACAGCCATAAATTGTTGGTCATATCCAACCCAATTGTCCCAGTACAGAATGCTAGATTTTTATCATGAAAGCTAATTGATGCTAATGCTGCCATGTTTTTTGCTGTTACAAATGCTTCCTGGTTACATGATAATCATTGAGTGGAATTATAGTATCTGATGTAGACGGTGGAGATTGAGAGGGTCACATTGACTTTGGTTTCACATAAAACCTGTACTACGATTGTGTTGTGTTTGAAGGCCCCCCTTTGGCAGCTGAATGAGAACATAATTCACTGAGATCTTTTCAAGATAACCAATTTAGTCATTGTTTTTAAAACTCTAATGTGCCATCGTTTATGTGTCTGAGTGTGAACCGTACTGGTGTGCATGTGTGTGGCTTTGTGCGTGTGTGTACGGACGCCTCTTTAACGTTGTGGCTTTCAAAGTGTGAAGTGGAACTGAGTTTAGGTAATGAAGGAGATGGGACTGTGTAATTATTCTGCAAAGGAAGGATTACTGGTCTACTTAACCATAAATGGTTCACCTTGAAGTGCAGATGCCAAGGGGGTAAAACCGACACCTCTCTGCCCCTCATTAACTTCAACTGGACTAAAGATGATTGCAACTAAGCCACCATTATTTAATGTGGGCTGGACATTTTCCAACAGCCCCTTTGTTTCTCATTTGAATAGTTTGACTAATGTTCTGTGTCCAAGTATTAGCAAGTGTGAAAACAGATCAATGTTAATGAGCCATGATACGCAGCATTGCTATATTATGTTTCAGAGATTGATTTGTTAAGTATTTGGGTAAAATAAGAATCACAGGAGGTTTTATACAGAACACAGGGAAAAATTTCAGAGGGATTAATCAAAGAGAATAAAAAAGAATCAGCTTGATGTAAATAATTTTTTTGTTAAGTCCTTTTGCTGGCTCATAAGGTTGAGAATCAATTTATTGTTCACAAATATTCATTGTGTCTTTTTAAGCAGACTTCATCACCACACATTACTAATGGTAATTTTCTATTGTCTAAACACCAGCCCATATTTTTAAATAAATAAAAGTAAATATACACACACAGTCCATAATTGTGCCCTTTAAGTATACCTTTAGTAAACAGGGACAATTTATTCAAGCAACTCTCAAAGAACGATGGAAACTGAACTTAAAAATAATGAATAAGTATTCAGGTGATGATAATTTTACTAGAAGTGTGTGTATGTGTGTGTGGGTTTGTGTGCGCGTGTGTGTGTATATATACATATAAAAGCACACATTCACAAACTTGCATGGATAGATATTGTGCATATGTGTGGCTTGAGTTATGTGGTGCTGAATCTGTTTGAGTGTATCTCATCACGGAGACTGGGATTGAGGGTTAAAGGTGTGTTTTGCTCAGCTGCAGGAATACACTTTCCATTTTTGTTCCCATTTCCGAATGAAAAGCATCCTGCTGTTAGAGCTGACCTGAGGGAGAAAACATATTTATAACGGAGGCTAACTTTTTAAAAAGCTGTCTGAACAACCATAATGTGTGTTTTTCCTCACACCTGCTGACAAGATTGTTGTATTAAAAAGATAGAAACATCATACAGAAAAAAAGCTAACCTCTTTTTTGATAAATTGTTAACATGTATCTTTAAGCTTTTTTCCATCTTTGTCTTTACAGTGAAAAATGCTACTACTATGATAATTAATTAAATTTCATTAAATTAAACCTAAACTGTTTTCCAGTCAATTGATATCTAAATCTCCAAAGCGACTACTGCTTTATGTTTCATACGTATTTCATTCCTTTAAAAGTGTTTTATTTATTTAAGGACATATTTCACTCTCCTGCACCTTATACATTCGACTCAGCCCAGTCTTACTACTGTCTTTTCCAGGAACCCGAGTGATGACGATGAAGGCTTTTGATGCAGATGACCCTGCCACGGATAATGCAGCACTGCGCTACAACATTGTCAGACAGTCGCCAGCCAATCCTACTTCCAACATGTTCTACATTGATGCAGAACGAGGCGACATTCTCACCGCCATCTCCCCGGTGTTACTTGACAGAGAGGTGGGTGGACTGCGTGTGTCTTTGTGAGCAACAGAGTTGTTACATGTTCTTTTCACAATGCATATTCCTTACATGTCACTAATGATGTCAGAAAGAAGAGTGAGCAAAGTGTTTTTGTGCAGTGGTGCCATGTGCCTCTGATGCAGGTTTATGTGTATCTTTGTGAGAAGTGCATTACACTGAGCCTCTGCAGAAGCCAATTGAGAGTCACTATTTCCACATCTAACTGGAGCAAGACAACAAGGGGATTGCTTTTTCAGCAGTGTGACCAATGCCAGAACATCGATTGGGTTCGCTGGTGGAAAAGGAATATTAGCTGTTGTCAGACACTTAGCGTATGGTTTAATTGAGGTGATACACAGTCATCTGCCTGCTCTGGTGGTGTCCAACAAGCCTGGCTGAAAACCTCCCATCCGGAACTGCTGGAACCACGGCTGCTAACCGGCCTGATGAGCCGCTCCTTGTGCTACAGGAAAGTGTTTAATGGAGGCCTAATTGATTGAAAGCACGGTGGAGTGAGATGTAATCAATGCAGTGGGCACAGTGGGCTGGGTGTTTTTGTGAGGTGATTGAGACTGTGAAGAACAGAATGACGGTTTATGTGCTTTTATCCTTTTATATGATAGAAAAGTGAGACTTTGGCCACCTTCCAAGATATTTCAAAGATAACACTCCATAAATAAAATAAAAAAAGATTACAGATTTCGTGTGCTACCAGCCAAGATTTATTACAACTTAAAACAGGCTGGTGTCCAAGTACGCAGTTGAAGGCGCACAGCTTCAACTGTTCACAACTTCACAGCCTCAAAATTTTATGAATACTTATAATTTTTCGGTTTTATTTTCAGCTAATTACCAAGTATTAATACACTTAATTCTGTTTTATTGCCTTTTGATTCCCTTTTAGCGTGACTGAAGATAACATATAAGGGAATCAAAATCAAATTAGGGTCATAAAGGAGAGTGGAAGAATTGTGAACGCACAAACAAATGGCATAGAAAATCCAAGTTCAGGCACTCAAGATCACTTTAAAAATAAAGGGTTTTCAACCAGTGACATTCAAAAAGCACAAATACGTGTTGGCTTACACCTTCTTCAGGGTGTGAAGACAAATAAACAAACATAGATGCATATAACATCAAAGGCCTTTTACTTTTTAAAGTTCTTTGAGAGTCTGGACATGGTTGTTTTAGGCCAGTTTTTGGTCGTGAGTCGTCCTTAGTCAAGTTACCCTCCATGGGCACAAGTCATTTGAGGTAAACGTGAGCACTTCAGGGTACTTTTTTCTTTTTCCTCTTTCACAGTCATATTTGATCATTTTACTCGCACAAAGGAAACCACTTAGCGTATATTAAGAATAAAACTGAAATAATGTCAAAATAAACCCACTATGTCATTTTGTGGTACAGTAAAATTCGATGCTCAGAGTTGGAAAACTTTCTTTTCTTTTTCTTCTTCTAATTTTTTAAGAGATCTGCAAGGACACAAGAAGTACCTCGAGCGAAAATCCACTTAGTTGCAGTGGTTATCGAGTTAGTGATACTGAAGATAAAATTATAAAGATTGAGCCAGACTAAATGTCTTCTTTTTTAAAGACCATCAGAGCTTCTTCCAATGACGAACCAAACAGTCGTGACTTATCTACGTAAATGCATACAAGATTTGTTTTTTAGTAGTATCCACCGGGCTTTTGGTAATGGAGCAGCCTGAGTGAAGGATTTTTGCCTAATAAAACAAAATAAAATAAGAAAGAAAGAAAAATTTGATGTATTTCGTCATCAGAGCCAGATGGAAATGCAGAAGGCAAAAAGATTTAAATTGTCCTCTTCTAGCTCTGGATAGATTTAAACACAGGCCCCTCAGCACATTCTCATAGATACAGCTCCAGCATGACACCCATCAATTCCATCTGCCATCCAGACCATAATTTTTCAAGACAGCATGTCCAGCATATGTGCGCACCGCATTAGTGACACAGAGAGAGGTTTACTCACACAAGGAGGAAATAGTGAGAGATAGCAAAACCTAACCCCTCTGCTTTCCAGATTCCTCAAACATAATTCAGTTGTAACTACGAGTGTATTTGGATAGACACTTCACCTATCCCTGGGGAAGCACAAAGCAATCTGAATAAAATTGGCCAATCAATTTTGTGACATTGAAATCAGTTTGATTTTCCCTCCAGTGCTCTCTCTGAGGCATAAGATCCTGTCTTGATATGCTATATTTTTCTCCTCACTTTTCTGTAGACACATCTCTCCTAACTGTCTTATATTATTCCGATACCTGACGCTCGTGAATCAATACTGGCTTGTATTTTTTGACAGCTAATATTGCTGAGAGTATTAGACCATTTTCTAATGTCTCAAAAGATGCAGAACAAGTGCTCATATTTTTCAATGAAGACCTTTTTTTAATCATCGTCACTCTGTTGAAAAAATTCTGCTTTACTTGAATATCCATCTACCCTTTTTTTTATCAGAACTTCTGAAAATATAAATGGATGGATGGATGAATCTCTATGAAAGATGAATAGAAATTTTCTTTTTTCTTTTTTGTTGTTTTATATAAGTAAGTTTGCAAAATAAAACTGGTATATCAGTATTTTACAAGGTATTTTCATATTTTTGTTAAAGAAGTTGAAGTTGAAGTGGTTGGTAATAACATCAACCAAGAATAAAAGCAACGTATCAACATTGTCATGTATGTCAGTGTGTATAGAGTTTGTGTGTGGGCAGACTGTAACCAGAGAGGACAGACTGCTAATGGCAGCGTGACTTTCTGACTCTTTAATGCCGACTGGCCAATCTGGGAGCTGTCCGCCTAAGGATAGCCAATCGATGTAGTCGGCTGACCTCTCCATCCTCCTCCATGTACTACTAAGGTGAATTACATGAAGATAAAGTGGACGGCTGTGTGTGTGTGGATTTTTGATGATAAATTCAGGTGGATACATCAGTGTGTTGCTTTTATTCCCATCTTGTCTTTTAGACAGACTACTTTTGCAAAATATTCTGTTCTCAGAACATTAGTCCTTGCTATACTATTACGACATATTATTGTGTGTGAAAACTTTATATTAATCAGAAGTGAAGTCAAGTCAAGTCAAAGTTTTTTATGCATATTTAAAGCAGCCACAAAATGTTGATCAAATTACTCAACAGGCTTTAAAAAAAAGCAAATGCCAGCGATAAAAAGGTAAAAAAAACAACAACAAGTAAGCGCAAAAGAAAAAATAGAATAAAACATTTGAAACAGCATTTAAACAAAATCAGATTATGTCAAGGCTGAACTTGAGTTCAAAGCAAGGGGAGAAAAGCTGTGTTTAGCGGGGATTTAAACAATTATAGGTTGTGTGCATTTCTGTGCAGAATATTGCTTATGCACACAGGGCCGATATATATCGTATTGCTTATGTCAACAATGACAAATGATGTAAAAACATGCCATGCAACATCATGAACAACACTGTCTTCATTATCATTACCCTTGATTGATCTAGCATAGAAGTCTAACAGACCATCATTTACTCTGATTAAAGGGGTATTGGATTCACAGAGTTTGTTACAAGTGTGTAACACACAGACTCTGTAAGCACTGAGAGTGTCTCAGAGCCATCAGTGTCGTTTTTGGCTTAGTCGAAAAGTAATATGCCAGCTGTCGATTTGGCATTACAGCCATTTATAAAGTCTGCATTGCTGAAGCCAGCTGATGGTAAAACTGTTTCTGCAGTGTATAAGAAAGAGGAATATGCTGGTTGATGAGCATGTTTCCCTTTTTCCAGCTCTTTTCTGACCAAGCTGTCATTTGGTAGAGTCTAAAATGTTAGACTGACTGATTAAGTCCAAATCTGTTGCAAATTAATCGACTCAAGAAGATCTATTTTGTAAATATCATACTTTACTCCAGTAGTTCATATTTTACTCACTATGGGGACCTTTTAATTATGAAAATCATTGTCCACCGTACAGAACTCACAAATGGTTTTATTGATCCATATAAAACTGTTTACTCCATAGATTTTAGTACAAGGAAGTACTGGGTTGACTGGGAAAGCTGCGTTGTATTTTTCTTATACTAGAGGGAACTTCTTCTTTTTTTTTTTACACAAAAAAAAAGATTGCTTGTACAACGCAGGGGATTGGGGACTTTTCGGGGTATACCTTTACCGGCCTAGTGTGATTAGAAGTGCTGGTATATGTAACATATATTTCAATATAACTTGCTAATAATTGTTCAGTATGGTTTAGTGCAGCTAGTTTCTATTATAATGATTGTTAACTGTACTTGAATTCAAAAATACGCTGAATATGTACGATCACAGAAAGCCTGTCTCTCATTTGATTTAATGTCTACAGTGAGTCTACAGTGAAGCTTTGGGTCAATTCTGCAGGTCATTCAGACTGTTACTTCAGCCCTGAATGTCTCGAGTGATGACTGACCTCTGATGTGATCAGCGATATGATCGTTGAGCATGCATATTATGGAAAGATTTAAGCGTTCATCATCGATCGATCAATATATACGAGAAAGAATAAGTTTATTCTAAATGTCAATTAAAATTCTTGTTCAGTAAATGCTCATCCTTAATTTGTTCACTGATTTGTCAGCAGAATATCCCCAACTGTGAATAACAAGATTAAAATTAAATGTTGCATTTAGGTGGCTCTGACTTTTGGCTTTGGAATATATAAGATGTGACTTGATTTTTGAGGTGGTTTCACGTCGTGGTTATGACTGCCATCAAAAGATTGCTCTTTTATTTATTTTTGTTACTATACATCTATCTGTCTCCCTTCCTCCATCATATCTCTCTTTCTATCTCTCTTCCTGAATCCCATGGTCACAGTTTTGCCAAACCACTGCACACCAGGGTCTGCTCCAAGGTTTCTGCTTAGTAAGAGACAGTTTATCCTCCTTCCCTGTCACCAAGTGCGAGTGCTTTATACTCCTCCTCTATCTTTGGAAACACATTATAAGTGCTTGTCAAATCCATCATTTTACTGTCAGGTGGTAAGCACTCTTAACAATTAACAATTATTAAAGTAAAGTTCAGATTTTGTTCTTTTGTTTTCTGAAGGTGACATTCACATAGCAGGGCTACTGGAAAAACAAGATTTCCATCTGAAGCCTCATACTTCACTGTGAGTCAGTTAAACAGTGTGAAACTCAGAATAAGGAATACATTGGAAATAATGTCTCCTGACTGCGTGAGCGATAATTTACGTCGACAAAACATCCGTCAGCAAGTCCTCTTAGGTTGTTTTTAAAATTATTTTTGTATATTTGACTCTTAGTTTTGCTTAATCAGTACAAATTCAGAGTAAGAGATAGACGGATGAATGTACACAATTGTGCCATATCAGCTGTATAGTTTGTAATGCTGACTGCAAGAGAAATGACTCAGTGTTTGCCTGGAGCGACCTTGGCAAGGTGCTCCCTGACAGTATTTCGCCGATAGGTGAGCTCATCTTGTCTAATGGCTTATTTGGCCCAGTGGCTGGAGTGGCTACATGCCTGTTTGCTGTGATGAATGTCATCTGAGGCTTTGGCAGGTTACACACTTTAAGTAAAATGTATTCATTTTTCTCTCCAGTTAGATAAAGCAGAGAAAATACATATATCGTGTCTGTTCATTGCATTGTTTTCTCCACAAATTTTATTTAACGTCTCTTCAAGCTACCGCCGCCTGCCTGACAGTCGTTTTTGCTGCTGTCTGTCTCACACCCCTTGCACTGTCAACAATTCACTGTGGACATGCAATTACTTGCAGGTCATAGCATGGTGATTTCCATTCAGTGCGTTTCCATTCAGCGTGGGACCTCAAACAGCTATTCAAATGATGTACTCGGCTGCCTTCAGAGGTGCCGCACTGCAAAATGTTGTTTTCAAATATTTCTGGGTCCACCACCTAATCTGATCCCGCAAACATAATTGAATGTCAGTCGTAATATAAAGATGCTCTCCTCTCTTCAAGTAGCATCTCGTTTCCGTATGTCACGGCAACGAGACAAAGCAGACAGAAAAATATTTACTCCTCCCCGGTAGGAAGGGGAGAGTCATTATATATTATGTAATTTATATGCAAATAATACAGCAGGGAATACATTGATAACATTTCATTATTGCAGAGCTGATGTGCACTTCACTTTATAAACTTCCTTTCATTCCCCTATTATTATCCAGAGATTGCAATGGTACAAGTAGATTAACTGAGTGGAGAGAGATTGAGTCAAATATGGACAGAAGTAGGCCCCAAGGGATGAGAAGAAAAGAAGAGGCATGGAGCCGAAGGCCAGTATTCAATGTTGAGCCTGTGAGGTGGCTGAGAGATGATCTGAGAGCGAATTTAGGGCCGGTTGATATCTGCATGGAGATGCTTCTTCCTGCCAGAACCTTATTGGAGGAGTGAGAACTGGGACGGTGCAATGAGGGCAATTTTTAGCAAATGCATTTTATTCACAGCATCATCAAAGAAGCCAAAGCGCTTGGTCAACTCAGATGTTTTCAATCAGCCCGAGCTTCACAGCTGAGAAGAAGTAATTGAAAGATCCAGAAGTGTATACCTGCAAGAAAACCGAGACCTACGTACATGAAATACAGCCTGTGGTGTGAAATATATTCATGGATCTTAAATAAAGGAACCGGGGAAGTGAAGATCTGGTTTTCACTCATTCATACTTTGCAAATGATAAATACAATTTTTTATTTTTAGTTTGATTTATGTTTCTGTTGTTATTTTTGTTGTGTGTGTGTGTGTGTGTGTGTGTGTGCGTGTGTGTGTGTGTGCATGTGTGTGTGTGTGTGTGTGTGTGTCTGTGTGTGTGTGTGTGTGTGTGTGTGTGTGTGTGTGTGTGTGTGTGTGTGTATTTGGGTGGGGTAATAATTCAGTTCAGAG
Source organism: Lophius americanus (assembly GCA_037951165.1). Lineage (NCBI taxonomy): Eukaryota > Metazoa > Chordata > Actinopteri > Lophiiformes > Lophiidae > Lophius > Lophius americanus. Next base: position 2,451,618 of record JBBDHG010000009.1, read on the forward strand.
GGGGACTACATTATGAATGTTGGCATAATGTTCTAAGATAAAAAGGTCATTTCAGAAAGTTAAATTATCTTGTCAAACATTCTTTTTAAATATATCTACTTCTTCCCCTTCTTCGCTCCATTAATGTGGACATACTCTATTTGCCCTTTCCAAAGTGTAGCTGATAACTGTCACTGATATAGATTTTCTCTTGGCTATTTCACCTCGTCAATTTGCAGTGTTTGGGCACAGGAGGTTTCAAGTTTCATTACATTACGGTACCTTGACTGCGAAAGCCAAAAACCATTCTTGAAGTACACTGACGGATATTATGAGTTTTATAAGTTATAAGCAGACAGATGAAAAAATATTTTAATATAATTTCAGGTGCAGGACAACTTGAAGTTTATGTCAAAATTTTGATTCTTAACCCTCCTGTTGTCCTCATTTTCTGTATACACCCTTTGTCCTCCGGGTCAAAATGACCCGTCTTCACTAAAACCCCAATATAAGCAGCTTAATTGAATTTAAACACCAAATTTCCTCTTGCTTGAAGAAACAACTTGTCATTCACCACAAAATGTGTGAATACCTGAGTTTTCCCTCTTCACTTGTATTTCTATATCTTAAGAAAAGACCAGTTGCTCATCCACTGTTACGTCAGGCCCTGGATTGTAGAGGTAGGGCAGCCGCTCCACCCACTTGTCCCAGACCTCTCTTATGGCTGCAAGTTTGTCTGTCACGCGTCTTGCTGATCTTGACTCACGGTCATCAGATCGTAGCAGTCTTGAGTAGGTGTGAAAGAGTTTGAGTGGCATTGTGGCTCGGAAAATTGGCCTTCCACTCTTTGCATCCCATAGACTAGCTGCAGCCTCACCTCGGGACCTGTATACACCGGCTATGATTAGCAGCCCTAAGTAGGCCTGCAGTTCAGTCTCATCCATCTTTTTCCAGCTGTCTCCATATTTGCGGAAACCCTCCAGATTTGTCATCTCCAGGATTATTTTTTCTATCGCTGGTGTGATAAACAGGTAGAATGTAGAGACAATGTCATGGGTAGGGGAAACGGCATACCTTGTGGATCCTGGGGTCATCTTTATGACGTTGTGTTCTGCATGCCTGCCGTGTTGGTCATATGCTGCTGAGGACCATGTTATTTTGACATTTTTTGAAAGGAAAGTCTCTCTTTCAGCTTCAGGGTTTTCTTCTTCTTCTGAAGATGATTCATCATGCTCTGGGTTGTATTCCTCCCCATCTTCTTCTTCTGATACATCCTCCACTTCCTCTTCTGAATCAGAGTTGTCTTGAAAAAATCTGCTCTAGAGCCTCTGATTTGTCTTGTTTACTTCTGCTACTGATTGATCTGAGACACAACTAAAACATTGTAACATTCTGTGTTGTGTAAAAAACTCTGTGACCTTGATTTCAACTCTTTTTGCCTCACGGGTCATTTTGACCCGAAGACCACCTTTGTACCTTTTTTTGTAGAGCTTACATGGAAATGTGAATAAACGCAACATTTCACTTTTTCTACTGTTGGTGCCAATCTAGGAAAAGTCATAAAATTTCAAGTTAAAAAAATATTGTTTAGGGGATTTCTTTTTGGTTTTTAACACAGTGGCGGGTCATTTTGACCCGAGGACAACAGGAGGGTTAAGCTTGCTGTATGATATATTGTCTTCCTTTCTGTGTTAAGAAATTTAGAGCTGCAGTGATACAAATACCTGTCATTTAATTTAGATTTGTTATTTGGATGACGAACATACCTCAACCTACTGCTATTTATCTATGTATAGAGTATTCATCTATTATTTTCTTTAAATTATTTTCATTTTGTATCTACATTCCTTTTCCATAATTATCTGTTCACGTTTTCTGAGACTGCTGTTACGACTGAATTTTCCCAACGTGTGGTTATCAATATCTAGTGTAATCTCTCTTATCTCTTACACTATTTCTATTGCAAATTTACTGACAGGGAACCAAACCAGCTGGAATTCACAATCACTGGTTAATGAAGCATGACATCAAACTAACAAATGAGTTAACCCTACCCTTTATCTTTACTTTAGCTAAAGAGTTTGCAGTATTCCTTGGATTAAGTTCCTCTCAGCAGCTTTGTGAAGAGGTTAGAAGAGGGAAACTCTGCGCTACTTTTAGTGCTACTTAGGAGTCTTTGTCAATACAGCACCAGATCTCCGGCCTTCGTAATCAATACAGTTTAGTTGTGTTTACAACCAACTCGCTCTCTCCTCACACTTGTTCTCTCCTGGATTGAACAAGGTTGACATCGTTCAAAGCCATTAATGAAATACAGCAGCCTTCCTTTCTCTGTCCATCTTGATCCCTTCTATATTCAGAGACAATTTGTCCTCCTTTCTCCCCCTCCTCTATCACGCCAGTTGCATTAGTGAGGAAATGAGATTTCCCTAATTAATTAAATCTCTGAGTGCTAAAGATGAAGATTACATTCCAATGAAGGTTAGAGGTGTCAGTCACAGTTTTTTTTTGCTTTTGCATTCTTCAAGATAAATTGAGCGCCCCAGGCATTGTGGGTAAAAATGTTTTGGTAATCTGGCCCCCTCCACCTCTGAGCCCCTCGCTTTAATTGTATCTCTGCCTGGGAGTCCAGTTTACTTCAGGTCCAAACATCACAGCGGAATAAGAAAAAAATGCATAATAGGGGTATAATAGCAGTAAAAACAGAAGCTATTTGGGAAACAAGACAAGTGATGCTCCATTAAAAAAAATGAGCTTGCTATATATGGTGTTTACTTGAATTATAACACCGTTTCGTTGCCAACTGGATTGGCCCGTACGAGAGGAAACGGGTCAAATTCTTAAGGGGGTTGGTTATTCGCTAACATCTTCTCTCCGTATCTGTATCCATAACACAGACTGAGCTGCTAAACCTGTCCCAACAATACCTTCTTTTTTATAATGTCTTACTGTATTTCTTGGAAATTAATTTTTGGGGTTGAATTTCAAAAAAAGCTATATAATTAGGAGCAAATAAAGTGACAGCAGAGTCAACTTTGCCTGTGTGGTTGGAAGACTATGATATATTTCTGCTTTTAAAAATCGGTAACCTGCTCAGCATCCCAGGATGCTCCAAAGACTCTTCTAACAATCATTATTTATGCTCATGTGACACAGGCGAAGAGGTACAATCTGTTCAAAGCCTTAAACTGAAGCTAGCAGATGATGGAAAAGTTTTAATTGTCAACCAAATTGCCTCTTAACAAGCTGTGATAAACACTTAGGTTTAAGATTATGATATACAACTTTTGAGGATATGTTCTGAATGATACAAAGAAATATTAATAAATAACCCCATCATGAAGGGCTCTGCCAGTTTGACATATGGTGCGGTTGGGACTCATAACTTAGAAAGAACATGCATTATCCTTTATCCCCTTACCCAAACAAATGCTGCCCCATATGAAGCTTCCTAAATAATCACAACAATGCTCATTCATTAAAAACTGTTTCATGGATAATACCCACATAAACTTTAGTGCGAGGTAGTACTGGACTGATTTTGGGAAAGGTTGGTTTTATTCCAAATTTGTTGCATTGAATAGTCTTGGATCTATGATATTTTACTCACTAGGAGGAGATTATTTACAAAAAACAGACATAACTTCCTAACCATTGGTCCAATTTCATCAAAATGTGGTGCATATTAATCGATTTAAGGAGGTCAATCATGTTTATGTCATGTTTAGTCTAATAGTTTATATTTAATACGGTAAGGGGAGTGTCTTTTACTGACAAACACTCTTTCCAGACATAATTTCACAATGCATTTGAAGAGTTCAATCAGCAGAATTGCTTGTACAATGTAGGGGTTTGGGGCCTTTTTGAGGATATACCCAGAAGCAAGGTTTATTCTCTTTTGGAGTCTAGATACTGATGTTTGTGGTGGACGACCCTGCTGGGACTGATGAATGATAAGGTTGAAGGTAGGACCAAATGGAGATGGTGAGGTGGAGTGCGCAAAAACCAGAAGCATGAAAGCGCTAGATGAATGTAAAGAATAATACATCAATGTATGGCCCAGACTTTGAAGCAAGTAATTGAAACTGAGCATGTCTGAAGGTGAGAATGACAGAGTGGCCGCAGAGACTGTGGCCCGAATGACAAATGGTATAGTCTTCCTGACCGAACTTAGCTAGAGCTTCTTTAGACGGAACGGATTCAACAACAACATTTGTTGAATTATGTGAAATGGGTTATCTTGAAAGTATCTATACTATACACTTAAAGTTAAAGTAGTAAAAGTTAAAGTATCTCAGAATCTGCTGCCCTATGTTCGGTATTTATTTTTGTGAGTTATTCTGGTTTTATAACTGTAATTTAAAATTGCTAGATTACTGCTTAAAACTCTGACTCTAACTACTTCTTCGCCTTAGCCAAAGATTTAATTATTTACACACTTATCACCCAAAAAGAAAAATGAGTTAGCCTCTTGAGTGCTAGGTTTGGAGATTCACAACTGCATAAATAGCTCAAAACAAACAAAAGTGCAAATAGATGCAAAAATATGAAAAAAAAAGACCTCTGTTGCTTCGACAAATTATTTTTCCAAGATAAAAAAAAACATTTTTTAAAATGCTCAGGAAATCTATGAAAATGTAATATTCAGAGGAATCCTGTATCCTAAGGAGGTATTTAAAGGGCAGCAAAAAGAGGGAAGGGAGAAAAGGACATGAGGGTGAGTCCTGAGTATAAAGAGATGAGGGAGAGTGACAAGCAGAGTCAGGCCCACGGGTCGGAGGCAGATTAATTAGGATAGAACAAGTGGTTGCTGCGGGCAAGCAAGTATCAATGATAAGTGGATGTGAGGGCATTAGTAATGTCAGGGAGCTCCCGGTGATTCTACGCTGTCACTAGGTTTTGAGAGAGGTCCAACACTCTTACCTCCCTCTTAATGGTTATTTCATTCTATTCTGGCTGTCTTCTCCCTCCTGCTGTCTTTATTAGTCGCTTCCTGCTGTCTCCCCTCACTCCTTACAAAAATGTCCTACATCGCAGATGCAATGCTTATCAAGACCGACTGTCCTTAGGTGAGCACCTGGAGCACCTTTAGTGAATAGATGCTCCAAAAAGCTACTGTTTCAGTAGAAACCGCGGGGTCTTAAAAAGTCTAAAATCCAATAACCTGAATTTATGGCCTTAAAAAGTCTTACATTTTAATTCAACTTCTTAAAACTACTCTGGCAGGTCTTAAAAATCAACTAATGTGACTTTCATTTAATAAATGTTATGCGTGATCTTGCTTTTGAGTGTCTCGTCTTTTCAGCTCGCTGTAACAAAACTATAATGATCAGTTGATCAGATGGAACCAAATGGTAATGGCTTTGCTCCCCGGATAGAATTTGTCCAATGACCCCCATTTACGTGCAGTCAAGGTGTCATGACTTTGTGTTTATTTAGTATTCTTTTATTGTGAAGGTTATAAAAGGGGATTGTCAATATTCAAAATTAAACTTTATTTTGAAAGTTTTATGTATGTTTAGTTCATTTCACATTTCCTAACATATGTTTCCTTTGTTTTGCCTTTTTAGTGTGTCTATCTGTTTATTTCTCTTCATTCCTTATTCCTTCTTAGTGTAGTATTTGTGTGTTTCACTCGTGTTCCTTTTCCCTCTCTGTGTCTGTCCAGTAAGTCTAATCTCATCTTGTGTGATTGTTCATTATGTTCACCTGTGTTTTCCCTCCAGCTGTGTCTCATTGTCTCGTTACATCGGTGTATATAGTCTGTCCTCACCTGTCTTTCTCTGCAAATGTGTTTTTGAGTTTTCCTCATGTCATCACTTGTCCAAGCCATTTCCTAGAGTTTTCCTCGTGTAAGTTTTTCCCTGTATCTTTCTCATGGTTCTTGTTGGTTCTGGCATGGATTGTTTTTTGGCTTTTCCTCTGCCTTACTGAATTGGATTGTTTGCTTTTGGACTGCTCACCTAGTTTTGACCGCTGCTTTTTTTCTACATTGAGTTTTGGATTCTGGACTTTGAATTTGTATAGTATTAAATAATTAATTGCACTGCAGACACACTCTGCTACCGTGTGTCTGCACCTGGGTCCAAGATTTGATCCAACCACAGTTCCTAAAAAAAGAAGAGGGTTTGGTTGTGTGGAGAAACTTTGCGTAGAGTAAAAAGCTAATCTTGTTGACATTTCTTTCCACAAACTATAAGTCAGAGTAATTAAACCGTGGAACTGAGGAAATGCATATTCAATAACCTATGGTTAAAAAACAGTCGATTTAGTGAGTTGTTGAAGCCGGTGCCTGGAAACCATTTTGAAACCTGCAAGAAAAATCTGAAACTTGAAACATTGGCCATCACTTATCTGGAGTCTCATACCAAATCAGAACGGCAGAAAGCTGGAGCAACCAGAAACAAACACCTGCAATTTGTGCGTTTTGTTCAACGTGTGGACCTAGAGCATCAACTACATCACGAGCCATCAGTCATATACAAGCAATGATGACATTGATGAACTTTTAAGACATTGCGCTCGGATTCGGACATATCGAAAAACTTCACATGTTGACAAAAAAAACCAATCTACATCACGCAACTTCGTTTAGCTGATGACGAAAGACCTCATCTCCAGAATCAAGGGTCTATTCATGCTCATGTTCTGCGAAAGCCAGAATGAGGTACAAAGACCAAGCTGCACGTATGTTTTTGCGAAGACAAACGGGTCCGGTCAAGGTACCTTGTGTCCCTTTGTCTTGTCTTGACATCCGACAGCTCCAGACATACCGAAACATGTCTAAGTAAGTAAATGTTTTATAAGCCAGCATTGCATAGTTTTTATATATATATATATATATATATATATATATATATATATACACACACACAGCTGGAGGGATAGTTCACAGAACTAGAACAATGTGAAGAGGATGATATCAACGCTATAAACACCATTGTGGATTAAAAAAAAAAAAAGCTATGCAGGTCAAATTTGGGAAATTGGTGGGTGAACTTAACAGGAGCAAAAAAACTTTACTTCCTCAGTTAATTTCCACAATACTAGATATAATACCAGAGGTAACACAACAAGACTCGGACAATGTCTTCAATAAGAGAAGGGCAAACATTGATTTTCATTTATTTTTTCCTCTCAGGAGTATGTTGACAAAATTAACCTCAGTAACCTGATGTCCATCTCAATGGATGGGCTTAAGTGAATTCAAAGTTTTTTTTTAAAGAAGTATAAAAGACAACTAAGTGATGTCTTTCCTCAGCAGAGACTTTGCTGGGTTGGTCAAGGTAATGACTGTTCATTCAGTAATAACAATCAAGCCAGCAACATTGTATTTTTATCCAGGTTTATAAGGTACTTTTTGATAGCTCTTTTTAAGTAATTCCATTCCATTTTTTTCTATTTATTTAAGTTATATAGCTTATTTGTTTATTATTTAAATGTAAATTAATTTTTTTAAACTGAAAAACCTTAAAAACTGCTGAAAGGAAAAGTGTTTCACTGAACGAAATGATTTACTTTGCAAATTATTCTGGGGTTCTGAATTTCTTTCATATACTTAATACTTTCTTGCAAGTATGCTAGTGAATTAGGTCTTAAATGGCATTCATAATAGTCTTTGAAAGGTCTTTGATTTGGTGAAACCTTGAGATACCCCGAGAAACATTTCGCTGGTCAAAAGAGGAAATAAGATGAAGTTAACATTAACACATAGTGGCATATTTTTTCAGGTCCTACAGTAACTCCCCTGGTGGAGCTCAGATATGGAACTTTGTAAATTGGCTTTTATTTTGTTTAGCCAACTAACCACTTCATGTCAAGAAAGGAGTTGAAACGATATGTCTGACCACTTTTTGTTAAATTTATTTGTGGCCTGTATGAGTCAGAGTTGAATTCAATATTTTCAAACTAGACTACTGAAGATGCTGTTTGTGTGGGCTTGAATAAAAAGCCATCATTGCTTTGTCTTTCTATTTTAAGTAGATGTTTGCAATTTGTCCAGCCATTAGACATGTGGATAAAGGCCTTTCATCAATATTGTGTATTTTATTCATTCACATATTTACTTTTTAAAATGAGCTTTAGTGTTAAAGAGCTTCAACAGAGTTGATTGCATTTGTTATCTTTAAACAGAGCCAGGCTCATTAAGGCGTTCTGAATATTGTGAACATAAGGGCATGTGTTCAAATGATGAAAGACTTCCACGTCTCTCTGAAAGCTGAAAATATTGTACCCAGTGGCTCAGCCAGCTTCTGTAGCTACACAGCAGCTTGAGTCACCTCATAAACGTCTTCGGAAATTTGTTCAGTGGAATTGAGTATATATTTGCCTTTTTTTGCGCAGCAAAGAATAAACCAGGGGAAGACATTTGCATTGAAGCAATAGACCAGCTGTCAGGCAGCGGCCCCTGTCTTTGACAATGACATACATGGTAAACGTAAGGCTGATAAGTCCTATGAGATGTGTCACAACGAGAGGAGCGGAACCCAGACTGAGAAAAGTGAAGAAATAAAATCACTTATAACCACATGCACAATTTGGCAGTCTGAAACACACACGTCATATAATCATGGATAAACACCTGTCCTGTCTACACCTTTTTAGAGATTTGACTATCATTAACAGTTATAGAAATTAAATGGAAATAATTTCATAAAATGACATACACATATCCAGATATTGTATTTTAGGCCTCATCCAACCGGAAAAGGGCAGAGCAAAAGTAATTTCTGAGTTTAGACTGAAGAACTTGGTAAGGAAGTGACCACTGGCAGGGCCAGGAGACAATCAAAGTAGCTCCCTGTCATCGACTGAGGAGCCGCGCCTTCATTTTAAGCTCACTGTCCGTTTGGGTCAGTACATCAAAAAGGCCTCACTATATTTAAACAGTACAATAAGTTAATATTTATTTAGACCTGGTAATTTCTGGTAGTTCACCGCAAAAGATTCCAAAACATACCTCCTGTAAAGCTTTGAGAGTTCCTTATCTGCCAACTTCATCTTCATCGTCAGTGAGAGTTGGATAAGATGGAAAGAGTTACATCCAACAAAAACAACTTGTTTTTTTATATATATTGGAAATCAATGATAGAATAAAATTATGTCTGACAAAAGGAAGCAGGGCTGAACATGTTAAGACCACATCAGAGGGACCGCCCATACTAGACGTCTGGGAGACAAAGTGAGAGAGGCCAGAGTGAGATGGATTGGACACTTGAAAATGAGGATTAGTGGATCTTGCGGTACAAGGATGCCTGAGATGAAGCTTTCAGGCAGGAGAAAAGGGGGAAGACCAATGAGGAGCTTTCTGGATGAGGTGAGAGAGGACATTCAGTTGGTAGGTGGGACAGAGGAAGATGGAAACTGCACATCCGCTGTGGCGACCCCAAAAGGGAACTGCCGGGCAGCATCAGTTTATGCTGTGAATGGTGTTGGGTACTTGTGTTGGTATGTGCTGCTTCTTGTACAACAGAGAGACCCTGATAAAAACAGATCAGTTATAGCTTCACTACTGATATTCAAATATAAATATATGAAAGGAGTAAGTATAGACAGCACATGTCTCAAAAGTATCCTGTCTGTGAAAATAAAACTGGCAAGGTTTTACTTGGGTTTTTTTCTCCTTTTTTTTGTGCTTGCGTTTCTGTTTTACTGAAGAGGGAGGAGATGCTCAAGGGGAGCGTGCCTTCCACGATCAAACAGTGCAGTTTAATTTTGTTGTCAAGGATTATGGAGATTTGAACAGATCCTATTCAAAAGCTTACATATTCTTTGGGGATGATGTGTTGCCCAATTTGACTTTAATATAAATCCCTCAGAGAGAAAAAAGAAACTTACAACATTCTCATTTCAACTGTATTACACAAATGTAGCTGCTGTGTGAGCAAATGTCATTGAATATTGAGCTGGCATTACAGTGTGCTGTGTGATGTGCATAGAGAACGGCGAATATAGTTGAATTCGTGTCTGCCACCCAAGATCCTTTATGTTAACACGATATGTTACAGTTTAAACACAGATAGACCTTAGTGCAGGCAAGAACTGGATTGATTTGGGAATAGGTTGGTACTATATTTCACAAACCAGGGGAGTTTTTTAGGGCCAAACATTTCTCACTATTAATGTGACTCACTAGGGGGAGCTTGTTAAAAAAAACAGTTTTTAAGATTTATCTTCTGAACCTGATTTAGTCCAAATTCGGAGCATATAAATCGACTTGAGTAGATCTATTTTGAATATATCATATTCTGCTCTAACAGTTCCTATTTAACTCACTAGGTGGAGCTTTTTTTTGTTTTGATACATAAAACAGTATTTTGGACCTTAGTTCCTAACAGCTAGTCAATATTAGGTCTATCTTAATCAACTCAAGAAAATGTATCTTGTATTTATCATATTTTACTTGAATAGTTCATATTTTACTCACAAGGGATAGCTTTACTTTAATTGAAAAACACATTTGCAGACATAACTTGAGATCTAAATCGAGGACTTCAATCAGGGTAATTACTTGTACAACGCAGGATACTGGGGGCTTTTAGAGGATATACACGCCATAGCCATCATGCCGCACTGTATGCATATTGTGAATACAGGGCGTCATAATTGCGCAGTGGCTAGTGCTGCCGCCTCTCAATCATTTAATGGTCAAATTCAGCAAGCAGCAGAAATTGTTGCTGACCAACAGTCCTGACATAAATGAAAAATAACACTCTGGTTTTTGTTTGTCCTTATCTTGTTTGTCTTCCAATGTGCTATACAGGCAATATTCTTCAAAATTCACACGTAGATTCAAATTACTTGATATTGGAAGTGTGGGAAGCCATTGTGTCTCTGCCTTTCACGGATAAAGTGAGTCATTTAATAAATTGAGAGGTCAACGTTTTTTATGGATTATTGCACGGCTCCAAATGGCAGTTTTGACTCATAGCAGTTTGTCAGGCACAATGGGAGGCATAAATGCAGCCCCAGGTAGTACATAGGGGAATGCAGACAATTGGGGACAAGACAAAGAGCTGTTATTCTCGATTTGGAGTTTCAGTGGATGTTTCTGAAGTAATTGAAATAGCAGACTGCAGCCTTTGCTTCACATAAATCTGTAACCCTCTGGAGATTATTTTGGCATGTATCCAAACCATAAGCCTTGAAGCTACAGTAAATATGGTACAAAATGCCAACGTTTTGGCAATTTTTTTTTCTGACACATATTTTCTAACCTTATAGTATTTATTCTTCTATGACAAACAGTGGTAGCATTCTGAATTCAACAAGATCCTAGGGTAAAGGTGGGATCTTAGTCTCCAGAGGATTCATGTTTTATCATGCATTAATCGGAGGGAGAGACAGACAGGCAAAATTCTAAAATCTCATGAAAATTTATAAATTTGTGGCTTCCCACAATGCAGAAGAAATCCAACTTCCTCTTTCTTTTTATGTAATCATAATCATAGCACTCCACTTGAAGGGCTAAAATCTAGAGGCTGAAGCTATTTTTGACCCATACGGCTCTGAATATTGATGAGTAGAATTGTGAATGCAAGCTAAAAATCATTCCACTTAAAGTATGGGAGTGTTGGAACTGTTTGTGGCTGTGGCCAAATAGTTGTGCTGCCTCACAATAGTCGGACGTCAGATGCTTTAGTAAAAATACCTATCTGCCTGCATCTGTATTCCCTGCCTGGATCCCAGGAGATGCTGATGGGCTTTCAGAAATTGCATTGCATTTTGATATATTCATACAGGTGCATAATAAATAAAGTATTGCAGGTCAACGATGTGATATGAACAGCATGAGCTAAGAGGGACAGTTATCAAGGAAATGGACTACTAACCTGGGGTCCGCACATCACATTACAGCCTCAAGTATGTCTCCAACAATGTCATAAGCCTGAAACCAATGTAGGCACCATCAAATTAATTAATCTCCTCCCTTGTGATGTCAATGTGTATGTGCATGACTGTTACTCAGTACAGGCCAAGCTGTAGACAGTCTCATTTTATACAACTAGCTTGTTAAGTCTGGAGTGTAGTGTGTGACCTTCACTACGCAGACCAAGCAGGATTTCTCCATACATGGCATTCTTTTGCATGTGTCAAATTAAGTAGTTGTTTCTCCCTTTTCTCAGAAAGGGACCTACCTGGTCCACGCTGGACCAACAAACCCCCATTAAAAAAAAACACGAACATACCACCATTCTTTTGTTATCTCATGGAAGGCTTTTCATGTATTGGCTTTATAACAAAGAAACTAGACAACTGCTCAGCGAGAATCGAGTAAAATTGTATTTATCTACTTCTCCCTATAGAATGGCAAAGAAAAATGCATTGTCCCCTTTATTGGCATCCTTTAAAAATGGGTAAAATTAGATGGAAGAAGTTTCTTTCTTGTATGTACCCATGATCTTTAATTCAAATTAATTGACAAATATCTTAACATTTAACTAATGAAACATGATTAATAAAAAACATTACATTCAAACATGGCACAAAAAGTTATTTTCGAAACCATGTGTAACACAATAATTCACATCCTTAATATTTTGTGCAGCCCACTTTTATCTCCTTCTGTAGTGTATGATGAGCTTTGAAAACACATGGATAAGATCTGAGATCATTCCTTCCAAACCTCTGATTCTGAGGCTGACACTTGTGGTCTCTCTACTTCAGCACATCCCACAAATGTTCTGCGAAGTAAAGGTCAGATGACTAGAATGGCCATGGTATAACCTTTATTTTCATGTCTCTGGACCATTTTCATAGTGATTTATAGGTGTGCTTCATATCATTGTCCTGCTGAAAGGTCCAACCACGGCCCACTTTAAGTTTCCTGACAGAAGTTCTTACGTTTCGATCCAATATTTACTGGTATCCGAAGGAGCCCATGGTACCATGTCTTTTAGCAATATCTATCCTGAGCCTTTGGAAGAAACAGCATCAGAGATCCACCATCATACTTCACAATGGGTATGAGGTACTTTTCGTTTTGGCTTTCTTTCTTGCTACGCACTACAATCTTTAATGTTTGTAGCCAAAAAATTCTATTTTGGTCTCATCTGAACCATGACCATTTTCCATTGAAAGACCCAGTGGTGTTTGGCAAATGGTAGGTGTTATAGCTTTTATGTAACTGACAGCAAAGGCTTTTTTTCCTGCCACACTCCAAAACAGTTTGTGTAGATAATCTCCACATATAATTCTTGGAAAGCCTTTTGCCAGTCAAACCATCCTCCTAACAGTACGTAGGGTCAGTAAGCAGGAACATCCTCTTCCAAGATGATTTTTAATATATCCAGTCCCTTTAAACTTTTTAAATTATTCTGACTTTGGAAATATTTTTAACTGCTGAGAGATTTTCTTGAATCTAATGTAAAATATGTGCAGTTCTACAACTTCTCTTCGCACACCATTGTTTTGTTCTCTGGTCATTCCCATTGTGAAAAATGTTGAAGAGAATTAGACCTGTGTCACCTCAAATTTATACCCCAGTGGAACAGGAAGTCTTTTTTCAGCAAACCAAAAATGTAGAATATGCTACTGTTCTCTTGTAATCACAGGATTTCCTAGCATTGGCAATAATTGTGTCGAACATGTTTTTTGAGATAAATATTTTTTTCATGTTAAGAATGTTATGTTTCACTTTGGTTTTTACTTGAATTAAAGTTATATTTAGATTAGAGATAGTTTCTTTTGTGAGTATTTTAAATTAAAGAGTATAGGTATAGACAACGACATTCTTTGTATCTCATTTTCTCACCTTAATTTGTTTTTAAAGGGTGCCAATAATTCTGCAGAGCACTGTTTTTCCAATCTCTCTTTCGTATCGTATGATCTCAGATTGTAAGCTGTCCACACACGTTTCAGTTGACTTAACTATCACAAAAATTAAGTAATTCTATGTCACTTCAACTTAATTTTGCAATGCAATGCAGTACTCGGAGAGGAAATGTCATATATGGCCTATTTTATTATCAGACGCACCTTCTTTAGAATGGACATACCTCAGTGTAGAGTTAGATTTTCATGAAAAATGGCACCTTAACAATGCTACATTTTATTTTGATTTATGCATTCATCCGATAATTTCAAGTATGATTTTAAGACAATCTACAATAGAACTGTTCTCATAAGAGGTACTAAACTGACCATTCAACAGTGACACCTTAGCATAGATAAGGACAGCTTACAACATTGTATGACTTTGTCTGATTTTACTGACGCAGTGTGAATTTGCATGTGTTTATTTGATGAAATAGAGCAGAATGGATGTTGCATTAGTATAGATGAGCCTCATCAACTATGCACTCATCAACTCTACTTTTTATTTGCTTTCCATTTGGAGCAGTACAAATCACTGGTAATCAACTGTGCTGACATTTTCCAGCAATTATAAGCAAGCTGTCCCCGTCTAAGCAGGGGATGGAGACTGATCACTCCATTTGCTCCCAAGTGCCACTGAGAAAACCCATCACTCCCATGAGAGATAAGAACATTTCATAGGAGAAAAGATGGGATGAACAATTTTACAATGTGAAATGGTTTATTGCTGACAAAGAAATGGTCAGAAACATTGGCATGTCGCTTCTACTTCTATATGACTTTTTGTTTAAGAGAGCCATGTCATTGGATCATTGTTAAGAGAATGGATGGAGAGCTAATAGATGAATTCACAGTAATCCTGCCGATAAAAGTTACAGCAAGTGATTTAGTGGTAAATGAGGAACAGAGAAAAATTGAGAAATGAAAGTAATTGTTCTTTATTATTTGATATGTGTAGATAGTCAATATATAATAAAAATGAGAAATTTACCCTTTAGGTCTTACATACAAATATTTTAAAACACAATTTATCAAAACGTTTTTGCCCGTAAAGATGTTATGACATGGCTGTTTAATTTGATTTGCGGTCCTTGTTCAAATTCTTAAAATTCTGCGTGAACCAGGACAGCAACTGAATACAACTGTAGCTAAATTAGTAATTAAGGTGCATATGCAATTCTGACCCAGAAACCGAATCTGGGACTAGAAAAAAGAAAAAGAAAAAAAGGGGAGGCAGTTAAAGCTGACGAGCTCAAGCTTGGGCAGTTCGAGAGACAAATTAATTCAAAAATTTCAAGGGAAGAAAAAACAAGATCACTAGAATCTGTCTTGAGGGGCTGATAACCACAGCTGATATGACGGGGTAATCTGGCAATGAGTAGCAGGAGAACCAGGGGATAGATTGCAGCGGATGATGAGGTGATGAGACTTGGGAGTGGATCTGAGTCGGGAACCAGGTATTGTGGGGGCCACCTCTACAAAGATGCCAATGCTGGGTAGCAAGCGGTTCAGAACACAGGAAAAAAACAAACCAAAAATATGCCAGGGGTGGGTTGTGTATTTTACTCTGAACAAAACAATGGCTTGGCATTGCAGAGTGGCCTCTGGTGTGACGTTTTACATATTCGTCAAGCAACGCGTTCTAAAAAAATCTTCTGTTATGTGGTTGTTGATATTGCTGATATTGCACTGCTGTGTTTGTAAACTGTAGGTCATCTGGTGAGTGGTCGTTTGCTCTTTAAGCTTTTTTGTTAGACCTTTGGTTTTTGTTGGTATAGTCATCTAGTTTACTTTCTGAAAAAATAATTGTTTTTATTCGTAAGTTAATTTTGCGACCCAATGTCCTGGGTTTTTGTTATTGTTACTGCCATATCAACTCCTAAACATCTTTTTGGTCATAACAGATGTAATCTAAACATCACACGCTCTGCCACACCGATGCATCCCATTTTAATAGATACTGTAATTATCTCTCTTATTATCTCTTATCTAGAGTTGGAACAATTCAGATCGCCATTACACCAGCATTGCACTTGTTCAGAGTGGAGAGGTGGAATAAAGGCGCACCAGGCCCATCTTCTTGAAAAGTTGTACAATCAACAATGACACATAAAATGAGAGTCTCAAGTATGTACTGGTTCTTAGAGAATAAATATAGTTTCAGAAGACAGATGCCCTCCGGTCAGCAATCAATAAAATAATTCAAAAATGTCTAATAACTGTGCGCACACTCACGTGTTACACTATTTCCTTGTTTACTTTATATACTGTAAATATGATGCATGTGTTTTTCTCATTGAAACTCCTTGGAGTGATGTGGTGAAACAGGCTCCAGTCAAACAGATATAAGCTCTGAGTGTGTGGTCATGACACTTTATTCCTTCTTCCCTGATAAATGAGCCCTTCTGCTATGAAAATACAAAAAAAGAACAAGTGGGCTCCCTAGATGCTGAACTGAAATGAAAAGCTGATTTTCTTTCTTTCTTTTCTGATACAAGTCCAAGATAATTGTTCATATGTTGTAGCTAGGCATTATTACCATGGTTGTCTGGCGGGCATTCAAGGGAAAGTATAGTTTCATATAATAGAGTTTGATATGAGTATTGTTCCAGAGCACAGAATGATATAATTTACACAGGCTCAGTCAGATTATTACTGGTTTATTGTTTGTAATTAAACAATTGTGTTTGCTGAGCTTTCTGGCAGTTTGAACACACACACTTCCATGCCAGTTTTCCATTATATTTGAATAAGAGACCCTTCATTACTGCTTGCACAATGAACTACCAATGAAGATTTTTTGTATATCCTCATCCTTGCAACTGTCATCTCACCAGAGGATTAAAGTTTTATATAGACACGAACTGTAATTTCTATATTTTTTCTTAGAAAAACCACATATGCTAGAATAGAGTTTAGCTGTGCTATCCGGTTCTGTCGAGTAAAAATACACAGGAACAAGGGAGGGGAAAGGAAGAGAGAGAGAGATAAAGCCCATCAAGGGAAGGGCTCCATTGCCCTGTGTCAGTTGGGATACTTTCTATCCCTCTTTCAACCCTGAAAAGTATAAGCGATCATTTATATATGGAATTAATTCAAATAGTTGGATAGTCCCATCTCAATTCCTGAAATATAATAAAAATTATTCCATTTAAAAAAAAATATGTTCGTTTTTTTGTTTTTGTAAACCTTTCAATTTTTCTGCAAGAAGAAAGCTCCTTCATCTAAAAGTTCACAGATGGAAATTCTTCTTTTTATTCCCAAGGTCAATCAGTAGTTACATTTATAAAAGACAAAGTTAATCACATGTCATAAACCAACATTCCAGTTCTTCTGGAATAAGGGATATACATCTGTTGGCATACTGGAATTACTTAAATTTTAGTTGAGTAATTTATTAAGTTTTTTTTTTTAAATGGAATATGTTCTCCTAAATATTTTACACTGGATTAACTTAAATCTACTATTAATTGATAGTTTTTATGCTTGATGGCAACTTTCACCACTCCTGATCTGTAAGATTTGAAGACCTTCTGTCCCTGCCATTCTTTAATCTCATGATGATTTTTTGGAAGCATTTATCAATTCCCTGGAAATTATGGAGGTCTTTCATTAATCATATGATTTCAATATTACCAGTTATGCAATGATGTTGAGCAGGATGCTCATATTGTCTTATCTCAGAGAGAATTAAAGTCCATATTATCATCGCATCGCATTTTTATTTTAGTGTTGGAACCCGCTTCAGTCTGCAACACAAACTGCAAGACACATTGGTAAATGCAACAGCAAAGTAAATTATTCCCAAACATTAGTCAAATAAAGCAATCATCTAGTGTTTATGGGAGGGATCTGTAAAACTGTCGTGATGGAACTGGATGAGTGGAAATGTGCTGCATTTTTTTTAAAGCGACCTCAATCTGAACAGTCTGGTCACATTGCATCCCACTTTTACGTTATTGAAGTGAGACAAAAGTCACAATTCTGCGCCGGAGGAGGCGGGACGCGGCAATATCCCAAAAATTTTAATCTTCTTGCCTTTATCCCTTTGTCTCAATTTTTTCGGCTCCGATTACACAACAACTTCAAAATTGATAAACATATGTTGACATGGGTCATTTCAGGGCAGTAGATTGTTCACACTGGAGTCTGATGGCGGTTTATTTAAAAATATAATCTGAGCAACCAGAAAAAAAAAAAAATCAGAATTGAGCATTAAGATCTGCAGTGTAAACATAGGCATAGTTGGCAGAGTATAAGGTCTTGGGAAATCCTTAGTATATCAGGTTTCAGGTAGTAGATGAAAAGGCATCAAGTCCAGCGAAATCACTGTCAGAAATCGAACATCAGGGGAAACGGCCACAGATAAAACGGCTTCAGAAGGGATAACCTTTCAAATGTTTTTCAAATATAATTTTTTTCCTTTTTACAAAACTGACATCAGTGTCCCTTCAGGCCATTCTCACAGTGCTCAAGTCTCAATAAAGATGGCCCCTTATACCACTTACAATTCAACACACTCCTTTCAGTCATGCTGATTCCACAATCACTCAAACGTCTTTGACTGAAACAAATTCAGCTCAACTTCAGTTTAGATTTCAGTTTTTTTTGTCCATTACATTTTGTGCTCCCTGAGAAAATCATTGTGTAAGCTCCAACAAATTCTTCTCAGTTGAAACTGAAGGATGTAGTATGTTCACTCCAGGGCATAAACTGTATTTTTTTAAAACATTGTGTAAAGTTTTGCAAATAAAGTATGGCATAGTGAATCATCTTCAACACAAACATATGTATTAACATCATCTGCCAATCACATCGCACCGCCATCGATTGGATTATCTCTCTGCTGACACAAGAAACGTAGTCCTTTTCGATCAGTGAGACAACACAAGAGGACCTGCGTAGCCAACAGACAGGTAAGATCAATTTCTTTTTGTTTTTAAATGAGTCATTCACAGCTTGTGACGTTAGGAATTAAGTCAAGTACACGGCCAGCGGGCTTCCAGATTTTCCGACTGCTATATAACAGGTTATGTTACATATGTTACCCGTGTGTATGTGGTGATAATAATTCAGTTCAGAGGGGGACTAAATTATGAATGTTAGCATAATGTTCTAAGATATAAAGGTCATTTCAGAAAGTTTAATTATATTGTCAAACATTCTTTTTAAATATATCTACTTCTTACCCTTCTTGTCTCCATTAATGTGGACATACTGTATTTAATGGTATCAAATTAAGCATCAGTGACTTTGTGGAGAAACATGGATTTTAAGTTGTTGATATTCATTAATTCTATGTAAGTTCAAGATTAGTTTGCTATTTCGTTCCATGATTCAGATGTGAGTTCAGGTGGACGTAAAAACTCCATACAATGATATCCTAGCTGTACATGAAATACTTAATGCATTGTCAATTTGTCAAGAGCTTGCCACTTAAAATTTGTTTTGCTCTACGGTTATCCTTCCTAGACCTAGAACTGGGCCAGCAGTGCTACCAGAAGAGACAGTTACCTTGTAGTTCAGCAGCTCAGCTTTCAGCAGATGAAGACCAAAGTGAAGGATTGACTGCCATCACAAGAGTGAAGGAATCACCAGAGAACACAGGAACTATGAAAACTGCAATGGAAAATACTTTAAGCCATCGGAGATACTGGATCAGCAACCAGTCATCTACAGTTGCCGACATTGTCTAACAGTACCCTTGTTTTATAGACATTCCGAGGCTGGTAAGACTTGTTTACTTACGTCTTTTTGTCCTTCTGGTCAATCTAACATGAAATTGGTGACTTTCGGTCTAAATGAACTAATGTACTTGTGATTGCTGTTTCCTTTTTTCAGCTACATATTAAGTTTGGAAGACTTGTCGAGGGGAAGACAGAGATGTTCATCGTGAGATGGGAATCTTCTATTATTCCCAAACTGAAGCAGAGTACCAATTTCGGGAAAGGAGTTAAATGGTCCTTAAAGGGTACCCCGACTGTCAAAACTTGTATGCCTGAAAACATATTTGACGGTATCAGCTGTATAAATGCAACATTAAATTTACTCTACAACCCGTAGTTTGTACATATTTTGAAAAAATGATTTAACTCATAAGTTGCCATTGCTTTATTTTGCAATGCATTCTGGGTAGTGACGTCTAATGGTTGCACTGGCCAGTTTGTGAACCGCTTATCCTAATTTAACTGTTAAATATGTCCTCTGTCCAGTCTTTAAAATTTGAACCAGGGAGCGACATAAACAAGGAACACTTGTAAAACTTTACTCAATCTGAGCACAAGAAGACAATGAGAGACGTGATGAAGCCACAATATCGCTGGTGTCTGTGTAGGGATTGTGTTGCTACGGCAACCATGAAGGAGAGTGTTTGTTGTAAAGAGGTCCACTTTTTGTCTGCAGCTGTTCAAGTTAGGCACATAGATCATACCTTTGTTGTATGATATCCTCCACGGTCATAGTCGTGTCAATAGTCCCCTTTCAGACTCTGCATCCATGAGGTGGTTCAGATTTTAGCAGGAGAACGTCCATCGTCTCCTATCTTTGATGCTTCTTACAGCGGTTGTCACTCGCTTCTCAGTGGTGTTTAGTCTCCTTGTGAGGAAATATTGATGGCACAGTATCTCGTTTTAGTTTTTGTTTACAACCACCAAGATCCGTACGCTCTTTTAGCAGGGGGTTAGTGGTGGTTGACTAAATGATTCAAATGCATCCGGAGAGAAGTGACACAAACAAACGACGCAGGTCCTTTTCAAGTTGTGTACGTCCACATGCTTCTTCCCGCTGTTTTGTCCTCTTCTTATCTTTGAGAGAGCTGTGAAGACTTACATCGATTCCTGTATTGCCCTCGACTGGAAAGTACATCCAAAAGCAGCATAATGCTGTATTATATTGATTTTTCTCTCACCAGTGCCACGAAAACAACAACCAACTACAGCGGCTCAGCCTCACATCAACCATTCTACGTCATCAACCCATAATGCAACGCGCATTAAAGTAATGCCGACCTGCTTAGGTCAAACAAGTCTAAAACTTTAACGATTTAAAAAGTAATGACAGTATTTTGTGTGTTCTTAAGACAGTGATTCAAATGAAAAAACATTTATGGCATAATTTTGTCTTAATGTCTTTATAGTTGGGTTCCCTTTAACAATAAATTCTTATTTTGCTTTGTTTTTTTAGAGTTTATCATATAGAGTTTATCATATAAAAGGACAAGTTGAAATTATTTTAAGTGTGGTTGTATGGGATGCTTATTGATAGTCAATGTATTAACTACGGTAGATGGTGCTTGGCACACGCAATGTTCAGAGTGCAGGAGTTGGAAGCTAAACAATAAACAGCTGTGTACACCGCCTGCAGCAAAACTTATTTTAAATACCTAAAAGTTCCAGTTGTAGCCAACATTATATTTAGAATATTTTCACTGCTTTACATTTCTGTTGCACATTTTCCGACAGGAAATAACCAAAAATTAGTCTCTTCAATGCATCCGAAATCCTCAAAAAAAACATTAATTTACCTAACAGAACAGAGTTGCTGGTCTACTTTGATCAGTCAATTTGTGTTATTGTATGACTTCAATGAACCTGAACAATCGTTTAATACACCAAAGCCAAGTAAATAACAAAAAAATTATGGCAAAGGTAGATGAGCAACTCCTGTGTTCTAAAATTACTGATTTTCCTTAGGTCATTTGGTTGGTTTGGGGGGAGTGATAGTTTGCTCTTATGACAGTGGTTTACCGTTAGTAAAAGTCTGTTAGACGGTGAGGTAAAGCGGGGAAAATTTTCGAAATATAACGTACACATGAACGATTTTCTTTCTCCAAAGAAGTAGTTCGCGTTGCGTCCTTCAAACTGGGGGAGTGTCGACCTCCATCTACTGTAGATAATGCACTGACTATGTACAAGTACCTCATGCAGCCTCACTTCTGAACTCTCCCTTCAGAATTTAACATGAAAATCCTTTGTAGAGAATTTTTACTTTAATGTTTAACATGACTGGTTTACTAAAACTAGATATAAGTTTTGTAAAGAAATGTTCATTCCATGAGTTAAAAAATAAATCTTTAAATGTTTAAGATAATTCCAGAATATTGTATTCCAACTAAATCCAAGTGGCATTTTCATTTTTCATTACAATAAATTATTTGGATAGAGTGACACCTGCCTCTGTTGTTCACTCTGTAAAACATGAATGTGTTGATATTATGCTATATGTCAACACAAAAAGGTGTTAGTATTGACACTATTAAAATAGTCTGTGAGAATCTATGTAATACAGTCACTGTATTATATATTTACACACCAAATGTGTCACAATTAACATAGCGTGTTGTCCCGAGTTCAACCCATTGATGTGTAGGTATCCAACACAGGTTGTGTTGATATTGACACATTCTTGGTATGAGTCTATATCCCATAAAATCCCCAATCCCCTGTCTTTTACATCAAATCCCCCCGATTGAACTCTCTTTTCATACAGAAACTATCCATAGTCAGTAGAATACTATTTCTTTAGAATAAAATATGATATATACAATATAAGGTAGACGTCCCTTTGCCGATTCCTATTCAGCAAAGTTGGAAAAAATCAAACCAAAATTTAGGAGGTTATGCCTGAAAAACAGTATTTTTCATAAAAAAAAAAAAGAAGCTTGCTCTGGTTAGTAAAATATGGACTACTAGAGAAAAATGGAATATATAAAAATAGATCTCCTTGTATATATTCATATGCACCAAATTTCTGACTAAATCGAACCAAGGGATGGGACATTATGACCAAAATCTTTCTGAGATAAAGCTCCCCATAGTGTTGGAAATCTACAATGGATCTTTCCCTAAATCATTCCAGTTTATCCTCACACTAAGATCTATGTGGGTATAAAATTTGAAAATAATCCATGAAATGGTTTTTCAGTTATTCCATTTATTCAAAGGATCTGTGGCGGCGATTCCATTACATCCCCGACTTTTCTGGGATATAAAAATAGTGCAATAATGTGGTCTTCAAGGGCACTGCTGCCTTTCAGTTGCACTGTAAAGTCGATTCCCATTGACATGGAGGCCAGTACTGACTGCCCAGGCTGCCCGGTCCTACCACCTGGAGTTATATGTTTTAATTTGCTTTAAGGCTGAAAATGATGCTCGACAGACAGAGCATATTGGAATGAACCACCTTCCTCTTTTGTGATATTGATGAAAAGCTAGAATCCCCAGCTCTCAGAAATAAGCCTAACATGCCAATTTTGACTGACTGTTAAAAAATTTGACAACCTATAGAAATGTGTCCCGTTTTGTTTCAACAGAAGAGGTATGCACTTAAAAGTTTGAAGGCCCTGTAGCTTCTGTAGCTTTTTTACCCACATATAGGGAAATCTGATTAAATAAAACAAAGCTCTTATTCATATGAGCTCACTGGAAGAAGCAAGGGAGAGCAACAGTAACATGACGTTAATATACTAATGAGAATAAACTGTTTAAAATACATGCAATCACAATTAAAATATTTTCTGAATTATCCAAAAATGTTTTTTAATTCTAATATTATTTGGATCAGGGACAAGGCCAAACTGACACTGGAAACCCACCACTGCTTTACATAGTGCCCAAAGTACACAAATCACATACTGATCCACTGGGTTCTACCAATTTAGCATAGCTTAATTCATTGCAGAGTCCATTATGAAAATTTTTTCATCAAGTTCTTTTGGCTTACGTTGCCATTCTGAATAAGATCTCTGCTCCTAACGGTTTGTCAGATGATTTCTTTCCACTCTCTCTTGATGAACCCAGTCTTTACACTGTCTACAACAAAAAAAACGGATTGGAGGATTTGAAGTTCTGCTTCGAAAATTATAACACTTCCATCTACTAAATTAGTTTATCATTAATTGATCATTGATCTGGCCAAATTTGTCATAAAATACACTTTATTTATAAAAACAAGTTCTATTTGCAGGTTTCCATCATTACAACTCGCTGTTGGAAAGGGGACTGATAAAAAGAGAGACGACAAGCTTCCATCTTCCTCCACTAAAAAAGGGTCTTCCAAACAGCCAATTTTTTTTACACTGAGAAGTATCTACCTTCTACAGAGGATTTTAAAGAGAAGGCAATGGATATGAAAAGACGCCCACAGAAGGAGGATGCCCATCCCTGTGGCCTACATGTTTGCACTGAAAAGAAAACAAACTGATTCACTGAAAAAGAAAAAGATTCACTGAAAAAGATTGCATGCAAAATTAATTCTCTGTGACATGTATTACCCGACGTTCAGTCCACTCAAGTGCAATAAGATCTATTTTTAAGAAACAAGCCTGATCTTGAACAGGATCCCCTTGTTCATGCCAGTTCCAAATACAAGCAGAAAGCCAGTCAAGGATGGCAAACACCATTGCAACCTCTCCTGAAGGGCAGTTATCGTTGTAGTAGTTGTGTGCTGTGCAAAAACACCAGGAAGGAAAAACTATTTTTCTCATCCCCATACAAGTAAAAGACAGATACATTGTCCCTTTGGCCTCGATTGTTGGTCAAACCACAAAAAAACCTAAACGAAGCATTGGTGAGCACAATTCACAGAAAAGATAAGAATTATCCCATAGTTATGCATTCTGGTGATGCTCCCCGTGACATCTCCTCATGCACTTCTCCTGAATCGAGCAGGTAACCCCACCTGATTTTCTTACGGGCTTTCTGCGCCAAGGCAAGATGAGATTCATGCCAATTATCCAGCCTATTCTTATATAAGATGGCTTCTATTTTTCAAAAAAGATTTCCTGATGAAGGTTTAGCTCCAAATTGTTGCAATAAATATTATTTTGCTGATTAGTTAGTGTACCTGAATTCCTGTTTTGCACGTTTTTTGCACCTGAGAAAAAATATTTAATATAGTATTCATTTGTCATAACCATCATGAAGCATATGCTTACGGTTATAGCTTTGGTTGATTGACAACCAGCTGCATGCTGTCAAAGATCTGATCATTTAATCAGCACAGAGATACTGGGATGTACTTGTATTAGAAGGAATGTGCATCTTAAATACCTAGGTGTGGACGATAATGAGAAACACACTTTCCACTGCTGTCCCTCTAATGATCAATCCAGCTCCACTGAAACTTGTTTAATGAAGCCAAAGTCAAGGTGCTTTATTCTCTATTTTTGCGTCCTGAAATACATTCAACTTGTCTTTATCAGGAAATCAATGAACAGCCAGAATTTGAGTCATGTGCAGATGTTACTCAGAAATGAGGGTGGACAGGAAAGCAATTCATTTAGAGTCATTTATAGATCTAGAAAGTCACATTTATAGAACTGCAGTGGTGTGTCGACATTGCTTAGCGCTCCAGACTCAAGTTCAGCTTGTGCTGTGGTTAGATAAGTACCTATTTTTTTCGATCAGTCTGTAAGTATGAACCAAATGCCTGTGATATGTGATTTAGCTCGGGGGTTAAATCAGTGTGTTGAGATGTCACACTTCTGACAGTGTTGTCTTTTCGTGGCCAACTATCTGGAAGTTTATATTGTCAACATCACATCCTGATAATCCCTCAAGTGTTTCTGATATCCTTTTATCAATTTCAAATGTCAAATCTCTGTTGTGTTTGTCATTCATTCAGAAAATGATCTTAGTTTATATGGCATGTTTCAAGTAATTAGTAGGTTCCCAAAGGGCCTTTGATTCGGATGTTCAAATGGATTTCAAATGGACGTCCTGTAGACAAAGTAAGGGAGGCCAGATTGAGATAGTTTTGAAATGTGAAAAGGAGGGATGGTGGATATATTGGTAGAAAGATGCTGGAGATTCAGCTGCCAGAAAGGGAACAAAGGCAAAGTCCAAAGAGGAGTTTTCTGGTCGTGGTGAGAGAAAACATGCAACCAGTGTAACAGAAGAAGACGCAGTGGACAGGGCAAGATGGAAAAAGAAGATCCGCTGTGGCAACCCCTAAAGGTCTGAAGGAAGAAAGGGATGTGTACTTTTTTATCATCTTAAATCACCATATTTTGTTGGTTTTCTTTTATTCTCTGAATGGTGCGCACTCGTCTAAATAATTGCTAAACCCTGTAGTTATAATACGAAGACTGAAGAGAAGGGTATTTGGTTTACATTCAGAAAAATATGTAATTTTTTCCCTCCTCTAAGATCTTGTGGAGGTTTGTTCTTGCGGTTTGGAGTGGGATGTCTGAAACGAGCATCATCAAATGTTTTTGTTCTGCTCTGAGAAACAACTTAAAGAGAAGAACCAGAGGATCTGAGGAGACTCACTGCATCATAAACTAGAACTACTGAGATAGAACACGTAGTACAGATTGTTTAAGAATTTCAGTCAACATTGTTTGTCATTCAACGAATTGAATAACAGACAAATCTGCAACAGTAGCTTCTGTCTCGTGGAATTCATGCACACAGAAAATTATGTCTACCCTTACCTGGTCTTTGGTTCAAAGGCTTCTTGAAAACTCATTTGAAACCCAGCAACATCTTGTCTCAATTGGTTGTGAAATAAGTAAACTACAAAGTTCTGTGTGTGTGTGTGTGTGTGTGTGTGTGTGTGTGTGTGTGTGTGTGTGTGTGTGTGTGTGCGTGTGTGTGCGTGTGTGTGCATTTGTGTGTGTGTTAAAGTTAATCAGGTTTAGTCCACTGCCTCTGTGAATCGTATTTTTGTCTTTTCATTCTTTAGGTTTTCCAAATATGTGATCTTTTATTTCCAGATAGAATACATTACTGTAATTACTGTAACAATGTAGTTTTTAGTTTGATATTAAAATGGACATTTATGCACACAGTACCAGTTAAAAGTTTAAACACATCCTCCCATTCATTTGGGAAATCGGGACAAAACGTTGACTACGTGACTGGTGGTGTAAATCTAACCTCAGAAACAGCTTCACTTAATGTATGTTCAAATGTCAAACAACCATCTAATCCCATCAGTGTCACCATCTTCTCCACTCCTCCACAGAAATCTGTATAGAACACGTTTTGGGCCGGTCTGCATTTACAGGGCAAACGATAAAATTAATCCAGTGAATGATTAATTTGCCCTAATTGGTGGATGAGGAGCGATTTTTGGAACCGATGCCCCAGTGGAATGGCCCAGCAACCTCTACTCCCCAGCGAATGTCACACTTCGTTTGATCTGTACTAATCCAATTAACACTGTAACAGAAACACCTGGGCTCTTCACTGTAGAATCTGTGACTGGGGCCGTGCGCACACACACACACACACACACACACACACACACACACACACACACACGTGCTTCCACATGCACAAGCATGCTGCCCAGATGGGCCTTTGATAGCGCTGATAGTGGCAGGCGCAGGGTGATGATCGCACTTAGCTCAACCACTCTAACACTCAGACATACATAACGACACTCGTACACATAAACTGCATGTTGCACTTTAGTGTGGAGGTATGCGGTAATAGCAGACTATTTCAGTCCTCAATATACATCTAATTGCTCACTAAATTACACGACTGGACTGTGATCTGATGGTGCACTTGATTGGATTATACCTGACTTTCCCTTTCTGCTTCAACTCACCCACAGCCTTAAACCTATCTCTGACCCCAATTAGCCAATTATTCATTTGAGAGAGCTGAGGGACATCACTGGTGCGGTGGCTTTTCATACTGCTGCTAATTGGCTTGATGAGGCAGGATAAATATGGTAAAGGTTGTAAGGCCAGCACCTCGAATCAGGCTGTGTATTGTACAAGTAATGTTGAGAAGAAAAGAAGCAAGTACATTTTTCGACAACCTGGCTGAAGGGAAGAAAAAATGGGGGGCCCACATGATTATTTTAAGTAAAATATATTTTCTGTAGAAAACCACATTCAGTAAGCAGCCGGTTCAGCAGGTATGTGGGAACTGTGTGGATGTATGAACATGCACAGGAATAAGAACAGAAGGACAAACAAATCAACCAAAATGCAAAGAGATCACAAACATCTTACAGAGAAAAGATACTTGCTGGACCTATTGGTCAGACACAATAAATTATCATTATTATTGATTCATTTAATTATATAGTTTAAGTCACACAAACCCCGCTATTGGCCATAACTTGCAATGATCCATTCTCTGGATCCCAGCAACCAGTCAGTAAATGGTTTGTATTATATATATTTTTTGGACCTTTTTCATAAGGTTCATATTCATAATTTTTCTTTGCCAAAAATAAAAAAATAAGCCAAAGGCTTCAGTTTTGTAGTTTGGGATATTATGGAATTGCCATCGCAGCAGATCCTTGATGTTATTGCGACAACACAAAAACTATTTCATTGATCCTTTTCATTTCATTAGTGCGAGGAAGAAATGTATTGATTTTGACAAAGGTCTGTTTTATATTTACAACACTAGGCAGAGCTTTATCGGCAAAGGTTTTTGGCCAATAAATTCTCAAGCATTGGTCCGATTATGTCTAAATTTCGTACATTTGAATCGGCTCGATGTGATCTATTTTGTATACATTGTAATATAATTGAATAGTTTAATTTTACTCACCAAGACCAGATTTTTACATAAAACAGTTGGAGACATGACTTCCTGACCATCTACCCATTTTAGTCCATATTCAGTGCATATGAATCAATTCAAGGAGACCTTTGCTGCATATGTAATATTTTACTCGAGTAGTTCATATGTTACTCACTAGGAGGCGCTTTTTACAAAAAACACTGTTTTCCAAACATACCTCAAAACTATTTCATCGATCATTTTCAAACTTTATACCCCCATAGACTTTAGTACGAGGAAAACCTTGACAAATCTTTAGTAAGGTCTGATGTCTTTTTCTGACAATAGGGGAACTTTCCCTCCCAAAGTTTTTGAGCCATAATTTCTCAACTTTGGTCCAATTTTAATCCCAAATTTGGTTCATAAGATTCAACTGGAAGTGTTCTAACTCGTGAATATTATATTTTAATCTAATAGTTGATATTCTACTCAGTTCGGGGAGCTTACAAAAAATATTGTGCTTCACATTTAATTAGGTGTTCAATCAGGGGGATTGCTTGTAGAACGAGGGGAATGGGGTCTTTTTCAGGGATATATCCTGGCTGTTTGGGCCGATAGCATAGGTCTAGTTTTTAATTTCCATTCAGTAATTCCAACTTTTTTGCTGTGCAGCTTGAGGCTGCATTCAGACCAAATCAGGTCAACGGTGGCGGTCACCCCATTAATTTTGATTTGAAACTTCGCTGTAGAGAGCCTCAGAGGAGTACCTCCAAAGCTAGAAGTCAGAAACTATGCCCTAGTTACCTGGAGATTACAGACCAGACAATAATACTCTCCCACATATCACTTCCACACTGCTGCAGAACCCTCTGCCTTATTTGTTGTGAATGCTCCGTGACTGATGTTGCACAGGTGTTGTTTTTAGCCTCACGACCTGTTTAAAGCCTGCCATTTTCCACAGCAGAGGCGATATGACAAACAGAGTTCGTCACTGACTCAAAACAGCATAATGCTAATGCTTGAAACAAACAAGGCATTTCTCACCTATATTGTCCAGCTGTTTAAACATTATTCAAACATTAACAGTATTCATTTCTCAGGTTTCATTGTCATTCACATTAAAATAAGGCATTTCTGTTTACCATACATCTGGTGAATGATTTATCATTTGCGCTCTCCATTGGTCACAGGATTATAGAGTTATAGCAATAAATTTGGTACATAATGTGTTGTTTTCTGTAACAGTAACTTTACACTGTAATGCCCTTTTCTTGTGTATACATTTCTTTATTTCTGTAAGAAGGTCTAAGAACATGTGATAGGTTTGTATCATTGTGACATATTCTGAAAAGCTAGCCCATATCAAACTACCTATGCCTTATAAATAACTAAATTAACCCTAAAATATACCTTTAAAGATACTGGGAACCAGTGGGGTGTAGTTTGAATGTGGGTGGCTTCTCTTTTATTTCATTAAAGGGTAGAAGCACAGTTTCCAATTGACTGTTTGTAAAGAAAGAGAAAATCTAATACATTTGAGATAAAAATTAATATACATCTTTTGCAGCAGTTGTCAAATACTGAATTCCAAAAGTCTAATTAACACTGATCACTCATAGTTTTAACCAGCGATGTTATTGTTCTGTGGTTAGCCCTGGAATCTGATTGAATGGGTTTAAAAATGCTTTTTTGATTCAGAAAACTATTTGGTTTATCAAGTACCTTCCTCAGAAAAGAAAGCTTGATCTGTAATCTAACACAAATATAACACAAAGGTAGGGTTATTTCTGTGGGGGGCTACGGCTGCTTATTTGGAGAATTCAGGAAAAAAACTCCAGTTTCAATGGTCTGACATTTAAAATCAAAATTAAAACCTTTTTTTGAAAGTGTAGCGAGGACATGGGGTAAAGCAGCAAGCACCAAGATTTTCTACCTGATACAATCTTGGGTCTGAAACCACTTATGCTCTAATCGAAGATGTGGTTCGTGAAAAATGTAGTGAATTACTTGTATTTGAGATGAGATGGTTGACTGGTCCAATCTGCGCCAGGACTCAACAGTCTATTAAAAGTAGTGAACAGTGGCCTGGTATTACTGCCGTCTCATTCTGCTCTAGAGACAGACAGATGGAGTTCTTTATCCCCAACGCCGGTGGGTTTGAGGTGGAAGTGCTCGCCTGCATTCTGTCACTCAGATACATTAGGACATTTACAGCATCGATATTTCATATCTCATATTGTATTTAATGTACACTGTTCAGTGTGCCACCTTACAATTGCCATACACTAACAGGACTGAATAGAAATTAGGTAGGATTAAGCCCAGTTGTGTTTTTATATATTATTTTAAAGAATTTAGGTTAAACACTAAAGCAGAACTGAATGCAATAGATACGCTTATTCTGAAATTAAGTGTATTAAATTATCCCAGCTACCTTTTTAAGTTGCAACAACCTGACTGGGGAGGTTGTGAATGTTTCAAAAACACCTACTCAAACTGGCAAACAGGTAAATTGGCAATGTGATCATGATCATGCTTGAAAGACTGGTTCACAAGCAAAGACAGGTTCACATGAGCTTGGGACCTGTCAGTAAACACTGTTTAATTTCAGAAGTTTCAAATCGCATTAATAAATAATATTAAAATGTATTATTAAATAACATTGATAATTAATATTCATATATAAATAAAGTTTATTTTTAATCACTGTTGACCAGTAATGCAGAGTTTCTTAGAACCTAGACCTTTTCACGTTGAAATTTAAAATTAATAAATCAGTAACATTCAGTGCATCAGCCAAAATTCTTCAGAAATTTACGATTAAAAATTCTACAACAACTTTTTCACACTACCTTCACAGATTCAAGTCGTGAATATGAACTATGAAATTAATGAGTATAGATACAACATATATTACATATAATTTAAAAAGAAAGCATGATAATTCTCAAAATATAATTCATCATAAAGGAAGTCCACCTGCCTCCTTACCAACAAAATCCCCTTGACAGTCCTTTAAGTATGAGCGGTGGGCAGAAATCGGCACTCGTTCCGCTTGAATTCATGTGGAATTGTTCTGTTTTTTACATGGTTTCTCTGAAGCTGAGTCATTTGAGCTATTCGTCTTGTTGAGCCGGGGTCACAGGAGCCTGACACCTGATCTTGTCAAACACATACTACTAAACAAGAGTTTACTGTGCACAGTTTTCTGCTGTATAAGTAGCCAAATTGCAATCAAATCCATGTCTAATTACATGTGTTAATTACTGTATGTGTGATGTAGTGTGTTGAGGCCTAGACAGGCAAAAGTTCAACTCAGTGGAAGACAATACGGCAAACTTGGTAACACCATTAAAATTTCTATCAGCTGTTTTAGACAAAAAACTGAACTTCATATCAACCAAATAATATTAAAACAGTTAAACTGATTCAATTAACAACATAGAAGAGAGCTATGTGAGCCACAGTCTACACCAAAGATGCTAGTTCAAAAGAAGGAAAACAAATACATACTTAAGCTTTATTTCAGCATTGTAATTTCAGTCTCAGTTCAAATCTTCCCCTTTGAAAAATAGATTTAGTTTAATTCAACTCTGAATAATAAAACAGTATATGACCAACCAGTTAAAACAATGGCATTCAGACTAACCAATGCAGTATTTCAAAGAAAAAAAAACATTATTTCACTTTAGTTTTTTCAATAAGAAACGTATTTGCATACCCCGCATATACACTGGCAGAAAATAAACCACTTAATTATCACATGAGTAGAACTGCACTAGAATTCAAACTATGAACCATTTCTGACCCTCTGCTCCAACTCCACCTCCTCCTTTAATAAGTGGCCCCAAATATCAAAGGGACACGTCACCTATTAAAAATGTGATCCTCTCATTACGTGTAGAGCAGAGCACAGGTAAGACTATCGCAATATATCCTCCAACGGGAGAGTGAGGAGTTGAGTCTGTCAGAGTTGTAGAATCAAATCACCTATAGAGGTATTTTTAGACTATAAGCAGAAAGAGAAAAAAATGTTGTGTTTTCAAGGCTGCCATCCACATGAGCTCAAAAGGTCATTTTGAAAAGTGTGTTTCACCGCTCCAAGCAAAGACTCAAAGTTTCGGGAGAAAGAATTTATGAAGCCAAACAGTGTATGCTTCCTCTCTTGTCCTCATAGACCAAAATTATGAAAAACCATTATATCGTAGAGGGTATACATTTGATAGACACTGTCAATAAACGGGCCAAAAAGCAGTACCAGAAGTAGAAGTGGGCAGCAAAGCGGCCATGTCTATTCTGTAGAGGAAGAAGAAATAACACCAAGCTGAAACCGACAGTTTTGGTTTCATTTTCAGTTTTTATCAAAAGAGATGGCCGAAGATAAACGTCTACTTGTTGCAAAGACTCAACACCATCACTACACGGGAAACAGGTGTGCTAGAAACATACTGCAGAACACCTGCAATAATATTGTTTTATTTATATTGTTATTATTTTTGACCAAATACCTTGATCTCGATATTGTGGACAGGGGTGAAAATCAAATTCTTTAAGCATAAAAATTTTTCACATTCCTTCTCTAATATCGATTTGATATTGCCATGAAAACGTCTACAAACTGATCCTCCAGAAAGCTTCTATTCCAGTTTCTCGCCGAATACTGCATTTGAACACATCTTCATGATGTTACAGCTCTGCTTCGTTATAAAATTATTTTACTCCATAGACATTGAATGCATTACACAACGTATCTCAATGCAATGTGATGCTGACAGCTATGTTAGCCAGCTCTCCTGCCGATGTCAACACTTAACATTTGTTTGATTTGATTTGTTGTTTACACTTTAGCATCACAATGTTGACCATAGTATTAACTGTACATACTGAAGGACAACAGGCAGCAGATACGCTTGTGTATTTCAAAAATCAGGCATGCCTTAGAAATGCTGAATAAAGTTTGTTTTGTAAAAAAGTCCCACGAGTGAGTAAACTACTAGAGTGAAACATCTTGTATATACGATAGATCTTGGGTCGATTCATATGGAACATATTTGTACTGAATCGGATGATTCGAGGAATCATGGCCTGCAAATATTCAGAGATAAAGCTCCCCCTAGTGTCGGAACCATACAACCGACCTTTCTCAAAATTAACCAAGCTCTTCCTCCTACTGCGATCTCTGTTGGTATAAAACTGATCGAAAATGATCAATTACATATTTTTTGAGTTATGCCTGGAAAAAGGAAATTCATAAAAAAGCTGTCCCTAGTGGGTAAAATATGAACTTTTAAAGTAAATCACAATATTCAAGATAAATCTCCTCTAGTCCATTAATGGTAACCAAATCTGGACTAAATCAAACCAAAGGTGTAGAAATATCGGCCTGACTATTAGAGATAACGCTCCCCCTAGCGTCAGAAATAGAAAACCAAAGTTGCCCTAAACACTACAGTTATTTCTTGCACTAAGGTTTATGAGGGTACAAATGTTTGTAAACGATCCCTAATATTATTTTTGAGTTATCGCGTTAACACAGTGTTATGAAAGTTTTGTTTTGTCTGGACCCTGAAGCAGAACTCGGAACAAGGTAAAACAAGTCTTAAACTGTTTAAATAAAGTGAGCCGCAGTCTTCAGGAGTGGCTCTTGTCAGATTTGGCCTGGCAGAGCAGCTGAGAGCAGCAGATAGATTTGAGGAACCTGGCTTTACGGACAGAGAGAGCTGGCAGACAGCGAGCACATTGTAGCAAGTTGACCTGAGGTACGAGGAGACGTAGGGTTAGGTGTAGGCAGGTGCAGTCAAAAATCCAGGAAATCTAAGATTGCAGGACTGGGGTATTAAGCAGCAGATTTCTGAGTTGTGGAGGGGAATCAGCTGTGCGGGAGAGCAGGCAGCTTCATGTACTACAGTTGTGCAGGTGAGAAGAAGGGAGTGTGTGTAGCCCCGCCCAGACCAGGAATAGAGTACGAGACAAGACAAGACAGGGAAGAGACAGAAACACCAGGGAGGGGTAAAACATTGGACACACTGGATTGACACACAAAGGATCTGCGTCGGGCATGGTAATGACAATTCATTAATATACCGGACTTTTCGGGGAATTAAATATCCCAGACTTTTCGAGGATATGATAATATTCAAGCACCTTCCAAAGAATAGCTGGTTTGTGTAAAAATAATGAGATTTCTATAAATGTGGCGACCCCATTATCTCATATAGTAAATAAAAATTAATTCTTATGCTTATTCCAGTCTTGATCTCGGGCCAGAATGATGGATGGCACCAGATAGATGCTTTAATTGGTTGATCATATCAAAACGTTTAAGCCTCACCCCTGAACGTTACAGATATGAATTATTTCAAATGTCAAAGCTGAATAATTACAAAGCGCTCAGTCTATAGTTTAACGACCACTGGGCTGCTTTAATATAGCACAGTACACCAGCTATCCATATCCATATATGTTTTTTTTGCTGTATAGTAGAACGTAGAGTAAGAAAGAATTAAACAGTGTTCACATCAATGTGTCACTCTGTCACTATCATCCCCATATGCCTCTTACACTCTCCTCTGGGTGATTACCAACCATGCTTAGGCTGATGAAAGAAATAGATCACTTGCGTAGGTTGCAGTGGCCCAGATGAGGGCCTCACATGGCCGCCATCCTACTGTAATTAACTTCTGTCAAAGTGATGAATCATACGTCAAAGGAGATGGAGTGCATGAGGCTGCCAGCGACCTGTGAGGCGAAGTGAGGCTGAAATGTTTGAGATAGATAGTTTGGGATCGAATTAAACTATTGATTTAAAAAATACTACTTTAATACCCGGGATGCAGAAAAAACATATTTGCTCAACTTGTAATAGAATGCTCATGTCAGCAAGAAATACATTTACACACACTTGCTCTGCACCAGTGCTCCAGAACGGCTACAGTATTTGGCATGAGAAGTGGGACTGATGACGTATTTTATTGATTATTCTACAGCAGGGGGTTATTTCAAAACACCAAGTTGATCGGTGTGCGCGTTCTATAAAAAGCATTTCAATGGAGCTCAGATACCGGGATTCACCATGGAAACAAGTGGGATGCTATGGTCGCCATACTTTACATTGATTAAGTAGGAAGTTTTAATGCCCTCACAAAAGTATATTTCTTAAGAAAAAGAGAGACAATGTTTCATCAGAGAAGGTAAGAAAACTGCAGTGGGAGGGAATTGCTGCCTGTGCAACTATCTAGTTTGAGTGTATTTTCTATGAATATTGTGTGCGACAAGTGGGAGAATGCGTACGCGAAAGCAGCCGAAAATGAAAGGCAACTACAGAGTTAATCCTAGGTGGACACAAAACTCACTGGAGGGATTTTATATTTCAATTGAAAAGGCTTTGGGATACCCCCTGCCACATGCACAGTTTGAGAATTCCATTCAGATAAATCATGGATTAGAAAAAAAGCCTTTCAAGCAAGCAGGTTTGATTCCAATGCTGAGTTTTCACTTGCATTTTGGATATTTTAGTATGGACTGTAATACATTGTGTTGATAACTTTGGTAATAGTTACTGTACTGATACAAAAAATACCGATCAAGGGCGCCGCTGTAGCTCAGATGGTAGAGTGGTCATTCCCCAAATCCAAAGGTCAAGGGTTTGATCCCTGGTGTAATTCCTGAAGTCTACATGCTTGAGGGTCCTTGAACAACAAAAGCGGATTTTTTTCTCATCAATACTATCTCCACTATATCTTGCTCATGGAAGAATTTCTAGATCTCCGTAGAATTAAGAGAATGGTCTAAACCCAATTTTTGGAAAGCGCCTCGATATAAGACTTGGTTTGGCGCTACATAGTTAAAATTGACTTGATTTGAAAGCACTGGGACTGACCACTGCTCCACCAACAGCATAGATTATTTAATTGAAAAAAAACACCCCTTGTAAACAGTATATACATTCATGCAAATAAAGTACATGTTTAATTTGTTTTCTCGTGTTTTTGATAAATAGCATAATTAACTGCCATAAATTTACTTTTTATGCTAACATATCTTTAAGATCAGATTTTTCAGGCAGTACAACCATTAGCCAAGCATTATGTGTAAGGCATATGGCTAGCATAAGTATCACAATAACATTGCATTTGCTCAAGTATAACTTTTTCTATTACATTTTACAATACTTCAGTCTGGCCCACTGCCCCACTGATGACATAGCCAGCATAGTGATAGCTAATGATTTGCTTACCCTAGTCTCAAGTCTAATCTTAACAATACCCAAGACCAAACTTTTTGAAAATGATGGATAAATTTACTAAGACAAATTATATCAAGAGGTTCATAAAGTTTCCTCTGCATCCAGATTTTTTTTCGTCACGTATTATTATTGCTCAAATGAAGGTCTACCAAGTAAAAAAAGTGGGAAATAGCCGAATTAAAGATTAACCAATGTTTTCGAGGCCTCCAAACTAATAATGAAATAATGATACATTTCAATGACAACTAATGAATGGAAAAGTATGGATTTTTGCCGCTGAAAGAAATAGGGGGAACTATAAACTTGAAACTAGTGAAGGCATAAAGGCATAAACCTGCTCTTTTAGTAATACTGACACTTTTTGGTTTCATTTAACTCTGGGTTAGATGTTCTTTTTTGAGGCCTTATATGTGTGTGTCATCATTTCTCTAAAGATTTCAAAGGAGGCCTTAAGAATTGCCAGTGTCTCTGCGAGTGAGAATTAGTGAAGAGTGAGTGAAGAACAAAAAAGCCACTGCCAATATGATACTAATATCACACCTATTCAGAGACTTAATGTGATCTTAGATGTCTGGCTGCTCTCTTTCACTCTGAGAGGGAAGCTCCTCCATTGCTCTTTTGTTCCTCTTCTTTCCTTTCACCTTTTCTCTTACACATCATAACTTCTCATTTCTCCTTTGAATCTGCTTGCGATCAGGACGAACTCGAGAGGCTTGGATGAAATCCTTATAAAGTAGAATGTGATTGTCTAAAATGTCATTCTCCTGCCAAGGCCTGCCATGTCATTAGCAGCATGGAAAAGAAAATATCACATTTGTTCAAGAAATTATTGTGATTTATTTCACCCTAATATTCCCCTTATAGTCCAAAGGCTTACCCAAGACATGTCCTCTTTGAAAAAAAAACACATTTTGACTGGAATAAAGACATGGAAATGAATTGGTTCACTGCATTGATACAGATCTCAACTTATGGATTCCCAAGAAAACTTGATACATGAACAACTAGAAAAAGCACTCAATGAGTGCAAACCTTCAGTTAGGGCCAAAACTTACCTCGGACCCTACTTTGTTTGTTCCTCCCTCATTCTCTCCATGTGTTCAGCACATTGTTTTATTCTCTGCTCCACACTCCTAGACTTTGAGCGGACTTTGTTTGCTGTTCCAGTATAGAACATCAAAGGAACAAAGCATAACAGTACCCAAGGTTAATGAAGAAATGATTGCCAACCCCTAAATCTACCAACAACTCCACAAACTCTCTGTGTATCGCTCAAATACTCTGTAGCCGGTCGACTCTACGGCTTTGCACTACACCATCTCTGTTCAGCTCACTGAGCCCGAAATTCTAGCTGCGAAGGAACATCAAAGGAATCCAAAGAACAAAGGCAGCAATAGTTTTAAGAGAGCATCTTGTCACTTTGTGACATCAATGCTCCAAGCAGCTTATTGTTTTATTCTATTCTAATCATCTGTAGGACATGCCAAAACCTACCTCTGGGTATAATTTAATGCAAATACGTCCTGCAGATTTTGTGTATTCTTGTTCACAGACAGACGAACAAATGCAATTTTAAACATAACCTCCTTCTTGGCAGACGTAGTCATGATTCACGGATGAAACAGAACACTATAACTTTGACTACCCCTAGTTTTTCGGATAAATGACTCTTCTGGAACGAAATAAAACCTTGAAAACTAGCTAAGAAATTAATGTTTCCTGTGATTGGTTAAGTAACGATTATTAACTTTGAATCCAGTATTAATTTCAAATGTATTTGTCCAATACAGTTTTATATTAGATTTACTAATGATTAGCAAAAGCTAGCAGACTATCATGCTGTACTAAGAGAGTGATCTTGGCAGTTTTACATTTACTAAAATAGCATGTTAGCATTGCCAATCTGAATGGGTTGGAATGTATTCAAAGCACAGCTTTTGTGCATAGTGTAACATATATTTGAAAAGTTGGGATACTGAAAGAGGCGTTAATAAAACATAATGTGATAATCCTTTTTTATATAAACCCATCAGCCATGAAATTATGTCCACTGACAGGAGAAGTCAGGATTATATTGTTATGTTACTGTGGTACCTCTGTGGGTTGGATTAACATCCTGAAACCATTAAATTCCGGGTCACAAAGATATTCAAGGCAATTCATATCGACTATATTTATAACTCTTATAAATAAATTCATGTCATCAATACATCTTCCACAGTCCATATATTAACCAACAAGTAATACTGCAACAAATGTAGGGACATATCCTATACATATTTGAATCAGCACGCAAAAGCAAAAATATCTTGCATCAGTCAATGATATTGTTACAACTGGACTACAAGAAACTATGACCCAAATGCTCAACACAAAAACCAGCGGGGAAGTATAAAGAAAACCGAAAGAGCTTAACTTAAAAATTCTCAAGGAAAAAGTCCACAAGTCAACAATCCAAAAGCATTAGTCACACACACTAAGAAGGTCAAAACCAGCATAAACATATGAAAACTTGACAGGCAATAGGAAGAATGGTGGGTTCGGATGGCAAGACTGGCACCCGAGGGCAAGTGAGGGTTGATTAAATACATGAGGATGAGGACGTAGACAGGACACAGCTACGGACAATCGCACAGGAGGAGCAGGGAGCCTGGAACGAGAGGAAGGGTTATTGATAAGACAGAATCAGAAAATCAATAAATATAAAAAGGTGAAAATAAAAAACTTAACTATCAGGTCGGGACATGTCACATGTCTTTCATTCAGTCGTATCTATCAATCAATCATATACATCATTAAGTTGTATTATCTTATTCATCGTTCATAATTTTTTCAGTCTCGATTGTATCATATCAATCTATTTTTTCCATCTTTCAGATCTTCCAATCGTATCTTTCGGTCGTATCTCTTTATCAATTTGTCTCTCTCGTACTAACCATCAAATCAGTTGCTGTCCATGAGGATTAAAACGAATCAGCACTTAGCCAGTAAATGTTTTCAATCAACTGGAGGGAAAAAAGGTCCCTGGGGCTGTAGCTGTTGCCCAGACTGAATATGAACATATTTTCTTGGCCGGGTATTGCCACAAAGTTTACAATTGAGTTGAGACTCAGGAAATACTCATTAAGAAGTTGTCAGTCACAAAAGGAGGCCAGACTCAATGTGTTTGGATACCACTGAGACTGCACGTACCCCAGGGTGCTCTGCTTCTCCAGCTGGAGGCCAGAGTTTGTCCAGAGTGAGCATGTGTTCACACTCATGGGTGATTGTGTGCACGGACTTAATAAACTCACAGGTTCGCCCAGCACCATCTGTCTGCCCAATGTTTGATGGAGCAGGAGCTGCTTGTGTGGAACACCACTGCCTCCCAATCTGTGAGACAAACTGTAGAGAGAAGCGCCTGTTTATCGTCTCATCCTCTCCACAATCTCCATCTGTGCAGCTGCTTGAACCTTACCAGAAATGGTACTAGCTTCTGCACATGTAGCACAGTGAGAAGACAGGAGAAAATTTTTCATGTGGATGGAATCTAAAGCAGCTGAACTTCTATTTAACTTCTCATCCAAGAGGCTGCTTCAGTTTTGAAATTAATATGTTTGATTTTAAAAGTTTTAAACGCAGGGAAATTGAAAGCCCTTGCCCATCCATTTTAAGTTCAAACTAAAATGTAAGAATGTTGAAGGGTAAACTCTACTTCTGGATGCCAGGGATTGTGAGCACAGTGGAATATTCAACAACCTAGGATATAGACAGCGCCGGTTTCCTCTACATTATGTCACTCGCATTATTTTAATGAATAGCCTTTCACTCTGTCTCACTTCTCGTTGACGTGGTAATTAAAAGGAGCCTCAAGTTGTCCCGCCATTGATCGTTTGATCTCCCCCTGCCACAGATTATATTGATTAGAGCACTATCTGTGATGAGAACAGGTAAAGGTAGAACGTGCACTGACAACTGCCACTGCTGTTAGTTTGTCCCTGACCAGAGCAGAGGACTTGCACCAAAAGGATTCATGAATGATGCACGACAAATAGAAACCTACTGCGGATTTCTTAAATCAACCATGGAATTCTTTAAAATAAATTTTCACTAGCTAACAAAACAATTTTACAAGGAGACTGAATAGTTGTCTAATTTAACGAAAAATTAAAACCTGAGCCTGAGCTGAGTGGCACCTCATTGGCCATCAACTGGCCCATTTAGTTGGTTTATGTTAAACAAGGGTATTATAAAAGTCTGGTCTGACCAAAAAATGAGGGAAAGGAATTTGTTTCATCAGGTGATATTTTTGGTCTGTATGTATGTGAGCGTGTATACCAAAGCCGCAGTGAGTCTTGCTCCTGTATGTTTTGCACCAGTGGTCAATTAGAGGAGTATACATGCATTTGAAATTCAACGTGCAATGTAGGCAGGCACCAGCAACATTTTTAGAGGGACAGATGAAGTTTATTAAGCATGTGACAGTTAACACCCCCCTGTCGAGAGAAAATGTGCGGTATGTGAGCAAATGCTGGCTTTACCAGCACCCTTCTTCCTGCTATTTATAGGCTAGATTCATTATTTCTGCTTTGAATTATTGCACCAAATGACTTTGCTGCCTCTGATTATTATGAATGATATCCTCTGCTTGAATTTGGAGCCATGTCCCTCCGGTTGTCAGGCCTATATAGTTTACAGATGTCCAGAAGCCACTCAATATATTACACATACAATTTGAATATTTGCACTTTGGGAATATTGCTTTGTAATCAAGGACACATCCCCCTCCCTGTCCTGAGTATGAGGGTACTCGTAGAATCATTAAACTTGATTTGTGCTGTGTTTATGAATGACGCCCGGTGAAAAGTTGGACATTTTAATCCTTGATGCTTTTTTCTTTTATCTTCAACAAATGAGCGAAAATGGCTACATTTGGTTTGAATATTAAAAAAAACTTTCATAGGTCCCTCACCTTGGTTTTGTGGGAAATGTCAAGGGCACTAATTTGCCCCTCCAGGCAGAGCCTAGAAATCATCATGTTTGATATCAGAAAGCATTTTGGGAGGTGAGTGTAAGAACCAGCTCTGAGCCCTTTGGGATTTTTGAAGGATGATCATAAACCTTTGGTTGTGTGCTTATTATTTTATCATGTGCCTCATATGAAACTTAAGGGAACCCTTGTGTCTTTTTCGCTTAACAGCCCATTTGATTTTTCTTTAATAACTTCCAAAATGTTAATTCCTTACCTTTCCTTATTGATTTGGCGCGCATTTACTGGAGCTTTTGCTCTGTTTCGTGAGCATGAGTCTACATAAGTACATTAGGATCATTTTGTCAGCTTTTATCCTGTATTTTTTGGTTGACAATTCCTCCAAACAACCCTTGCAAGAGCTTTTAGGTTTGAAAATAGGTCTTAAAGTGGCATTAAAATGGCATTCAGTGTTTGTTTCTGCTTAAGGTGGATTAATTTAATCAGCCCTTATGGCTAGTCATTTACCCAATAATGAACATTTCCATGATTTATATTCTCAAATACATCTTCTAATATTCATAGATTTCTTTGCTATTTACAAGGACGTTGACCACTCAAACAGACTCTGACTTCCTTTCTTAGTTGGTGCATATGATAAGCATGAAGGTAATGTTTTTACCTTCACCTTTACCTCTCGTCCCATTTTCTCACTTGTAGCTCTCTGTCCTTCATTCATTATTCATCTTGTTTCTTATCTTTATTCATGTGTTTTTATATGTCGTCCAGAAAGGTGGGAGCTAATAATGTGCAAATACCTTGTTATACTGTTACTTACAACATTTTACTTTCACATTAATAGCACTCCATTATTCTAAATCTTTCTTATCTTAAATGTTTAGAAAAGGGTTTTTAACATCACTATTTCATTTTTCATCCATTAAATCAATATTATATGAATGATGCATGAGGTTCACTTCACTTCAAAGGGCTAGTTTTTTTGTTTTTTTTCACTTTAGTAGATATCACACTACACTTTAACAGCCATCTCAATAACTCTACTGTTACCAGAGTCTTTAGCACAAATAACTGTACTTCTACTTGGGTAAACAATGCCTGTATAATGGAAATGTGTATTTCGTGTTTTTGTTTCCTAACTCTACACCTATATATTTATTCTCTAGACACTGCCAACTACGACATATGAGTTAGAGATTGTGGCCAAGGACATGGCAGGAAGTGAAGTGGGCCTAACAGGAACAGCCACTGCAACCATTACCATCACAGACAAGAATGACCACGCCCCTGAGTTTACGCATCCACTGGTGAGAAACATCCCTTTGTGCTCTACTCTTCAATAATGCATTTATCCTTAAGGAATTAAGGATAAGTTAAAGTCAATGTTTTGCCTCATTTATAATTACATTTTTAAAGTTTATGCTTATTATTCCTATACTTCAAAGACGTTTAGACATTGGTAAGAGAAGAGTGTGAAAGTTCTGACAGAAAGCCAAATGTTTGATAGAACCGTTGTTGGAAGGTTAAATATTTAAAAAGCATGGATGAGCAGAGATTCATCATTTGTTAAACACATGATTATATAAGGCTGTTATTACACGGGTAGATGAGAAGAACTTTTCAAAGTGCCCGGACTTCTTTGAAATCAAGGTTTTACATTTTTATGTTTCTTAGGTATTTCTTTAAAGACACAGGAGAAGAAAAATAAGCTTTATCAAAGCTGTCCTGGTTCACAAGGGGCTCTCCTATTAATATCATTGATTAACTATTCATGAATGTGGTGAGACCTGGCATCGCCTTTCATCAAATACTCTGACACGTACGGCACTAATGTGACACATAACAGTGTAGATCACAGAGTAATTCTTTGGCACACAGAAACTGCAGCTGATGAATTGATGCTCCAAAAGAGACTAGGAGATGCACCAGACTGATTTTAGCAAGTTCCCTAAATGCCTGTTAATTACTTACCTCCTTTTTTCGAATGATGGATATTTCCACAGCAACCATTTCACGAGTACGACAAAGTCAAGTGTTTCCTATCAGACACCATTCATTCCATTAAAAATGTTTTTTCTTTGTTTGTTGTAGAAGACTGACTAAAATATGAACTTGTACTAAAATCATTATCTAATTAATTCTAATCAGTCACACAATCAACCTTTAGTGAATATCTGTTAACTGGACCAAACTCAGTTGCTCACACACATTCCCCAAACAGCACATTTTGTGTGTGTTAGTTACACTCTGTAAATCATTTTTCCATCTCCGTGAGACCTTAAACTTCACATTTAAAACAATATTTCTGTCCTTGTCCACCAAAGGTAGAGCGCAGTGAATAGCCAGCACAGATCAAAAGGTGTTCATGTGTGTGTTTGTGTGTAGAGGAGGTATACCATACGTAATAACACATCAGTATAGCTGGGTGATATGGGTGTAGAGGCAAGATAAGGAAATCTGTGACCAGGAGTGGCAGTAGACATGTCATGGTTCAGTGATGATTTCTGTCCTGGTCCGCAGTGAACTAAGGAACAAGTTTAAAGCAAACAGACTAGAGAAGTCCTGCTGTAAATGTACAAATGAATAGAAAACATGTAGTAAATTGCACTTTGTGCAACCTTGAATTTATCAAAAGCTGTTGCCATGGCTGTCTTCTTTCTTTCACACCTCAAAACGCGAGAAAAATACATTTAAAAAAACAAAAATCAGGCCAAACAGGACCCTGCCTTAAGGGGTACTTGTAACATTAAGCTGAGTCGCTCTTATTGGAAATGCCGGCGGCCGTGGTCAGGTTTTAAGACACATCACTGCTTGCCCCGATGGAATCTCCCCTACAGCTCTCCCATGATGCATTGGGGTGTCATGGT
Organism: Lophius americanus; assembly: GCA_037951165.1. NCBI lineage: Eukaryota > Metazoa > Chordata > Actinopteri > Lophiiformes > Lophiidae > Lophius > Lophius americanus. Next base: position 2,495,961 of record JBBDHG010000009.1, read on the forward strand.
AGCTTGTAAGGAGCAGCTAAGATGTGAAATGTTACAGCTGAGGAGGCTCGGCAAGGCCGTGCAGAGTGCACCATGTCCGTGTCACAGTTAATGTTCTCATTTCTCACTGGGAAGAGATCCGTTTTACGGCGTGGAGAAATGGAGCTTTTAAAAAACAAGTGTTTGAAGGCGCTAAGCTCCCCATTTAAATCCTCTATCCCCCACTCTTCCTGACTGCTTCCACACTGCCCATGAATCCTCTATGACCTGTCAGATGACCGCCATCATATTGTGAATGTGTTTGTTAGCCTGTGTCTGTGTTCGTTGTGTATGAGCAGCAGCTCTCCTACTTTCACTCCTTAAATTATTTAACTAAATAATCACTTCTTTTCAAAGGACTTTCTGAAAGCCTTCCCTTCAGATGAATCACAATCTGAGCCTGACCCAGCCTCCCGCAGAACAGATGCAGACTATTGCTTCCAAATTGTGAGACAGAACTCAAGCAGAGAAAGATGAAAAGAGGAGTAGAAAAAAGCCCAACATGGGAGAGTAAAAGAAGGGACTAAAAGAAGAAAGGGTGCTAATGAATGTTCAGGAGGTGTATTACTCCCTGATATTATTCATGAAATCCAATGCAGCTGGGTAATATAAATTGACATTTTGTTTGAATTCAGCAAACATAATCCCAAAGTAGGGTGTCTTTATTTTTCAACAGACCGACCTACCACAGCTCCTTGGATCGAGACAGCTATTCATAGCTCTCAAAGTCTTTACCTCCAACAACCATTAAAAGGCTGTGTATATGCTAAGATCAACCAGCAGGGAATGTGTTCTCATTTCCTCCCTAACTCATCTTTTTGCATTGAAGTTATGATTCATAGACTGCTTCAGTGCTGAAAATGAATTGCAATCATATGGGGTGCTGGTTGTAAATTATGACAAGCTGAATTTATCAGCCACTTTGAGCTCCAAACATTTCTCATAAGTGTTTTCAATGTTTTGAAGTCACTTTTATATCATATTTACAGTTATATTTATGAACTTTGTCACATTTACTTTTCTGAGAAAAAAAGATTTAGAAAAGTCTGGATATAAGACATTATATTCATATTTGAATGTTACATATAGATATCAAATCTATTAGATGATGTGCAGATTTACCTACCAAAATAAAAGCTTGATGAAGAGAGACAGTTCTCCAATCGTCAAGGTGATGTCCTGCTGCAAAGTTTTATTTTCACTTCAAAATGTCAAACCATGTGGAGAACAGAGTGTATATTAACTTTAACAAGTCAGATCACATACATAATGCCAAATTGCCTTACTTCCTCTGTTATACTTCAAATAAGATTAATTAGTATAAACTACTCATTATGTTTTAAGACTTTATAGACATTGTGTTTTTAATTGGCCAATATCGGTGGCGCGATCAAATTTCAACAAAAAACGGTGATCGGCCAAGAAAATTGCAATCATTGCAACTCTAGTTTAGATAGATCCTTTTTGACTGGACGTCATGGAAGTACTCAAAGGAAGATGAGAGGGATCACCTAAACCAGAGAAAAATCTTTTGCTATGCCCTGTGATGCCAGAATAGAAATGGGAAAATATTGACCCTCATTTCATAGAATACTCTCGTCGAAGACGTGTGTGGTTGCAAGCCATTGAATGGACAGATTTTTTGTCTCTTCATTGTTAAATTCATATCAGGTAAGGTTTTCTAGATTGCTTATCACACACAAAGGCAAAATCAGTGACAAAGTTAGTAACAGCAGCAAACACTAAGCTGGCATTCTCAACAGGCTATTTCATAACGGTCTTCACCAGCGACCAACGTTTGCAGAATTAGCTTGCAAGCTTGTAATCTAGCATGTAAACAAAGCTAATTGCTCATTGACCGCTGACATCATTCAGTATTTATTAAGTATTTATGCAAGCCTTTAATGAATGAACGAGGCACACTGTATAACTGCAATGAGACTTTTACCAATCACATAATATCATACCTTCTCCCTTGATTTGCTATCCTTAACAACAGTGGTGGTATATCTTGATTGATATTTCTTGGTCGTTATGGATTTTGGTTAAAGCTTCAATAGGAAGAGAAAGAGGGCTGAAGCTATCAGCAGCTCTACTCTGGCTGACACCTCAAGCACTCTGACTGCAGCTGAAGGTTCCGCCATTGTGGAAACAACAGACTCTGAGCATCAAGAGGAGTTTTATACAGGTAAGAGTTTCATACATGCTTCTTAGCCAAGGGATCCTACTTTTGTGATAATCCAGAGTCATGGATAACTGAATAATAACCTGTATAAGATTGCCTGAGTAGTGTGAGATTATGTTATTGTCCAGTAATATGCTTTACCTGATTTGATAGTAACTTGTTACATGGTTTGTCATTGCAATGTTATGTATATTTCTTCCTTATAACTTAAATCTTTTTGAGTTGGGTTTGTGTAATGGCACCCTCTCTAAGACATAATAATAATAATAATAATACATTTAATTTATAATGCACTTTACATTTGGGAGTTGGACTCCAATTCTTAAATAGTCCTTTCACCTGAAGTATACAGATGAGTCCATTGGTCCAACATGTATCCACCTCTGTATTTTTAAACAATCAAAGCAGACCTGTGCGACCTAAATGCTATAAAGTATAGTATAAATATGTATCAGTTTTTCTACATTATACGTACCATCATCTATCTTTCTCAGATGAAGAAGATTCACCGGTCCCTCCAGCCTTCTACGATGAACTCAAAGTCCAGCTCCACCAGCATTTGACAGAGAGGATCAACTTACACACAAAATACAACGTATTCAGAGAGAGAGCAGTTGAAGGAGATAAATTGCAGTAGATCTTCTTTCTGCTCCATCAGAAACCAAGTTCAACACTTCCTTTTCTTTACAACTCTGACCACCATCCCTTTTGAGTTTGTGATATCATAACTGACAGACAGTGTAGCGGGGATGCATGGAACGTTTAGCCTGTTTAATTAAAATTATACTGTCATCCTTGTTATTTGAAGAAGCTGGCTCCCTGTAACGGCACTGACGTTAAAATCAATCTTAAAATGGCAACTAGGAAAGCTATTCTCAAAAAGTTTTGAAAGTAAAGATAGTCAATGTGGGTGTATAATTGATATTGCTGAGATTTTTATCTAGACATTTATTGCTCAAGAACAGACATGGCCATACAAGTAAGCCTCACAATACTGTCCGTGTCCGTGTTTCTGACAAAGAAATATGAATAAAATCAAATTCAGGGATGATTTCAAGGAAGAAATGATTGATGCATTGGCATTTTTTCAGGGCATTTCAATATCTAACATTATCTATTTCACGTTTCATGATGTATTCCAGGTTTGGAGTTTGACAAAACTAACTTTAACAATGAATTTAACAACTTAACATGCAGATTGTGAGTAGAAAAAAATGTTGAAACATTTAAAATGGTCACAAATCAATGTTAAAGTTTTTATTAACCATTTCATCAAATTATCACGTACCATTAGTGCAGCTGGGTAATCCATTAACGTGGACATATACTCAATTCTTATTAAGTATATAAGGGATTATCTAATGAATATTAATATATGTAAAATATTTTATATAATATTAAATATATCATATTTATATGAGTCTTGGACAGCTGTGTTTAATGTCTAATTTGGTCCGCTATATACACGTCATGTGACAAATCTCAGTATTTGATGTCCTGGACATGACTGCAAAGTACAAAATTGTAGGCGTCAAGAAATGTATATGACTCAGTGTTTCCCAACATTGAGAAAGAGTTAGGACATCTGCTCCCTTTCCAAGAGTTAGCTTATTATTACAGGACAACATGTCTTCTGTTGGAAAATCCTTACCTGAATGCGTCCAGATGATCCACATTCCAGTTTGTGTTTGTTCTTCCTGATGTAACCCGTAAGGCAGAGGTCTCTCTTTCTGCCATCACACTGGCTCCTCCCACAAAATGCATCATTGTTGTTTACTAACATCAAAAAGTTCTACATGATGGTACAGACAATTTACAGTTGTGACTATATTTCCTGATCAATTTTTTCATTGCAGCTAGGGTTGTGCAATCTTGAATTTGATAGCAAGACGTTGCTTGCTCTGAACTTTTGTTGATATGAAACTTCTGTACAGGTTCATTGATTGATAAAAGAGCAGGTGCTAACATAACCTTGTTTTTGTTCTTATTTATTTATTTCTGTTATGTCGCTCCTCTTTGTTCACCAATATCTTGATCCACCCTTAATTTTCTCTCTTCGCACTTTCACTCTTCATCTCGCCTCCTCTGCTCCCTGGGTCTGCTAATTCCACACCATGTCTGACTCGGCCAATTTGCTCCTGCTCCTCATAACAAGACCATGATGGACCTTATCACTCCTGTCACTCAAACTCCCTGACAGCCAGCCTATTTTTTCACACTCAATTTCACAAATTGTCTGTCCCTGTCTGTCTTTCTGTCTGGTCCCGCGCTCTCTTTTTTACTCACTTCCGCTGCTATTATGACCAGCAGAATATGCTCACCTGCAATCCATCTGTCCCAGTGATAAAGACATTAGCAGTGATGGGTGTAAGAGCAGCACAAGGCAGCAGGGCCCTGTCAGTGCCGGTCTGTCTTGGGGAATGGCTACCGGGTGTCACAGATTAGTCTGGGCTTTGCATGATTGCTTCAGTAGCTCTGAGATACACTCTCAGTGCTAACCCAGAGTGATTCTGTGCCAGAGTCGGTCAGAAATCTCCGTCAAGGGATGGGAAAGGATTTAGGCTCTGTACGTTAGAATAGAATAATGTTACAATAGATGAGGCAACGTATGTGTTCATGTGTGAATGTGATGTTTTACATACATACACACACGAATGGATCAACATAAGAGTAAGTTGTATAGAGAGAACAAGAATATCCTTAAAACTTCAAGGGCAAGCTCCATCTTCCTGCAAATTAAATATGCTGTTGAACAGGTTTTTCTGTAGATAGAGAATCCAGTCTTTAGGTAACAATAGAAAGATGAATAAGTAGATGTGATCCACGTATTAGAACATATTTGTAGGATTTAGCAATTACATTTTTAGACGACTGGCTCGGAGACAGGTAACACACAACTGACTTGTTGTGTGTTACCTGTCTTCAGTTGTTAGTATCTTCCAAAAGTGATCAAAGGAAGGAAAGCCGGTGAACCCCAATGACCTCATTGGCTAACGCTCCGTGATGTGTTTTGTGTTGCAAACCATTCAGAGTACCCATACTGACCAGGTCCACTGCTCAAAGTGACAAGGCGAGGGAGGCAGTGTGATGCTTTGGGAAATGCTATGCTGTGAAAAAAATGGGGCTCTGCCATTGATGTGATGCACCCTTGACCTGCATAGCCTACATAAATATCATTGCACACTGAATTCACCCCATGTTCGCAATCCATTCAAGCAATAGTTTGTGCTTGACAAACAGCTCTGATCCATAAATGCCCCCCCTCAAAACTGAAAGATCCCCTGCCAAAATCTTGGTGTCAGATACTACAGAACAACTTCAGAGATCTTTGATGGATCAAGAGAGAGGTTGGAACAGCACACCTTGGTCATTGGTCAGCACATCACTCTTTCCTCATCTTCTCGTCACCAGCAAAGTTAAGAAAACTTACTCTACCTCTTTTGTTGCCTTTTGATCAGCAACTACAACCAAAAACAGTACACTCTGACACAGCACTCCCCCTCATTTGTGCTTTCGACCAGTCAATTTCACAAGAGGCACCAAGTGCCTACCAGCTTACACTGAGCAACTTGACATGTAACCTTTTTATTAAAAAAGCCTCCGTAGATCAAACTTTAAATATTGATTTTAAAGTTTGATCTTAAAGGATTTTAAAGGATTTTAAAGGATTTTAAAGGAGGGAAGAAATGAGGGGATGCATGTGATCTAATGAACTGATAACAGAGAATAGGCAAACAGATGGAAAGTGATTGAGTGAAAACAAACAGGAACAGGAGGTGTAAAGTGAGAACAAATTGTATAAATAAAAAAGGTACAGGTGCAACAATAATATAAACCATAATAAATATGAGACATAGTTTGGTCCAATGCAGCTGTGTGACTGCATTTTTGATAAAATCCCTGGAAGCAAACCTCTTTATTTTTCAGTAGAATTTATCAGCCGTTACACTTGAATGGCTGCCAGTATTTTTGCACCACATTGTTATTTAATACACCATGTGTTTGCCTTGCTTGAGGATAGTTTTGTGTTTGGTGCATTGACAAATGTGAGGGCTGTCATGTTTTTTAAAGGCAGAAAACGCTGCTTTGCTGAATGTCAGATTCATCGAAAATCTATCTTTGGAAACAAATTTAATAAAGACAGAAGTAAGCTCATTAACTCCCCAGGCACACTTTCTGTGTTCAGGATTAAGGCTAGTGAGAGGGTGGAAAGCAGATGGGTGGGCACAGGGAGACAGAGAAATGAGTTGCCAATCTTATACACAAAAAATGCATATATGTTTGTATGGGATGAAGAGTCATGTTTCGCACTTGGTTTAATTTCAGCTTGATCCTGCTACAATACAAATAGTGCCATATTCCAGATTTGCAGTCTGACTATACCTCGTTCTGCTAAGCTATTTCTGAAAGAAGATAAAGGGCGGACAAGAGGGTTCTTGAGAATGTAAGACTCCTGTTTAAAAGAGATTACTTTTTAGATTACGTATAGTTTTACCTCTGTAAGATTTATCTCAGAACTGTGAAATTTTAAAGTTGCCTTAAGAGTGACGTGTTATATTTAATGCATTACATGATTGTTAGGTTTGTGCATGCCATATCTTTTCTGATAGTATGTTAGGTCTTATCCACTAAGAGTACGCAGATTACTGTCTCTGGAAGATCAGTCTTGGAGAGATTGATTTTAGTGTGCTTGTGGTCTAAGTTTTGTTTTGAACTGAATCATAGAAACTTGGGGGAAAAAAGTGAAAAAAGGTGCTCTGGAATACTTCTGGAGGAGGCCAAATAGTTTCTGGAGGTTTAATCTAACTCTCCCCTGTAACATAGGTTCCCTCTTGGATACAGTGGGAACTAGGTTCTTTCCATGAGGACAATGAACAGCATTTAAACGGCGTGCCTGGTTGCTCGTCATTGCAGCACCAACTACCGTTTGTATTCAAACCCAATCTGACAGACATCCAGAAACAAAATTAGTTGATTTCAACTCTGTTTATCTGCCTGGGATTGTCTGTGGATCTGCTTATAGAGTAGCACTGTGGGAGACAATATGGTGAGCATATGCATGTTTGAATCTCATGTCATTCATGCATCTCTGCGTTTAGTTGTGTTTGTCTGTGAAACAGGAAATAAATAGAAAAATATCAATAGATAAATAAAGTTTTCCAGCAGCCAGTTTGAAACTCATGCAAAACACTTCAATGATTTTAAATTTAAAACATGACTCATTTTTGCCCCTGTCTTACTTAAACCTTTCACATTAAGCTCACAGTTCTGGTCAAAAGAGTCCAACTGTAAGGAAATGTCTTGAATCATTGGCTCGTAACAAGCAAACAGTGCCAGCTGGCAAAGAAAGACAAATTAAAACCTGTATAAGAAATAGAAGGCAATTTCCATAGTCGTATTAATGAGGCAGAGAGCGTTTAGAGTTCCCCTGTAAAGCAGACAGATGAGAATACTCTTGCAAGGCATCATTTTTCTTGGAGGGCCATATACCAGAATCATAGACTTCCTTTGCACCTCCATCTGTTGGACAAGAGATATACTGAACACTGTTGACAGTGTTCAGATGGGAGTTTGGTGGATTTATGATGTGGTCTCTCAGTTTAACCAGCTATTTTCCTTTGATTTGCATGTTTTTGCCATCTCTCAAGAACGCATTTGGACCATATTGGAGAATAATATTGAAGGCATCAAAACTTTGAAATAACAGGCATAAAATTATGTAGCCAACAAAAATGTTTTTTTGTAATAAAGTTCAGAAAAATATTTCCCATATTTAAGCTACTTAAAAGTCACCATCTTTGGTGACAGCTTTGCAGACTGTTGCCATTATCTCTACCAGCCTAACTCGCCTCTATAAAGTACCCCAAGCCAAGAAAGCAATTTACCATAACTCTTTTATTCCCACTGCCATAAAAACCTCAAATAAATGACAAAGATACCCCTACCACCACTACTTCTATAACCACTACATAAGCACAAGAATATTAAGAATTTTATGTCAACAGCCTGAGTTTTTTGTTTTGCCTAAGATGATTTTTTTTGTCATGAAAGACAATAGAGTTTTCTGATTCTGACTGTGATTAGGTAGTGATTTGTATGGGTTTATTTTAACTGGTGTGTCATGTCAAATGGCATTTACTAGAATTTCTTGCCTATATAATTTGTGTAAAGTGCCCTACTGGACTACTATAGTAATCGATTATTATTATGTCAAGAACCACTCTACTAAGAGAGCCTCATTACTTAAGACATGAAGGTCAATCAATCCAGAAAAGTACAACAACTTCAAGTGCGCTTTTAAAAATCATCAAACACCCTTAAGAAATTGGCTCTCATCATGAGTATCTCAGAAAAAGAAGAGCAACCTCTGTTGCATGCAGAGTTCATTAGAACTATGCGTCAGAAATCTGCAGAAAAACTAAAGATGGAGTTGAAATGTTCAATAAATAGCAATTTAGATCAAAACCTACATGAATACTCCCAGAGTTGTCGCAGACACTTCTCAAAATTAAATACTCAGAGAATAAAGCATGAATCCGGCCTTCATAGTTGAATGACTGCAAAGAAGCCTGCACTGTGCAAGGACAGTAAGAAAATAAGTGCTTTGGCCAAAATTAGCGAGGAATGCACAGCTGATTATTGTAAATATGTGCTTTGGTCTGATGTGTCTAAATGATAAATTATTGGTTCCAATTGCCGTTTCTTTGTGAGACACAGAAAAAGGGAAAAAATGCACTAATGATATAGTAAATATGACACCTAACAGGACAGTTTTAGCCACACTTTGATCTTTGTTTCAATCCTGTGTCATTATTATTTGTCTTATGACACTCGCAAATATTCTATGAGGAAGGAAGGGATTCATTTTAAAAAAACTATAAATCTATAAATCTAAAAGTATTTTCTTAAATGTTGACAAGTCCTGCACACAAACAGATTCATAGCAAAACAAATCAATATAAACCTCCTTGGTGGATATGCTGTAAAAACTGTACATCTGAAGCTGTTCAAATGCTCAGAATGTCCTGCTTTAGGTATTTAGGAACATTTGACCGAACCTCCTGGAAATATGACAGTATTTGTAGAGTATATGAGAGTAAGACATTTCAATGAAAACCAAATGTTGGGGATATCAGGGGAAAAGTCATTAATTCTGATCCAACATTCAGGCCTCATGAACATCTGTATTAGTTCAATCTGGACCAAAGTAGCTGACAATCTGACCAAACTATAGACTGACGTTGCCTTCAGGAGGGCTATGCACTTTTCATGACCAAAAATATATTGTGAATTTATGTATTATATTGTAAATTCTAATCTGATTGTATTAACTTGCTGGAGAAGCAGCCATATAAATGGCTAAAAGCATAGGTAGTATTTTCCTTTTCCAAAAATGACATTAAATTAAACACATTAATACATGGTACTTTACTTGGAATTAGCTGTAAATGATTTATCTTTTGGCAGCCTGACATTACTTTTAGATTTATGGCACTGATTATTGGAAACATCAGTCATATACAAGTGACGGGGAGCCACAACCTAGGCCAGTTTGTTATTTTAATCCTTCTAATCCTAAATGTCCTTTCACCTCCAATCCCTATCCAATCTCCATCTCTCTCCGTCTCACTCTCTCTCTTTCTCTCACACTCTCTGTCTTTCTCTCTGTCTACTGTATCTTTGTGGTGCAGACAGTTTAGTTTACAGCGGAAGATAGTGTGTGCTTTAGTTAGAGAGAGATAGAGAGAGAGATAGAGAGTGACTGCACTTCTCCTTGTGGTGATGTGGTCCTCTTTTTCTGAGGATGGAGTAGGTATCAGTCACTATGCTCTCTGGCTCACAGGAAAAACAAACACACACACACACACACACACACACACACACACACACACACACAAACACACACTTTGATTAAAGCAGTCTTAAAGGCAGACCTTTTTTTCTCTTTTGACATTGCTCTGTTCTCTCTTTTAATGTGTTTAAGTCATTCCAGGCTGGAAGCTCTGACTTATAGTCAGTCATTTTCTCATAGTCTTTCAAGTTCGTAGTTGCTTTGTGCTCCAGGTGGAATTGGGGTCTTATCTGTGGCATGGCAGGAGCCCAGTGGACACCCATCACACGGACTACAGCATTTTCTCCAAAAACATGACTGCCTCACATAAATGAAGCAATCGGAGCAGCTTCTGTCTGTGCTCTGTTTGTGTGTGGGTGCGTTTGAGTGTGTCTGTGTGTGTGTGTGTGTGTGTGTGTGTGTGTGTGTGTGTGTGTGTCTGTGGAAGAAGCAGAGCAAGAGCTTGAAAATGTTGCATTTAAGCCTTATCTTCATTTTGACACAGGGTAGAAACAAGCATGGGAGCACTTGTGATGTGCGTTTGTTTGTGATCACAGTTCTTGGTGTCTTTGAGTAGAGTGGGTCTGCAGTGTTTGTGGAATAGCTTTAATTCTTTTTCATTATCCTTAAAAAGAACAGCACTATATCAACACAATAACAGTTTCATTCAAATTCCAGGGCATACCTTTTAAAATCAGACATGGAGTCATGTTGCCATAATTGTGTCTTACTGTGTTATGCTGCAGTATTTGCAGCATGTTTTCTTAATGTGTTCTGTTGTGGTATTTGAAGCGTGTTTTCATAATGAGTAATGTTGTTGTATTTACAGCATGCTTAATTAAATGTTTAGTGTTGTCGTATTTGTACCTTGTTTTCTGAACGTGTTGTGGCTGTGGTTACAGAGTGTTTTCCAAATGTTGCGCATGTGTTGTCAAATTGAAGTTTTCTTAATTTGCTTGTGTTTTGTCTATTTGCATGTATTTTCTTAAGTTGCAGTGCTTTATGCTTTGTCAGCCACCGTAAATCATGTCCATACATCTATAAAATACATAAATACAATGCTAGATCAAATAGTGTGTATTGGAGACATCTTTTTTTCTTTCTTTATCAAACTCCTGTAAAAAGGCTCTAGCATAAATCCTCATTACAGGTCAAAACAAAGTTCTTATTCTTGTCCGCTTTACGTTTTCCTGCTGTTTCCTATCTGTGAAGTATATTCTCTGCATGGACATTGGATGATTTAAATTTCCACATTGCACTTCCATAATTCCATATATCCAACTTTCAAATTGCACCAGGATAGACCTCAAACTACCTGTGATGTCACAGTGCAAGAATATTGTTTCTAAAAATCCGATTTATTCATGAACACAGATGAATATTTCACTCCCAGCAGATCAATCAGCAGATCTGAAGGTCCAGCGGTAAGAACAAGCTGGGAAGTATATTTCTCAGAGTAAGGGGGCTTTAAGGAACATTGTGTTCCTGTCCTGTGTGGCCTTAATGACTGTGAAAAGTTCAAAGTATTTTGAACAAGCTTTGATACATAAAAACAAGAAAAGAGAGGAGAGGTAAAAAATCAATGTTTTTCTCTCTAAATACATGGACCCAAGCAGTGTGCAGCGGTAAGAGGGTAATCTGCGCAGCAACAATACCCTTGGCTGACAGCAGACGCAGTAATCTAGGCTGGACCAGCACTATCCTTAAACAGAGTGTTCTGTGTCTGAAAGATTACACTATAAGCTCTGACACCTTAATGGTCCTGACACGCACACTTACAAACACTATCACCAATTTTCTTCAGCCTCTGCAGTGGGAGCCTCGCTCACAACATGATCCAAAGTTGCAGAAGGTATTGATAAAAATCTGATTGAGGCCTGGTTCCTATAATGAGCAGTGAAGTGGGGGGTGACTGATGGTTAAGAATAATGAAATACACGGAAGATTAATTGATATTCATGTGGGTTTGTTCCTGCATTCAAGCTTTCCATAGTCCCTCTTTGATTTAAGGTTCACGCTGAGATGTACCTTTTTCTTTTTTGTGCATATATAGAGTCTCTATTTCTTTTTGAAAAATGTGTGCTGCTTGACAGATGCTGTTTATGAGTGGCAGCATGTATATGCTAAAGAGTAAAGAGCCGGGGGTGGCGCCCTGGGGGACACCACATGTCAATGAGGCAACGAGGAGGAGGCTATGGAGATTTAAAGTTTTATTCAATAAGTAGAATTTTATTTTGGTATATTAAAGCATGTGAGGGCGTACTAAACAGAATGGTTAAAGGGCAAACATAAGAAAAGAAAAATAGTCAAAACTTTACAAATCCATTATTGTTTGCATGAGGTGATGTTGTGTTCCATGCAATTTTAGAGAGATTGAGACCGAGCAAAACAAAATGTATAAATAATAAAATAGAATAAAGAATTGTCCTTCTAAGACTTATTTCAAACAATCTAAAATATATTTTGAATGTAGTGTTTCTCATTAAATAAATTGTGATAATGCATTGTGTGTTTGAGGTCAGGCAATTTGAAAAATGTCATTCTTCACAATCCACCTGCAAACTGATTGTTTTATTGAATTAAATAATCTCTCCATAGTTTACATTCATGCATTCTTGCGTGCCTTCTTCTTCGTACTTTTCTTTAGCTGGTGCATTAGACAATTTTTGTATATTACTGCTACCAGCAGATCAGCAAGAAACCCACATCAAGAATGTCACACCACATCACATCACATCATATACGTTGCTAACAGGATCCGATTGTAAACCAACTTTTGAATTGTAACATCAGTTGGAACTGATCTTACAAGAACTCTACGAGGGTTCAATCAAAATACTTTGTTCACTCATGATTGTGAAGTCTGTATTCACCATAAATAGCTAAAATATTGTGAGTGCTACAGATTAGCCTTTTTAAAAATGTGCATTTCACCAATGTATCAAAAATGTATCAAGTCATGAATTTGAGTTATGCTGAATTAGATTAAGTATATCACTTTTGAAAAAGTGTTAGCTCATGTCCTTAATTCCTGCCTCATCCGAATGTGACTTATGACTCTGCAAACATGCTGCTGTAAAAATTCACTCCACATTCAGCCTGAACATACCCTTAAAGCTACCTAAATCAATAAATTGAATAGAAAGTCCTCATTTATCCTATCTTCTATGTGAACTCTCTAAGCTATCTGTGTATTTCTATTTCTAAATTTGGGTGTGCTTAGTTCTTGTTGCTCAATAATGGACCTTTGTGTGTCTGCTTCTCTCTTCAGTTTGAGGCATATGTGAATGAGGGCTCAACAGGTGTGGCGGTTAACCTGACAGTAGATGACAGAGATGACCCAGCCACAGGAGCAGGTAGAGCTACTTACTCCATAATCAACGGAGACCCCACACAGAGCTTTGAGATCCACACCAACCCAGATAATAATGAGGGAATGCTCTCCGTTGTTAAGGTAAAGTATCCGCCCTGCTCCTTGTTTCCTTCAGGAAGCCACCTTATCACTCAATACATACCTTCCCAATCATTTTCTCCATTCAGCCACTGGACTATGAGGCCACAGCATTCCACACGCTACTAATCAAAGTAGAGAACGAGGATCTTCTGGTTTCAGATGTTGGCTATGGCCCCAGCTCCACCGCCACCGTCCATGTCACGGTCCTGGACATCAACGAGGGTCCTGTCTTCTTCCCCGACCCCCTGACAGTCAACAGGATGGAAAATATAGCGGTGGGCAGTTTTGTGGCCTCACTCAATGCTACAGATCCAGATATACTTCAGATACAGAGCATCAGGTAAGGAGAATATTCATGTGAAAAAGTTGAAAAGCAAAGCTTTGCACTTCTCGTGAATAAGAAAATGAGAAGATGGAGTAGTGCGTAGAGGTTTTTCATTGGTCTGAACATCATCTACTGTAGCTTGTAGCCCAGTATAATCAGTAATACTATAGATTACTGTCATGTAAGGAGACCTTCTCGCCTTTATCATGTTTTTCTGTAACCTCATCACTCAAATCTGTTCATTTTTCTCCTCTGACACATCCATCCTGTCTCCAAAGTTATCTTTGCTCAGTGTGCTTTATCTGTCGACTATCTCCTTTGAAAAGAAATTAAAGATATCCCCTGGACAGCATTCAATTTACTGGCACTGATCAAGCCATTCAATCCAGTGAAGTGAATGTCACAGAGCGGGACAGCTTATTAATTTTCACTCCGATACGTAGAAGACCTCCCTTAAATATCACCAGCCAGAATGAAATCTATACCGGTGCCAGAAGTGCTCCATCACTTGCTGCATTTGATTTTACATGATAGATAACTCATTATTGCGTTCATTGGCTTTCACACCTAATTTATAGTCTTGATTTAGATGTATATTTTTTCTGCTCCTTTTGAGTTATATATCATGTAAAAACAGTGTTAAGTAAACACATGGGGATAATAATTCATCCATCCTCATCCATTTTAAACTCACTAGATTGTGATGGTTGCTGGAAATAATTTTTAATTTTTAATTTTTTAATGTTGCTTCATGTGCTGTAAAGTGCAATTATTGAGTCGGTATCAAATACTTCATAACATCGAGCCGTTCCACTGAATGATGTGTGAGAGTCAAGATCTTTGCTCATAAAGCTTTAATCACTGGTGGTAAGGGATCACCAGTAAAGACACCGGACCGTATTACCGTGAAAATGTTTGAGAGATGAATAGAAATGTTTCCCAGTTGTACATCATGCTACTATGACTAGTAGGTGTTGTTATGGGTTTTCTGTTGTGGAAATCAAAAAAAGGGTCTTTATCAATTGGCCCCCATATATTTAATATCAGCGTCAGTTTTAACACGGGTCAGTGGTCATTATGTGATGCAAATGTGATCAGAATGGTCCTGGTTTGGGGTGGGGGCTGTGCTGTACAACACAATGTCATCAGCATAACAACTAAACGTAGCCTTGGTTACATTTTGGTCAATATTATTGATATAAAGAATAAAAAGTATACATACAGCTTTTACTATATACTATACAGGGGGTCATCAGTTGTAGATGACAACTGATGCATGTACATCACGGCCATGGATTCCAAGTCTCACTGATGCACATGCAAAGCGAAGGTTAGCCTGTGTTATTTGATCCCACAGAGGAGCCACTGTACCAAAATCTTCTGAAAAAGTGGATCCAGGTTCTGATATAAAGTTGTCAGAACTCACAATTCATCACTGAGCTGTTTTTGGCGACCAAAGAAAAAACACATTAGCCAGGTGGTTTTAGTCTTATATGTGAATGTCGTATGCTTAAACAGGTAAAATATTTAATACTTATAATATCTCAGTTTAGCAGACATTTTCATTGTAACATGAATATTAACACAAATACTAATCACAGCTGTAGCTTGATGTATCATTAGTTTTTCAGATATTTGGAATTGTGATGTGTTGGGATGAATAGAGATCCATATTAATTACATTTCTCCTGAAGGGAACATAAATGTGTGTACTATCATTTAATCGTAATCCATCAAGATTGTAATGGTGTCCAAACCACATATTTCACCCTGGCGGTGGTATTGAAGAAAAAGCAACTGATTAGTGATGATAGACGGGGACACATTTTATCGGGAAATGGTGGAGATACTGACTGGATGGCTGTTTTGTGTTAAATGCCTCGGTAAGAATTTTGAAGACTTGGGGTCATGAGATCAGCGGTACCCCGTAGCTACTTCTAATTTGACGTAATTAGAAGTGTCAGTTGATATCACATAAATTACATATGTAGAGACAGGGGTAAAGGGACAGGGTAAAGATACAAGACCGACTGCGTATTTTTAATTTCATGCATCAGATTATCTAGGAGTGACGAAGGTCTCAGATGAAAAGCTTTTCACAGAAACAAATTCAACAGAAAAAACTTGTATTCTTTCTTCTCATTCTTTGACTCCCTTAAAACCTATTTTTGTGCTTGTCCTTCAGAAAACCATTTACTGCTTCTCCTCAGTATCACGTCCCAGTGGCTTAAGCCTTAAGTGTAAATGTGTTTTTCACTGAACAGCCGCTTAACTGAACAGGTTTCTACATGAATCACTGGTCAGACGAGGTAAGATTGTCATCACTTTCAATATTTATTTACATCTCAAACTGAACTCAGATCTGTTCTGAAGGCAAATTTAGCATATTAATCAGCCTTATTTCAGTTTATCTCGGTTATTTTTTATCTTCATACCGTTGTATGACAAATAACAACGACTAGAGAGATCTGAAGGGTCACGCATGATGTGCTTTGCCACTTTTGGGATCCTGCCATATTATTTGACTTATTGACCACGATAATCAATCCCCTTCTTTTCTGTAACCACTTATCGAAGAAGGAGCTGGAGCCAATCTCACACTAAGTGAGAGGCAGGGCACATCTTGGAAAAGTCACCAGCTGATCACAGGGTAGACACATAAAATGGGTTCACATGGTCACTTGTTCTTTCTGATTGAAATAATTCCGACGGAGTATTTCACGTTGACTGTTCACATGCGCAGTGATCTAAGAGTGCAAATGTGGCCAATATAGGGCATGTTTTATCAGAAGATTGGCGTCTATCACGTGATCAGAACAGTTTCTGTTGTTATTTTGATGCTTTAAATGAAGAATCAGTTTGATTATAATGCAGGCTAATAAAGGGTATTAAAAATTAAAAAATTCAGAATGGGGTGTTTACAAAGAGTATTTTCATTCTGATTAAGCTTTTGATTTTAATCCATTCAGAATAAAACGGTCCATTTAAACCCACCTATAGAGACAACCATTGTGACTCAGGCTCACACTTACAGGCAATTTGAACTCATCCATTCTGCTATATAACAGGTTTTTGAACTGTGGGAAGAAGCTGGAATACCAGCAGAGAACCAACGCAAACATAGAGAAAATATACAAACTTGACACAAAAAGGATCCAAGGGCCTCCTCTTAATAAGTCATAGAAGGAATAAAGAAATACAGTTAAGAGAAAATCCAAATTGAATAGTAATAAAAATATTATAAAATGATAATTCAATATAAAATCTATCTCTCTCTTTCTCTCTCTCTATTTATATATATATTTTTTTTTTTGGATTAATATATAATAAGAGAGCTATAGGTGCAGACAGATATTTAACAATTAGATTGAGTCATATTAGCTGCCCCCTCTCTGTTCCCTGTCCTAAGTAAGTGAACTGGCAGACAGATATGCAAATGGGTATTCATTTCAATAAATATCTCAAATGAGTTTATTTTCCTAAATATCAACCTTCTTTTGTATCTTAGTACAAATAGCCACTGTTCTAAAACTTTGACTTAATTTGTGGCAAAGTATAAGTGATGAAATTAGCAGAGAACATTTGGTAAAGTGAGCGACACTCATTCCTTGATTTCTTCAACTCAACCGAGGAATTTGAAAAAAAAAGGTAAAATGACTTAATTAATCTACAATTAAGTGGAGTCAACTGGAAAAAAAAATGACTTTAACGTACGCTAAGCTGTAAGAAAATGAAATGTTAAGACATTTAAGCCACCGAAATGGAACACAGCCACCATGAATATTATTTACTACAGTTGTGCTATTGCTGCTCTGACAAGACAAATTATCTACCGTGAAAAAGGTCTATCGCCCTAACCGTTTGGGATCATAAGAGAAGTCATGTGTAAATTAATAGAGGAGGTAAGACTGCTTGTGAGAATGTTAAGAGCGGAATAACAGATGATGTGAAAATAATGGTGGCATTTTGTGATAATGAAACTCTGTGCAGGCCAGTACAGTGCAAACATGTTGTTTTGTTTTTTACACAGGATTTCAGCACAAATACCATGTCTTATAACAATTTAAAACACAAATGGATATTTAGTGACCGTTAACTGGAAGATAAATCAGTCAAACCGGAATAATAATTAATTCGGTTTGTAGTTGGATGTTACATAAATATGCTCCAGAATCAGTGGTGGAAAAAAAAACAGGCGTTGCAGTTTAGCTTCTCATTAGCTTGTCTTCTCGCTTAGAGCGTTCAGAACCTACATGGTTAATCAGGGCTATCTTTTTAACCAAATGAATATACTTTCTCCTTCCTAATGCTGATGAGAAGCAGTTTCTTTGCCTGTGAGGGTGTGAAATCTCAGCAAGCAAATACATCAAACACTTTGACCAGAAACACATTTAAGGGGTCTAGACTCTGATGAGTTAAAAATGGTTTTGCAGTTCCGTAGGATCTCATTGCCTGTTTTCTCTGAAGCAAAACAATTTCCTGGAAAGCATGTAATTAGTTTCGTTCATGTAAAAAATCCTTCACATAACATCTACTGCAATATACAGCCACATCATGCATCCACAAATGGGTTATTATTAAGGATTTTAAAACAATTGAAATGAGTTAGGATGTGAATTTAGTTTATTGGTCAGATCTGCGAAGAAAAATCTGTTTACTCAAGCTCCATTAAATGCACCGCTTTTGCCCAGATTGGCCTCTGATGTTTTCGTCTTATGAACCGATGAGTTATATAATTACAGGTCATATAAGTATGAGTTTTAAGCCTTTTTTTTCAAGCTCAACTGTTTAGCACATTTTGAGTCAATATTTGTTTTCGAAAAATTTTACTGAACCTTTCCATAATAATCGGAACCAGTGGCAGCATGAGTATAATAAAGCGTATGAGGCCAAGGACGGACTTCTGGGGGACACAACAGATCAAAGGGGCCACAGAGGAAAAGGCATTAACCATGGCTTTTAAGAAATTCCTATTTTGATAAGTATGATTTTTATTTAGGTTATTAAAGCACGTGAGGACTAACTGAACCAAAAAAAGTCTAGCAAGGATTCGAATCGTTTTTTAAAACCATTCTCTATCAAAAAGTAGAAAAACATCATTAAAACTTATTATTTTCCATGAAATACACACTTTTATAATGATACTGCTTAAAAACGTGCTCGACAAACAATTTGTCTTTTTGTGCTAAATTAAGTGTGTGTCCAAGACATTAAATTAATAAATGCACCAAAGAAATACAATATGACAGGAAATAGTTTTTCCAAAGCTTATTATCTTGGTGAGCACATCAAAGAGTTAATGCATGACACTAATTATAACCCCGAAAAGTCGGAGACATTATGGAATCGTCGTCGCTGCTGCCACATCCGCTTCTTCATCAGTATCTGCATGTACAGCCGCAGCCGCCACTGATCCTTCCTATGAATGACTAACGCTTTTTTTAAAATTCAAACCTTTACTGGACATAAGGGGTTCGTTGAGCTCTTCTTAAGAGCGGTGGTTGACAAACTCTTAACAGTCAAATAATCCCTGACATATTCAACATCGTACATAGTACTTCCAGCTAGACAGATATCATTTTAAACAGATGCAGTTAAGACGCAGTATGATGTACATTAAATAATGCTTATAAAGTACAAAAGTGGATAAATAATCCACTATATACAGAAAAACTTTTTTAAAAAATGGTTTGGCAAAATTAAACTCACAAAATGCCTGATGTCACCACAGATAAATGAGAGCGATTTGCTTAAAAGTCCTCACTTAATGCTGCAATTCAGGAATGCATTACAGACAGTTTTTGAGTTAGATGTTTTTTTCTACTCATAGTCTGCTACTATTACTATGTTAGTGAGAATTTAGAACCCAGACTCAACTGGGTGAGTTGTTGCATAGGACATCAAGATTCCATAACTTTATTTGCCAACTCAGGAACTCCGCAAAAAAGTCAGTCATGAAATCTGGCAGTGCTCTGTATTTTGGATATGTCAAAGAGGCTCTCTCGCTCAGACGCAGGTAGGAGGCATGTCTCAGTGGGGAAAAAAGGGATAATCCAGTTATACCTGTTTTTTCTGTTTCAGTGAAATATCTGCTTAATTGTGCAGCAAGCCCAACATATCACATTAATGGGAACACTCAAGGTGTTTTTTGCTTGTTTATACAGTCAGAGACGTGAGACGTGACGTACAGTTCATTGCAGAATAACAACACTAAATGTTCCCTGCCGATTTTGTTATATAAGGCAGAAGAAACGTGTGAACTAGGGAAGCTTGCTTTAGCAAAGTTCACTATCTTCAATTTATCATTCAGTAATTCACTCTGGGGTTCCGGCATTCTCTTGACAGCAAGCGGCTCTCTGTTGAGGCTAAGCTTGTGCGTCCTCATTTTGGCTTTTGCACCCTCTGTACAAACTGCAACACATTTGCTCCATGCGATGTTTTTGGTCCATGTGTTAATAAGCTGTCTGGTCATCCAAAAATTTCCTGACAGGTTATTCTGGTCCCCAGAAATTTTCTGAAAAGGATATTTTCTTGAACTGACGGAAAATACCGATAGCTAGTTCTTTCAAAACATCTGTTTACCTGTCATAGTTTGATGAAAGCATATTCCGAAAAATCATTTTTCTCATACACATCAATCACTGTCATGTTGGTGAGATTCTCCACAAAAGTGTGAGGCCTTCATAATTTGAGGCTTGCCAAAAATTCCCCGTGGAGATTGATAAAGTTATTTTTACTTCTGTTCTATTCTGTTCAACTTTTCAAGCTAGAACTCCCCTTGTAAGATGCTTCTGGTACCACCTGATTCATAGTGTCTGTTAAAGCTGGACATCTCTTGGTGTTAGAAATTTGTCTCCATTTGTGCAGATAACATTTTCCTTCGCTAAGACCATCAATTTTTGTAACACCTCTTGACAAAAGCTGTCACACAGTTTATGTGTATTTGCAAACCGGCAGATCAAACCCACCCAGAGATTACCTCTATCATAATATCTAATCCTTCTCTGCAGCAAAATCTAAAGAATAGAGCAACTTTAATTAAGTATTTCATTGTTAGTTTTGGCTTCTGCATAGCCTAAATTGCTTCCTGTGGGCCAGTATGAACTTAATAACCAAAATAAATAAAACTTATAATTAGTAATTCATTTTACCTATCTCCTAGATCCTTGGTCAATAACAGGCGGACCACGGTCCGAGTACGGTACCAGGCCTATAATCAATAAATTATTTAGGGATTTTAAAATTTGATGGGACACTTCTATTTTAACTTGCACAGCTTTTCTAGTCTTTATGGCATTTGTTCAGCAGATCAGGAAACTCACAAACCAATTACATGCCCATTAAGCAAACCCACGTGATGCAACTCAGCCAATGAAATCGGTGTAAAAATTGCAACCCTGAATACAGAATTGAAAGAGGCAAGTTACAGACGGAAAGGGAAAGGAGACAGAGTACAAATGAGCCGGGGACAGGGAAAAAAACACATATGGAGTATGCGAGGGAGTGGTAGATGACGAAGAGGCGAGTGAACGGGAGACAACAAGGAAAAATAAAGTTTCTCTCTAAGATGAGAGAAATGTGTGGCGAAAATACAGCTTTAAACCTGGAGCATCAAACCTGTGTGTCTCATACAATCAGAGACCATGGCGCTCATTAAAAGTGCCAATGTGAAACGCCACTATGTGACAAAGCACAACGTTTTTGAACAAACATACCCACTCATGTCAGAACTGAGGTCAAAGAAAATAAGCCGTCTCAAAGACCAATATGATCAATCCACCAGGATCCTGAGCCATTCGTTCACTGCCCAACAACGTGCTAATGAATGTTTCCGCAGAGTTGCTTGGATTTTGGGTCAATACAAAAAAACAATTACTGATGGAGGGGTTGTCAATGAGTGCAGTAGCGGAGAACTTACTTGAGGGGGAAAAACGAAGAGCTTTGTGACAAAATGAAGCAAATGTCTTTCATCCTCATCATCAGCCACAAAGAAAGGTGAAATCTGAACCCATGATGTGCTAGCCCATTTGAATGAAGCCATCCATAAGGCACCATGTGTAAGTTTAGCTGTAGATGAGTCCACTAATGTGTCTAACAATGCTCAGCTATAAGTTTATATAAGGTTCTTCAATTAAGACAAGAAAGTTTTCTGTGTGTGATCTGTTAGGTTTGACTCTCCTCCAGACTAACAAGAGGAGAGGACATCTACCTGGCCATTAAGGAGATGTTAACAAAGCGAGGAATAGAGCGAAAACAGGTGGTTTCAAAAACATCAAATGGAGCCCCTGCCATGGTAGAGAGAGAGAAAGGAGCTGTGGCAAGAATGAAAGAGGAGGTCCTGAGCTCATATCTTACCATTGCTTACTTCATCAATCTGTCCTGTGCTCCATCCTGTCAGATGAGCATGTTGAGGCGATGAACACAATGATGAAAATGATACATTTTCTAAGGGCATCCTCTTCGGATGCCTTCCGCATCCACCTTCACATGTGTATGAGAATTGCCCTGACACCATTCACAAACAGATCTAAGGTCCTGGTAGGACAAGCTGGAGCTCAATTCTCTCACAGAACAACTGAAAGTTGTTTTTTCTCTAACTGGATCTCTTTAATTTTAGATGATTACCCCTGCCCTGGATGGTGATCCCCAACCTTTTCCAATTCAAGATCACGATTCATGTGTCAATATAGGCCAATATCTGCTGTTACGAAATACAGAAAAATTAGGTGGACAAATGTAAAAAATTGTGATAGATGGTTTTTATAGCCAGTGAAAAAACAATTGTAATCCTAACAATTACTGCTTTGTCAAGGAATAGTGATAACTGAAATACTTTCGCCTTTCAATGGCCAAGAAAGCAAACATGAAATTAGGTATGACTGCAGTACATGGACACTGAAGGCAATTTAGCATTCCTAAATTATGTGTGGCAGCTATTCAGAAATACTTGAAATAGAAAACTCACAGGTCTGGAAAATCTGATGTACTGTCCTTAATGTTTCATTCCAAATTAAGAAAACCAGTCAAAATGTCAAGTCAGATGCTGTGACTACAGATTATCCAGGACAATCAGTTTCAGACGTAAGTGGTGGGAGATCAGTCCCAGGCATCTGCATTCGGGGGGGAGCGGCGGAGCACCTGCGAGTGGGCTTCTGGCCGGTTCAGGGATTGCGTTGGCCTGAACTAGAGGTTCAGGAGGCAAACCATGTGCTACTGGTGGGCAGATGGTTTGTCGGCGGAGATGCGGAACGGAGGAGGAGGAGAAGGTGGAAATAGAGAGGCCAGGGCAGATGGCAGATGGGGAAAAAGAGGAAAAGGAGATGGAGAAGGGGACCTCCCTGCCCCTCAAACGCCAACATACCTGTCCAACCTTAACAATAGCTGACTTCCTTCCTGTCCGCCTGCCGAATGCATCTCTTGGTGCAGGGTGCTGCCCTGCGAGTTCCCTTCCGTAAGGTCAACTCAATAAAAATGATAAAATTAACAAATTATTTCTGTATGTCTCTTTAGCAAACATTCCGAGGTTCTCAGACTATCAGCTGCAATTTCTTCAAAATACATTTAAGTTGTTTTCTTTTCTGTAGTTTTGAAAAATACATAGAATCACAAGGTTTTGGGTCATGCATTATTCAGCCGTTACTGGTCTACCTTCACGCCTCTCTCTGGTCATAATCAAGTTAAAAGGGATTGGAGTTAAAAGAAGGATGTGGAGCTTGACAGTCAGTACTGAAAACTGTCAGAAGGGATGAGGACTGACATCGAGAAACATCAGCGGACAGACAGACAGGCCAACTCTGAAGATGAATGAGTGTGTGTAAGGGCAAGGAGTCCAAAACAAGAAAGGTTGGCCTCTGACAGGAAATACAGTTGGATTACCTTTAGATCTGCTAAAAAAAAAAGCCAGGGAGGAGACTCAGGAGATGATAGACAGATGACAACATCCTATGGAAGAAGAGCAAACTGGGGAGGATGTATTGTTAGAACGGACCCAGCAAGAATTTTCTCCTAACACATAGATTTTCATTAATGGTGATTTGACTGTTACTGCCCTGCAAATGTGCCAAACATGAATTTTCAATTGGTTAAATATTTAGATTTTTCTAAAGTATACATACATACATAGATCCATACACAAAGTAATGGGAATTCAACATGGAAAGAGGAAATCAATAATAAATGTGTTAATACAAAGTTCATAGTGGCTGTGCACAAACAACAATAGTGCAACTGTATGGATTTAAATTTTGTGCCAAAAGACAGCACACAAACGCAACTCGATTCCCGAGCAAGGAGCGAGTTATCCGCGGGCTGATGGATTTGCGAGCAAAGACAGTGTTATTTGCAAAGGAAAAACATGATTGACAAACAAATGTTTACTACAGACAACTGCGGCATGTCATACAAGTTGCAATTACAAATGTGCATTTAAAAGTATAAGAAAGTCCAACCTACAACTGCACAAAGCCAAAAACCACACGTTACATTTGGCATAAACACTTGACTTTTGGCACAAATTTACCGAAATGGCAGAGGTTCTACTTGTACACGAGTGACTTCAGTTTTGTACACACACAGGCCCTTTGTAGTTCATCCTTTAAAACAGCAGGTGTCGCTGTGTCTCAGTTCAAAAGACTATACTGGACTGTGGTCTACTGGACGACCGGAGGCACCATGAGTTGGACCATTGTTTTGTTGCGTCTTTGTCCACACCAGAAACGTCTCGGAAGTGGAGCATCCACACCTGCATACTTTTTTGTTTGAACTGGGCTTCGAAGACTTAAATCTACTGAATAGCTCTTTACTGTAAGCAAAATTGGGCAAAATCAACCCGCGACCAAACTCCACATTCTTTCCTTTCTACTTTTGTTATTGTGAAAAGGATCTTTGGTGTCAAAGATGATCTTGTGCTTTCCAGCTTCTCCTTGATGGAGGAAAGAAACAGGCAGAAAGACTGAACAGATCACTCAACCTCCATGGTGGTAGTGAAAGGTTATTTTTCGCTTTTAATTTTATCTTTGATACATTATTATAAGCTGTTTTTACAGTAATTGCCTCGAACTAAGCAGAGTTGTGAGGCTTTTTTCCTAATCTCTCCCTGTCGTTACACAACAACAATATGCATATTTTGTATCTAAAGTAGGTATCCTGTAGCTCAGGAAGTGGCTTACTGCCTGCCATCAGCACTTTAAGCTTCAAAAAGACATAAAATCTCTCTTGAGGTTAGTGTCTGTGTCACTGAGAAGTTAAACTGACCGCTTTAGTTTTCATGTTCATCTTTTTTCTTCTGCATCTTGCCATAATATCCCTGACTTTTCTGGGTTATAAACATAGTAGAGCGTCTATGTAAACTGTTCCCTCTAACACTCTTAAAACATGTTTCCATTATTATTTGGTTCGTTAATATTACATCTAGATCTTCAAATATCCTTTCACTCTGACACAGGGATAACATTTTTAGCTATCAAGGGAAGCGAGCATATAAGCCACAACGGCCTTCAGATCCTGACACAAAGTAATAGTGTCAGTTGCCAGAAAGTAGGCAGTTTAAATTAAATAATTCCAAAATCTTATCTTTGTCAAGGGGCGTCATGCAATTCTAAATTCTAGTGGGCAAATTCTGTCAATTATTTCAGTTAAAACTATTAAAAATGACACTCCCTTATTCACTCACTTCTTTACTTCCCTGTTGCTTTTTCTTGAACCTTGTCTGCTTCGTGCAAAAGAGAACAGATAACGCCACAAATGAGAGCAAACTGCCAACATGGTAATGAAACTTGTATTTCAAATACAAGATAGCAGCATGAGTGCAGCTGAAACTTTGCTGAAATACCAAAGCAGAGTTTGCTCCATTACTAACAAAAGCTCAGACAGAGCAGTAGAAACCTATTTTCCAAAATTCTTCACCTACTTGAACACTCCATCCTCACCACTAACCTAAGGACACACTTCCTGTAATAACATATATATACACAGATATAATTACAGAGAGAGAGAGAGAGAGAGAAGGATGAGCCCTCTCTCTCTCTCTCTCTCTCTCTCTCTCTGTAATTATATCTGTTTTTAAGGAAGTGTTTGACAATAGTCTGAAAGACTATTTAGGAAAAAACCTTCATCAAATCAGGTATAATCCCACACATAATACTAATTTCTAAAATTAGTTTTTGTGGATTTTTTTAAATTTAATTTGTTCTTTTACCAGCATACAGCCTAACTGCCTCTTACACAGAACTTTGACTACATTACTATTATTATTATTAATATTATTATTATTATGAGGATGATTGTTTTGGTGAGAATGATAATTTGGCTATTCACTTATCTTCACCTACTTCACACAGATCAGCAACTTTAATGGCTTCATCGTCACTCCTTATCTGGTCTGGAATGGTCTTTCGAAAGAGTGAATAAATCTCTCAGTTAAATGCATGTACATTGGGGGGGGGTAAAAGCCTAACCTCTATTCCATCTAAAACCTACCTTCTCGAATGAACAACCCCCTAATTGGGGACAGGGCTGGAGATTCCTGCATTTTTTTTTAAAGATGACAAAAATGTTCCTCTTGATTCTGACATACAAATATCAAATATAATTGAGTGTTTTGATAACTTCTGCACCTTAACCTTGACATATTTAATAGAATTCAGTGTTTTGATAACTATCGTTATAACCTGTAATAATGCTGGTAAAGACTCGGCTCTTTGGCCGAAGATTCACACAGCTCTCCTTTAAAATATAGGATGCTATGCTACCGGTGATGTATCGGTGATCACGTAAATCAAAACGATGGGGGTTTTTTTTGGTGCACGGAAATGCCCAAACCATCATAAATTTGGTCTTTTTTTAGAAGTATTTATCGTATATCTTTAATTATCGTATATTTGGTAACCTGGTATCTATCGTATAAAAAATAATTATCGTATATCTGGCAACACTGGTGTCTACCTACTATGGCAAACTGATCTGAAACTTTTTGAAAAAAACAATACCAAAGGGAAAGGGGGTGTATGATTTCTTTTGAAGATATGATCAATGACAAAACTATACAAAATGTTTGGCTCAGTGAAAAAAAAAAATCTTAACTACATGTTAAGAAGAAAAAAATAATAATACAATTAGTAGTAATAACAAAAAAAATCACACATTACAAATCTGGGGGGGGCACATAGTCTGCATACTCCACTCCTCTCCCAGACTGTCAAGAAAGCTACATTGCTACGATTTTACACAGCATTAAATCATCTAAAGGCAGAAGATGGCCTGTCTGAGTGAAAGTTTCAGACGTATGAGCTGCACGTTTCTCAATTGAATTTTACCTTACTGAGTAAAACAGATTGAGTCATATGGCCTCCACCATATTTCTTCTCTCATCCTGTGACATGAAGAGACTGAGTACCGGTTAATCTAATGTTTAGATTTATTTTTCATCTCTTTTAGCTGATTATAGGCATGCCAAACGTCTGGAGCAGCAGAAAGAGTGAGTGTGTGGGTGAGACAGAAAGAGACAGAGATGAAGAGTAGGTCCTTTAGTCATACAGTTGGTGTGCCAGAAAATAATTAAAACAATCCTAAAAGATGCCAGGAGGAACAGTGAGAGAGGGAAGCTGTGTGCTGGAGCGTGGAAGTGTGATTCTTCTTGTTAATTAAAGGGTTATGTGTTTTAACTGCTACAAAGTGGAGCTAATTTACTCCTTATTGTGATAATAAGTTTCTTTTTCTGAGTTTTGTTTCTCACCAATTTGTAATTTTTGTTAGTCTAAATGAGACAACTCATTGGAGCGCTTATGTGCCGATACAACCCTCTATGCATGTTCATGTGCCAGAGGAATGTCATTACATACTTCTCTATTCCCCCCAAGGTTTTGAAAAATGCAAAACTTTTAAATCTTTTTGTTTTTATTCTGTCGTCTCCCTATCTATAGTGCCTTCAATGTTGCTGTTAAATCGACACAGTGGGTCTTTTTTAGTGTTCACAATGGGATGCCTGCATTTGTTAAAAAGAATGAATGTAGTTGGCAGAGAAACTCCAGCAGCATTCATCTGGCAACATTAGACAATGAGCCGGATAGAAAGAAGAGGACCTTTGTGAGTTTTTCAGTGTCTGAAGGCTAATTCACAACTTGAATCCTATTTTAAATTGCCCGCCTGAGTCATGCCATGATATGATGCTGGATCAGTAATTGAAAAGGCACGGCCTCTCTTCTGTCTTCACCACTGGAGAGATGCAAGAAGAACACTAAGGTTGACTTAGAAAAATGGTACCTCCAGACAGCACCTTCCCAGTCTTTGATGGATCACTCAAAATCCTATCAAAATATATCCTTAACTTTTAGAGATTCTTGCTGTACACAAAGTACACAAAAAATATAAAAGTATTGTAGCCTCTGTTATTATACAACACCTGATGGGATTCTTGCTTTTCATTTACAGACATGCTTTGACACTTTTCCATGACTGTCAATTGAACTCCTGGTCCTTTTCATGATCATGCATACAGTATGCACAAACATTCGTGTACACACCTTATTTGAATCGCCATTCTGATTCACACTTTCTTCTGTACCACTTTTCAAGTTGCCCTACTTGGCTCACTGGCACTCACTCAAGGACAAACCTTGACTGGATCTCTCTGACAGATGATTGATGCAACTCCTTACAGCGTTTTCTTTTCCTTTTCTCAGAGCTGTCACATTTATTTCCCCCATGCGGACCTGCTGCACTGTGCTGATACAGGGCAGAAATATGAACAGCTGTGACGTGGATCATTTTTCCACATGGCTTGAAGCCATCGTTGGCCAATATTCGGCAGGTGAGCTCAGTTTAAACTTGAAATCCAGGCATCAGTTGCTGACTGAGGGCTTTTTAGGTGACCCCGTTTGAGTAGTTCATTTTTCAAGCATAGTCGTTTCGAAGCCAAATTCATTTCCCTCTCTGAAAAGAAAAAGGAATTAAAGAGACACGGAATGGTCAGTATGCCTCAAAGTTTATTTTCTCTAAATGTTTTTGACATCCAGGTTTTCAGCTGTATGTCTCTCATGCCCAACAAACTCCATTTAAGTTTGAAAACCCTGGCCTTCACAAGAACTGATGGGGAGCGTATATTTTAACTATCATTTTTTAGATGAGGGCCACCATTAGCGCTGCATATTTAACATCTGCAGACAAATCTCACCATTAATTGTTGAACAGTGGATGAACTTTATTCCGCCGGGTTCATTGCTCTCAAATGATTTTGCATAGTTGTTTAGACTAATTCTACCAGGCAGAGCTGACACATTGTTATATCCCTTTAAATGTGTGGGTGTTATTGAATCGTCAACAACGTTGTCCCGTCCGCCACAAATGCAGATCTTTCGTGTAAACACAATAACTCAAAAACTATTTTATTGACGGTTTGCAAATGTTACACCTACATTGAACTAAGTGTGAGGAAAAACATTACATAATCATAATTTCACAAACTTTGGTCCCATTTAGTCCAAATTTGGTGAATATAAATCAATCTTCATGTTTTACTCTTTTAGTTCATATTTTTCTCACTCAGAGCTTTTTTTTTCACAAAAAAAGCCAAAATTTCTTAAATGTCGGTCTTATTTAGTCCAATTTTGCTTATTGGAATTGACCTGAGAAGGTCTATCTATGATTTACAATATTTTACTCCAATACTTCATATTTTACGCACCATGGAGAGCTCTTTTTTACAAAAGATACTTTTCTTCGGACATAACATCACATTTAAGTTGAAGAACTAAATGAGGTTGATTGTTTGTACAATGCAGTGGTTTGGGGACTTTTGGGGGATATAGCCTTTCTGTACAGCATAGGCCTAGTTTTCATAAAAAAAAATTTAAGGTGTTGGACACTGAACTCTTTGATGGCTACAGCATGTCTTTGCAATTAGTGCAGCGATACATCTGGCATTGTTGGTAATAGACTAGACTTTTTCATTTGTTAATAGTTGTTGTGGTAGATACAATAGCCATCGACTGGTGTAGTACCGTCTTAATACCAGGCGCCAGTAAAAAAAGGGGAAACATTTGTATGACAAAGCGACAGGCAATACTAATCGCTATATTATATTAAAACAATTATTTGAATATTTTAAAATGATTGTCTACCCCTATACACACACACACATACACACACGACTGTCATACATTTACCTACAGATCAAATCCCTTGTCTTTTGTTAACCGGTTTTGTTCAAAATTTGGTATAGAATTTGACTACAATGAGTCATATCTGGCTTTGAGCTTTGTGGGTGTTGGGTAGGTAGAGGTTTTGCAAGGCAGGAGCTCAAATGACACCACCAGCGATGATAAGAGCCTAAAGGGAGAAGGGGAGGAATGGAGAGGCCGGAGAATTCCCCTTCATTACACATTTATTCATAGCTCTTATTCATCCCTGTCGTATCTCCATTCCCGATCCCCCTGCTAATCTTGCTTTCACTGCCCGCTCACCTCTCTCTCTTTCCTCCTCTTCCTCTTGGTTTTGCAGGCAAGACAATGGACCCTGTGCTTAGTAGTTATGCCCACATTGGCATGGCCCCTGTATATTTAATGCATGTCTCTTGATTGGTATTCTCATATCTATTACTCACACACTCTCCAGCTCTGAGATGGTAACACACTATTAACGTTGACTCCATGCTGTTTCCTCTTGCTGTGTAAGTTACACTCAAATCACTGAAAGATTTTGCTGGCAGGAGAGATAGAAGAATAACGTAAAGCGAGAGTGGGCAGTGAGAGAATGCATACCAGATTTTCCAGTAATGTCATGCCATTGCTATCCAAGTGTATTTACATTTGTCTATGCTGGATTGTTCTGCGGAAAGCTAAAAATCAAGAAGGCAAACACTTAAAATAGCAGTACTGGGAAATTGTGTGTTACTGGTGCTGTGTATATGTGAATGGGTTATAAATGAGAGAGAGTAGTGTGTATACATTGAATTCATAATAGAGTTCTAAATGGAAAGCTTATCGGGTGATCAAACGCAGAAGTTGTTTACTGCATGAGCTTCCCTTTTTTACTCCTATACCCTCTTCGGACTATTTAAAACAGACATTTTTCTTTGCTTAAGATCACCTGAATCATTATTCTTTGAACTCTCATAGAACCTGGGTATCATATTTTTTACCGGTGTAAGTGGACATTAATTTTTGTCTCATTATGCATCACTATCTCCTCCTTCCTCCTGGGCCTTTTAATTAACAGTAGTCTTTCTTCCGGTCTTTCTTGTGAACCCTACCTGTATTCATTATATGTCTTTGAATATCTCACAAGCCCCTGAAAATTAAACAAAGCCTGCAATCCCTGACATAGATGTGTTGGTAATGAACTTTGTCACCAAAAGGATGTTTCTAGAACAAAATCATTTAATTTTGTGAAGAGGCCCAATAGCAAAGTAAAATTAAAGTAAGATGGGTAATGGATTAAATGTAAAACAGCTGTATAAAATTATAAGTACGTAAGCCGTGGCATAAACTCTGCATATATTTTCATGTTGAAATCCCTTGAGGGACTCAACGAGAGATTTGATAACGAACACAGAACTACTCCAAACCTCTTAGAGGCAGTACATGAATGACCTGACCAGCCGTCCTATCCTCTGGCTGTTTTTTTTTGTGAAATTTTATGCACATGTGCGAGGGAGGTAAGGGCATGAATATCAACCACCCCAATGGAAATCTCTACAGGCTGATCAGAAAAACAAGCTCAGCTTTAAGGGAGAGGTTGAATTCAGTTTATGCCCTGCGAGTTTCATGTGGACCCTGACTTGATCTGTAGCTCATGATGTTTGTCTAAAATACAGTCAGCCGAGTTGGTAGTGCGTGTTTGTTTTCCTGTGGATGACTCACACTGTGCAGTTTTCCTTGAAACTCAGACACTGACATTTTTTGTATTATATAATCATTGCAAATACCAAGAATCATACTCTGTATGGTCACACGGATGTGTCAGTAACATGCTTGTAATATCTGGTGTCATAAAAATGATATTATAAGTGTTATTTTACACCGGCGGTGGAATCGGTGGCGTCAGCATCACCTAAAACGATGAGTTTGTTTTTATTTAAAGTGTTCAAATCTCAACAATGCTGTTTCTCTTCCAAAATGACTATTATTATTCCTCCAAATCCGCACGAGTCGGCACTAGGAATGTTACTATGTAAATAAAATAGCTGTTTTGAATCACAGGTCTCATCTCAACTGTTGCATCATTACGGACTGTCAGTCCTTCCTAACTAGATCATTCCCCCTACTCCCCCACCTGCAGTCCTGAATTGTTCCTCTCATCCCTCCAAACATTTCCAGTTAGAATCAAGAAAACTAATTTAGCTTGATTTGGGTGTCCGTCAATCTAAATTGTAATTTTCTTTTTGTTTTTGATTATGGTTTGTTGGAAGGATAACAGACTGCTTTGTTATATTATGCTAGTGTCCTAAATTTACTCCTATGTTAATCAAGGAATGGAGAATGAATACCATCGTATGGATACATGGATTTCCTTATTATTTGATTTAAATATTCATATTTTAGATTCTTTTTATTAACAGATATCAACCAATAACCCCAGCTTGACCAATTCATATACATCTTTAACAACAGTAAATTATTGGAATGGCTTTTCATATCCTGTGTGTAAATATGCACCACATCCAATGTTATATGACTCAGCACAAAAATTGACGTAGATGAAATTTATATGCAGCACCTAAAAATTTGGGTTTTTAGATCAAGCCAGATAATCATGATTAAACCATCCTTTCCACAACTTCTGAAGGAAAGGTCGAAGAGCAAACTAGACCTTACGGGAGTCTCATGGATGCCGGAATAATGATCTCTACTAACACCTTTGCTACCAGATGACGTTGTCCAGTTACTTGGAGAGCTCCGTTCTAAGTAGACTAAATGTTTAGGCCAGCCAGACTACATATGTAGAAGGACAAGACTGAGTTTGCGATTAAAGGAAAAACGCATCAACATTTGTTTGAGATGAGCCAGGATTGTGCAAAATTGTCCCGGTCCATGCCCACAAAATTTATGTCCAACTTGATCCCAACATGCTTGGACATCATGTAGACATGAGTGACAGTGATTACATGAGATATAGGCATCCACAATTTTAAGGGGCAGATGCTGCAGTTTCTTTCCAGCGAGGGCTAATTTCAGATGATATTCTTCAAAAATGTGATGTTCATAGAAATGTTTAATGTTTGTTGAAGATATATATTTTGTCAGATTTTGTTGTTCATTGTGGAATGATGGTGAAGTTAAGTAGTCCGGCATACTAAATATACAAACTGCATACAGTGCATAGAAGTTGTGGTCCATTGGATTTTAACATTGAAATGATTTGATGATGAAAATATGTTGTAACAAAAAACATTGGGAACATATTTAGGACTAGGGCACTGAAATACATTGCCTTAGATATCAATGCAGATATGTGATCTCAACTGTCCAGATATCCTACAAAGCTATAATCAAAAGCGTTTGTCTTGAGACTTATTGAAAAATTCAACCATTTTGAGTGTCGCCATCTTGCACTTCGAAGAAGAAGAAAAGTCTTTATTGTCACACTCAATCATTCAAGTTTTACAACATAGCAAAATTGGTTCTCTGAATTTAACCCCTCTCTGTGGAGCAGCGGGCACAAATCTAAATCGCCTAGAGAGCAGATAGAGGTCTTGCTCAAGACCCTTTAAACTGTAGATTACTTGGCCTTGAACCGCCGATCTGCCAATCATCCTATTGAGAGAGAGCTGCTCTACCCACCCAGCTGTATCATCACAGACTGTCAGTAACATATTTTGCTAAGTTGCTGACTGTACACCCCCCCCATCCTAATTGTGTGCACACATAGCTGTCAATCAGCGGCGGATTTAGCTATGGGTTACATGGGCAGCGCACTGACGCACGCATAAATTAAAAGCAAAATCTGAATGGCGACATCACTGATCGGTTTTCTATCGCTAATGCTGCACGTCATGTCATTTATATTGTCCACGTATGGGTAAATTAATTGTCGGATTGGGCTATCCACTTCTAGTTTGTGAGCAGGCAGGAGTCTAATTGAGATGAGAGGGATTTGGAGAGGCGGCG
The DNA here is from genome assembly GCA_037951165.1 of Lophius americanus. Classification (NCBI taxonomy): domain Eukaryota; kingdom Metazoa; phylum Chordata; class Actinopteri; order Lophiiformes; family Lophiidae; genus Lophius; species Lophius americanus. The sequence continues at coordinate 2,529,876 of JBBDHG010000009.1, forward strand.
GAGTGCAGCAGGTAAGTGCACAGACATCAGCTCCATCTACGTAGTCAAATAGTTCCTTAATTTTAAGGTATTTACTGAGGAAACCTCTTATCAGTCAACCTACCTGCTGTGCCTAACCATGTGGATGTGTGAATACCCGACAGAAGCCCAACTGGTCCTGTCATGACGCAGCGGGATCAGATAAATATTTAGAAAATATGTTCAAGGCTCAGTCACATCAGCAATACCCCAAGTCAGGCTTGGAATGGGGGATCATGCACACTTAATTGTACAGTGATACAATGTAATGCTTTGTTGACTGCTATGCTATGTTTGATAGGGAGGTTCGCCCCGAGCTAAAACTGCCCCCTTCTGTATATCAGGACGTTTATTATATCAAAATACTTCCCAAATACACATTTCAGCATTACAAGAACAAGAGAAAGAGAAATTATCCTAGAGGAAAAAAATATATACTCATATTATAGCTTTTAGTTTAGCTCTTTTCCCCTCTGCTAACTTGAACAGTGTTGTCCATCTTCATTTTGCAATCAATGGTCTCGACACAGATATGATGCAAAATTTTAAAGTAAGCGAAGAAACTGCCGTGTTTGACATTTGAAAAACTAAAGTACTTCAGAGATCAAGAGGGTTATTTAATTGTGTTGATCCAGTAAGCACATTGTAAAACTACATCTTAGAGCTGGTGCCAGTATATATCTCATGGGAATAAACAAACAAAAGCAATGATCTGGTTTTTCTGGACAGAGCTCATTATTCTGCTTTTATGTCGTCTCCAAATTACCTCAACCACAATTGTCACTCTTGTATCCCCTTAATCCTATCCACATCTGGTATTTACACAAAAATACACACATCGATGCACACTATGTATGCTAGTTTACAGCTCCACATGTAACTGGATTATAAATAGTGTGTGAAAAACTTTATTCTCCTTCCTGGTCTAAGATCCCTTTGAGATGTCAAAATTGAAGAATAAAGTTAGTGTTAGAAAGAGCACATGTATCTGAAAACCAAAGAAGTGACAGCAGAATTCTGACCTTAGAGCCAAACTTAAATCAGCTATTTAAAATGTATTGTTTAAGATTCCCTTTTTACTTCTGTGAAGAATCATTTTGTGCCAAGTGTTTCCCAATGTTAATAGTGGGTTGCCTTTTTCCCCATTTCCTGTATTGTGGTTTTGTTAAATGATAACAAAATATAATACCCTTTGCAGAATAACATGTTTTCAACAACGATAAACAAAAATTAGTAAGTGCCTGCGTTTTTCATAAATCATAGTATTTTCAACTTAAAAGTAGACTTCAGTTTTGACTCACAGGGAAGTTTGATTTAATATTTCAAGTTAACATTTTTTGACCGTGAAAGGATGACATCCTTAAGAAAAGTAGGTAATTGCTGTCGTCCCGAAGCAAGGGTATATCCCCGAATAGCCCCAAACCCCCACAAATTATGTTATATTATCTCCAGAGTATTTATAAAAAAAAAAAAAAATTCCCCAAAGTGAGTTAAATATATACTATTAAAATATGGGTAGAATATGGTATAAAACAGATAGATTTCCTTCAGTCTATTCATAAACATCAAATTTGAATCAATGGTTGGGAAATTATGGCCCAAAAGCTCCCCCTAGTCTCAGAAATAGGCAACCAACCTTTCCTTAAATCAATCAATTTCTTCCTCGTACTAAGGTGATGACATGACCAAGTTTTTGAGATATATATCTGGAAAACAGGGCTTTTCATAAATAAAGTTCCCCCAGTGAGTAAAATTTGAACCTTCAGAATAAAATACAATATATGCAGGATAGGTCCCTTGAGTTGAGTAATATGCACTGAATTTGGACTACATTGGACCAGCAATTAGGACGATCTGTCTGTAAAACAGTTTTTCTCGGTAAAAAGCTCCCCTTTGTGAGTATTTTATGAACTTATAAGTAAAACAGAATGTAAAAAAAGATAGATCTCCTGGACTTAATTTGTGTGCACCCAATTTGGACAAAATCGGTACTTGAGAAGTTATGGCTGCCAATTGTTGAGAATAAAGCCCCCACAACCCACCCGATGTCAGAAATATACAACCAATCTTTCAATCCAGTTCTTCCTCACATTAACGTTTATGTGCGTATAAAATTTGAATATGATCCATGAAATAGTTTTTGAGTTAGGTACAGAAAACAGGGTTTTTCAAGAAAAAATGCTCTCCCTAGAGACTAAAGTATGAACTATTGGAGTGAAATAGGAGATTTACAAGAAACATCTCATTGACTTGATTGATATGCACCAAATTTGGACTAAAACCAATGGTGAGAAAGATATGTCCTTAAAACAGGGTTATTTGTAAGAAGCTCCCCTACGTGCGTAAACTTTGAAATGTTAAAGTAAAACAATTCGTATACAAGATAGATCTTCAGTCGATTCATAGCAAATTTGGAATACATCGGACCAGTGCTTGAGAAGTTATGGCTGAGAACTTTTGAAACAAAGCTTCCCCTAAAGTCGGAAATGTGCAATTGACCTTTCCCAATATCAATCCACTCCTTCCTTGTAATAAGGTCTACGATGGTATAACATTTGAAAATTATCCACAAAATAGTTTGTGAGATATCGCGCAAAGACAAAGGATCTCATGGCCAGTGTGGCGGCGATGACGAATCCATAATATCCCCAACTTCTCGGGGATATAATCACCTAATCAGCGGACTTAACTGTAAGACGAATGCACTAGACACATGCTAATGCATACCAGGTTTCCAATTGTCAACCAAGTGCAATGTTTCAGTGACACATAGACACATGCAGACGCAGACTTAGTAGCTGAACTGGCTCTGAAGGCCGTTGGGCTGCACAGGGTAGCCCTTGAGGGTGTTGCTTTGCAGTGCAGTGGAGGGAGCAATATAACTTTCTGCTCCTTCTAACATTGGGGTCACAGTGTTTTCCTCCCTTTCTGCCAGTCAAGCCGAAATATGGACAAATCAACCTTTCTGTGTTGACAATAATTTCACAGTGCAAGCACAATGTTTTTGTTGTAATGTGTATTTTACTTGTTTTTGTTTGTGCAACTATGACATTAGTATATCTGCAGCAAAACAAGGACACGTTTGATTGTTGTGTTCACGCACTGTCTCAGTCGTTGACGGATTTGTTTGGACCATATTTGGCTTTGGAGATAACTGTATATGACTACATTTGAATATTCCTAATACATTTTTAATTGTCTTTCTAATTTGCACTTTAAACAGCTCTAATGGACTGTCCTTTTGTTTTTACCGAAGAAAGAAGCAGTTGATCTGACTCATTTAATGCTTACCTTTGAGCCTTGTATCTTTTCTGAGCTTTAAAGTGGTTGATATCTTGATGTCTGGCAGTACGTTAGGTATATTTGTGTTTTAAAAAATCCAGCTAACAGGAAATATTAACATTTAAAGCTTTGAAAGACACCATTCAGTCAAATCATTCTAACCACTTTTGTCCACAAAGTAAGGAATAATGAACAAGCAGAGAGATCTCAGAGACTTTGACCTCAGATAACTCCCTGGTAGTTATCACCAGGGGAGATGCCCTGGTGATAACTACACCAGGGCATCTCCAAACTGCAGGTCTTTTTCCGGTATTCCAGTTAGCAGTGGCAAGTACCTACCAAAGTGGTCCAGGGATGGAAAACTGCAAATTGCAATCCCCAGTTTACCTAGGCTACGATCAAACTGTCAATTTTAATGTTCTATTCCAATTTTTTCTTGGATCAGATGTTTTGGTGTGGCTGTTCACATTACTCCTAAATTGTCCCCAATATCAGACTCCTCTATGGACAGTTCACGGCCCTAAACTGACGCATGCACAAACGACTAAAACAAAGGCGTCACACCCAGCATGCCATCAATTCGGAAGCAAAATGCAAGCCACTAAAGTTATTTTGAATTGTGGTATGTTGCCTGGTCCTTGAGCTTGAACATTACTTTTCCATTTTTATTCACTGAATCTATCGTGCGCTAGTACACCGACATATACGGTATAAATTATAGATTTATGCTGATCATATTTGTAACATCCTCACATAGAAGAAGCGGTGAAACATTTGGAGGTTAATAACATGTGAGCTTCTATTGGCTTGGAGGTGGTGTGACCTCAGGAATCATGGTTTGGGAGCTCCATGTGTGATTACATACATGCATACAGTCAGAAAGACAAAGTTTGCAATAATATACTGTATCTGTCATTTGTTAATACTACAAGTAATCTCACGATAGTGCCTCTTTCATTCCAGGGAAACTTGTTCTGGTTAATATGAGTTAACCTGAAAGCATGCTTCCCAGGTATTTGTGGCAGAGTAAGCTAAAGAGTTCCATTTCAAGGATAAACTATTATCTATTATTATCTGTTACTGCTGATTACTTAAAGGAAACCTTGTGGTGGTGAACATCATTGTTTAGTGTGGATGTGTTTGACATACTTTAGTACATACTACGACATACTAGTTGCCTCTGACACACAGATGCATCCTCATCCCCCATCCCAGCCCAACCAGTTGCCAAAGCTAAGTGCCACTGATGGGGGGTCATGATCTGCACTTAGGCTTGTTTTCAAGGTGATGCCAGTTTGGTCGTTTGCCCAGAAGGTTTTTTGTGAAGTCCTCCATCATCTTCTTACCTTTGCCCAGCAGAAGTCAACTTTACATGCATTTACTCAGGGAAAAAGCATATATACAGGAAAAAAAAAAAAAAAAAACTTGGCCACATTTTCACACAATTTTCTCCTTCAATAATAATTTTCTCACCAAGCACATCTTGTGTTTTTGGCCATAGCACTTATGTTCTGACATGACAACGAAAACAATGCTATTACCAGAAGCAGTACAAAGTAAAAAAATGTAAATTGTACTCAGCGAAAAAAATGTTTTGTTTAATTTTAATCCTCCCAGAACCAAAATCCCTTAACCCACACACACATACGCATGCACCTTATACGCACACCATTTTTTTGCATTTCAAATCTGCAGCTGGTGCAGTATCTTGAACCTTTTTCTTATTTATCTTTTGAAGAGGGCTCAACTATTGTTGAACCATTTGTAAGTGCTAGTCTTTGTCAAATCCAAGGGAAAATGTAATAAATGTACCACATAAGTTATGACCTCTAGAGGCAGAAAAACAAAATTGTTATTCTTACTGTCATACTTTTCTCTTCTTCTTCTCGTGAGTGGATTTTCTTGATTGATTATTCAAACAATCAAATTAAAGTTTTCTTTGGTAATAACAATAATTATTTACTTGATACTCTCACTCTGATACTATCACTTGCATCCATGCATTAAAGGAAACAGATTCGACGTTGCACATTGGATACTTTAAAGCTTAAAACCTTATTTTATTACTTTTTTAAACTCTAAGTTCCTTTTTATCTGCAGAGGTAAATTCTGAGTCATTCAGTCAAATTATGTACTGTGTTGGACAAATATGAAGTTGTCAAAACCATTGTCCTCTTTTGTCAACATTGCTGTCTGACAGTGAGATGCCTGGAAAATAAAAAAATATAGAGCTAAGATGACTTTGCTGCAAGACAGACTTGGTTGATTAACTTCATGTCCTTACTTTCAGATATGCTGTTCTGCGAGACCCAGCAGGATGGCTGAGTGTAAACCCAGTTAGAGGGACTGTCAACACCTCGGCCCCGCTGGACCGTGAGTCTCATTATGTCCATGACAATAAATACACAGCTGTCTTCATCGCCACAGATAACGGTAAGTCTAACAGAACCCGGTGCATAAAAAATTATATAAGATCATTATAATTATTAATTATCTGTCAAATCTTCAAATAACTATTCTGTGTTTATGTGTTTATTTTCCCACTAAAATGATTCAGTCAGTTTGAGTTTTGAAATACTGCTCCTCTGGAACATGTTCCCAGGAAAGAATCATTTGATGCAACAGCATAAGAATTGAAGTGTTAGGACCGTCGATGATAATCCTGGTGGGTTAAGTGACAACAAAAAAGGGATGTTTAAGTTCTTGTCAAATTAATTGTAAACGCAGCACTGCACAGGAAGTGTCAAAAAATTCGGGTAAAGATTCTATTTTTAGGCATTGGCAGTGAACCAACAAGGATTCCCACAATGGATTTATTCTGATTTGCATGAAAAGATTATTTTTCCTGGTAGATGAATGTCAGCGCAGGAAGACTGAAGCAAACATGAATGAGTACAAAAAAGCTTGTTGCTGCTACAGTGTTGGAAATGACTGACCATGTCTCTTAGTTCTGCCTGGCCATATTGGAACTGACACTATCTGGTGGAGACAATGGTTTGGTTCTTAAGTTGCACAGTGGCTGTCGGACCATATGGCTGCTGGTTACCGCTGTCAAGGGACCTGTAGCTCTGAGACGCTCCAAGGCCTAGATGAAAGTGTCAAGAGCTTAGGCGCCTTGCACCTTTTTACTTCTCTCGCCTCTCCTGCCCTTTGTCTGGGTCTTTATCCATTTGTCACTCTTTCTCTATCAAGCTATCTTATCTCCTGTTCTCAGGAGTTTTTGAGATATCCTTTTGATGAAGTGAGAGATTTTATTAGAGGGGAGCAGACTATCACTGTTGGGCTGGAGAGTTTGGCAGCCCAAGATGGATGAGAATTGAAATTTCAAATAACTTGGAAGAGATAAAGGTGGTTAAAGTTAAAAAAAGAACAGTTGTATAAAGAACAGGTGGAGAGGAAAAAGATGGTGATGTAAATCAGTGAAATGGGCAAGGTGCACATTAGGGAAAAAAATCTGGATCACAAAAATTATTTTTATCTTTTGGAAACCAGGACTGTCTAAGTTAAGTTTTGCATGAATCCAGTAAATCTTATTTTATTAGACTGATGGGTAACAGAGAAAATGTAAAAAACTTGACGGGTGGGAATCTCTAGATTCAACATTATTGAAAAATCTAAGTTATTTGAATTCATTCTCTTGGAACCATGGTGATATCTCAATACGTGTTACAGTATTTTTACTAATAACCACACCTGTTTATTACATGGTACTAAAATCCAAATCAAAAGATCACCGAAGTCAGAAGGATCACCTTCAGTGGATTGTGAAAATATGCATTGCTCTAACTGTTGAGATATTACAGACAGGACATAACTTGTGTTGTGTGCGATGCCTATCCCTACAGCTTAACAGTGAAATCTGTAAGAATAAGAATATGTGTGTCCACTTTGCTTCTACGTGCAAGTAAGACATTCAATACCATTTGTCAATGTTTGTGGTCACATGGTTGAAATGTGAGCGGAATGCTGATGTTGACTGACTCTTGCCTCGCCTCTTTCACTAGATATTCCCTCACTGATGGGACAATTTCGATCCTTCCCCACAGAGATTTTGACAATGATTTATGACAGCATTCCTATGTAGACTACCAACAGGATATCGATCAGCTCTTACATCTTCATCTTTATGTTAATATGGAAACTTCAGATGAATGGAGAGAAGAAGGCAGAAAATGGAGGAGGCTAGCTGAGTGGAATGCATATATCGCAATTATCTTGGCAGAAAATACAATTATGTTTGAAATGGAATAAAGATCAATCGCAGGGAATAGACCTGAAATGCAATTAAAAAGAGGTCATTAACAGCATCTACAGTTTTTACAAAATATATTTCATTGCACATTAAAAACTGGAAAAAGCACTGAGAGCACAAATCTCCGCAAAAGCAAAACAGTACCCTAGGATAAGGAGAAATGTTTGAGCCAGCCACTATATCTAACGAAAACTCTGGCAATTTCTCTGAATATCTCTCAAATACTCTGTAGCCGATCGTCTGCTTCGCCCTCCACGTCAACGTGTCTGTTCAGCGAACTGAGCCCCAAGCCCCACCCGCCAAAGGAAATTCAAAGGAATCAAAGGAACTCTTGAAACTGAGCCTCTGCTCCTCTCCCAAAGAAAGATCAAAATAATTAAAGGGAACTAGGCAATGATAGCAACATTGCAATTTCATTTTTACAAACAGCTCATTATTTGATTTGGTTTTTATTTAAAATTTTGTGAAACACATAACATGGGAAGTATAAACTGATGCTGTCTGCTGATTATTTCCCACACGCATAACGGCGTTTGCTCTTTTTGTAAAAGAGCTACGGAGAAAAGGAGTTTCGAAAACTTCCTACTGTACCCAGCTAATTTGAGGGTTATCCACGGTAAATAAACCATCCTCTTTGATTCTGCAGACGAAGGATGGAAATTCATGGAAAGGTTACCCTGATCCGCTATCTTCTAACCCGACTCTGGCCTTCTCTGAAGTGTCCAAGCCCCGGACATATTTTCTAAATAATGTCCGATCTCGGCATGTCCCGACGGGACCAGTCCGGTCTTGGTCGGATATTTACACTCCGAGTCATGCGACATAAATTGATGGGGAGGAATGACACATTATGATCCCATGAAGACAGAGATTGAGCGGCGTGCAACAACAAGTACGTGAATGGACTTCAGATCCATCAAGGTATATCCAACCTGATACGTACTGATTGTTATGTAAACTGCTGCGCCCTGCTGCTCCTCTCCATCGTTCACATCCATCTCCCAGTGGAATCCCTCTCTGCAGGAAAAAGCCTGTCTGCTCACAAACTAGAGGGGTGCCCACTCTGACCATTATTAACCCACACGTTGACATTATAATTGACATGACGTGCAGCACGAGTGATAGAAAACTGATCAGTGATGTCACCATTCAATTTCATTTTTTGATTGATGAGTGCGTCATGTCGATCCATGCAAAATGTGGCCCCGGGCTGTCGGACATGTCACCCATAATAATCCGCCACTGCCTTTATATATATATATATATATATATGTAACTGTAGGGTGATAGTGTTTCTGAAAAAATTAGTTTCCCTTTGCCACAAGCAAGTTCTCTGTTGCTATAGCCTGATTAATAATAATAATAATAATACATTTAATTTATTAAGCCAATATGGTCTTGTGTGCTACCTTGAAATAGAAAGGATAATCTTGGTGAAAGTTTTGTTTGGTTAGCAACAAACTGATTGTTCTTTCATGCGAACAGCTAGAGGACAGATCGGATGGAGCAGCATACCACCATAAAAGCTGAAGGTCACCACCTTAAGGTTATAGGCAGAAGACTTCAAAGAAAGAGAGAAGTGGAAAAATGCAGAAAAAATGAAACAAAAAAAGGTCTTTACTTTCAGAGAGGCGTAAGAGATCAGCCAACATGTAACATGCAAAGACAGTGATAGCCTTATTTCTGCACAGAGCCACTCTTCTCTCATATGTGTGCCTGTTTTTAATTTAATGACTGAAAAGGCAGCGTTTTGCCTGGGCAGCCTCCTCAAGCAGGTCAGCAGTGCAACACTGTTTGAGGAGCAGCTATTGTTCCAACCTGAGCAAAGAGTTTGATTAGTGATTTATATACATTCTGATTCTCCGCTGGGTTTCCAGCTGTTCCCTCATTTTACCAGCCTCACCTATTTTTAAGTTAGTTTCCATATACATGGTTGGCAGATCTGTGTGTTTGTGTGTGGCACGATTGAAATTGTGCGTTCCTCCTGGTTTTTAAAGTCTTTGAACCGGTAAGTGCAGTATCTCCCTAGCTTGCCCGTATGTATCTACTCACAGCTGTGTGTTGTGGCTCAGTGTTTTCTCCTGCTCCTCATTTAAATGTTAAACCGCTTCCTAGTGGGAGCCATTTGTCATCGGGAGGCATGAATACATTATCAAAGCCTCAGTCGGCTGAAACAGAGTGCCACTCTCACACACATACACACTCAAATGCACCATCTCCAGTGTCTGCTGCCATTGAACCTCCTATTAAAAACCCCCAGGTTATGCATGAAAGAGTCCAGCAGTGTTTGCTTTGGAACATGGGCGTACATACAGAGTAGAGACTTCCATTTAGACTCAGAACCGAGGTTGTGTGTCTGTCTTTATCGCAGACAACCATCACACAGTCAGAGAGAGCTTAGTTAATTTCAGGAATATTTAGCATTGTGCACACATACATGCACTCAAAATGAGCAGTGTGATAAGTCTCAAGGTTTGTCCGAGTCAGAAAACATGCCCTCTGCTTTCAATCAAAGCAGGAGGCAAAGCGAGAGAGGGACGTTGAATTCTAATGTCTCACAGAAAAACTCTTTTGTGCTCAGATGGATGTAAACTTAACCAGGACTGTGTGCGTCTTAGTGTAGGAGTGTGTGTGTGTGTGTGTGTGTGCGCGTGTGTGTTTGTGCGCGTGTGTGTGTGTGTGTGTGTGTGTGTGTGTGTGTGTGTGTGTGTGTGTGTGTGTGTGTGTGTGTGTGTGTGTCTGCAATATCTGTCCATTTCTCTGTGACAGCTTTACATAATAGGTTCATCTTCTCTTCTCTCAAAAGACTGAAAAAGACTGACAGTGGTCGCCAGCTGTCAATGTGTGTATTTTCGTGCGTTTGTGTGTATCTGCGTGCGTTTGTGTGTCTCTACATGTGTCCATATTTGTGTGTGATATCTGCCACAGTGATGCATCATTGCCATACTGAGGCAACCGAACCAGTTAGCCGCTCATTGTAGTAATGAGCTGAGTAGTTTCTGTGTTTGAGGCCAGTCCGGACACAATGGTTGCACTGCTAAGTACGTGTCATGTCACCGGCTCAGATTGAGGCAGCCTGGCAGACACACATACTCATGTTGTGTCTTTAGCCAGCTGTGATCAGGGTGCCTCAAACTATACCAGTGAAATAATGGAGTATGAGGAGCTGTTGCATCAGCCCAGTGAGCTGAAATCCTCAGGCCAAGAATAAAAGTGAAAACAGCACAGAGTCTTCAAAGTTTGACAATGAATGTCTGCATTAATGGAGTCTTTAGTTTCTCCTGCTCCAGTTCTTAAATGTATAATGAAACTTCTGTTACAGTTACTCGCTCACAAGTCATAGGGGACTTGGGAGTGAGTTGTAAATGATGGAGGCATAGTTAATGCTAGAAACCAGCCGTGACTGCCTTCTCTAACTTTCCAAAGAATTCATTATACTGGAGCCAAGAGAGCAAAACCTGAACAGCAGACTGTGTCGAATAGATGGTAAATATAGTAACGGCAGGCTCCTTGCCAAAGGGGCAAAATTAAAAACATGGAAGAACAGGAGAAACGTGCAAGGTAAAATTAACTTTCCTTTTTTTCATGATGTTTGTGATGTCAATGGGAAAGTTGTGCCTGGAACTGACTTCAGAGAACAAAAAGGTAAATAAACGAAAGGGATGGGAACGATATAGGCTCTGCTGTTCAGAAAGTTACTATCTCTCTTTTACACAGTTTCACTGCTCAGAACTCATTCTTCTGTATATATATATATATATATATATATATATATATATATATATATATATATATATATTTATATATATATATTTATATATATACATATAAATAACCATTGTGGAATGAGAAGACCTGGGAAACCTCTGCGTGTTTGAGTATGTGAATGTTTGTGTATGCTGACGATAGATTGAACGATGTAATAGGTAGACAGGCAAAAAAAAGACAAGCAAAAACTAATCAAACAAATAATCAGGTCATGAATGAAATTGGAGTGACTATTAACAGTTGAAGGCATAGAAAAACAGATTCCACATTGAGTCAGTCATTGGTTTGGTTAAATGGAAGCAGATCATTTTTCCATTGAACAGGGTGGTTTATATGGAAGATTTCCTAGAGTGAGATGTCGATTGTGCTCTATGATGGTTCCTCCTAGTGAGCTAAGTAAGGGGCATTGAGGTAAGTGGTAGCACAAAAGTAGAGACAGGTTGTCAGTGATTTCTTTTCAGAATTGATTGATTGGTGTGCTATCACATGTGGCGTTGTAGAGAGGTGCTTACCGTGTTTGGTGTACACTGTAAATAATTCCAAGAGCTACTAAAGCCAACTTAAACGTATACCTTGCCTTGCATTGTATGAATCGTAACCCTCTGACATAATGGTAATGGGGAAAGAACTAGGCTTGAATTAGATAGATCCATTTGTGAATATACTAGATTCGGTAGGCAAGAAGCAAAGGGAAAACTTCAGTACGCTAGGCCCCATTTTGTTTGGATTACGTATACATAGTGAAATTATTTCTCCGCATATGACCCTCAGGGAACAGTGAGACACCTCTGTCAAGCACCCAGAAAGCATATTGGTTTTCAGGGTCTTGTTCAAGGACCGTACGACAAGTGGACAGTAATATCACTTCCAATTAGGAGATGACCAGTCCACCCACGGAGCTAAAGCCGTGTGTACACGTTACGCAGCTTTAGCACAACCTTTAGCAGTTTGAGCACAAGTGAAGCACTCAACTGACCAAATGGCTGATGTCAGCGCAGTTTTTTTAACTGGTGGAGCTCCTGAGAAGCCATGGCGACATATCATGTTCATAATTAATATCAAATAGTCGTGAAGTAGGAAATGTAGTTTGTGACTGGTAGCTACAGCACACTAATGGGTAAAAAGGAAAATTCTTAGCTCTCAGAGTGGTTTTGGCTTACAAGTTAACACTTAGACAAACGCAGCTTGCTGACCTCCAATTCCCTCTGTAAAATACATCAGCCATTCTGTGCATGTCATCCTAGTCTCCTACGATTCCATATAAACCGGTGCCGCCCTCTTTTCCTCTTAATATGTTTCGGCACACAGGATGGCAAAAATGACCAAGGCAGCTTGTTTCTTACTTGTTAGCAAGTTAGTAGTTAACAAACATTCTCCTGCCTCAGAGCTTTCAAACAAAGCTTAACTGACAATTGGTATATCTAAAATGATAGTATGTGTTTGTATGCCCAGCTCAAAGTATTTGGTTACAGAGAGTGAAGCGGAAGGATTTTCTGGTTATTAATGTAAGATATCATCTCCCTAAAGGCTTTGCTGTAAATTATTTTGATTGGATTCCTATGATGTAAATTTTTTTGGATGAATTGCTACTGCAAGTAGTTTTAATGAAAATCGTGAATACACACGGAGAGAGTTGGCACCTTTGCCTATAGCTCCCTTGTGTTAATTCCAAATGAACTTTAGTAAAAGCTTTTTCTTCATGCAGTGAGACAATGGCTGTTGGTGAGTTGGTATGAGATGTGTAAATTGAGAGGAGTGTCTTCCTTTGATAAAGAATGTTTGCGTGGATGATGGATGTAGTGGCTTTTTCAATTTGTGATGCTAGATCCATGCTAATGATTGATCTATCTGTGGTGATAAGGAACAGAGGGCAGTAACTTGACAGCTTCTGAATATGTAGCATTTTTCATCTCGGGGAAGTTTTAATATTTTTATGTTAATCTGATTAAAAGCTAGGCAAAGAGCAGTGCAGACATGTTTGTAGAACTCTACAGGGAAGCCATGAGGTCTATCTTATGTTTGAACATGAGGTGAAGTGTCAGGATCATGGGCTTGGACTTCGTAAAGGTGTAGTAAATCAATGTTTATGTATCATTGTCTTCTTGGCTTGTGTTACTTGTTGTTGAATATAGGTTTGCATTTAAATCTTAGAGAGTCTCAATTATATGTTCAGGTCACTGAATGATCTTCCCTTCTGTATCTATTAGTTTTTAGTTCATGAAGTTTTCTTTCTTTTGCTTGAAATGTTTAGCGAGACATTTTTCCGATTCATTACTGTATTCAATCTCTTTATTTTCAAATATTCATAGCAGAAGTTAATTCCTCTGTATGTGTGTTCATTTATTTATTATTTGCATTACAGTTTATCTTTGATGAGTTCTCTGTCTTTTTTTTTGGTAATTCATTTTCTTTGTTTTTTTCATTAGTGTGGTATATTATATTTTATTTTCCCTTCACACTGTTTTCTCAGCTTTTATATTGATGATGTTATTCCTGCTGAGTCATGTACTGCAAGGTAGGTAGGTCGTCTAGGGTGGTCTCCACAAATGAAGTTGATCAAAGTCAGGATTGTTGAGTAGGGATGTATGAAATGTTTTATAGGATTGGTGCATGATATCTGACGGTAATGGGATGTATTACTATTTCTGCCATTTTAGACATAATTAAGTCATTATATAAAAGCAATTCAATACAAAAGTAGGGGCAATGAAACGGTGAAAATCAGCAACATTCCCCACGACTAAATACCGCCACAAACTATTTAATTATTTGTGTGGATTGCGACTTTTGTGTTTTGTTTGAATGATTTGACCCGCCTTACGATGGGTTCAAATTTCGAAGCTTTTTCCAATTATTATTGGTGAGCCTGACAGATGTGAGGGAGAGTTAAAGGATGTGCGGAGGAAAAAATGGTTCATTATTATTTGGCTCAAGAACAGATGCAATAGTGATTGGGTTGTCATGTATTGTGATAATTATGATGATGAATCATCCTAATCAAAAGATGGTGCTCTGCCTTGCTAAACGGGAGTTGTAGTACTATCGTACCAGAGGCTCATAATTATCGTATTTCGAGGGAAATTATTGTATGCGTTGAATTTGACTTGTGATTCCTGTTAGAGCACCATCTGCATGTTGCAACAGGGACAAAAAGCTTTGCTGTCGCAGCTAACAACAGGTTCTAGCAGCTAGTAATATGAGGGTAATTTTCCCTCTCATCTCTGTAAGCTTTGAGACGATGAAGATCAATTTCTGACCCTAATGACGCTCTCCGCAATCTCACTCCTAATCCCAGTCGACGTATGATACGTGGCACGTGACGTCAAGCGTCACTTCATTATCACAGCGTTTAGATTGACTGGTTCTGTTGGTCCTTTCACACGATGTCTTTCCAGCCGTTAGCTTAATTAAATTACAAAGAGATAACTTAGCTACGAATGTAAGAGTTGATGATGAAATGGCTAAATTATCATGCATTTGGGCATTTTTGGCATAATGATTGTACATCGTTATTAAATTACGGTGTAATTATCGTACCAAAATGACAATTATTCTACATCTTGCAATACTGAAGGTTCTGTTACAGATGTTTTTGTGAGTTAAAATGGCTTCTCCTTTTTGTCTGGAGGTGAAATGAGCCTTGGATTTATGAGTTCCTTGTAGAAGACAAATATCAGCTTTGCATTTGTTTAAATTTAATTCTGTCATCTTTTATTTTCTGGTGAACAAATTTTTCACACAAACTCAAAAATAACTCAGTTCACAGACTAAGGAATTAAGAATGTTGTTTGAATGTTATTTGTGTTTGGTTCAGGCCTTTTGTATAAGAATAAATGGACATAAATACGTTGACATTTTTCAGGTGCCAGACATATTTGAGTAAACTATGCTAACCATCATTAGACCTCCGGGGATGCATAGAGTCAGATGATGCTACCTTTTTCTTTATAATCTTCTCCTGAAGATTGGACGCAATTTTCATTGGTCCATAATTTTTCGGGTAATTCAACGTTCAGTCCATAGTCTGTGCCTTTGAATTTTCCGACATAAAGTTGTTTTTGTTTGAAATGTTAAAAATGTTTGCTACCGTGGGTATGACTTCTGTTTGTTGAGTTTTTGCTCCCATACGGAACACTCAATGACATTGACTGTTGGTGGTGATTTTGGAGTGACTCATCATCATAATATTCATCATCGTCCTCATCATAATATTCATCATCGTCCTCATCATCAATTCCATTACTAACTGTTCTGGGTCGTCGTTGGGTGTTTGTTCTGGGGAAATGGCAGTGGTGGGCTGCTCTCCTTCCTTTGACCAGTCTTCTTCTGACTCCACCTGTTAATGGTTTATAATGTCATGGACGGTCAGTGGATTTCTCCCTTATCAATCTCTACATGGAAACATCGTCAAAGGCAAATTAGTTAACAACCATGATGAAATGTGTTCTTTCCCAACCAATCAATTATGGCCCTGTGAAGTTGTAAGCTGGGGTAATAGCAGCATGAGGGGAGGGTCTAAGGGTGGGAAATGAAGGTTTCTTGACTGAGTGTAATAGGATATGCTCTGGAAAGCACAGAAAATCATAGCCCGATGCTGTTGCCTTCTGTTGTACCCCCTTGTTTTTCGCTGCTGCCTCATTAATTTCAAAAACACACTGTGTCTTTCTCACTTTCACACTTTGGTGCCATCTCCACAACGTCCTTGCCTCTCATCCGGTCCCTCTCTGACTGCCTCTGTCTTTCATTCTGAACCAAAGCGGACCCTCTTGGGAAAGTTGCCACTTTCTAATCAGGCTCTGTAAAATCTGTGATTAAAGAATATCTTTGATCTGCTTTGCCAGGGTAAGAACGTCTCTCGCTGTTATTGTCGGGCTCTGCCTCTCCTGTGTCCTTGGAATCCTGACAGATCAGAAGTTATCATAGCACCTTGAACTCTAAAACAAACACACCTCTTCACCCTTAGAAAGGGAGCATCTGTCTGATTGCTGTTATGCCAGGCTACGTTTTGGAAAAAACTGAAACCTCTTGGTGGTGTTGACATTGAGTATATTCAATATTAGTGCCCCCTCAAATCCTCATTCACTCATCCATCTGATCAGAATGTTCGACAAGGGGTTTCTTTGTTTAGATATGAGCAGCTCTTGGTGTAGTTATCGTGACAAGGATCCAAATGAAATGAGATGAGTGGAGTGTGGAGAAGGAGAGAGAGAGAGAATGAAAGATGAAGTCGGATGATGGAAACATCCTTTATCTAGAAAACACGTTGTTAGACCAACATATGAAACCTGTCTGCGGCTCCGTTCCTGCAGCAGTAGGAACACAGTGTAGGATTTGATGGGAATTTTAATTTAACAGCATCACAGTTTCTAAGTGATGCAATTTAATTATTTTATTTCTTCTCTTATTTTAGGTATTTCAACTTTGGGTGCTTCCATAAAACTGTTGAAAGATAGTTCATTAAGACAGCACTTTTATACCTTTGAATGTGAACTTGTAAGTGTGTGCAGTGTACTTGTTTACTTTTTGCCTGATATAAATCATAAATCTTTATTTCCTGCTACGTTTGCATTTGTGGTTACTTTGTAAATTAATTCAGGTGTTTGTCTTAGATATATTGAAGGACTACTGACTTATTACACCCACTGTGACACATCATTGTGGTTTAGTAATGCTTCTCTGCTACGCCGTACCTTTGGCTACAACACTCAAATCCTACAATATTTAAGGGAAGTTGGGGGTATTGACAAAATTCCTTCTTCCTTACCTGGTGAAGAATGAGAGGCCAAATATACAGTAGAGTTTGCATAGTAGTTAACCCAATGGAATTTATTCAGTGTGTTATCCATGTATCGCCATCGTGTCTGCCTCCGCAGATCCCTCATCTTAACGCGATAACTCAAAAAATGTTTCATGGATCTTTTTGAAATTTTATACCCATATAGATGCTGGTCTGAGGTAAAACTGGAAGGAGTTGGCACTAGTGGGAGCTTTATCTCTGAAAGTTCTCAGATCATATTCTCTCAACCGTTAGTCTCATTTAGTCCAATTGTGGTGTATATGAATAAACTAAATTAATCTAGCATATCTTGTGTTTAACTTTAATAGTTCATAATTTACTCACTAAGAGGGAGCTTTTTATCAAATGCTGTTTTTTCGATTTAGTCCAAATTTGGATCATATGAATCGACTTAAGGAGATCTAAGGAGAATATGATATTTACTCCAGTATTTCATACTTTACTCACTAGAGGGAGTTTTCTTTATGAAAAAAACTGTTTTCCCGACATAACTCATAAACTATGTCATGAATCATTTTTTAATATAATACCCACATATACACTCAGTGACTAACGTGCATCTTTTTTCTTTTTATTTAGCAGCACTAGGAATAAAATGGTTCAACGGCTCTTGCCATTTTCATCACATTTATCAAATAAACAATATTTGACTGAATTGGGGATGTGAGAACAATATTATTCATTATCCATAACTTTTATCCTGTTCAAGGCTGCAGAGGCTGGACCCTATCCCTGCTGCCTACTTCTTGAGGAAAGAACCATTAAAAATAGGTCTTAGTCTTGTGAGTTGATGATTAAGAAGAATCAGAACAAACTTTGTGGCAATGTCTTAGTGTTTAGTGAAATAGGGGCCTATTTGTTTGAGTCAGCAAATGATTGTTTAAGCCTGACTTCCAATTTCCGAATATAATTTTGCTATGTTTTTAACAGCAGTCAGAGATTAGGTTCATTCAGCAGTGCGTTTGCTGAATGGCATAAGCTTGGTGTTATGATATGTTCATACCTTTGTTCTGCTCTCATCTCATCCCTTTAACATACAAGACTTTCCCTTCATTTATCTTTTCTCATCCTCCTCAATCCCTTTGCAGACGTCTAACTGTGGATATAAAATCTTCTAGCCATAAGATATATTGTGATATTTTCAAATAAACCTTTCCTCATGCATGACTCATTAGGGTTAGGTTTAGGGTTAACCAAGGGCGACTTGATGATTGTGTCCTGATTGTTCTAATTTAAAATAAATAAAAGTAGCCAGAAAAGAATAATAATGTCCTTGGTGAAAAATGGGCTCCACGGGTAGAACTTTATTAATTATATTAATTCACTGAGTTACAGCCCTTGCCAGATTTATTATCAAATAGCAATTGTGTACTTTTCAAATAATGAAAATGAAGCTCATACTTTTTTGTCCTCCCTATTAACTCTCGAAAAACTGGAGCCCAAAAACAAATTTTCCCTCAAAGGGAAAGTCCAAGGCTGATCATATAACAATTGTCTTATTCTTACCACACTATACCGGAGAAGCACTTGGTCCACTTCAAACTACTGCAAGTCACAACCTTTTCTTTTCTTTTTCGCCAGCAAAATTGGAGTCAGACAACAAAAATGAAGCAATTACACCAGAGTCTGACAGCCAGACAGAAAGAGAACATTAGCATAGAGCCAAAGAATGTTTGGTGGGTACGAGATATAAAGAGAAATCAGGAAAGAGAATGAAAGCTCAGTTTATTGCTTAAAGCTGTGGATTAGACTGACGGGCCCAGGAGTCAATCAGTCCACTTGCTCCTCTCATCTCAGGGCAGATAGGAGAATAACTGGACGATATAACTGTCAGCTGAGGTAGGTGGAGATGTCAGGAGTAATGCTGGATGATGGAGATGGAGAGGGAGAGCAATTCCTTGAGGAAGAGGTTGGAGGTGTACATCACTGCTGCTTCCATTCCTTAAACATTGTGCCTTGCAATATCTGGATGCTATGGACTATAGATATTGTAAAACCTGTCTAAATATTTAAATAGTATATATAGTACATCATGCGCCCCCAAAATTAGTTTAGTTATTTTAGTCTTTAGAAGTTCACCAATTATTATGCTGTGAATTACAGACTGCACAAATTCCATAATATATATTATCTATATATATGTGTGGATGAATTAGGGGAAGTTTATAAAAAATAGCTTACCAATTGCAAGTGGCTTACCAATACTTCATAATTTCTTTATATTTTCAACAAATAAACAAACTGTGCTAAAATTCCCAGGAAGTAGTTGGTGCATCTCCCTCTAAGTAAAAAACACTGTCCCAATCCAGAAAGGAGTAAGGTCAGTCATATATAATTTATTACAGCATACGCAACAAACCCACATACTGCCCCATTACAGCATACGTATACATTTTGTTGCAGGTTATCTACTTTTACCTCGAAAATAATTGAATAGGGGAACCTATTCAATTAGGTTAAAAAAAATAATTGAATAGGGGAACCTATTCAATTATTTTTACAGTTTTATACAGAAACTGTCAAAGTAAGAAGGAGAAAAAGTGAAGGTAAGACACAGAAAAGAAGTGAAGTGAAACTGAAGTAAAAAGATGAAGTAGAAGCGAAGTGAAGACGCACGTAACTTATTTGCATGAAGCGATGAGCAGAGCATCTGCTTACTTTTATATAATGCCAAGTAGGTGGACAAAAAGGGGATAGTAACTATAGATAGAATTACTTTCTCTCACCACTTCCAAACAGTAATCAAATTCATAAAGGACAGATTCCATGTATTCTATATAACATGTTCATGCAAAACAGTACCCAAGATATAATCAAATACAGCCTAACCACAATGATATCTACATTAATAAGGCATATCTATCAGTGTTGTAGCAAACAGGATAAGCACATGTCGAACAATCAATTTAAGGAATATATTAACAGATTAATAGCACTTTTACAGTGGTACCGCACATTCTGCTTTTCTGTTATTCAAAGATAACAACATTTCTAAGAATAAAGTGGTTACAAGAGTTATTGGCACTCTGTGGCAAGGGGGTTAGATGTGAGATGTCTTAAATACTACTGCAATAAAAGCATTTCCAGCAGGGATTGCAGATTTTATTGCAAACGAAAAGTGCAGTATTATTTAAACATGATGAGGAAAGCCAGAATGGGAGTTTGACTTAGTTGTCAACCATAAAAGTTTTATTGCACCTAAGATTGTGACTCCGGGACACTCAAGACAGAAAGAAATTCTCCTTTGTTAATTGATTCTTGGTGGAAAACAGAGTAAATCTGTCATTCTCTTGCTGGCGGGAACCAGGTGTGGTGATGGACTCGCTACATGGACTCACTCGCTACAATTTACTAACACAAATCACCTTATTAATAGGTGACCATTCATAGTGAGGAAAACTAAAATTTCCTTTTAATTCTTATCCATGCAGATTACCCCTTTAATTTTTGCTGCTGCTGCTGTGGCGGGGGTTGGCCTCCGCCAGGAAACTCTGATCATTGTCTTATCAAGTAATAACTGGACCCTCAAGATATCTAATTAATTCACCAATGTCCTGATGCCAACATTATGTATCAGGAATATATCCCAAAGAAGTCTGTATGGTCAGCCAACAAGCACAATTTGAGGTGGCAAGTGGTGTCCTGAAGGTGAGTTCCTGACGGATGGATAGATAGATGGATGGGTGGTTGGATGGTTGGTGAATGGATGTTTGCAGAGAGAGTAGGTGGACATACGTTTTATGTGTCTGTAATTATTCTACTTACTAGAGGGACATAAAAAATATTTTGTTGTGAGTGACAAATTGTGATATATTTGGCTACAGACCCTCAAATAATTGAGGGTCTGTAGCTCATTGGGTAGAGCGGCCGTCTCCCAATTGGAAGATCGGTAGATCGAATCCGACCAGGTTCTACTTGTCTTAGGGTCCTTGAGCAAGAACCTGACACCCTATCTCCCTTAGGGACGGATTAAATGCAAGGAAATAATTTCACTATTTGTACTGTGTATGACTTCATGTGATTAATAAAGGATACATTATTATTATACGTATTATTATTATTATTACTATTATAACACATCCAACATAATCAAACCTTCTTTCCTCACCTTTTTAACCATCTTCCTAATCTTCATGGGAGATGCTATGTATTGCATGTAATTTCCATTGCTGTGGATGTTGACCGATGTAGTCTTATCGTTTTTCAGCACCTTTGACCACATTCTGGTTCTTACCCTCTGGTTACTCATTTTATTATTTCTTGATGTGCCCCAGTTCCTAAATGACATAGTTTCTAAGAGCAGTTTGGGTGATCTTTCTGTTCCATTCAATCCATATTCATCATTGTTCAGTTATTCATGCACCCAATGATTTAATCATAGCTGCCCAGTATAGTTTTTTCCAAATTAGGCAAATCAAGACCCATGTTTCCTTTGGAGCTTTTGTCTGTATGCCTGGGACTTTGCCATAAAAATGTGAACTAGCATTTATTTATTATATTGATTGTGAAGATTGAGACCTCTGAGGTTTCTATTTCTACCAACCTTGTCAATATGTTTGTTGTGACATGCTTAACGTTATCAATGTATGTACTCGTATACTATGTATCTCCATTCAAGGTAGTCTGGTCACTCACAAATATTGAGCAGATGCTTTCTTTGGGCAGTTACATACTACTGTAAATATAAAATGTGTGTTTGGTCTCCTGTCCTTGACCTTAACATTCCACACAAGTAACTCTCTAGCAAGTATGATCAGCCTTGTACTTTCCCACAAAGCACCCTCTGTTATGATCCCTATTCAGGACTAAGCACGGAGGGATCCATAACACAAAGAATGCCACCAAATGCTTCAGTTTAACAATGTTTAATAAAGATAATCACAACTCAAAGCATGTGGACAAGGAAGCCCTGGCCAACACAAACAAAAGGAGGTAGAACGCTACAAACCAGCCACGCAGTGGGCCGTCGGATCTGAGCTTATCCCCTATCCTAAAGTCCCAGTCTTAACTAAAAACATTATCAGGACCGAAGACGGGATTGCCAAGAACTCCCAACTCAATTTAACAAAGTTACTATAAAGGGAGTGCATAGGGAACATAAAGACTTCCGGCTGGAGGATGAGAGACTTTGGGAAAAAGCAGATGTTAATGACATGTAGAAAACATGAATGAAAACGGGGAAGAGCATGGTCTCGCAGTAGCGCACGGCGTGCGCATAACACCCTCTCTACCCCCGTTACCACCTGTGGCAACGGGGTTAGACGTGAGATGTCTTAAATACTACAGCAATAAAAGCATTTCCAGCAGGGATTGCAGATGTTATTGCAAACGAAAAGTGCAGTAGCAGGACAACAAAGCAAAGCCACCTTAAATTGGCTGCCAAATTGGAAAGTGCCGCTTGGATATAAAATATATTTGATGAGTATGTCATGTGCATGGGTCAAAAAGCCACTAGAGTTGACTGCCTGAAATTTCATGCAGCCTTTCTTACTCTAAATACTCAAGAAAGAAAAAAATTGATGAGGCAACCTAAAAATTCAACCTAGTCCCACTCATTAGTCTATATTTTTCCCTGAAAGTAATTTATCACAAGCAATCCCCACTTGTTATATAACCGAAAAGTCTGGATTATTATAGAATCGTCATCGCGACCACAGATCCTTTTTGTTAGTGCGATATCTTAAAAACTATATCATGGATCATTTAAAAATTTTAGACCTAATTGCGAGGAAGAACTGGAGTGTTTTGGGGAAAGTTTTGATTGTATATGTCTGACAATAGGGTTAGCTTTATGTGCAAAATTGTCAGGCCATAATTCTCCAATTTAGTCCTAACTTGGTGGAAATGATTTTACAAGAAAAGATATTTATTTTCTTTTAAATTATTGCCAAAAACTTTTTGAGCTAATAGTCCTCCTAGTGTTAGAGATATTGCACCGGACTTTATAAAAAAAATGCTGGAATCATTCCTCAGACGAAGGTGTATGTGGGAACAACATTTTAAAATTATCCACTTTATAGTTTTTATAGTTTTTAGTGCGTTGTGGCGGCGACAAATCCCTGATATCCCAACTTCCCGGGGATATAAATAAGGGCACAGACCTGGAACAGGGCAAACTCTAGTATAATCTGCTGTTGTTAAACCCTGAGCATTACTTTTAAGAGCAAAAAGTTATGTTTGGAAGGTAGAACAAAAACAGTCACAATTCTTAGCGAGTTACTACTTGAAGGGGAAGATTTTTGTCCTTGATTGAGTCTTTTTTTTGATACACCTGACCATGCTGCGCCCCGTCTCTTCTTGGCTCATAATTCTGTGCCAATGTTATATTTTTAAGAAATGAACATAAAGATCTAAAAAATTTTCAACTTGACACAAACTCTCAGCTGTCAGGCCAAGCAGATAAATTGCTTGACGCCTCAATTATGCAATTAAATTAATACATTGTTATATTCAATAATTCAAAGAGGCAATGAGAAGTCAGGTTTTCTTCTTATTGGTTTTCGTAACTCTAAAAATGGTGAACTTTTTTATCATAGCAGAACATGCTCCATATTCCTTAATTCCTAAATATCAGACTTTTATTCATTTCGTTCTTTAGTACTTAGTACTTAGTCTAGTACCCAACTGGTAGAGATAAATAGCAGCAAAGTTCTTCTTTAGATCTTGTAATGTTAAAAATTCCATGACGCAGCGGTGTGAAGAAGAGGCCAGCAGACAAGCTTCATTGATGCCGATGATGACACTGACATGCTGTAATGGAGATGGTCTGGAGGGGAGACGAGCAGAGAGAATTGAGTGATTATGTGAAGGGGTATTCATTTATCAAGACAAACAGCTTCATATAAAAGTAGTCAAGCATAGAGATGGCCTCTACCACAACAAATTAGTTGAAATTTGCATCATTTCACTATCGAGGAATCCTAGTGACGTCCCATATCGAGCAATAATAGATTACCGAGGTCTTGCCTGAAGAGCTGCTTTCTCTGATTCTGCTTTCAACACATTCTCTCTCTGCTTACGTTGACGTAATTTCCTTCCACTCCTGCTGCTGATATCGTCACGTATGTGCTTACCAACAGTATATGATGGATGTTTTCTTTTCTCTTTCAATCAAAAATGACGCATGTGGAGATATCAATCATTCCAGGATTACAACACAGTAGGAATACATTTGGAATCTGGTGAATTTCAGGTGAACATAGAACAGTGCTTCTACAATCATTAATTTTCTTTGCGCAATACTCTCCTGAAAACTGCTCCATTCAAATTAAGTTTTTGGAGGAAGTTCGGGATCAAAATGATGAATGTATATAAACTGTCTCTTATCTGCACTGCTTTCGATCTGGCAGATTAAGAGAATTGAGCTTTGCAGCTGACCCAGGCTTTGTTTTTAATGTGAGTGAAGAGAGGAAGATCAGCTACTTCCGTGTGTGGGTAGGCATTTGAATGGATGTGTTAAGCTGGATTAGTGCAATTATGTCCGGGAACCAAGCACCTACACAAACCTTTGGGGTGTCAACCACACTCGACACGGTACATTCATGCATTTACATATATCGTAAGTATTTAGCACTTTGATAGTTTCATACTTCGCCATGCCAGAGGAATTCAACGGCCTGCGCAACCCCCTATATAGCTCCTGCTCAAAAGGTTGTGTCTGTACGGAGATTAGAAATGAATTTCAGGTGTATGTGACCACTCAGGCTTGTTTTTGAAGGTAGAGGTTTAAAGAGATATCTTACATTGTGGGTGAAGTCTATTTAGCACAAAAAATAAGTGAAAAGTAATTTGGGTTTTTAATTTAGTTATGAGCTAAATATAATACATGAGGCTTCTAGTTGACTGCTACCTGAAACCCCACCACCAAAAAATAATGTTCAATAGTAGCTTTGCCACTCAAACCACACCTCCGACCGGTTACGTTTCAGATTCCTGACCAGCCAACTTACATAATGAAACTACCAAGTATTACTTCCAAAACCCGATGCTATATTTGTTCGGGTATTTAAAAAAATGTTTGGATTTAATGAACTTGCTGGTTTCAGTCTAAATATCCCAGATACATGCTTCATGTTTAGTTGTCATACATAGTTATATATATTATTATGTATTCCTTAAGTTGTAAAAAGATTGACTGTTTCAAAACTGTCTATCAATTCTGAATGTTGAATCTTCCTTTTGTTGTCATTGTATACTGCCTTTGGACAAATAAGCGTAATTTTGTTCACATTTGATGTTTTGTAGATCATGACGCTGTGATATAAGTCATGCATCATTCATGAACATTGTAGTAGTTTTTCCTCAATGGTTTAGGATTCTTACATTTTGTACAAAATAGTGTCAACTGATCTGTCAACCCAACAACTCCTAATCAGCATTTAATGGCATTGAGATTATCTACTCATTGTGTGCATCATAAAAACCTAGAATATACTTTTATAGATCCCTATTGATCGATTAATGAATAAACTCTAATCACAAAGAAGCAGTGCGGTCATAGAGAAGAAAACAGTAGGATAGCATCTCATGCAAACCCAGAAACTTGCCGTGTGCCGAATTTACACTGACTCATCTTTCTATAAACAATCATGCTTCTCTAGCATTGAAAGGGTTTTGTTTTGGTTAAATCAGGGGGATGCAGGAGCCAGTACCATAAACGATATGTTCATACATGATGGACATTTTGTTCATATCAGCTCCTGCTTTGCTTTGGGTTTAAGATGAGCACATTCATTATTTACTTGTAACCACTTATCCTGTTCAGGGTCACAGGGGGCTGGAGCCCATCCTAGCTGTCTGTGGGCTAGAGGCAGTGTACATCATGGACAATTGTTCATGGGCTGATACCTAGATGCAGACAGGACTACGAGATATGCATACAGGTTCTGCTTTGCTCTTGGGTTTAAGATGAACGCATTTTGACTTTTTGGAATGAAAAACATAAAATGAATGTTAGAATAATCATGTCTACTCAATGTTTTACTGTTGCAGCATTGCACAGTGCTCATTTCCATATTGTGCACATTCCTGTACAGTAAAGAGCAGCCAGGCGTACTGTAGAGCAGCCTTTCTCAGGCAGGGGGCCATTGCACCCTGGTGGGCCATCTGGCTTGATCAGGGCTGCTGTCAAAAAATATTCTGAAGCTGCTGATTGATGATTCTTAAATAATGTTTTTATTTAATGATTGTTTTGCAACTTTGGAAAATGCAGGCCATTACATACTTCAACGTCATCAAAGATGGTATCATATGCATCTTTCCCATGTAACTACATCAACGTACGACTCAGCGTAGAACAATGGAAAAAGCATTCAACAACGCTTTTCTTTTTCTTTTATGTGTGCTGCGTTACCAGAGTGTTGCAAACAGACTAGCATGGAAGGGTTTTTGAACAGAAAAGCTTCAGAATCATATAACTCTGAATCTCAGACATCAGTTTCATACTCCAGCAGTGGCTGTATAGGAAGACAAAGAAGGTGATGACAGATACTTGTCTGGCTTCATCTTTACTAGGGATCCATCATGCCCTCTCCCTCTGTGCTACATCAGCAGTATGAAACTCTCGAACCACGCAATTGTTTCGAACAAACCTGATTGTGTGAGTGTGAGTGTGTGCTTATGTGCCCGTGTGTGTATGTTCAAGGTGTTAGCCATCGAAGGTCTTTAGAGTGTATGTTTTTAAATATATTTTGAGTGGGTTAAATGAGATATGCATACATTGACAGGCTGTCAGGTATGAAATGAAGAAACACAGCAGGAGTGCATGAATTGAGACTTAAGGGACTGGGGATCTTTAGGCAGCACATTTAGTCTAAGACTGCTACAACCTCAGAGGAAAAGAAAACACTACTGCAGGTCCTTTGTCCCGATGGTGGTCAGACTGTAGCCTGCAGCACAATCCATCCATTTAATAAATGCAACACATTTTGTCTGTTAACTTTAAAAAATGCAGTTCATATCGGTACACTGTCTGTTTTTGTATTATTAGTATTTCTGTTTTTTCATTTTTTACTCATTATCTTATATGTTATATAATTGCCTTGTAACCTTCACTTTCTCTCTTAGCTGTTGCATAATATTTCGAAAGTTTTGTATGGGATTATTTTATCCGATCTTATCTGGTGTCATTTTATCTTAATTTAAGAAGTCTTTGAAGACTGTTACCTTTTTCCCTGTCCTAATAAATATACATTTTGTGTGTTTGCAGGCAGCCCACCAGCCACTGGTACTGGCACGTTGGTCATTCACCTGGAAGACTACAATGACAATGCCCCGTATGTGGTACCATCTGTAGCGCGAGTGTGCGAAGACGCTCATGATATGAATGTAGCCATCGTTGGGGGACGAGACAAGGACCTCACTCCAAATGCTGCACCTTTCAAGATAGAACTGGGAAAGCCTGGACTCGACAAAACATGGAGAGTAACAAGAGTCAACTGTGAGTATTTAACGACAATAAGAAGTTTGCAAATTATTGATTGGGACATAACTGACATAACTCCACCAATTGAGGAAGAAAAATATTTCAGCAATCATAAATATTCAATAACAACACTTGTCCTTTCGTTCACCATTAATAGACGTATTAGACCACACAATAAACCTAAACTGTCAGTTAGGTATCACTAGTTTTCTTATTGTTAAAGACATTTCCCAGTGTGCTTACTGGGAATTGTAGGATTAAATATAAACAACCAGGAATTATGAGAACAATCCTAGAAAGAAACCGCAAATTGCTAAAATTTCCATTGTTATTCATATTTGGAACAAGGCCATGTTGCCTGGAGAAAATGGAAGGTTTTAATTGTAGGCGTGAGTATCCATCAACTGAAAACATGAAGAGTAAAACCACACAAGGAGGGGATATGGGTGGTAGACAACCAAGACATTGTATTTGGGGTTGCATCATGATTGACAGGGCTGTCTTTGTGTGTGTTTGAGTGACAGAGCAGAGCAAAAAACCTTCCCAGAGGTATTAAATGTGACTGACAGTGGGAGGGGGAGGCACAGACACTCCCCAATAATCCCATCTGGGAGAGACAGAAACGGCCAGCAGAGAGAGAGCCTACAACCAGTCAAATGGACTGGCAGTGTTCTCATTTTAGCTCTGTGTGTGCGCGTGTGCCTTTGCGTGCGTGTGCGCTTGTGTGTTTGCACGCGCGCAATTTTGAAGCAGAACATGGGACATTGTAAATGGTTATACTTTGTCTTTGTAAATCCCCCTATAAATATAACATTTCTTTTCAACAATTGTCCATGAACTGGTTTTTCAATAAAAAAATTTAAGACCATTTACTTTTTTCATCAAAACCTGAAATCCATTGGTCAATGACATTTTGAGGTTTATTTTCATTCCTTCGCTTTCTGTAATCTCTTCGAATTGAGGGCAGAGGGGGAACTAGAGCTTATACCAGCTGACATTGGGTGAGAGGCCAGTTCATCACAAGGTCAAAAGATAGAGACGGACAACCATTCACGCTCACATGCACATCTAAGTCCCATTTAGAGTCAGCAGATTACCCATATCACATGTTTCTGGACCCAGAATGGAACCCTTACATACTACAGGGATTAACATGGAATCCCCGAGGCCAGAGTTGGATTGGTACGCAGAACCCTCTTGCAATGAAGCAGCTTTGCTATTCACTTTGCCACTGTGTTGGCTGAAACAAATGTGATTTTAGAATATTAAACTTTTTCAGTTTTAACACTCAGATATGTGAAAGATTAAAGGAGTAGTTTGTCATTTTGGGAAAAGTATTTCTTAATTTCACGCTCTTGACTTACTCAATGACTATACAGCAGTCATAATGTTAAGATCCCTTACAGGTGAAGTTAAAATAACATTGATTATCTCTTTACAAATGCACCTGTAAATAGTTTTGACATACTAGGAAGAAAGTGAAATCAGTTGTTTCTCAAAGCTGATGAATCAGGAACAATGGCAAGTGTTAGGATTCATGAGACTTTGCCAATCTCACATACAGCTACTGTTGCACAAATTGCTGAAAAGTGTTATGCTGGTTCTCATTGAAGCAAGTCGGAACACACAGTGCATTGCAAAGCTCTTTTGAAGGCAAGCAGTGGTATAAGAGTGGCATTGATCTTTTCAGGGAATGTTAAAAATAAGCGTATTTTGCAAATGGCAAAACTAGTCCCTACAATGATAAATAAGCAAAGAGACGTCAGATGAATAATATAATCAGGCTTTCATAGCCATCACATCCCAGTGGAACATGCAAAAAATACTAAAGGAAAAACATCAATTATTATTTATATATAAAGCATTCGCATACGAGATGACTTGCAATTGAAATCTTTGATATTATATTGTATTTTATTAGTATATTTATGTATATATATATATATATATATATATATATATATATATTTATATATTTATATATATATTTATTTGTTAGTATATTCACTGGTGAGACAGCACATGAGACGATGGAAGACGTGTGTGTGCTGGGGATTGTAAGGGGAGCTACAGTGGGAGTGATCTGACAATGAAAGAAGTGGAGAGGAGGATGTAATACAGAAGACGTAGAGAAAGAATTGTGACGTATAGAGAGTTGGCATATAGAGAAAACAAAGGAGGTGGCTTTGATTTGTCTTTAAGGGGTATGTATGTCTCTTTACTTGCATCAAATACTTTACTACGCAGAGGTCTTAGATCCTCATTCACCTTAGACCTTGGTTAAGGAGCTGGCTGGTGGAGGTCGTACCTCAGGGTCCAAAATAGTCCCCAGATCCAATGGGAGGAAATCTGCTCATCTCTAAGGGAGGAGCAGAGCTTGTATTATTTTGTCTGCTTAATTTCCCATCTGTCTTCCCAGTAGTTAAGAGAAGAGGGCGAGTTACCTCTCTGCTTTGTCTTCGTAGGATTTGTATATACTTTCTACCCAGGGTGTGTTCATCAATAATAGAAAATAGGAGAATCAAGTGTTTATGTGTCAGCACTGGCATGGGTAGACAAAGTAATAAGAATAAGATAACATGAATAGCAGCATATGTGGTAACAGACAATAATAGTGCCATGATGATCAACAAATAGTATATGTAAATGAGAGAGGAAAAACATTTTGTTGACATCATTATTAGTGATTGACCATAACAATCAAACAAAACAAAGAAAATAATTTAATGTAATGTAGACAATGAACTGTGGGAAACCCCGATTTACAGATTGCACTTCATCAAATCAAACTACACTGATGAGCTAGGGAGGTGTCCTGGGATTTTTACTAAGAAGGTCATCTGCATTGGTTCTGTATATTCCTGTTTTGACCATAGGATCTTCGATTTAATACAAAATTGGAAGCCACCTCAGTTGAAATTCACTGCAATGTGCAGCTTTGCATATTGGGACACATGTCAGCATGAAGTCTCTCCGAATTATTTTTTTGTCTTATGTGTGATGCAACAAAATGTAATATGAGCACACTGTAAGTGTTGCCTATTTTAGTCACTTGATGAGTGAAAGATGCATACGGGCTGCACCTTTGAATGCCGAATAGATTGACAATATATATAACGTTATATTAAAGCTCTTTTTCTCTGTGTCCTTCACAGCCACACACTCCCAAATCATGCTTTTGCACAGTCTGACGAAAGCCAACTACCAGCTTCCGTTGCTCATCACTGACTCAGGGGTGCCCCCGTTGTCTAACAGCACAGAGGTCAAAGTCCAAGTGTGCATCTGTAAGAAGAACAAGATGCACTGCAGCTCGGCCCATTCCTACCGTGCCAACCTTTTCGTGCTGCTTGCAACACTCCTGCTCACCCTACACTGTAAGTACCACCAAAACCACAACCTAAAAACCAGCGAGAGCTTACGGGATGCTTCGAGTAAATCACTGCATTGAAATGCGATTTTTTTTGGGATGTGTTTGAAAGATGTGTACTGATACTGATGATTTTTACATAGGTGTGTCATGTGTCACTTTACATGCCTCAGGCCAGTTCCTGGGAGATCTATCGCACCTGAATTTATTCTGAATATTTCATTTAAGAGCTTAGCAATACCATGAATAATTCAGCCTCTTCCGGTAACAACAATAGTAAAAGACATAGACATACAATGGCAACTTTACTGAGAAGAAAATAATTTCCAACTTTACCGCTGGGCTGGCTGTATGCCGGAGGCAGGCCCTTACAGGATGGATGTGAGAGTTGGCAGAGAGGAGGTGAAGAAGACTACATATGGGGAAGACAAGAGAAAAGTGAATAAATGGGTAAATGAGAGAGAATGACTAGGGTTTAATAAGTGGAGGCGAAAAAAATAATAATAGTGTTGTTGCAATCATATATCTTTTCTTTCATCTGCTGATTCTTGTCGTACGGTACTGACTGATTGGACTGGTTATCAGTAAACTGCACCATGTCCTCTCTCCATCTATCTTCTTTTTTTTTTTGTTCATTTGGTCTTAACATCCTTTTTCTGTCTCTTTAAAATGGGATCCTGCTGCAAGAGCAAAGTTCTGCTTTGTTTCCTGTCACTTATTCCTTGACCCTCTCTAGTGCCGTTACTTCGCCCATGTGCCACCCGCATTATCTTTCTCTCTATTTAGCAATAGTGCTGCACGTGCACCATTAATCCTTGTCATACGGGCAAAATCTTTTCATTTCAACTTCTCTTTCTTTCTCCGAATCAGGAAATCCCAGCATCATGCATGACCTATGGATGTTCCTAAGCATACGCATCAATTTATCGATTAGTGCATATCTTCTATCCAAGTGCTCATTCACAGCAAATGGCTGAGCTGTGATATGAAACCCTTGTGTAAAGCTGCACCTTGAAGGGTTTGTCTTCTCATTTTCATCTGATTCAGTAGAGTAGGTAGTTTTTTTGCTTTGAAATTGCTGTGAAGAAAAAAAAAACTTGCGATGCTCAAGACACAACGGAATGAATTAATCTGACACCTAGAAAGCGACAGCATGAGCACTCCAGCAGTGGTAGACCATTAGTCACATCAATATTGCAACACGCTAATCACCAGCATAAGCTGATGATGTCTCAGCAGTCGTTGGTAAGCAGACATCTCCAACAAAGTGTCCATGGCAGTCATCCTGAAGACTATTACAACTGGAGCTGTCAGCTGGGTTGTCATGCTCACATTTTGAGAAATATTTTTACCTGCAGTTGCTGTTGTAGCAGTTTTACTGCCTTCAATACAAAGTGGGGTAATTGGTCGACATGTCAATATGACATCGAGAGGGTCTTTTCTACAGACGCCCTTTTGCTGTGAACAATAGTAACATTGATTAATGGACTGTAGATGGCGCTGTGACAGAAAGTGGCATTCATTAACCAAAAAGCTTTCTCACATGACAGATTCTTGAGCTGACCAGTTCTGCAACTGTGTGTATGTCCATTTATTTGAACTGTGGCATGTTTTCAGAGTCAGAAGAGATATGACGGTCATCAGTGTTACCCTGGAGCTGGAGGTTGGAGATATGTACAGAGAAAAAGCATTGGTGATGTGTATACAGTCGAAAAGCCCAGGTTCACCAATTGAGATGCAGAGCATCCCCCTTTCTCTCTCTCTCTACAAACACACACACACACACACACACACACACAAACGAACACGAACGTACACCAGAATGGACACACATATGCAGGCAGCAGAGACCTGTGCTGGGGGACAGATAAAGGTACTGATCATTGCAGTGTATAGTCAGATAGTCCGACAGAGAGGCACAGATGATTCTGTTTTAATTCCCTTATGGGCAAACTGAACTCTGACCTTGTAGGAGAGAGATGAGTGGAAGGAAAATGGAGACAGCCAGAGGGGACGGATGGGGAGAAGAGATGATAATAAAGGTTTGGAGATTAAACTGTTCTGTTTTGTTCTGTGATTGCCCACCAGGTTACAGGCATATGCATGGCCACAGTGCAGAGTTTTCTTAATTTCTCTGCCTCCGGCCATCAGTATATTCCCTACCTTTGTCTCTCTTCCTTTTAGCTTTCTTTCAATTAGTCCCCAATGCTGCCGAGTTAAATGGGGTTCATTTACAAATATTTATCAATCGTAAATCCTATACTGTTGTCAAGGATGAAAATCTAACTTTCTTGTCTGGGGGAGGGGGCATCAACAGGAGAAACATTTTTTTTTATTAAGATCCAAGATTAAGATAGATTCAAAGATGAAGAGTCAATTCAAACGCACCAAATTTGGACTATATTGAACCAACAGATAGGAAATGATGTCCAAAAAAACGTGTTTCGTAAAAAATTCCCCCCTTGTGAATAAGATATGAACTACTAGAGTAAAATACAACATATACAAGAGAAATCTCCGAGCCGATTCATATGTATCAAATTTGGATTGAATCGGACTAACGGTTCAGAAATTATGGCCCAAAAACTTTCAGAGATAAATCTCCCCCTAGTGTTGGAACTAAACAACC
Organism: Lophius americanus; assembly: GCA_037951165.1. Classification (NCBI taxonomy): domain Eukaryota; kingdom Metazoa; phylum Chordata; class Actinopteri; order Lophiiformes; family Lophiidae; genus Lophius; species Lophius americanus. The sequence goes on from JBBDHG010000009.1 coordinate 2,563,412, forward strand.
AACTTTTCCCAATATCAATACCCGCAAGGTCTATGCGGGTATAAAATTTGAAAATAATCTATGAAATATTTTTGGAGTTATGTATGGAGTTATTGAGTTATTTTTTAAAATAACAAAATCTCCCCCTAGTGAGTAAAATATGAGGTTCTAGAGTAGAATATGATATTTACAAGGTAGATCTGTTTAGAACTTATGACCTGAAAATTTGGGATATAGAGCTCCCCCTAGTGTCAGAAATATAATTTTCGGGGATATAATGACCGAATCGTTGCCCGCCTAATAAGCGAATGATGGTGACTGATGGTTCTTTTAGTCGATAAACTATTATCCTGAGTGGAAATAGTGTGAAAAGAAGGGAAAAAACACCATGTCAGGATAGCATGGTTTTAATAAACTGGAAATGAACATAACAGCATGCAGAGTTTGAAACACTTTCTTTGAGTCATTCGTGGTTGAGACATTTGATCTTGTTCTGTGCAGCTACTAGAGGCCTAAAGGAATTTAAATGATGAGTGGGTTTTGGAAGCTTACTTGTTAACATTGTGTGGAACTGTGCTGATGTTCTTATCTGTCTAAGTTGGATCACTTCTCCCCATCGTTACCTGAAACCTGCACACTTTTAAACTTCTTAACACTTCCGCTGAATCCTTCAGCACTACTTAGCTTAGCAAAACTGCTGAAGGTAAAGTCACTTCCTCACTGACTTTCTGTCCTGGGTCTCAGCAATACACCACTGGGGTTGCTTATCAGACCCTAGGACAGAGGGAGAAGGAGACCAAGCACCTGTGTGTGCACAGTGCCAACATATACTATTTTTTAATGCGTACAAGGTCTTCGTTGCTGTTTCAGGATTGGCAGCTAAATCCCAGGGATTTGCAGAGGCCTATTTTCCCCCTCTCCATTGTAAGCATTTCTTTTGTGTTAAACTCTCAAACACATCCAGTACACACAGAAACACATACACCCACACACACACATTTTACCATACAGTCAGGAACAATTACGGTATTTTCCTTTAGTCCTGTGGAGGAAATGCTTACAGATGTGAAAGCATCCATTGTTCACCTTAGGTAAGACTTACTAATTGGACAAAAATCAGCACAGGAAATGCATTCTCCCATACGCTGTAGATGCTCAAAAATGACAGCTAGTCATAGCAATGATTCTAATTTTAGACAGGATAACAAACAGAAACTGTTTGTTATCTTTGGCTTTGGCTGAAAGCACTCTTCACAGCTGGTTAACCAAGACAGATGACCACACTGCCCCCTATCAGCACACATGTGAACAGATGTGCTCAGTGAAGCGCATGCATTATCTCTTCGTAGCAGCTCGCTGCTCTAAGAAATTAATTTCTAAAACGTGCTACTGGGGCAAATAAGCTGGACACTATGTAAATATTTTGTATTTCGTACATAAATGTGGTGAACATTTTGCAGGAATCTGAGTAATAATAATGTGTCTTTGCTCTGTGTGTCATTTTGCGTGTCTGGGATTTGAAATGAGGTGATGAGGTGATACTCTCTGGGTGATCAAATGTTGAAACTTTATCCAACCTTTATTTTCACTTCTGCACTCGTCTTCTCTTGTAAAGTTGTAAAGTTGTAATGCACTCCGAGAAACTGCTTTCGTCAGCTTTTCTCTATAATTTCAACAAGATTGATAATGTGATTCATACACTAAGGAGGGGGGGGAGTGAGAGGATGGCTTAAAAACAAAGCATTTAACACTAAATACAGCAAACAACTCCCAGCCCAGATGCCTGTAATTTACCAAGAATCTTCTGGGGGAGTCATTCAATACTATGCCTCCTCTATGATTTCTCGTGTTGCTCTGAAAGCCGCTTTCCCTTTTGAGTCTCCAGCTCTATGTTAATCCCCTCCCAGCTATGGAGACAGGATATTTACGGGCTTATTTACACTAGTAAAAATCGGGCATTTTCACGTCTTCTTTAGAACATAGCTCACGCTAGAGTGATGTGCCTGGTACAAGGGTTGTCTCTGCCTCCAGATCAAGCAATTTGGACTGATGTACTGTATTATTCAAACCAGTGTGTTGTTTCTCAAGTTAAAAGCCTTTATCCAAGTTCATTATTATAATAATAGTAATAATAATAATACATTTGATTTATAATGCACTTTAAATTTGGATCAAATCTCAAAGTGCTACAAAGTAAAATCAGATAAAAGCATCAATAAAAAATAAAAAAAACTATATAAAAACCTGACCAAAAAGCAGCAATGTTAATTTCCGGTCCAAACCCACCCTGAGTCTTGGATCTGCTCGAGGTTTCTGCCCGTTATAGGGCAGTTTTTTCTCGTCATTATCGCCAAGTGCTGCTCAAGGAGGAATTTGTTGGGTCCTGTAGATAATTATATAAAGAGTTTGGTCTAGGCCTGCTCTTTCTGGAAAGCACCTTGAGACAACTGTTGTTGTAAATTGGCGCTATATAAATAAAGATTGATTGATTGATTGATTGATTAATTAAAGTTATAGTTTCTGCTTAAAAGGAAAGTTTTAAGTCCTTTTTTAAATGTGTCAGTCGTCTGTGGATTATTCTACTATTAACATCCTAAATGGCTTTTATCAGATTCCAGAATTTAGAAATTACACTACTAGTGAATGACTACTTCATGGTAATAAGTCAACTGTACATTTTGTCTTATTAAATAACATGAAAGTTGCCTTATTTGCTCTAAAGCTATACGGATTATCTGTCTATTGGTAGCCAAGTGAAACAATATACGATGAATCATAAATAGTTTAGGAACATGAAGTTGTTTCACCAGGGTGTAATTATTTGTTATTTATGAATTATGAAGGGTTAGTGCTGCATTTGCTGGTACATCTGTTTTTCTATCAAATGTGTAAGCTATAAAGTTAATGACACAAACATGAAAGTCAGTATCAATACAAATTCACTGAGCTCTTTAAACTGTGCTTGTTTACAGGGTTTATGTGTAGTAGCTGCAGCAACAACAGAATACAAACCTTTCTCACAGCGTCAAATATTCAACAAACTTCCTCAGAAAAGGAAAAGGAAAAGGAAACATAAAAGAGCCCACAACAACTCTCATACATGGTTTTAGCTTAATTTTGAAAAAAGTCAGTTCAAGTAAGTAATTATTTTTATTTTTCCATTCACGATACTTCATTATTCCACCTGTGAGAAGGCAATTAAAATCCTAGGTGGGAATGGCGAACACTGCCAGTAACAGTGGAAATGACAATATAAAGAGGTACCTAGAGAATGTGCATACACAGAAAGGTTAGGGTTGAAACAGTAATGAACACTATTATTTTCATTAAGATTACTATGTTGACAGTTAAATATTAATTAACAAATTAAATATAAACTTATTACTATTTCAAAAATACTATGTTGATTTATGGGAAGTAGGAAAAAATGGGATATATATATATATATATATATATATATATATATATATATAAAAAACATTGTACGTCATTGCACTCAAGGTAATGCTTATCAGTTTGCATTATATTCAGCGTTACCTTAGACAGATTCTGTCTTCCTATATAAGATGTCTTCTCCTTCTGCAATGCTGCTGCTCTTGTCTGGCGTCCGTAACATACCTGAGCTAATCAACTGTCACATTCCTATCCTCTCAGCAATTAGACAAGCTGAAAAAAGGTTACTGCTCCCTGCAGGATCTCATTTTATTTTTCCATGGCTAACGCAGCTTGTTAAAATTAGGTTTTATACATTAAGCTGATGCTTTTACCCGGGAGAGTCTTACAATAACTGGAGACGGTAAGATAAGTCAACATGAGTGAAACGCTGTATTAGGTTATTCTGACATAAAGAAAAAGAACGATTCTGAAATGAATTCCCTCCCGTCTGTCGTTGTGAAATGGTAATAATTTCATTTTCTGGCAGAAGTAGTTAATGTTATATAGTGTGTGAACCGGAAAGTGACGGAGAAGGTTGATTATTAACGGAACTAATTTCAGTTTTTTTTTGTTTTATATATTTCGGACCTTTCCCAGCTAGTGAAAAAGAATGGAATATAATAAATGGCGTATTTTTACCTACATTCAAAAGTGTGCATATGCTGTATATTTTACTGTGTGCGTTTGACAGTTTTATATGTCTCAAAAGCAACAAACATAAAGAAAAAAAGAGAAAGTGTTAATCTTCCCTGTGTGAGTTCCTGGAGAAACAGAATGAGTCATAACTGTATATCAATGTTTGGCAATTATTTTTCCTAGGAGACCACGTGAGAACTGCAGATTTTTGTTGCATTCTTCCTCCATTTTAACAGCAAGATTAAATTCGTACTCTTGCTCTCCAGCACTTTTTACAATGAGAAGTCACTCTAAATGTCTTAGTAAGAACGGGCAAACCAAACTGAATTGTCAACAAGACAAAAAATACTTATAGTGACTGTTACCTGTGCACGTGTTATAAAAATACTTTATTTTACTCAATTGTTTTTTTGTATATTTGTATTTACCATCATCACGGTCTTTTAGAATACTGCAATAAGATGTCTGGGATAGAAACTACCTTCCATAGCTGGTTTTTGCCTGCTTACTCAGGGGAAGTCTCTGATGGGTTTATACTCCTGAATCATAGTCAGGTGCGATTCCTTAGGTTGCTCTGTGCAGCGCAGCTGACAGATTATCATCAGAGATAATCTGAAGATTTATGAGAGAAGATTTATGTCTTGACTTGTTCAATTTCATAACTGAGAAGGCCTCCTTAATGATATGGACCCAAAGAGAACCAGTCTCTTCGGAACCAGTCTCCTCATGTGTGGGAAGTATTCTACTTTGCGCGATGAGTAAAATGTCAGTCATTTGAAGTGCAGAGCCAGCAGTGCCTCAAACTGCAGCTCAGACGACACTGGGGGACACAGAGTAAGGACTGAGGAACTGTGAGCATCTCAGGCTGCACTGCTCTGAAGTCTGCAAAACACCTGTTAAACTCACCTTGCCAAACATGGTGAGTTGATCAGGAGCGTCTTTGTGAAGGCCTTGACTAGGTTTTGCATCATATGCAGAAATATTAGTTTTTGTCTGGGTTCATCATTCAGTCATTTTACCCTAGATCCTCTTCAAATTCAATTAGGACACCTGTCAGCTGTAAAACCGGCCACTGTAGTCCATACTTTTTCAAACATGTATTTACCTCTAGTAATAAATCCTTACTGGTTGCTGTTCCTTTGATTGTATAGGAGCCGGGTTCTTCTTCTTATGACCATCAGTAGCTGGTGTCTATCACCTATATCATAAGTCTCATCCAGGGCTAAGGAGGAGAAGTCCAAATTGTTCATCTTGCTTTTCAGCTGCCACTCCAGATTTCCCACAATGCACAGTTCGTCTTGAGAGAGACAGATTTTGGAAAGACTTTATTCTCCAAGAGTTTCCACGCAGTCAAAGCAGGAACTTTTATTCATTATTTACACAAATTCCCATCAGAAAATTGCTTTTTCCTTTTGAAGTTTGTGTGCTAACACCAATTAGTTTTTTGCTTGTTTAAATTCATACACTGCAAAAAGTCCTTGTTTTTTTTTTTGATAGCTCAGCTAACAATGCCTCGTGGTCCTCTTCCTCTCATCTTCTGATTAGTTTGTTTTTTTTTTTATCTTGAAGCGACAGCCTGCGTTTTTTTTTAAAGACAGCCACATAGTCCTTTCAAACACCAACCTACAGGAAGAAACACTGAAGAGTGATTGATTGAACACCTGACGTTCAGCATCAGCCTTGTTCAATTTAGTGCTCATTTTTAACGGATGAGTGTTCCTCTGTCAGCCATGTTGAACCAACTCATTGTGCTTGTCGCCTCAGCCAAGATGCTGTGACCTAAAACGACAAGGAAACGCTCAGACCATAAAAGTTTTTCAAAATAGAAGCCAGTTTAGATTATTTCATTGGACTTTTTCTAACCTCATAAGAAAAATGGCGAAGTCAGTCTTTGACCTCGCTGGCCAAACAGAGCCGCCTACACGGTGGGGTGTATCCATGGTGTAATCTGGGTTTTACGATGCCCAGGTTTGCTCTAAGTAGTTTTCATCTTCATGATTTTTCTTCTTCCCTCATGAGCGCTGAAAAGTGTGACTGACTTCTTTTTCAAGATCTCCCTGTGGGTTTTTTAAAATTAAAAATCAATCCCCTCTCAACATACAAGTTATTTATTCATTTATTTATTTAAAATCTTTCCAGGATGTCTGCTGTAATACAAACTGACTTAAAGCTAACCTTATAATATTAAACCAATTGGCGCCAGACATACAATGATGTATGTTAAAATTTATCTCAGGGATAATATTAGAATTAAGTTAGATTGCAAAATAAAATGACCAGGAATAATACCATTCATAACAAATTAGATTTTCAGTCATTATTAACAAGGAATGAAATTTCAAATCATCAATTCAACACATTTGCATAATACCAAATCACCATGAAAGGCTTCCAATAGTCCTTTAGGAAATTAAACAATCACAAATAGCCAGGTCCCAAATGTCAAAGTCCGGTTAATCCAGTAATCCACTCAAAGGAAAGTCTCTTGCACTCAGTCTTTGTAATTAAGGATTGTTCATAGAGTTTGGATGATTCAATATCCAGGGTGGAAAGGGATGGAAGATGAAGGAAAGTTGATGAAGATGTTGTTGTGGCAGAGATGCAGGTTGGAGCAGGTGTCTTTACCTTAAGAAGTTCTACTTTCCAGAGATACTAATTATTGTCCAAGGAACAAAAAAGGAAAATAAGATTATTCAAACCCATTCCTTGTTCGAAACTGCTGCTGACATTCAGAACTGGATCATGGCTGGTTTCCTGTATATTTTATACAATTATTTGAACTTAACACTCTCTTCACATGTTTCCTACCCTGCATAAACGTGTTTCCGCTCACACAAGCTCCCAGGTGAGAACAATTACTGCCTCTCCCCTCTGATGTGCCACACCCACTTCCTCAGCTCAGCCTCTCCCTCTCCTCTCTGACTGCTACACTGGAAAAAAAAATATTTCAGTCTTTAAGACTGCTCCCTTATCTTATTGAAAGAGAGTGTTATGTGGACAAAAAGAGAGAGAGGCAGAAATTGAGAGAGATAGACACAGCAAAAATAAGATATCTTGGCATTTGAGTAGTCGTCACACTTGAATGCCTCCAAAAGTTTTTGGGGCATAATTTCACAATCATTCATCGGATTTAGTCCAAATCAAAGTCCAAAGACCTATCGTGGATATATCAGATTTCACTGAAATAGTTTTTTTTACTCACTTCGTGGAGCTTTTTTTAACAAAAAACACTGTGGATATAACTGCATTTAATTTGAGGAGTTCTAATCAATCACACAATTGCTTGTACAATGCAGGGGATTAGGGACTATGCCCGTTGCCGTCGGGGAGGATAGCGTGGGAGTAATTAAACACAGCACACGAGAGCTCGGACCACAAACGGAGGGAACATCAGTACAAGCCACACATGCGCTCACACAAAAAACACAGAAAACATGATACGAGAGTTAACTGTTTACAAACAATCGCTGGTTATGACAAATTGCCACATCCAAAGGGGTTCTTTTCATCACATTATGCTGCATGCGTTTTAATAGATTACCAGTAAAAAGCAGGGCATGGTAAACCTGTTAAGTAAGGCAGATTACTTGTGGTACACCTGAGGTCTCATTTATAAAACAGTGTGAAGGATCCAAACTAAGCTTGTAAATGCCCAATGAAACTGGAAATGGTTGACGCCAAAAAATGATCCTATATATAAAACTTTTTTAGATTCTCATTCTGAATTATAATCCACCTGGAATAATGTACATGTTAATCAGCCTCCACTAACCCTAACTTCTGTGCAGAATAATTTCACTGAATCGAATGCTGGAAAACAATGAGTGCTGGAGGATGATGAGCGGACAAAGTGCCGAACTCAGACATGAGAGAATGTAGATTTTGAGTCTATTCTGGTTCTATATTACGATAAATCATAGGTCAGCATAATGTTTTCCTAAGAGACATATTTTATTAAAGTTACTAGTTAGAACTTTTTGTGGCGATATGTAGTGTAGTGACAGGTGTTAATAATTTTATCTCCAGACTTAAAGCGATCCATATTTGCAAGTTGTGAAGTTGTCCAAAATACACTCTAATCATACAGTGTTCCCTGTTGAGTGTTTCTCACGAAATACATGACAACTACATGAAAAAAAATGAAAGCTTTGATCTACATTTGATTAATAGTATTTGATATTAACTGCCACTGGTGATGATAATCTCATGATTTATTAACCTTCTCATTTGTGCTCGAATGGTACATTTTGACAATGTTTTCAATGGTTTTGGGCATTTTGCATTACAGAGCTGTAAACTGTCAAAAGACCTTTCCGAGCTCTTTTCTGCTAGCCAGGTTTAAAGCTATAATTGTATTACGTCATATCAGACTACCATGTCTGAGTAAACTGATTTAGTAAAAACAAAGTTTCCCTTATCCTGACCAGCCATTGAACAGCTTGGTTCGAGATATTGTCCTAAAAAAGCATTTAATGAATGGGTTTAATAATATGTATAAGCTCAACATCTTCAGTCATATCATAATTTTCTTTTTTTTAAAATAGGATGGGGAATGTGCACTGGTGTGAAGATGGATTATTTTTCTGTTCAGTTCAGCCATCTCCAAACTTGACAGGAATAGGCAGCAGACTTGGAGGAGATGACTGGTAGAGAGACAATCAATAAAATCTTACATTTCACACTGCTGTGTGTGTGTATGTGTATGTGTGTGTTTGTTTTCTGCTAGCTTTGTGTCTTTACATGAATATGTGTGTGTTGTATCAACATTTCAAACCAGCCCTTTGCAAGCCTTGTACCAGTCTGAAGATATAAACTTTATACCTGTGGTTTTACTTTATACCTGTGCTCGCTCCCTCATAGCTCTGTCATAGAAGGGAAACACAGCAGCAGTCCAAAGCTGCCTTCAAGGTCAGAGTTCCTCGTAAACAGTGTTTCTACCCAAAGGCCATCAACCTGACCAATAATCAAACCAGTGTCTGTGTTGTACAATAACCTGGTTCACCCCATTACGCAATAACTACCTCCAACTGTCATTATTCTGACATTTTTGCACTGTCATATATATTTATATATACATATTAATATATATATAATATATCCAGTCCAGGTTAATTTGTTCAACACATGGTGGTATTTTCCACTTCAGTGATCTCCTCCATGCAATAAACTCAACTCATTCTGAAGTAAAAGTTTAAGTACTCTGCAAGTACATGATCAGTAACCAATTAATCTTCACTGCAACCGCTCCAAGTAAGGTCTCTTGAAGGCACGATAAATCAAAAAATCAGGGAGTTCTTTACCACCATATTGTTTGAACTGCCCAAGATTTTGAAGAGGAAGTAGAACATTGACAAGGTTTCGGGGTGGACTTTTACATCAAAGCCAATAACTCAATTGCTTCCTCCTAAAGGTTGACAGAGAGTGAACAATTATTATCTTCTTTGTTCTCTCTTAGCTGAATCTTAAACGATCAAATACCATTACCTGTCCTTAATAATTGACTGCTATTGATCTGGTTCAGTGATGAGCTGCACTTTACAGTTTCTCCTTTCTTTTCTCCTCTTTTTCCCACATATTCCCTCAACATCCATTCTCCTACTCTTCTCCCTCCAGGGCCGTAGATTCTGCTGAATCATGCTGTAGTCCTTTTTGCAGCACTGGGAAACATCTACCTACCTGCCCCACACAACCCATGCTTAGCAGAGAAGAAGATAAAAAAAGAAGATGAATAAGCAAGAAGGTGTTTTCTCACCACAACAAATCTCATAAGAAGATACACACAATCCCCACTGCAACAACTGATGTGTGACGCAACTATGCGTTTAAGTTTTTCTGACCTATCTCACTAATTTTTTATCATCTCCACTTTCCATGTTTCGTCCATCTGTCCCCTCCGCCCTAATCCTGCATCATCTCGTCTCCTCTGTTTCCTTACTTCTCTTTTACATTTCCCGCTCTCTGTGTGTATCTCTGTCTCCATCGATTATTACATTTCTTAAAAAAAAGGAAGTTCTTTTTACATTTTTCATTTTGTACCGTCAAACCACTGTACAATTACATTGTCAGAAAAACAACTGGTGTTCCAGGCAACACACCACATCTGTAGGACTACTGGCATTGACATGTATATTGATATTGTAACACAAAAAGGATGTAAATCAATTTCATTATGTATCTCACCTTTGTTCCTCTAACACCTCTTGCTCAATCCTTTGCTTTTTATTCCTCCTCCTTCCTTTTTTTGTCCCTCTCAAAGTTATCTGTTTTCTTTGTCGCTCCCTCCCCTCCTACCTTCTTTCATGCCCCTGCATTGGTATCGTTCTGTCTTTCTGCCTTTCTATCTTATTGACCTCTCTCTGTCACTTGGTGGGCCGGCGAACACTGCAAAGGCTGAGCTACTGTCCTGGTTGGGGAAGAGCATTGACTTTTGGATGTGTTCCTTTCTTTTCTTGTCACAGACTGTATTTGATCTTGTTTCCCTCTTAACGCAGAGAGAACAGAGTCTCTCTCTTTGTCTGCAGTGGTTGTGGTCTTTAGGACAAGGTGGTAGCCACGAGCCTCCTAAGTCAGAAATTCTCAAGTCCTGCCTTTGATTTTTTTCTTTTTTTTTATTGCATTAGTTGTCATGGAGTGGATGGCAGTATATCTTTATAGCAATGGTGTAAACCTTAAAAAAATACTATTATATAAATATTTTATTTTTTACCATTGTATAAATATACTGATTAACTTATGTACTTTGATTGCAAGTTGTTTAGTCACCCATGCAGTGAGTAAATATAAAAGGAGGAAATGTTTTTTGTGAATTTAGGAACTATTTCTATTGCTATTGATGTTTTGAGTATTTTATTGTAACATCTTTTTGTTGAATCTGTGATTAATTGCAGAATGAGAAATCTTGATTCGATAGCCATACATTTAGGTTTGATTTTGTCAACAGTCAATTCTGCCCTCTTCAACTGTCATCAGGAGTCACAAGAAGATGCATAAGTAGAAAAGAAAGGATGTGGTCTTGGTGGATAGTTTTGCTTTTTCTCTTGCGATCATTAAAAGACCGTAGTGTGTCTGGGTTTGTGTGGAAGACCACTCTTAAAAAATGATGACATTTTGAATGAGTTATGTTTGTCTTTTGCACTAATTTAATAAAGGCGTACTGAAAATTCACACAATGCTGTTTTACCATCTCATCTCTAAAGAAAGGTTTTGCACACAAATGTATTCATATGACCAGGTGTAATTGTCAATTAACCCAGCCACAAAGGGGTCACCGCTCAGTGTACTTCTAGTGCTGGTCCCAAGTACGGACAGATTGGGAGGCTTGTGTCAGGAGAGCATCCTACATTAAACCTATGCCACATCAATATGCGGAACATCAAATTGATTTCGAGACCGGATCTGTCGGGCCCAATTTAAAACTGACAGTCAATTGCATTGTTAACCAGCAGCGTACGGGTGGAAACTATGCAACTGTTGGTCTAATAACAAGAGGACTGAGAGGGCGGAAATGTGTCAGGACACAGTGAAAGATGAGCAAAGGTAGGACTTTAAATGTTTGTACAATGATATGACAGAGAGAAGGAAGGTAGATATATTGTGTCCCCAAGAGACCAGGTTGAAAAACAGCAAGGATAGAAGCATAAGAAAATGTTACAAAATGCTTTAATATATGATGTGGATGGGAGAACAAATGGGGTGGAGGTGATTCTTTAAGGATGAGTTTGTGAAGAGGATGGAGGTGAAGAGAGAGTCGGACAGTGATGAGTATAAAATAAAAAATGGGAGGTGAGACGATGATTTCAGCGCTTATGCCCCACAAATTGGTAATGGGCTGAAAGAGAGCGTGAATATCTGGCATTAGTTGGATGACGTGATGAAGAGTTCCATATTCCAAGGGCTGAGAGAGCGGTGGTTGAAGGAAACTTCAGTGGGCATGCTGGTGAAAGGAACAGAGGCCATGAGGAGGTGATAGTCAGGAATGGTGCTAAGGACAGGAACATATCTTATCTGAAGAAGCTCATAGTTCCATATTTTCCAACCAAAAAACTGTGCTCCCAGCATGCAGGGTTACTTGTAGTCCCTAGAGTCTCAAGAAGAAGAATGGCATTCAGCCATCAGGCTCCTCTCCACTGAAACCATCTCCCAATCTCGGTTCGGGGGGAAGAAACCCTCTCTAAATTTAAAAGAAGGCTTAAAACTTTCTTTTATGATGAAATTTAAAATTAAGGCTGGCATAAGCTAGCTCTTAACGATGCTGCTATAGGTTTAGACTGCTAGGGGATCTGCCATGATGAACTGAGCATTTCTCTCTTCCTCTCTCACTGTCCCTCTTTTTACACCCCTCTCACTTTAATGCTACTGCATTATTTGCATGTTACAGACTTGACTTCTTCCCTGGAGCCTTTGTGCTTTCTCAGCCTGCAAGGTCACTTGGTTTGTGACTGCATCTGCTCATGTGGACCTATACGATGTACACTGATTTTAAGATGCTCATGATGATAATTACTATTATTATTATTATTATTAATTCATAGTGTTTCCCCATAAGCTATTGCTAAATGTTTATATTACTATTAATTTCATTATCAACTTAGGCCCAACATTAGAAAAGCGGAGGAAAGTGGATTAGCATAGCTGATATCTTTGCGGCTTTTCCCCCCGTCTGTATCTCTCCTTCCCCCTCTATCTCTCTCTCTCTCGCTCTCTCTTCTCAAACCCGACCGGTCATGGCAGTAGGCCGTCCACCCTGAGTCTTGGATCTGCTCGAAGTTTATCCCCTTTAAAAGGCAGTTTTTCTTGCCAATGTCGCCAAGTGCTTGCTCGCGGAGGAATTTGTTGGGGGTCTGTAGATAAATATATAACGAGTTTGGTCTAGACCTGCTCTTTCTGGAAAGCACCTTTATACAACTGTTGTTGTGAATTGGCGCTATATAAATAAAGATTGATTGATTGATTGATCATGGAAAGACAGATGGTAGTAGATTTTATGAAAAGGGAGGAAATGGATTTGGTGAATATGTATTTCAAAAAGAGGAAGGAGCCTAGGGAAACAGTGTGTGATTTAAGCCTGATCACAATCCTCACGATAGTTGGTCCGACTGTCGGAGGTCACCGGTTCTTGTTTGTCATGCTGTGTAAGTGGGGCCCCAGGGCCAGTCAGCAGCTTCCAGACGACCGTCGGACGATCAGATGGATAACTGACATGTTGGAAATTTGGCCGGTCGACTCAGGCATTCACACAGTTGAAGCAGGGACACGACTCGATCCACTGACATGTCAGCGCCTTCTATTCTCACTGCACCGATGCAAAGTGGTTTACTGACTCAAATGAATATGCTATGGTCACAAACAACAATTAAGTAAAAGAATCATTAATGCTAACTTTACTCTATGAAGTACGTAAAGACAAAAATATATTAATATACAATCCAGCTGTGTTTGTTTTGTCCACATTTAAGAATGATCTGTTATTTTTGATAATATTGTTCTTAAGATATAACAGTGTATGAAACAGTGTGATTATCCTTACAATAATTAATTTAATGTATCATCATCATTATCAACAACAATTATGACAATAAAATAATAATAATATCAATAATAACAATTTCATTATCGTTTATGACTGTTCGCCGTGAAAGAAATTGAAAAATAAAATATGCACATTGTCCAAAATTTCCATTAGTTACCCATAAATTACTACTTCTGTGGCCACTAATTGGCTGTTTACCAGGACAGCTAAATTGGTGCTCTAAGTGGAATTTGGTTATGTTTTTGATTTGTTCACTCATAATAATTATCTATTATTCATGACCAAAACAGGGTTATTATCCTAACAAAAACTTATTTCATTTATCATCATCATTATCAACCAAAAATATAACATAATGAAACAATAAATTAATTATAAAATAATAATATCCATAATAATATGATCATTGTTTTTATTGTTTGAGTGTACTTCCTTGTCAACGATTTTCTGAACATGTAATGTATTCTAGAACCTCAATCAACTGATATTTAAATTAAAAAAGACCCAATTATAGGCAAATATAAATTGATATTTGACAAGAAATTCCAACTTCTATGACCAGCCGATGGTCAGTTTGCTGCTACTGTTCATCAGATATGAATGCAGAATGAGGAAAAACGTGTTCACTGACATCAATGAGTTACATTAAAGACCGTCTCTGGAAAAGCTTTATGAATGTCAAGTATGAGCGGTCACAGAAAACGAATGGCTGAATGAATGAATGATATTCCAGAAGAAGTTGATGCAGAGACTTTCCTCCTCTCTCTATCTAGTGCCCTGATGGAACCGGAGGTAAACTTTTAGACTTTCATTTTAACCTACCTGCACGTACTGTGGCTGATCTTATGCGCATTCTATCTCTGGCTCTGTCTCGACCACCATCTCTACGCCTCTCTCGTGCGATCTCTCTCTCTCTCTCTGTCTCTGTCTCTGTCTCTCTGTCTCTCTTTGTCTGTCTCTCTCTCTTTCTCTCTGTCTCTGTCTCTCTCTCTCTCTCTCTATTGGAGCAGAGCAGTAGCGCACTCCGTTCCCGAGGTCCTGCGGTTCAAATTTTATTGGCACTTTACGTTACCACCATGCATTTTACCAGGATTATGGTGCCCCCCCCCGAGTCAAAATAATTTTAAAGTTCTTACTCTTAATCCACTACTTTTGTAAGGATTTAGAAAATGTTTAAATAATGTGTTAATGGGTTAGAACCTTCAATGGTATATTTAAGGTGCAAGTACTTTTACAGAGCAAGGTCAGCTGAATTCCATTAGTTTGCTACTTAGCATCACTTGGCTGTAGCAAACAAGCGGAGCAAATAGCTGGAGGACACAGAACAAACACAGAACCTGATATTTCATTCACATCTAAGTGAAGCTTTATCTGAGCAAAACTGAATGTAAATATTGGGCAACCTTTCGTCTGGTAGTTGTACTGTATACAGCCAAGCAACATGCAAGTGATGACATTTTCAACCTCAGCTTTCCTAATATGGACGAGGATATTTCAGCCCCACTTAGTCTCCAATGCCCACAATCATCCCTTTCATCTTGCTGACCTTGAGAGAGTTCTAGTATTAGCTGGTGAGTGTCCTCATCTCATCTTTCTAGGTCTTGTTATCATTATGCATGATGGATCCCCTGATTATAGTGTCATCAGCAAACTTGATGACATTGGAGCTGGGCTTCGCTGCTCAGTTGAATGCGTAGAGGGAGTATAATAGATGATTCTTTCCACCTGGGGTTTGCCTGTCAGAACTGAATGTTCAGTCTATGATCGATACATTTGGTGACTGGTTGGGATGATGATGTGGAATGCCTAATAACTGCAGTTGATGAAGAACATTCTTCATTAGTATTCCCTTAGCCTCCGTGTGTGAGTGCCCTATGTATCACGAACACAAAGGCCCACACAATGTCTGTGTATCTGTTTGTTCTATGTAAATGGACATATGTCCGTAGCTGAGGAGAGGCAGGAGCAGATGTGTTTTTGATGAGTTGGTTAAAGAACATCATGGCGATGGATTGCAGTGAGACTAGGCAGTAGTCGTGTATAGAGGAGATCACTGGTTTCTTGGTAACAGGAACAACAGTGGATGCTTTGAAGGGTTCTCACATAGGAAGAGGATGAGGATGTTAGTGAACACCACTGCCAGTTGGTTGGTGCATGTTCCCCGTGGGTTTTTGCAGGGGGTTGACATTTTTGAACAAGTGTTTCACATCACATGAATTCGAGGCAGTGAGGTGTCCCACCCACCCACATGTGGATTAGGGGGATGCACTGAGCATAAAATATGCTGAGCTCATCACATGCCTATGTGGTGCCCTGAACAATATATCTTTCTTCGTTTGTAGTCAGTGATGCGGCGTAATCCACTCCACATGCACCTGGGATCAGTCCTTTCACCTTGCTGTCGCTGATGGACTAACAGGGGTCATATCTTGCTGTTTTAAAGGTGTCTGGATCTCCTGTGTTGAACGCTGGGGTCTTGGTGGTGGGTTTAACACAGATTTCCCAGCAGAGCCAGGAGGAGCAGCTATCAAGCAATCATGCATGGAATAAATGCCAGCTGGTAAGAGCCCCAGGAGTCTAGACTAACCTGGCGCCATCTGCGCTGTTTCTAATATGGTTGGATGATTATCTCTGTAGTGCAATTCCTTCAGCTTTAAGTAAAAATCCAAAGTTTAGAAAGTGTTTCATTTATTAATGACTTTTATTTTTAGTTGAAAGATGTATGGCTCTTGAGACTTTAGTTCAGTTTCTTTCTTACTTGTGGGCAACGCGTCAACAGAGTAGTGCTCTGAATCATTCTGAAATCTACGATCTTTAGCATAGACATTCATGGGGGAAAGCTCAATAGTCAAGCTCTCAGTTCATCAGTTTGATTGAAAAGAATAATATTTGTAGTAGAATATCATATCTATTTGTTTAAATGTCATCATAAAGGCTAATTGAGGATTCAACATATGATGCAATGAAAAAGGCAAACTTCTATCTGCAAAAAAATTTGGTAGTTAATCAGATATGTTCTTGTAAAACCGTAAACATAGGGAATTTATGTTATTGAAAATTAGCTAAATGCTCAGACACAGGCTGCTATGTATGCAAAACGATATGTTAACTGGTGTATCAGGAACTTTGAGCTTAGTATAGATTAATGATAATGAAAAATAAATACAGAGATAATCATTTATTTACAAACAGATTTTTCACAGAAAATGAGGCAAGGTCAACAAATCTTAAGTTGAAAAAATAAATGATTTCCTTATTGCCCCTTTGAAAGGTTCAAAAGGAATGCCCTTTCCTCCCACTCTTTGTGGTTTCAGAACATCAACCATCCATTGGATAAGCTTTTTCATTACACTTCCGATTTCAAATTTCCCCTTCACAGCTTCAACAGCGTTGAGGATTAAAGTCATGGTCAAAGCTCCCTAAAAATGTATTTCTTGAAATGCCAAGAGCAACCATACTTTCAAATAATAATGATACTAATATCCGACATTCACGATCGCTCACTCTGCCATACACACTCATTTGTCCCTCCTAGATGATCATTTAGCACCTATTAACACAAGCTCCTCATCTGTAATGATCACTCAATAATCATTTTCACTCTCATTTTACTTGTGCATCGCAAGGTTAAGTAATGCCCTGAACCTGTGACAAATGTTGGATGGGCCATTTGTTCATAGTGGACGTAATTACAATAGCAATATATTCAACCAGGCCTTAAGGGTCTCTTTATTCTCTCCTTCAATCATCAACTGTTATTTCCCTTCACTCATTACTCCATTGAGAATGTTTCATCATCCGCCTTTGTTCCCTCTGATCTTTAAATACTGCCAGTGACGCCCTCCATCACCTCTCCTACCACAGCTAAGACAATGCAGTCATGACAGCAAGGTTATCCTCAAAAAGTCCTCAATCCCCTCAATATGCAAGCAAATACCCTGATTGAACTATCAGTGTTTTTCTGTAGTGTTTTTTGTAAAAAGTTTAAAAGAAACTCCATGAAGTGGGTAAAATATGAACTTTTAAAGTAAAATATGGTATATCTTATATACATGTTAGATCTTTGCGAGTTGAGCCATATGCACCAGATTTGGATTTAATCGGGACTGATTTTTAAGAAGTGATGTTCAACAAACAGTGTTTTTAGGTGTTGTTCTCACATTGAAAGATCACTCAGCGATTGCCCACTTTGACCGAAGGTAAGGTGCTGGGATCAACCTGAAGTTGCTCCAAGGATAGGGCACCTTCCTCCAGCTTTGATTTGCATTGTGTTTAAGTTTTTTTTCCAACTCAAGGTCTTAAGGTCTTTGCTAATGCAGAATGTGATGTAGACACATGACCCCTCTGTACCATTTCATTTAATCACCCGATGAGCCGACAGCAAGGATGTATGACAGATGACTGAACTGAATTCAGTCTGCAAGTTGTTACCAGTCAGTGATTATGGATGCTTTCAAGCCATATACATATTTGAGTACTTGGCTAATTATTGGTTTCCTATTCTGAATCCTGTAGTAAACATTAAGCCACCTTCTCCATTATGATATGAATCAATATATTTAAGAAAAAGCGTCACGGATATGAGATAAACAATGCAGGGTCAAAGTGTCAGACAATAATTAGGCACTAAATACAAGCAATTTGTTAAAGTTTAAGCATTCTTATTTTGTTCAATCTTTTATGGGAAGATATAATTTGTGACAGAACTATGATGAAGAATGATGCTATAAAATGTAAACTTCCCCAACATGAACAATTTAAGGCAAAAGACTACATTGTGCAGCAATATTAAGACTGTGTCTTTTAGCCATTCTTCATGTGGATTTTAATGATGAATATTAATTATTTGAAAAATATGAATCCCTCAAACACACCAAAACATTCATGGTGTGTTGGACACTGTAGAACGAAAGATTTTATATCTTCTGTTCTATTCCCGTATGTAATTTTGGATTAAGTAGCATAAATGGAGATCTAACGAAAGTTCAGTCAAAGAGACTATCCTCTGGTGAACCAGGGCCACAATTACTGCTCACACCACTCTCTTATCCTCACCTTTCACAAATGATCGGTCTCAATTACCTGCTTCACGCACTAGCGCATTACTTAATACCAGCTGCCGTTGAGGTAGCTTCATCCATCCAATCACTGACACACCGGCATGCTTAGCCTCATCATCACCTCATCACCATCAGCTACTGGCTTTAAATATCAGCCATCTGTCTAGTTCTTTCATGCTGCTGGTTCACGCACCCCCCAACTCTCCATCTCCACTTAGTCTTCACAGATCCATCAGCATCATGGATCTGATGGATCCATGATGCTGGATGCCTCAGAAGAGTCATCAGCCACCACCACCAGTATCCAGATTCAAGAGGTGGGATTTTCCATGCTGCTGCTCAGGGCAGATACCTTCGGTCTCACTTTCCCCGAAGAGTCTGAGCGCCAAAGACTTTCTAATCAGATCATTATCACACATCTGTTGTTGTAATAAATAATTCATCTTGGATGCCTCTGATGGACAATAATTGTGTACTGGTTAAAGAAACATTACTATAATTGAATGAATCTTTAACTGTATCTAAGATACTGTACTGTGCAGAAATGGTTTTGCTTACAATAATGGGTGAAAAGGTTTAAGCAATAGCTGGAATTACAAACTGTCGCTCTTGCATGATAACACACACTGAACGGATTTTGTTCGATTCAGTGGCTGCACTGCAAAATGTTTTCTCATTAATAAGAGAACTTAAGGTTACAAAAGAGAAGAATGGAATGAGATGACTGGGCACTTACCGACCATTAACTGTGTTATACTGGGAAAAATTGAGAGATATTTGGATTTGGTCAGATTTGAAAATGAATGAACACCATAAGTGTGAATGGTAGCTGCTACACATAAGGGGTTGTGTATGCAGTAATGCATAGATTGTTGCAATGCATTTATTGTTCCATTAGAACTGAAATACAAATCTGAGTTGAATGTGCTTTAGTATTTTGTGTTTTGTACATCGTCAAACTGTATAGATTTACCTACATCATGTTCATCTCTTGAAGATCTATGCTGGAGATTTTGTGGACACATGACAATTTTGCACCATTGACTCTATTCCCTCCAAAGAATCCTTGTGCCCGGGAGTCTTTGTGTTCTATCGCACCACAGGTTCCCAGGAATGGTGAATGATGAACTGTTTGGGGTCCGGGTTCTTGGCTGTACCGAGCCAAGGATCGTGGCCGCATCTACTGCCGAGGCCCTGCTGGACGCCATCTTCTACTGCTATCCCTAATAATCATAAATGTATAGTACCACTACTACTATTTTATATGTATATGGTAGTACCACTGCTACTTTACTAACTGTAATACATCAACAGATACCATCATCATTGCTAGAACTGTATACAATGTGTCTAGTTTTGTTGATCTGCTCCGTAAATTAACACCCATTGCGCGTCTGTCCGTCCTGGAAGAGGGATCCCTCCTTTGTATCCCTTCCTGACGTCTATTCCCTCTTTTTCCCTCTTAAAAGGTTTTTTGGGTAGTGGTTTCTTACCCGGACCGAGGGTCTAAGGGCAGAAGATGTGTATCATGTACAAATTGTAAAGCCTGTCGAGGCAAATTGGGTTTTTGGGCTACACAAATAAGATTGACTTGACTTGACTTGACATGATATTTATGCAGATCCCTCTTTTTGCATCATGTCAACAGATACACTCATGTGTGAAATAAAAACTCTGTGCTGATACCAATTTTTATTTTTTGTTTCGTTTTGAAATGCTATTGGATAATAATTTATTATAAAGTTACTAATCCAACCCCCTTTTTCAAAATGAGCTCTTTATATTAAATACCACTAAAATTTAACCAGAGTGCCTGATTATAATCAAAATGTGAGGGTGAAATGTGACTTTGCATGAATTTTTTACACATTAGATAGATTTTATATAGAAATGTAAAGAAAAGAACATTTTTCCATTTTTAAAAAATACAATACAAGCTTTTATGAAAACTTGTGTTTTGTAGCTCTTTGGTGAACAGGTATTCTGCCTGCTCATTTTACTAAAGTGAGCAAACGGTCTCTCATCTCCAAATTTGAAAGTGACAATCAATTTTCTGGGCAAGATAGCAGATATTCCCATTTCCTTTTTTAACCTGGTCATACACAGCATACCTCTGTTTTGAGTCGTTTGTGAAAGTCTTTACGTTTTTTATGTTTGTGTAATTGTGCCGTTAGCTGTAGCTGAACAGTATTGCATAGGAATGGTAGATATTGAGCTTGTATAGAATTAATATCATTGTTAGCAGAACATTTTACAGCAGAGATATAAGCACCAAGGAGGAACAGCCTCATTCAGTAAATGCAAAGGTGCATAGCTCATGTGCTGTAAATATTCCCCTTAATGGCTATTCTGAGTGAAATATCCAAGATGATGAAAGTACACAACTATGACGTCTCTGTTTAGTAATTTCTTAATCCCCTCAGTCATTGATGTATTTCAAGGTCGATTGCACACCCAACTCTCATTTCCTATTTTGTCTTATACACATAAAGTTTAGCAGGAGTCCTGATATGCAAATCAGGCAATAAAAGCCCATTTGGAGGTTGTAGATGTAAATATATGATGACAACAGCAGCATCTCTGTCCATGTGATAGCCTGCCAAACATAACTGCATAAGATAAATAGAATACATATGAATAAAAAGACATTTTATCATCTACCTGCACACCTTAGCAGCTTTTTTCTAGTATGGATAAGGTGTGATTAAAACAAGACTGGAGGGGATTGTTTTGATATTGTGCTCATGTACCATTTTTACATACATAAATGAGCTGGTGCTGGTTTTAAATTTGTTTTTTTTGTTTTTTTAGTGCTTATAGGCATTAAAACAGTTTGCCCTGGAGACCATCAAATATATATATATATATATATAAATTTATATATATATATATATATATATTTATGTATATATATATATTTATATATATATATACGTATATATATATGATCGTGTGATATATATAAGCACTATAGACTTTTACAATGACATATTTATTGATTAAAGTACACGTTGCATCCTATGGTGTTATAGCAATAAAATGTTGCATGTATTTTCCATTTTGGTCGCTGGTTAACTAAGCAACACAAAGTCTTTGGTGAGCGAAGAAAGAATGACAAATAAGTTGCTATTAGTTATGTGAGTGTCCTATGAATGCAGCAAATTTGTCTGCCTGCTTTTATAGACCGTACAGTGTCTGAAACAATTCATCGTCCCCTGGAGACAAGGAATACATACCAATCATGTTGTAAAAAATGTCAACATGAATATTTTCAATATCAGTCTGACCTTGGTATGTCTTTAACCACACAACATTTGAGGAGAAACCCTAATGTGCAGCTCCATATTTATAGTGCTGGTTATGTAATTGATAATACCTCCAACATGCACACAATCGTGCATGATGAGCCTCCACTGCAGCAGCTGTACCATATTATAATGTTGTCCCCCCCATACCGGAGGCATCATAGCTCCACACAGTACCAATTTGTCTCCACTGTTGTGCCCATTTTGTCTGTTAGTGGTCGGTTGCCTGTGTTTTTCCCCTTGATAACTTTTTCTCCAAGGACAGATCTACACTTGGACAATTCACTGGGTGTTCTAATGGCCACAGATCCACATTAGATAAGTGCCGCCATCATTTTAGCAGGAGAAACATGTGTGAACGTTTGGGAGGAATTTGCCACCTTCTGTGAATTAATGACCAAATGTTTCCTCGTTGCCGGGACCTCAATCAAATGTTAATTGCTATGCTTCTCCATTCATACTAGACTAGGACTCAGAGGGTATACCTCTGCCAACACCATTGTCGCTAAAATTGTTTTATCATGGCATCCAGGGCAATATCACACGCATTAGTGATGTTATCATGATAGTATTACTTTACTCTGATCTACATCACGCCAAATAAAGTAATAACATCTCATTTCTTGAACACGGAGATCCAATTCTATTTGGCCCATGTGTTTATCATCCCAACCCCATTCGTATGACTACATTTGCATGATTTCAGCTACATACTTATGGCAGTACCCTGTGACTACACCTGTACATTACCATGTTATGACCTAATACAGTACTAATACGCCCCACTCCAACTGTGAATTTTAATTCTAGATATATATAATTCCTCAGCCAAATACAGCTTGTAAGAATGCTATTCATCTAACCACAAAACATCTAAAATAATTTATTGCCGATTGATGATGCCCATGGATAAATCTCCCTTTACTAACAGCAAAATCACCATGGTGGGAAATTCCAAAATAAAGCATTTGCAATCCACCAGTGTACTATTAGATGTGGCAGCAATAAAGTGAGAGAGAGAGCCCACCTTACCAGCTTCTCAAAAGCCAATTTTCCCCAGTTGGCCGTCACGGCCTGTTGTGAATACAAGGATGACCCAGATGCCTCAACTCTTTCTTAAGCTATAAGGAACTTCATATGTTCAATATCATTAATGGATGTTTCTATTCACTGGAGATTTATCAAAATTTTACTCAAAAACAAAGTTCCAACTAATAGTCATAATGGATTTAAAGTAGTAGTTTGAATATGTTAAGCCTTAAAGTTGGGGTATTGATGATTTTTTTTATATATATATATTAAAAATGGCTATTTAAAAAGATGTATAAGAAATATCATTCATGGCACAAATTGTTATGGCAACTTAACCATCACCTCTCCCAAGTCTGCTCACTCACCTCTCATCAGCTCAACTGCCAGAGATACATCTGCTGCAACAGTTCATACACTGTTCACCACATTGGAGATCAACATTAAGGATGGTAACGCTTTTTAGATTTCCTATCCTAGCCTATTCATTTTTGTCATGATTCATTTAACCTACTTGTTTAATGCCCCATGATCATCACCTGCCAATCTTTTGTTGTCTCCCTCCCTGACTCCTAATGTAGCCACATTTTTTTCTCGTTGCACTCTAATTTTAGCCCATGTGACTCCATTAACATGAGCAGCATAATAACATCATTGGTGAATATTTGAGTGATGATACTGAGCAAAGCAAGCTGAACCACGTATGTGTGGGACCCAGGAGATCGTATTACTTCTGCAGGCCCCATTGCAATATTAAGTTACTGTATTAGATCATTGCCCAGAGGCTGACTCAAAGACAGGTAGTTGGTTGAAAAAAAAAGAAGAATATATTGCAAAAGAGAAGGGAGTTACCTCTGAGAGGAAAATTAGCAGGTCCATACCTGCGCATTTTCCTCTCACAGCTGTATGAAGCTACCAGGTTTGTAGGTTTACAAGCTGCCAGGTTGGTTTTACAAGCTGCCAGGCTGTATGATGCTACAAACCTGTAGCTTCATACAGCTTCATACAGCCTTATCCATACCAGGCCTCCCAGACAGAACACAAAGACAGAAGAGAGGGAAGGTGATAGAGGCAGGGCAGGATATTGAGGGGGACTGGAAGAGTCATGGGCGATTTGGGAGAGGGAAAGCCACATGCCAATGTTAGAGGGGTGTCCAGTGACCCATTGCTACTGTCAAAGCATCTGATGAGGAACCTCATATCCTGTAGTTATCTGTGGCAGGCTCCCTCTTTCAACATCATGGGTTGATGGAACCCAAGCGATTGTTTCCCAAGACAATTTTTTCCAACAGTAACATCCATAATGTGGGTAGGGGAAGTGCAAGCCGCAAAATATATGAAAAGCTTTGGAGGTTTAAGGAGTAATGGTGGAGTAATGCTATGTCTCATTTTGACTTATCTCTTTAGGGTTCCTCACAGATGCCCACCTCAGTTAAACAGAGGGAGACTGAAGAAAGAGACTGACCCTGTTTTGCCAGGTTCAGGCACTTGTTTGGTGTAACCAGGTCACGCAGGTCCAGTGGCTACTCACAAACTGTCTCAATCTCAGCTGTCCCACTGGATTATGGAGGTAATTCAGCATGCATGTTAATGATTTTCAGCGTAAGATGCTTTCATTTACCACATTATGCTTTAGCCCTATGGAGTCAGTGATCAAACATCCTTGATATCTATTTCCTACAATAATTTAGCACGTTTTGAGGTTCACTGTGTTAATACAGTATGTTAAAGAGAAGAAATAAATAACAAGTCATATCAGTGATGTTGCACTGGTATGAACATAATTTAATGTAGCATTGGAAGGCTTAGGGCTGGGGATCATGCAACCCTCGAACCCTGAGGTGACTTTTGTTTCAACCAAAAAATTAATTTTTTTAAATAGATAGATAGATAGATAGATAGATAGATAGATAGATAGATAGATAGTAGAGGTGCACTGATACAATTTTCCCATCCAATTTGGATTACCAATTTCAATAAAGTCTAACAGCTACATACATACGGCTAATATTTTTTTGATTCAAAATGGCTAATGAATATGAATATGTAATGTTTAGAATGGAAAATCACAGCCACAAATGGGTCACAAGCCAGAGTACCTCTAGTGCCGGTCCCACGCCCAGATAAATGGGGAGGGTTGAGTCAGGGTGGGCATCCAACATAAAACCTATGTTAGATCAATATGTGGAATGAGATGATCCGCTATGGCAACCGCTTTAGGGAAGAGCCAAAAGGAAAAGAAGAATGTTTGGAATGGAAAGGTTTCACTTGGCGACTGCCGTCCAATGGTATAGTGTTAACAATTCAAAGTGTGGTAGACGTCACATGACTGAAGATTTTGCAACATTTATTGGTTAATGTCATCCTTGTTTTTCATAAATGAAAGCAAAGTTGTATTAACTTTGTTCCAGATATTTGGACGTGTTCAGTAAAGTACAAACACGTTATCGTTAAGAGGGAGGCTGTTTCACGTATTGTAAAATAATTCATTGAAAATGGAGAAGAGAGCACAGAATCATCAAAACAGCAGAGGAAAATGAACATCTCCATATATTTTCACCTGACAAGTTGATGGATTAAACTGGCTAAACTGTAAGTGCTCTCTAATGTGAAATTAAAAAAGTTTCTGCTACAAATATGAGAGAAATAAGTTTTATTTACATAAAAAGTATATTTTAAAATGTGTGTTTTACATAACTGGGGCAGGTAAAGCCAGAACTCAAAGTGACCTTGGCTGAAGGCAAACACAAGCAAAGCAAATAGGAACATACATTTATACTAGGCACACACTAATTACAGAATTTTTCAAGCCCAAGTTTACATCACCGAAGGGCTTTCTTTATCAGTCCTCTGCCTGTTAATGCCTGATTTTTACACAAGAAGCCCTAAAGTGAAAGCTGCGGATTTGGGTTAGCAGTTAAGAGGTTGTGTGTCAGCGAGGTGGTTGCTATTCTACTTATCAATTATCTCAAATTTTGCTAGTTATGTGAAATTACTTTGCTGTCCACAACACAAAAGCAAGAGAACAAAAACAAATTATTCTTTCCTTTGAACAGTATTGTGGTGTAATCCACTTGCATATAGCAAAGAGTAAAGAAGAAGGATTTTCCTCATTTTATCAGACTGTGAAATGAAAATTTAAAACCAGTGCAGGACATGACAACACCAGCCAGGCCCTTGTCAAGGTGACATTGAAAGAGTTTTATTCTTGCTTTGCCCCTTTTTTTAAATTACCGCATACAAAAAGTATTAAACCATCTGCATACTGAGTTCTTAAAATACTCCTTGTTTACGTTGACGACTAAAACCACACTTAAAGTCCTCAGTCAATTTCAATTTTAACTAAGTTGCAATTTCATCTAACTGCATGCTCATGGCGCTTTACATATCCAATTTAGTCAGCTAATGAATGGTTTTATATAAAAGGATCCAATAATGACACGTTTATCAAGGCCCCTACAGAAAGTTTTCTAACTACTGAAGCATAAGCTTCTCCCATCTTCTCTCCGTTTAGTGACATGTAATAAGCAATTAGTATATTGAGATTTTAATTAGCTGAGGTAAAAACATGGATCAATTACTGATCAGACCCAGAGAAACCGACTCTGGGAATATTTTGAGCATGCGTTTATGGCAATAGAATGCACAGCAATTGTGCCAAAGAGCAACACAGTATTGCTATACATAGTTTTTACAGTACATATTATGTAGAGTAGAATCTGTATGCAGCTTATAGCTGTCAGTCCAGGTAATGGTAATTCAATAGAGGTACACTGTAGTGCAGAGGGCTAATATAGCCTGGAGCTGTTGATTCAAGTAGTGTGAAGTAGTTGTTAGGTGAACAGTGAAATGAGAGAAGTCTGAGTCTGATAAACCTTAGATGGATGGATGAAAAGAATGCAGAGCTCCCAACACTTCTGCTGCTCCAGTGTTGGTATGAGTCCATCCGTCTTAATATTTCAGTATTGCATCCAGGCAGTCCCACATCCTTTCAAAAGTATGACAATTTCAGAAAGCTCTACAACCTTCAAGCTGTGGGCTGATGGACAGGAGACCTGTGAACATAGATGGTTTGCAAACTATGCACACTTTTCTTCCCCCTTCATTGTTCTTAATGTTGGCTTCTTACTTATCTTTAATTGTTAGTTTTAGCAGTTGCTGTTTTAACTTTTTCTACGTGGTGTTTATAGTTTGTTCCATTCTTAGATTATGACTGTATTATGTGCATAGTGTATTGTATTATGTTTTAGAATGTGGTTTTATGTGACATGTCCCTCACGGTCGTCAGAAAATTATTTCATGGATAATTTTCTAATTTTATACCCACATAGACCTGCAAGGAAATGGTAAATTGACTGTACATATATACTGCTTTTCTAGTCTGCTTGTATAACAAATTAGTTGGAAACACTGCATATTGAAAACCTTACATCCAGTGACCAGAAGATTTTGCTTTGTTAAATACTTCAATTGATACACCAGTCTTATATTGGCAAAAGCCTATGATCACAGTATATGCAGTTTAAAAAATGAATGTTTTTAGACACAAATGTTACTTACATTTGCTACTTACTTACCTAACGGAGTTAGGCCTACGCTGTCACCCACAACATTAATGGTATATCTCCAAAAGCCCCCAGTCCCTTGTATTGCACAAAGAATCCCCCTGATTGCACCACTCAAATTAAACGTTGAGTTATATCTGAAAACTTAATTTTTTAATAAAAAGCTTCCCCTTAGTGAGTAAAACATGAACTATTATATTAGAATGTGACAAATTCAAGATATATCTTATTGAGTCACTTCCTATGCAACAAATTTGCACTGGTTTGGACCAGTGTTTTGTGTAAAAAGCTCCCCCTAGCTAGTAAATTAAGAACTGTTCGAGTAAAGTATGATAAATTCTAGATAGATATTCCTAAGTCTCTTCATATACAAACATAGACTTATTCAAACATTTGTGAAATTAGGGAAAAATAATTTTTGGGGATAATGCTCCCCCTAGTAAGCGAAATATACATCTGACCTTTCCAAAAATCAATCCAGCTCTTCCTCGCCCTTGGGTCTATTTGGGTATATAATTTGAAAATGATCCATGTAACAGTTTTTAAGTTATTGCGTTAACTGGATCTGCCCTGTCCCCACTTTTCAGAGATTTAATAAATCTTCAACATCAGACGAAATCAAAACACTCAACAACAAATAAGACTTTCAATGGCATGATATAGGGCAACAGTAACAACAAAATCAGTTCATCAATCAGGGCTTTGCGACTAATGACAAGGCAAATGACAGCAATCAAAATCTTGACATTGTGTCCCATGTGCACATGGCGTCAGTGAAAGTCAGGTTCAAGTCACCAGACATCAGTGATCAATCCTTCGCAGGTCTGGTTCATCTCCATTGATTCTACTGATTTAACTCTTCCAGCCACCCAGACATTAAATCTAATAAGGGGGTCAGAGAGATGTCAAAGAAGCACAGTGAGTGCACACCCACATATTCCTCAGATGAATTCTAACTGTGCACTGTGTGTATGGGTGGAAGAAAGAACCATAAAATTAAATCAGTATTTACAAAGTAAATAAATCAAATTCTCTGCATCAGTGAAGACCAAGCAAAATTTTCCATCCTGCATCGACACACGTTGAGAAATTGTACAAATTAGCTTTTGGATACAGATTCAATGGGCAAACAAAGATAACAAACAACTTTGTGGAAGACAGAATTTTTCTTGCTTTGTGGACTCTGCAACACTATCTTGGCAGATGAATGAATCTACACCAGAGGGCCCTGTGGTTTTCAACCTGAGAGGATTAGCATCAAGTCAACCAAAACATTTTCCAACATGATTCAACAGGTGGTGTGATGGGATATATATTTACCCAGCCATTAACAGCGACTGCTTCACAACCTCTTTGACTGGAGCTTAAATTTGGATTCGGAAATATGGAGTTTCGAACTACAGCTGTTTATCCTTAATATGAAAAAAGCTATCAAACGTCTTAACATTTACATATCTGGCAAGAAGATGCAATGCATGTGGATTTAACATTTTCTCATCTTATCAGTATGGGTACACTTCACATACCAAGGTTTGTGTGACTTTTGATGGATTAAATGCTGTCTCCCTGAAGTATATTTATCTTGTCAGTGGAATACAGATTCATGTCTAACATCACGGGCAGAAAAAAGAACAGTTGACTACTGCTTCTCTCTAATTCTCTCTTCTCCCTAAACTAAGTCACTAACACGGCTGGATGAAGTAGCAAAAAATTAGGAGATGGTAGGCATGTCAAACCCTACATATTTATTCTTAAAATTCAAACATGAAAGTGCAGTGAAGGTATCAAGCAGAACATTCTTGAGGTCTGACTAGCCAACAGGACAGATGTAAAAAGGTAACTTATGTCCTTAATTTGACACAACTATCTACTGGTGTGCTCCAAAACATTGCAATGTACAATCAATATAATAAATAATTATTTAACATAATTTAACCCATCGGTTTGACTGTAACACACTGTTGTAATTGAACACCAGAATTAAAAATATATATATATACAATGAATAAAAATGTTTACACCCTACTACAACGACCCAACGACCCCCATCCTCTCCTTTCACATGGTCTCTCCCACAATCTTTTAAATAAGTGTAACTGGCTATGGGGTTTCTTTTGCCTGGACTAGCTGGAGGAGACAAGGGACCGTAGAGGTGAGTGTTTGTTCAAACAACTTTACATCTTATCCCACATTAATGCAGCAGCACACACTGAAACTATAATATTACCTCAAATAAATGTTAATATATCAAACTCGTTACTCAAAGACATTTTAGCCCTCGGCTTCCTGTTTTTTACTGGTGGAGCCAATCACCTGCTCCAGCACCTGACAGACATTTGAATCAGTAAACACATTGTTTAACATTGAATAAATATGGGTTTAAATACTTAATATATAAAACCAATGAATACATGATAAATGTCCTGCAAATAAAGTGCCAAACATGTAATTAAAGTGTCCGTAAACTGTTTGATACAAAAATCGAATTACAATATCGTAACGAAGAGCCCTTCGTTACCCAGCCAAAGTCAAAATAACATTTGCTTTGTCAATACAGTGGTAGTTGTGAGCAGGTGACTTAGTCACCGACAGACAAAGCTCATTGATGCACCAGCGGAGTGAAGACAACCCTATATTGTCCAATCTCCTGAAAGATCTACTGTAGCCCAAATTATTACAAAAAAAAAGTCACACACACATCATTGTAACCTACACAATTTAAGATGGCGGGTTTTAATTGAATGGTTAATCTGAGCATGCATCACTAGTTCATTGTGGGGATTTTTGTGGAATGATCTAGAATTAAAAGGTAATTAAAGGTCCACTGAATACCATCAAGAGAGTATGGTTGGACCATGTGTCTACAATAGCTCAGAAAGGGACACACAAATGGTCTTAACAAAAGAATATACGGGTTCCCATTAATGGGTACAGCAGATATGGGAAAGAAAAAGGAGAAAAACAAGTCAGAAAGCCTTCACTGGCCCTAAAAATGCTGAAGAAGTAATCATGTGATAATAATTGTGATGGAGGAAACAGGAAGTCAGCTGGCTAATTCCACTAAAACAAATGAGAAGGATTTTTTTTTCCAATCCCTAGCTCTTCCTGCTGGCCTCTGCAGCCAGTTCACTCGACATGTATCTCCTCGAAATACAGGCTCCCGCGGAAAGTCAGATAGAGCATAGTTAGTGGGATAAACAACAGAGACAACACTGCAGTTCTCAACTCAGATGTTCTGGGAAATAGGAAAGATGTAGAAAGTAGTGAAGACAAACAAAAAGACAGAGCGATAAGATTGGCGCCTTTGTTTGGTTTAAATGTTTTTCTGTGTTGTTGGCAAAGGAGAACCCAGCTGATAAGAGAGACAACAGTTAAAGCACTGCTTATCGAGGAGATAGTGACTTTAAACATCCTAACCGCCATGGCATTCTCTCTCCCCACTGCAAAGAGACTCAGGCAAAAAGTTTTCCTAACTTATACTTTCAATAACAAAATGTGTATATCTCAATAACCCCCAAATGAAAGCTTGACTCCAAAAACCTCAACTTGTGCGTAAGTGAATTTAAAGACTTTCTTTCATTGCTATTTTGCATAATCCCATAACCTTACTGCAAAATATGCGTTACATAAAACCCTGCAGAATTTTAATGACTTATGTTAATTGGACGTATTCAGAGAAACGAGATCAGGCCTGCCATGGTCGGGTAATGTTGGCTGTCTGCTCTTTCTTTTTACTCCACCTGGTACTAATGCAGGGTATATTGATTTTCCGGATGTATTTAAGTTTGAGTTATGATCGGCCTTATAAAAAATCACACGACTTTGCTGCATTATTACAAGGCAACAAAATATGAAGATTCCAAAAAGCAAGTAGATCGTTTCTGTTAGGACAAAGTAGGTCCTTAAGGAAATCATTTTCTCATTTGTTACACATTTTTGCATGAAACCATTGATTCATTAAACAAAGCAAATTATAGATTGGGTTAACTCGGTCTGTGTCAATGTAGAAACATATATATATTTAATAATTGTGATCTCCTTTGTATGTCAAAATATTACACAAATGCTCCAGGCCCCGCAACCCTGAACAGGATTAGTGGTTACGGATAATGAATGTAGGAATTATGAAGTTTGAAACTGTTGAATATTAAGTACCTTTAAATTCATCATTTGAGTTCATCAGTAAAAGTTAACATTACTCAAATAAAAAGTTTATTGAAAACAGACAGTTTTGTTAGTACCAACACAAATTTTAAGATATCCCTACTTCACTACATTTAATTAGATTTTGCTAGTATACGCCAGTAAGGTAATACATTAGAACCGGAAATTGGTATTAATGTTGGTGATCGCGTTTAAACTACAATGGCTAGTTAATACACAGCTGTTGTAAATTAGGTAATTCATTATAGGCAAGGAAATGTGTGTGTTTGTGTGTTTGTTTCTGTGAGTGTGTGTGAGTGCGTACAAGATGCTCCGCTATCCAGCAGATTATACGTTTACCTTAATGAACTCAGTTTAACTGTTGTTTGTCTGTGTCTCAGATCAACCAGTTACATACACGTCTACGGGAAACCGGAGAGTAACATGTATTTGGTCCCGCTCTACCCACTCCCTCCCTTGAGCAGTACCCAAAAATAGCATAGAAAAGACTTATTAGCTTACACAAATAAATGATAAAACAAAAAACAGCCAGCAAACCTAACAACCCAGGGGGAAAGAAAAGAGAAAATCAATTAAAAAACAAATGGACTAATAACTCCTAATGTTATATTTACAACTATAAACAAAACTCATAGAAGGTGCATCTTATCAATTATGAAAAACTGAGTTTAATTTACACTAATCACAGTTTGCATTACTTCTCTTTTAACCTTTTTTTTTAGTATTGCTTCTGTCACTTTCGAAAAAAGTCGAGCTTCTGTTAACCTGCATTTACCCACAAAGTTTTTCTATTCTATTCTATTCAAATAACATGGTTCTAGCAAAGCTCTGGCAGATCCAGTAGCGCAGGGGGCATCCATGGAAGGGAGAGCCGGTGAAGGCTGGTATCCGCTGTATTTAAATATTCAGTCATCCGATCAGCTTCTAGGATCTCAGTCACCTTCCCACTCAGGGAGACACCACCTTCAACTCATGCGATCTGCCTGCACCTATATGATAGGAGGGAGCTGTCATCACAAATAAAAACTACAAAGGATCAGAGTCATGACAAACCCCTTCCTGCCCTCTTTGTCTCCTGCCCTGACCAGCTCACCGTCAAATCCATAAGCTCTGCTGATCCTCTCTACAGCTGCTCCAACACATTCCCTAATCCGTCTTCACCAAACACAAGAATAAACAACGTTTTTTAACCTTGGAATGCTTCTATGTCCGAGTTCTGCTCTTGGGTCTGCAATCTAACTAATTCATGAGACAAAGTGTGCTCTGTAGATGTGGAAACAACCCGAAGAATGTACGAGTATGGACCGGCTCAATGTGTCAAAGATGAATGAAGGCGGAGTCTAGCATAACCACCCTGAGCCTTGGACAAATAATTTATTCCTCACTGGGGATGGCATCATTTCAAACATTTCTCCAACAAAAAAATTTAGACTTTTCACAAAGCTGAAAATTAAACTTAAAACAAAGGACTAGCAATGTATCAGTCCTGTGGTTAGAAAATGAATGCAGCGAGCCTCTCTTTCCCTAATGACAATGAAATATCTCATTTCTAAGCTCATGTCAGGACAGGGGCCAATCAATAGCTACTATGATGTATCAGCGCTGTGGCGAAGAGGCTGGGGAAAACACAATTTAATATATGTATTAACATCTTTCTGTCCCGCTAGACCTGCAAATCTGGACATTTATCTGTCTGTCTGAAGGGAGAGAGACACCGCAGGGACTTCCTAACGCCCTATTTCCACATTTATTAAAATCAGCTCTGGGATATATGGCAAAGATGCAAGAGGATTCTTCAGCCATCTATCTATCTGTGCTAGTGGTAGAAGCACCAATGATGGATGGTATTACCCGGCAGGGATTCAGCAGGCGGTATTATCATGGAGCAGGTATTAGCATGGACCCTCTCGGCCCCTTCTCGGCACATTGATTTGGACTGCTGCCTGACCCTGACATCCAAAAGGGACCTCCAGAATGGAGGAACAGAGCCATGGTATAAGCCCTGGGGATACACTTCGCCCGAGCCCTGGTCCTTTATCATCCTTATGTGTCCCCCGCTGCCATATAACTCCCCCCTCCCTCCCTTCTTTTAGGCTTTCACATTTTCTCAGTCACTCTCTCTTTCTTTCCTCTCACATTTTGAAAAACAAATGCCAAATTTTAATGCCACCAAAACTGACAAATCCTAACTGCTATGCACCACTGAAAAGATAAATATTATTATTCCACAGCTGAGGAAATTACCAATTAATCCCCAATGAATCTATCCCAGGGAGACATGATGTGTTGTTTTGAATTTTAATGATAAGCAATCATGTTCATAATACAAATCAGGATAAAACTAAAAGTGTTTTTCATTTGTTACTTTCTGTGTCTGTGTGTGTGTGTCTGTGTGTGTGTATGCCGGGCTGTCTGTTTCGTCGGGTCGACAGAGATCAGCCAATCTATCATTTATTCCACCAAAGAGGAAGATTTTTCCCCTGTTGGTTGATAGGTTGGTTGGTTGGATTTGGCGTTTTAGCAGGATTAGAAAAAAACTAGCAGGCAGATTTCCACAAAACTTTGAAGAAGAAGGAGTATGAGCCAGAATCCATGATTTTTTTCATTTTCTACTTTACCCCCAGTCATTCTAAACTACAGAAACAATCATTAAAAAGGTTAATGATTAATCTGAAGCATCTGTATGCTCGACAGTCTGTCACTCTTTATGAACAGTTAAAAGATAAGATACAAAGAGATGGGGATCCTCGTATTCAAGTAGGTGTTTCATTTCTTCATCAATGTTTGGGGAAATAAACAGCAAACAAAATGCAGCGCACTTTTCTTTGTATGTTCTCTAGTGGCTTTTATAGCAGTTTTACAAATGCTGTTCATGTTTTGTCAAATTGATGAAAATGTTTTTATTAATTTGCTTCTGCTTTGTCTATTGGCTTGGTTTTCTTAAGTTGCAGCACGTTCACTCCTGTCGGACACCGGACTTCAGGCACAGTAAGCTGATAAATAAATATGGAGGATTTAAGAAAGCAAAGCCAAGCCGATCAGATAATAACTGCAGCATCTCTAACGTAATCCATGGATTTTACTTTGAAGATGTAAAAATTACCAACATAGTGGAGCTTCAAACAAAATCCTCAGAGAACAAGGAAATAATCACTCGCCTAAAGTGTCATGACTAGCTGTTAAACAGCTCAAGGTCTACGCTACTGAATGCCATTGTCAGTTAATGTGTGTCCACAAATCAATACTTAAGAATGAGTGCATGTGCTTTCTGTTAGGAGCTTCTTAACGTCAGCTGTCGTTAGAGGATGTCTAATACAGTTTATTGAGCTGCACATGTCTGTCTGTAAGCCATAGGTGCTATGTTAAAGGTACGTACATGCATTAAAATGCGTTGATATTTAAGTGCAAAGCTCTGTGTACGGCCTAAAAGTTCCATATTTTTTAACTTGATAGTGATCCATGTTGCTGTATCCAATAATGCTGCTAAGGATGGACATTATACAAAGCAGAAACTATCCTTTTTGTAGATCTACGATAGTAGCAGTAGAAGCAGATACACAATAGAGATAGACAGGTAGTATGGACTGAAATCATAAAATCATTAAGACCAAGGCAACTGGAGCTCCAAATCAATGACCAAGGCAGGAAAAAGACACCCATAAAGAAAGGGTTCAGGATTTTAGATAATAATGAGAGGGTTACGGTTTAAACGGCAACACTCAAAGAGAGGAAGTTGAAGTCTCACATTATAAGAGGAGCTATCTTTTATATTACTGCCTGACATGCAGCATGTGCAGAGACACAAACCAATTGTTGATTTAGGATTACACATCACTGTACCTGAGCAAATAAAAAACCTGATACTTTATGACACAATTTAATCACATTTGATCCCTGACAGCTCATTGTTCTCTAAGAAAGACACAGAAAAGGATGATGAGAAAATCAAAATTAATTCATTTTGTGCCATCCCATAAATAAATGGAGAGCAATGTGGATATCAAGCAGAAAATTGTATGCATGGAGAAATGAGCGATTATAGCGCTGAACCCACGAAGTATCTCCAATTACATTTTTTTTTTTGCATAATCTTTTTCAATAGGAAGAAAACACACAATTGGGAAAAGACAAAAACCATTTTTTCTTGAAATTGAACACCTCTCAACTGCAACTTTAATTTTATCTAACTGGAAATTCCAAGCAAAGCAGCCATGTAATTGGAGGAGGGAAGCACATAATTTTGCGCTGCACGATGGATGAACACAGTTCCAAAGTCTTCAGACAAACGCAACTGTACAGTATGTACAAACATGTACATATAACATGTACATACTACAAACATGTACATACTGCACAAAACATGTTAAACTTAAAGAAAAACATCCTTCACACACAAAATCCTTCATAAGTAAGGTTGGGGCAATAATTACGTGAACGATAACAAGTGCAAACATGGTGGAGATTGAACTATTTAAATGAAATGAAATGTAAAGCCAGGGAACTGGAGGTGTTAGTGGAAGAGGCAAATAAACATATTGTTGAGCTACAGCAAAGAAATCTGAATATTACAAAAAGAAACGCAATACGGAGAGTTTCTGCAAGAAAGGCAATGCTGTTGGTAAAATAAAAGGACGACAGATGAAATTAAGAAAAACTGTTTAGATAATAGAAGAAGAACCAAAGAAAAAAAGCACACATTTTTGTTCTGGATATCTAATCTATTTACCTTATTGACCAATGTTAAGGATGGGGTAAGCAAAAACTTGGAGATCAGATTAAAAGTTGAACGATAGGGGATTTATTTACCCAAAATATGTACAATAATTAGGATGGGCAAAAAAAAAAAAAAAATGTCAAAGAATAAATGTAATACTGTTACCAATTCCTCCAGTGCAAATTGTCAAATTAAACAAACTATAACTAAACAAAACAGAGTGCTCCTCTGACAAATTCATTAAACAAAACCAACCCATCATCTCCTATCTGCAAGGTTATATACTACGCTGGCCATTCCATAATTGTTTGCAGTGGAAGGGCATTCGTCTTCTTAAGATGGTTGGGTGATTCTGAGGAAACACCCCTTTGGCTGGATCAGAGTGGAAAAGTCAGCTGAGCAAACTTCACCTTCTTAAGATGTTAGGATCCAGCTGCTCAGTGTTTTGATAGTTTTCGATGAAGAGTCTGGAGACTAGCAGATACTGACAGGAAAGTTATTTTAAACATTTGCATTAACGTTTACATAAATATTCCTAATTGCGTTCACTCAACTAAGAAAAATAAAGCAAGATAAAAATGTTTATCATGTTTCTTGATTAATAGAGCAGAAAACATAACATGTTGACAGGTGTGGTTGGTGGTGTGGCTGGTAGATGCAGCACCCACAACAAATAAATACATTTTGTCTTTTTTTTATAAAGAAAATCTTCATCAGAAGTTCGGCAATCCCCGTCGCACTCCTCAACTCAGCCAAATAAGGAGGCACCCCTGACGAGCTTCAATATCGCCGAGATTATGATAGCAGTGATCGCGAGATGCTGCGGCAACAGAAAAAAAAAAAGTTTGCAGCCCTTGAAGATGGATTCATCCATTGCGCAGGAAATGAGAGCTGCGTCCTTGGGACCAGTGCTCAGGAGGGGGGAACCGGCCGGTGTAGCTGGTCCAACGATGGCCATCAGTGACCTGCCAAGAGTGATCTAAGATTGGGTACTGGCAGATGGCGGGGTCTCTTAGGCCAAGCGGTCCCACAATGGAGCAGCTGGGGAATAGGGAGGGATGACAGCACACATCCACATGTACCAGTGGTCCTTCTTCTCGTCCACGTCCATGGCATCATGCTCTAACCTTGATATTTGGTAATGTTGTGCAACATACAGCAGAAAACTACAATCTGGGCCACTTTGTCTGGGTTGTATATTAGTGCTCCTCCGGTGCAGTCCAATAAACAGACACCGCTTATCAGTATGCCAAACTGTGTCGGTGCACATATTAAGCAATATTTTTTTACGCTTAGTTAATCATATTTTGTGTCCAACAGAACCGATTAGTATCAACTCCTCCGAGTATTGTTCACACTCAGGTACAAAAACCTGATATTGTATATTCATTAAGGCAAGCGTACTAGATAGACAGCGCATGTCATTTTACACATTTGACTGATGGAATCCTCTGTGCGCACCCAAAGTAGATCAGCTTTATTGCGGGTGCTATAACGTTTACACACCTTTTTACACACGCAAACCTGTGAGCAGGCGTTTAATGACTTTACATTTATTCAGACAGAGAGCTCACTCAGATTTGGGTGGTTTATGCACGTTTGAAAAACACTTTACAGTTGTTAAAGAACTCCTGAAAAATCATCTAAAGGTATTTGTATCTCTTTGATAAATTAGTTTGACCTCTGACCTCTTGAGCACATTAGTTATAGGCAATGGAGAATGAACAGATTTGTAGACTAACTAAGGGGGTAAAGTGTAACGGAGCTGCTTCTTCACTTTTAATTGTAGGGCAGGTTTCTAAAAAGCCACGTTTAGTGCCATCAAGAATTTAGCGTAATTTAATGTCTGTCCCTTACAGTACACACTAGTAGAGAGTTTCCGAGAGCTGCCTTGTTTTCAAATTTATTGTCGCTCCCTCGCAAGTTAAGCAGTACTAATGGTAGCCAAAAAATATTCTTGAAATATATGTACTGAAAATGATCATCCTACTGAAATTAATCTGTTTTAAGCTAAATAAGATGTTGATGCATATTTTAGTCTGGGCATGAAACGCAAGCACTTAAGTACTATTTGTAAATATAAATAAAAAAGTTACAGAGTATAGAGCATGTGGGTAGAGCATCCATTAAATCATGCCTAAAATGTCTTTAATTTAAACATGTAAGTGTTTGTCAATTATTTGGCACATTATTTTAATTATTTAGCTATTTAACTGTAGCCATCTTGGTTTACTGTTTACTGTCACTCCCTCACAAGCTACTTGTAGCAGGAACTGTTTTGGAGCAAATACAGTTCCCAGGTCTGAATCCCAAACTCCTGTGTCCAGCACTTCCCTCTCTCACACGCTATTCAATAATGACCGAAACACAACGCAAAGCCCCAGGATGTGCCGAGAGGCTACAGCAAGAGTAGGTTACATAATAACCATAAGCCAGTTCCATTTTCATGTGCAGCTGCAGCAGCCTGTCCTTTTTCCCAGCAGGTGTCATCTAGATATGCAAAAATGTATAAAGGAGTTGAACTAAACACAATCATGCAGGACTTGACA
Source organism: Lophius americanus (assembly GCA_037951165.1). Classification (NCBI taxonomy): domain Eukaryota; kingdom Metazoa; phylum Chordata; class Actinopteri; order Lophiiformes; family Lophiidae; genus Lophius; species Lophius americanus. The sequence goes on from JBBDHG010000009.1 coordinate 2,602,377, forward strand.
TGCCTTCAGGAATGTGAAATTGTAGACCCCCAACCCCCCCAGACCCCATATACCATTTTGCTGCATTCAAAGCCAGTAGAAGGATTTTTTTATACCTGCGATGAATGATTTCTTCCTGCAAAGTCTCATTCTTGCCCAATGTGGCAGCTGTCAGTAAGAATGATGCATTGAAGAGACGACTCTGCATATTGTGTGAGCCACTTACACCTGACAGGTGCCATAGCTGCAACCCAGTTCAGGAGGAAATGGTCATACCCACTTGGCCAATACCATCCCACTACTGAAGCGCCTGCTTAGGTACAGAGACTCGTGTTCAAGAAGAGCAGGATCAAGCCCGTCTCTTCATCTCTTTGGAAGAACACTCTGATGAAGGCTTTTATCCTCCCGTTGATTGATTGGATGTAAATGTGGATTGGCCGCATACCATTGGATCACTCAGGGCTAGCATCAACCGGCATTGAGATGCCATGACTGGATTGGTGTCGTAATGGTGAGAGGCGGTGCCCAGGGAATTTTCCGGAGGAATGAGTGGCGCATGCAGGAAAAATTAAGGGAGGGGCCTAAAAAAGTGTAAGGGAACAAACAGCACTACCTGCGCACAACAAAAAACCATGCAATTCAGCACAGAGAGGCCCCAGAGGTTAATTTGAATATAGATCTTTCTTGCTGTGAGGCAAGTAAACTACAGATTTCCCCACTGTGCCACACAAAGTGAATTTAATTTAGCGTTTCCTCACCAGTGATTAAAAATAGTCAGTAATAAAGTCATCATATGGTTATGAGTGATCATGAAGTTTATACTTAGCATTATCTACTTGTAGGCACTCAAGGGACACTAAAAGAATAAATAATGATTAAATAATTAGTGATGATTGAGTCATTGCTGTATTGTGCCTGATTCACAGTTAATCAAGAACAACTCTAGGGAAAAGTAGTTGTTATTCTTCTTCACAGATACTCACAGAACAACTCATCACCTAATGATTAATTAATGTGGCTTCTAAATGTATGCATATTATGTTAATTTCATTAGCATTTGTATCCGTAGGCGGATTGTTGCATTGGCACATTCTGTCCTAGCTTGAAGGCTGTTCCTGTCCCAGTATTTTTCTGAGTCTCTTCCTCGAGTCACTTCCTGCCATATCCTCAAACGTGCCCCAGATAACCAAGGACATTCCCGCTTTTCAAAATAACATGTCTCACACAACACAACACACCAGCTTCTACTTCCTTCACGTGCTTTGCAGTTGCCACAGAGAAAGGAGTGATGGGACACAAGTGAAAAGTCCAAGCTATACCTTTTTCTCACATTTATACTTGAATTTCATCAAATAAACGGAGTTGAAATAGCATTTGACATTATAGCAACTGACAGTAAAGAACTACTTAGTATTCTATTGCTGCACATAATGTCGCTGCCTCCATGGGTTCTTCCCAGTGTACGCTGGGACAAGCATGTAACAGTCTTAATTACTGATACACACCAAACTCAACGTACTGTGAATCTCTATTTTCCGATTTTCTTCTCTTATATCCAGCAAAATACTGCAAATAATGGAGATAGCAATCAGTTTAACACAATAAAATGTTACTAATTAGACTTTATCAGTGGCACTGGTCCCTGAAACACACTTAATTAAATTTCTCCCTCAAAGAATTTATCTAAACAAGCCCAACTGCAACACCTTTTATTTACTGGAAACATAAAACCAAAAAGGTTTTATAATGTAGGATGTAGGATTATGTTACCTCAATGCTCTTGATTACAGACCAGATAAACACAGTGTTTAATCAATTATTTACATCTATTGGTTGGGGTTTGGTTTGAAGAGGCTGAATGAAAAAAAACAACGTTCCAAACTATTAACAGTGCCCTCCTGAATTTTTGGAGAAAAAAAAAATTGTCTTGGTCTACATCCGTAACATGATCATATTTCCAGTCCTATTTTATATTTTTAGGTTCACCAGTTTGAGTAGGAACTCTGATGTGGAGAACAAGACTTCCTGTTTTATTGGGGTGAGCTGACACAGCCTCATTCTCTATGACGTGGGAAAGACCAGAGAACACAGCGATGATGTGCAAAAGAAAAATTGTAGAGCTGCAACAATCTGACAGCTGGGACTTACAATGGAACGCAAATCAGATGAGACCAGATAACAGTTTTTTTGCGATGTAGCAAGACAGAAAGCCATAAAGAAAAGCCCTTCATTCCCACTCCGAAGTATGGTGGGGGAGATCTCTGATGCTGTGGGGCTGTTTTTCTTCCGAAGGAACCAGACATCTTGTTTAATACATCGTTCCATTGACTCAAGTATCAGTAGAAGTTGGATGAAAACCTAATATCCCCTGGCAGGAAACTTAAACTGGGTCGCTGTTGGACTTCCAGCAGGACAATGATCGAAAGCATATATCAACATTTTACTTAGATTTATTTAGAATTACAACCCAAGAATGGTTCAGACGTTGCAAAATAAAGGTTTCGAGCCGTTTACGTCAGTCACCTCAACTTAAGCCCACAGAGCATCTGTGGGATGTGCTGCAGCGGAGAGTTCCACAAGCATTGACATCAGAATCTGAAGAAGTTAGAGAGTTTCTGTATGGGGGAATGGTCTGAGGTCTTCTCCGTGTGTTCCTAAACCTCATCATACACTACTGAAGGAGACTCAGGGCTGTATTCTGGTAGAAGGGGGCTGCAAAAACATTAAATGCAGGGTGTGCCAATAACAGTGTTTGTACCTATATATATATTTTTTTTATTTATTTATTTATATGTATGTATATATATATATATATATATATATATATACATAACAGCCATTAAAGCAAGAATTTAATTACCATATTCTTTTTCTCACGTCTCATTTTAAAATGAGAAGTTCAGCCTGGCCTTCACCAGGGAGCGTCCGTGCATACTGGTGTTGTGTAATAACCTCACCAATCTTAATCAATGATATGACAACCACCCAGTGATTGTTTTTTGCCGTATCCAAATGCCCACACCAGTGTACGGGTCTCACATTGTGCCGACAGACTGGCAGAGAGGGTGTTACCGTGAGATGGGGGGTTAAAAGAGATGCTGCAGGAAGCCTTACGAAACAGGCAAGAAAGAGTTAACGCTCCCACCGACTGATTAGAGCAGCCACAGGGGACACAGCGAGGAGACTTAATGAAATCTCATCTAGATGGAAAACAACATTTTGCTCAGGTTGCTGGAAGCTCCTGGGTTATTGGGGCTTCGAGATGAGCTCACCAGCCATCTGACTTTTGTGAATTGAAAAATTATCACAATTAGCATGTAGGGTGACAAAATTAGTTAGTTTCACTCAAAAAATAGTCATGCTTCAATGGAAAAACACTGGTTTTCTTTCAAATTAGAAGTCTTCTTTCGCTCGTTCTTTCTCACTCTATGTCAATAGGGCTGATCAAAGCAAACACACATAAAGACGTTCTCCTTGAATGTCGTCAGCTAGAGCGCACGTCTACCATAATTGAGAAATGTGTTCCCTGTGCTCCCCATCCATTTTTCCTTTTTATTCCGCTCTCTGACCAGGGATCTAAATGACAGCACACCACTACAATGGAGCCCATCTCAAACACCCATTAAAAATAATGAGCTGACCATTTTCACTGGCTGTTACTTGAAAATAACCCATATCACATGGGGGTCCTCCGGCAAAGACTGAGGGGGAGCTAAAGGAAGACAACAATTGCCAAGAGTAAATTTACTTAATAACCTCTTTTTGTCCCTGGTTCGACTGCTGAGTCAGTCCTGCAGTAAAATACAAAAGACAGATAGGGCTGTTGAATGCAGTAAACACCACAACGCATCTGACTGACTCCAACATAAGTATTTTTGTTGTTGTTATTCTCCAGTTATAGATGCAGACATTATTTGTTATTACTTATTTTAGATTTATATTCATAATTTTTGTCTCTATTTGAATGCAGAATAGAAACATGTGGCATGAATGCAGAGAAATTAGGCATCCTTTGCTGTTTTTAAGGAAAGCCGTATGTCTTACTGGGTGTCTGCATCCACAGAATAAAATCACAATTATAAAATCATTTAATAATCACCTGCTGGTGGTATACAAAATTATAGTAAAATAGTAAAATGTAAGCCATAAACAAGAAGTGATGCACTTAACATATTTATGTGTGTGTGTCTGTGTTTAAATTACCATGTCTTTGAATAATCGACAGGATTTTTGTGCATTCTCACGATTGCTTGCGGACTAACAATATCAACAGTGAATTTTAATAACTTAACATATCTATCTAAAGCAATTCATTATCTCATGAACAAAACCCTTTTGCACACAATGGCAAAATGGTTTAATGCAAATTCATGATCGCGTGATGCTGGTCAGGATGCAAATTAAAATGTCAAAGATCACAAACGCTGATTCTTACACGGAACATTTATGCAAATTAATTTTGCCTCCTCAAGTGAGTCATATGATAATTGCATTTCCACTGGAGTTAGTTGACTTTGCCACAAACTTTCACAGATTCCTAGTGTTTGCAGACATCAATGCATTCAAACTTCCAGACTGTATTCCTGAAGTCATTAGTGGTGAGGCATTCAGTTTTATATCTTGTGAAGATGCGGGGGGAAAAAAGCTTGTTAGAGAGGTTCAAACCCGACATACACCTGACTAACAACACCTGACAACACCTGACTAATTGTTGTGTGGTGTAGCTATGCTTGTCAGATTAGAGAGCACTACTATAGCTTGGCAAGAAAAGTATCAACCATACAAGCACAGCTTGTATTTGTTTTCGTCAATTTTGTGCCGGGAAGAAATGGGAAACAGAGTGTTAATTATTGAGCTTTAGAAATGCTGGTAAGAGATTTAGTTAATTTTTTTTTAAAGAGAAACAAATTGCGTAGCAGTCTTTTTGCAAAACTTAGTTCACTATGTCCTTGCAGCCGTTCATCCTAAGTAAGAGAGCAAATAATAATTAATGTTCAAACAATAAATCTTTCAAAAACAATGTTTCTTCTATGCCCTTTTAGTGCTTTTTGCAATTTTCTTTCATTCTCTCTTTATTGAAAGGAAAGAGAAATTCGAGCACATCCGAGACCACTACCTGACCAGGCACAGCTCTTCCTCTGCAGACATTTCCTGCATGCAGTCCAGATCAGTTCTGTTAACATCATAAATGTACCGCTAGTTAACAACAGATGGAAAATGGTCATAACTAAAATTAAATATGTTGAGGACAATAATCCATTGAATGGAAGTCTTTTGGATTTTGGGGCAAGGGATGATAACAAAGAACAACTCATGTAAAGCGTGCTTACAGATGTGTCTGCTGTGTGTTCAACACACAGAGAAAGAGCTTTTGGAAGCTACTCGGCCATGTGCGTCCAGAATAGAGGATTAAGAGAACATTTTATACCCAGGAAATACAAACAGACAGTTTCTCAGACAAAAGTACCTGTCTATCTCACAAAGACATATTCCCAGACAGATGACGCAGCTAGTTTCATCTGTCCGGAACATGCAGCGTGATAAAAAAAAAAATGCCACAACACACCATAAAGAATCAAAAGTAACTGGTTTAACCACTTAAAAACAGACTACAAACTGAAGCATAAAGACGGCAAGAAGTCCAAGAAATAAGGTTGCCGATGTGAACCGTCCGTCATCAAATGTGAGCTTATGTCATCTGGTCCATCCAGCTCACAAATACCCGCCTAAATCACTAATGCAATCGCATTGCAGAGGGCCAAATATATGCATCCAATAAATACTGTGAGTAAGGATTTGTCATAGTAATTCTACCTACACTGAATGATGAAACGTTGAGGGGAAAGAGAGAGGCATCTCACCGATGTTGAGAACTTCCCACTGCCTCTTACCTATCTGAACTATGGTCAAGCTGAACAGATGAGGTCATTAAAACAATGAATAATTGTAAAAAAAAAAAATACTCCGGATCTCAGTATTGACATTTTGGCCACAATTGTGTAGCCCTAGTTCTAAAACAGCGTATCCAGTCAGCCCCAAACTGCCTTTAAACGCTGAAATCATCTGCAACCTTACAGTGTTGAAGTCATACTAATAGCAGCAATGAAGAAGGTCCATGTGTGGCTCCAGTCAGGCCACATCAAATATCCAGTAACAACACATTAAGGATGGCCTGAGCCATGAGCATCCACCAAATCACGGCTTGTGGATACTGAAGTGGTTGATGAGCTGATGATCTGAGAGAAAAAGAAGCATCAGATCAAATCAGAAAACTGTCAATCCGGAAAAAGGAGTTATAAATGATTGCTTTTTATTTGTGTCACCTGGGAAGAAACCAAGAGTGGCAGCACTGGCAATCAGAATCATTATGCACAGGAGGGGAGTAAAAAGAAGATCTTCCTGACAGGTCATTGCAACAGACCCCTCTTGCATGCGGTTCATCCTTTATGACTAATAAATATAGGCTGACCAACAGTTTTATTGGCTAATATGATGGAGACAAAAATGTGAGTAGGAAAAAGCCAATAACTGATTAATTGTCTGATATTTCTGATTTTGTTTACAGTGCTGAAAAAACTTGTTAAACCCGCTCCGGGGTAAGTAAACGTCACATATTGGTTTGTAAGGAGCTGGGCACAAGCGCAAAAAACAAACTCACAGAGTTAAATGTATTTAACCGCAATATTAATTGCATAACACACTTCAAATTTACAACGGTGTGCCGACTTTTGAACATAATGAAAACGAAAAGAATCTTAGCCCTCTAAATAAATCATATCAATAATCAGGAATGTATTGTTAGGGCTCTAATTTTGAAGGATTACAGTGGATGGCAGGCTGGTCCGCATTGTGAATGTATTCCTAACTGTTGAAATTAATGTATCCTCCATTCTGTAAACCAATTGATGACCTTTCAAAGTGAAAATAAAACATTGTACCCCTCGTTAAGTCCATTATATGTTGGCTTTGTTCAGGGACTTCAGGGGTTGTAGCTGTCTCTGTGCATTCTATACTTTTACCTGCTTGGCCAACTTTTGCTTCTTGAAACTTGCTATGTTCCTCGGGGCGATACATTTTGAAGTGCGTGATTAAGTGTGTTATAACAAAGTTTTTTGTCCCCACTGTTGTTACAAATTACAAGCTTTGTTTTTTCTAGTTTACTTGCATGATTTGCTGTTGTAGCTTATGCCTGTTGTGTGTGCTGCCCATACGGCATGCTTGTGTGATCTTGCGATGTGGACAAAGAATGCTATGCCTCTTCCGTGTGAGTTGAGGGTTTGGGAAGCGTTCTAGAGTAAGGGTTGTTTCCATCAGATGAATGGCACAGGCTGGCCCCTGGGGGATGGACTTCCGCATGGTTCTCGGGGTAGACCAGCATGAAGTTCATGCTTGTTTCTGTTTCTTTTGCTTGTGGTTATGGTTGACGTAGAAATGGGGGGCGGGCGAACCAGGATGTGTTCTCCAATTCGGATGCAGTTTTGAATAAACTTCCTATTAATGTTATAATGTTTGGCTAACACCCAAGCTAAAGCAGCTAGCTTACTCAGGCAGGTGAATTCAAGCAACAACGACGCATGACAGGCCCCTCCGGCAACCAATTGTCTTCAAACGGAATGTATCCACAGGTATCTGCTAGTTTTTCACTTGACTCACTGTCAAAGCTCAATTTTGTTGCTGGTGCGTCAACATGGATTTTTCTCTCTATTTCTCCGTTGTGCACCGTGCATGTGACCAGAAAGACATCTTGTCGGCAAACACTCTTATTAAAAAATAAGATTTGAATATCTCATCATTAAATTCACAAATAGAAGATAAATGGTAATATCAGATGATTTAGGTTAAAAATTTAATTTATCTACAGCCATATTCATTTCTTTTTTACCCAATTTCTCATGTGTGTTCTGCCTTACACATCTGTAAAAGACTTTTCTTTCGTTAGAATAGGGCAAAACACACATGAGGGGGTTGCTCCTGAATAGTCCAGTTTATTACTTAAAATGTACATAATTTCTTTGTTTATCCCTCTTATCCACATCGTGTAGCCGCTGACAGGATTTGGCATGCGTACTTCTCATTACCGTAACTCGGAGACCAGCAGCCCTCAATCTGCGTACCCTGAACTGAACGTGTTACAGTTCAGGGTCCACAGATTGAGGGTTTACAGCCTAATTCCGATGAGATTCGGAAAAGACGTATAATCTGAAAAGAAAATGCTGCATGTAACATCCCTTTCCGAATTGGAAAGAACCTTTCCGAATTAGACTTCATTCCTAAGCAAGGAGGTTGTCTAAATCCTTTCGGAAAGCCTTTCCAATAGCCAGTCGATGCACGTAAACGCAATATCGTAAAGATCTCTGTTTGAGTTGTATCTGAGTTGGAATCATCTGCGCATGTCTGAAAGTGATCCGATTAGGAGAGTTGATCCATGTAAACAACGGGTCAGAAAAGATCACAAGTCATGTAAAGAGGCGACCAACATTGAAATTCGGAAAGGAGAAAATTGTCCAATGTAAACCGTTTTGATCGGCACGTGTAAATGGGCTGTCATCTCTATGCCAACGAAGCGCTGATGGGCTGTTACTGGGTCACTGAAACAACAACAAAAAGCAACAGAGTGCTCACTCATTGGGGCATGGATGTTGGGTAAGCACAGGATGTCTTTTCTTTCATTAAGCATCCGTGTTTGAAACAATGTAAAACAGTTTTTCATTGCACTTGATTCCTGAGATCTTGATATATTTGTTTACCAAAGTATTCCATAGAGGGTTTTGTTTTGAGTATTTTTTTGAATCTATGTCAAAATGGAAATGGCATTTTATTTTGCTTTCAATATAACATTATGGTTTGTGGCTTGACTGACAATAAAAATGGACATTTGACTAGTTGAAAAATGTTTTGTGGACCTTTAAGATTTGTATTTGAGTCCCCTGACCTAGACCATTATAGACAGTCATTACGGTGGCCCCCAGGACTTCCGCATTACGACCGTCTAATCACAGACAAGATTGCCAGCGTGTCACACATTTGTTCCCAAATTCAAACGGTTTCTGAAACTAGAGAGCGGGAGCTTTCCGACGGTGTATGGCATGATACACTAGACATTACGGTAAGGATATGCTGCCCAACGGAAGATCAACCTGCAGCTTTGAGTAGAGTGAAAGGGAGCAAAGGAGAAACTGCTTCAGGGACTACCACACCAGATAAAAAACACCTGGACATTTATTATAAAAACAGGCAAAAAATAAACAATTAAAAGGCAAGGACCGACACTTTTTTTTTTATATATGTAAAACAGTTCAAAGTTCAAATTGTTAATGTGAAATAATAATAATAATTACAATGCATTTAATTTATAATGCACTTCACATCTGAATCAAATCTGAAAGTGCTACAAAGTAAAAGCAGATAAAAGCATCAAGAAAAAATAAAATAATAACTATATAAAAACCTGACCAAAAAGCAGCAATGTTAATTAAAGTTATAGGTTCTGCTAAAAAGGAAAGTTTTAAGTCCTTTTTAAATGTGTGAGTCATCTGTGGAGCCCTCAGATGGTCGGGGAGGGCATTCCTCAGACGAGGGGCAGCAGAACAGAAGGCCCGATCACCCATGGTGCTGAGCTTTGAAATGGTTTGTTCAGGTCCTTTCAGGGTTCTTATCCTGTTATAAACTTGAAAAATCCAAATCTGTTAATTATCTTTTTCCCTTTAAACTGTTATTGCACAGTCAAAAACACACAGTAATATTGAATAACTGCCAGATATTGAAAGTTGAAGTTATCTTGGAAAAAGGGGCAGATGCTGTCACTCATTGCACATGTTCTGACAGTTCTACAGCCATATAAACAAAATAAGTCCAGGTGGCCTGAATATAATTATTCATAAGAGTGTTATATTTATTTTTGCACCCATTCAATGCAATTGCCACTTAGGTGACTATAACCTTATGCGAAAAGGAGAAGAAGAAAGAAATTTACACCTGAGATCCGCAAAGCCAAAAATCTCATGGGACGTTTTGTAAGTGTGGCAGCAGATACGGAGGAGACAGTTTCAGCCGACTTCCTAATCAGTGAACTAAACAAACTCCGAATGAGCTTGTGAACAGAAATAGCATCTGCTCTGGCACCGATCCAAACTTTAATTCATCTCACTTTGGACAGCGAAGTGCCAACCCTTTACTGCCATTGAGTCCTGCCTGACTGAACACAGTGAACAGATTATGTCCATGGAGGCAGCCCGAGTTGGCAACTGAAAAATGCTTACCTGAAAGCTAAGGTGGACGAACTGGAGAATCGCTGTTGATGTCAAAACATTTGTATTGGTCTAGCTAGATAGGGCACACAGATCTCCGCATCATAGGCTTGTGCCAGTCAACCGTCTATGAGAAAGGTGGGAAGTTTACAATGCAACATCCAGCGTGAGTCTTCTTCAAAGGCAACACAATCCGCTTCGATACTCCAGCCTATGCTGAGGAATTCTATACAAGGAATATAAATTCAACCTGAGCCGACTGGACTGATTGAACTCCATCCAGCCAGCATAAGCACCAGTGGTGCTTATCTTTACACTGTGGCCTGCTACCAGTGTGATCTGAACTGTATGTGCATTATGTTTGTTTATTTATATTTATTCTATTTTGATTTTTTTCTTTCTCAAACTTAATATCTACTGTGGTCTTAAGCAATTGCCTGGCTCTATTAATTCATGGAAAAAGAAGACATTGTTAGTGACATTATATTTTGTGTTTTGCAACCAGAACCATGCCTTAAATTGGTCCATTTAAAAAACTTTAAAAAGTAGGCTGGATGAGGCTTTATAACTAGCACAGCCAGCGTTAACTTGAGAAGTGACCTACAGATAGAAGTCTCAAAACTAATGCTGTCAATATTACTGCTTTTATTTTGTGGTTGCTATGATTGTTAATACTGTTGATAATTTAGCAATTTTTTGTTTTGTGGCAACTTAAATATTGCCTTAAATATTGCAAATTTGTTGCTAGGCTTTGTTTTCTTCTCCAAACTTCACTTAACACTAATCATTTAATGAATGGGGGACTTAAACTGTGTGATTGACCCCGAACTATACCTCTCTGGCACAAAAACTAGATCACCCTCTAAAATGTCCAAAGTCATAGCATCATATATGAATTCAACTGGATGTGTAGATCTGTGGAGATTCCTTCATCCAAGAATGAAGGAATTATCAATATTCTCTCATATGCATCACCCAAATTACATCTTTTATCTTTTTTTTGAAAAAACTTTTTTTTTTGTAAAATCAGTTGAATTTAGGGCCGTTGTGATCTCACACCACGAACCCCTTTCTCCTATAAACTTATCTTTCCAGCATCTGTCAACCTACGCTAAATTCCTCCTTATTGCCATTTTATGACTATATATCTATACTATATATATTCAATTCATCATGTTTTAGGAACAAATATAATGGAAAAGGGTTTTTGCCCGTTCTCAGGGGATGAATAATTTATTGCTCTTCGTTTGCCACTAAACAGTTCAGAATTAAAACATAAAAGCTGACAGGATCCAGGCAACCTCCCCAGAGTTATATAAAAAGAGATGTGACCTCCAGACAGAGTTTGACTTACTGCCAACTGCCAAAGTTAAACAATTATTTCTTCACGCCTTATATAAACAAGGAGACAATGCACCCAAATTCTTGCTTTTCAAATAAAATGTGAATCTGTCTGTTTCTCAAATTACTGATTCCTCTGATAAATCAACTTCAGATCATATCATCATAATTGACACATTCACATCTTACTATGCCATCCTATACAATTCAGAAGCCCCTTGGGATCCTCTACGAATAATTTTCTTGATAACCTTTAAACGCCTGTCATCAATAAAAAGTAAAATCTGGAGTTAGATAAACTTCCGTTGTTGAAAGAAGTGGCAAGCTACATTCAAAGTATGCAAAGTGAAATCTTCAGGCCTTGATAGGTAACCTATGATGTATTTTTTTTAATTCTCAAATAAATTTATTCCTCTTCTTCTAACCCCCACCTCTGAACCAAGCATCCATCTCACTTTTGTTAAACCTAGTAAGGAACCTATAAATTGTACCTCATACCGTACTTTCGCTTTTTAATCAAAATACTTGCAAAAGCGCTGTCATGCTGTTTGGACTCAGTTTTGGCAAATTTCATTCAACCTGCCAGCCCATCTTATCTTATTTTAACCCATTAGTTGAACTTCCCCATGATAAATGCCACTTACACTACAGGAGTCATTCATTTTCTTTTAATTAATACATTTTCCTTTTTCTTGTCAAAAAGAGTGTGATTAAAGACATGTCATTAACAATGATGCGAATATGAAAAGTCCAATAATAACATGACCGAGTTGTGGATCCGCTGATGGGAATTATTTTCACTGAAACATGAATTATTATGTTTATTTTCTATCTATTTCTTTTATTTCTTTTATTTTTCTATTTATTTACCTTTGTTGGGGGGTACGAGTCTGTTACACAATTACTTACTTCAATAGGAATACATAAAACATAAAAAAAATATGTATCTTTTAAAATAAATATGTATAAGAATTTTAAAAAAAGAATTACTCCTTCTTTCAGATTGGATCATTACAAAGTCTGGTTATGCGGTGTCTTCGCACTGATAAGTCCTCCGATAATGCCGGCCTTGGCCTGGCAGGGAAACTAAAGTTGAAGACATGTTGTTTCTCTGCTTCTAGACTCAATTAACTGAGAAAATTGGCTCCATTTCACAATAAATGTGAGCAGAAAAGACACAATGTGGCTTTGTTATGTTTGCTTTAATATACGTGTCCAAAAGAATAATTGCCCGACGTTGCACTACCTGTCCTGATTGAACTTTTGTTTTAGCTTCATTACATATCTCAAGGCTACATAAAAGTAGATCCCATCATGCCCTCTTTATCCATCTTCTGATGAAGGAAATATATATATATATATATATATATATATATATATATATATTTAAAAGGATACAATCCATCTGTCTCTTGGATAATTTTTTTATGTTTGTGTTAGATTATAAATCACCTTTAATAATCATTTATAGTTAGTGTACAGTAGTAAAAGCAGGATACAAACTTTTAATTGTGTTAAAATGTGTCCACGCCCCAACAGAAAGCTGGCTGAAGAACATGCCATTATGAAAAAGGGTGAGACAGAATAATGGTCCAAATCTGGATAAGGGCACCAACATTTTGGACACTCTTGCCCCATAGGTAATAGTACGAAGCATCCTCATACTATTACATATGTTTACACAAACACAAGTACTTGTGTGATTTTTGAAAACAGACTGCTTGAGAGAGAAGTTCCAAACCCTTGGTTGGAAGAGTCACTGTTATGGTAAGAAAAAATATTTTTGCTCTTTTTGTGGATCAGCATTTCTTGAAGTTGGTAGCGACATTTTTAGCTTGAGCAAAATACTGAGCCCATCTCTGCTGCCAGGATAGAATGGGCAGGATCGCCTGCACTCTCAGTTACAAAGCGGCGTGTAGTCCAACACAAGATGCCCAGTTGGCATCGGATACCTCTCTGATACCATCAGGCGACCAGCTGGGCTCAACACAACTGCATATCACAGAATCGAGTTAATCTCCTATACTAGACTAGAAATCCAGAGTTTGACTTTATCAAAGAACATGCATTTACCCCATCATAGCCATGCAACACGAATGAGAAGAATGAGATCAGAATTTGTGTGTCTTTTTGCATATGCATGCACTGAGCGCTGGTGTCTTCAGCCAGCAACAGCAGCACAGGAAAATGAAGGGAACAGATGGGAGCGATGAAAGCAATCACATGCAGTTCACTGGAAGTAGCCACAGAGACGAGCAATGGAATTAATGAAATGGATGGGAAGAAACTGTTCAAATACATGTAGTCTCAATTAAAATCTCCATTGAACAATGACTTTCTGACAATGTTTGGGTTAGCAGGGAAGGCATTGCCTGCCCTGATGGTTTGTTGCATCTTGTTTTATCATAGTCTTAGTTTTTGTTCTCCAGCCTTATTCCTAAGGCTTTATATTTTCTGTCTTTGTTTCTCTTATGATAAACTTTGCTTTCATTCTGTTTAGTGTTCTAGCGTTTAGTGTATATACACTTGAATAGTACTCCTGCCCCAGTATTGCTTTTCCATGTTTTCCTTTCTGCTTCTTTTCCCTCTATTTGTGTCTGTCCTCCTCGTCTGACTTACCTGTTTCACCTCCTATCATGTTTCATTCCAGCTCTATCTCTCTTAAATGGACTGTACTCATAAAGCTCTTTTCTAATCTGCTCGACCAATCAAAGCGCTTTATATTGAGAGCCATCCTTCACCCATTCACCCATCCTAAAGTGATGATAGAGGCTTACATGCAAGCTCATCCACATGCAACATGCTGATCAGGAGCAGAAATCATTCACACCATCATCTTGGGGTTCAGTATCTTGCGAAAGGACACTTCGACATGTGGACTGCAGTGGCCGGGGATCGAACACCCGACAATGGTGGACAACCACTATATCAACTGAGCCAATGTCTCCCAAGACTCATGTTTCCCCAGTGTTACCAGTCCAGTTAACAACAGTTATAAATTTGGTAAAAACTTTTTTTTTTCAAATTGTTACTGAAATATTACTGCTACTCCACATATAACTTCCATCAATTAATATTAATCCATTTTCTTCTAGCCTTTAAGGTCCAGTATGTAGAATTTGGCCGGGGGGAAGGCGCCGTGAATCTTCTCCTTCTCTACCTGAAATTTTCCGAAGCCGACCCGCGGCACCATTTCAGAAGAACTGTGATTGAGGAACGGGTTCTCCTTCTAAGTGAGATCCGTCATCTTCAGTAAGTATAATCCTCCATTTGCCAAAACACAGCAACAACTTAAAATGCGAAATACCTCTCCAGACTACAACATCAGAAAAGTATTTTTAAAGATAGAAAATTCTGAATAATATTTTCAATTTATTCAGAGATACCCCTACATTTTACACAATTTAAACATATATGATTGACATGGATGGTTACTGGGGGGAACATTTTAGATACAACATAACTTGTGTCAGTCTATTGAAATATGATGAGTTATCCAGTAGAGTCTATAGACTGTATCGCAGGCTGTATCACCGACCAGAAGCCAACTCTTCATTCAAGCTGTCCCATTAGGAGCAAGGGAGTTTCAAGTATTTGGGGCTTTGGGTCATAGCGTAGAGGGAGCTGTGCCCAAAGGCAAAGAGCACAATTTACATAATTTATGTTCCAGCCAACTTCAGGTCATGCATTCTGGTAAGTAAGAAGAAGCATTAAAAAACGATTTGAGCAGAGTTAACAATGTGGCACAAGTTGAGGGGATTTCGTTTCTTGCAGCAGCTCTGAGTTGAAGTTGATGTGAGCTGGTTAATTTGAGTGATACCTCGTGATCACCTCCCCTGTGAAGGTTGTCTTGTGCAAATCCAAAAAAACAGGATGACCTGGGGCAAACCAAAAACAAACTGTAGGTTTTTATTTCCCATCAGGCCTGGTAATGCCTTGAGCTACCCGCAGCAGAGCTGAAGGACATGACGGATGTAAAAACCATTTGAGTTTTCCATGGTTAGGAGGTGCATTTTCTTTAATGCATTTTGGCAGAAAGACGTTTCAAAAACATAGAGGTCTTAATTCTAGAAAGTCATTCAAGCTAGCATGAAATAAATGAGAAAATTCCTCTGGTAATCCTTCTCAAATATAATATCAAATCAATTCAAGTTTGCTGTTTACATATTAAATAGTAAGATGAACATTTCTCTGGGGTTTTTTAGTTAAACTGTTCGGAGCTTAAACTAATCAGCTCCGAACAGTTGCCAATATTAACTTTTACATGTTTTTCTGCTCTGGTTATTTACAGTCACTTGATCGCTGTATATTGCTTGTCTGCTATCCTGGGCTTATTACTGAACCTGCTGCTGATGCTTTGTCAAATAACATAAATCAATTTCTGTGCAACAAAGGTCTCTTCCCAGAACAGCAGGCACGACTTGTCTTTTTCTTCCACACATTCACTACATTAAATTGTGAAATGACACCATTAAAGTCAGACCAAAATGGGTATTTGTTATGAGACCATGATGTTAGACATGTGTGGGTTGCAGAGGAGGCTTTCCAGCTTTCCAGAGCTGCTTCAGGTACCACAGTGACAGTGGTCCCCAAATCAGTATATTGCGAATTATTTTGCTCAAATGAGGATAAACACATTGTTTTTGTATGTGTCTATTGTGCCCAATATACTTCAATGTTTCACCAAAATAGTGTGTTGCTATGTACTGATACATGAAGCTGAGGACAGATTACCTTTTTCCAGAAAGATGAAAGTATTTGAAATCCATTTTCGGTTGATTGATTTCATTTAGCTCATGATTGTGAAGACATTTTCATATAGAAAACATGCATATAAAAGCTGTTATCACATTTTCTTGCCACTAACTGGAG
Organism: Lophius americanus; assembly: GCA_037951165.1. Lineage (NCBI taxonomy): Eukaryota > Metazoa > Chordata > Actinopteri > Lophiiformes > Lophiidae > Lophius > Lophius americanus. Next base: position 2,618,816 of record JBBDHG010000009.1, read on the forward strand.
CGATATGTGCCTTTCCCACAACACTTAATTCTCATTTCAAAGACATTTTAGACTGTTTCATGCGCTTGAGGGCTGGATGTTGCCTCAGATTAGCAACACAGTGTGCTCCACTGGTGTGGGGTGGATAATGATAGGCCTACATGCAGGTTGGAATGTATTGAGAGCTGATAACGCACATCACTTTTATTTGGAGAAGTTAACACCCTCCATCACCTTCATCAAACTAGTTAATATCATGCTGTGGTATGTAAACCGCTCATCTTGGCTATTGTGTTGATCTCGATCTTGTGTATTGTTGAATATGAAAAAATATTCCAAATATATCTTCAACATCCTTATATTATCCATCAATAGATAGATAGAAACACAGATAGATAGATAGATAGATAGATAGATAGAGAGATAGATAGATAGATAGATAGATAGATAGATAGATAGATAGATAGATAGATAGATAGATAGATAGATAGATAGATAGATAGATAGATAGATAGATAGATAGAAAGAAAACATCTTTTAATGTTGTTTTAGTTTTGCAAATGCGTGGTGAAGACACAAAATAGCTTCATGCAAACAAGAAGGTATTTCCATGATTCATTTATTGAAGATTTGAGCAATATAAACCCACAACTGCCACGTGTGATAAACAAAAAAATTCACATTATGAATGTGAAATCATAAAAAAAATCAACTACACCAGTTTGTTATTTATAATAGACGTGAACAACATAGTTTAAAATATTTCACAATCACAAGCTTCCTTTTCAACGCCCATCATTATTAATGTTTTAAACTACATACAGCAGAGTATTAGCTTGGACATGGAACGGATTTTTGATATTCACTGATTTCCCATTCCCTTCTTCCTCAATCGCACAGGCATATCTCTTTGGCGGAAAGATGGATGAACTGCTTCATTTTCATTTTAATGAAAACAGATGGAAAGAATCAGTACCAGCACAAACGTTTCCAGAGCCTGATTTGATATCATTATGATTTTGCCATTTTGTAACAACTTGACCGTTTGCTTAATGGCTTTGCTAGAGTCGGAGGAGAAAATGATCGAGGCGTTGCATCTATCAATCAATCAATCAATCTTTATTTATATAGCGCCAATTCACAACAACAGTTGTCTCAAGGTGCTTTCCAGAAAGAGCAGGTCTAGACCAAACTCTTTATATAATTATCTACAGGACCCAACAAATTCCTCCATGAGCAAGCACTTGGTGACAATGGCGAGAATAAACCTCGAGCAGATCCAAGACTCAGGATGGACGACCTACTGCCATGACCGGTCGGGTTTGAAAAAAAAGAGAGTGAGAGCGAGAAAGAGAGAGACACAGGTGAGGAGAGATACAGACGGGGGAAAAGCAGCAAAGATATCAGCTATAATCCACTTTCTCCAACCGCTCCATGGTCGGGCCGCGGCAGCAGCAGGGATCCCAGGTTGATAATAATATTAATATTAATGTAACATATAGTGATAGCTTATGGGGAAACACTATACAATAATAATAATAATGATAACAACAATAATCATCATCATGAGCATCTTGTGATCAGTGGACATCGAGCAGGTCCACAGCAGCAGATGCAATCACCAACCATTTGACCTTACAGGGCGAGAAAACACAAAGACTCAAGGGAAGAAGTCAAGTTAGTAACATGCATTAAACCATTTAAACATGTATTAATCCAGTGACATGCATTAAAGTGAGTCGGCTGTATTAACAGGGACAGTGAGGGAGGAAGAGAGAAAAGCTCAGTGCATCATGGGAGATCCCCTAGCAGTCTAAACCTATAGCAGCATAGCTAAGAGCTAGCTCATGCCAGCCTTAATTATAAACTTTATCATAAAGGAAAGTTTTAAGCCTACTTTTAAATGTAGAGAGGGTCTCTGCCCCCCGAACCAAGATTGGAAGATGGTTCCACAGGAGAGGAGCCTGATAGCTGAACGCTCTGGCTCCCATTCTACTTCTGGAGACTCTAGGGACTACAAGTAACCCTGCATGATGGGAACACAGTGCTCTGATTGGACAATATGGAACTATGAGCACCTTCAGATACGTTGGTGCCTGACCGTGAAGGGCTTTGTAAGTGAGCAGGAGGATTTTGAATTCGATTCTAGATTTTACCGGGAGCCAATGAAGGGAAGCTGATACAGGAGAGATATGTTCTCTTAACCTGGTTCTGGTCAGCACACGTGCAGCAGCGTTCTGGATCAGCTGGAGGGACTTCAGCGACTTATTGGGACTACCTGCTAGTAGGGCATTACAGTAATCCAGCCTGGAAGTAACAACTGCATGAACTAACTTTTCTGCATCTTTTTGTGAAAGAATGTGTCGTATTTTAGAAATATTACGCAAATGAAAAAAGAAAGTCCTAGAAATCTGTTTTATGTGGGAATCAAAGGTCATATCCTGATCAAAGATAACTCCCAGGTTCCTCACAGTGATACTGGAGGCCAAGGTCATACCATCCAGAGTAGATATATCATCAGATAAATTGTTTCTAAGGTGCTTGGGTCCCAACCCAATAACTTCAGTTTTATCTGAATTTAATAATAAAAAGTTGCAGGTCATCCAAGTCTTAATGTCTTTGAGACACGCCTCTAAGTTGGATAACTGATTAGATTCACCTGGTTTCATTGATAAGTACATTTGTGTGTCATCAGCATAACAAGTTTACGGAGTGCTTCCTGATAATGTTGCCTAAAGGGAGCAAATATAATGTGAATAATATTGGCCCAAGCACAGATCCCTGGGGAACTCCGTGGGTAACTTTACTATTCATGGAGGATTCATTGTTAACATATATAAACAGAGATCTGTCACATAAATATGACTTTAACCAATTTAATGCAGTGTCTTTGATGCCAACTAGGTTTTCAAGTCGTTGTATTAGATTTTGTCGATCAGTAGTATCAAATGCAGCACTAAGATCCCACAAAACCAGAACAGAGGCCAGTCCCTCATCAGATGCCATTAAAAGGTAATTTGTTACTTTCACCAGTGCTGTTTCTGAACTATGGTGAACTCTAAAACCTGACTGGAAATCCTCAAATAAACTTTTGTTATGCAGAAAATCACACAATTGTTCGGCCACCACTTTCTGTAAGATTTTAAAGAGGAAGGAAAGGTTAGATATCGGCCTGTAATTTGCTAAAGCCTCAGGATCAAGTATCGGCTTTTTTAGCAGTGGTTTGATTATAGCTATTTTAAAGGACTTTGGTACGTATCCTGAATTTAACGACAGATTGATGATTTCTAATAGACAGTTGCTGACTAAGGGTAAACGTTCTTTAAGTAGACTAGTTGGGATTGGGTCTAGGAGACAGGTTGTTGTTTTGGATAAGGAAATAAAGGAAGTTAATTGTTTCAGATCAATCGGAATAAAGCGGTCTAGATCTGCTCCAGGTCTATCTGGTGTTTCCAAGCACATAGTCCTGGGGTGTAAACTTGAGCCAATTGAAGGCCGGAGGTTATGGATCTTGTCCCTAATACTTATAATTTTGTCATTAAAGAAACTCATGAAGTCATCACTACTAAGGGTTTTAGGAATACGGGGCTCCATAGAACTCTGACTGTCAGTCAGCTTGGCTACGGTGCTGAACAAAAACCTGGGGTTGTTTTTATTTTACTCTATCCTTGCAGAGTAATATGCCGCTCTGGCGCTGTGGACGGCTCTCTTATATTTTTTAATGCTTTCTTGCTAATCAGGACTCAACAAGTTTAGTGTGTCGCCATTTTCTTTCTAGTTTATGAGTTGTTTTTTTGAGGTTTGGCGTCAGGTTGTTAAACCACGGAGCTGCTCTCCTCTTTTTTAGGGGGGCAATAGTGTCCAGAGTTAATCTCAGTGAGCTTACATTCCTATCGACGAAATATTCAATTTGCCCAGGACTAACGTTAGAGTCAGATTCTTTTAAGTTGAGACATGCAAGTGAATTTGGGGTCTGATGGAATAGCTTCTTTAAATTTTATTACAGCTTCTTCAGATAGATGAAACCAACACAGTCTAATATTATGTTATAACGCGGCACCAAGACTATCTCTGTCTTTATCTATGTGAATGTTAAAGTCACTTAATATAATTATTTTATCTGTCTTAAGGACTAGGTTCGACAGAAAATCAGAGAACTCATTTAAAAATTCGGTGTATGGGCCAAGAGCTGATACACTATGACAAATAAGAATGCCGGTTGATGCTTCCAGGTTGGATTTGTAAGACTGAGAGTAAGGCTTTCAAATGAGTTACAGTCAGGTTTGGGTTTAGGATTTAATGGTAAACTGGAGTTAAATATGGCTGCAACTCCACCTCGGCCTGTGCTTCTAGCTATGTGAGTATTAATATGAGTAGCGGGGCTAGATTCATTTAAACTAACATATCCCGCCTCACACAGCCAGGTCTCCGTCAGACAGAATAAGTCAATATGATGATCCAGAATAAGATCATTTACTAAAACGGTTTTAGATGTTAAAGATCTAATATTCAGTATTTACATATGTGTGGCAATCTACACATCTGTATATACTCCTCTCCTCCCCATACGGACGCAAATACACGAACGCCTCTCCTTGTCTTTAACTGAAGGACAGCTCAGCATTAGCAAAATGTGATATGCTAATGCTAAAGCTGGATATATGCTGTATATGCTAATGGCGGATGTCAAGCGTGGACACCGTGATGAGTCATTTAGTGGTTGGCGTCTCCCATTTCTAATGACACTACTTTTACATCCAGAGGACAAGGATTTTTCCTGTCTCCCTTAACTCATCTGATGGGGATTCACCACTGAATAACTGAATCTCTCTGATGAAGATTATGAATTCCAACAATGAAAAAAAAAAATGTGTGACTTGATGGATGGCAGTCTGGAATAATCCGTGGCACTCTCTACCACCTCTATTAGATCATGGATAACGCCAACGCGTTTCGACTCAACCGAGTATTCATCAGGAACAATTAGGAACAGGTGTAGTATTTATAAAAATACTGACAGCAGATACGTGACCTAGTCATCTGACTTGTCAATACTATCACATGAAAGAAAACAAACCCAACATAGAACAAAAGAAAAAAGAAAAAAGTATGAGATTTATCCCAAAAGGAATAACCATGTGGAGCGAAGAGGACCAACATTGCGACCAAAAAAATAAATGACGTGAGTAAAATACCATGAAAAACAAGAAAATGTAAGAGTCGAAAGGTAAATGATGATCCAATAAAATGAAGAAGACAAAAATGTGTAGATTGCACAACGACTGAAAACCACTGTATTCTTCCAAAGTCGTAACAGTGGTTAAACAGTCTAATATATCATCATAATAAGTAACGATGCCATATGACCATGAGGCATACTTATATACTCACAAAACAATCATAATAGCCTTTCCTAAAAAACACTGTCAGATGGCCAGGCAATAATAAATTAAAGGGAAAGGGGGCAAGTCAAACTCTTCATTCAAGCCTGGGGAGAAAATGGCCTTGAGTGTGTAAATCCAATATGTCTCCCGTGGAAGGAGACTTTGAGTCTGTCAACACCCTTAAAGTTCTTAAGGACGACCTAAATGGTCTTGACTTTCAAAGAGTCTGGGTTTGTATGCCCTGCAGCCTTGTAGTTCTGTGCCATGGAGTAATTTTGTGCGGCCTATGTAGAAGCAGCCATATTCACATTCAAGTCTGTAGACAACATATGTTACATGTGTTGTATTTTTTTGGTCGCAATGTTGGTCCCCTTAGGTCTATATGGTTTTCTCCTTTAATGATACATTTCATTTTCATTTCATTGTCTTTTTTCCTTTGTTCTCTGTTGGATTTGTTTTCTATCATGTGACAGTATTGACAGATCAGATGACTAGGTCACGTACCTTCTGCACTGTCAGTATTTTTTAAATGAATAACCCTGCTTCTAATTGTCTTGTCCGCGATGAAGACTTGATTGCTTCAAAACACGTTGGTGTTATTCATGATCTAATAGAGGATTTTTAACCCATTTTCAGAATGCCTCGGGTTATTCCAGACCGCCATCTTTCAAGTCACTCACTTCTTTCAGTAGGTTGGACAGTCATTGTTGAAATTCATTATCTTCATCTGTATTTTTTTCCGCCCCATCTCTGAAGAGTACCTGATTTTAAATTTTTTCATTTCCAATTTTATTATTTTTGACCCTTTGCTGCACTCTCAACTATCTTTATTTTTGTAACCGAATCTGTCTGTTTGAATGAGCGTGCAATAATTCCCATTAGAGATTTCTAGGAGAAATGCAGCATTTACCTTATGTATCGCTTAAAAGACCAACTAAAAGATAAAATTTTCCAGTTGTCAATTCAAACTTCTCTTTGCACAATCAACTATTCAGTTACTCATTATAAAACAAAAAAATCTTGGCATAGATGAGTGAAAGAGAAGTTAAAAAAAAATGGAAAAGGTTGAGTTATATTTACAGTAATATTTAGGTAAGACAGAAGATACTGTCTTTGGTGCAGGTGGGCGCTCCAGCAGGACAATGGTCCAAAACACACAAACTGTAAAAAGTTGTCTCAATCAGTTTAGAAATAAGGTGAAGGTCTTGACTTTAAACCCTTGAAGAAGCTGTGGACTGTTGTTCATATTCCGTTGTGATTTAACCCCAGACTGCTGGAAAGAACCTCTGACCTTGTCAATGCACTACCCATATTCCCTGTCCCAATATGATCCCTTATCACTCTTTTTAACTTGGCCGATGATGGTGGTTTTGTCAGAAAACTTCTCAACAAATTCTTCAGGCAATTCAATTATGTTGCATGCTTTTGGACTATGAGGGGAAGCCGGAGTAGCGACCCGGAGGGAACTCACACAAACACGAGGAGAAAATGCAGAATACTGAGGCTTTTTTGATGACTAGCATAATATAATCATTGAAAGGGGACTAGGTCCTCCTGTGTTACTAAACAATATTTGTGTAAGGCCAATGTATTCCGCATTGGTAGAACGGGGATGTCAATCAGAGAGAGGATCGGCAGACGCATAAGAACAAACAGTATGATTTAATTTTGTTGCAGGGCAGTATGGAGGGACAGAGGAATGTAACTGGCTGGATGGAAAAAGAGATTTGGCCTAGAGTGAGTAAATGTTAAAAACATCTACAAACTGCACAGAGTTTAGAGATGTCATCTCACAGCAAAAGTTTCTGAGTTCAAACGTGTAAGCCAACTGGGGCCTTCCTCTGTGGAGTTTTCTTGTTATTCCTGTGTCTTCCTGCCCTCCAGCTTCTCTGAATCAAAAAAAAGATGTTAAAGCAGCATCTGTAAGGTCCCTTAGCATGAGAAAAAATAACAACAGCAGTGTTTCTGCAAGATCATTTGGCCTTTTTTCAGGCTGAATTGATATCATGAAAATAGATATAATGCATGAACCTCAGTCGTAGTCACTATTATTATTTCTCTATTGCTATATCTAACAAATCAAATGTCAAGCCATGCTCAGTGTACTAACCGTTTAGCATTATTGATACATTGCCATGCTTCACTTGTCCCTGTGTTTTACACTAATCAAGCCATCTGTGTAAACACTAATCACTAATCTACAATAATAGAAAGCACCATTCCCACGCCTCGGCATCTGCTGCAGAGGCTGATTGATGTCTTGAACAGGTCACAGGAACAAGTGACATCCGCATACAAAAAAGAAGCAGTGCTAGAGTGTGTTTGTGTGTGAGCTGATCTTAAGTCTGTGCTGTGGATCCACTCTGTCTTCACCAACCTCTTCTCCTTCTTCATTCCACCTATTTCATGTGATCCATCCAGTGATTTATTCAGGTCCTTCTGCACTATCAAGTCTCATAGCACTGATAAATTAGTTTCCTTCCTCATTCTCACTGCCACTCATCTCAAAAATGCCCTCCACCTCCACCCAGCTCCATCTACCATTAGATGACGTGTGACTCCATTCTGGCGTGTTTCCTGCAGAGTGTTCTGACAGGAGCTACCCCCATCTTTGTTGTAGACAGGGTTGTTGAGTCTCTTCTAATTGATGAAGCATTTGATGCAGTATTAACTTTTGGCCTTTAAAGCTTAAAGACACACCTAGCGTGGTTTGGTTTCACCTTAACATTTTCAAGTGGTTTCAGTGGTTGAAGTGTACTACACACCCTCTACCACGGGATAGTCTTCATCCATATTTGTACTGTTACTATATATGATGTAAACTGTCAGATAAGGATGACTGGTTGCACAAGCAGTGTAGTTCTATAAAGTTTGAGGATAGAATGACTCAATTTCCTGAAACTTGGAAAACAATGATTTTGCACCTACTTGTCATTAGTTGAGTTTGGTATTAGAAGTCAGTGAGTAATGGCTGCTGGATTGATGCTAATGTCTTCTGCTCTCCACTGCAAAGACAAGAATTATGTGCACATAATTAGCATCAACTCTTTAGTTAGCTTTGAAACTGAGATGCTAGTTACAGGTGGAGTGGTCACAGATGAGTGTGTGTGTGCATGTGTCACAAACACAAATTGTATACCGGGTTCGTGTTTTATCTCATACTTTTTCTTAAAAGGTGTTCATCACTTTTAAGGCCTTTAATGGCCTTGCACCTCATATAGTGGACCACCTGAAATGCTGAGGTAACACTTTCTATAATTTAGTGTCATGCCTTGAATAAAAAGTATTTGAAATTGCACCACGCCATGATTCCACAGAAGAATGTTGATGATAATGTGATAAACTGCCCTAAGTGCTGATAAATCATGTTGTTTTCAAACTCAAAATCTAAGTCACTGAACCGTCCTGCCATCATCACTCTTCAGGGCTTTGCACTGAATCAGTTTGGCAATGCAAATTTTTAGGTTTAGTAATTGATGGTTATTTTCTTATGCACCTTAAATTCAGCAACTTTTGAAAAACTGAATCTGAAATTGATTTTTTACTTAAGTATTGAGTCTTACCTTTCCTTCAAGGCAAAAAAATAAATAAAAGATTGCTGCCAACTTTATATCTGTGTTAGATTAAGGTGATTATCTGTATTTACGTCCATGTTTCTTAGTAATTGCACACACTGGATGCTGCCTACCATGGAACTCTAAGGTTCATCACATATTTCAAAGCCCTTAACCGTCACTGCTTGTTGTATGCCCGGGTTGGATGTTCTACCTGGTCCACTCGCACAGACTACACCAGTGTTTCAACTGATCTCTTGGCTTATCCATCCATTGGAAATTAATGTTTTCACTTCCAGGACTTATTCCTTCTGTCTGTCCCTAAAGTTTGTACTGAACTGGGAAAAGAAATCATTTAAAGATTGTTCATCCCCGTCTCCTGGAATCAGATGCAGAAAGGCATGAACTTAAAGAGATGGTCTCACCAAACCCAGTCAAAGCCATCTGAAAAGACTACAGTCAGTATATGTATTGACTGATATAAATGTCTTTGACAAAAACAGATGTTTATTTTTTATTTACATTGTCTTAAATTACATTTTGTAAATTGTTATTTGTACACCCAGGAGGAGTCGCCTGTTTTTATTTTTAATGTCAATGGGACTGCAGTTGATTTAGTCCTGTGTATTGAAGGTGTGCACAGCATTAGCCATACTACATAACATTGCTTCTCTACAAATGAGCTTTGTTTCTGTCTTCCCTCAGCAGCATAAGACTCTTAAAAACTCATGGTACTTCAGAGGTAGAATGACCTACCTACTTTGTAGGAGGGCTATTCATTCCAGCTACAGACATCATTTTAAAAAACATTAAAATACTCACCTTTTCACCATCAATTTGGATAGATGTGTGCGCTAAGTGACACAACAGTAACCATAACACAAAACAGGAAGTTCTTAATTGAACCCTACAGTAATCCTTTAGTCGAAGTGCAAACATAATTGCCCCCAAATACTCATTATTTACCAAAAAAGCTCATCTCTGTGCTTTGAACATGCAGCAACCTTCAATAATGTGTCAAACGTGAGCATGCTAAGATAATCTAAAAGAAATATGCCATGGTGTTGCCTCATTAGGATTTGTAAACAACCAGGAGTTTACAATTGGGGTTCCCAGAGTTCGGAACACTATCAAAAAAAAAAAAGGTTCCTCAAACTTTTTTGTGTCTGCCGTCCTTTCCTTTTCCATTATTGTGGCTCAGTTTGCGACTTTGTTCAAAGGTTTTTGTTTATTATCATCACATTTTTACTTTGTGCAAGTACGCAAGGCTTTCATACATCGGTTTTAGCTGTCTTTGTGTTGGATTTATTTGGTTCTTGTTGTTTGTTCATGAAGCTCTCTGACCCTGATCCAGTGATCAGGGTCTGTCTGCTGCAAATAAATGGCGACACATTGCCAACGCTTCAAGATGCACCTGGATACCCCGAGGCAAATCAAAGGCTCCTTCATATATATCATCAGCTGACAGACCGGAAGTCACACAGAGAGTCAGAGTAAGACAGGGGTGAACAATCAAGAGCGAAACAAAGAGCAACAGCTGCAGAAAGTTCATAAGCAACAGCATGTGAAATACATGGATTTGCTCTGCTGAATTCATCCATCTGCCTGCTCCTCCATCCTTCCCTGCTTATATCGATTTCATCGGGTTCGGACCAACACTTCACTCCTGTGTGGGTGGGTGTGTTGGGCACCTCCAGACACATTCCATGGGTGGAATGAGTAAAAGGGGATTTCATTAAATGAAAAAGTCTGATTTTACAGTGATCAATGGCTCTGCTCATCAGTCCCTTGGACTGGCCTAACTGACCTTAGCCTTGAGATGGATGGACAGACTAGAACGGAGGAAGATGGGAGTGGCTGAGGCGGAGTAGAAATAGAGAGGTGGGGGGCAATTTCTCTCTGATGAAAGTGAAGGTGAGTATAGAACAAAGAATCAGATAGAGAGTAATAATGGCTCACATTCACGTCATGACACCTTGTTCTTGGCATTGATTTTTGTGCTCTAGGAAACAACACAAACATACTGTTAATACAAAATAGCTTCTGTGGTCACTTGACTTTTTTAATTTAAATGGTCAAATGTGAACTTTCAGTTCAAATTAACCATTTCTTGCAGTTGCTAGACATATGTAATTAAACATGTTATTTCCTGATCTCTGTGCTTAGGTTTGGTGTGAAAGTCATTATGGCACAGAAGTTAGTGTTAAAATTCCTCCATCTCACCTTTTTTACATGTTTAAAACACTGTAGCCCTCCTATACCTCATATGTGAGTGGGCCCTGAGCGCTTTGTCCTGTGTATGCTCCTACGGTCTTTATCAATTTACTTTAGGCAACTTGGCTCTCAATAGCTGCTTTAAATCACTTATTAGCAAATATGAGTTACAAAGAATGCATTAGCAAATGGAACTTTGGACTAAATGAATACACCCAAACAGTTTAAAACTTAAATAGTTCTCCTTTAATTAAATTAAATAAATTCATCAAGATGTATATCTCAAAAACCTCCTTTTCTGTACACACACACACACATTCATATGTACCTTTATTATTCTGATTTTCAGCCATAACGGAAGAGCACCAAATTCTCTAAGGTAGTCCCAAACACTACCTGGCAGATGTTTTCTTGTTTCCAGATCGCAAACAACCCAGTATTAGCTACTGGGTTAATCTGTTTAGCTGAATGTAGTCTACAGTCGTGCTAATTAACCAATCCACTTACTGAGCAAATGGGAAGGCATCACACAGGTGATCATCAGTACTTTAACTCCAACTGGAAAATCCTCTGTTGATCTCGTCATTAAAACACAACTTGTCCTCTCACAGAATATCGTTTTGAAAATCTATACAAAAAGTAAATTGAGTCTTAGGAGGGATACAAGCATAAAAAGTCATGCTGTTTCCCGGCTTCTTCACTTTTCTCGCCAGTCTCTTACTTTCACTTTCTCTTTACTTTACCTAGCCTCCACTGTTCTTTCTCAGATCTTCATTGTGTGGCTCATCAGATTTAAAAATCTGTAGCTACAACAGCTCTGCATGTCACCCTTTATCTGGGAAATTAGCACCAGTGCAGTTTTCATCTATTCCTCAGGCCTACTCACACTTTACAAGAGATGGAATTAAACAATCTCCTGAAATACTACAGCTTTTCAGTGGTTACCCAGTCATCTGGCAGCTTTTCACTACCACCCAGAGCCTGTTTCAACTCCTCCCTGTAATTGACACAACAGTCTTCCTTCCTCAGTTTACACTATTTCATCCTCTGCTCTATTTTTGCTTTTTACCCTTTTGGACCACCAGAGTCGTCCTACATACTACCATTGTATGCTTTCTGGCTACATCCCCCCTTTCACCGCTGTGCAGTCTCCAATCTTTCAGATTACATCTTTTGCATAAAATATAGTCCACCTGTGTGCTCCTTCCTCAACTCTTATGTCACCCTGTGCTCCTCCCTCTTCCTGAAATATTTACTCACCACATCCATGCCCATCCTTCTTGCAAAATCTACCAACATCTGTCCTATGTTCCTTTGCCTTACACCATACCTGCCCATCATCTACTCATCCCCCCAGTCCCCAACCCCGGGAATACTCTCCATCACTTCATCCAACTCAATCCAGAAATTCTCTTTCTCTTCATCATCACACCTCAATTTATTAGCTTCATACTCATCACTCTGTCCGACACTCTCTTTACCTCCAAAGTTCCCATACTTCTCTTTCAGAATCCCCCCTGTAATAGTAATTTTGCAAAAATTTTAAGTTCCTTTTTTCACCCCCACAATGTTTCCTTTCCTCATCTTTTGCTGTCTCTGGGCATGCTTCCCCACTTCAATCTCCTTTTTCTCCGATCCGGTTTGTTGATCAGTGTTGTGCATACTGTTTTGATGTTTGGTTTTACGTCAGATTCCATTCCAGACCCAACCCTCCCCATTTAGTACACTAACTTGGGACCCTTTTGTGGCTCGGGTGAGTCAATGCCAAATTTAGCTGCTATATCTATTCAAGTCACACATGCGTAAGCATATTAATGTTGGTAGAGACTGGTGTGCCTGTTGACGGTATGATTTTCATTCATTGCTCTATGAAAATCAACTGGTAGAGCCTTGGATTGACTCGGGACAGGCAATCCATCGCAGTGAACAATTCATCCCCTTCATTTTTATCTACCTAATCCTGTACATGCAAATCCAATCAGCTTGGTAATGGCACATGGTATTAGAGTGTGACCCCTCAGTAATGGAATAGCATGAAAGGTGTCGATGTCTGTTCCCATGTGGTTTATATTGCTTTTATCTGCAGGATGCCCAGATAGGGGACTCAGTGCCGAATACGTTAGATTATTTGAAAAACAGCAGTGGGTAAGCAGGTGGGTATCCGAGAATATTGCTAAATTTGTCACCCTCTATCCTACCACTGTCATCGTCATTATCCAACCTCCTATAGACACAGCAAGGCCAATTATCCTCCCTCATTACAGCTGATATAGGCCCTCTGCTCAGAGGGATAGAAGAGATGAGAAACAGGGTGGGGGAGTGACTGAGGGGTGTGAGTGCAGGTAGTTGGATGCAGATGGGCAGCGGTGCAATGAAGGGAAGGAATAAATCAGAAGAATGAAAAATAAGAAAATGCAATTTGTCACAATATTGTCGGCATCCACTCCACACGCTCTCCTGTTGCAGAAGCCGTATGGATTCATGGGGCAAGCTTGCGTGTCAGTTCAGCTGCTGCATCTATTTAAATGAGACTCAGAGCTTCATGAAGTGAGACCACATATCCTTTCAATATGCAGCTCTGCAACCCCAGTATGTCGAGATGAAGGAAGGCAGACGCTGAGTCAAGACAGAGGGAGCTGGAGAGGCTGCTGTGTGAGCTAGTCTAAAGGAGGAATACAGAATAAACGGACCGTTTTTGCAAAGGGGAGAGTGAAATGGTAAAGGTCTATGGTTCTAATGGGTCGCTAGGAATCACCCAGTGACTAAAAAAGAGGAACTGTATTGATAGGAAAAGCCATTAACTCATTCCTCATCATTTCTGTAAGAGAGGAGAGGTAACAAGCCAACTCCCAGGATGCATTATAAGCTTAAGCAGAAAAAGAGGCAAAAATCAAATTAAAAACGCTTACCTCTCTCAAGGAGGTCGCAGCTTGAGATATGAAGTATGAATCATACACCTTTGGGCTGTAAAGACTTAAGTTTGCATCTTCACCTCATAAATGATCATAAAATATTCTCTTATAAATGTGAATAGAGAATGATTCTGACCTTTTTTGCCTTTCATCAAACATTTAAAGGTGGACTTCCCAGTGTGCCATCAGTAGTTGTGGGGTAAATGTCTTGCCAGCCAATGCATTGTCCGGAAAACTGGTACTGATATACAAATTCAGGCTTGTGTTATCCATTGATATGTTAGCCTATTTCATTTTAAAGCACTCCTGTGCCATTGCACACCTTCACCGAGCCACTAGTATGGCTGCGGGTTGTATTCCATTATTTCTGTTTTGGGAAGCACTGTTGCCCTCCCAGCAAGGGGTTAACAGCAGATAATGAAATAGTTGTGCTGCCAGGGACAAAGGTTTTATGCCCACATAAAATTTCATTTTATCAGGGCAAGAGTGTCGGCCCAGTGTCGGCTGGGATAGGCTCCGACTCCCTCAGAAGCCTATACATGATAAGCATTTACAGGAAATGGATGGATGGATATTTAAGTAGAACACAAATCTGCAGTAAACTTAAAATTTTGAATTTCTAACAATTTTACACACAGTATAGAAGGTCGCAATGTGGGTTATGATTCACTTTTGTAGATGTTGTAGGGAGTAGTGACACTCCTGAGCACCCCCACTATACCTACTGGACAGGCAGCAGAGTACTTTTACTTTTACTTCATGCATGGAAAGGAAATCCTAAACATGAAAAAGTACGTCGTAGGAACCTGTGTAGGATTAAATAAAAAGAACACCAACCCCCTCTATTCCAAAAGTTAGCTTACTAAGATTTTACATTACAATAAGTGATTAATTAAAGCAGACACACTAGTATTTAACAAAAACGATAATAATGGCACTACTTACTAATAAAACACATCGCTGACTAAGATAAAACGTTTCGATAGCAGGACATTTGTAAGTTGTTGGTTTTTTTCGCATGTATCTTTATCTCGTCAACAGATGTTTCTGCTCACACAAACAAATCTTCTTTATCAATAAACTCTGCAGAAAGATCAAATTGAGCAGGTACACATATCGTGTGACACAACATCGGTTTTGTTTCCCAACTGTGAAAAGTTTGTGAAGTTTTATTCACACACAGCAGGACGCACTTTATATCAGCAGCAAGAGTAGGTGTTGTTTCCAGATCTTTCCGTGTGGTTTTGATATCAAGGACAAGCGCTAAGTGAAGAAAGGACGAATTGGGAACGATTTGTGAGCGATCATCACCTCAGGGACTCCGACTGTTTACTTGATCAATGAACCCAGTTTCTGAGCCAGCTTTGAATGTGTGTTTTGATTGCATTCATGCATAAGATTGCTCTTTATGGGATGTGTTTAACGTCAGTTACACTTTGGCTGAAAAAGCAGTTTCCGTGTTCCAAGGACGTCACTGGGAGAATCAAAGATGTGTGTGTGTATGCGTGTGTCACTCTAGGGTGACGCCAATGGTATCTCTGCCTGTTTACCTCGTTTTCATTCGATAACTAAATTTGATAAAAGACGTCAGGTCAGCTAATACTGACTAATTGCGGAGGATGGAGGGGGGGCGTAAAATGCCATCAGAGAGCCAAATTAGTTTTAATTACAGCCTATAACTAGATATAGCAGACCTGTCAATCTCAAACTCACTCCACTACTGGGACAGAGACGGAGGTCTGTGGGGGAAGCTGAAGAGCACAGACCTAAAGTGACGGGAGGAGGATAAGGATAGGGATTCTAGAGGAACGTTTGGAGGAAGGGAGAGATGTTGGATTATAAAACTAGGGAATGAGGGAGTTGGCTTTAGCCTTTATGCTTATTGTTTAAGAATTTACTCTAAGTGAAACTCTACTGCCCTCTAAAGGTTACATCTGGTAAAGTATAGGTAGGTTCAGAAGGCATAGGGGGCCACTGTGAGTGTGTGAGGTTATGATCGTGGAGCTTGGGTCTGTGTGTGTGCATGCATGTGTCTTGATTGCTCCTGAAAGCGTGAAGCGTTTTGAAGACTGAGCAAGGGACTGGATGAGCTGTGGGTGCAGGGTTAGGCTACTGGGGGGTGTGGAAGGACGAGAATGGTGAAGATCCGAGTTTAGAAGCATGAAGGAGGACCAGCTCCTGAATTTATTAACACAACTGGAAAAAATCTTCCCCTCATTTTTAACAAAAGAAAAACCACTTACTTCACATCATCACTACCTTGCAGACACAGCTACGAATAGACCACACAATGACATTTAGATTGTGTGTGCAGAAATATCCCACAAATGTCATATGTGTTAGAACATAATGCAATAAAAACATAATGAAACCAGAGCTGATGCTCTAAAAAAATCACCTGATAACATTTTTTGGGCTATTTCAGGGAAATAAAGGCCTCTCATTTTAAAAGCACACCAAAGCTCTGAACAACAGGGGGCAGAAGATCCTCTGGGATTCATTTTATTCTGTCTGCGTCCAAAAGGTCCTCCAGAGTTATTACCAACCTTTAAAGAATGAGTAACGTCCGATCCTAAACATGTCTTTATTGTCTCTAAGCTTTATCTTAAATTTAAAGGATTTACAAAGATCTAACCTCTGACTCAAGTAACAACATTTTAAAAAACTTTACATTCTTGGCTTGATTTTTAGGTGCGCTATAGACCAGTTGTACTTAAACTTTTTACAGCAGGTACCACCTCAGAATATATCCAGCTCTCCAACTACCACCATTATGACCCACGTAAAAATACATAAGTAGAAGTGGGTAAAGTAAAAGACCAATGTCCTGCTGGAAGGTCCAACAACGGCCCAATTTAAGTTTTTCTGACTGTAAGGTTTTCATCCAGTATCCACTAATACTTGATGACGTCCGTGGTTGCATGTCTTTAGAGAAGATTTCCAGGGCCTTTGGAAGAAAAACAGCATCCTCCACTATACTCCTCACAGTGTGTGCTGTCAGTTTGCGGACACATCATCTTCCAGGCGGATTTTCAACTTCTCCAGTCTCTTTAAACTTCTTCATTATTGATCTAATAACACTGACATGTTTGACTGTTGAGAGAATTTCTATTATCCACTGCCAGATTTGTGCAGCTCTACAACTTTTCTTCCAACATCATTACTGTGTTCTCTGGTCTTTCCCATAGTGAAGAATGTCAAAGAGAATAAGGCCCGTCTCGCCTCGTTTTAATACCCCAGTAAGACAAGAAGTTACTGTTCATCGCCTAAGAGTTCCTGCTTAAACAGGTGAGCCCAAAAAATAACGATGTGGCTTTAATCTATATTAAATGTTATTTACATACTATAATGATTGATTAGAGAAATACAGTGCACTTGTCATTCAAATCATTCCACTTTATCTATCCATCAACATGGGGCCGCCAAATACGATCATAAATATATACAATACAGCAAGAATAGCAAAAACCTCTGCAAAGAATCAAATTATGCACAACAGGATTTGTCTCCCACAAAGATTCATGGAAATCTGTCGAGGGGTTTAATGTGATCTTGCTAACAAACCAACCAACCAGAAAACAAATGGTCATGTGTAAACACAACCTTTTTGGCAAAAGTAAGAATATTTAAGAACAGCAGGGGCCTTAAACTTGGTTGGATTTCAGCAGATTGTGTGGGCTTTATAACTAAATTTAAAATTAGTCTACTGACTACTGAAGTTTACTGAAATAATCAAATTTTACAATCACTAATTTTTTTTTTTTTTTAACTTTTTTCCCCTCATTGGCAATATATACAGCAAAAAGAGAGAGTATAATTGAACATAGCTGCCCCTTTAAACTTACTGTACGGATGAAGGCTAAGGTATAAGACTTTTATATATTAAACCTTCCCAGACTAAATTAGTAAAGGAAACTGCCGCGGCCACCACTCCACAGTCGGTCTCACTTTTCTGCCCACTGTGAACTGTAAAAAATGGATTAGCTTCATTTGTAAGGCAATTTCCTCTGAATGAGGGACAAGAAATGAAATATACCGCTGCCACATACACATGCCCTCTCCGTCTTCTGAAAAGTAAAAGGATTGTCTGAATTGCCAAATTATTTTTAGATGAGGCATGACTTTCCACGGCAGACAGCTTCAAATCAATTTTAATCAGGTCTTTTGCTCCTTTTCTGGTATGTATTGGATGTAAGACGTGCCAGATGAAGGAGAAGTACCATATTGAACTTGGCTATGAATCCATTATCAACACGTGTTGGGCTGGAAATGTGACAAAACTGCAATCTAATTAGATATTGAAGAAGACTGGTCTAAGTACACATCAAACAAACGTTGGAGATTGTATTTGATCTTGAATAATTACTGCAGCAGTGGTCTAAAATAGATACGACATAGCAGGGTAATTTTACTGTTCATATAACGTCGGGGACAGACGTTAAAGAAAAATGCTTTTGTTGCAAAGTTCATTGAGTAATTAAATATTCCGGATTACTTTAATTAAATAACTATTTTCAAATAAGGCCTATGCTGTCGTCCCTGACAGCAAGGGTATATTCCGAAAAAGCCCCCCAATTCCCTGCGTTGTACAAGCAACATCCGGCGAATGTAACGTCACTTCCGATTGATGAGGTGGCAGCTTCTGATTGGGCTAGTGACAGGTTTGATGAAAGATCAGATTCTAGAACAACTGCTCATTGCATGATCGGTTTTTGCTCTTCTAAAAGAAAACAGTAATTTCTTTCACTGTGCAACATATTCTTTAAGACCAAAATTAGAACCTGCTGGGATTTGAATTAAATTCACTTTGTGGTCACTGCCATCCACCATTCCCAGTCGAAGGTGACTCAAAACCAGCCTTAGCTGCCATGGCCAAAGAAATTGGAAATATGTCGTTGTTGTTTCATGACAACTGTACCGCTCAGTATTGAGATAGTGCTGTTTTTTTCTGTGTACCACACACACACATGTGCACATAGAGGTGGATGGGTCTAATTTTGTTTGCAGTAACTGCAAAGGGACTCACACTGTCCGTGAAGGACATCCTCTTAACAACCGTCCTTTTCAGGCTTCTTTACTCCTCCCCCAACAACAGAAAACCATCGATCCAGCCATTTACTTTAACTTTATTTCTCACTCCATTAGTTTCTAGGACACGAGTAGAAATAGAAATGCAAAGGGGGTCGGGAGAGTTTTAGAACATGTGAAAAAAGAAAGTTCGGCTCCTTGGAGAGATAAAATGTAATTTCACAGTCCACCTGCTGTGATATATTATTTCTAAACAGTGGGATGTGGGCTAATTCTAGTCTTTGTTGGCACCTGTAACGAGCACTTTGAACATTAGCGATGATTCTGTTGGGAGGCTGGTTGGTGTGTGTACAGGCATAATTATCAGAATTACCATGAGGGTACAGACCAGTTGATCAGGGTGAGAACAACAGACTGTAAAAAAATTGGTTGGTATGATACTTGGCAGAAATAATTTCCTCTTTGATTACAGTTATTTAATGTGAAATATTATTTCCAGTCTTTGATTTCATGCCCTCTTTGTGTGGAACTTCAGTGGGAATAGTGTATGTAACAGCATGTGTGTGTAAACCTGACCAAATATGAAAAGAACAACAACAATATTCTCTTTTGGTCAATGGGAGAGACAGTTATTTATTTCGATAGTTGCACTCCCTCTTCGGCTTCACCATTACACACAGTGTTATCCAGGAACACGGTAAATCATTGAAAGATGACTCTTGCTTCATTATCTACAGTCTCTCAGCCTAGGAAAGCACGCACACGCTGTCTAACGTTTGAAGCAGAAAACCGATGAGCTTTGAAGTCTAACCTATGCACAACATAGAGAAGATGGAGAGCGGCACATCAGGTGGAAAATGTGTTCTAATTTCACTTCAAAATAATATTAGCTTACATCCATTCCAGTCTTCTCCTGAAACAAATTTATTCTTTTGAATATTTGATTGAGCATTTCAAATAGTGACAAGATATTAAAGACAATAAAGACAGTCAATTAATTTGTGTAGCGTATTTGACGGTGTATTCGCTTCTCTCTCACAGCTTGCTAGACTTCTGAAATTGGGTCACCAGTCCAAGCACCGGCTCTGAAGCCATTATCACTTTAGTCTTCAGGTAGAGAGCGCTGTTTTTTGATGTCTCGTTCAAGAAGTAACGATAGTTCACCATGATGCCGCAGGAGCTCGCCACACCCCTGGGGCTGGTATCAGCGTTCCAGTTGAGTCGCCACATGGTGGCGCCATTTTGCAGATGAAAGTTTGCCACTTGGTTAAGCGCATAGCCTCGCCTCTTCTCCCCAAAGAGGTACCAGGCACAAAGACGCATCAGGACGGGCTCCAGGACACGGGTCAGGTGCTCAGAGTGCATCCACTCGCCGGTGCTGATCAGCTTGCAGAGGGCCTCACTGGCCGGGGGCCCCGGAACCGAATCGGTGGCCTGTTCCACCTCCCTCAACTCCTGCTCAGAGAGGAGGTCAGCGCTGTGGCCTTCCTTCTTGCACTGGCTGAGCAGGGCTTGCAGCCATGAAGAGAAACCAGGGATTGGAGACAGGCTGGAGAACTGAGTCATGTGAGGGAACTCACTCTGGAAGACATGAAAGAGTGAGAGGGTTTAGGTTAACCATAAAGCATTCCTCACCGTCTTTAGCAATCTATTATTTAGTTTGCCTAGCTTAGAGTTCATGGGTTTGATAGAAAATAATGTGGATAGTTCCAGTAATCCAGTAATAACCACCAGTATCAATATCTGTAATCCTGTTTAACTGTGCCAATCTCTTGTCGCAGTAACTGTGTGTAGCAGTACAACAGACCTAAAGGACATTAACTTTTGTCAATATTAAAACGTCGAACGCCTTTCTTTTGTAATGTCCCATTTTGAAGCATAAGAGTTGTAAAATCTTTTACATGTATGTTGAGACGGTTTGACACTGGTGTTTCTCATACTCCCTTAACGGTTTAGACAAAAAGAAAACAAAATAGATAAATCTTGGAGATGGACGGTTAATTGAAAACAAAATAATCATATAAGGAAAACAGATTAGAGGGAGCGGATATAATCCTCACCAAAATGCAAAGAGATTTTCAACAATGGAAAACAAAAAGCTGTATAAAAACACAAAACCAAAATATTCTTGTTGGGCTCAGGCAGCAGCTCAGGCCTTCAAATCCTTTGCGAGGGAAGGCATAACAAATTAAGGCTATTGCGTCTCAATATTGCTCAGATGATGGAAATGAATGTTCCCCTCTTTACTTCCCTCTCTCCCCTATGTCTCTATCTCACCCACCAACCCTCACATGTTGCTTTTCTATGATACCCTCTTCTCTCTCAAAAATCCTCAATTTCTTTGCGCTCTGGCATCTGTGGAGATAAACTTTTGACCGATGTGGCAGGTAGAAGATTGAGAGGCTGCAGATTAAAGCAGAGGTGTCAGACTAACCATGAATGGCCACACAGATGTCTGTTTCCCTTGCTCTGAAACTTTTTTTTGTTTTCCACCTCCTTCATTTCATTCTCAACTCACTGTAAATGCCAGTCTTACCTCATTCTTTGTCTCACATTGAAAGAATATTTGAAGAAAAGAAGGTGGTAGAAATATAGACAGCATTGGTCAGAAAGGAAATGGGGAGGAAGGGATATTGAGGCAATGGAGGATCAGTGCAAGAACTGTGCTCCAGGGTCCAATCTACATAGACAAGCAAGACCTCCTCTCTTCACCTTAAATCATGACTGTGACCTTTTCTTTACCACTCTATCATCCATCCATCTTGTTAGTGGTCCCTCTGTGGCAGTGCTGCCCCTTGCTTCACCTTTATGTAAAGTAAGGTGTAGAACAGCTACCTGACTACAAGAGTAACATAGAAAAGTCTGATGTCCCAACAGCAGATACTACATTAATTAAAGAGAAATATAGAATTTTGTTGTTCTTTCTGTTGTCAAAAAATATGGAGCTCGACCCTGGCTGGGTATTTTGTTCTGTACATTATTGTTGAACATTACTGCACTTTGATTCCGTAAGGTCGCAAAGAGATAAAAAAAAAAGTAGCAAATCTCTTCTTTAATAGATTATTGTTGCATTACAAAGACCACAAGGATGATAGAGGACTCACAGACCTCTTGATGAAGACAATATTCCCCTGCTGTACATTTTTTAGGACACAGGACAATACTGTATATCTGTTTTCCAACCTCTGAAACAAACAGCTCTAATTCAACCAAAGAAATCACTAAACAATACCTCACTGGACTGAATGCATCCACTTTATGTGACAAAAAGGCCAATACGCGGGAAGCTCTCAGTTAGCATTCATTCAGCTGTTTGAATATCTAAGTGGAAGATACTTAAAATTCTGTAACCTCATTTTTATGAGGATGTATTAGAAAGAGCCATTTCCCATCTGTTAGGTGGAGTGGCTTTTGATGTTGCATTCAATGTACCAATCTTTTAGCAAGTGTTATCTGGAGTGGACCCACATGAAGGGCTCTTCTGCGCTCATTGAGAGGGAGGGATGGGATGTAATTACTGCCTGTCTTGTGAATACTGTTACTAATACTGTTTAGTGAGAGTGAACATTCAGCAAGTGGGCGATTTTTGATCTGCTCTGAAATAGATAAAAAAATTGGGAAGCAATCAAACAAATATCTTGCTCATCATAGCTATATTTCTTTCTGGAATGACGCAGTGCCTGCTAGGCCACAAATGAAGGATACCATTTAACAATTTAACGCAGCATATAAATCATGCAGAGTAAAAAATAATTTCTCGGAGAGGAGACAAATAACAATTTTGAGCTGAGGACCTCTGCGGTATAGTTAACCTTTACGTGTGCCATCAATAATGCCATGCAAGGCGCCACATGCTCATCAGGAGCGGTAACCATTCATGCCATCATTCAAACACCAACAGCCATTGGGAGCAACTCGGGATCAAGTATGTTGCTCAAGGACACTTCGACACGTGGACTGCAGGGGCCGGGGATCAAACCACAGACCTTCAGTATGGTGGATGACACAGGATGTGAAACTAATAAAACTGGGGGACAGACTGGTTGTTGTATTTTGGTGAGACGCATCAATATGTATGTTTTCCTCTTCTCTTGTTTTTCCGAGAAAAAACAAGAATATGGTTTTGTTTCTTGCATTAGGACTTTTGAAATACTACATTAATAAAAAAGGGTGGCCAAAGTAAACATGGAATACTGCGATAACCTGTCATCAATATATGCAGATTTGCGGATTTCTTCTGCTCTCATGATATAATAACTACATCATTAAATTATTTAAAATACATTTACATCATCTCTCTGAGAATGCAACATTGAGAGGACCTGTACATATGTTCCAGCTTAGCTAAATATTAGTTGTTTTTGTTTCTACATCTACAGATGCTACCCTATTCTGACACAAGTGCAACACTACATCCCATTCCCCACCCACACTCACCTGTAGCTCTCGCACCACCCTTTTGATGAGGTAGTTGCCCAGCTCCACCCCTTGTAGGCCAGCCTGGGTGGAGGAGATGGAGTAGAATATGGCTGCATTTATCTTATTCACATCCTCCTCCGAGTGAAGTGTTGCAAACTCACGAACTATGCTCTGATAGAAAAGACACAAAAGATTTTTATGGAGTCAGAAGGACGTTACTCAATCACAAAACCAATTCTCTATGTTATTAACTAAATAGTGGCAGGATGGAGGCAGTCTAAACTATTTCAGAGTTGCTGGAGAAAAACTATGGGTATAACTGCCTCATTTCACACCATGGCATACGTCACTGTTGTCACCACCCCCCTTACCCAATGTAAATGGCAAGAAAGAAATGAGCACTATAGAGGTTGCTCCCAGGGGGATACGCCGTTTAAAGGTCTCCCTATTGTTTTTCAAACGGCAATAATCTATTTGTCAGCAGAGTGAGAGCAAAATAATAAATCCCTGGTGTTAAACTACCCTCCAAGGTGTGGTGAAGTGAGACGAACCATTACAGCAGCCTGCAGCTATTACTTCCTACCTGAATGTTATTGGAGATGTCTTCAGTGAGGGCCACGTGTAACACAACCAGGGGTTCTCCTGGCATGGCTGCATGGGTGAAGGCGTAACAACGACGATATGGCCCCACTCTGCGCTTCAGGTCAGTCCAGTTCCTCACAGGGTGCACCGCCTCATACCTAGCCAGGGGTTGATAGTTAGTCTTTCAGATTTTAATGAAGTTTAAGCCCTAACCGTCTTAGTTACAGCTGCTATGCCTACCAAGCCTTTGCATCTTTTTGCAAAAAATGAAGCAAATTTCAAATCCGTGATAATTTATAAAATATAGGGCTTATGATTTTGGACAAAAGGAGACAAAATCGAGGTTTTTAGGTTAGGTCTCATTTTCAAAATAAGATAAGATAAGATAAACCTTTATTAGTCCCACAACGGGGATATTGCAGGGTTACAGCAGCAAAGAGCAAACAGATCAATATAACATAATAAAAATGCAAACATAAATATATAATTATATATAATATATTAATCTATACTGGGGTATTACACCATAATATAAATATTACACTATACAGGAAGTATTAAACCATAAAACAAATATTACATTATACAGGAAATACTACACTATAGTATAATATAACACTATACAGGAAATAAAATATTATAATTATTATTATTATATTATAATAAATATTATATTATACTAAAGACATATATTATAGTACAGTATTCAATATACTGGAAATACTGCACTATAATAGAAATATTACAATATACAATAATCAATATGAAATAACAATATATACACTCTTAGAAATAAACAAGTAACAATATTCATTGAATTATATTAAATTAAATTAAATGTGCAGTTTGAAAGTGGACATGTTGAATATAACACTGTCCCATAGTGCAAAGTGCAAGTGAGGTGTGTGTTTGTGTTTGTGTGTTACTCGCAGTGCTGGTTGTGGAGTCTGACTGCTGCACGAAGGAAAGATCGATCAAAATTTATCTTTTTAAAAAATAAATCTGTGTAAAGCACTTTACAATTCTGTTTTGGAAGAATGTTTTATGCATACTTAGTGCACCTCATTTGACAAGCGAGACGGAGGTCAGATTTCTGCTTTGAAATTTGTATGGTGGCTAAGCACCACCTATATAACTACTGTTGAGGGGAGGGGGTTCACAAAATTGTTAATTTTTCAGTTCTTATTCTGCATTGCTGGGTTTTAAGGACAAATTATATGATTTTATGAATGAGCGAGAGAACGAAAGAAGAGGGACACTGTCTACGGGAGCATGAATGTCCTTACTGGCTGATCTTCTGCAGGATCTCACAGGGGGACTGCCAAGTGATCCTCTCAAGTCGGAGCAGACCAACGGAGAACCACTCAGACAGCAAACTTTTCAGCGTGCAGTTCAGGTCCTTGGAGAAAACGACATTAGAGATTAGAATTAATGTCCACATTTGATGATTCCGATTTTGTCCTTCAAAGTTTTAAGATCATAATGAGTGCCGTATTTTAAGTGCTTTTATTTTGAAGGATAACATTGGACGTAATGCTGGTCGACATTATCTATGTATTATTATAAAATACCCTACATGCGTTAATTCAATTGTATGACATTTCGAAGTGAAAATAAAACTTTGTAAGCCTCGTTCAGTCCAATATATGTTATTTGTTGGCTTTGCTCAGGGACTTCAGGTCTCATGCATTGCTATAAGCTCCCAATAGCTTAAGCCGCTCTGCTTAGCCTATGCTAAGCCTAGCCTCTGCTTGTTAGCCTATTTTAAATTACTATGTTCTTCAGGGTGATCAACTTTGAAGTGTGTGATTAAGTTTGTTGTAACCAACGTTTTTGGGATGTTCCTTCGTAGCTTATTTTGTCCTTACTGGTGTTACAAATTGCGATTTTTGTGTTTTCTGGTTTACTTGCGAGATGTTTGGCGCACTGGTAGCTCATGCTTTCTTTGCATGTATGGCGGATGCCTGAAACCAGCACTTAACCAGCCTCAAGTTAGGCTACTCGGCTGATTGCTGATTTCTTTCAAACTAGGCCTCCTGGCTCCGTTCGATCGGCACCTTTCCAACAAAACAAATGTAATGGAGGCCAATATATTAAATGAACAGAGCCATAAATGTATATTATCTGTATCTATCAGTCATTGTTTTACATCTTAAGAATACCCACTATAAATGTGCTCTCAAAGGAACTTGATAAACGCTGTGTTTAGTCGGTGTCTTTATCAAGTCTTTTATTGGGAGCACTCATACACTCTACCTCCTTGATCGACAGTGAGTTGGTTAAGTTTGTCTGGCGCCAATAATACAATCCCATACCGGAATCTCACACACTGGGTGGGTATGTGACCTTCTGGGTGTGTATGTGCTGTTTAAATGTTTTCACATTTTGATTTATGATTTGTTTGAGCTTGCAGAGGGTCTACAGGAAGAACATCAATAAATAATTTGACATTTCGACGCAGGCCTGTCCTTCTGCAAGGGTCAGACCTCAGTAAAAGAAAATCTCCTGCAAACTCACACAGTGGATGCACGCAAACGTACGCAAACACATTAATAAAACTTATATTGGCAATACAATAGGATGACTCAACTTTGATCGTGTTTATTGCTGGCTTGTCAGTCATAATAGTAAACAAGCTCAAATACAGCCATGGAACAAAAGCTGCTAACTGTCTTTGAGAACAGCTATCACATCCTAGACTAATAAAATGTCTTTAAGATTTGCATCCAGCCCTCCATTATTCAGCTCTATGGTTGAGGAGCAAATCAATAATAGCCCTACAAGAAAGAATGAAATTCAGTATAACTCCCTGTGTGGCGGTGTGTACATGGCAATTTGTGTTCCTTGTAAAATAATCTATAATACGTGATAATCCCAGCCCAACATTTATGTGAAAGAAAATGCATCACAATAACAGCACAGGAGCAGCTACTGCATTCTATAGCTATTAATGCATAGCAAAGTTACCCACGGAGTTCCCCAGAGATCTGTGCTTAGGCCAATTTTATTCACATTTTATATGCTCCCTTTAGGCAACATTATTGGGAAACACTCCAAACGTTCACTGTTATGCAGACAATTATACTTATCAATGAAACCAAGTGAATCTAATCACTTATCCAAAGTAGGCTTAAAACATTAATTTACGATAAAACTTATAATTAAAGCTGGCATTAGCTATGCTGCTATAGGTTAAGACTGCTAAGGGATCTCCCATGATGCACCGAGCTTTTCTCTCTTCCTCTCTAACTGTCCCTCTTAATACATCCCTCTCACTTTAATGCATGTTACTAACTAGACTTCTTCCCTGGAGTCTTTGTGTTTTCTCGCCCTGTAAGGTCACATGGTTGGTGATTGCATCTGCTGCTGTGGACCTGCTTGATGTCCACTGATCACAAGATGCTAATGATGATGATTTATCATGAGCACTTGTAAACCCACCCTGTACTTGTAAACCCACCCATTGCTTCTCTTTATCTTCCTCTCTTCTCAAACCCAACCGGTCATGGCAGTAGGCCGTCCAACATGATTCTTGGATCTGCTCGAGGTTTCTGCCCATTAAAATGCAACTTTTTCTCACCACTTTCGCCAAGTGCTTGCTCACGGAGTAATTTGTTGGGTCTCTGTAGATAATTATTTAAAGAGTTTGGTCTAAAACTGCTCTTTCTGGAAAGGACCTTGAGACAACTGTTGTTGTGAATTGGCGCTATATAAATAAAGATCAATTGATCGATATAGCAAAGTCTCGCCTACACAAAAGGAAGGCCAAACTGAAAAGTGTGGGTCATTGACCTGCCCAACATGAAATCTTTCAAATGGATTTCATGTTGGGTTCAAAGAGTGAGGTTAAAAGGGAGATGGAGGAAAGGAGGGAAGGAAAACAAATAGAAATTCTACAATCCATTAGAAAAAAGCTAGGGCATCATTTTTGACAATGCTACCTGTGAATCCTAAGAGTTACATTGTGATTTTAAAAGGACCGCATTTCCTGGAAGCTGCAGTCTGTCCATCAAAGGCCAAAAAAACAAGAGAGTGCCAGAATAATTACAGGTCACACTTGGAGAGTTTACCTTTAGACTAGTGGACCACTTGCCAGCCTTGCAATACCCCTCAGTGGTGTTGTACTATTTTAGACATCAAAGGCCTAAAATAACTTCTCTGACTTGTCTTGACATTCTTCATCGACACAGTCTGTTTATATATGAACAAGAATGTGATTACATAAAAGGACTAATGTGGCTCAAATAGCTGAGACTACAGTATTTGTGGTATTGTGAAAATACATCATTCCCTCCTTACTTCTGTTCTACTTTGATTACTAAGATAATTTTTTTTCTCCCCCAGTATGCATATATCAATATATTTTAGTAAAAGTTTTACAGTTTTACCCTGACCTTTTTTTTTTATCTTGAGCAAAATCAATTGTGGCATTAACAACAGCAAAGATTGCTCTGAACCCAAAGAACAACGTGGACAGCATTCAGTACGAGTGAAAACTCTGTATGCAGCTTGGAACTTTCTAAGCAACAAAAGGTCTCAGTGGGCCATGGTCATTCGCTTCTCCCGGCAGAAGCAAATTCATTTTTAACAAAAGTCTCAAAATCCTCTGGGGACAATGCAGTGAGGGTTTCTGAGTATCATGTAAAGCTCGATGTCATTTAAAAAATAAAAATAAATAAATAAAGTTTATCAATTTGTTGGCAATAGACAACGGCTATCCTGAATGATCTCAAGAAATGCAGTCTAGTTTAACGATCTAAGATGGTGCCTACATTTCTTTTTGCAATTTTGATCATTTCATTGTAATTTTTTTTTTGACCAATTAGCAGTTTACATTTCATCTCAAGTTTCTGAATAACGCGGTCAACGGAATGCATTATTTTATCTAAATTGGGTCACTTGACATCCAATTCCCTGTTTCCCAAACCAAAGGTTCTTTCAGAGTGAAATTCTGTACTTGATTTCTACATTACACTGACCTAAGGCAGACAACTTTCAGCAAGAAATTAACTATCCTTCAAGCTTCCATTACATCAGAGCTTGATTAATAAATGCTGCTTCTTGACAGAAATATAGTCAAATTACAAACAAACAACGAATTACAACGAATTACAACAAACTTAAGCATTCCTATAACTATATGACAGGATTTGATCAGCTGACTGGGGTTACGGCTTCTAAGGTTTACTACATTGATCAAGAACTTGAAGACATATGTTCGTCAACTGAAATGTTTAAAAATGAACCCCTTGAGTAAAATCATAAGAAATATGAAAGGAATATCCGTGACTACAACGAAGCAAAAGCCTACAACTACCAAAACTAATGCA
Source organism: Lophius americanus (assembly GCA_037951165.1). Taxonomy (NCBI): domain Eukaryota; kingdom Metazoa; phylum Chordata; class Actinopteri; order Lophiiformes; family Lophiidae; genus Lophius; species Lophius americanus. The sequence continues at coordinate 2,648,218 of JBBDHG010000009.1, forward strand.
ACAGACAACTCCAGCTCACATGGATATCCACAAGTGTGCTCTCACCTGAGGATCAGCCATGGTACTTCCCAATCAAACCTAAAAGCCATCGAGGACTAGAACTCATAGAACTCTTTTGTGATCTCAGAAGGTACCAGATCATAGATAGTCTAATCTCCAGTTCTTCTCTGCTATAATGCAGGCCTACTAGGCCGAAACGTTGGCTTGCATGTTGATATGACAGGGCCTAAAATAAATTGATGTAACGTGGATTAATCAATTTGCACTGGAATTTTGTTCATACTTCCCTTTTGGATATCATCTCATCTTATGAAAAGGTGACTTTTAAGGGATATGTTGTTCTCACCTGACAGTAAATTCTATAAATGATTTTATAGACTGAACCACCCAAAAGCATGTGACATTGTTAAAAATACCTCAACCTTAAACATAGGTCTATCATTTTATGCACACTAAGAGGGACCAGAGGGACTGTTTTCATAGTGTAATACTAGTACATTCACTTCAAGTAAAGGATCTGAATTCCTGATCTGAATAACCTATGAGAAACCATTGACAAATCTTATTTACAGCGTCATTCTTGACGTTTAACTCATGAACCGCTAATATTGCTGATTTTCAGCTTGTTTGTTTGTTACTACAGTAATATTTGAATTCATTTGACAATTATAAAGATTCAAAACATGTCACGTGTTACATAAAACCAGTTTTGACCACACATGGTGTATTATTTGAACTTTTACAAGATAGGGAAAATCTTGTTGTATTTTCATGTTGTAAAACCTCAGCAGATTAAGACATTTCATGTGTTTTAAGATGGCAAATAAAAAATGGAAATTTGTCATGCTGGGTATTTTTTTCAAATGAGGAGGAAAATAGCCATAAAACCTTGATTTAACATACATATATCATTTAAGGTCACTGATAAGGGAAGCATTTTAAAAACAATTTTATAAGAGCTAGAATGTGGTCAAATGGTCTATTCTTGGTAGAACATTCTTTTATGGAGAAATAGGTCTAGATTCTTATGGATTAGCTTGGCTGCTTCCAGTGAAAAACAAGCTCTGTTGAACCTTGAATATGGGAAACTCTTAGGCCAGGAGGAAATGTAAATATAACTATTTTAGTCCTTCTGATTTGGTGTTCAGGGTTAACTGGGTCAAAGGTATCTCATACTAATCAGGCTCTGGTGAAATACGAGTCATATGATGGGAGGCGGAAGAGGGGGCAGCTTTGCCTTCCATCACACTGCGAGGCAAAGATGCCTCGGAACACAGCCAAGCCTCTGACGAGGTAACAATATTCACCATCACAGGCAAACTCTCAGAACGCTTTAGGGTCCATGTATTCATGCGATGGTGGTAGCAGAGAGACATTTCGGCTCCTGCGAGCACCCGTAGAAAAGAGTAAACAAACGCTTTACCCTGATGTGTGGGCTCTCGCTAGCTTTCGATGAGATTATTTCCAGCACATCTGTTCGGAGATCCACCAGAAACTTCACTCCTTCCTCAGCCCTGCTTATATGGTTCAGCAACTGTTTATAACGGGGGGTCAGGTTGTACCGGAGTCTGTCTTCAACTTGCAATATGGTCGCCAAGTCCCGTCGCTGAGTGTCCAAAAGCTTGGCGGCAAGCTCTGAAACGCCTTTATGGTCAACCCCGAAGTCCTGAGACAGCTTAGTGAGGAAAACCTGTTTGTCCTCCTTGCTTAGACTTTTATAGAAGCGCATGAACTCCAGGCTGTTAGATTCGGGGGGCGGAGGGGATTTATCTCTCGTTTCGTAGGTGGGTAAGGGTGCAACAACCCTAACCAGGATCTCCTCCATGCCCGTGACACAGCTACGGAAATTGGTCGAATACCAGCGCCAGATGCCGACGTCCGAGGCACCGAGAGCCCGTTTAAGGACTGTACGATGTCGCCAGATTCTAACACTGTTGCGGAGAGCCCAGTTGACAGTGTAGTATGTCATTGCTGTGAAAAGGCTTTGCTCTCTGCTGAGGTCTCAGTGTAAACACGATAGGAATTACTTCCGGGTTTCTTAAAGAGACAGTGCAGTTATGCTGGGAACACGTGACAATGTTTGGCTGAGGTCACACAACACTAGGAGTTTTAAAACTTCAATATCAATATCAATCAATATCTGTAACCATTATCGTGTTCAGGTATGGGGTGCCTGGAGTAAGCTTACAGTCCCAGCTTACAATGGCAAAGTCCAGCCTTGACAGCTTCTCAGTTCTTTACAGGGCAAAACATTTTTTTTATTCATATAGCATTTATCAAAATAAAGTTTACTAGTGCTTTTAGGACATGTAATAATAATGATCATTAATGGTAAACCTTTATTTTCAGATAATATGACTGTAAAGTCAAGCACTCCCAGAGCACCTGCAAAAACGTCTTGCACATCCACTAAATACGTGTATTGAAGAAAGTACGGCTTTTTACCGCCGCAGATTCTTTGAATTAACAGTAACACCCGTTAACGCCAATGGAAATAAATAAACTCCATTTTTAACTTTATCCATTGCCTCTCTGCTCAGACGTGAGCTCCTTTCTTGTGTGGGGGACCTCATTCTCGGCAATTGGAGCAGAGGAACGGCTGAGAACTTGTTTATAATCACGCCAAAATGTTTAAAAGTACTACTAAAAGAATCAGTGATGTTTGAGCTCATCAATACGGTACTTAATCATTTAGCCAAAGGTTTTGATACTCATCCCTACAGAGAAATAAGTGCACATTAAATTAACTTGCCAAATCTCTGATTTATTTAAAGAGGATTGATGTGTACATTCAACAGGTAGTTGGAACCAGCGTGGACACAGCAGCAATCAACTTTGCCCCCCCCCCTTTTTTTTTAAGTGAACCTACTTATATAGAAAGGCATCAAGACTGGGAAAAAAATGACGCCTGCAAAATTGCACTTGGATAATTGCTGGGGTGTGTCATCTGCATGCTGAAGGTGGCCAGTCCACCTGAGTTGTCACCAGGGTGTTGAATCAATAGTGCAGTTGCCTGCATAATAGGTCTCGAAACAATGACAGACTGCCTGTGCCCAGAATGACCACATATAATGACCCAGAATAAGGATCGACATATCCTCTGCTACAACCTAGAAACAGGTTACCAAAGGCCAGTATATGCCTAAACGATAAGAAACTGGAAGAGATGCTGAAATCGGGGAAACCCCTGCCAAGGCACAATAAGGTAGACTTTATTGTGATTATAATCATTAAGATCGCTTTATTAAGGAAAATCTCATATGAATTCGTCCATTAAATTTTGAGTTATTCCCAGCCTCTAAATCTGCCAAAAACTCCAACAAACTCTCCCATCTCCCAAATAATCTAGAATGTTCGTCTCTCCTCCTTCTCTTGTGGGACCACTTCCACATTTCTGTTCAGAGCCCCATTTTCCGTGTTGTTTATAATGCTTTATATTATTATATCCCTGAAAAGTCAGAGATAATATGGAATTGTAATTGGTGCAGCAGCAGATCCTTTGTGTTAGCATGATAACTCAAAAACTATTTGATGGATCCTTTTCAAATTGTATACCCATACAGACCACAATTCAAGGAAGAACTGGATTGTTTGGGGAAAGAAGTAAAAACATTGCCTCCTTGGCAGAGGGAACCATCTAAGTCACACTGGTCTGGACTTAGAACCAGATCACTGTGATTGAGAAGATGCCTGCCATCCAACAGAATGATGTTGGGAGCTTGTGCAGTTCTATTAAAATATGGATAACTTGTCCGGCTGTCTTTTCCTCTTTAGGTTTTATCACATCAAAGATTACACAAAGTCAATTGTTTTAGATTCCAAAATCACTCGTTTCAAGCTTAAGCCCTAAAGTTAATAGTCTTATATGTCAATGGGCTATCAGGAAGTAAAAATAATGTCTGTGTAGATTCTCATTCACACTGGTCTTACAGCCAAAAACAGAAGTCCAGATGCTTTGGATTCAACTCACATAGTTGGAACATTCAACATTTTGATGGTTATTAGTGGATCTAACCATGGTCAATAACACCGCTGCTCTGGCAGAGTAAAAATAGAATATTGGCAAAATAGGAATTGTTTGCTGATGCTGTGATACATTTGGGGATATATTGTGGAAATTACTTTTCACCTCCGATTTGGGCCACATTAAAATATGATCCCAAATCAGGTATCCGATTCCTGTCAAAGTTATGGCAGTGTGAATAGTCAGATCAGAATTAATGTGGAATCCTCCCACCAAACAGGCTAAATTCAATGTTTTATCAGCTAAACAATGTAAAATATGGGTGATGACAGCCGTGGCAACGGTGAAACATGCAGTTGCAAATGTAATAAATAAATGGGAAATATGTTTCTGTCAAGCTCGCTTTTACCTTTTGGCAGTGTGGGTTTAGTTAGATAAGTAGCAGGAAAGAAATAGGATTCCAGGGAGGGACAGAGTCAAAGTAGTTTAGGTGTGTTGTGTCTAACGAATTGTGCTCTCACGTTTCTTCCTTAGTTTCAGTAGCGCCCTTGTCCTGAGGAAAGGCAGTTGGAGAACGACTGTGACACACTATCGCCAGGAATGAAAAACTAAAAACCTCTCTAAATCTTTAGTTGATTTGTAAGTGTGAAAAATAAAAACTGTTACCTGCATTCATATATTCTGTAAATCACAGAGAACCCCCCCGTATGTAGCAGCATGGGTGCTACACATACCTTCTAGCCATCAGCCTAAAAAGATGTAGACCATCACAACACTATTGTCACCAAAGAAAACAATACAATTTATTAACTCCTGCAGCATTAGTTTATTATATAGTTTGCGTTTTGAATGAAGCCTTATAACAAATAGGCTTAGGGCTGCATTATTATTTTTTGTTTAAATTCGTTCTTAAGAGCTTAAAATTCTTATATTAAGCTAAGAATTCTCACTTTCAAACTTTAAAATTTTGCTGGACTTCTGACTTTATTCTCATAATTCTGACTTTAATTTCAGAATTCTGACTTCTGTCAATGAAAGTCAAAACTGCTGAAATAATAATAATAATAATAATAATAATAATAATAATAATAATAATAACAACAATGATAATGAGCCCTTAATCCTCTCAGTAATTAACGGGAATAAACAAGTGGGTGGAATAATTTTTTTTTTTGTTCTTTTTTTTTGAATGGAATAGTTTGTAGCAATGCAACATTTAGGTTGCTCTAAGAACCAACTGACACGCAGCATAAACTGGTCACCGAATCTGACAGGTCACAGGAAGAAGCATATCACCAGCCAATATGGCGGCTTTCAGTATTTTCTCAACCAATCAGAGTTCAGCCGGAATTAACGCCAGTTGAGCCCAACGGTTGCTGAGTTAAGTGAAGATAACGCGCCTTAAAAAGGTTAGTATTTTTTTACATAGAACATTTTCCTGTCGTCGTCGACATTGTAACAGTGCGAATGTTCGATTCTTTGGATTTTCAACGGACAGTGCAGTGTAAGAAAAACTCTTTTTGTCTTGTCAACTTTAATGTTGAAACCGTTATTTTTATTCGAGGTTGGTTGATGATAGCTAGCTAATTGGCTAATTTCTTAAGATTCTGGTTATATGTCTCTGCAATTGTAGATTCGGTCGCAAATGTTGTTATTTTTTCACTGCAACCCACAATTGGCTCAATTTAAGTCGAATATGAATTGCATCCTCATTATTTTAATTTAATTTTTCTCTCCAGAGTTCCGTGTGAGAGATGGGGAGAGAGAAAGATGGAAGAGACGATGAGGGGAAAACCAAAGTTAAGGCAGCAAAGCTGAAGAAACTGAGTGATCATGAAAATGCCGGTCCAGGAGATGTGGGAAGAAACAGGTGAGTCCTCTCTCAGTAGGTGGGTTTACCTGGACAGCTTAATTCCGATTAGATTCGGAAAATACTACTAATTGAAAAGAAAATGCTGCATCTAATCACCCCTTTCCGAAATAGATTTCATCCCTTTGCAAGGAAGTAGTCAAAATCCTTAAGGAAATCCTTTCCGATAGCCAGTCGCTGCATGTAAACGCTGTATGGGAAAGTTTTCTGTTTGAGTTGTATCTGCGCATGCCCAGCGTCGTGACGTAATGGTTCGCTAAGTTTCTTTTTCAGCGCCGCGGCGCATCTTAAATAAGGAGACTTCAAAACAGTGCTTGCCCTTCAAAACAGTGCTTCTGCATTGACGTGATTCACTCATTGCAACTTTGAAATACTCGGCACCGAGCTCACCGAAGAATTAATTTTCGCCCATCTAATCGTCCAAATTTTTTAAAATATTTCAAAGTTGCAATGAATAAATCAATCTCCGATGCATACCGGTACCGTCTCACTTCCCTTTGTGATTCGAAATGTCTTTATTTTTTGTCTAAATTCCTGCTTTAACATGCTATTTTACTCTGTATCTGTAAAGCGACTTTGAGTATTTATGAAATGCGCTCTATAAATAAATTGTATTATTATTATTACCAAATTGGTTTCAGGAAAGTGAGATGGTGGACCGACTGTAGGGTCATGTCTGCCTGAGACTCATTCCTGTGTGTGGGAAGGGAAGGTTAGCTAGTGTGCTCTGATTCCACAGAGAAGCTACTATAGCAAATTGTTTAAAACATTGATGCCAGATCTAATAGAAAGTTGCCAGAATAAACAATGCATTACAGAACAGTTTAGGTAGATATAGTCCACATTTACTTCATATGAAATGCCTAAAGGAGAACTATCTTGTATTTGTCAAACGTCACTCTAATTGTTAATATTTAACTTGCAAGGTTTTTTTTTGTGTTCCAAAGAAAAACAAGTTAAATTGGGTCTGGGTTTACTTTGACACAATTGGACACAATTAGACTAAGATTTCACATGAATCGACTCAAGGAAATCTGTTTGGTTTTATTACTGAGCTCAGAAAAAAAGATGCTAATTGAATTTATCTTCATTATTGTGTTGTGGGCATGTTTTCTTAGAAATAGTTAGGTTGACTCAATATGGACTGTTTGATATTATTAGTTAGTCACATTTGATTTAAGTTCAATCAGGGGAAGTGCTTGTAACACACAGCGGATTGGTGGCTTTTCGAGGGTATGCCCTCACTGTTGGAGACAACAGTGTGACCTTAGTTTTCAACATAAACAAAGGCCACACATCATATCTGGTCTGAGGATGGTTCTGAAAGTAGCATAGCCTTTCATGTTCAAATATGGAAAAAATAATTAAGGAAAAAATTATGTGCTCTGGTGATAGGACCAGATATGAGAGAGCCATATGGCTGTAAGTCTGTGCTACTGAATGACAAGCACAAAGAAGTGTTATTGAGAGAAAGTTGCAGGCTGAGCTATTGAGTCACAGTGAGTGCATACATTCATTACACTGAGTACAGTGAGCACTCCGTCTTCATCTGAATAAATTAATTTACCTTGATATTTGATGCATTTATTACCATGCATATGTGAGCAGACAAATGAATGTGGCGTGATCTGTCACTGGCTTGTGTAATTGATGGGAGCAGGGAGATGAATAGACACCTGTAAGTGCTCCTGGCAGTAAAGCAACCAGCTTTCTGAGACAGATAGCCTCATGTTATTTCATGGCAAAGTGACTGAATTACTGATTATGGATAAACGTATTCTCATCAGACGAAAGAGTCTTGAAACTAATATTCCCCAGAATGATAGGGCTCATAACTACTGCTTTAGTTTGATGTTCATAATTGTGATTAAAAATGAATACGCCTGAGAAATAACACCTAGTTTTGACCGGTGAAAAAAGATCAAGGTGATAAACACGTCCAATGCGGCAGGGGATCCGCTGAGACTTGGCTCGTCTGATGGATGGCATTTTATAGCTTTTACTCAACTAGAGTGATTGTAACCAGGCAGAAACTTGGATGACCGCATTGTATATGTTCACTTTTCTCCTACATTTAAATGTGCTTCTCCAGCTATCTCATTGGCCAATCTAATCATGATAGACAAAAGAAAAGCATCAAGAAAATCCTGACAGATTTTGAATATTTCATCAACTTTTAGACTTCATAAACATGGCTAAACTAATAATACATTTCTTTTCTATTCCGGCCTCACCTTGGCATTTTGATGTGCAGTGCAAAGTCAAATAAATCTGCAGAGAAAACTGATAATGGAAAGTCTCATAAAAAGGTGAGCCACTCACAGTTTATTCTCTCACTACATTGTAGTTACATTTCACTTATTAACAGTTCTTTCACACCTCAGAATTGAAACCAAGGTTTGGGTTCTTGTTCGATTGCACATGTTTGGTCTGGTTACTTTTGGTTTAACATTGCAATTTCGCAAGCACTCGAAAGAGCTTTTCGTGATATATATATATATATATATATATATATATTACACATACATACATGCCCCACAACTGAATGTGCACAGTTGTGGGGCATTTTGCTACATCTTCCTGCAATGCAGTTATGCGTTGTTGAACTTAATGCATGTTCTCCCCTCAGGGCAAGACAACAAAGATGGATCGCTTGGAGTCAGCCAGCAATCTCAGGTACGGATGGAGTCACATACCAGTGGACTGCATCTTATTCAAGGCCATGACAATAAGGGTACAAGCTACTACAAAGTTATTGTGGCGGAAATTTAAAAAAAGTTTCTCAGCTACCTGTTCACATTTTATCTAAAAATATGCTACGCTGTCCAACAGAGAAATTAATTTCACTCTGCACAGAAGCCAATATCAATGGCTTGTCACGAGAGTAATAAATGAAAGCATTGTATGAGTTGTTGGACGCTCAGCAGGGTACTACCAATATGACAGACTTTGGCTGATGACCGGCTGAGTCAAATCTGTTTCACAGCAGTATTTCCACATATTTATTCATGGGTTGTTTCCCAGTCATTGATTTAGTCCAACCCATATGGTAAGTGACATTTCAAAAGAAATGCGACTGGGGAAAAAAAAATTTTTTTTGTCTTGTTTCATTTCAAGTTATTTTTTCCTCCAGAATTGCTCAGTTGGTAAGTGTATCAGTTTAGTGGGATTCATGCGGGGAGGACTGTTAATGCCCTTTAACTGAGATAGGGAAGAAATTTGAGGCAATTAGAAGCACTGACTTCAAATACCAGAGGACACATTGACCCACAACTTCTTTTTCAGTTTTGTATATTACCTTTTAAGGTTTTTTTTTGTTTCACCGGTACACTACACAGAATGGCTTTGGGTGGGAAATATTAATCAGCAAGTTAAAATTTGTGCTCAAAGTTGATGTGTAAGAAGCAGGAAAAACGAGCAAGGATGAAGATATGGGCGACTTTGACAAGGGAAAAAATAGTCGGGGATCGACACAGCATAGAACTTCAGGTCTTGATGGGCTTTCCCAAACTGCAGTGGTGTTGAGCTACCAAAAAGATTTAAGAAAGAAAAGCGACGAACCGGTGAGATATTCATGGGTGCTTGAGGCTAATTGAGTTGTGTGTTATCCTACCCCATAGAAGAGCAATTGTAGCATAAATTGCTGAAAATGTTAATTCTGGTTCTTAGTGCCCATGTTGACACCTGGCCATTGCCGAAAACGCACACAATGCGCACGTCAACATCATAAGTGGACCACAGAGCAATGGGAGAAGCTGGACTGGTTTGCAAAATCATATTTTCTTTTAGATCAACTTGATGGCCAGGTGCCTATGGATTGTTTACCTGGAGAAGAGATGACACCAGGATGCATTATGGGTAGTATGCAAGCCAGGATAGGGGCCGTATTTCCTCTGGACAATGTTTGGCTCTGAATACTTGGGTCATACCATTCATAAGGATATTAATTGCATACACCACATACCTAAACATTGTTGCAGACCAAGTTTATCCTTTCAGGGAAATGCTGTTCTCTAATGTCACAAACTTTTCTCAGCAGGGTAATGCACCCCACCTTATTGCAAAGATGGTTTAAGAATAGTTTAAGTTCACGGCATTGACTTGTCTTCCAAATGTGGCAGATCTCAATGACATTGAGCATCTGAAGGATGTGTTGGACAAAGAAGTCTGATTCACCGAGGCCCCATCTCGCAACCTAGAGGAATTATTAATACCAAAGCAAAACGTCAGAGGTCTTGTGGTGTCCATACCTTGAGGAATTCAGCTGTTTTGGTGGATTTAGATTAAAATTGAGGTAAATAGTTATAATGTAAAGTAATTACAATGAGTCTGAGAAAAGCTTGGCATCCATTTGTCCATTCTGTAGGTTAAGAAGATTGAAGATGGTATGAAAGAAGTTTTGACCACATCAGGCAAGCAGATAGGCCACAGGGTTTCTCCGTTTACTAGTCCTATTGAAATAATGGAAGCTGATGCACCAAACCAAAACCAATAGTAAGGGAGGGAGAATTGACTGCGAGCCTAAAGAGACACAATGCAAAGACTGAAAATAATACTTAAACTAAGTCACCATTAATTTAACCTTGACATTTACATTATGTACTGATTGCAATTTTCTTTTCAGATTCAGATTGGCAGATAATGGATTTTTAGTCTGACAAAAATCAGACTTTTTCCTTTGAAAGGTTAAAAAACCCATAATTGATAGTATACAACTATATGTACATACAGCGGACTGGTTTACTGGCTCAGCGCTCTCACTAGTTTTAGTCGCTGGGCTAGCTATAGCTGCTCTGCAAATGCTAGCTTCTTGAAATTAGTATATTCCAGACACTTCATTTTGAAATGTCTGATTAAGTTTGTTATGCCGAACATTTTTGGGTTGTTCCCCCGCAGCTTATTTTGGCCTTACTGGTGTAATAAATTGTGAATTTTGTTATCTTTATTCAAAGTGGAAGCTTTCCAAGCTGGTGAGATGTTTATAGTCATGGTAGCTCATGCTTGGTGTGTGTTTGCGTCGCCTGCGTGTAACCGGCACGTAATCGGCCATACTGAGACTTGCAATTTTCTTGGTCGATCACCAATTTTTATAAAGTCTCACAGGCCGATACCAATTTGGCCCATTTCCAATTTCTTTTTCCTATAAAGTTTAAAAATCTTAAGGAGTAATGTACTTTCAGTGCTCTTATTTTGAAGGGTTGCAGTGGAAGTGACGAGGCTGGTCGGCCTGTCTCAATTACTAAATGGCTCCTTATTGCTATCAGCTTTTGAATCTAGCTTTAGGCTGTTTTAGGCACCTGCAAACTAACAATTAAAACAACAAAGATGAATTTTTCTTTCCAAAGTGTCTTTTGATAAACTTTACTGCTTCTATAACAGACTGTTAAAACAGGTTGCTATACCAACAGTATATTTGATGAACTATAATTTAGTCCTGATACAAAAGGTAAAAAAAAGTTTATAAATAAATATTAAAAAATCTATATAAAAAATACAGCAGTTTCTCTGAAACCAAATCAAACATCCATGTAAATTTAGGAAAATAAACAAGGGCAGAAAAGGAAACTTTCAGTGCTTTGTGCATTCTGTGGTCAACAACTACATCAGGCTAAATCGTTTACAAGTTGGATGCAGCCCACATGCAGAGGTTTGCACTATACAGGCCACAACATACATTTAGCAGTAATTCGAAACATCTCCATGAGCAACGTATTGTGTATGATTTTAACGTAGGGCACATTTGTAACGTGAATAAAATCATCATGATTTACTCTTAACATCATTAACAATTCACTACATTTCAGAAGTCAAGTTAAACACTGCAGAAGTGTTAAGTAGATGCCCTTTACATTGAGCTAGTTAGCTCGCTAACTAACTTACAGGGATGAGTCTTCCTCGTCTACAGAGCCAACGTGCTTCATCTTCAAATGCTCCAGCATGACTGACGTACTACAGGCCAGGACAGGTCAGCTTTGCAAATCTTGCAGATCACAAAATGTTTGGCCGTGTTGACGGCCAATTAAGCTTTGATTTTGCTGTGTTATTAACTTATTAAGTGGGGGCTAAGTCGAAATCAGAGGCTCAAGTCAGATTTTCTAAGACAATGTTGAATAAACAGAACATTTAAAAAGATAAAACTACATAATAAGACTGTTTGAAGAAATGTAATTACACATGAACTTGTAATTACAGATTTAAACGGATAACTTTTTTCTTCTTAAGCTGAACTTCAAAGCTGAAGACAACTATATGCAGTGTGTTAAGAATAACAAAAGGAATAGTCACTGAATTTAACAGCAAAACACACTTGTTTTTCGTTCTTCACGAACGAAATGTTCGTTCGTGAAGAACGAACATTAATTTTGTCATGAGTTCCTTGATTCTTTCCTCGATTAGATGTTTTACAGTGAATCTGACAGTCTCTCATCTTTTTGTAATTTAGTGAGTCTGTGAAACAGGAACTGATGGACGATGACTTTATGGCAAAGAAGAAAGGGTTGAAAAGGAAAAGAATTAAGGACGAGCCCATGGAAGACCCTTCACTTTTTTCTGCTACACCAATGTGAGTCTCAACGGGGTTTATGTTTGGGATTGACAAAAAGCAATTTTATGTGAAGGATTTTATTATTGCTAGACTGTTTTTACTAAGTCATTTTGGCATTTGAAGCTCATGATGGTACTGGTGCATGAATATTTGAATATGTTAGTTAATGTGCTTCAACCATTCGATGTCGGGCAACCTATTAGTATCTTGTCTGTATTTGAATACCTGTAGAACAAAGAAAAAACACGAACGACATGTGCTGGATGAAGAAAGTGGTGGGGAATCTAAGATAAAAAAGTCAAAGAAGAAAGCAGAAAAGGTAAACCTTTTTCTTTCCGAAGTAACTATCAGTGAAAATCTCATGTATGTTTGTTGAAAAGGCAGGTCACTTAAGCAGTGTTTTGAATTCACACCTCAAGTGTTTTCTTTGAATAGACGGTAAAGAAAGAGGAAGGAGAGCATCCCATCTCCCAAAAACTTAAAAGGACAAAAGAGGAGATCGAAGAGGCGAGACAGATGAAGATCAAAAAGAAGGAGGAGGAGGAGCGGAACCGCTGGAGATGGTTGGAAAATGCTGCTCTTTTCTTCTTGGATTGACCAATCCCCAATAAACGCATACACACACTAGTCAAACCAAACAAAATGGGGGAAGCAGAGAGCAGCAATTTGCAGCTGTTCAAACACATTTTCATCTTTCATCGTCTTGCTTTCTGTCAGGTGGGAAGAAGAGAAGTATGAAGATGGGGTGAAATGGAAGTTCCTTGAACACAACGGACCCTACTTTCCTCCAGACTACCAGCCTTTGCCAGACAATATCCACTTCTACTATGATGGTTAGTTGATTGCGTCTGAATGAGGCAGACATCATTTTACATTAGTCAATATAAATGTTTTATTTATCACTTGCTGAAGAAAAGAAGACTCACTCCTTAGGTACTTTGTCTGTGGAGCTGTGGAAAATTTGAGGTGAAAATGGAGCATTTTGAGGCTACTTGAGGGGGAAAACCTTGTTTCGTCCTTCTTGTACAAGTATGCATTTACATTTGGATATCCAAACTGAAACAGTGGCACAGCTGTTAGCACTATTCCCTCAAAGGAAGGAGGTTCTGGGTTCAAATCGAACTTGGGCCTTACTGTGTGGAATTTGTATGTAATCCCTTTTGCCATGTGTTCCCCTGGATTATTAGATAATACTCTGAAATTACTCAAAATCATGATCTCACCCAAACCATGTTCAATGCAAATTATTGCTTTTGTTTTTTGTTTTTTTGGGAATATAAAATTGTGTGTTTTCTTTGTGAGCAGGTAAGAAATTGAAGCTGAGCCTTGCAGCAGAGGAAGTCGCATTGTTCTTTGCCCAGATGTTGGATCACGACTATACAACCAAGACGGTGTTCCGGGAGAACTTCTTTAAAGACTGGAGAAAGGTAAAGCAAAAATAAATTAACCATGTCCATTAAGGTTAAGAAAAAAACTGTCCCTGACCCTCTAATGCCCTATTTGTACAGTACCAGAATTACCTGAGGACCTGCACTAATTTATAATGATTGCGGTATATGACTGATAATGTGAATGCGCCATGCCCATAATTTATTAACAAAAGTTCACATTAGTTCCCGCAGCTAGCTGCGTTCATTATCAACACACGAGCCGAGTGTTCCCCCGTTAAGGGTTTGGCTCAATACAGACTCCAGGGTGCTCAGTGGTGGGCGCGGAGCACCCTCAGGTATCCTAAGGGAACCTGAGGGATAGGGCCGCCTCCTGCTGCGATGAGGAGTAAGAGTTCCAGAGGGTTGGCTCGCATCTGGTTTCGTAATGTCTGCGCCGCCGTTGATGTCCGTCTGACGTCCGTCCGACCCCAAGAACCCCTTGCTGCCCCAGAGGAGCGGACAACTGACCTGGTTGCAGCAGTGGGTATTACGGAGAGCCTTGACGTTATATCCGGGGAGATGATGTTAATAAATTCAAGTAAAATACAGACTTTGCTTATCCCACACAATACACGGACGTGGGGGTGTGATTTCAAAACCACATGAGGTCCTCACGTAATACTACTCCCGTGCAAATGGGGCATAACAGGGCACCTACAGCTCAGTTGCATTCAAATTTTTAATGGAGAAAACATTCATCATTTACATTAAAGCACGGTCGAAAAGTCAGCAGAATTTCCATTAATGTTGGGACAGTCTTGACAACTGAGAGCTTTGTGAACTAGGGTCTATTTTTATTCTACCTGTCAGAACTTTAACTGTTACAGTCAGTTGAACTGGAGAAAAATTTGCTGTTTGCTCTTAATGTCAGTTCCAAAAACATCCCAAGAGCTCAGTAGATGTGGTATATATCGTGTGATGTTGAAGATGTGTAGCTGTGACTACTACCTGCATGTTGGTGTCTGTCTTGGTGTCCTCTATCAAGGATAACACCATGCTGAGCCCCAAGGCATAACATGCAGAATTAATTTTGCGCTGCTTAGTACTCAATGCACTTGAAAATATGATTGGTGTGGAGACATTGACATGCTAATCCATACAAGTCGCTCACGTGCATAAGAACAAATCCAATTAAACTGTTTTAATTTAGGTGAAAAAACTTCTCTTCGCTCCATTGCCCTAAGTGACCGCCCAATTGCTGGCTGTCAGTCATGCTTAGACACACCAGCTGACTGTGTGTCCACACTGTCGGTGATTCTGGTGAGAAGTGTGTGTATTTTTTTTGTGTTTGTACACTGTTCCTGGGTTAAGTTTGTGCATCCCATGTCCCTTTACCCTAGGTCAGGGGTTCTCAAAGTGGAGTCCACAAATCCCTGGGTGTCAATGAGCCATAGCCAGGGGGTCCATGAAATGATTTACTATGAACAATAACATTCCAGGGACAATTCATGTTTAGTTAGTCTAAAGTCCTTATAGTTTAGAAGGCACAGCTCCGCACCAAGGAACAAAAAACGAAAGATGCGGTATTTGTAGCTTAGCCACAATTTTGTTTGTGCAGTCAAATGTTTGCACTTGCATTTTGTGATATAAATTAGGAATCTACGTGGCATTCCTTATCAATCCCAAATGATTAAAACATTGATCATCTCATGAAGTTAAAGGCTGATATGTGCTTTATTCAAGAGACAGACTTAACTAACTCAGAACAACAATATCTCAAAATTAAACAATACAATAAAATACTATCATCAACATGCAGCAGTAAACGAAGAAGGGTCTTAATATTTGTTAGTAAAACAATCAATGCAGCTATTATTTATTCAGACTGACCATCATTAATCTATAATTATTAAAACCACGGGCCAAATCTGTGATGAGCCATCCATACTGTCGATTTAAGACAGCTGATTTCAAGTTTCTGACTTTATTGCTACTGTTTCTTCTCTGAAATCGTTTGAGATCCATTATTTGAAAAGTCTAAATGTTGTGAAATTCAGTCCAAATACAATTTTTAATTAACTTTATTACTTATAAGCATTTGAGTGGACTAACATAATTTAAAATGTTTTTTTGTTTATCACTACTAATCTATGTTGAAAGCTTTATGTATATAGTTGCATTAAATGGTGTCTAAAATTAAAAACTTTGAGTTTTTTGTAGCAGTTAATATTTTCTGTTTCATGC
Organism: Lophius americanus; assembly: GCA_037951165.1. Taxonomy (NCBI): domain Eukaryota; kingdom Metazoa; phylum Chordata; class Actinopteri; order Lophiiformes; family Lophiidae; genus Lophius; species Lophius americanus. Next base: position 2,664,210 of record JBBDHG010000009.1, read on the forward strand.
ATTCTTTTTAGTTTTGCTTTAGTGGTTTGTTTCAGAGCCTTCTGCCACTGATTAAGGAGCAATATCATAAATAAAAATACCCTTATTAACTCCTATTAAAATGATTCAAAAAACATTACATTTGTTTCTGTTTATGGCGATGAAGCAATATGGAAAAATGACATAGGCCAACACAAAGAAGCGGACAGTAGATCCATTACTTTTATTTTATTGTTACACTGAGTTACAACGATATCTTGAAATAATCATTTTAAATTAGTTATCATGACCGGACCAGACTTTGGCTATCCCTGACGTGAAACAGACTGAATTTAACCAGAACATCTTCTTTTTGAATTTCTAAATATTTGTCCAAACCCGGCCTGGGTCCAAGAGACTATTGATCAAGCCTGTCCCGAATCTGGTGGGACTTTCGTTTTTTAAGTCCAAACCTGCTCGGCCCATCTGGTTCCGACGGCTTTGGCCGGGTATCTACATTCTGGGCATTTCCTCCACATTGTTGCGAGTGATAGAAATTACTATCCGCTGTGAAGAAGATAAAATAAAGTGGTTGAAAGAAAAAGATAACATGAAGAAGTAGTTTAGGAAATGATAAGAGACTACCACTCCTGTTTCTGGTTTTGTTACGTGATGTTAGCTCTCCAGCTAATCCGTAGACGTTGTAGTTAGAGATTAGTTTCTTACTCAGCGTTTAGTTTAGTACTTAGTTTTGGAAAGCTAAAGCTAATTTTAGTACTTAGTAACTCCCAAGGCCTTGGTCTTAAAGGCCCAGACCTCAGTTGTCGTAAGGTCTGGGCCTTTGCTAGGGAGTTTTGCTGCGGCTCACCTTAAAAATATAAATACTAGAGAATCGCCAGAATCACGATTAATTGCCCAGCACTAATATCTGGTAGTTCACATATGATTAATCTGTGTTATGATTATAAGGGGGTCCTTTGAAACTAAATCCCCTGTAAGGGTTTCCTTGCCCCAAAGAGTTTTAAAATCCCTGCCCTAGACTTCAGATCAGACCAGATAAAATAACTAATGAATAGGAGGGTGACTGTCCTGTTCCTGTTGTTCTCTGATGTAATTGTGATTGAACAACATAAGATCATGATGTTTGGTTCATCAAAAGCCGTTTTATTGTTCAAATGGGTGTCAGTAGCTCAGTGGGTAGAGCGGCAGTCTCCGAATCGGACGATCGGAAGGTAGCCCTAGTCCCTAGTTCTAGTCCCACCAGGGTCTACTTGTCGTAGGGTCCTTGAGCAAGACCCTGAAACCCTAGCACCCCGGGCGCTTCAAACGGGCCACCCGCTGCTCCCTCAGGGATGAGTCAAATGCGGCGAAATAATTTCACTATGTTCTACTGTGTTTGGCTGTATGTGATCAATAAATTATTTTTCTCCTTCTAATTAGTGTAAGGCTGGCCACAGGCATAGTCCCCAAAATGTCAGCCTTCTTCCGACACCAGAAAGCCGTATTTCAGAGAGCCTGGTCGTGTCATATTATACTGCAAAGCCATCCTAATGCTGCTTAGCAGTGGTCTGTACACTGGCATTTCATAAAGATACAACTTAATTCTATTTGTGTCTGCTTCGCTTCTATTAAAATGTGTAATTAAAGGAAAGGTCACTGATTTGCTTTGACCACGCTTAGTTGTTATGATAGATTATGGCTGTAATGCCCCGTTTAACCGACAATCGTTCAGTAATCTGTATTAATTCCTCCCAGTAAAGAGTAATTGTGTGCAGATATTTACTTTAGTTATTTTAGTCATTACTTTTGAATTATATATAATGTGTAAAGGTTATTTTCATTATTGATATTATGCTGTTATCCTGGCATTACGAACAACAATGAGCATGATTTCATAATGAATTCACCTGATTAAATTTACCTCCGCAAAGGAGGTCGTGTGTTCACCTTTGTCCGTGTGTGGGTGATAATTGTTCAGGTAGTGATGTGTAGATCTTGATAGAAAGAATTTTGGCATGGTTATGGGGGTTGATATATTTTGTGTTCCATTTGGTTTGTAAACTACATTAAAATTCAGATGATCCACCAGATTGTTTTTTTCATTTGAGATTGTCTATATTGTAAAAATGATGACCGGGAATTTGATTTTGGCTCAGGTTTGATTGAATCAAAGGGGATTATTGCGCATTGGCAGAGGTTTGCTGTCTATGGAGTTGCCATTGCTTTATTCATTGCTTGATTGATTGAGTTATTGAGTAGTTCTCAAAACGACAAATTATTTTATCCTGAAAGTACATCCCAAATGTTTAGAAGATGTAATTTAAGAGTACCTGACTGAAGAAGGGTTCACACTTCTGTCTGGAATACTTTGTGTCTGTTTAGGAAATGACCCATAAAGAGAGGTCTGTGATTCAAGATCTTGACAAATGTGGCTTTGGAGAGATTCATGCTATGCATAAAGCCAAGGTGGAGGCCAGGAAAGCCATGACCAAAGAGGAGAAACTAGTATGCTTACATTTTTTCCTTTCTTTTATACATTTAATAACTTCTAATATTCCTCTTCTTGCACATGAAGAAGGCAGTTGTGGATTATTTAGGTACAGTTATGAGTTTTTCTTTTTCATTTGTAGGCTTTGAAAGAGGCTAACCAGAAGATAGTAGACGAGTATGGCTACTGTCTGCTGGACCACCACAAAGAGCGTATTGGTAACTTTAAAATTGAGCCTCCGGGGTTATTCCGGGGTCGAGGTGAACATCCCAAACAAGGCCTGCTGAAGAAGAGGATCCAACCAGAGGACGTCATTATCAACTGCAGCAAGTGAGCAATGTCTAACTGCATACAGAGATGTACTATAGCCAGCCTGAGAAAAACAAAACTCGATCCTAAAAATCCAGTTCTTGTTGTGTTCTGGCTAAAAACAAAAATAGCATGGCCATGTTGATGGCTATATAGATATTAGTAGTCCACTGCTACAGAGTGTTCCACGTTTGGATTCTTTGGTTGTAAAACCAAGAAGAAATATGGCATGTAAAAGTAGTACATTACTTAAGAATTATTATCGTCCAGCTCCATTTGCCACTGAACAAAAATGTGACTTTGGTGTCATTCATTTATTCTGCATGTAGAAGCTTTGAGTCTCTGTGGGATGCAGTTGCCTGTGGTCAAATTCTGTGACTACTTGCACCAACATTAAGAAGAGGCAGTTCTTTCTTTTCTTTTTAAACTGCGTTTGAAATCTATTGTTTTTAATTGACAGAGAGGCTCGTATCCCTGTGCCCCCTGGTGGTCACAAATGGAAGGAGGTTCGATATGACAACACAGTTACATGGCTGGCCAGCTGGACCGAGAACGTACAGGGCTCCATTAAGTACATTATGCTCAATGCCAACTCAAAACTCAAGGTATGGAAAGAAAACCTACCGTTACACGTATGGCAGGCATATATGTCATAAACATCTTGTATATTCTTTTCTATTCCTTATATTTATTTATTTTAAATTGTTTTACCATTATCATTACTAGGGTTACACAATGAAAACCTCCTGGTGTGTAAAGGCACGAGTGAAAACAAATTGCTTTAATTTTCCAAAAACCAATACCTTTGGGAAACTTCATTAAACTGCAGCTTTTTTCTGTTTTCCCATAAATGTTTACATTCGTGCATCAAAGTTGCAAGAAAAAGATTTTACTGGACAATTTACTGGAGGAGTGTGAAGCATCATTTTGGTTTTAAAATAAATTTGCTAAGAAAGTTTCAGCTCATAAAAATATGGCAGTTAACAGATGTTTAAAGTCATGAGCTGACTTAAAAAAAAAAAATCACCATTGGCAAGATAATCATAAAACATACTAAAATGTATTTTTGCATCTCCAGCCCCTGTGACCCTGAACAGGATAAGCCGTTACGAATACAGATACGGATGAATTAATGTAATTGTAAATTTGTGATGATTTGACGAAATTTTCTGTGCCTATAATGGCAAAATACAGATTTTGTGTGTTTCATTCTATGCCATAAAACAACACAAGAGAATTCCTTGCAACACTCAATCTAAATCATTACGTGACCGACTGGAACAGTCTCTGGAATGATTATATGGCTTCATTTGTCCTAAATCTCAATTCATGCTTGAGTATTTTACATTTGTTTTCCGAGTGAAACACAATCAGTGAACATGCATCACCAGCCATGTGTTGCTATGACTGGTGATGCATAAATGTATTTTTACTTAACAAAATACAAATTTTACTTTACTCTTTGCAGTTTTCCCTTTTGTGTTTTTCAAGCATGCTCTTCTGAAGTGAGACACCAGAAACAAGTAAAAATATCACATGGTCTTGGAAAATCATCAATATAAAATGTTCAAGAGAAATTAAGGGAATATAGTGTTCCTTTAATTTGAGCATTGTATATGGCCTATATTTACATGCCATAAACAAAGTTCAAAGAAATTAGATGAACACTGCTCCCTGGATACCATATTTAAAATTCATGGCGCTTTTGTAAAAAAGCCTTTTTCATCTATTCTTGCACTCAACCTGTGCCGGCAATATTAATGAAAAGAAAAAAGTGCTTGTTACCATTTATTTAGTAGTCAAATTCTCATTTTGTATTCCAAACAGCTTCACAGCGCTACGGAAAGAAACCTATCCTGTATTTTTTTCTAAAGTAGGAAAACAGACTACCCTTTCATTATTCATTTAAGAAGACGGTGTTTGAGCCATCAGCGTGATTACTCTGCAGAGATTTCTATTATCATTTATCATGTTGCACTTTGTGGTAACATTCAAGGTGATTGCATTAATTGGTAGAACTGCCTTGCCAGGCTGCTACTGTGGCAAAACATGTTGGCAATACACGCGTTTTTAATTTAGATTGTCTTTTCTGTATCCAAGAAAATTCAACGAATTTGGAACTTTTTTTGGGTAGAAGCACAGTGTTGTTCGATTCGTCTTTGTCACCATCAGTGAGGTTTTCTATACAGACAACTACTCACGCTCACATTCACTCCTATGAGCAATTTAGCGTCACCAATTCACTTATATTGCAAGCCAAATTATTGACATATCCAAATTATTCTGTAACAAGCTCTGCTGCTGTAACCTTGCAATTTCCCCATTGTGGGACTAATAAAGGTTATCTTTATCTTTATTATTGACATATCCAAACCATTATAATGTCATAATTACATTTTTTTGAGGGTAAATGGAAACACCTGGGTGTTTGGCATGTTGGAGGCGTGCGTGTGAGATGTCTCATTATTCCTTGCCTTTTCTTAGCTGCCTGTCACCCCCACTTTATGTACTTTTTGCCCAATAAATGCAGGGAGAAAAAGACTGGGAGAAATACGAGATTGCTCGCAAACTGAAGTCCTGTGTGGACGGCATACGCAATGAATACCAGCGGGATCTAAAATCCAAACAGATGAGCACACGGCAAAGAGCCGTGGCCCTCTACTTCATAGACAAGGTCTGGCTTGGAGTTGTTGGTCAAGGAATTGCAATTTTCATACCACATTTTATTTGTTTCCTCACTAGTACTAGAAATAAACTGCATATCATCGGTAACAATTTGGACTGATCCCAAGAGCCATGTTGGAAATCAGCACAGTGTGTCTTGATTGCCTTTTCTCACATGTATGTCTCCATTTTCATTCAGTGACTATTCTAATGAACTCATCCTCATTCGAGTGAAATGATAGATTGAGTTTGCAATTACCTATGGAACACACTAATGCCTTTTTGAATTTTCATATATCCTGGCTCTATTCTGTATGAAGTTCTGTATTTCTATTTCATAGCATGTGTGTATGTGCATATATTTAATAGTAATCTGACTGGTTCATGTTTGCTCCTTGAGTGGGAGAGACGGTGATGGGTATGAAAAGAGGAACGTAGGACTGGGTTCTTTTAGAACTGAACTTTATTCTGTCTTACTCAATGAAATACTCCATGTAGTGTGGGATCCTGAGTAACTCATGCCTGTCTCTTGTGTCTTTGGACCCAAATAAGCTGGCACTGAGAGCTGGTAATGAGAAGGAAGAGGGAGAGACCGCTGACACGGTGGGTTGCTGCTCGCTACGGGTTGAGCATATCACCCTGCACGAGGAACTAGATGGCAGTGAGTGTGTGGTGGAATTTGATTTTCTGGGTAAAGACTCCATTCGCTACTACAACAAGGTCCCCGTTATCAGGAAGGTAAAGGAACAAAATACTCAAACACAAATACCTCTTCAAGCTCATCCATTCCTACAGGTGTCCTAACATTCCTGCATTTATAGATTTGATGGGAGATAACAATCATGCAGGAAAATATGTCCAGTCTCAGTAGGAGGAAACCATGGCAAAGGAAGTTAAGTTGCGTGTGGTTATCCATTCCAAAACCCATGTATTTCATCATAATTTCACCCTTTGGATTTTGGCAGAAGCTCCGACACAGAGGGCCACTGGCATGCATGTGTAGTGCTTGAGGCAGAATGAAAACTGGCATGTCCTGAAGGAACAGACTTAGATTGGATTCCTGCGAAAGTGGCAGTTTAATTTCACTGTTTGCAATAACTGTTATTTCTGCTTGCCTGCTCCCATCGGCCTCTTTTAATTGCATATTAATGGAGGTGGATTCCTCGTTTTTAAGCATCACTGCAAGGCTTGAAAATTTGACAAAGCCTGTCTCCCTTAAGCAGTTCCAGGTTGTTTGGATTATAATTTATTTTCTAAGTATTAGCTGTTCACTATCGCAGTTTTCATGCCACAGTCGCTATAAAATTTACTAAATCGTAAAATTCCTTTTTTCATCTTCGTCAAATTTGTTTTTATCAAATTATAAAGCCAGCTCCAGCATTGGCACTCTAGCTAAGGAGTTGTGGCTATACTTTGTATACGATCAGCAAATGGGGAAGAAAAGACACAAGGAAAAAAAGTAAATGAGAAAATTGCTTAATGGAGGCAAGCTGGAATACTGTGTTCGTATCGAGGCTAAACTTAGCCGACATTAGTAGCCACAATAATTAAAAGGCACCCGTTCTCAATTGAATACATTTGTGAAAAACAGATGTCACATTGAAAGCCAGTTCAATTGCATCGTTTAAAACATGTTTTCCAAGCCATGTATTTTGAAGGTATATCAATATTGTACACTCTGCACGCGCTTATTTTTAAATACAACTCTATTTCTAGAGCTAATTAAAAGTTTATCACCGAAGTAGTAATTGTTGAATGGGTTGACATTTATGTAATATTCTACGTAGATATGTTCCAATAGGAATACATTTATAACCTGCTGGGCAACCAAAGCGTAGATCTGGCCTGAAATTGAATCTTATGACAAAAATAGTAGATGTAATTGTTCGTCTACTTTTATACTGGGTGAGCAGGACAAGGATAAATTGTATCAAAATATAAAAGGAAATTCCGCACATTGACCAACTTGCAGAATAAATTTATTTCAATTCTAATTATGATATTGAGGCTGACACGCTTGTAATGGGCCCTAAACTCCTGTAAAAACATCAAATTCTTTCGAAGTCCTGACGTCTACACGGTGTTTTTTAGACGGTAATTGCGTTTTACAGCCCCTCTCGTCGCATGTTACCTTTTTTCATACAATAAATGATATGTATTTTAATTAGAGGGTTAGCCTGTTTCACAATACAGGAAAGTAGATCATGTCTGGAAACTTATTGCAATCCTCGTTTAGTTGCCTGCAATCTGTCAGCTGTCACATTTGAGTGTGTTTAATGCATATGTAAATTTCCAACCCTTCCTCTTGTGTCGGGCACTTCTATCTTCCATTCCAGCGAGGGAGAAATGTTACCACCTGACAGGCAAAGTGTTTTGTTTCTTGGCAGAACATAAAATTATTCAAATGAGTGCATTCAAAAGCAACACATTAGCTAGAATTAATTATTCCCTTGCATATATTAGTATCTTCAATTCCCAGGGAAATCTGTGAGATTGCTCCTAAATGTCACTTGGAATAAAATGGAACGGAGATGGAAAGAGGGAATTTAAATTTCTTTCCTCTGGGTTTGAAACCATTTAATTGAACACAAAGGTCATATATTTGGTTTACACAGTATATACTTAATATGCAATAGGCTTCGCCTGTAGAGAATTTGCCTTCAGAGAACATGGAGCACTTTAGGGAATAATTATAACGATGAAAATGAAGTGGGGCCACACCATGTATGACTGGAACCACCGGTACTGCATGTCCAACATGTACTTAAATGAAAGACACGTATATTCTATCTTAGCAGAAACAGGGCGTTGGCTTCAAGGTACCTGAGCCATCACTTATGTACCTTTTACGGCCATGATGGCCCAAGGAATCCCTTATCACCAGTGTTATTAATTATACTGCATTGATTTAAAAAAAAAAACAAGCACCAATTTTTTGACTCAATTTGAGGAACAATGCTTAATAATTCAGTCAGATAGCCTCAAAGTTTAGGGACAGCCGCAGATGATTAGACGGATGGTGTAAGTTCATACCTCTCCATTTATTCATTTATTTTACAAATTGTTAAAAATTCCCTTTTAACACAAACACACAAGCTCACTTTGGTGTTTGTGCATCTGATACTTTAGATAGACACTGATTTACATTTTCACCCCAGTAGCACCTGCATTTTTACTTTTTATGTTTTCATTTTAATTGCCAAGACACTGCCACATAAAGCAACACATCTGTTTCTGTTAATTGAAATATTGCATATTTTACTAGTTAATTGGGGTTTGGTGAATACTTGGAAACCACTGAGATACTGGAAATGTCAGATTTGGTTGGGCCTTTCCTACTCCTCTGGTTCTCCCTGAAAAATGGACAAATTATAGTTAGGCTCTACCTAGAGACATACATCAGAGCTCCTGTTTCTCTTATGTGCTTAAATATATCTGTACAGGTGCTCATGGTCTATGAATTAACCGATTGAATGAATTTAATTTCCTCTCTAGTGGTTAAGAAAACATCCAAATCGTCACAGTTGGGCCTGCAATGTTTGTAAATGAGCTTTTACAATGTGAATTCATAAATATTCGTTCACTTAAATTCATTAAGTGAAATGTAAACTTTTGAGATTAACGCAGTTTCTATTTCCAAAGTCTGTTGTAAGAAAAGTTTAGCTGAGGGATCTAATAACCTCAGATTGGAATGAAACATGTTACTTAAATAAATGTTCACTGTTAGAATTACCACTTGAACGTCCTTTGATCCAGTTTGTTAACTTTTCAGGTTTTTAAGAATCTTAAGCTTTTCCTGGAAAACAAGCAGCCTGGAGATGACCTCTTTGACCGCCTTAATGTGAGTGTCACACTGTCTTTGATCGTTTCCTGTAGTCTCCATGGTTCTTCCATGTTTTCATGTTAAACATGACCGGCTGATAGATTACATGCAAAGAATGAGTAGAAGGGTCAAAACAAGTGAAAATTTCCCCCTAGCGCTAACAGTAATTACTAACTTCATGTAATGGGTTATCTGAATTTGTCCGGGGTTGTATTAGATGCGTAAGAAATGGCTCTGAGGTGTGTAATATTTGAAGAAGAAGGCAGAAAAAGACTGTGAAATAAATTTATTTCATGCTTCCAGGAGACAGAAGGCCGTAGGAAAGAAAAGCAGGGACTAAATTGTAAGGTGTAAGAGATGAGATTGAATGAGGAAGAGCCATTGGTGTGAAGAGATGAAAGGAGTAAGGTGAGGTAAGGAGAAGAGGAAAAATATTGGAAGTGGGGCAACTGAAAGCCAAAAAGCAGTTTCAAAAGAGAGGGGGGATGTACTGTGCCAGATAAAGACGAAACGGTACAAGTGGAAATTGCAAGTGAACATGCTGTGCGAATGAATTTGCACACATAAAAATCTGGTCTGGATATTTTCGTCTAGCTGTAGGCAGCAAGGCCACAGAGAATGCAGGAGTTGTACGTAATTCCACTGCAGAGAGACGTAGAGATTCTCAAGGTGCACTTGATCGAAACAAAACGCAGTCATTGTCATGGGTCTATTTGAGAGTTCATTGTAATAAAATATTGTTGAACTATATCCATACTCGTACAACATACGGGCGTCTTGCAGTCTCTCCTGCATCGGCATCTGACAGTCTGGTGATCCTGGGCTAAGTTCTGTCATTACCCAGAAATACTTTTGATCTTCTCACGAGACACCGCATTATAGGTGGGATTGTATATAACGGAACGACAGGAATGTTTGAACGTAATAGCAGCGGAAGAAGGAGATACAGATAAGACATTTTAGAAGGTTTGAGTGCCGGCACACATTTTGACGTATGAAGACTGAAAGCAAGGAAAAGGAGGATACAAGGCCGGAACAGAATGAGGAGATGGAGCAATAGAAGGAAGCAATGTGGTGCCTCTGCTCGCTGCCCCAGAGTGTATCAGGTCACAGTGTGTTGGAAGTGGAATGGTAATGGCTGCTGTGGGCAGGCCTGATTGACACCCAGAAAAGCCAGACCAGTGAGAGTAAGGGGGGTGGAGGAGGTCGAAGACAAGACGGAGCATTGAGAACGTGACAGCCGGTCCAGGTGATGGGAGGTTAAGAGAGAGAAAAAAAGGTAGGAAGTAGAAATAGAAGGAGGAAAGAGAGGTGGTAAGAAAGCACTATCAGGCCACTATGTGGGATGGAGAAGGAGGAAGATTTGTAAATGGAATGGAAATGAGTGGTGGAACTATAGCATGAGCTTTTATCCCCAGATGCCTTATAGATAGTGGAAAATATGAACTGAAAGGGAGGATAAAATATGTAGACCAGGGGTGTCAAACTGAATTAGAGAGGGGTCCAAAATGAAAGAGTCATCGAGGGCTGAACATCACTATAATTGGCTAAGTTTAATCTGAATTATTATGAAAATGTATTCTTATTTTATTTACTCATTTTATAGAATTATGAGAAACCAAGGGAATAGAAAATATCCAAGTTACAGATGAAATTCAAAATAGATCAGCATAATTTATGTCTCCCTCTCTTATCAACAGTATTTCAATGAATCATTTCCAATATAGGTGTATTGATCGAGGACTAGATTGATGTAATCGGCAATCAGCCGAGCAGCCTAACTCAGCCGATACTATGCCGGTTACATACATGCACCACACACACACACACACACCAGTAAGGACAAAATAAGCTGTGGAATAACAACCCCGAAAACGTTCAGCCCAACAAACTTAATCACACACTGCATAATTAATCACCCTGAGAACAAAGCATGTTTTAGAAAGCTAATATTGGCAGCGAGGCTAAACATAGGGATACGGCAGAGCCAGCCACGAGCTGTATCTATGAATGTACGCTGTTAATTTTGGTTTTAAAACGTAAGGACATAAAAAGCTGCGGCGCAAAAACCTTAAAAACGTTTGTCACAATGAACTTAATTAGACACTTAAAATTTAATCAGGAACATAGCATGTTTTAAAAAGCTAATGTTGATCGATTAGCTAAAGCTAGCAACAGCACAGATGAATCCACAAGCCCTTAAGTCCCTGAACAAAGAAAAACATAAGGGGCTGAATGAGGCTTACAAAGTTTTATTTTCTATTCAAAATGTCATACAACTAGTTTAAAAAAAGCTCGGCGGGAAGGACAGAGGGTACATTTCTTTCAACAGGTCAGAACACATACACAATGCCGACCAGCTTTACTTCCACTGTAATCCTTCAAAATAAGAGCACTTAAAATACACAACTCAGTCTGGTTCGGTAATATATAAAATCCGTATTGGCTTGTCAGACCTTCTAAAAATCAATGATAGGCCTAGAAAAATTGCAATCGGTGCTCCTCTAAATGAAAAGCTTTTATTTAACGGAATTAACAACCGGCGAAAAAGTGAAGTTACAAGCTACCTCTTAAATCAATCAGTTTTTATATAACAATATCAACAAAAAGGGAAGTTAAAACAGCCCTTGGCAAATGACTTGGGTGATTTCTTTATCCTTCCATAATGAAACACTAAAAGTAGACTTTTCATACACACTCTCTGTTGCTCTTCATATCTGTTCCTGCCTGCAGGAGCAGCTGCACCTAAGAAACCATTAAGTTGCAAAAATAGCCTACAGGATTTATCATTAAATCTAATCAACCTCTTGTGTTTTCTTGTTTTCAACGCAACAGCACTGAAACAAGTTGAACGGCTGGAGGACATCAATGCACTCACCAGTTAATTAAAACGTGCGTTCTATTAACTAAACCGCGTGCCCACAAAACATCCAACGTGCACTGAGATTTAAGGAATATAAAGTTTGAAAATAATCCATGATATATTCTTTGAGTAAAGTCTGGAAAGCAGTGTCTTTCTTAAAAAAGGTCCCCCTAGTGGGTAAAATATGAATTATTACAGTAAATCATGATATATACAAGATTGTTCTGCTTTAGTTGATTCATATGCACCAAGTTTAGACTTAATCGGAAGAACTGGTGGAAATTATTTCTGGGAAATCTTTTCGCAATAAAAGTCCCCCTGGAGTCAGAAATATATAACTGATCTTTCCAAAAATCAATCCAATTCTTTCTCACACTAATGTTTAAAAACAGTTTTTCGTAGGATGTGCAGCCTAGTGAATAAAATATGAACTATTAAAGGGAAAGAAGTATACAAGATAGATCTTAAGCTGATTCCTATGTACCAAATTTGGATTCAATTGGACCAAAGGTTGAGAAATTATTGCATCACAATTTTGGAGTCAAAACTCCCCCTAGTGTTGAGAACGTACAACCGACCTTTCCCAAAATCACTCCAGTTCTTCCTTGCACTAAGATCTATGTGAGTCGGAAATTTGAAAATGAATCATGAAATATTTTTGAGTTATCATGCTAACGTGAAGACTTTTCTTGGACATAATGAGATATTGTCTCGCAGACTGGATGTGACCTTCGGGCCTTGAGTTTGAAATATATGGTGTAGAGCAAAGAGAGTTATGTGAACCATAGCCACCTTCAATTAACATCCCTCCAATGTGCCGAACTCAACTCGCTTGCCTGGTGAACAATTTTCCCCCCGCCAGGAACCAAACGAGTAGGGGGATAGAGGAAGGGATTCCATCCTTCCCATCCGTCCGTCTGTCATATATCTGGAGCATAAGTAAAAACTCCTATGCATAATATCAAAGCACTGAAGAGATGCTTTTGGCTTTTTGTTAAAAAAAGACTTATTCTGTCTATTGGTTGTCTTTCTGTTTATTTTTCAATGCAATTGTTAATGGACTTCAACATACAGACGTGCAGAGTATCAGAACAGCTAGATGAGAGATGAAGTCTGTTTGTCTCACCAGCAATAAAAGAAGTTGAGTTTCTTTCATTTAAAAGGGTTGGGGAAAGTCGAGGCATGAATATATGCTCATTAGGTTCTTTTCAAACACAGAAATCCTCAGAGCCATGCAAGCCTCATCTGTAGCTTGCAACAACATCTCAGAGATCTAGAGAACAAAGAGCTGAAATACTAACCCTTAATATGTACTTGAGAAATGAGTTAGACATAGATTTATTTTTAAATTAATTATTCATATCAAATAGCATTTATTCACAGTTGCTCACAGAAAAGTGACAGATGTGTATGATGGATAATTAGAGTTTCACCTCTATTAAGGCTAAACAATACAATAATGATAGGGAATGTGATGAAAGTGTCAATAGCGATCACCAGGCTCGAGCCTTCCACACAAAATATGTCTTTCTGCTCTCTGTCAGTTATTCTCACACACAGAAAGTGAACAGCACCTCACAGAAGCGCTAAGCAACAGTATGATCAATATATAAAATGACAGTCAAAAAAGCCCAACACCTAGCCAGAAATGTGAAGTATTCGACCACTCTCCCTATATGAAACTGCTGCACTACTGAATCAACACCCTTTTTTTGTTGTTGTTTATATTGCATTATTTTATGCTCAAGTCCATTTAAGTCAATTTGTCTTCTTTTCCAAATTGAGGAAGTGTTATACAAATATTTCAGAAACACAAGACAAAACGTAGCTTTTGTGTGCACGTACCATCACAGATTTGAATGTGGGGGTTGAGAATCACCCCCTTCTACGTCAACTTGGCCTGTTGTTACCTTAGGGCCCAGCAGAGATCTTGTCCCTTCATCCAGAGTCATTTGCTGTGTTTCTCAGCTGCCTCCCTCCCACACAGCTTTCACAGTTTGACGCAGGATCTGACTCATAGATATTGAGCCATTTGATGGTTGATGTTGCCACAAAGCTTCTGCTGCCCACTTTCACAGGGTACACTTCAATGTTCCAGCCGAGCTGTTGTTCTTTGGCAGCTAACTCGGCATAGCGAAGATGTTTCCGCTCATAAGCCTCGTCCACAGAGTCCTCCAAGGGTACAGTGAGCTCCATAATGAAGAGCTTCCTGAGAGAAGGGGACCAGAGAACAATGTCAGGTCTTAGGGTGGAGGGTGCAATCTCGGGTGGAAATATGAGCCGCTGTGTAACGTCAACCAGCGTCTTCCAATCGCAGGCTGAATGAAGCTGGCCCTTCCCTGACAAAATAGTTTTGTGCAGGATTTTGGCTGCTGATGGTGGCATGGAGTTGGTGGAAGTTCGTTTGATTTCCAGGGTGAAGGCAAGGGTCTTCATTACTTGATTGTGACAGCAGTTGTAACACCCCTGAGTGAGGCTGACTCACTCGCCCTGTGAGTAAGTGCTTGAGGGAGGCTGACCTGGATACTTCTAGCATGGACCTTTTTCGGCCTGCTGCCAAGGTCAATGTGTTGTTGGTCACGACTGGGTCTCTGGATTCATTCAGTGTCAAATGAAGTCTTGCCTTGGTGCATTTGAAATATTTCACAAGACTGGTTAGGGGCAGTTTGAGGACACAATCTCCATAGAAGCCAATGGAAGTAAGGCATTGTGGGACTCCAAGAAACTTCTTACTGTAGCCTGTAACTTGTCTTTCCAGTTTCTCCACTGTTGATATTGGGACCTCATAGATTGTGAGGGGCCACATCACTCGGTGTAGATATCATAAAAAAATAAAATCACGAGGAGACGGAAACAAAATAAGGGTTTGTGTTTTTGTTTTCCGAGACCAGATGTTGTCATTCACAATTGCACCAATGGGGGTGGTAGTCCTGAGAGATTGTGGCAAATAGGAAATACATTAGCAGCTCTGAAATCAGGTATTGTACCCGCTAATACACACATCCATCAGCCACAACATTACAACCAGTCACTGGCTCATTTAAATACTGAAAGAACCCAAAAACTACTATTACCCGGTCTAAACAGAATCTCGATTTCTGGTTTGCTGATGAATTTCATATTAAAAGTTAGGACCATAGAAAGTGATGCAGACAAGACCAGAAAGAAGAGTTTGGAGTCCATCTCCTAACATCTTCATACTGAAATAAACCACTTCTGTTGAGTTCTAAAGAGATGATTGTCGGCCTGATGCGCCGCTGTCATTCCCTTGTTAATGACCACATCCTGTTTCAGAAAACTAAGAAACAAACCATTTTCTGTCGTTTCTTTGATTTTTCTTTTTTTATAATCAACTTAGAAAATCAAACTATTTTTCAAATTTATCATCCATAAGTGATCTTGAAAAAGGACAAACCCTTGTTTCTGTTTTTCATCTTACATCTACCAAAAGATACACCTTTTAGACTGTAATCAAAATCAAACGTCAATCCATTTCATTCCACCTAGTATGAGTTTAGAATTCTAATAAAATTTAGACTGAGAGACTAGTAATTGTTGTTATAGACTGTTCGGAGTGACATCCCTGTGGAATGTCTGGAAAGTCCATTATGTTAATGCACATATGAAACCATGGTTGTGCTTGCACCGCTTAATATTGATATAATATTAGTTATTATATTAAAGAAACTTGGCAATGCAGCCGCCCGTAGCTCTATATCAGAAGATGTAATTTGGCCAACCAACATACTGATGGAAACATACTGACAATTATAATGTATGATTTTTCAGAGAGAAAAAGAGAGTTTCTCCTCAATGTCACATTTCAAAATGTTGAGATTTGAAATCTGTGGGTGCATGTAGGCTCAGACACAGACGCAGACACAATTTGCTGACATCTAGCTGGTTTAAAGTGGCACCAATTAATGTGTCTCTGTGGAATTTGTCATCGTCATCGCAAAACGGCCAGCAGTGTGTTAATAAGAGCAAATGCATTATATCTTGACACTACTGGTGTGTGTGTGTGTGTGTGTGTGTGTGTGTGTGTGTGTGTGTGTGTGTGTGTGTGTGTGTGTGTGTGTGTGTGTGTGTGTGTGTGTGTGTGTGTGTGTGCGTGTGTGTGTGTGTGCGTGTGTGTGTGTTTACTTGACCCTCAGACTTGCAAAAGGCTTCATTAGCATAGCAGAAGTAGAGTTAGGTGCCTCATTAGCAACGTAGGCACAGCACCCACTCATTCCTGCACATGTGAATGTGTGTACTTAATTTGCATTTAAGTACACGTGACCCCCCAACCCATCCTGTTTTTAATAGGGTTCTGCAGTGAGATGTACATAAGGTACAAGTTGGTGACCCCACACAGCCGGATCTTGTCCCTGCCTTCACTAAAACAACCACATAATGTAATCGTCTTCAGAATTATTCCTTCTCTGCCACAGCAGTGTGCTCACATGCATGTTTGCTAGAAAACCCTGTGTTATTTGCTTCTCTAGTCCACATGTTTACACCTTATATCAGTGTTTTAGCAGTGAGTTTTGGTTTCTCTTCCACACTAGGTGGTGCGCCTTACAATTTTTCATTTCTGTCTATTAGGGTAAGAATATATCCATTTGACATGAGCTAATGGATATCTAAGCAGTGGTGATAACACCTCTAACTTGTTATAATACTGGCAGAAATGTCAGAAGGGATTAGTGTGATCTTTATTAATCTCATTGCTCTAATGGATGATGATAATAAGGAAGGCAGAGCTGGGATATGTGGTTTTAAGGTGTGTAGATAGCAGGCTACAGTGGAACAAAGCCACAGGGCCACCTAGTGGTAGGGTTGTGATATGGTATTGTGATTCAATTGTCCTGGGCCATGTTGATAAAAATGTTATTTTCTTTGTCTCTCACCTTCCCGTTTCTCATTACAGACAAACATGCTAAACAAGCACCTCAGTTCTCTCATGCCAGGTCTGACTGCAAAAGTCTTCAGGACATATAATGCCTCCATCACTTTACAGCAGCAGCTCAAAGAGCTCACAAACAGTAAGTCTCACACACTCGCTCTGCTATAAGTCCAATATCACATAGGTTAGTCATACTTCTTATCATCTGGACCAGTCAAGACCATCAACTACCAGTAGCTTTAATGTTACAGCCTTTAATCAGCTCTTATCATTGTTTTATTATACGGATTCTTATCATGGAGTCTTATGATAAAACATATTTATATTTGGCTACTTTGATTCAAGACAAGTGGATGGCTTTTCAGATATGGCAGATGTACATTATCACTGTACTCAGTGCTGTGTGCATCTGCCTCCTTATTATCATGGTCCCATTGGCTGCTTCTGACACAGTTCCCCATTCAAAGATACTAGTGTAACCTTCTCATTTCTGGATTGCAACTGTGAGCCAGTCTACAGGCTGATGTTTATTACCGGGACCCAACAAAGAATAAATGAGGCTAATAATGATTTAAATAAAAAAAGGGTGTGCAAGATTGATATTTGTTGTGCAGATGGTGGGTGGGCAGTAATCACACGAGAACAACAACATGCTTTTATCTTTTAAATGGGTTTCATAATTCTGGTCACATATTCTGTGTGTTTTTCACTTTAAGTACAAAAGAATGTTCTCTCCCCCTCTCAAGAGTCAGACAGCGTGGCAGAGAAGCTGCTGTCCTACAACAGGGCTAACAGAGCTGTTGCTATTCTGTGTAACCATCAGCGGGCACCACCAAAGACCTTTGATCAGTCCATGGCTAACCTTCAAGTCAAGGTAAGACTTGGTTTATTGGACGCAGTTATTCTTCATATTAACATTTTGGTCATGATGCATTAGTGACTACAATTTCGGGTTATTGTAAATCTGCTGAAATAACATCAGGACTGAATTCAAGAGACAGTACGGCTTTCTCTACAATGACATTTCAAATGCTTTTCCAACCAGATTGATGCTCGGAAGGAGCAGCTGTCTCTGGCAAAAACGGAGCTGAAACAGACCAAGAAGGAGGCGAAGACCAAAGGAAGTTCAGACCCAAAGCTGCAGATGTACGTGTTACCATAAAAAACAACAATGGTGAAGTGTGGACGTGGATAACAATCTTACAATACAAGGTCCCCTCTAGTGGAACTAAAACAGAAGCCACACACATATAATTGTAGACAATATCTGCAGGTTCACGTGTCTCTCTCTGTATATTACAAGCTATTGGTTAATGCTTTTGGAAAAATAAGATCTTGAAATTGTATTAGCTGTGCTGGTAGCCTTGCCATTAACTCACAGAGGGTTTTTTTGAAGTTAGAAGCACTCTTACATTTTCACATTACTCCGCAATCTGACATCCATATACTGCTTGTCTTTGGGCACTTTTTATTCACTGGATATTTGGATTCAGATAATATACAGTGTTTTGGGATGCTGACTAATGAAACTTTTGGCTCAGTTGGACACTGGATAAGAAACCCAGAAATCTGCTACCTCTCTGAACACCATGTGTGTATCTGATAATTATCAACTGACTACATACCATGTGTGCTCCTTAATAGCACTACTGTACATCTGAACCTAACTACTGCACATCTGAACCTAACTACTGCACATCTGAACCTAACTACTGCACATCTGAACGTAACTACTTCACATCTGCACCTAACTACTGCACATCTTTACCTAACTACTGCACATCTGAACCTAACTACTGCACATCTGAACCTAACTACTGCACATCTGAACCTAACTACTGCACATCTGAACCTAACTACTGCACATCTGAACCTAACTACTGCACATCTGCAATCGGACAACTTTTGCACATCTGCACCCAGACAACTTTTGCACATCTCTAGCTGGACTATTTTAATTTAAATTATATATGCCATTGGAAATCGGACTCTTTCCTTTTTTTCTTCATATATATGCATGCATTTTATTGTATCTTATCTTACAGGTGTATTTTTTCTTTAGAATATCTGTATGCTGGAGCTGCTGCAAGTACTAAATTTCTCCTTCTGGGGATTAATACAGATTTTCCATTCTATTCTATTTTCAATTAATTAAGCCATTTGTGACAACAAAAATTATGTTTGTGAGGAGAATGTTGTGTGTTATTATAATATGAATTATTATTATTTTGACCGTATATCTACCAGATGGGTGTGGCTGGTATGTTACCCTTGCCTTTGTGTTTATGTTCTATCAGTCTGGTGGAGCGGAAGAAGGCAGCAGTCAAGCGCTGTGAAGAGCAGCTTCTGAAGATGGAGGTCCAGGCGACCGACAGAGAAGAAAACAAACAGATTGCTCTCGGTACCTCCAAACTCAACTATCTGGACCCACGCATTAGTGTGGCTTGGTGAGTGGCACCTTTAATGTCTTTGTGAAAGTATTTTTTCATCTGGCACGTCATTTGCATGCCAGTGCAACCTTTCTCTGAAAGGTCTGACTTTGAATGCTTTATTTACACGCTTAAAAGTTTTCATGAACTTCAGAATGATATTGCGATGTATTGGGAATATGTCACAACTTTGTTCAAGAGGCTGAATATCAGAAAGGCGGCCTGCGCTACTACGCTCAGTGTGGTCTTCACAACCCTCTTCCAAATGTGTGCCAAGTGTTACCAGATACATACCATATAGAAAACATCAATTATAATACCTATCCTTCTAAAGTTCTCTGATGATTCGGCCCTGTTGTCTCCTTCAGATTCACTTCAGATCATGGCTTTTCCCAAAATGGTGTGACAACAACGTCCTTGACCAAAAGTAAAACAAAAAAACTAAAACAACCGGGGTATACCCGGTCCAAACTGTAGATTCACTAGGAGCAGGGTTTGACTGTTGACTCAAGTTTGATTCAAACAAAGTCTGAAGAAGAATCCACTTGATGCAGAAGCTGAACTCTTAAACCGTCTCAAATGAGGTTTCATGCGACTTTTCTCAACCTTTTATTTAAAGTCTTTCAAAAAGTTCTTATATATGCTGGTTCAATGTCTACGAAGGACAAGAATTGTCAGAACAACATTGTCAAAGTCTGCTCCAATTTGACTGTAGTCCAGACTACCGCTGACACTAGGAGAAAGGTGTTCGCTAGCGCTATCATGCACCCCTGAGTAGAGCGTACCGCTGCTCACCCTGCTATCTGGCTGCTGTCACACGGACTGGAAAATGTAGGCCAGTCCGTGTTAAATTAGGAAGTTTGCATGCATTCCTTGCTTCTTCCCGGTTTTTTTTTGTTTCTCAGCTGACTCCTTGTATAACTCCATCCTTGGTGATCTGAGTGAGTGAGTGTTCACTACTCTTGACGAAAGACTAATCCATCGGTGTGTTTCCCTGGTATTTCCTTGATGTTACAATGTTGCAGATTAACTGTTTATTTATTTATTGACCTTTTTTAGGAATTGAGAAGGTTGTTAAATGATCAAGTCAGTGGCCTGACTAAACACATGTCCTGAATATGATCATTTAAAAAGAAAGATCTCCGTACGAAACACCGGTATTCCATTCACAGTGTAACTTAAAGGAGTACTTGTCAGATCATATGACTGTTTTTAACAAAAAGAAATTTCATTTAACCAGAGGTAAAGCAATGTTTTTCTGAATAATAACTTGTTTACTTTCTTCAAAACAGATCTCAAAATCAGCAAGGAGATAGCTAACAATAGTTATTAATGTACAATACGGTGACTTTGGATATCAGTCAAAAGACTTTGAGGCCTAACATTGGTCTCTTACGATACAACTAAGTCATTTTTTCTGTGAACCTTATGGCTTACCATTACCATTCATCTTGGCTCAAAGCTAGAAAAATTTAATTTGACCTATGAGGTCTTAGGACAATAATCTTACCATACAGCTAGCAGTACTTAAGCCAGTAGTTTCTCTCCAACTCACTCCATACATTAAACATGCTGATAAGATCACCCAATTATTTCAGAGACATTTGAATCTTAAACACACTCATGTACGGCCCACTACTTTGATTTGCTTATTCCTACTGCCTCTTGCAGTGATTCTAACCTACATCTGAATTCATCTACTCTGGAATATTAGCTGATGGGTAAATTATTTTGAAATGTATAATATCTTCCCCTTCTGTGTCCAGGTCTAAGAACATGGATGTAGCGGTTGACAAAATCTACAATAAGAGCCAAAGGGACAAGTTTGCCTGGGCCATCGACATGACGGAGGAAGACTTTGAGTTCTAGCTTTGGTCTCTTATAATATAACCAAGACGCAGATATGGAACTGTTCACTTTATAATACATAGAGCTTAATGCATTTATGTCGATGGGCTGCTGATATTGTTCATTATAGGGTTCTGACACAGTGTATTGTTTACAGCTGTTTATTTTTGTTTGATATTTTTTGCACTTAATTATGAAGATCTCTTGACTAGTTATTTTGCTTGTACATAATTTTTTGCTTTGTCCACAATAAAGGTTCCTACGTGGAGTGTAGTGACAGGTCATAACAAGTGGTTTGAAAGCTTTTAAGTAGACATTGTTGCAAATACATCTACAGGTAATCCCAGTGTCAGGTAAAAACATTTATTTCATTGATCGAAATAGAAAATAAAATCCCACTTGTCCAGTTAATTCACCCATAGATCAGTTTGTATCAACAAAAAACATGCAACACTGACGTTCCAGCTAATCTACACTATAAAATGCAACTCTAGCTTGAAAAATAAATACAGTACCACTGAGCACCTCAGGGAAAACTATTTTTTAGAATTTCACTCAGCACCATAATTGTTATTTATGTAATACATGACAAACTGCTTTGTATTAAATAGCTTTAATAGAAGTAATGAGAATCGGAATGCATCCCACAGCCTGGCTGTAACAGTGCTGTTGATGAAACACTGCAGGCATCAGATGCTCTCTGTGCCCATTTCTCATGCTGATGAGGATGGAGGTTCTACTGGCCTTGTTGCCTGTGGGTTGTATTTCTCTGCATAGGATAGGGCAAGACTGTCCCCACCAGTCATCACCTCGTGGAATTTACATAATTATATATGAAGGTAGAGACAAACCTCCAGGTCAGCTTACAAAATCCAAAAGTCGCATTACTGCAAAATGTGAATTTTTGGTGCTGCCGGGCACAAAACTATTCTACCTTAAAAATAAGATTCAACTCTTTAGGTGATTACATAATTATAACTGTCTATCACAATATTCAGTATATAAAAAAGCATTTCACACTACAACACACCAAATCAATGCAAGTCATTTTCGGAGGAAAAGTCCTCTGTTCCCGTATAGAGGACCGACTTCCCGCAGTGTTGCCTCAAAACCTGCAGAAAAGAAATCAAATGGGTCAATCTTCAATGGTTTTAAGCAAAAGAAACTATGAATTTTGTTAATTCAACATTTGCAAAAGAAGATTTGGGTTAACAGTAGATGGGCATTGAAGGATTAACTGCTTTTATTCAGTAAGGATTAAGGATTTATTTTCACATGTTATGGTCACATTGCTTTGAAGCTACCTTCATTATGAGCCTTGACCCTCTTTAGCCTTTTCCGGTGATGCTTCAATCTCTTCAACACCAGCCTGGGTCATCAGGTCTGCAATGTTCTTCTCCAAATCATCGATGCGTGTGCTCATCTCATCAAGTGGAAGAAGTAGTCAAGGAACATGCCCAATATGAGAGTTCACAAAGTTGCCCTTAAATGGCAAGAATAACACACAGGTCAGCCCTTCCTCTGATGAACAAGTAAAACACAGACTATGTGAAAGAAGACAAAGCAATATATTAGCATTTAGACAATTGATTATCGGATGAAAGTAAATTAATTGAAACACTTCAATCAATGAACTAATTAAGATTTAAACTCCAAGGATATTCCTCCCAATGATTTGGTCCGACATGGTCTGGAATTTGTCCTGCATCTGTTGCAGCAGAGTCTGCACCTGTAACAAAAATCAAATGCTGATCAGTGTTATATGAATCCACCGAGCAAAAAAGGGGTCACCCAGGATAGTAGCGATACTTACCATAGGGATAGGATTTAACCGTATCAGTGGATAGTCCTGACTAACAATAGTTCTGCCACTGAAACACATCACTGTAATGCACTGTCTGTGAGGTTGGAATGTTTGAAAAAGCAGAAAAATTGTGTGCACTGTGACAAAAGGGTTTCTACCGCTATTCGGCATTCCTGCATTTCTGTCTGCCCTTCATTCTGTATGACATGCCTTTCGGACTAAGCTGTTTTCATGCGCGCAGATGTTGATCAACATTTTTACTTCTGTCATTAGTTGTGTTTCTCAGATACTCCAGTACTCACAGTACATCTGTTGAAAAAGTAAGTTATGTATAACATGCTGCTTTCTTGAAATCGGTCATTTTTTCAGATGATAAAATGCATTTGGTTTTGAAAAAAATGTTTTAAGTAATTGTTGTATGCAGTTAAAATGGAGCTTGAAATCCTCAAACTTTGGTTTGATGTCATTAAAGTATCTCAGGACAAAGACATTTTGTACACCTTTTTGAAAATCAGATTTAATTTTTTTTTTTATCGATTTGAGATTGAACGTGAATTTACAAAGAAACAAAGTAGTGATTATATTATAGTAACATTTTCAAAGTCACTTCTAATTTTGTACAAATCTAGAGATATAACATTACAAGGCCATTTCATAATTTATTGCTCACTTATATATACGTTCATATCTTACTGTGCGAAGCTGTTTGGATCAAGCTTAAACATAACAATAAAAAGTATAATATTACGGAATTTAATGACACTGAAAACTACGTTTAACATCCATCTCCATGAAAGATTAATTCCAAAACTGTATACAAATTGTTGAATATAATTTGTATATTTACAGACTGGTTGTCACTACCAAGACAGAGTGGGATTCAACAATTAAGTCTCCCAATTATACCCATCTTCTTTTCCGCTCTAATTTTCCTATACAGAATGGGAACTGATTTGATAGGTAGAGGGATGCAGGGGATGGAGCTTCCAGGAAGGGAAAAAAAGGAGAAGACCAAAGAGGAGGTTGCTGTATATGGTGAGAGTGGACATGCTGCTAGTTGGTGGGACAGGAAGATGCTGGAATGAGAAGATGGAAAGAAGATCTGCTGTGAGGACCCCTAAAGAGAACAGCCAAAAGAAGAAGACTGTATAGTTGAAAGCTCTAAAAGGAGATACATTTCAATTGTTTGAGTTAAATTATGGAAGACTGACATAATTAACTCAAAAATGTGTTATTTGCCATTGGTTTTCAAAAGAATGATTAATAATCATTGTTTCTGAGGGGTACTATAGGGCTAATATAGATAGGAATTTAGGCTTGAAGAGCCAACTTTGCTTTTGTTTTAATTATCACATCTTATTTCACTGTTGACTTTATTTGATCTGTATATACTATTTGATCTGTATATACTGATTAAATTTATTGTATGATGTCTGAATAAACAATCAAACTACTGATAAGGTTGTAGTCAAAGACGAGAATAAAAGGGGATAAGATAGCTTGGACATAGTGTTTAAAGAGTTAACGTTAGAAAGTGGTTTGAAGCGTTTAACATCCATCTCCATGACGACAGGTTACCTCAGCAGTATTTTTTCCTACCCATGTATGCATAAATAATTCTACATGATGGAAATCGACAACGGGAAAATTGTTTACAGAAGAGAATAAGCTTGTCTACATAACAAATATCGTCTCAAAAAGCAAGACTTGAGTTTGTGTAACGCTATGAGAGTTACACTAGGTTGATATTTTAGTGATGTCATGTACAAGACCCACTGACTATTACGTAATGTGAGGGGGCTTCCTTATGTCAGGGTTTTCAGGCTTCAGTGAAGGTTTGAACAAGGAAAACGTTATATGAAAGCAAACAGAAAGCACGAAATGCTGCTGCTGTGTTGTTTTCTGATTAAAACCATTGAATGCTATGTGTGCTCACCAACATTCTCTGTCTTTGCTTGCTAGCCTAACGCAGCTAACGGTAGCTTGCCATTTCGGTTTTGGACTTACCGTGTTGGTCAGGTCCTGCACCGACTTGGGGTCCGTCTCAGCCATGTGGTTATGAAAATGATTAACAGTGCCTGAACCGTAATACAAATAAGAGAGCTATCGCTGGCTGTTTTTGGTATCAGGTTTGTAACTGTTCGATAGCAATTTCTAGCACCACCCACAGCGCTGAAGCGTTCCACAATCTGTGGAAATCTCGCGACACCTACTAGGAATTGTGGGACATTGAGTTTGAATCGTGTATAAACAGTAAATAGTAGTTATCTTTACTTTTTATCTATTGTTTCATACGCACCCTCCCAAATAATAGAGTAGAACGTATCGCAATCTACTGCTGGTATTTATGACATCAATTAAATTAAAAAACAGCGTGTTTGTAGGTGCGGGTGTGCCAGCGCGTGAACATTTCTCCTCCTTTATTGGGCACGAGTCAAGATTTGTTAAGAGCGAGCTGCCAAGTCAAGTAGTGAGTTTTCACGGTGAAGCATTGGTGTGTTGTTATTACACGGTAGAGGGAAGTGAATGGAGGTAAGAAAAGCGGTTGGTTGCCAGATTTATTGTTGAACTTTGCAACTTATATGGTGATAAATCTGACCAGTTGCTATTGTGAAATTTCTGCGTACTCTTTAAACCCAAAAAAGACTCGTATAATTAGGATAAAGACCGACATTCTGAACTGCTTTACGCAGAGTCGCGAATTCAACATTGCAAACGCTAAATCACACACTGCACTCTGACATTATTCTACTAGAGCGTATTAATCAGAGGCTGATCTAGTCTAGTAAGAGATATCCTTCCACTTACTATGCCAAAATTATAGATCTGAATGTCCAGGAGTGAGAAGTGATCCAACCCCAGGAAGCTATGGTTTTCTTACGTAACAGAGCTTGTTCTGCTGCTTGAAATGTCCTAACAGACAGTCTGGTGTGGTATTAGTTTATTCACGGAAGGAGTAACTGAAGACGCCCTGGGTTGTTTTAATATCCGACCAATGTGTAGGTTACTTGTAAGAGGACATCCATGGATGGGCTTATAGGTCTGGTCAGATGTTCTGCACACGCTGAGCATTGTAGATGACCAGAACTTTTTGTTATAACAGTGAGATAAACCCTGCGGTACAGATATCAAGGGGAGAGACTGCCCCCTCTGTTAGATCCATCTGCAGGAGTCTATCTTGAGCTGTATCATGATATCCTTATATCCTCCCTTCTAGCTGAGTTACTAGAAATAACATGTAATAAGCAGGGCCGGACTTAGGGGGCTGGCGGCCCCTGAGCTTGAGTCATGATTCGGGCCCTACCTACACCAAAAATTATAAGCTACTCCATATACTACTCCAACCAGGACCTATGACCAGAAAAAACATGTATCCCAATGGAGTATGCTATTGGCAGAAAGCACATGAAGAAAAGGCAAGGCCGTTTTGTGTGGACAACAAAAAAACGTAGGAGTACGCTATACTTGAGTAGCCGTTACAGCACAAGAACAGCAAGTGGTCCCTGAGCGGAGAGAGAGAGAGACAGACAGAGAGAGCGAGAGTGAGAATGCACTGATAAACCTTAATGGCAACTAAAGCCCAGAAACAGCAACTGCGATGATGAGCAATAAAGAGAGCAAGAGACAGATGCAATGCAATGTCAAAGCTTAAATTTATACTTTATAGCCATCACAGCACAACACAAGACAATGAAGTGCTCCCTCAGCAGAGAGTATGCACTCAAACCTGAAAAACAACAAGAGTATATGATCCCCCAACCATCCATTTTGAGATTTTGAAAGAGAGGGAGACAGTGTGAGAGAGAGGGATAGAGGGAGAGACAGACACTGTGGTTTGTGTGTGTGAGAGAGAGTGAGTTTCGGGGCCCCTGGGCTCAAGCTCAGGGTAGACCATGCATAAGTCCGGCCCAGGTAATAAGACCCCCTTCATCTCCTGAACACTTCAAGTTCAGCTGCGTCTGCTGGTATGAAATAATCTTTCATCACCAATTTATCACAATCATACCATGGCTGTGATCAAATGTTGGCGCTGGAGAGCTTGATGCTGTTTTTTGAGGAGATTATGTAATTGCCAACATTTTTACCTCCTTAGAGGAAGGAGGTGTTTTTTCTGTCGTGTTTTGTGTCTGTCTGTCTGTCTGTCTGTTATCAAGATTATGGAAAACTAATGGAAGCATTTGTGTTTCACAGCATTAAAATAAAATTAAAATAAGGTGTTCGGTGTTCCTTTGGGGGGCGGAGATGGGCTGACCAGAGATGCAAAAGTGGAAGGCACAAGAGATTACTTTCTAGAGAGTATTGAGAGATACTGTAGTTTATTGGAATTCTCAGAAGATTTAGAGGACGGCAGTAAGTCATACTTTAAAGGAGAAATCTGAATTTATTTTTCCGAAACCCTGCGCATTTTTCCTTTGATGTTTTAGAATGGAGAGGAACAGTAAATTACATTATCATGTTTCTTCAAGAGTCGGTTCAGAGGAAGGTTTTGGCCCCTGGTGGAGGGTTGTAGTTGTAATTGTTTGTTTGTAAACAAGATCTGTTCAAAAGTTGACTGTTTTTTTATGATTTTGTTTTAGGGATGATTATAGGGATTATCTTTGGCCGAGGCATGGCAATGCAACTTTATTTATATACCATTCAAACCCAAGGCAATTCAAAGTTCTTTACAAATAATTCAAATGAGACCTTAAACAAAGATAAAAGACAATTAAAAAAAAGAAGTTATACAAAAAAAATGCATCAAAAGACAATAATAAAAGCAAGAAAGTAAAAGTTACAGATTCAAAGCAGGTCAAGAATCTTATTTTAGAGCCCCAGTAAACAGTAATCTTTTAAGCCCTAATTTGAAAGAGCTGAAAGTTTTTGACCACCTCTGGTATTCAGGGAGTTGTTCCACAGGTAAGAAGGATTGAAGCTAAGAGCAGCTTCACCTTCTTTAGTGTTGACCCTGCAACAATGAAGTAAAGTTGTCTCAGATGACCTGAGGGGTCTGGATGATCTTAATGTACAAGTAAATCCCAGATATATTTTGGCCTGCTCTTTTCTTTGACACATAGGAAGACAGCTCAGTAATTTAAGAACTGGTGTTTTGTGCTCCGCTCTCTTAGTTTTAGGTCTGCCAGGAAATAGCTGATAGAATTTTGAAGTGAATTTGGGCCTTTAAAAATTTTTTTTTTGCCATCACGATGAGAAATAATAATCTGTTGATTAATTCAAGAATCAGACACGGACAGCTCATTATCTGCACCATGCACAGTTGCAACCCGATTCATGCCACAATCCAGATCTCTCAAATTACAAGACACCATGGTGACACATAGGTCACAAACCATTTAAATTAAAAAAAAAAAAAAAAAACATAAACTTCATCTTAGACGTTTATATAATGAAATACTAATACTTAGCTTCTTTTTTGTTCCCAAATGTAAATTTAAATCAATGTATCGATCCCAATGTTTTGGTAACACGTTATGTATACCATTATAAATTAAATGTAATATTATTATTATTATTAAACCGGCTCTGATAACATATTTTTTTAAACAATTTGATATAAAGTATTTTTTTTAAATCATTAATATTGTTCTATTTTCATCTAATAAATTGCAAACATACAATTTTAATATATTTTATGGAATTTAAAAAACAGAAAATCTACTTACCTCAGTAATAAACAAGAATGTCTGGCTGATATATTTTCTAATTAGGCAAAAATTACAAAATCTATTTTATATCATCCATCATTTTGTATTTCAGGAGTTATGTGTCTGGGTTCTTATAAGTTAAAACATATATTTGCATTGTGTCACGGTTTGTATACAAAGATGGAAAGAGACATGGCAGTGTTAACAAAATATCCCTGACTTAATATGGATTTAGAGGCATCCAAAGTTGATTTGATGTGTGTGAATGGTTTTAACCAATGAAAAACAGATCTTGATCCGCCATTATCGATAATCATAATGGGTAAACAACTGTTACAGTTTGTGGAGGGTTAACGGGTGTAGCTTTCCTTAGTCCTCTGAGTGCATCTATGTTGAACTAGTATTGGAAAAACACTCTTTAAACTAGACTGAGGGACTTGTCAACTGACATTGACTGCCAAGTATGTTCAAAAACAGGACTTAATGGTCATGAACTCCCCCTTTTTCGGATTTAGCAATGAAAATCTTTTTTCAAGGGATACTACAGTGTTATCACTCCATAGCTACACACGTATGACACCCCACAAACTTTCTTTACTCTTAAATGTTTGATTGCAACATATATCTTGCATCAAATATGTCTTTTTGCCATTTCCTTTTCTTAGAAGTGACTCAACAATATTGGGAAATAAATTAAGTAAAACAGCAAATAAGAATGAATGTTTGAAAATAATCAAGATATAAATTTTAAGTCAGATTGTCCAACCCTGATTATTGAACCTAAAGTAAATATGAATATTTATCGGCTGCTATACCTTTTTTTACATAACTTTCAGATGTAACTAACTCTGCTTGTAACTTTTCCAACTAATTTGATAAAGATTTATAACAAATAACAAAATATGAAAGAGAAATGGAGGCAAGTTGAAGACTATAGTGTTCTAAGTTCAAACGCTAACTTATGACCAAAGACTCAGTCTTTTTACTGTATTGTTTTTGTTGTGCTTACTTAAAGACTTACAAGATCTCTTTTTCAAATGAATGTTCCTGATTTCATAAAGATATTTTTAAGTTGAAATTAGGTGGGCCACAATGCAAGAGCTATTCTCTGGACACTGTTGTGCAGTCAGCCAGGACAGTTATTCATACATAATCAGCTTAAAATGCTTAAATGCTCTTTGGCATTTGGAGAATTTTGATTCCAGGCTCTGAGAAGTGACCTGTGATTTCCTTGGAATATCTTTCAGTGATTACCCTACTGAACTCTCATTATTTTGTGTCATTTTCCTTCATCCCAGACTGAATATTAGACCCCTTGAAACCCTGAAGTGTCTGTTGGTGCGATGGAAGCAGAAGTAGTTTTGGAGGAGGAGGCTTCATGGGGTCTCCTGTCCTTCTTGGCTTCCTGCCTCATGGTGTTTGGAGCAGCGCTGCCCTATTTGCCACAGTACCAGGAGATCCAAAGGAGCAACAATAGTGAGGGGTTCTCCACCAGAGTCTGCCTGGTGCTTCTCATGGCCAACATTCTGCGCATCTTCTTCTGGTAAGGAAGACCACTGATATACGTAAAGATAAGCACAGCGCTTAAGCTGCCAGATCAAAATCCCTCCCATCCACTCATCCAAATCAATTACAAGGAGGGCTGCTCAACTGCCATTCATAGGATTAAACCCCGATTTATAGGGTGAAACAACTAATTAAAGTCACCCTTCTCAAAATAATTAACTCTGGAACATATTTCAAAATGATAAGAGCCATCTTAAATGACAGAAACTACCTGTTTAAGTAATCAATTTGACAATGTTGTCAATGTTGTCCCATGCAGACTGCATGGGACAACATTGAGGGTAAAGATGTTTGACCTCACCTTTGACCAAATGTGAATGTTAACCTAGTGAAGAAGGAAAAAAGAGGTCTTTGTTTTTTTTACGATAATGAATTCTTGTTTTTTTATTTACATGGTCATTCTCAAGTTCAGACTTGGTATCAGAAATTGATGGAATAAGAAAAGGGTCATAGAATAAAGTGAGATTGATTATGACATCTGAGCTACAAGCATTTCAGTTTGAGTCTGGATCTCAAAATGTTGCCCATCACAGGTATCACCGGTGAGTTTTCAGAATGGAGGGACAAATAAGTGAACTAAATAAATATCTGCAGTAAAAATGATATCATTGTATTAATTAGCCTTTGAAAACTGTTTATAATATATAAGCCCTCTTTGTTTGTTATTCCTTTAATTGCAAATTTTTTGTCCGTACTATATTCTTAGATTTTATTCTGTGGTTACAGGATTGGGAAGCAATTTGAGCTTACACTGCTGCTTCAGAGTGTAGTGATGATCATCACCATGTTTGCCATGCTCCACCTCTGCTGCAAGGTCCAAAACACCAACCGAGTGAGCACCAAGCAACACAGACTTTCAAGTAACCAACGCTTTACCCAAAATATTCATGACTAACAAATACATTTATTTTATAACTAACACGGACACTGCAACATAATTACTGTGACATACAAGTGTAGTCAACAGCACACTGCTGTGTCAGCAGTTCAGATTCTTCAACTCCTACATTCTGCCAGAAGAGGGGGCTATTGGAAAAGCTTAGATGTCAAGGCTTCTGTTGTCAAAAAGCCTCACAACAGCCTGATTTAATCACAAATCGGATATTTATTCTTTTATTTTATAGTTACTTCAAGTGTATGTGTGTCTGAAGTTGCTGCTGCTACACTTCACACACACTGAAGACTAAGGGGGAATGAAATATGAACATATGGGTAGAAAATATACAACTGTGTTAAGGCCAAGGCAAAGTACAGATGTCCTACGGACGTATCATTGTTGAACTGACACGTGTACAGTAAAAATAGCCTGCTCTGGGAGTGTGTATTCTTTTGTGTTAGAGTGTTTCTGTGTGTGTGTGTGTTAGTGTGTGTGTGTAAGAAGAGAGTGCTTGAGGCATTTGAACCAACAGATGGAGAATTGAGGAGGGGATGGAAAGTGCTATGATTAAGCAAGACAATATCAGAATTTGTTGTATGTGTGTGTCTGCAGAGGATGAGAGCACATCCATGATTGTGCTCAGGGTCACTCTTTATTGGGTTCTGTCTGTCTTTTTAATGGATTTTTTGAGTTGATCCCTTTTGCAAATTGACTAACAGACATTCTATCAAAGTACATTTTTTATTAGATTATGCAGCCTATGGAAGGAAAACTGTGAATTTTGTAATACTCTGATCTAGCAGAGAGAAAAATCTATTATGTATGACAGATTGTGATAAGCGTCTGGTTTCATGTCGATTGATTTATATGTAGGGAAATATTTCTTCCTTCACTGAGTGAAATGAGAAAATAGGCATTGCATATAGATGAACGTGAGAGTAATGATAATTTTTGTCATAATCATCTGTACCTTTTGTCTCAAAAAATGGCTGGTATTACTTATTGTGAGTGCCCTCCTCCCCCCTTTTTAAGGCCTGCACCTTTTCCTTTTGGATGTAATAATTTACCACAACTAGTGACACATTTTGGACACTGAGTCTGCCTACAGGCCACTGATGCAGCCCAGGATCACATCTCCTCACAATGAGTGTGCCTGCTGTGTCCCTGGTTACTAAAACAAAGCTTGACCAACATCTGACACTAAGGATGGTCAGGTTTCACACAGAGTGGGTACAATGCGGGATGGTGGGGTCAGACCAAGACTAGATCACATCAGCCTTTTGCCCAACTGTCTTCTCCTTTCTCCCTCAATTGCTAATTCTTAAGAAAAACATTTCTTAACCCCACGAAGCACGTGGTCATGATTTATAACTATATTTAAGGTCTTTTTATTGTTCCTGATATTTTTCCACCACCCACTTTCTTTGTATCTTTTGTCTTCTTCCAACTTTCTTCACCTTGTCCTCATCTTTTCATTCTTTGGCTCCTCCCTTCTTCTTCCTCTTCCTTTTCGTAACATCCCTTTTCATACAGGAAAGCTGAAACCAAATTCCATATGCCATATCAGTGTCACTCGATGATGAGTGGCTTCCAACACCTGTTCCTAACTCACTGACCTCATTTCCACTTACATAAGACACACACAAAAAAACACATCATATGGTCGTGTGTATTGCTGTTGCTCTTGAAAGCAGGCATATGTAGTAGGCAAAATAATTGTGCATACATCATTGTGCTTTGGACTCTGACCGTCTTACCTTTGCCGTCCATTACAGTCCACACATGAATCTATTACATGTGTGTGATGTGCTCTCATCTTTCAGACCCTCTTAGAGGCATGGTAATGTGACGCCCTTTTCTCAGCTCTGAGGTTCATGATTCAGAATAGCCTTTAAAGCATGACTTGGGCAATTTGTCTTTTGGTACTCATTAAACTTGTTTTTTTTACGTAACAAAAGTATTAATACCACTTTTGGTCGAACCAGGTATGAGTTCAAGTACTTAAATTTAAGTACTTGCAGATACCAATACCGATAAGATTACTTTATTACAACATTCCACTTAACCTTCACGTCAGGTAGGGGACAGAAGGTTTGCTTAAATGGGACAGTCGCCGTATTTAAAATGCATCGCAGCGCTGAAAAAACTTAGCGTAGCATTGCGTCCCAAGACTGGGCATGCACAGATACAACTCAAACAAAAATCTTTACGATACAGCCTTTACTTACAGCGACTGGCTACTGGAAAGGATTTCCGAAAGGATTTAGACTACCTCCTTGCAAAGGGATGAAGTCTAATTCAGAAGGGGTGTTTAGATGCAGCATTTTTTCTTTCCAATTAGACATCTTTTCCATATCTAATCGGATTTAGGCTATCCATGTAAACCCACCTAGAGAGAGCTGAGCAAGACCATAAACAGAGGAAGATATGGTTCTGTTCTGTTGACCCCATGGTCATCCTTAAAACCATAAGCGCTCAAGTGGTAAGAGCAATTTTAATTTGCTCCAGATAACCTTTTCAGGAGTGGATAGGCAAAGCAGACTCTGGATCTGTGAAGGAATGTGTGCTCAGTAGGGTGAATAATACGTATGTTGTAAAATTAACTTCTCTCTACTTATAACCAGCCAGGCAATAATATGTGATCACATGCACCATTTTCCAGGAACTAATTGCCTCATAAATCCCCTTTGGTTCATTGCTGTTAATTATGGAAGTATGTTGCATTCACCTAAAAAAAAAATAACTAAGCTGTTTATTCAGAAAAATACAAGCTTTGTTTTTAGAACGATAAACACATTTAGTTTAACCTTTACTAAGACATTGATACTCATACAAGACATTCTCATTGAAACTGATTTATCCTCATGTCTTTAAGTAATACAGGCAACGGATTTACTAATAGACAGTTTACTGATCTTTTTTTGTCAATTTGCACACGTACATGTGGATTTTAAGGTTATTTAGGGAGGAGCCAGTTCGGATCTGCCGGGCACCATCATTATCGGTGGGCTTGGGTTTTTCAGCTACATGCAATATTTAGAGAAATGTACAGCTGACCTGAACCTGAGAGACACAAGTATCAATGTTGCGAGGCCATAATAAATGTAGAGGGATTTAAAAATACTTATCTATTAGGGCTTGGCGATTTATGGCTGAAAAGGAGAAACGGCAAATATTTTTCTTCGAATTGAGACTGCGATTCTCTCCACGATCTTAACAATTCGTATTTTTTTTATTGCACTATGTTATGCACATGAGAAATTAAAAAGCATCATGCACTGTGTGTCAAACAGATAGATGTGTGCCGGCACTAGAGGATTAACTCCCACAGCTCTACTGGGCACTAGAGTTCTGCAATGGTGTATATTTATGTCCAAGCCCAACCAGTCTTGGAGACTTCAGACTGAGCACGGCCGGAACCCAGCAGAACTGCTATTTTCATGTCCGACCCCGACCGTCTCTGACACGGTTAACGCTGAGTTTTTACGTTGTAACACAACTGTTGTTATCATGATTACCGCTTGTGTATTTACTCTGATTGCTCATGTCGACAGAGCAAATGACTTGGTCTCAATGGTCTGTTTTTGCTCATTGCAATGTCACGTAAAAACACATCCAATACTGAAAGTTACATTAGCCGACACAATGACACGGACAGTAGATCCATTCTTTTAATTTTACTGTTACACTGGGTTTTTACTGCGATATCTTGAAAGCCTCATGTTTAGATGACTATTCTAACAGGACCTGACTTAAGCCCGACTCAAACCCAAACATAATTTCTACATATTGGTCCCAGTGGGGTCCGTCGTTTTTTATAGCCAAACCAGACATGGCCCGTCGGGGTACGGTGTATCTGAATCCTAGAGAGTACCCCCTCCATGTTTTAACAAGTGAAAGAGATAATTAGAGGTTGTGAAACAACGGAGAAATAAAGAAAGAAAAAGATGATAAGAAAGGGTTAAGGAGTTATAAACAACACCTACCACTCCTGTTTCTTCTTCTGCTATATACTCTCAGCTCTCCAGCGACTCAGTAGACCTCTCAAAACATCCTTCTAACCATAATGTACAAGGCAGACTACATGCTATGAAAACATGTTTAAATGTGGTGGATCTAGATGTATTTTCAATCCATGACAAATCATATCAACTTGAAGATACCAAACACTTGAAAATACCGGGTCTCTCATACGGATCCATACATTATTCCTTGAGAAATTAAAAAAATTAATACAATATCTTGCAATTCAGTTTTTTTAATTTATCTAGATCCACACCGAAACTTGATGATATCTATTCTTGTTAAAAATGACCTATCAAGTTTTACAGAAGACCGTTGAGGAGTTTATGTGTAAACCTGCTGACAAACCACAAACAAATGGACTACTGTGAAAACAAAACCTCTTTTGCGGCTGTAATCAACAAACACATAACTAATGCCATGGACACAGTGCTTTTTTGTCAAAGACAATTAAAGGGTATGGGCCAGATGAAAACTTTCCTTTTTCTTTTACCAAATCACATTTTTACCAGTCTAAACCCAGTCTAAACCCAAGTATGAACAATTGAATATCCAGACTTAAAGCCATTTCTTGGGCTAAGTAGGTTATTGTAATGTTATAACAACACTGTACAGTATTAGTAACTGTACAGCGTTATAAACACTCGAGATAAAACGCAGCCTGTTTTTCCCATGGAACATTTTTAATTGAGATAATTTATTCTCTTCCTAAGGTCCTGGCTTGATACCGTGTGGTTATTTTTAGATAGGTGTTAGTAATTTATGAACTGGTCTTTGACCCTGCTGAACCGCTGGTGTAGGACAGTGTGTCACATCATTAGACCAGCACCGGGGAGACAACCTGCCAAGCAGATATCAGCCATCACCATCCATCTCCTCCAAACAATGAGACAGGCACGTCTGTGTGTGCGTGAAAGAAAGTTACTGTATGTAAGGGTATTTGTTATGTGTGTGTGCTGTGTAAAAGCCTTTCAGATATCCAGGTGCTGCATCTAAACACTGTTTCGGAAAGTTCGCTGATTTAATTTTTTCAGCGCACGCACAGCTCCGTGATGCATTTTAAATATGCCGGGTTCAAAACAGTACTGGTGTACATCAGAGAGACATTTACTAATCACAACTTTGAAAGAATATAACATAGTTTGACAGTTAGATGGACGAAAAGTCACTTCAGCGAATGTCCTCTTCGTCGCATTCTTTTCCTGGGTGCTTGGCACCCAGCTCATCGTAGCATTATCGCCACCTTATGAACTGGAGTGTGGATCATCTGGCATGTCAGAAAGCTGTTTCCGATTAGATGAGTCGATGCATGAAAACACCGGGTCAGAAAAGATCACAATTAAGTGACAGCTTTCTGACATTGCAATTAGGAAAGGTTTAATTTGTTTAGTAGAAAAGTGTCCTATGTAAACCCACCTAGTGTGTTAGTGTGACCATTTTTGTTACAGATAGGGGGATTTATCTTTCTGGCTGATTAATGATATACTGGTTAATATGTATCAGAGGAACTTTACTCTGATAGCGGTCGATTAACTTAACTTTAAATTCTGACAGCGAAGGAAAATGCTGTGGTTAAAAATGCATTAAAAAAAAAATTTAAAAAAAATCCCCTCGTGGAGTTATCTTGATTGATTTACAGATTCACTTATGTAGCAATTTGATTTGATTAAGATTATAATGAGGAATAGGTTCAACTCAACTCAAACATTGTTCATTTCCAACAGTGTAAACATGTCATTTGGTTGGGATAGGGGTTGATATCAATTGTTTTATCCCTATTAACTGTATATAAATATTTCCTCCCTAGAATTTGTTTGCCTAAATGTTTAAATAAACGCTGAGGAAAGCAGAATTGTTACTTTTGCTAATACTTAAAATGTTATTATTTAGATTTTTCTGTGTAAGCTACTTAATACATGTAAACAGTAATAAGAGAAACGTGTTCAAAACGTTGTTTTTTTTGGTGCAAAGTTAACCTTTGCAAAGACAGATCAGACACAAAAATTAATCTGATTTATACCTGAGATATACACTATCAATGGCATTTTTTATATCAATCTTGTCCATTATGAATGATGAAGAAAAAATTACAATAGAATATCAGGATATGATCAGTTATCAAGTCAATTTCTTTTTAGTGATAGCTCATTGTGCTTTACATGATGTGCAGTGTGACACGTCCTTTGTTTTGAAACCCTCAAGCATTCATTGATTAGCGTGGCAGAAAGTTCAGTCACGATTTAGCTTTATATTAAGTAACGTTTAATAAGTAAAACGTTTTATATTGTATGTAATGTATATATATGTATGTCTATGTAGGTTTGATATTGTTTGTGGTTTTAATGACGCCAGCTCTCATGAGTTCTGTGTAATACATAGAAGAATCCATAAAAGTCAGTGCATTGATAGAGAAGATTTACCGTAGGTGAAGAAACATTTTGACCAGAACCTGTGTAAAAGTAGTTGGACATGCTCTGTCATCAGGGTTCTCGAATGTGATAAAATGAATTCACTGTCGCTTTATTAACAGGTTTCCAACCCGTTATCCTCACAGTGGATAATCTCTGTTGTTATAAACAGCTGATACAATAAGGGCACCTGCTGCTTATTGGCTGCCTCGGTTATTAAAGTCACTCATCAGGAAGCAAATTCATATTGCCGAAGCCTTTTCATGTTTTGGCAACGGTTGTGGCTGATGGTATCCTGCAACTGATTAGCTTTTTGTTTTTGTGTTCTCTAGAATTACTCTGTCTTTTATCCCATCGTTGCTTTTCTCTCTCCTTCGAGGAAAAAAACATCTTATCGTTTGGAGGTTTGAAGCTATTCAAAGAGTACGTGTTTAGAAAGAAGGGAATTTCACCCTCAAGAACTTATCTGCTGATTGTATACAAGCTCAATCTCTTATTCACTATAGAAGTTCTACTTTTTCAGGTAAGAGTTTACAATTCTATGGGCATCATCATACCACACGAGATTTTTTACGAGTCCGTGACTTGTGTGATTCTTGGAGGGAAAATGCATATCAGTGCTGGACTCCGCAATGTCAAGTCAAGGAGGGAACCATGGTAACAGGGATCCCTGTGGAGTTAAATCTAGTTATTCCCTCATCGGCCTCAGCATTTACTGATTTGCTCTGTCATAGCATTGTTGCTCAGCGTGTTGTGCATTGATTAGACCCGATCAGAGGGAATGGGATTCAAACATTAGATATCCTCAGGCTTGCTCATTTTGAGAAAACTTTTTCTGTATCCAAGACAAATCTTGAGACACAAAAGCTACCACTCTTAAGAAAACATGCACCCTGAAGTCAGTTATTTTTTAAATGTCTTGACTCTTATAGTGAATTTTAAGCGTATTTAATGTGGATGTCCATAAGCTGTCAATGGCATCCATGAAAAAAATTAATTTCCATCGCTGTTTTGCTATATTAACTATATTGACAAAAAAAGCTTGTTACTACATTTTACTGCATTTTACTGCAGCGCTATGTTTTACATGTGAAATGATACATTGTTCACATGTTTATGATGCTAGAGCTTTCTAAGCAAGCTAGCTGCTGGTTGAAAAATAATTAATCCATGCAGTTTGGCCACTTTTTTTCACATGTAATTCTATTGAGGACATTTGCATATCAAATAAACTATATATACACTGAGCAACACACAGACATAGGTACACAGATATTTGTTGTGTATTGTTGTGTAACAATATAACTAATGCTTGATGAGTTGTGCAGTTACTGACATCCCCTCTACTGCTCTTGTTATTTTGTTGGCCTCAAATGAAGAACTTTGTGTTTTTGTCTTGACTCTCAATTTTATATAATTCGTCCAACCACATGTGGGTGTTCAAAATGTAGCAACATCATCCAGAAAACTTGTCATTGTCATTATACAAAAAGTACAACAAAATTGTGTGCAGTCCCCTTCAGTGCAAAGAAAGCAATCTAACTATTTAAAGGTTAAAATGGCTTATAAATAGACTACAATAAAAAAAAAGAAATCTGTATATAAATATTGGTATAAAAACATGTGTTATTAAAAAATATCACTAAGTTATAGACAATATCTAAGTTATATAAGATGTACATTTAACATTGATATGTAAGATAAGATATGTAGATATATAAGAAATGTAAGACTAAACAACAAACATAAACATTGCAAAACTTGATACTTTCAAATTTGAAGTTGGATCAAAGATATCGATCAATCCATTACTGTTTTGTATCACATTGACTGTTTCTCTGGGGGTGTTTTTGTACAGATTTGTATTGAAGCCTTTGTGATTGTGTGTATTACACAGATCGTCAGGCAAACCTCTTTTGGAGATTTCATAATTTAACTGGTATTATTGCTGTCTACAGCTTACACATGAAGTGTGACTCGGCTAAATCTTTTTATTTATTATTTTGATTATTAATTAGATCTGGTTACTAGAATATGCTCTAAACTATGGTGGAGGCCTTTATGTTTTTCACAGTTGACAGTTTTGTTTTTGAGGAGCATCGCCACCAGAGACACCAGAGGTGGAGTAAAGAAATCCAAGCTGAAATAGCCTGTATTTCTATCTTGACATAATGCATGACCCGGTATTCATCAAATGAAGAGGTCAGAGATGTCAGTGGAGCAGTGTTATAAGCAAGCAGTACTTGCTTATAACAGCAGTTACAAGCAAGTACTGAATAATTTATTTCTTCAATTGACTACATACACTACCAGCACTGAGTGGACATGCATGTAAGATGTGAACATTCTTTCCTATAATTTGTATATTTTTCTTATTTCGGTGATCATTTTGTGACTAACACATAATCTAGTGTGTTCTAGTGTGGGAGTTTTAAGACGTTTCATTTATTTCCCAGCTACTAATAGGAGGATTTGTGTTGTATTAACTGATGCCCGCTCTCCTGCTGTCCTAATTGGAGGAGTGATGCTTTCCCCCGGGCTCTGAGTCTTTGAAACACTAGTAACAACATTCTGTTACGATTTGTTGTAAACACAGACGTTCACAAAAATCCATATCTGGTACGCAAAATACAAGACATGGATGCAAAACTATATGAAGAAAAAATACAGTACTTTGTATGGGCTTCATCAGGTCAGTCATTTTTTTAACTTAAATTTATTAAATTATTTCACAAAAGCATGGCCTTTGACAAACTACTCTGATAATTATCATAATGATAATTAGAATTTTTAAAAAAGTTGCAGAAGACTCCGTACAATAATACATGACAGCAAACGCTGATACTAAGGGTTTATATCAGGGACCAGTGTTGAGCAATTGACTGGCAACAGACCTGGTCAGATTCTGAACCTTATTATTCAGGCATTATTTGCAACAATGGGCTACATCTATCAATTTTGACTGGTGCTATCCTTAAGGACATTTTACCCCATCTCTGTCACCTATTTGTGGTATTATCTTTATACAATTTCGATTACTGCAAGCTCGCCAGGTAACTTCTTTATTATTGTGTAGATATATGAGTGTCTTCATCAATACATTTTTAATTTTTATTTATTTTCTAAGCTTTTCAGTGACCATAATAATGCAACATTTGTGGTATTTATATGAATATATTATCATTCCAAAATGAAGAAGAAAACTAAGAAGCTGAAAAAAATACCGTTTTGCTACTGAAGCTCCTGCTTTTTAATCACTCTAATTTTACAGTGAATAGTTTTACAATGCAAGAGGAACACCTTGTGAAGAGTAATGTGAAATAATCAGTGTTGTGCAGTCTTCTTCGATTGTTAAACCTACTGCTATCTTCCATTTTTCTAACATTTTCTATTGTCTGAACATATCAGATTGTATTCATGGACAATCTCATCTAGAGTAGAGTGGCGGCATTAGTGAGGTGAAGCAGGGAATGTAGATGGATGAGATTGCATTGCTGCCTCGAGAACAACTGTCCAACTGTATGTGTGTTCCTATAAATGCACAACATTAAGAACTGTCGACATGTCCCAGAAATTACATATCATCATTCTCACAAACCCCGGGCAACCATAACCCTGTAACACTTCTAATAATGTAATATTGTCTAATAAGATTTCCATCTTAGACTTGCATGTCACTTAGTCAGATTCTACTCACTTGTCACTGTGGGTTAAACATTAAATCAAAGTCATTGTGGATAATCGGGGCACAAAAACCACAGAGGATATGCATGTCAAACGTGAACCCTTCAACAGACGTGCCACTTCATAAACCATCACCCTTGCTATGAAGGTCGCATTGTTTCATCTAGGAAGCTATTCACATATAGCATGTAAATCTGCAGCTAAAAATAGTCCGGCCCCCGCCCTGTCACATTATCTTTTATTTACACTTGCTTATCTCTGTAGGAACAAAGCACACCATTGATAACATGTCTGACCTTGTTAATGCTAATGAATACTTTGGAACCTAGTTGGTCGTGCTGTTGTGTCCTTATCTAGGCGTCTCGACTCTTCCATCTGGTTAACAGCTGATAATTATCGATCAGATCACTTTCACTCAGAGCCAGGCTTTACAATAGGTGGGTTTACATGGGACACTTTTCTCTTATCCAAATTTAACCTTTCCTACTTGCAATGTCATTCGCCTGTTTATATGACCTGTGATCTTCTCCGACCCGGTGTTTACATGCATCTAATCGGAAACAGCTTTCTGACATGAGCAGATGATCCACACTCCTTTCTATCTAGAAACATAGCACTAGAAACATCTTCTCTAGAAACATCTAGATGATCCACATTTCCTTTTTTGTAGAACCTATAACTTTAAGGCTGCTTTTTGGTCAGGTTTTTATATAGTTATTATTTTATTTTTTAGTGATGCATTTATCTGCTTTTACTTTTTGACACTTTGAGATTTGATCCAAATGTAAAGTGCGTTATAAATTAAATGTATTATTATTATTATTATTACTCCAGTTCATAAGGTGGCGATAATGCTACGATGAGCTGGGTGCCAACCGCCAACAAGCACACAGAAGAAGAGTGCGACAAAGAGGACATGCACGGAAATGACTTTTCATCCATTTAACCATTCAGCTATGTTAAACTCTTTCAAAGTTCCAATAAGTAAATTGCTCTCCGATATAGACCAGAGCTGTTTTGAAGTAGCCATATTTAAAATGTGTCAGGACGCTGGGCATGCCCAGATACAAGTCAGCAGAAAGCTTTCCGAAACTGTTTACATGCAGCGACTGACTATCAGAAAGTCTTTCTGAAAGGACTTTGACTACCTCTTTGCGACTGTCTTTTCCGAATCTATTCGGAATTAGGATGTCCATGTAAACCCACCATTTGACTCTGTGAGTGTAATTAGGTACAGAAACAAAGAAACATTACTTTCCTCTATAGATAGGGCATTTATAAAATATTGTAAAACACTCCTGATTTCTTCTATATTTTTTTTAACATACTGTGTCACATCTTCAAACAAAACTTCATTAGATTCAATCTTTATAAGATTGTCTAAAACTTAAATCAACCCATGAAATTAATAGTTAGCTAGATTCACTCTTATCTTTGGGGTTATTGTCTTGCTGAAAGACGCACTGGCGTTTGAGCTTCAACTCACAGACTGATGACCTGATATTCCCTTTCACAATTTTGTAGTAGAGAGCAGAATCCCTCAGTTTTTGGCAAATCATTCTGGCTGTGAAGCAGTAAAGCAATCCTGTAGTTTTAAACTGCTACCTCCATGCTTGACCATAGGTTAATGTTGTGTTGTGGAATGTTGTGTTTGGTTTACGCCAAATGTAAGGGGACCACTGTCTTCCAAGCAGTTCAATTTTTTACTCATTAGTCCTTTCAAAAGCTCTTGTTATCATCAATGTGTTTTGTGGCTAGTTCCTCTGGGATAGCAGTGGTTTTATTCTTGCGTCACTCCCAAGGATGCAACTTTTGATCAGTGTATTTCTAAAAGTACAAGAATGAACACCAAACATTATTTGGGAAGAAATGCTTTTCTCAGTACTTTGCATCATGAGCTGTTTTACTCACACATCACTGCAATCTGTGAGAGAGTGCATCAAACTAACAGACTGAATCAAGGCAATGAAGGCGAGAGCATGCGAAGTTGATTTCATCATCTCTATCATGCTCTCGTTCTATGAGTCTTCCAGCACCCTGATGCTTGACCTCCCCTGATCCATCTATTCAACTCCTCCATCTTCAGCACCAAGGTCAGTGTATCCCAGCACTTGGGTTTCACCACTTTTCCAGTTATTATCCATTAGATATACGGCACGGCCGATCACCACACCATTATTTCATCCTTTTAGAGCCTTTTTTATAGCTGCTATAAACAAATTGGCAAATAAATGTACTAAAGCGAAAGCACAGCTTTAAACGATGACACTTTTCGTTGTAAATTTACACTAAATAGCTGGCAACACATTTGCCTGCTAGTTACTACACATAACAATGTCTTACTGTGTTTCAAAATTAGGGTACATGACAAGAATTATTTATACAGTAAATTATTTTGTTGTTTATATTACAAAATTAGTAACATTAGCAAATAACTAATGAGTAATAATTTAGAGTAAAATAGATTGAGAAAAAACTTCATTCAATTTGGGCGCTACAGCAACTCCAACGCTGTAAAGTGACAAAAGGATACAATAAAGACATATAAACCGGTGTTTATATAAACATGCATAAATAGACAAATATTAAATAAAGATAAATAACGTATAAATATGACAAAAGAGTCCAAACTCCAGGAAAAAAACTGGTCCAGTGCAGATGCGCAATAGTGGTCGTGTAGTTATAGGATAGGAATTGTAGGATAAAAAGTTTATATTCACAGGCAGCCAGATAACTATATTGTTGAAGTTACAAATTATATCCAAATTATTATATTTTATTTAATTATCAATATCTACAAAAAGGAACTTTAAATGACCCCTGGTAAATGGCTGGGCTGATTCAGCAGTTCTTTTCTTCTGCCACAATAAAACAGTAAAAGTAGACAGTTGCTCCTTATATCTGTTTCTGCAGTCAGGAGCAGTAGGTGGGTTTACATGGGAGACTTTTCTCCTTTCCGAATTAAACCTTTCCGAATTGCACTGACTTGTGATCTTTTCAGACCCGATATTTACATGCATCGACTCATCTAATCGGAAACACTTTCAGCGACCAGAAGAAGAATACGACAAAGACAACACTGGGCATGCGCAGATACAACTCAAACAGAAAGCTTTCCGATACAGCGTTTGCATGCAGCGACTGGCTATAGGAAAGGATTTCAGAAAAGATTCAGACGTCTTTCTGCCAACGAATGAAATGTAATTCGGAAAGGTTCTTTCCATTCGGTAAAGGGGTGTTTATATGCAGCATTTTCTTTCTATCTGTCTTTCTCCATTCTAATCGGAATTAGGCTGTCCATGTAAACCCACCTAGTGGCTCCTCAAAAACAATAAGATGCATGAATAACCCCTAGGTGCATTTCGAATTAAATGTAAACAACTTAAGGTGTTTACTTCTTTTTAATAGAGCAGCTCTTACACAAGTTGAACGGCTGGAGGACGTTAGCACACCTCGCCAGTTAGTTAAATATGTCTATTTACTAATATGCGCTTGTGAATAACTCATACATTTATTATTTATA
This sequence comes from Lophius americanus, assembly GCA_037951165.1. Taxonomy (NCBI): domain Eukaryota; kingdom Metazoa; phylum Chordata; class Actinopteri; order Lophiiformes; family Lophiidae; genus Lophius; species Lophius americanus. The sequence goes on from JBBDHG010000009.1 coordinate 2,709,010, forward strand.
GTTTGAAAAAAATACTCGTCTATATCCCAACCCACATTGCGATAGCATCAATTCTAAGGATTAGCAAAGGTTTATTAGAGTGACTGGATAAACGCTGATATTTGACAGCGGAGAAGCAGGCAGATGCTATGGCCGTCTTAATTTACCGACTAACGCAATGGATTCTGGGATTTGTAGTATCCATGGTGTTATATATATAGCAGTGGGCCAGTTATTATAATTACCGGCGATAAAATTGTTGTGTCAGCCTGATTGGGTATGCGGGCCTTGAGTTTGACACGTTTATTTTAGCGCTATGATTGGTCAATGTTCTGCCAGACATAGCAGACCTGAAAATAGAATTGTCTTAAGTCTCATTACAAGAAAGCATATGACTCACATTTTTCGAAAATCTTTACAAAATACCTGGAAGGAAGATCAACATTTTTCTCTGACCCAACTAGATATATTCACTTTGCCATTTACAGAAAATCTTAAACAGATAACAAACTTCAAAAAGAGAATGCTGAAGCGTCCTATGACCAAACCACCTGCAGACACAGCTGGCCTTGTGTTATCTAGAAAAGTTTTCAGACTATTATGGATTTCGATTGCATTCAAGACCTCGTATGGTGGCTTATATAGATGCTGTCAGGACAAGTGAAGGGCAAGGCTAGTGAAGTGCTCTTTTAATTTCTCAGATTTCTTTTTTCTGAATGGAACTTGCTGGACACGATAAAACGAAAGAGTTGAATGGATTGATGTAAGATGAAGAGTCACAAGAGAAATTCACTGTTTAAGGTGGATGGCAGGGGAGAACGCAGTGCTGACAGCTACATAATACATGTCTGTTGAATGATTTTTGTTACTACCTGAGAGCAGACCTGGGACCAGGCTCGTGGTTTTAGATCTGAGTGTCAATATAATGCTTGAGCAGATAAATCTATCAGTTCACTTCTAATCCCAGGATATATTTTATTCATCACATTAGAGAAATACTGTCTATTTTTAAATAAATATAGAAAGTGGTAAGTATGAATTGCATGGATAAATTACATTTGCTGCCACTCTTTCAAACTGCAGTTGCTTGTCAGCTGGTCTAGCATCATAATTCTGTCAAATATGTATTTCAGTTTTAGAAAAGGTATTGTTAACCTCCCGCGTTTTTTTAAATTTTCTCTATCTTTTTGTAGAGAATGGATGTTAGTGTCTGCTTGAATGTTGAAATAATTATGATTTTTGTATTGCAATAACTTTTCCTACATCAAGTCAAGTTACACATGTGACCAGCATTGCATCCCAGTATATGGTATCTGTCCAGTCGCTCATCAAATTTTATTATTTGGTTTTCAGTATTTTATTTGTTGCTCATAATGTTTTGTTTTGTGATTCATGTCTGGAGTGGTAGATATTATGCTGGAATTTCACATTGGAAAGTTATAAGGCTCTCTCCTACAATGATCTGTATACTGGATATCATTGTGCAAAGTTATACTGAATAATTAGTGAATATCTCATATGTGTGCTCTATGTGTTGCATCAGAAAAAACAGAAAGACCACAACAACTCAGTTTGTCCACTTTAACTGAGAAGTATGAGTATGAGAATTATTGTGCACATTTGGGTAGTGCATGTCCAGGCTATGAATTCTCTCCAGTTGGATGATATGTTGGGGAACACGGGAATTACCCATTGGAGTAAGTCTTTGTTTATGACACCTCAAATTCCTGTGATGATGGTTGTCTTGTTTGACTTAATCTTTATCAGTTTATTTGCCTATTCATTCAGGTGTGTTCAGAATCCTGTTCCACATCACAGAACACTGTATTTTAGAGACAAATGGGGACATAGGCGTTGTTACAAGAATGATTTTTAAAAGGTAGACTACGGCGATTGACTTACAGTGTACTGTAGTGCCACTGCCCAGTCATGGATCTGATATTCTGTACAAGAATCGTTGAAGAGATGTTTTCTGTCTATCTCAGTCTATGCATTAATAGGAGTGCTGCAAAGTGGTGGCTTGACAAAGGGATTTGTCCCTGTCTTGAAATAGGGTTATTCTCTAATGAAAGAGGTATGAATGTCGAAACCATTATTATGTACTAGAGGTCAAGTTGTTATAGACTTGCTGCTCGTTAAAACCAATAGAGCTCATTAGTTAAGCAATGTCTGGGTCAAGAGGCGACAAAGAACTCATGCAATCCTTTAATGAAGACGCAATCAGTCATAGAAAAACCCATTTGTTGTTCTTGCTCTAAAGGGCAAAGCTGCCCTCTTTCAGTATTGCTGCTGCTGCAGAAACTCAGAGGAATGAGAGATGTTAATGAAAGATTATCCTTAGAAGGCAGGAATATGATATGGTTGTATGCTCATTCATCCTAGTTTCACTTTTCTTTTCTTTTTTTAATTAGCTGTCAGAACATAGTAAACATGACAAGGTAAATTGAGCTATTACTCAGTTGATTAATACAAACAGAAGAATCATAATCAGAGAAGGAAATGCAAATCCTATACCAACATTTACACCTTATAATAATAATAATAATAATAATATAGCTTGTATTTAACAGGCCCAGGCTCTGTAAGAACACAAGCAAAATGTTAGGTAAAGTACACTAAAAGGAAAGACTCAACACTTCTGTTTATTATCCCTTTAATGTTCTGCTCAAAAATGTGCTCAGCCAGTTTGGCTCAGCCAGTTTGGCTGAGCACATTTTGAGTTACAATCTCTTACTGAGAAATGTGAGCCACTTGCCTGAACCTGTTTGTAATGGGATCCACTGGCAGCATTTATATACTAATGAGTAAGGGGCTATGGATAGAGCCCTGGTGGACACCTCATGTCAAAAGGACCACCGAGGAGAAGGCATTAACCACGACTGTTGAGTCCTATTTGATAAGTAGTATTTTTTTTGGTAAAGCATTAAAGCATATGAGGGCTTACTAAACTGAACTATGCTACTAAATACAAACAAACAAATATTAAAACAGGCTTTTCCAAATGGCCTACGGATGGCGGCAGATGCTGGTTCCCCTTTCCTTCCTGATTCTCCTTGATTTGTCTGCTGCCTTACACTGCCTAACACTGTGGACCATGGAATACTCCTACACCGCCTTCATCAAACCATTCGACTCACTGCCACCGCCCTAAACTGGTTTCAATCCTACCTTTGCCCCTTCCCCTACTGTTGAAGGGGAAAAGGACGCTGTGGGGGGTCCTTGGCCCCATTCTCTTCATACTGTACATGCTCCCCCTTGGCCTTGTCATCAGTCGATATTGACTCTCATTCCATTGCTACGCTGATCACACGCAAATCTACATAAAAACTTACACATGTTCCTCCGCAGCCTCTCCATCCTCATCATCATCATCAACTCCCTTGTCAATTCTCCGCGCTTATCTGGAGGAGATAAAGGTGTGAATGAATAACGACTTTCTCCAGTTGAACAGCTCCAAAACCAAAGCAATCTTAATTGGCAACCCCATATCAGACCCAGTCTTCCTCCATAACTAGCCTTACTTTCTCTGGTCACGACGTTTCCCTCTCTTCATCAGTCACTAACTTCGGCTTAAGATTCGACCCTCAACTCACTTTTGAATCCCACATCAAACACATCTGCAGGATCTCCTTTCATCATCTCAGAAATATTTCCAAACTCTGTTCTTCACTCACCTTCAGTGATGCTGAAAAGCTGGTCCACGCGTTTGTCTCTTCCAGACTGGATTACTGTAACGCACTTCTCATCGGGATCCCTGATAAAAGTCCTCAAAGACTACAGTATGTTCAAAACAGTGCTGCAAGGATCCTGATGAAAGTGTGTTAACACGAACACATCACCCCTGTTCTTCATTCACTTCATTGGCTTCCCATCTCCACCAGGATTGACTATAAGATCTCTCTCCTCACTCACCAGTGCATCCATGGTAACGCACCCCCCTACCTAAAAGAACTACTCACCCCACTAACCTCAACACGAATAATCCGTTCTACCCACTCATACCGCGTCCTCCTTCCCCGGACTAAGCTCAGCACCATGGGTGATCGATCTTCTGTTCTGCTGCCCCTCGTCTGTGGAATGCCCTCCCTGACCATCTGAGGGCTCCACAGACGCCTGAGACATTTAAAAATGACTTAAAAGTGTCCTTTTTAGCAGAACCTATAACTCTTAATTAACATTGCTGCTTTTTGGTCATATTTTAAAGTAATTATTATTATATTTTTTATTGATGCTTTTTATCTGCTTTACCTTGTAGCACTTTGAGATTTCATCCAAATATAAACTGCGTTATAAATTAAAAGTATTTTTATTATTATTATTATTAAAATTTAGGCTCACAAGCCGACATTTAGGTAGTTAGGAAGCATCTATAGCCATTATGATCAAAATGAAAGCACACATTTTCAATATAGGTTGTGTTTGTGCATTATATTCTCTTAATATATGCGTTTAGTATTTAATCTTTTAGAATTACCATAACATTTTTTTTGTGTCTCTCTCTCTTTTCGTGAGTTGCTACTACTGGCCTAATCTAGTAATTCAGCAGTAAATGTTGTAATGTCTCAGGGATCTTATTTTTCAACCTTGAAACTAATAGTTGCTTGCATTATTCAAGTTTCCAATTGGAAAAGGTCATATGATGCCTCAAGGTCATATGATGCTTTACCATCAGGCATCTGAGAAACTTGTCAACTTGTGAATGTATTTCTTAGAAGTTTCTGCATGAATGACTTGTAATACACAAATATTATGCAAATGAATGTCCTAGTCATCCCTGTGAATATATTTACATGAGCTGATGCAGACAGCTTTATTATTTTGGTAAGCTGAATAGAATTTACAACAGAAACAAATTGCTTCTCCAATACATATTGTGGTATTAATGCTATTTCAATACGTCACAGTGGTAAATAAACGCAAAGACTACGAAATTATTGTGAATGCACTGAGCGCTGTGATTAATCTTTATGTTTGTGTACTTCATACATGTATATCATTAAGATCCGGTCTGAAACTTAAACCAATTTCTTACAAAAATCCGCAAAAAGTCATCACCCTGAACTACACAGTAATGCAAAATGTTCTTGATTCTGCTATCCCAACTGAAAATGTTTAGTAATTGTGTTTCATATGTTTTCATTGACATCTTTCATTGGTTTCATGGGCAGCAAATAATCTGTGTAGTGCATGAAACTGTCTGCTCTCCACCCACATAAGAGATGTTAGTCTAATCTGACACTATGGAAAAAACTTTCAGGAAGATTCCCTCCATTGGAAACATAAAAACAAGGAAGAAGGATAAATAACAGCCGTTTAATAATCTGGTAAACATGTTACATCCTGATGGCCTTACAAACCAGCTGCAGCTAACTGCAAATTAGACTAGAGAACCGAGCAGTCAACTGAGGTGTCAAAACATCAAAAGTCTTCGACTACAGCGCAGACTCCACACAGAGAAGATGTCCGCTCCCAGATTGAAAATGTTGAGTCAGCATATCTCAAAGCACTCAAGCTGTCAGTGTCCATCCTTGTTTCTTTCTCAGAATGTCTTTGCTCTACACTATGATGTCTGGCTGATGGGAAGGCACACTAGGTTTAGCCTTCACCTATCTCTGTGACTACATTCACACGTTTTCTTGCTCATCCTTTGCCTTATCTTCTAAGCTTGTGTCAACCTCTCCCTCCTCTCTACAGCGTGTCTGAGTTTGTGTCTAAAGAACAAAGGTCTTCAGCGAGTTCAATTAAAACTGTCAAAACACTGGACTCATATCTGAACCTACACTTTGACAAATTTAATGACTTGTCCTTTCTGAGCAACTTTGAGCAACCTGTCTCAGTAATTGAATTTTTTGATCTTGAATGGGCTTTTCTGGAATCAAAGAGTCAGTGAAGGAAGAATGTGTCATCTCCTCTTGGCACTCCAGAACCTTTAAGATCTTTGAAGTGCAGCACTGACCACCATACCCATTATACAGTGGGATACGGTTTAGAAAAGGCCAGGCACCTGTCCCATTCTGGGGTGACAGGAAAGTAGTGTGTTTGTGTGTGTGTGTGTGTCGGTGTGTGGTAGTGGTTGGAAAAAAGTTCAAACAATGGAAGTAAGAAGTGAGCTGGCTGATGCATGATGTAATGTAGGACAAAGAAAAGTCATATCCCCATGAATCATGCATAGCCTCCTCTCTGTATATTCTTTCGGGAAATTTGATTATGAAGGTAAACACACAGTGCTATATAAGTGTGAGATGAAATAGCTTTGTTTGCTGGTAAAGGGAAAGGAGAAGAGTGTTCCTGGTGTCTGAGAGTGTGTTTATGAGATAGGTGAGGGAGAGGTGGGGAAAGTCGAAGAAATGAAAATGTGTGAAGCTCCTGTGATGCTCTCTGAACTGGAATACAACTACTCTTGCTGTTGCTGCTGTCAGCATGTTTATGCCTCACCACCTTGGCCTCACTCAAACTAAAATGGAAAAGCTTTTATGCTGATGGCAAAGGAAAACATCTGAGTATCTCCTGACTTTCCAGTCTCCCCCTGCCAGCCACCAGTAACTCCAATGACTGCAGACTTGATATAGTGTTGAAGTAGAGGGGCATCGGGTCTCAGCAGGGATGTGTCCCTAAAACTACGCCAAGATTTTGTCCCCATCTCAATAGTCTATACTCTCAGTCCCGAGACTCTAATAGTGCTATGGTGAGAATATGCTCAAATCATACGTTGCACATCTGTGTGGGAGACCAGAAAGGCATTTGTGCATTCCAAGGTGTATTTGTGTTTGTTGTTTCGCTCTTCTCTCCCACTTTGTGTGTCTGTTTTCAGTTATAGGCAATGTGTATTAGTGTCTACTTGTGGTAAAGTAATTAATTACACATTCTTTATGCCATAAACACACCTCAATACATCTACTGCAAGATAGCTTTGATGCTACAGCCCTTGCTTCTACCATGACATGGGGTCCTTGGGCAAGACCCTGAAAACCCATATCTCCTCGGGTTAACTTACGACTATTTTGATACTTGATTAGTTGTTTCAATCATCTACCGATTAATCGATTAGTCGGATAATTTTTTCCCCTGGTTAAATAAAGGTTTAGTAAAAATAGAAATAAATATACAATATTAAAAAGCTCTTTTTTTGCTATTTTGAAATTTTAAACATTAGCGGAGATAAGGGGTTTACTTGTCTACATCCACTTTTTATCTTAATGGTTTTGAAGATATTACGGTTAGTCATAATTACAGCATATGGTTCTGTATAACGTAGTTTTATCCAGTTATTAAAGTTTTCTCGGAAACCAAAACGTTTAAGGATTCTCTCTTCATCAGTCACCAACCTCGGCGTAAGATTCGACCCTCAACTCACTTTTGAATCCCACATCAATCACAACTGCAAGATCTCCTTTCACCATCTCAGATATATTTCCTTCATTGACCTTAAGTGATGCTGAAAAGCTGGTCCACGCGTTTGTCTCCTCCAGACTGGATTACTGTAACGCACTTCTCATCGGGATCCCTGATAAAGTCTTCAAAGACTTCAGTATGTTCAAAACAGTGCTGCAAGGATCCTGATGAGAGTTTGTAAACACAAAAACAACACCCCTGTTCTTCATGCCCTTTATTTGCTTCCCATCTTCAACAGAATTGATTATAAGATCTCTCTCCTCACTCACCAGTGCATCCATGGCAATGCACCCCCCTACCTAAAAGAACTACTCACCCCACTGACCTCAACACGATCCCTCCGTTCTACCCACTCATACCGCCTCCTCCTTCCCCGGACTAAGGTCAGCACCATGGGTGATCGGGCTTTCTGTTCTGCTGCCCCTCGTCTGTGGAATGCCCTCTCTGACCATCTGAGGGCTCCACAGACGATTGACACATTTAAAAAAGGACTTAAAAATGTCCTTTTTAGCAGAACCTATAACTTTTAATTAACATTGATGCTTTTTGGTCATATTTTTATATAGTTGTTATTATATGTTTTATTGATTCTTTTATCTGCTTTTACTTTGTAGCACTTTAAGTTTGATAAGTTTTGAATGAATTGTTTTAAATTAATTGTTCCCTGAGAATAGTTCCCTGATTAATCAGGTAACGTCCTGCCTTGTCTTTGATAACTTTGAGACTCTATAATGGCATGGAGTCATGAACCAAAATAATGCCCCCCTTTGCCTGAGAGGTAAAGGGAGCTGACAAAATTTTGTCCTCTTCACTCTTAGCTCATATTCATGTATTAGGTGAGTTTTTTGAAGCAATACTAGATTAGACTGTAATACTTCAGTCCTTTCCATAACTTGTTTGCCTTTTTTTCTTTTTTGTAGCCCTCTGCAATTCCAGGATAATTTTAACCTAATTTTAACATATTTTACCGGACATATAAGTAAGTAAATTTGAATTTCCCAATACTTTAAGTAATTTCCAACGCGACAAAGAGAAAATAGAACAAAAAACAAAATTGTTTCCCTCGACCATTATCCGACCATTAATACACCTTAATATTCCCCCCGTCAGGCTTTCCCCCACCTTCAAATATTGGACCTCCAAGCGAAACAACAAGCGAAAAAGGGCTTCTATATTAACTTACTTATAATATTGCATATTGAACCAGTGAACTGTTCATTATCTATAGACAGGGGAGGGACAGAAATCAGAATTCAATGTAACAGATTAAATAATTTTCAATCTGTGTTCCACTCCTGTCTCCACAAGTGTCATCGTGTGAAAGTAATGTTCCATAACAGTTTTTAGATTATGTTTCTTACGGTGTCATCCCCTTATTAATACCTCAGTCCGGTTGTTTATCCGACTGGATTTTCTTAATCAAGTGTACCTGAGCAGTGATACCCAGTGTGATACCCAGTGATCGGGGTTGGCGCCGTGCCTCTTAGAACTCTTTTAGCTTCTTGTGCATCTCCGCCGCCATATCCTGGAATAACATTTGGAATAAGCTTTTTAGATAGGAGTTGGAGTTTTGAGTAGCAGAGCAGATTTACATGCGTCCTTTCAGCAAGCCGCCATAACCGGAAGTCCTGAACTTTAATTTAGTCCTTTCATGTTGCATCACATTGCTGCTGATAAAAACGGTAAATAAAATGTATAAATAAATAAAAAAATATATACTGTATATAAAAAATACAGCAGTTTATCTGGAATCAAATCAAACATCCATGTAAATTTAGTGAAATAAACAAGGGTAGAAAAGAAAAACAGTCAGTGCTTTGTGCATTCTGTAATCAACAACTACATTGGGATATATCGTTGACAAGTTGGATGCAGCCGTCATTGGACACGCCCACACGCAGAGGTTTGCACTCTACAGGGAGCAACACCCTTTCAGCGGCAATAAGCAATGGAGTGTGTATGATTTTAACGTAGGGGCACATTTGTAACTTAAAGAGTATCATCATGATTTAATGATAGTTATTTGGTAATCTTTAACAATTATTATTAACATTATTATCATTAACAATTCAGTACATTTCAAAAGTCAAATTAAACCAAACAGAAGCTTTAAGTTCATGCCCTTTAGCATTGAGCTAGCTAACTAGCTAGACTAGCTAAAGACGAGTCTTCATCGTCTACAGAGCCAACGTTCAAATGCTCCAACATTACTGACCTGCTCCACACCAGGACCGGTCAGTTTTGCAAATCTTGCAGTTTACAACATCTTTTGGCCGTGTGTAGGGAGAAATGCTTACACATTGAATGTTTTCTTTTGTGAAGGTGTTGCCATGGCACTACTTTTTTCTTTCTTCTTATTACGTGGTGTCAGAAGCGGTGTTCGACGATAAAAAAGGGGGTAAGAATACAACAGTCCCTCTTTAGCAGATCATTCATTCGTTCATTCATTTTATATAACCGCTTTTCCTGCTCAGGGTCACAGGGGCTGGAGCCTATCCCAGCTGACATAGGGCAAGAGGTGGGATACAGCCTGGATGAGTCGCCAGTTCATCACAAGGCTGACACCCAGCCAGACACCCATTCAATAAAATCATTCATTTTTGCTCCCAACTATTCTTCTCTTTTAATGTTCAAGTTCTTAGTTCACTTTCAGTTGGCTGCTTTTTCCGCAGTTCTATCTGACTGTTTGGAAGTCAGGTATTTAATTTCCTGTTAGGTGGTTGATAATATAAAAGTCATTAAGTCATGTATGTGCATGCTGGCTAATACGTCCCACCCTCTGACAGGGCCATTATAACCAGATAATCAATGTTATTTACTTCGCCTGTCAGTGGTTATAATTGTATGGCCGATTATTGTGAATGCATCGTACTTTCCTGACACATTTCTTGCTATTCTACAATAAAAAAAAAGGTCATTACGTTCTGCATATCCTTTATTTTTTATCCAACATGAACTTGGTTTTGCTAATGTTGGCGCACCTATTCAGAAGGTGTAAAAGTTGTACAGTAGCATTACCTTAGAGTCAAATGCTTTGCTGTGTGCAGTATCACACCTGAGTCCCCACACTAACTGACCTGCTTTAGTCTATCCATCAATCCCCTTAAGCCTATGTCAGCTAGTTTTCTGCAGCTCCATGGTCATACATAAGCAATGAGAAACCACTGATAGCAACATGTAAGGTTCTTTAAGGAGATTGCAAATGTTGAGGAGGATGTAGATATAGATAGCCTAAATTTTCCCTCCGACATGCTCTAAAACTATATTTTGATGCTCCTATTACATCCAAATATAGGTGGATGTGCAAATGGAATACATGATTGGACCCCTCTGACTCAATTCCAATCAGGTCAAGCTCTCCCGTTCGACTTGAGCAGCCAGTTGCTCTCAAAATGGGGGTGCAGGGGTCCTTGAGACGGTGCCTCGTATCCCCGCGAAAAAGACAGTCTTTACTGTAAATCCATTTATTGGTAATTTAAGGACGATGTCTCACGAGCAAAATTCTAAATTATTTTTCGGGACACTGACATAAAATCTAACAAAATGGGGGTTCATGCTATAGTTTCTATCAGTTCATGGCTTCTGGATGTGGGAAAAGTCTGAGAACCACTATTGTTAACAGCAGCCTTAGGTGGGAGTGATCTTGGTATTTACCAGTGAATTGTAGAAGCCACTTGATTATTAGAAATATGTAAGTGGAGTGTGGCTTAATATCAAAGGTAATAATCTTTCTAAATATTTTTGCATGGCCTTTCCATTTCTATAGCCAAGTAATTGAAATGTAAAAGCTTTGGAGAATCTTATTTATCATTCTTCCATCCACTTATGTATGTGCACAGTATTGATTGAGGAGTGCTGTCTCTGCAGAATTTCTATGCATCCTTTAATGTAACACTCTTACTCCTGCTCTTTCCTCCTCCCGTCTTTTCCCTGCTATATCACCCTTTCAGTATTTACCTGTCACCATTGCTTTTCTGTTTCCATCTTCACGGCTCTAAACAGCTTCTCATCTTCCAGCTTTAAAAACACACACCCACACACACAATTGCACTTCCTTAGCCTCACTCTGCCGCTTTATTTTATCATCTCTCCTGTTGTCTGCTTTCTGTTCTTTAAATCCTCACAGTCTTACTCACTACTTAAAACAACACAGATGACAAGTACTAATCAAAAGTTATATCTTTTCTCTGTATTTTATTCATTCTCTCCAGACTTGGACTTTCACGACATCTGGAAGTGGACCGCATTTGAGGACTACCTGCTCTTCTGCTTTAGCTTCACCGTGTTGTGTGCAGTCATCACCTTGCTACTGCTGGACTCTGCTCTGTTTGTGGAGATGCTGGGTTCCTTGGCCTTGATGTTTGAGGCAATGCTAGGTCTCCCACAGCTGCTGCAAAACTTCCACCATCAGTCCACTAAAGGCATGAGGTACATCCCATTTTGAGGACAAGCAGACAGAAAGTTTATAACTCACTGCACCCTCTCTATCATACAGTGACACCCTTGTAGGGCAGCAGTAGTGCTCACTTACAGCTAGTCTCTGAAGTACTTATTATAACCCCGATATTCAGCAAGTGCAAGTAATTTATATTTGCTGGAGCAAAATATGCTAATGAGGCAATTAATAATCATTATCTGGGACTACATTAGAAAAAATCATCATTTGGATGAACTCAATTACTCAATCCAAATAATCTGTTGCTGAAGAAGTAAGTGTATTACCAATGATAAACGGTGAAAAGTTGATTTAACTTCAACATAAACTCGTTGATAAGACAGCGGCTCCTATGAACATGTAGGGTATTATGAAATATCATAGTTTGTTACTAAAACAATGAGACGAGTGGGGGAAACAGATTAAAACCCACGTTAAATTTAAGGTGATCATGAGTTGAAAGAGGGAGCAGGAGAAGTAGGAGGGGTCAGCAAAAAGGTTTCGATATATTATGACTGTTTTTGTCAGATTGTGTCACACTAGGCAAAGGTTTGTGTTTTCACCTTCACAGGGGCAGGACTATGATATCAGTTATGGCCCTTATGAGACACAACCACACTGTGACTATGATCTTTAGTTCCTCATTATGTCTCTTGTCCATCATCAGCAGAGACACAACATGCCATTTATGTTTCTGTATGTATGCTAGTCATATTCTTTGCACTTAACTTGTATCTGAACAAAAATAATAGAAAGACAAAACAAAATATATTGCTTTTTCTGCAGTATGATTTCAATAGATTTTCATGAAGAATAAAGTTGGACAGGCATAACAGAGGGATATATTTGATCTGAAAATTAGATCTTTAATGGAAATTTCGCCAGGAGTAAGAATGTTCTGTTTTTCAATTTTTATTGCAAAACGATCCTACATCAACATACACAAAGGGACAAACAATTTTTTAGTAGTTATTCACCGGATTAATTTTCTCTCTTCCCTTTAACCATGGTATTGATAAAGTGGCTCGTTTTGAGACGGACCGCCTGAGAGCAAATATATTGAAAATGGATTGCTTTTGTTGTTCATGAGCTGTTTTGGCATCAACACAGTCCTTTTCCTTTGTGTTATTACGTACCTGTTAGACCCAAGAGAATGCTGTCGCCCACCTTGAAGTTTGTTCCACTCAATTTAGGTGAGCTGATGTCGAGCTTGTGCAGTGGAGGATGTATTGATTATATTGGGGAAAGAAGGGTTATCGGTTCATGCTGCCAACTGTCTGTGTTGGTTTGTTTCGTTGATGCCACACGTTTTCAATTTTGCTGTTCGTGAACAGACTCTTCAAAAATTTTCTTTGAAGAAGAGTTATTTGTTCTTCTTCCAGAACTTCTTTCTCAGGTTATGTTTTGAATGGGAATGAAGATGACATCAAAGAGTTTTCAAGTGTGCATGCTCCCTCTGCAGCATTTCACTGATGAGCTCCCTACACCTCCAGAGGCTTTAGCAATGAGGCCCGCCATGCTATGCTCACCCTTTTGATGTAACACCGTTATTGATGTTATTTCAGAGCCAAAGAGTTGTCCCTCCTCAATATAGAACCACTTGTCTGCCTTTTCAGAACCATCTGAGATGTTTTTGTTTGCTTTATGTAAGGCTTGGATTTCCATGTCCTCAAACAACCTCGTAGTTGATCTGCCTATAAAGCCTCTTCAGCCAACCTTATTGAGCAAATCTTAGCTTTCCAGTCATGGGGTTCAGTCTGAATCTGCTAGCTCAGCATACTTAAGTTCTTAGTGTAAGAGCAAGAGCAAGGGATTTTCCGGGGTTTCAATCCTGTCACTCCAGTCACCTGTGGTGTTGTTGTGGGACTGTGTTTTTGTGTGCGAGAGCGCACCACTGGACCGGAAAGGAAATACAGTGGTACCGCCATTTACGGGTGCCTTTTTTTATGAGTATTTTCATTTACGAGGCACTTTATTTTTTTTTGCTCGATTCACGCATTTTAATGCATCATTTATAATTACTATTTGTTAGTAAAATTACCTTCACACTGTAAAAGATGACATGGAAAATGATTTATATATGAATATTTTTGGGATATCGTTCCAAATAAAGGGATTTCCATCCATTTCAATGGAGAAATTTTGTTTCGGTTTACGAGTTTTTTAGTTTGCGAGCAAGGTCTCGGAACGAATAAAGCTCGTAAACCGAGGTACCGCTGAATTTAATATTACCTGAACTTCATTGTCAGTTTAAAGAAGGAACTGGAGCAAATAATTTCCAATCAACCGCTTTCATTTGTTTGGTTTTTTCTGAATCGATATCAATGCAAAATGACGTGACAGTGTTTTTATCAGTGTGTAAAATAAATTGGCTTGAATTCTGATGAAGACTGACACTCTTGATTGGATGTGCATTCGACTGATCTCCCTACATCATGTCTCTTACCCCCTACACTTACACTCATAGGCCTTGCCCACTTTGTCCTTTCAGGACATTCGAAGTTCAAGATGTAAAAACTAAGAATTAATTTGTTCTAAATGCCAATGAAGAAAGAGGATCAATAGGAGAAAATTTGTAGAGCTTTGTTGAAAATAGTCAAATGAAAAGTATAAAACGATAGAAAAGTAGACAATCGATAAACAGGGAATGCATTAAAACAAATAAAAAGAGATAAAGTCCAAGCCAAAACACTGAAAAAGCTCACTTTTAAATTATGTTTTTCAAAAAGATATAAATTTAGAAGAAAATAATTTGACATTCTGATCTCCTCAAGGAAGTTGTCCCAGAGAACGGGGGTAGGAGAGCTAGGTCTCGTTTGGTAGGAGCAGCAGGGCATATTCAGCTTGTACGATGGGATGGTTTTTGACAAGTCTGATATTTTGGTTTGCCGACTCAGGTATTTGCAAAGTTGAAAACTTTTTTTCTCATTGCGCCTATGCGAACTGGCTACTGAGCATCTGAGTTACAATGGCGACATGGCGCTTCATGTGGATAGTAAATAATAATTAATCATAAAGTAAAAAGTGCACTGTACGCAAAGAATTCATCCGTATAGTGTGAGTTGAAATCAAACAGCCAGTACTGTAAGTTGTACAGTGTGAATGAATGAATGTGCTATGAATAACCACAGAATAGACCTTAGTTGTGAAGGCTTTGAGTTATGGAGCTGTGAACTTGAAGGTGCTACAATGGAGTTAATTTACTGTTTCAATGGCAAGACACCCTGTGTGGGTAATATGATGCATTTTGCATTAAGTGTTCCACCTGAGATTAAACTATGAGATTAAATTATACCTTAAATCTCTGAGCTGAATGATGAGTTAGGAGTTTTCTGAATTTAGATCTATGGCAGTCCCTGGATGCCGGTAAAGTTATAATTTACAGCAGTATGAGTCATTATGACAAACACAATTGTTGGAAAATACTTCTTAATGTTAAATAGAAAATAGTGTGAATATATTCTCTACCTGTACAACCCATTCAGCATTCTCTGTTGTTTAGGGTCTTTTGACCTTCAATTCATAACTTAAAAATTCTGCTATTTGTTTAGTTAAGCTTACCGTTTTCCAGATATGATGATGCAGCATGTAGTCTGCACTTTTGCTCATGTTATTCCTTATGAAACAGTTATTTGTTGTTCACTCATATTCCCTCTGGGTCCTATTATGGAGGTGTGATAATGAGAGTATGGATTTGTTTCATTAAGGACTGCATGTCTTTAACCATTTGCATGTCGTGGAAAACCAGGGAGTCAGACAAACGTGCAGGCAGGTTCAATCACAGTCAGCATAATTATTGTTTCTGGTCATCATTGACTCCCTGCACCTCTCCATGTGTTTTCACTCACATCTACACTCATTACACTATGACTTGGAAAACAGCTGAGGGGACAGAGTGGTGATGAAAATACATAATAAAAGAGATTGAAGGGGGAAGGCTTGTGATGTTTTGAAGAGGATCAAAAATGGGATGGAATAAGACAGGTCAGATTTGAAAGTAAGCCCCATTTTTTTTAGCCTCATTTCTTAACTGTAAGGCCACTCTGACCGGCGACACTAAATTTGGATCAGGAAATTAAAAGAGCTGCACATTTCTCTAATTAGCACAGCTGAGTTCTTTTGAGCCAACACTCGGAACTTCAACTGCTCCATTGGAGCTACTTAGTGGTTCTTAGTGACCTACATTCATCATTTTGAGCGGTTGTACTTGAACATGTACTGAAATCATGTCAGTGTGAACAATTCACTCCTCCAAAACAAGAAGTTCTCTCACTTTTTTTGTTGGATTTTATGACGTCACATGCCTGTTCATTTGAAAGCACCAATCACACAGCTGGAGTCACAATTAACTGGTAATGTTCCAATTTATTTATACAAACAACAATGTGTTTTTGTGAGTGGGTGATAGCTCAGCGCACTCTGCAGAGCTAAAACGAGAGCCTGCTTGTTTTTCAAGTCCCTCATTAAGGTTGATCTATTTGACTTATTTTCCAGTTCTATTATTCCATTTCTGTTACAACGCCGGCAATCCCCATAATATCACTCAGTGATAGTGGAGGATACACTGACAGCATCGGACTGTTGCACTGACTGAAAAGAATGCAGAAAGTACATCACTTCTTCCGTTCTCCCTTCTCTCCTTTTCCCTCACTTTGACATTCTCTTACTCACAGTTTATGAGCATGGAATTCTCTTTTCAGGTCCAGCCACATCATCTCAATGTTGTTCAATTCAGGACTTTGATTAGGCCTCTCCAAAATATTAATTTCATTCTTTTTCCTTTTGAGCAATTTCTGTGTCACAGCCTTGCTGCATGACACACGCTTCAGCTTCGTCTCCCCGGTAGAGAGAAGAATTCAATTTTCACTCACTAATGGAAATTCAAACAGCAACACATCTCCAGAACATTACACTGCTACCTCTACGCTTGACTCATTGGAATCATCGTATAAGTCTATGTAGTAGCTCCCTCTGTAAATGTCTTATCCATCCTGAGGCAAGATAAGATAAGAAACTTTGTCATGAGACCACACATGGTCTTATACCACACATGGATTACTTTTTAGTAATCCAAATCATTGTCATTTGGTAAAACTTTGGTACAACTATTTACTAAACTTTCCTGTCTCTTTGACTTCATACTTTGAAATTAATTTTCCTCTCTCTCAGTCAACAAAACAAATTCATTGTATTTTAATTTGTATTATTTGTGTTACACTGTATGACAATAGTTTGTTACCCGACTGACACATATCACTACGGCCCAAAAATATTAATTAAATGTGGTTCCTTCAGCAATAACAATATGGACTCTATGAACTAGTATAAGTAGTAGTATTTTACCTTTAGCTCTTTTTATCTCCGACAGGGAGATAAATATTGTCAGTTTGTCTGTCTGTCTGTCCATGTACCTATTAGTAGGATTATGAAAAAACTGAGGGATGGATTTTTGCATGAGCGTTAACCCAAGGTAGGCTCTGGCATATCCTACAGATGATTATATCCCAGAAAAGTCAGGGATAATATGGAATCGTCATCGTCGCCGCATCCTCCACCGCCACAGATCTTTGTTTTAACGCGATAACTCAAAAATATGTCATGGATCATTTTCATCGACCTTAGTGTGACGAAGAACTGGAGTGATTTTGGGAAAGGATGGTTGTATACTTTGAACACTATGTGTACAACCATCCTAGTGTTCAAGCTCCAAATTTTATGGTCGAAAAAATTTGGAGCTTAATCTCCAAATTTTTTCGACCATAATTGGCCATAGTTGGTCAATATAAGTCTAAATTTGATGCATATGAATCAACTCGAGGATCTCTATCTTGTATGCGTCGTATTTTACTGTAATAGTTCATATTACACTCACTAGGGGCAGCTTTTTATGAAAAACACAATTTTTAGGACATAACTTCCTAGAAATTGGCCTGATTAAGTCAAAATTAAATTTGATGCATATGAATTGACTCAATGAGCTCTATTTTGTAAGTTGAATATATATATGTACATTTTAAGTTGGTATATTTTATTCTAGTAATTCATATGTTACTATCACATAGATCACATGGACAGAGGGTCTTCGAAGGGTCCTCTTTGTGATTTCACATCCTGTCACATGATAACCATTATGTGATATGCTTTAAAAATTATTTTTTACCTTTGTTAAACTGAAAAATAATATTGATGAAGGTCAAAAGTCGGGTCAAAAAGTCATTCAAGCTGTGAAATATTTTCTAGACCAATTTTGCTATTTTTTGTTAAAAACACTTAAATAATTATGCCATGGTTTTTTTCTTTTTCTTTTTTTTACAAACTATTTAGTCTGTAAAAGTTATATATCTTAACAGTTAAACTGAACAACATTTTGAAACTTAAGAGCTCAATACCTTCAGTTTAATAGTTTGCGACATAAATAATTCTGGGTCAAAGGGAGAGAGGATTTTAGTGATTTATTATTATAGTTATACATTTTTAACCTTCTACGTTAAATGGGTGGCCTTGGTGCACAAACTTTTCATGTCTCGTCTTTGACCCATTTAAACAATGATCCTCCTTCCAAGAAAACCATATTATTTTAAATCATATACCTTTCTTGTATGTCTATGGCCATCTTAAGCAGTGTTACTTTAAGCCCAGAGCACACGAGCAACATTTTTCCTTCTTTGTTTTCTTTGGAAACCGACACTAGTGTAATGAAAGGCATCATTTTCTGTCCCTTATTTTTGTGTGAGAAGCAAAAATTGGACCTCTATAACCTACTGTAAACACATTTCCGAAATAAAACAAGATAGCCATAAGGTATCTGGTACGGCTGGGTCTTCAGGAAGGGAATGGAATTAAATACAAAACACCTGTGTTCCCATTTACAAGCTTCATTTAATCCCTGTAGTTTTGTTAAACGCATATTCTTTGATTCATTTTTGTAGAAATAGAATCAAATTTGACTAATTTGATGCTGGGTGTTTCTACCTTTCTTAAGTCTCTTAGAAAGAAAACTCTGTAAACGTTTTGAAAAGTTTTTCATGAACTCTGAGACTTTTTGAAGTAATATATTTGCCCACAATTCTGTATTGGATGTGTGATTTTTATATGTTCATTGTGTTTTTTATGGTTCAGCATGTACTGGGTCTTGCAAATTGTTTGATTGTAAGTTGTATTTCAACCCTTGCGGCAGCACAAATGGCCCACAAGTGACAATTAATAAATTAACCTAAACCTGAACTAAAGGCATCAATAGCTTAATCAAACAGGTAATGTGGGGAAAATAATGACATAATGTTAATTTTAGTAAATATAAGGTTAACTAACGGAGGTTCATGAGTTTCTGGTTTTTCTCTTTTATCTAAAAAGTGACTTCATTTCTCTGCATCTGAATATACAGGGTGTGATTAATGACGGATGTCATGGAGAATTGTCCTCAAGTGTTTGAATGCTCCTTGTCACTATATAGTAAATTATGTAATTGTAAATTATGTAATTAATTTAATTTATTTTAAATGTACATAATGTTATTATGTAACATGCTCTTGCTGCTGTAACCCTGCAATTTCCCCGTTGTGGGACTAATAAAGGTTTATGTTATCTTATCTTATCTTATCTTATCTTATCTTATCTTATGTATGATCCATTCCACAGGGACAATTTGATAAAGTGTTGTCTGAACCATGGATTTCATGAGGGACAGTATTGTCTGTACTTCACTACAGACAATACAGGCTGACATTATCTATTGATTCCTGAAATGAACCTGTCAGGAACCAGTTGTGGATCATAAGTTAGTGGATTTCATATCCAAATAGCTCATTGGAGTAACTTTTGGAGTATTATGTGGTCTTACTGAATTACCTTTTGTTTTACCCTAACCCTAACCCTATAATTTTATGGTTACATATCCAAAGCTGAAATCTTTCCTTAAGATACAATGCTAGCGTGGATTTTTTATTATTTATTACATATGTAATAAATAATAAATAAATGTTGAAATGATAATACTGAGACAGACACAGCCAACAACATTTTTTATCAACTCTGACTTGTTGACATTCTCCAAAGAAGTGCCTAAAATGTCCTCAGGCAGACTGTGTCATACTTTTTTATCACCCCCCCCTTATTTTTTTTTACCCCACTCTTCCTTGCTGCTACATTTGGTGAAGAACAATCCATCTTTTGCTGGCAGGTTGGGAATTTCTTGTTGTTTCCTTGTGTACAATCGATCTACATGCATAATTCATTGTTGGTGGGTTAAAGGCAGCTCGGCTTCTCCCTCACAGGGCCCTTTGATTTTTTTCTCTATCTGACACCCTTGGGGAGACACAAACTCGCACACATCCACATGTGTTGGTGCACAACATTAAGGAAATTCAAGAATAAAAATTCACATTGTGCCACTATGCACATACATGATTGAGTGGGATAATTTGTTGTATTAGGAATCCATTACAGTAATACATGTTTCACTTCTAGCCGAAATAAAGTAGGTTTTACTTTCAGGAATTATAAGTAAATATTTATTCGCTAATACACACACTGACAGTATTAAAGTAAAATAGTGTTAAGAGATGTGTATAAGTATTATCATACAAGCACCTTCTACATGCCCTTGTTTGAGTGTCACATATTAAAGCCAGCACCATGACCAACATTACCATTTGTATGATATAAGCTTAGGACCGACGATGGTTCAGTTAGTACAGCGGTTGTCCACTTATCTGAAGGTCGGTGGTTAAATCCCCGGCCACTGTTGCCTATAAGTCGAAGTGTCCTTGAGCATGATACTGAACCCCAAGTGTCTCCCAATGATTGTTCGATCGGTGTGTGAATGATGGCGTGAATGGTTACTGCTCCTGATGAGCACGTGGCCTTACATGGTAGCCTCTATCTTCACTGTATGATTGTTAGTGTGTGAATGTGTGAATGCTGACTCGTGTTGTAAAAGCGCTTTCAGAAGTCAAGCAGACAAGATTGATAAAATGTTATTGTTTTTTTTTTTGGTCGCTGTTCCCAAACTAAATGAACCACAAAGAACTGTGTTACACATTTTTCTGTTCAGGCAGTTCCTCCCCAAATATATCAATACGCTCATCAGCCATTACATTAAAACCATCACACTGAGTGGTCTATTAGAACCAGCATTAACTTTTTCAGCAGCTTTTTGCTACGTTAGTTCTTATGTGGGATTTGAAAACACGGGCTAGCCTTCGCTTCCTACACACATGATTGATCCCTGGCCACCCAACAGCCCCCCATTCACAAGTTGTCCTACACAGACCGTTGTGGTTAATGCTAACCACTGCAGACAGACTAGTGAAACCCAACAAGATTTGCAGTTCTGGAGATGCTCTGACCTCTTGTCTGGTGTCATGTAGACAAGTGACATTGTAAAGAGAGAATCTTGACTTGACTCCCTTTGGAGCTGGAGACTCTGAACATTCCCACTCTTCATATCTACTTTAAAGTGGCATGTGTTTATTTGCATACTAGCATGTTGGTATTACTATGTGCTGAGAATATCCATAGAGGTTAAAAGGTAAGTCAGTTGAGTTTCTCTTTCTCTCTCCCGCGACCATCGTTCACACCTAGGCAAAGATTTAAAGGTGTTTTCATGAAATCAAAGTTATCTGAAAGTTATCATTCAGTGTTGCTCCCCAGTGTGCAATGTCTATCCCTGAGTTAACATTTATACAAGTCATACTATTGTATATGATGTAAATCAAATATTTTTTTAGAAATTGCTAGCTGTCTTTTCTATCCCGCCTCAGTCGTATGATTGTCTGTGGCAAATCCAGAACGTTTGACATTCTGAGGCTACCTGAGGGGGAAACTATTGTTTCCTCTTGTATTCTTGCTCGATCAATCTTTCGATGTGTTCTTTTTAAGCTTCATGAAATCTTGTGAACAAGATTGATATTTTTGGACTAAATATACTGTTTTTAATTAAAAGACATTCACCAAATTCAAAAAAAATCAGACACCTTCCTACCATGAAATCAGTTCAACAAAATGTACCCGGATCCCGACATTTATCTGTCTGGGAATTCTCGTAATATGAGAAAATGTTTATCACTTCTCAATCCAGGACGCTGGTACATGTATATATTTCATCCTGATTCTGGACAGCTGCGCATCACTGTTAATGCGCTGGATGACTTCACAGAAATTTAAACACACAGTAGCGGAAGCACTGAAAGAGTCATTCTTCTGGAGCGACGGAGAAACTTACTTTATTATAAGATAAGCTTGGTAGTTTATAGTAAACAAGTTACAAAACGCCGTTTTCCCAACAAGTTCGCCAACGGTATACGAGATCCTTTCCTGATAATTAAGAGATGATGTCCCTTAATTTTTTGTTTTATTTGGTGAATGCAATGCGCTTCTGTAGAATAAATATTTCTTGTTTTTTTTTTACAATAAACTATCATTTTAAGTATTAAGTATTGTGTATATATAGTATTGTGTATATCAAAATGGGATAGTCTTTATGACTAAATCTGCGCTTTTGTAAGAGGGTTTAGTCGCCCCGTCACCCGGTTTAGAAAACCTTTGCATGGTAACAAAGATGGCTGGAAACAAGCAGGGAAAAGGCCTGTCCTCCAAATATCACTTTCAAATAATTGCTGTAACATATTTTTTGTCACAGTCCTTTGGATACATGATTTTCTAAGACTTTTTTCACTTAACATTCAAAACAACCATTAAACATAATCACTATATTATACACACCAAAAGAATGTGTTTTTAATGCCTGATGCTACTTCCATTCTCCTTCCCTCCCTTCCCTATTTCTCAGACTCTCGTTCTAAATGTCAATCTGTCTTGTTTGCCGTGGTAGTGTCCCACTCGTCCTCTCCAACCGATTAGAGGAGCTAATAGATGGCCTGACGGCACTCGTTCAATACACAGGAATTACTGCCTGGCCCACATGCGGAACAGCTATCACACCAGGCAATCTGACTCAGCTGTTACTTTCTCCATTGCTCTCCTGTCCTGTCACTCTCCAGCTCCACATCAGGGGGACTTGGTTCCTCACTCCTCTCTAGATTTATGGTCCCCGTACCTTGCTACATTGTCATTCATATCTCATCATTTTCCTCTTACCTCCATCCTCCCACATCCATCCATCAGCTCCGTACTGTTCCCTTCCATCCCATGACCATTTCACCCCACTTCTTGCCACTTGCCTCAGACGAAGGCAATATCATGTCAGGTCAGTCATAATCAATGGCAGACTGACTTTTTACTGACTGACTGAATGTGAAGTAAACAAGTGATTTGATGCTTTGTCTTTTCAGTTTATGTGCAAACTAAAGTAAACCGGCTCACATGCTGATGATGTACTTGTATGTGCATATGTGCATGTAAGACCCGGGTAGTCAGTTGATCAATATACTCTATCAATACCAAAATAACTCCTGCTCCCCATGGACCCTCAAAGTCTCACTTGAGGACCAACTTCAATTCTTTGAACTTTTTCTTTCATCATCCATTATCTGGGTTACAAGTCCAACGATTAACAGTATCAAAGCTAGACAGACCAATATGAGACTAGCATGACAAACAGAGGTAGGAAATGCGTGTGTGTGTGTTTGTGTTCCAGCCCGAGATGAACAGACTTAAACTGCTCTTTCGTCTCCATTCTGTTGTGTAGCCGTAGAGGCTGACTTTGTACAGATGACCTGCCCTTCTTAATTAAACCGTTAATGATGTTCACCCTCTCTTGAGCAAAGAAATTAGCCAAAGAGGGGAGGAGAATAAGGGAGGGTGAGTGAGGGTGGGGGAAGGTATGGAGGGGTTTTATGGAGGCCGAAATTGAAGCTTTGAGTATAAAGAAATAATGACGATGAGAGGATATGATGTTATACTTGGAATAAATCAAGTGAAGTATAAAAAATTAAAGTGAAAAAAATCTCAATTAAATTAAATTCTTCTAATACTTTTTTATATGGGACAATTTTATATGATTTGAATATTCTTTGTTTTGAAATATTTTTTTGTCTCATATACAAATGTACTTTTTTGAACTCTACTGAGATTTATATGGTTATAAAGTGCAAATTTACAACAAATGCGAAAATATTGGTTTAAAAGTGTACCCATGTGCTGAGCGACTTTGGCACTTAAAGAGTTAATACGTTCTCCATAGCCCTACAGTAGAGGGCTGGACTACATTCACTCTGCTTCTGAGGACTTGTTTTGTTAGGAAAAGAAAACAAAAAGAATTTCCACAACAACTGTTTTCATATAGAAATCCATATTAATTTTTCCCAATGGTGGTAGAGGCTGCTTGTGTCCTGAATTGTTCTATAATTCAAAACCATTGGACTTTGACCACAAATGTTCTGACCTCCACAACCCAAATTAATGAGATTTTAGTACTAATGCAAGTAATTTTTGAATTTAATTTGAGAGAGAACTTGTGCAAAAGTTGTCTTTAGCACATCCCTCACCCTACAGTGTGTAAGACTGTCATGCAAGGCATTATATATCAGAGGATAAGGGTAGGTGAGAACATAAATGTAATGTAGTTATATTAAGATTTTCATTTCATGCAGTACATTACACAAAATACTCACTCTTGTACATTTAGTCTAAAGCGATTGTAGTAACTTTTAAAAAAAAATCTTATTAATTTTAATACATCCCACATTGCCTCATCCAACTATGTTGCAGTATTGTTGTAGATGTTGTAGACAGCCCCATGCATTGACAGGCTAAAGTCTCCTTGGACTACCATTGCGAGTTAGCTTTACTTGTTTCCATGATATTTAATCCATGGTGAAAAATGTAAAATGCATAACGTATGGCTCATTTGGTTCAGCAAAACAATTTCTTAGCATAATTATTTTGTGAGCAGTTCCATCATATCCTCGACAGCTCGTAATGGGAGAGAGAACTCATGTATTGAGACTTACAGATGATTTAAACTAGTGCCCCTTGATCAGCTGTTGGTGGAGGTGAAAATATCCCTATTATTACTCATGTCTGAGTTGGTTTATGGGAGTCGGAAAATTCCCTGGGTCAACGGGGAGAAGAAGCAGGGAGACAGATTTTTGTGTGGACTCAAGCAAATTGGCTTTGTCATTTCTCGTTCCGGCTAGATCCACACAAATAGAGAATACCTAGGATGGGCGAACTGATTCAGTCAGGGTTTTTTAAATACAGCTATACATGTTTGCAAATGTGTGCCTCCCACAAGTGCTGCTGGACCAAAAGGCAAAACCTCTGGTTACTGTTCAATCATCTGTTTTGCTGCCTCAGAATCCAATAAAGGGAGGATAGATTTGTAATTTCTTCCGCTTTTGTAATCGATGTAAATCAATCACAACATGGATCAATAGAATAATGTACTCAATTTAACTCTTTATTTATAAATTCATTCTAGAAACAGCAGAGTTGTCTAACGTGCTCCACAGTCTATCGTTAGGCACATAATAGAAAATACAAAAGATCAAGAGAAATAAGTGACAAATCTTATCCTGGAAAAAAATTGAATAAAAAAGTTTTAACTGTTAATCAAATTGCAGTTGCACAACAACATCCGATGAACTTCTGTGTATTCAATGGGATGTCAGAGGGTATTGCAGTCAATTTTCTTTCTTTTTTTTCATCTGTCTGCACGGAAACTTGTGGTTTGTGCCTAGATTTGGTAAAAAAACATTTCTTTAAATACGTGCAATTTGATCTTGCAGCAAACAGATATTATTTCTGGGAGTGTGAATGTGTTCTATGTGATCTACACCAGCCCTTCTTGAAGGACTAGCCTATTACCTTTTATTTGGAACTAATAACTTATTTCCCACTAGAGAGGACATGGTACACCAAATGTGAAACATAAAGACAAAACACTAACAACAGGCAGTAACGTTTACGAGCAGTGTAATGGTTTGTGTTCCATGCATCCCAGCCAACCCAGATCCAAAAGAGTCCAAAGGAACAAAAAAAGGCAGTGACGTGTCACACTGAACACTGTCTCAGCAGCTGTAGTGGTCGTAGTAGATGCCGGTGTGTTGGACAACACTCAATTTCCAGAATACAGTCATTTGGTGCGAACCAATCATGTTCCCAGCATCAACGTTTTGTTGCAAAAACTAAAAAAAGTACTTGGACTTCAGTATATTTACCAACTTTTCTCACAATGAGAAACTTGTTAATCGCTCTTTTTATGGGATGGTATGGCTATGTTAACGTATGACGTATAACGTATGTGACTGTATTTCTAATGTGAGTCGGGTTGACTTATTAATCACATTTCCATACAGTATGTAGTATCTAAATTTAGTACTCTTACAGAATGTTGAATAATGATGTCCTCATTTAGGTGTCAAGACAGGATTGTTTGTAAATGTTTCAGTTTCTCATCTGGGCCTGAAGGGAACCTAAGGCAGAGCTCGGAAATTGACATGACTCTGCAAGGAGAGCCCAAGGATAGAGCAGGGCAGTTGTCCCCATAGTCATTAGGCTCATAGACACACATCCTCCATATCTATCTCACAGAAGCCTTTCCCCCATGCACTCGCCCTCTCTAGTGGTTTCGCTGTCTTAGCTCCACGTCTCTAACTGAATACGAGATAAATGCTGTCCTCAGCAAACCCACTATCTCCTCTCTCTCAGGTCCTTTCTGCCTGACTCCTTTGACCCTTGCAGTGGGTCTCACTGATGACTGATGGAGCAGCTACATCCCCAGGCTGGCTCATTCTTAATGAAAAGAATAAACTCTTATTACATTCATACCTGTGGGACTAGACTGCCCATTGTGCAAGAATAGAGAACACAGAATGGTGAGAGATTAGGGAGAGTGTGGGCAGTGACAGAGAAGGGTAAGCAGAGTTACATAAATATGATGGTAAATGAGTCATGATAGCAAAAAAAAGTAAAGACGTAAAGTCCAGCACAAGCAATGAGTCATATAAAGTGATGAGTGGAGGAGCAAACAAAGAAATATTTTCTGAACGCTGCCATTATAGATGTGTAGTATCTTATTTAAGGACCTTTCTCTCAGGTAAAGACAAAGACAGGCAATTTTTGTGTCTTTATCTTTCTTTACTGTCCTACAAGGTGTGATCATTTACTTATTTTCTTCACCTTTCTTTAGAACTATACGAGATTTTTGACCCCCCTTTTGCCGTATATGTTCTAAGATTACTGATTTTTACTCACTATTGAACTTTACTTCAAGAGAAAGTGTTACTCTTTTTCTCTTTTCTCACAACTTCACCATGTCGTCTGTGTTTCCATTAATCCAGTGTGAAGATGGTGCTGCTGTGGACAGCTGGAGATGTCTTCAAGACGACCTACTTCGTGTTGAACAAAAGCCCGGCTCAGTTCTGGCTTTGTGGTCTGGCCCAGATCCTAATCGACGTAGTCATCCTGCTGCAGGTCCCTTTCTACAACCAAGATTCAAGGCCTAAGATAGGTTGAACGTTGCTGCTGCTTTAAGAAATCTGAAAACCAGGCCTCATATATAAATTTCTAGTCTGGTAATTTAAGGCTTTTTTTTTTCTTTTTAAACATTTACCTTTAAGGTTGTTGTACATATCGCTGAGAAAACCAGAGTTGATAGAGATTTTGTTTGTTCTTTTCGTGTTTGGTTATGAACCAAAGTACCAGTCACATGGGTGCCATTAAGAACCAAAGAAATTGACATTCAAGTGCAATTTATCCTTCAATTTCAGCCTTAAACACATTACTAATACAAATCACCTATGCCTTTGTATTGTTCTGAAGATAAAGAAGTATTGTTCTTTAGCGTTTTAAAATATTTAGTTGTTCTGTGTTGACTGTTACTTGGATTGTGGAATGTAGTGAACATTGAAACTGTAAGAGTTAACCATTACTCAAGGTGGCAGCTTACTATCACCAGGTCTGTACTGCTGTAATGGCAGCTGTAACAGCTGTAACAGCTGTAACAGCAACTGAGTGGGCTACTGAGTCCTGCATCAGTAGCCCGGCACCGGAATCCACAGCCTGACTGATGAGTCTCTCGCTCCACACCTCATTTGGCTTTTTCGTTGATACGTTGTGTGTGTGTATGCGTGTGTGTGTGTTTGTGGGTGTGGGTAGGTGCTTATGTGTGTGTTCTCATTGGCATTCAATGCCAAATGAAGGTTAGTTGAATATTCCCCTAATATGGGTAACTGAATAGATATTACATCCGTCTGTGCATTCATTTTCAAGTATTTTTGGTCATTCAAGTAAAAAGAACAATAAAAAAATGTGGCCATGTTGTGTAATGCTTCGCACTAGTGGCCAGAGAAGGTCATACTTCAGGTCAAAATATGTAACTTAGTATGTAACTTAATATTAAAGTATTTCTAAATATTTGTGGCAATGTCCTGTATACTCAGTCATAGTGAATTAAAAGAGTGAAATCAACATGTTCAGCAGGAAGAACACAGCTATCATGTTTTATTGTACGCATTTATTTTGAAAACCCTGAAACAAGAAAGTATTTCAATATGTTTAAAAGACATTTCAGAATTTTCCTTACTAGGTGAAACCTGGTTGAGAATATTAACGAAATATACTTTAAGTCAAGATATTAAAATTAACTTTCTGAGAAGGGTTTTAAAGGTCCACTGTGTAAGATTTAGCAGTATCTCTTTGAATATTTGCAATACAATATTCAAAAGTACATTTTCTTTATTGTAAAAATCAACTAGTTATAAAAAAAATTTAAATATTAATTTAAAAAAAGCCCTTTTTAACTACGTAGGCACAGGTCTACCTCATGGAGGCTGCCATGTTTTATCTGCAGTGCTTTCTACAGTACTGCAGAAGGGCAATCCAGTCCATTGTTTATCACGTTTTCCAGATGGAGGAAGGTGAGGAAGAGGAACGGCACAGAAACACACTAGTTAGGAGGGAAATGAGTGAAGCCAGCTTGGTGCTGCTGGATAACTTTTTAGTGAACCTTAATCTTGATCAATAGAGGATCATATTTTCAATTTAGCACAAGAAAAAAACAGTAGGGCATGAAACATTGTTCTCAAAAAAGCACAAATAGTAAGAAACAAAACAAATTTGGGACGGGCGACGCCAGAAAACAAGGATTAACATTGGTATGGAACAGCTGTAACAGCAATTCACTGAAGAAGGACAAAGGTTATCTGAGTTACGCTAAACTTCCTCTTTTTCTGGACAGGTAATTCAAGCTACTAATCTAAATGTAATTTATTGTTTTATAACTTTAGCTAGAACATAAAGTTGGACCAAAGGCATAGTTAGCAACACAAGTAACCTTCTTCCTCACTGCAGTGTTGAAGAAACGCTGCGAGGACTGCCATGTTACACTCATTTACCTTCATTTCACCCAAAACCAGAGTTATTCTTAATGTTAAATCATCTTAAGTATCGTAAGTATACGTTTACACATAAATTATGTCATAGTCTTTGTCAACCTCATGAGTTTGTTTGGTCTGTTTTATTTCATGACAAGGGAATACACTGTTTTTTCTCTTGTATCCTCAAAGATCTCAAAAATAATAGTGAAGAGTATTAAAAGGGATTAACTGATTCAGTCTTCTACCCCGTTTAAACCTCAATGTCTTAATGGTAGTATGGTATCACCACCAAATGCACCTGTGAACCTGAAGAAAATACCAGATGAGTGACATACATTGCAAAATATCAAACAATCATGTCACTTTATTACGGGTTATACTATTGATGGCAGTCCCAAACTCTGAAGTTAAAGAATAAATTTGAAGTAGATCAGATGAGGTTGTCACTTTAGAAACATCAGTTGTGTTTCTTATTGTAACTATTGAAGTTGGTAATTTAACAAAGCAAATCAACTACATCTATCAAAGCAAATAAATTAAAAAAAGAAAATATATATATTACATATCTAGCCCATATCTGGCGTTGCCTCCCCCATCTCAATCTTTTTAACAATCCCTTAGATCAGAAATTCTAATTTTTTAATTACATAATTTGTCCAGAAGTCCCCTAGCAGTAAACAGTGAAGAGTTTCTCTCCTGAGGCACTACAAATACACGAGGGACCTTCTGTATCCACTCCTGCCCTCAAAATACATAAATATTTCTGTCAGATGTTCTGTTTATAATTGAGTATTAATCCAGCAATATAGTCTGAAGGAAAATGTTAGTTTTTTTGAACTGTTTGTTCATAGTTTCCTTTTGACAAAAACACTGCTAGAGGAAGCAAGATTGAACCAAAATATCAGCATTTTTAGTTTTTCTCAGTAAATATTTTGTTTAAAACGCAGGATGTGATATTTTTCACTGCCTTACAGAAAAGATTGTCACAACTTTGTGTCTTTACAGTGAGAACGGTTAGGTTTGCATAGTATAATGTCTTAAAATAGGGAAACATCTACCCTATATCAATGCAAATATCCACCAAAAAGCAGCACTCCCTTGAATCCAGATAGTTCCAAACAGTGGGTAGAACAGCGCATTGTAAATGCTTAATTATAACCTTTATTTTTGTACAGATAAAAAAAAACCAAATATGCAGTAATAGTGCTGTCCGGTGGATTTTGTTACTGTTGGAATCAGCCAGGCTACCTGTGAATAATTACATTGAAAGTTTTATTACCAGTATTTACATAATATCACAGGCCAATAGAGAGTCATAGAAAATCTAAAAGGGGAAGCACTTCCTTCTGCTTGTATATATAAATTAAAGATAGTCACAGCCTAAGCTTCTCTGGTGTCAGCTTTGTTGGTCCATGACCTTCTGTTGTGTAACTCTTTCCTCGTTGGTATGCATGTGTTCTCCATGTCGAATGATCTCTTATTACATCTGTTAGCCATATTATGAGCTGTATGTTTCTTATCTCCTGTATGCTGCATATTACAGTCATAATGCAACTCTATTATTTCTGTATTCTGTACGCTCTTATCACCAGATGTGTATCTTTGTAATGTTTCTTGTTTCTCTTAGCACTGGCTCAGTACGGCATCATCACTAGATTTAATTTCATATTTGGGCAACCATGCATCCTTTCTTTCTGCTGAAGGGCAATGGGATGCATTAACACACACACACACACACACACACACACACTGCTTGGTTGTGATTATCTCTTGAACAGATTCACATCATGGTAAATATACACGTTTCCAGTCCCCTGCAGCATTGATGGGTGGTTTTCCGTTTCTGACGAGGGGAAGGGTTGAATTATTTCATATTCTTGGGTAATTCTTAAATGGCTTTGCAGGATGCACTTGGTGTCATTTTAAGTGTACCAGTAAAAACAAATGTACAACAATTGCTTGAATGTGTTTTACATAAGGATGGTAATCTGAAATGACTTTGAGAGCAGACACTAGTGGCATCGGGTTTCTGTCCTAAAACATGTTGTATCTCAGTGTGTGATTGTATTTAAAAAAAAAAAAAAATCTCAAATATAAACCCTTATTTTTCAGCAGTCCTTCTTGTTTATTCTCTTTGGTAGTTATTTTGAATGTTAATAAATGTCAAGGAACATTTTGAAAAGAAATGTGTCGACACTGACACTGAAAACTAAAAATCATAACTGAGCCCAGAAGACTAGGGAAGGCTAGATGACCAGCCTTCTTGGCTAGGCATCTATAAACCATGGAGGCTGTCCATGGTTTATAGATGATTTGAACAAGGAAGAACTGTGTGCCACACCTGTTAGTTCTTCACTGTTCTCATCTCCTGACAGCATACATTAATGATAAGCTCAGTAGGAGTCTGACTGGAGCCTCGTTGTGTCCCTGATGGTAAGATGTTCTGTATCATATAGTTTGCCTGAATGTTCAGTTTTGATGAGCCAACAGAGACGTGTCTTTGATATATTCAAGGTACATCAGTGTAGATCTTCTTTGTAATGGAACCACCTGGCTGACTGCCATTTTCAGCCTCCCTGTCCTTTTGTCCATCCATCCATCAGCTGTTCATCTAACGTGTCTATCTATACAGTGCCTTTTTTTTAATGATGGATGAGGTGGTCTAAAATAGACCACCTGCAATTCTTGTCTGTACTGCTCCAATTATTAATGAGTGTAGCTGTGAAACACACTAATGTGCACTTTTCATCCCCACTGATTATTCCAAACTTCAGCTCATAAACACTTTTAGATAATGCCTTAAAATGGGGCACTATTGTGAGCAGAAGAATATTATTTGCCAAGGTCATCACCCTTTTTGCTCTCAACAGTGGAGATTTAAGAACCTTTAAGAAGGTTGTCAAACTCTTATGTACTTTTCCCATTATATAACCCTGAGCCTTTTTTTTTATTGAAAGCTCTTAGGAGCAAAAATCCTTATTTGTCGAAAGATCAGGTTGGATGCAACAATACTCCACCATCATTTGTCCCAAAGCTGCAAAGCCCCCGATGAACTGATAGTGTTGTCATCTCCTTACTCTTTCTTTAGATGGAACAATGCCTTTAGAGGTGAGCACTTGACCCCCACCAACTCAAGGGATTCAAAGGAGTGCAGCAGAGATTTATTTGACCAACTCCAGCTTCCAATCTTCCAGGTTGCAGAACCTACAGGATTTATGTGACACCACTTGGTTAGCCACGCACCATTAAAGGTCCTCCAATGGGATGAGCATGATGCTCTTGCAGATGGAGCTCAGGGGTCCAGGTTGATCTGTACCTCCGAAATTGGCAGACCCATCGTAATAGACCTGAGGTGTGCTTTGCATCAGATATACTGGCTCTCTGCACAGTTCACTGCTTTCTCTGGAGACCTGCTTTCACCTGAGTGCATTGGCAACAACCTCAAAATATGATATTGGTATTGGGAGAATACTCCTAAAGCCCACAAACGATCCCACCCACAGGTCTATATTGCGGATGACAGTAATCTCTGAAGTAGATTGCTGCTTTCTGTTGCTCTTCTCTTTCTCTATCGCTATTCAACACCACGTCTGACTTCTCACTGAAAATGAAGACATTTCACACACACCTGTTTCTTATATAGGCTGCATGGGAATGCTGGCACAGCTGGTGTGTCTTATATAATGAGTCACATCGTCTGTCAGCTGCGGATAGTAGCCACATATATGGGATATGAAGGTGAGTGGATAGTTTCAATAAAATAGAGATCAGCTGGCTTATGTTTTCTATTATTATTATTACTAAGAGATCATTACAAGGTGATATTGATGACTTAAACTTTAGCTCAACTAAATGAAATTTACCAAGCAACTACACCTTATTTTCCAGGTTTTATGTCAGGAGCAGCTCTCGCAATCTTTTCAAAAGATATTAACCTGTTAAAAACAGAATTTACTACTAATTTGATGCAATCGGTGTAAGAGTTTGTCACATTTGAACCTCAAATAGTTTGTGCCTACATAGCACTTTTCTTGTTTGCTTGATCACATGATGGACGAGGCTACCATGCAATGCGCCAACTGCCCATTAGGAGCGGTAAGCATTCACGCCATAATACACACACCAATGGAGCAGCCTTTGGGTCCAATTTGGGGTTCAGTATCTTGCTGAAGAACATTTTGACTGCAGGGGATATCAGCAGGGGCTGAGGTACCGTCGCTCCCCTAATCTATTGCACCCAAACAGATTACACCTGTTTCAGTGTTGATCAGAGCGCTTAGCTACTCCCTCAACTGTTAACTAATTCAAAAGGTTGTTTTTTTCTCGAATTGACATCAGTTGTGTAAAATAAATACTTTCTAAAAGCAATTCACCCATTAATGGGCAATGGATTTGTTTCATATCAATTATTTTAAATTCCTATACAACTAACTTGGAAAATAGACATCATCAATCTCTGCCTCCTGTTGTACCAAAGCGTTTTAGCCAACACCTCCGTTACATGTGGTTATCTGTTTCCCTCCTTGCAGAGAAACAATCACTACGAGAATGGTAAAGGGGAATGAGCTAGAAATTGCAGGCGTTTTTTTTGTGATACCAGGTATGAAGTAGGAAGGTGTTATGTCTTATTGGTAATGTAAGCATCAGAGTCGATCTCAGAGCTCTTCAGCTGGAGAACTCGAGAGAAATTGATCTATCATCTGGCAATCAAAATGACAATTGGGAAAATAAATGGAAAAATAAATCTTTGACTTCCCTATGTTGTCAAAAGTAAATGATGCAGCACAGACAGCAGGAAAGATGGATGAGGTTTTGATGACACAGGAAAATAGATGTTTTGAGAAGTTGTCAGTCATAGTCTTCCAATTGTGTGATGTTTTTCAGCATAAAAGGTCTACCTTAGAATACTAAAATGAAAAGGGAGAAAGCTGGAGGGGGGTGCAGCGGGAAATTGTGTAGAAAAGAAGGTACAAAGGTATGCAGTTTATATAATTACAGCACATAGCACACTAAGAGAAGGGGTTAAAGGCTAATGAATGAAGTGAAGGCCGTTGACACATTTAAGGCAACAGAGGGAAAGACAAAGTGCAACTCACACTGCATACTTCTGGGAAATGTAGCGTGACAATATGGCTTGGGGCTTTGAGCAGTCTCATGGTTCCACAGTGGAGGACATTCAGCACCCCCAGGCATGTAATGACAGCCGGGGCACAGCAGGACATGATCAAACTCTTGGGATGGATGAGTTATTTCCAAAGAGGTGCAGGGAGAAAAAGGGCAAACCACCCAGAGGGATAAAGAGTTAGGAATGCTTCATCATCTTTAATGAATTTAATTAGAAATTTAGTGGCAAAAAGATTGCAGCAGACTTTGAAAACTCTTAGTTGCCTCATTGGGACTGGGATTTGGTTGTAGAAAAAATACTCAGTACAGAAAGCCTAATATGAGTCATTCATCCATCTGGTTTCTGTAGCTGCTTATCCGGGATCAAGCCTATCCTTGCTGACACTGGGTGAGAGGATGGGTGCACCTCGGGCACGTTGCCATTTCATCACAGGTCTGACTCGTTGAAATAAACAACAGTTCAGGCTCACATTCAAACCCTCTGTACATTCTTAGATTCATTCACCTGTTGTGCAGGTTTTGAATTGAGAGCAACCAGAGGAAACCCACACATCCTTAAAGACGACCATGCCACTACACACAGAAAACCACCAAGGTGGATTTGGAGGCAGCAGTGCTAACCAACTTCTGCCGTGACCAGGTGGGATATGTCCACATTTTTTATTTTTAGGGCTAGAGGGGTTTTGTAAGGTTATAATTTTCAGTCAATAGAAAGAAATGTATATCTATTAATTATATTGATTAACATTTCTCCTTTTAGCTGCCAAAGTGAATCACCAGGATATGAGTGTTTGAGATGAACCTCAGTTACTTTTCACAATGTCAACATTTTGGTCATGGGGTAAAAAGTGACACATTTAACTGAATTGACTTATTTTGTTTTAAAAAACAGAGTGAATATCTACATCAAACAAATGTTCAGGACTGTATCAGATTACATCGGATCATTTTGAATCCTATGAAATCGTCCTGTTTTAAAATGTATCTTTCCTGAATATTTTATCGAGATACAAATTGAATTGTTTTTTAAGGGAAGGGTCAACAACCCAAATAAATGATTTTGGAGGACAGTTCACTATAAAAAAAATGTATAACTTAACTTATAAGTATATGGGTTTGTTCATCAACAGTAAGTTGACCACCAACACTTCTGATCATCAATTAAGTTAGTTGTAATAGTAGCAAAAATGTGGTGTGGTCACCTCTGCTTTGGATCCATCTTATTTTGGCTGCCCTGATTCTTATACAGAATCAGGGCAGCCAAGAAGGCGACACAGCAGAGTGAGTATGAGAGACGGACGTCACAGGTCCCACTGATGAATGGTCTCATCTGGCATGTTATTCCAACCACGGAGTCAAACCCACAACATAGATCAGAGCAGAACATGAAAGATCATGCATCACAGCACACACAGAATGTAAAGGCCATCCATAATGGCAGATACAATCTATAAAATAGCCATAAGCTCTGACCTCAGTGTTTCTCTAGATGGAATGCGGCTGCAGTGTGGCTCGCAGTAGAAATGATTTGTTTGAGGCTCCTCTAGTGACTGCAGCTGAGTGAACAGAAACATTTTCTCGGTGATGATGGCCTCACTTCACCACCTACTCTCCCGTGGAGCTGGGTTGTTGTAGAGATGTTTTCTTTGATGTCACATTTCTTCATTTGAAGAAAATGTCCACAGACAACCAAATAGCTCTTTTATCATCATCTTATTCTGGCTTTTCTTTATTTTGAAAGCAAAGGTCCTATAAAGGAACAGATTCTGCTATCTGGAAAACTGGAAAATGTTTCTCTCTCACAGTGACTGTGTGCTAATATTGACCGTTGTACTAGGTACATGTGTTGTTGTTTACATGCTGCTTATCATGACAGTGAGCGCAAGACTGCCTGCATTATGTTACATGGAAGATGTCAGCCTTTAAGCATATCAATCAATCAATCTTTATTTATATAGCGCCAATTCACAACAACAATTGTCTCAAGGTGCTTTCCAGAAAGACCAGTATAGACCAAATATATAAAGTGGCCTCAATTCTTGGAGGCCACTGGCTCCATTAGTTGGTTTAAAGAGGAAATTGCTGCATGAGTGAAAATGAATCCCTTTGTCACTGCATCACAATAACACACTGAAATTACAAGGCCATACCTGCTAATGCTATGATGATAATTCATCACACAGTTTTAGCACAATGACTACACTACATATCTGTCAGTGTCCATTCATTATGCTATCATATAGGGAATGTTATCCACCCCAACTCACAACCTTTAACACAAGGGCAGGAAACCAGGTGTTCTGGTCAGAGTGAGGCAGAGTTACTGAGTAAACGGCAGATGAAATTAAATTAGTTATAATAGCCATCCTGTATTACTTACTTAATTTCAGAGAGCTGTTATAATGACCAATTATTTCCATAACCATTCAGCCATTTCATTCATTCATCAAAACAAAATCCCACAAGCTTGTGAAATATAGGAGTTTTCTGCTCCTTGTAACGGAAATTCTCATCTCTTCTCTTTGCTAGAGTACGTCAATCTGTAATTCCTGGCTACACGGTATTGCAGAAGGATATTTAGCATGGCAATCAAGAGTGTGATTTTATTTTATTGTATTATGACAGTATAATGAACATGTTGAAGTATGTTATAAACTGCATTGCCAAATAACTTAGCTCAAATAAAAAAAGTTTGTTAATGCAGAAAGCCATGGACGGCACATTCTACATGAATGTGGAAGTTAAGTTTGTATGAAGCACAATCTAGTTGCACTTTTTTTGTATTGCCTCCACTTCCAAACTTTTCTGTTGAAATGTATCCATGGTAAATTATGTATTGGAATACTAAATTATGTAAAAAAAAAAAAATAATATTATATATATATATATATATATATATATATATATATATATATATATATTGTTATTATATAACAGCTTGACATTGTCTAAATACTGTATGCTCTATACTATAACACTGTATGTTTCTTGTCACTGCATCACAACTGATCCATTATTTGAAAGAAAATAGCTAGTGTTTTGCGTTGATTGTACATCAGTCAATCAATCAATCTTTATTTATATAGCGCCATTTCACAACAACAGTTGTCTCAAGGTACTTTCCAGAAAGAGCAGTGTTAGAACAAACTCTTTATATAATTATCTACAGAGGTCCAACAAATTCCTCCGTGAGCAAGCACTTGGCGACAGTGGCGAGACAAAACTGCCTTTTAACGGGCAGAATCCAGAATCGAGGAGATCTTAGAGTCGGGGTGGACGGCCTACTGCCATGACCGGTGGGGTTTGAAAAGAGAGAGAGAGAGAGAGAGAGAGAGAGAGAGAGAGAGAGAGAGAGAGAGAGAGAGAGAGAGAGAGAGAGAGAGAGAGAGAGAGAGAGAGAGAGAGAGAGAGGGTTAGGCCTTGGCGTCGGCAGGGATCCCAGGTTGATAATAACATTAATAGTAATCTAAAATTTAGCAATAGTTTATGGAGAAATACTATAAAATAATAATCATAAATATAATTGATAATAATAATAGTAATCATCATAATGAGCATCTTGAAATCCGTGGAAATGGAGCAGATCCAAAGCAGCAGATGCAGTCACCAACCATGTGACCTTGCAGGGTGAGAAAACACATAGACTCTAGGGAAAAAGTCAAGTTAGTAACATGCATTAATCCAATAATATGCATTAGAGTGAGAGGGATGTATAAAGAGGTACAGTGAGAGAGTAAGAAAGAAAAGCTCAGTGCATCATGGGAGATCCCCTAGCAGCCTAAAACTATAGCAGTATAGCTAAGAGCTGGCTTTTGGCTTAAGTGTTTTTCATAAAGGAAAGTTTTAAGCCTATTTTTAAATGTAGAGAGGGTTTCTGCCAATATGGAACTATGAGCTCCTTCTTTGGTTCTGACCATTAAGGGCTTTATACGTGAGCAGAAGAATTTGATTCTAGATTTTACCGGGAGCCAATGAAGGGAAGCTAATATAGGAGAGATTTGTTCTCTTAACCTGGTTCTGGTCAGCACACGTGCAGCAGCGTTCTGGATCAGCTGGAGGGGCTTCAGAGACTTATTGGGATTACCTGCTAGTAGGGCATTACAGTAATCCAGCCTGGAAGTAACAAATGCATGAATTAACTTTTCTGCATCTTATTGTGACAGAATGTGTCGTATTTTATAAATATTATGCTGATGAAAAAAGGCAGTCCTAGAAATCTGTTTTATGTGGGAATCAAAGGACATATCCTGATCAAAGATAACTCCCAGGTTCCTCACAGTGACACTGGAGACCAAGGTCATACCATCCAGAGTAGATATATCTTCAGATAAATTGTTTCTAAGGTGCTCGTGTCCCAGCACAATAACTTCAGTTTTATCTGAATTTAATAGTAAAAAGTTGCAGGTCATCCAAGTCTTAATGTTTTTGAGACACACCTGTAAATTGGGTAAGTGATTAGATTCACCTGGTTTCATTGATAAGTACAATTGTGTGTCATCAGCAGTGAAAGTTTATGGAGTGTTTCCTGATAATGTTGCATAAAGTGAGCGAATATGATGTGAATAATATTGGCCCAAGCACAGAACCCTGTGGAACTCCGTGGGTGACTTTACTATTCATGGAGGATTCATTGTTAACAGATACAAACTGAGATCTGTCACATAAATATGACTTAACCCAATTTAATGCAGTGTCTTTGATGCCAACTAGGTTTTCAAGTCATTGTATTAGAATTTGGTGGTCAGTAGTATCAAATGCAGCACTAAGATCCAACAAGACCAGAACAGAGACCAGTCCCTCATCAGATGCCATTAAAAGGTCATTTGTAACTTTGACCAGTGCTGTTTCTGAACTATGGTGAACTCTAAAACCTGATTGGAAATTCTTAAAAACAAACTATTCTTACGCAGAAAATCACACAATTGTTCGGCCACCACTTTCTGTAAGATTTTAGAGAGGAAGGGAAGGTTAGATATCAACCTATAATTTGCTAAAGCCTCGGGATCAAGAGTCGGCTTTTTAAGCAGCGGTTTGATTATAGCTATTTTAAAGGACTTCGGTACGTATCCTGAATATAAAGACAGATTGATGATTTCTAATAGAGAGTTGCGACTAAGGGTAAACTTTCTTTAAGTAGACTAGTTGGGATTGGGTCTAGGAGGCAGGTTGTTGTTTTGGATAAGGAAATAAAGGAAGTTCATTGTTTTAGATGTGTTTACATGTGTGTGATAGCATGTTTTTGCTGTCCTCATATCCGTTAGCCTTATATTTGCTTCTCGACTGGCTGTTTCTATCCTCTGTGGGCTCATAAGATCAGACATGCCACACACACACAAACACCCACACACACTAACTCACACACACAAACCAGCTATTGTGTCTGTACAAACTGCGGCAGAAAAGGCTGCATATATCACATTAGGTCCACTACCTTCATTCACTGGTTAGGGTTATATGAAACCAAAAGTCTTTTTAAAAAAAACAACCTATTCCCTCACATAAAATTCCTCCACTCCCTCAGCAATTAACTCAGGATTAGATTCAGGTCAATACCCTTAACTCCATTTCGTTCTCATTTTGTGCAACATTATAATCGATTCCAATTCCTTTCCGTCGAAAATAAGTTTCTTTTTACACCTTCCTCTCCTTTTTTTTATGCATCAATTTAGATACAAATTAAACCACTTCTAATCGGGCAGTTAAACTCAATACCGAGGCTCTATTGTAGCATCTCAGACAATTAATCTTCCAGTGGAGGCTATTTTCTGCTCTCAGGTGAGGTAATCATAATGTCTTTTGATAGGGAATGAAGATTATGGCAAAAATGGGCTCCATGTGCCACTGAGCTCCTTCCCCATCTCCTAGACTCTCAATTGGATGGGTGATGTGAGCAGGAGGGCTTATAATAAAGATGATGATAATGATTAACACCATTATCAGTAAGATGAAATCGGTCATAACCCTCTATGTCTTCAGCGGAAAAACGAATCCCTCGAACAATAACTTAAGGAGTAGAAGGCAGAACGTACGTCCACAATATTTCATAGAGCATGGGGTTTGTCACCTTAAAAGACCACCTCTGACTAGGAATTTCTGTGGATGCCAGCATCAAGTTCTGCATTTCTTCATTAAAGCACAAATCATTGTTATTTACAAGATGGACACGTTTATACAGTTGTAAATACAAAAAGGTGCATTTAATCCTGCAAAGTTATTTGGCTTGGTTTGTTTTTAATGCTGGTGACTACTGACCTCCAACTAAAGAAGAAGAAGAAGAGGAAGAAGAAGAAGAAGAAAAAGAAGAAAAAATCCATTATTGTCACATACAGCCATACACAGTACAACATAGTGGAATTATTTCTATCCACGTAAACAATAATATCTATCCAAATAAAGATATCAGCAGCCCTGAGTTTGTAAATGCTATCCTAATAATAGAGGGTAAATGGCATAAAATAACATAATGGAGTAGCATTTATGTAGCAACTGAAGCCCCAAAGCGTTTACCACACACACCACAATCACAGAGACAATCAGGCATTGATGGGTGTCTGTGAGGATCTGACCTGCTCACTCAGTGATACATCATTTTCTCACCCCTAAATATTTCTATTCTCAGTTGGTCACACACTTACACAGTGATGGAACAGCTATAAGGAGCTCAGTGTCTTGTCCAAGGACACTTTGACATGTCGTCACATCGAGCGACTGACCTTCCAATTACTGGACAACCAGCTCTGCTTCCTGAACCCCAGCCGCTCTGTGTGATTGCTCAGAGAGTAAGTGTGGGAAGAAAAGATGAGCGACGTGATGTAACATGTTCTATTGGGCTTGTTCTTAACCTGAGGGCAAATAGGAATATAGGATATAAGTTGTAATAGTAATTTACGCCATGCAAAGTGATATTATCTCAATACCTGACATTCATAGATATTGGATTGGAAGATATTGGAAGTTTGCATTGGTAAAGTAACCTTCGCAGTGTTAGTAAGAGGACATCAATCCTTGACTTTGTAAGAAACCGAGGATTGCACAACCAAAAGTATAACTAGAGGCTAAACAACACATAACAATTAAATCAGGCATTTTCTAGACGAATTGTAGGCCAGTGTGTCGTGTCTACGCTCGATCAATTTTCTATTAACTTTTACCTTAAGGTGCAAACAGTGAAGGAGTGGGGGAGTTACTATGCATGGAAGCATCATTTTGCAAGATATTGAGGTGGTAGCATTGCCGATCTTCAGCAATATTTATCTGTAGATAATCTAAAGCAATGTTTATCTGTAGTTTACATACAGTAATATTTATCTGTAGTTTACCTACAGTAATGTCTATCTGTAGTTTACGTACAGTAATGTTTATTTGTAGTTTACATACAGTAATCTTTATTCGTTATTTACCTACAGCAATGTTAATCTGTGGTTGATCTACAAATTACAAATTACAAAGAATTTGTACAAATTCTTACAAAAAAAACCTAAATACAGGGTAACATAGTAATATTGATAGCTATAATAATACTCAATATAGGATGAGTATATATCAGATAGTGATTGTACACTTATCTGAAGGTCAGTGGTTCGATCCCCGGCCACTGCGGTCCACCAGTCGAAGTGACACTTGAGCTCTCTATCTTGAGCAGGATAGAGAACCCCAGGTTGCTTCCGATGGCTGTTCCATTGATGTGTGAGTGATGGTGTGAATGGTAACTGCTCCTGATTAGTATGTGGCGCCTTCCATGGCGTTCTCGGTCATATATGAATGTTATGCATGTATAAATGTTTATGTGAATGGATGACTGCTGACATGTGTTGTAAAAGCGCTTTGAGTAGTCAAGCAGACTAGAATAGCGTTGTATAAGTACAGTCCATTTACCATTTACATTTACCATCAATGCAAAGTAACTGAAAGAGAAATCCCACCCTGACTTTTTAGTGTCTCAGTGCATTAATAATGTTTCCCTCCGTGTGTCACCTTCCTCTGTCTAAAAAGTGAAAATCTGGGGCAAAGATGTTGGCACTGCTTTGAGATTCAAGGGCAAGGGTATCAATCCTCCCCTGCCTCACCCTGGGGGAGACAATTGATGTCTGGAGGGGGAGAGGACGGAGGAGGTGATGAAAAGGGATGAAAAGGAGGAGTCAAGAGGCGCAGAGATGAGGAGAGGGAAAGGGTGACTCTGAGCAGAGACACTCGAGCAGAGAATTTGTCTGACAGGGATGGGAGGATGTGAGAGATGATGAGAGGATTGCAAGTTTAAAGGATGCAAACCAGCATATTTGGATATTTACCATTCAAGTCTCAGCTTTCCTCCTCATTATTCTTCACTGCGTGCCAGAATATAAAAGATAGATGATGAAAATGTTGGTGATAACCACCTCTCCATCAAAGTATTATATTTTCTGGCAATATGATGATAGAATAACAAATGTCTGCGATAAGGCAGCTGTGCATTCTGTGAGGGTTTTTAAAACTGTTGTTTCAGACTAATCACACAATTCCAGGAACTGTCTAAGACTTTTGTCATAGAATTACTTTCAAATTGCATGCATCATATTTATTAATGATTTACAGTGCTGTAACTATATTAATGTGCAGATTATTCCTTGTCTGTGCTACTAAAATTATTTCTTCCACATAGTGCATTCATGCTGCTGACTGAAGAAGGATTTCTTGTGTTTCTCAGCAGTTCAGCTCAGTCCATTCGTGCGTCGTGTCCACACCGCCCCGAGCTTCATGTGGTTTGTTGAAAGATGTTTTGTGTATTTCAAGGACAGTCCAGCTGGTGGATTGATTTTGGATATGCAGAGTGGTCAGAATCGCAAAAGAGCCAAGAAATGATTAACAGGGAGAAGTGTTTGAGCAGCTATTATTTAAATCCGCTTTTTTCTGTTATATAAGCACTTTTGAGTTTTGCACACGAGGGATTAATCTTAATGGAAAGGTCGTTTCAGTTATAAAAATGTGTCGTTACAAGCTTTCATGCACCAGGCAGAACTTGGCAGCATTTAAGTTTTCTAAGGGTTTTTCTAAAGGGGAAATGATACTGTTAAAGCAGCATTTAGGACGGTAAGTAAACAAATACATGACATGAATACATGAAAACCTGAGATAAAAATTTAAGTAAACCAATAATACATACAGATACAACCAAAAACATCCAGCAATGATCATTGGTCCAGAAAACTCCACCAAACCCGCCCTTACCTACTACCTCGTTCGTGTCTAGCCCACTCTTTCTACTGCAGGATGCCAGCCTTTCCTTTGATCACAAAATCTGATCAACCGAACTACATTCTTCCTCCGAAGAACATTGATCATGTCCACCCGTCACTTTCCTTCCCTGTTGTTGAAACCTTGATACATACTTTCATCACATCCAGGACTACTGCAATAGCATTCTCTATTGTATTATCTATCTATTCATTCTTCCTCTCTCGCTGTCCCTCTTTGCACATCCCTCTCACTTTAATGCATGTTAGTGGATTAATGCATGTTACTAACTTGACTTCTTTCCTGGAGTCTTAGTGTTTTCTCACCCTGCAAGGTCACATGGTTGGTGAATGCATCTGCTGCTGTGGACCTTTCTCGATGTCCACTGATTTCAAGATTGTCAATATGATAATTACTATTATTAATATTATTATTATTGTATAGTATTTCCGTATCATCGACTCGGGATCCCTGCTTCCGCCGCGGCCCAGACCTGGAGAAACAGAGGAAAGTGGATTAGCATAGCTGATATCGTTGCTTTTCTCTTTCTCTTTTCAAACCCAACCGGTCATGGCAGTAGGCCGGCCACCCTGCGTCTTGGATCTGCTGGAGGTTTCTGCCCGTTAAAAGGCATTTTTTTCTCGCCACTGTCGCCAAGTGCTTGCTCCCGGAGGAATTTGTTGGGACTCTGTAGATAATCATATCAAGAGTTTGGTCTAGACCTGCTCCTTCTGGAAAGCACCTTGAGACAACTGTTTTTCAGAATTGGCGCATATAAATAAAGATTAATCGATTGATTGATATTGTGTATCATCCTACATAAGTCCTACATAAACCTCAGGAACCTCCACTGAGTCCCACAACAAACGCAACCAAAAACTCTGCTGCTCGCTTACCAAGCCCTAGATAACCAGGCCCACTCCTAGCTCACTGACAAAATCGACACCACTCTCCAGTTCGCATGCTCCACTCCTCTGACACCAGCCTCCTATCTCCCTCACTAAGGGCCAAGCTGTGGATCTGAGTGATCCCTCCTTCTAGAGC
Organism: Lophius americanus; assembly: GCA_037951165.1. Taxonomy (NCBI): domain Eukaryota; kingdom Metazoa; phylum Chordata; class Actinopteri; order Lophiiformes; family Lophiidae; genus Lophius; species Lophius americanus. The sequence continues at coordinate 2,753,473 of JBBDHG010000009.1, forward strand.
TCCCTCCTCAAAAACAACCCAGACTCCTCTGATGTTTTTCATCTTCAAACCACGGCTCAAAACACACCTTTGCAGAAGTGCTTTGAGTATGTGATATTGTTGTATGCATATGCACTGTATATATATCCATATATATAATATACACATACATATACATAAACAGATCAGCCATAACATTATAACCACTTACAGGTTTTGTCAGAATAACCTTTGTTTCCTCGTTAAAATGCACCATTTAGTGACAGTATATATTAGGCAGTAAGTCTGCAACCAGGGAAAATAGGCAAGTGTAAGGGATCTCAGAAACTTGTTCAGGAACAATTTGTGTCAGAAGATCCACAGAACAGCAGTTCTTGTTGGTGTTCCTGGTCTGCTGTGGTTACTATGTACCAAAGTAAGAAAGAATCAATGGTGAGCAGGTAGCAGGTACTAAAGTTATGGCTGGATGGGTATATTTATGTTTATTTTAACCAGTAGCTAGATGGAACACTAATAATTAAATTGAAATTAAAATTTAAAGCTTACTGCCATACACTGTGGCAGGGAATTTAATTTATTGGGTGGCACGCCATCATTGAAGACATCCACATGGAAGTAGAGGATGCGTTAAACAAAGCTGATTGAAAAGTGACAATGCTAAGGCTGCTTACTTCTGCAGAAGTTTCATACTAGCCATAATGGAAAGAGCAGGATTGTAGGAGAGGAACCATGAAGTTGGAGAAGGAAAGTGACATTATGTGATTCGGATATTTATATGTTGGGAGCTGTTTTCATTGGCTGTTACTAACCTGCGCTTCATTTTACAAATACATACAAATATTTCACCTGTGTAAAGCATCTTTGATTATCAAGAAGTGGAGAATCATTATTATGTGATTAAGACTAATTATATAGAATTACATTTTCCTGTAACTTTGACGGGATCCCCCTGTGGTATCCAGATTAAGTCCCCAACTGGCCTCAACAATCTCATCTTCTGTGACAAATCATATGAAATCACCAAAAAGTGCTCATCTAACCTTATTTTTTTACAAGAACACTCTGACCCTCTGACAGACGTACGTAGTGCATGCGGCAAAGTCAGTATGGACTGAACAAACACAAACCTTTGCCAAGAGAATGTGATCAGGGACAAGCAAATAACACTGAAAAAAACGCTTGCTGGGTCGCAGCGGGGACTCGTGCATGAGGAGGCACGTGAACATTTTGTCCTCGAGGTACCACCATGAAAAATGGGCAAATGAAACAATGAGTGTCTATGAGAAGGGACAGATCATGATGTCTAGACAACTTGGTCAGAGCATCTCCTGACTGCAGGTATCGTTAGAGTTTTCTAATCTGTAGGGGTTGGTTGCCAACAAAGTGCTCAATGGAAGGACAGCTGGTGACCTGTTCCTGTGGTGTCCTAACCCACAGAAGAACCACTGCAGCACACATTGCTGAACATTTTAATGCTGGTTCTGTTAAGAGGGTGTCAGAACATTCAGTGCATCACAGAGCTGCCATGACAGTAAAAAGAGAGAACCTACAACATATTAAGCAGTTGGTATTAATGTTATGGTTGATCAGTGGATTTCAGACTAGGGAAAAGTGAACTTCAGATTTTATTGTCGGTTATGTCCTGTGTCTGTCTGTGTAACTTTTAACAAAGTCAGTCTTGTAGTAGGCACTGCCAACAGCAGGAAGCTAAAATTACCAAAGTGAAAAGCTATCAGCATTACCTGCTAACCAATGATTGACGTGATGACCAACACTTGTAGTAACAAAGATTCTCTCTGTGAGTTAGAACAGCAGGAGAGAACGTGGTGGTTGTTTTGGCCAAAGCAGGCGACCTGTCTTGTATCTAGCAAATCACCAACGAAACCACAGATTTAAAAAAAAAATTTCTTTGTCCTTTGTCCTCTTTAGAATGTCGCAAACTACTATTATCATGTCAGTCTCAACAGTCTCAACAGTTCCGATTCGGTACATGTATATTAGCTCTGGAAAATCTTCAAGTTGTTATGTAGCTCTTGCCTGCTGGCAAACAACAAATACGGACAAAATTAATATGGAGCTTGACTGACTTCACTGATAATGACACGCAACGCTCTTTAACCATGTAGTGGAAGTGATGTAGGCACCATTGAAATCTGAACACAGGTGTTCAGCTAATAACAATTGGAGACATCACATGGTGGATTTGCAATCTAATGCCTTAATAATGTGCCAGATGAACTAAATACATTTTAACTAGTATTGTTGTATTTTCATATTGTAAAACCTAATGAGTTAAGTTGTAATTATGATATATGTATCATCATCAAATAAAAAAGGAAAAATCTTAGCTCCTAAGTAAGAAAAAAAGACGGTCAAGTCGCTTGTTTTACAAATATGAGTAAAAAAAAAAAGAAGAAGCTTAAAGTAACGTCAAAGATCTCTTGAAAGGGGAATTTCAAAAAACAATTTCAAAAATGTATTCTACATGGTCTATTTTACATCCCATTTAATGGGTTATCTACGGATGGTTCTGGGATCTTATAGGTTAAATTCCACCATTTCTTTGCAGGAGAACTGAACTTTGGCAATTTTAACTCGACAAGATAGTAATTTTTTTGCCCAGTTATGGGTGGAACACCTTACCCAACATACTGGGTTACACCACTAAACCAAAGCAGCCTGTGGCTGGGTCCGTCCATTTCAAACCAAAATGGGTTACCAAAATGACCCAAATTTTTTAACCCAGAAGTTTTTGGACTATGGTTTTTCATGTTTGAGGATGGTCCTGTGGATCAGATCATTATCATTAGAAAATAAAAGATAGGTATCAGATGTCTCTGTATTTGCACTGTAAAGCATTTAGTGTGGAATTCACAGGAATAAATTATCAGCCACTGACAATTAAATTACCGTAATACTACAGGACATTATTGGTTACTGACTTTCTACAGTATATTATGGGTTACTATAATTTTCTACAGTGAGGGGTAATTTCCTGTAATTCCTTATAGCCAACATCACCAAATGGCAGACCGTGTTCGTGGTCCGGACCCAGATGCCTTCCGGACTGAGCAGATTATTCCATTTTCACAAGCGTTTCTATTTTAAGTTGCACAGCTTCTACTGTCTATACAGTAGACTATTTAACCGGCACAACTTTTCTTGACTTTATTGTAGAGGCTTTAGTGGCTCAGGAAGCTCTAATTTACTCTGATCAGTGTTGTGAATGGACCCGGTCGATGTGAAACTGTGACACAGTCAGAAAAAATAAATGAGTCCATGAGGGAAAAGGAAGACATGGTGTTCTCTGAAATGAGAAAAAACCCCCAGATAAACCAACCCTTTAAATCAAGAATGGACCGTCTTGTACGCTCAGGCTGTTAAAACCCTTTTGTTAAGCAAGACTAGGAGACAAACATTTTGAGTAGTCATAAGCAAAACTAGGGATACAGAAAGTAAACGAACTAAGAGCAAAATATTATCCATCCACCTGAGTCATGACAATAATTGACTGTCCAACAACAGGATAATGAATATCCCTTCAATGTTGTACAGATTTTGTTTGGGCATAAAAATAAGTTTAGGGATTCAGGGTTTTTCAGACAGTGCATGAGTGCAGTACCTGGACATTTACTCGAGGGAGAACAAAAACAAGAGTAATCTGTATGAAATCAAGCGAATATCTCCGTCAATGTCAACAGCCACAAGGAAAACGGAAATGTTAAGCCAGGATTTAGTTATTATTTATTTCATGGGGTTATTTATTAGGTACGGACAATGTACAATATGAAACATAAATGTTACCATTTGATGCGTTGTACCAGAGTTAGCCTAAGGCTAATTTTGCAATCTTCAGTCCCCCCGGTAGGTTTGAGAAATCAATTCAACAGCATTAAATAACAAAACAACAAAGGACAAAAACACAGAAAGCATGATGTGGCCCACCACATTCACAAGGCACCATGTGTGTGTTTGGCGGTATCGTCAGACATGTCAGTAGACTCATTTCAAGCCTAAAGATGAGTCTACTGATGCAGGATAAGAAAGAATCCTCAGCCTCATCTTCTTATCAACCTCATCTTCTTATCAACGTTACATGCTCAGGGAATCCCTGAGTTAAGTATGATACTGTACAGGAAAGTACGGTTTGTGACCTGATGACAACTGCCTTCTCCTTCCTGAAGAAACTTGAGGTGATTAAGGAGGGCCTGAAGGGAGACAGTCCATACTTCCCATAGTGAAGGACCAGGCTCAGGGTGAGAGACATGTATCTGCATTTTTTGACTTTGTCGAAAAGACGATAGTGAACTTCAGCAAACCTTTTGACAGCATCAGCCTTGACAGCAGTTCAAAAGGAAGTGAATTAAGACTTATAGTAGACAAGTGTCAAGTGTCTACAGTTTGGAGATCAGTATCTGGAGATGCAGCTGATGGATGTTGGAGATGCAGCTGATGGATGTTGTCTTGAAACAGCATTTTGGAGGAAATGGCCCAGCCAATTTCAGGCTCCAAATGGTCACAGAGACATTGAAATGATGGGAGTGGACGCGTGTTCCTCACTGTAATTATGTTGTGTTCAACCAAAACGTAAAGATCATGAAAAAGTGTTGTCCCATGATGTCACAAGGTGAGGATAAGACAAGATAAGTAATTTGGGTAAGTTGCCCCCCTCCCTAGTTGGTACAGTCCCATGTTCTTCCAATGAAGTTAAAGTGGCTGAAGGGTCATATTTGGATTCTTGGTAATGTTTGGCCATGGTTTAGTCCCTCTTTACTCATCATTGGACTGGAACATGTGACTGTCCCATTCAGGGCGGGTAAGCTGCCCAAATTACTCACTCAGACAGATATACTGGATATCCACACTCAACACCATGACAACTGCTGGACTGAATGACGACTTTACCTTCAAATGTTTTCTATGAACAGACTTCAAGCTAAATAAAAAAACACATTCTGAATTGTGACCATACCTACAAACGAGGGACCTTGTTGACCACAGGACACACCTACTGGATATCACATATCACTTCCTGTTTATCTATTACTTTCATCCTGTCATACTTACTCTTCGATCATCTCATCCTTACCTTGTGACATCATGAGCCAACCATAAAGCTCCTAATACAAATTGCGTGATCTGAAATAATCCTTTCTTCCTCTTATATCGTACTATTGCTCAGAACAGAAAATAATAGCCATAACCAGCATCACCTTCTCTGATCACGAAAATCCCCTCTACTCATCAGTCACCAACCTCAGCTTAAGATTTGACCATCAACCCACTTTTGAATCCCACATCAAACTCATCTGCAAGATCTCCTTTCACCATCTCAAAAATATTTCCAATTTCCGTTCTTCACTCACCTTGAGTGATACTGAAAAGCTGGTTCACGCGTTTCTATCCTCCAGACTGGATTACTGTAACGACCTTCTCATCTGGATCCCTGATAAAAGTCTTCAAAGACTTCAGTATGTTCAAAACAGTGCTGCAAGGATCCTGATGAGAGTTCGTAAACACGAACACATCACCCCTGTTCTTCATTGGCTTCCGGTCTCCTCCAGGATTGATTATAAGATCTCTCTCATCTCACTCACCAGTTTGTCCATGGCAATGCACCCCCCTACCTGAAAGAACTACTCACCCCATTGACCTCAACACGATCCCTCCGTTCTACACACTCAAATTACCTACTCCTCGGACTATGCTCAGCACCATGGGTGATTGGGGGTTCTGTTCTGCTGCCCCTCGTCTGTGGAATGCCCTCCCTGACCGTCTGAGGGCTCCACAGACGACTGAGACATTTAAAAAAGGACTTAAATCTTTCCTTTTTAGCATAACCTATAACTTTTAATTAACATTACTGCTTTTTGGTCTTATTGTTATGTTATTATTATTATATATATTTTTTTTATTAACGGTTTTATCTGCTTTTACTTTGTAGCACTTTGAGATCAATGTAAAGTACATTGACTTTGAGAGAGATCGGTTGTATATTTCTGAAACTAATGAGAGCTTTATCACCAAAAGTTTAGGGGCAATACATATCAAGCACTGGTCTTATTTTGTCGAAATTTTGTTCATATGAATTGACTCAAGGAGATCTTTTATATATGATATTTTATAATAATAATAGTTCACATTTGATATAATAAAAGTTAAAATTTTACTCACTATGGGGAGCTTTTTTCCCCCCAGCTATATCTCGAAAACTCTACCGGATAATTTTCAAACTTATAACTAACAAATTATTTTATAAAGCTCTGGGAGGAAAAGCTTTATTGATTTTGTGAAAGTTCGATTGTATTTCTGACATTATAGGGAGCATTATCTCCAAAATTGCCAGGCCATAATGTCACAGCCGTTTATCCGATTTAGTCCACATTTGGACATTTATTTCGAATATGTAATATTTAACCCATATTTCAACCTAATAGTTACTCGCTTTACTCACTTTAGGGAGCTTTTTTTGTCTTAACAGAAAATGCTCTGGAAATAACTTCACATTTAATTTGAGGAGTTCAAGTGGGATTGATTATACAACTCAGTGGGTTGGGGACTTTTCTGGGGTATACCACTGGGACTACAGCATAGGTCTAGTGTTCTACAGTACATAATTGCTTACCGTGATTTTCTTGATTTGGGATTTATTGTGATGATTTTCATAGTAGCTCTTTGTGCAATTTTTTGACTGAATGCAAACACAATTAAGCGATAACACTATAGCCACTGACAAGTGAAGTCAGATAACATTGATTATCTTGTACAGTTATACCGGTCAGTGGTGGGGATATATAATGCAACACATGAACATTTTGTACGCAGAGTTGATGAATGAAGAAGAAAGAAAAATGGTCAATATTAAGGATCTGAGAGACTTTCATATTGGGCCAAATTATAATGTCTAGATTACAAGGTCAGAACATCTCCAGAACTACATACAGTAACTGATTGAGTGTTTCCAGTCTGCATTGGGTAGAACCTATTAAAGTGGTCTAAGCAAGGACAAATGGCAGAACAGGGTCAAAAGCAGCCCTGAGTCTTACAGATAAGCATGGAGAGTATAGACTACCCCGTGTTGTCTGATCCCACAGTAGAGCTACTGTAACACAAGTTGATGAAAATGTTTCTGAACTGGTGTCACAACACACTTTGCAGGTAAACATATGAGACTAATGGTTTTAATTTTATGGATGATTGATGTATATTTTTCACTGTTAAACAATAATTTTGTGTGCATACCTACAGATCAAATCCATCTTTTACAAACCTGCTCCTCACAAACTGTCAAAACACTGCAGCTGATCTCTGCCGGTAAACAGCTCTTTGAACTTTTTCCAGTCTTGCATCATCTAAATCAAATGTATTATTATTATTATTATTATTATATCCGTCAACCTGATGCATGGTTGCATAACATGTGCAAACATGCACAAACACACACATGCACCCACACACGAACACACACACACACACACACGCACGCACACACACACACACACACACACGCACACACACACACACACACACACACACACGCACACACACACACACACACACTCACACACACACACACACACACACACACACATACACACTCTAAAGCACTGTCTATGTTTTGTCTCAATTACTGTCTCTGTTGATTTCATACACATAGCAGAGAAAGCAGGATATGGTGAAAGAAGTGCAGAGAATACACTCCTGTCCTCCCACACATCTAGCTTTTAAAAAAAGACTTCCTTCCTCCTCTCTGCTGTATTATCGCAAGCCTTTATGGACCTCTTGTTCCCAGTTTGAATTATTAACTATCGCTCCACAAGCCCAGACAGGCTAGAGAGTAGGGTGTCTCTCAAACACTCAGTGCAAGAGTAGAGAATTTCACTTTAGTTCTCAGCAGTGCGTCCCTCTCAGTCTCCAGCCAGTCATTCAAAGAGTTTTGTTGTCCGCGTCATTACAGCCAAATCGTAACTTACCAAATGCTGTGCAGCTTTCTCTGTTTCCAACATTAATAATGTACATATTGTATTACAAGAAACCTAGTGTGGGGTGACAGAGAGGAGAAAACAACGGGAAAGACTCTGTGTGTGTGTGTGAGTGTGTGTGTGTGTGTGTGTGTGCGTGTGTGCGTGTGTGCGTGCGTGTGTGTGTGCGCGTGTGTGCGTGCGTGTGTGCGTGTGTGTGTGCACGTGTGTGTGTGTGTGTGTGTGTGTGTGTGTGTGTGTGTGTGTGTGTGTGTGTGTGTGTGTGTGTGTGTGTGTGTGTGTGTATTAGTGATTATCTCTTTCCTGTTGCAGTGCTTTAAGACATCATTATTTGGCCTCTTTAAGCCACAGTGTCAAAGACAAAGAATGCCTAGGGGTATAATGAATTATGTATTTCTCTCTGTCATAAACGTTTAACTACGTCTTTCCCAGTGCTTGATAAATAAAACCTGACTCAAGACTCATTAGGTGGGTTTACATGGGACACTTTTATTCTTTCCGAATTTAACCTTTCCGTATTGCAATGTCGGCCGCCTGTTTACATGACCTGTGACCATTTCCGACCCGGTGTTTTCATGCATCGATTTATGTGATTGGAAAGAGCTTTGAGACATGCGCAGATGATCCACACTCCAGTTTATAAGGTGGCGGGGATGCTACTATGAGTTGGGTGCCAACCGCCAACAAGTGCCCAAAGAAGAATACGACAAAGTGCGCAGAAGGGACTTTTCGTCTATCTAACCTTCCAACAATGTTAAACTCTTTCAAAGTTGCAATGAGCAAATGACTCTCAGATGTAGACTGGTAATAAGAAATGTGAAATGGGTCCCATTGCTTTGCATGCACTGAGAAAAACTCAGCCAGAGCATTGCGTCACGACGATGGGCAGCGCAGTTAGAACTCAAACATAAAGCTTTCCGAAACTGTGTACATGAAGCAACTGGCAATTGGAAAGGCTTTCCGAAAAGATTTAGACTACCTCCTTGCAAAGGAATGACATCTCATTTGGAAAGGGACTTTTCTTTTGGAAAGGGGTGTTTAAATGCAGCATTTTCTTTCCGATTAGGCGCCTTTTCCGAATCTATTCGGAATTAGGCTGTCCATGTTAACCCGCCTACTGTGTCACTCCAGCATATGACCTGTCTCCAACATGACTAAAAATCTCTTTAAAAGAAAGACACACTCTGGATCTAGTCATCACTGACTCTGTTCCTCTCAGCAATCTTCTTGTGTGCGATCTGAGTTTGTCCGACCACAAGTCCGTCTCCATGGAATTGTCACTTGTGTCCCCACTCATCAAGCCCAACGTGAAATCTACTTCAGGAATTTGAACATCAACCCAGAGACCATGACAATCGACCTCCAGCTTCTCCTTTCTGCAAACTTTGTATCAGCCAATGACTCAGTGGATTTCTACAATAACTCCCTGAGTAGCATCCTGGATCGTCACGCCCCTGTAAAAACTAGAACAGTCACCATTCCCGCTCAGCCCCCTGGTTCACCAGCAAGCTACGGGAAATGAAGGCAGCTGGACGTGTCCTTGAGCGGCGTTACAAGGCTTCAGGTCTCACTGTCCACAAGCTAGCCTTTCGGGAACACCAAAACGTCCACTCAAAGTCGCTTAGCGAGGCCCGGTCACTGTTCTACTCCAACATCATCAAAACCAGTCCTGGAAATTCTAAGCAGCTGTTCTCCACTATCAATTATCTTCTTAAACCACAAACTCCCCCACTTACAGAAAATACAGAAGAGTACTGTAATAATTTCATGGCTGTCTTCAAAACGAAAATTGACTCAATCCGTTCTGTCCTTTCTGGTTCCTCCACTCTACCTATCCAGTCTACTTACTAACAGTTTGAGATCTCCCAGCCTCTTAACTGCTTCCCAGAAATCTCACAGCAAGAGGTTGAGTTTATCATCAGGACGATGAAACCCGCCACCTGTGCCCTCAACCCCTTTTGTACAGCCCTAGTGAAAACTAACATCTCTTCCATCAGTCCCCTGATCACCGCTGTAATAAACCAATCCCTCCAGGCCGGCTTTGTTCCATCTGCCCTAAAAGCCGCCAGAATCAGACCATTCCTTTAAAAAACCTACTCTCGTTTTTGCTAATTACAGGCCCATTTCAAAACTCACATTCCTTTCCAAAGTACTGGAAAAAGTAGTTGCTGCCCACCTCCAGCACGACCTCAAATACAACAGCCTCTTTGAAACCTTTCAGTCTGGTTTCTGCTCCGCCTACACCACAGAAACATCTCTGCTTAGAGTCACAAATGACCTACGGATGGCAGCAGATGCTGGTTCACCTTCCCTCCTGATTCTGCTTGATTTGTCTGCTGCCTTCGACACAGTTGACCATGGAATACTCCTACACCGCCTACATCACACCACTGGACTCACTGCCACCGCCCTAAACTGGTTTTAATCCTACTTCACTGACAGAACAGATTACATTTCCCTTGTAAGTTCAAGGTCCCGTACACACACCGTCACCTGTGGGGTCCCCCAGTGATCAGTCCTTGGCCCCATTCTCTTCATACTATACATGCTCCCCCTTGGCCGTGTCATCAGTTAATATGGACTTTCATGTCATTGTTACGCTGATGACACGCAAATCTACATAAAAACTGACACATGTTCCTCCGCAGCCTCTCCATCGTCATCGTCATCGTCATCATCATCTCCCCTGTCAACTCTCCACGCTTCTCTGGAGGAGATAAAGGTGTGGATGAAAAACAACTTTCTCCAGTTGAACAGCTCCCACCCGAAGCAATTTTAATTGGCACCCCACATCAGACCCAGTCTTCCTCCATAACCAGTATTACCTTCTCTGGTCATAACATTTTCTTATATTCATTAGTCACCAACCTCGGCATAAGATTTGACCCTCAACTCACTTTTGAATCCCACATCAAACACATCTGCAAGATCTCCTTTCACCATCTCAGAAATATTTCCAAACCACGTTCTTCACTCACCTTGAGTGATGCTGAAAGGCTGGTTCACGCGTTTGTCTCCTCCAGACTGGATTACTGTAACGCCCTTCTCATCGGGATCCCTGATAAATGTCTTCAAAGATTTCAGTATGTTCAAAACAGTGCTGCAGGGATCCTGATGAGAGTTCGTAAACACGAACACATCACCCCCGTTCTTCATTCACTTCATTGGCTTCCCATCTCCACCAGGATTGATAATAAGATCTCTCTCCTCACTCACCAGTGCATCCATGATAACGCACCCCCCTACCTGAAAGAACTACTCACCTCAATAACCTCAACACCATTACTCCGTTACACTCATACTTTTTTGGCCGTTTACATTATAATTTAAATGCGACAGTGTGAACAGTCTACCAAAGTCTGACCTGCATGCACAGAAGAAGACGTGACATCACACGCAGCACGCTGTGTTTGACGTCAATTGTGACGTCTGTCTCACTTCAATGACGTAAAAGTGGGAAGAAATGCGACATGAGCGTTCAGATTGAGGTAGCTTTGAAAAATATCATAAGTATTCGATGTAGGACCACATATGAAAGTGGCCTGGGTTTGATTTGAAAAAATAGGATCTTTGCTGTTCAGACTGTTTTAAAAAAATCAGATATGGGTCAAATATGGGCAAAAAAGTCAGATTTGGGTTACTTTTGGCTGCATGTTGAACGCAGCCTTAGACATAAATTTTTGGGTAACTTATTATGTTAAGCAAAGGCTACTAAACGGAAATGAGCAAACTGCATTCATTTAAGGTATAATGCTAATACATCTGTTCAGTTTTACACAAGGTGAAACTAACTGCTTTAAGGCAAAAGGTTTCCACTCAACTCTAAATCAAAGTCAACCAATTAGAGTGCCGGATACAACATTGGTATTTGGTGTGATGTTGGGTGTCTTTATTCAATATGGTAAAAGAGATTTACGAACATCCATGGATATAACTATCCGTGGAAACTTGGACTGATGATTGAATATATTATGTTCTGCTCTTATTTAATTAAAGCTGGTTGATAATGGCTGGTATGATAGATTAATTTAGATTGGTATGATTATTACTATTATTATTATTATTATTATTATTATTATTATTATTACATTTTCCACTTCAGTCTGGTAGGGCAGCATTGTTTTCAATCTTAGACTATGATTGTGTTATATATTACATCAATTTGAAGACACACACAAAACAATCTAAGCCTAAATATTATGCCTAGATCTTGTTTGATTTGTTTTGCATAGGTTTATGATCAGTTATTACGATGCTCCAATATTCATTGATAGAGAGGTGGCTAAAGATGTAGGATAGAATACATGCTCTAAACTAACACATATCAGTTCTCACTTTTTTTTTCTACATTTCTCAATCCCTGTGTGTGCTGGGATTTTTTTTCCTATTGTTTCAAAGGCATGTTTGGGTACTTTTGCCACAGGCTAGATGCTTTTTCAAAGTAGACAGCTCATCATCATGAGTGAGAAATGCAGAACAGAACCGTGACCATCTGTGGGGGAGAAGGGCAGCGCTAAATATATTCCTTCCTCAAAGTGAAGATCGCACAGAGATGGGTTCTCCCCTGGCACGTAAACATGGCTTTCATCCACCTTGCTCATATTTTATCTTAAAATAACATGAAATAAGAAATTCTGTTAATGTGTTTGAAGGAGAAACTTATTTATTTGTGAATTTTTTTCCTTTGAATCTTTCTTTCTGAGCCTGTTGCTTTGGAAAGTGGTATTCTTCCCTCGCACACAGCCCTTACAAGCCTTGCCTGACAATTTGAGAAAAACAGTTGGCCTTCTCCGCCTCCCAGAAAAGCTCTAAATTTCCATATGTTGAATGCATGATGTGTCTCTGCACCAGAAAAATTGTGAATAATTATTGCACATCAGTTGTAATTTTATATGGCAGCCTCATTGTTTCTGGCAGACTAAAAAAAATACAAACAAGATGGAAGTGAGCTAAAGGTGAATAAGAAAATCCTGGGAAGCCTGTGAGAAAAGGAGATGCAGTGTCACTGAGGAGACAATGAAAAAAACTGATGCAAAGATTGAGTTTTATATTTCTCTGTAGGCATTCCTTTGGCCGCCTAAGGAGTTCAAGTCATGTTTCATAATTGTCTAGGAAACACTTGCACATAGATTCATGCATACTCAATTTTTCTCTTTTCTGGCAAACAGTTCTGGCCAGCTTTGAACAGCTTTCAATGCCTGAGGTCAAAGGAGCACACTTCAAAAAGAAAATATGATTGTCCCCTCCACTCGCTCAGGCTACAGTGATGCATATAAATACACAACTATGGGATGTGCATGCAGAAACATCCTCAAACGACAAAAAAAGGAACTGAGCTTCTTACAATCATTTCACTGTGCAGGAAAACTAACAATCACCAAATATCTCTAAAAGGAATGGTGTCCCCTTCATACGAATTTGTTCACTTATTATGTTGCTGAGATTGTTGAAAGGATTTGTGGTAACTTATCGAACATGTGTGTGAACTCTGAAGCTAGATCCAGGAACTGTTTAACTGTATTAAACAAAAACAATAGAAAAATGGGGACCCATGGAGTGGCTGCCTCCCTTATCTCACTCTAAACTTGGGTGAAGAGTCAGCCTAACGTTGCATCAGCAAACTAAGGGATTCCTCAGGACTCCGTGGCCCCCAGGGTGGCCCCAGGAGCACCTGAAATACAACTAGGTTTTTGTATACTTCATTTGCCTCCTTGGAAACCAATTCCAAGGAAAAAGTCAAATATTAAGGTTGTATGGCATAATTAAGGAAATGTATAAATTAAAGTAGTCTGTTTTGGATTTTTCTCTGAACATTTTTGATAACTGCATTTTTTCCCCCTTATCTTTTGCTGCTGCCTTATTGCAACTAATCTCATCTGACACTAGGCGAGAGACAGGGTACACCATGGAACTTGCCAATTCATCACGGCGCCAACATCTGTGCATTATTTCATAAAAATATTTATTTAGCATAATGTTTTATATTTTACTGTTCAGAGATGCAATAAAAACATTATTGCATCTCCTTTGACTCATTTATTTGAAGGGTGACAATAGTTTGGGAGGGCACTATATAGAACTGAGGAACTTAAAACCCTGGTAACCTTGGAGGGAGTTCTTTCTTGACAGTTGTTGTCTTCCAATGATGTCTTACTATTAATTTACCAATAATAAATAAAAGTTTGTACATTATAGGCATTTGATTATAAGTCAAATGATCAACTGATGCATGAAAACATGTAGGGAACAACGTATTGTACAATAAAGCAGCAGGGGAATATGTGAGAGGAAGAAACTGCTTACTTGTGCAGATTCTGTATATAGGCGCCTTTTGGATCAATGGTTTCCGCTATCTAGTTTCCTATCAAGTTACCCCATTTGCCCCATTAATCAGAATCAATCGAGAGACACTACCTGCAAGTCCTGATATATTATTGATGTTCAATCCATGAGGGACTTCCTAACATACAGCTCATTCAAACCGGAGCTTGCTCCACTGAATGAATATTACTTACAGAGGTTCACATGTTTTGGAAGCTGCTGACATTCCACTAACTAAGGAAATTCATAAAGTATTTCTGACCTTCAGCATCCAGTCACCCTCTATTCTTCTACATTTTTTTCTCTTCCACTTATAGTAAAAGCTGTATGTTTTATGTTTTAGGAAGTATGCTCATCTATAGTTGACGCCTCATTTAGGAAGACTGAACCTCATGTCTATGTGGAATCAAGCAGCTGGATCATCATAGCATAAAGATGGACGCAACGACCATTCAAAGAAGAAAGTGAAGTTTTTGGAATTCACGTTTGTATAATGAAAACTTAAGTTGCTGGTAGTTGGACTTTGTGTTCACTCTAAATCCAGTCTTAGTACTGAGCTAAGAAAAGTAGCTGCTGCTGGTGCTACACATTTGTTATAGACAAGTTTTTTAAAATCAGCTATAAATACATGTTTTTAACTATAAAGTCGCCCAGTAATAGTTTTTGTAGAAGTGCTGTTGCTTTTATGGGTGCTTCAAAAAGTCCTTCATTCACAAATCAGTTGACATAAATAGTGCCACTTTTCTGACAATTTTATTCTCTGTTTCACAGATTGCTTTAAAGGTTTTTTTTAATTCACTGCTTCTTGACATCGTCTGAGAGCTGTGCAGTGTGATAATAATGATACCAAACACTATGATGTTTCATAAGGTTTTCAAAAGTGTATTTGAGGTTAAGCCGTTTCTTTGCCTATCATATCCTTTACATCCCCCTTCTGGATCCAATTGCTTCCGTTACCACCCAAGCATCTATTCCCTGGACTAACTAGACCTACGCTATGCATCGACAGCAAGGGTATATCCCAGAAAAGTCCCAAATCCCCTGTGTTGTACGGGGATTTGGGCCATTGCATTTTACATGTAAAAGAAGCTAATATAATATAATTAAAACAGATCTCTCCGATTCGATTAATATGTACCGAATTTGGATTAAAGTGGACGAATGATTGAAAAAAGTATGGCCCTAAAACCTTTGGAGATAAAGGTCCCCCTTAGTGTCAAAAATACACAACTGATCTTTACAAAAATCTTCTTCCTCGCTCTAAAGTGAACATGATCCAAGAAACAGTTGTTGAGTTATGCCCGCAGAATAGCATTACTCATAAATAAATCCACCTAGTGATAAAAATGTAAACTGCTTGAGTAAAATCATCTATATGATAGATTTTCTGGAGTTCATATACATGCACCGAAATTGAACTAATTGAGACCAACAGTAAAAACAGAAAAACAGTATTGTCGTAAAAATGTCCTCCTACTGAGTAAAATATGATGTTTACGAGAAAGCGATACTCGAGTTTATTCATATGCACCACATTTGGATTAAATCAGACCAAAAGTTGACAAACTATTGCCTGAAAACTTTAAGAGATAAACCTATCTTGATCACTTAAAGCTTCTATATTTCCTAGTGTTGGATTTCCCAGAATCATTATAGTTGTTACTCCTAATGGGATCTATGTAAGAAATATTTTTTGAGTTATTGCATTAACACGAAGCTGCAGTGGACGCGTTGACAGCAATTATGATTCCATAAAATCCCCGATTTTTTCTGGGATATAACTAGCAGGAAGGAGACCAGCAGGAATCTAAATAACCATGACTGTATGGCTTACAACAATGCCATGCCTCCATAGCATGAGAGGTATGTTCCAAATAGTTTCCATGGCAATTTTTTTCCCACTTCCTTTCATCTTGAAACACTGCTGAGAATGATAAATAATGACAATAGATTTGGTGATATAGACAATTAATCAGGGTTAGAGTAAATTACAGTATGAGTGGCAGTGGTGACATGGTAGACACAAGACGCCTGAGTCATTGGTGTCACGGCAGAGCAGTTTGGTTTTTTCAGATGTGAAAGTGAAACATTGAGCGTCAGTTCTTGACGAATCTACACTTTTGTTTACTGATGGACTAATTCAAGAGGGCAAAACTTTCTCTTTCTCTTGTCAACTGCTGCTACACATTACAACCTCCCTCTTTCTCCCAGTTTCTCCCTCTGTCATTGAAAGTGATTGCCAGCATTGCTCTGCCAGCAAGAGCGTTGCGACGTTCCCTCACTACGCAGAAACCTGGGGGCAGCTGTGTTAAAAAATGGCAACTTGACATATACATTACTGTATGCTGGCATGTTTAGAGGGGATGGCCTGATAAACAATGAGAGCAGATCACACAACAGGCTACCCAGATTAAGCGGGGGAAAGTGAAAATGTTCCACACAGTGGCATACAGCACTGCCAACGGCCAACATGTTTGTATATTAACGTAAACATGTGCAGATAAGATAATTTATGCTTATAAGAATGTTCCCATGTGGTGTGGTGGCTCAGTTCATAGAGCGGTTGTTCATTTATCTCAAGGTCGGTGGTTCAAACCCCGGCCACTGCGGCTGAAGTGTCCTTGAGCAAGACAAGTTATTCCAATGGCTGTTCCGTTGGTGTGTGAATGATGGTGTGAATGGTTACCGCTCCTGCTGAGCATGTGGCGCCTTACATGGCAGCCTCCATCATCATTATATGAATGTTTGCGTGAATGTGTGAATGCTGGCTCATGTTGTAAAGGTGCTTTGAGTAGTCAAGCAGACTAGAAAAGCGCTGTATAAGTACAGTCCATTTACCATTTACCATTAGTAGGTGGGCCAAGTTTGGCCTCTCCACAAGATTCAAACAAATCCATCACATCTTTAACAATCTAAAAATGCAACTTGAGTCAGAGATGGTATTCAATAGATTTATAGCCACAGAGTTAACACAAATCTAACAAAAATATCAAGTCCAATCAAGTCAAGGCCAAATTACAACAGCTGGGTCACTGTGTGGCTGTATGGCCCTCTTTTATAGTAATACGATGATTGCATTCAGTAGAAATTATTTTAAAAAAAATATGGAATATAACATTAGTTATTATTATTATGTAAAAAATGTATGATAACCTGCAGGATGAAGGTCTTCCCTCCAGGGTAGAGGTCTATTTGGTGAAATGCAGTAAAGAAATATGATATGACTGCAGTACTTTAAGAGAGTGCATTATTTATAAGAGTTATAAACTCTACTATAAAGAGCAGAGCATCATGGGAGGGTGAAGAAGTTGGGACTCTATAATTCTTATCAGCCCTTTAAAAAAGCTGCTTTGTTGGGAAAACTTTCACAATTTAAATTATATCACTATTTATAGTGTGACCTCATCAAAGTCAGGAAATAGGGCTACCGGTGTCCGTCCTTTTAATCTCAACATGTTTGATAGGGGTGTGGTCAATCTTCATCTTCTCAAAAACTGACCGATGTAATTATAATATAGTTCAAACATGCTTTGGTTGTTTGTAGTTAGCAAATTTTGGCACATTTATGTAGATCTTATGGTATTCTGTTATTACTATGTTATTATAGATGTTATAGTTTGTCCACATCTGCAGGTTTCTCCAATAACACGGGATCTGTCATCTGTTCTTGGACACAAATTAACTTTGTAGTACTACCTCAAAGAGAAAAACTTTACAGTTAACCTTATCCTATCCTTATCCACAAAGTGTGTTTGTATTTCCATAATTTCGTTTGTTTTTTCTCCCATTGTCGTTGTCACAACTGCTATTATTATTATTATTATCATTAATTATTATTATTATTATAGTAGTAGTAGTAGGTTTGTAGGGGCATCTGTGTCCCAGTATGTTAGGTGATTAATCTACTTATTTGAAGGTTGTTAAATCCATTGCAGGCTACGTTCCATCGGTGTAATGATGTGGAGAAACGGATTTATGGGCCGAGAGATAACATTACCGAATATACAGCCGGGTCATTGTGTGGCTGTATGTCCCTGCACAGGTTGCTTATTCATCACAGACAGGTAAAGAATAAAATGCCTGCCAATGGGAAATGAGTCACAATAGTTCACCCACTGTATGTTTTTGGACTGTGGGACCAGGCTAAAGCAGCTGTCAGGGACCCACACAGAAAGAAGGTCGAGATTCACATTCCTCACATGTAACTGATTTCCCCCCACAAAGGAGAGATTGTTTGCATGGGAATGTTAAAAAAGACGAGAGTGTGCGGCCTTGCGGGGCAGTGAAAACCAACTGAGCGCAGCTGCCTCAATCAAGACAATAAATACCTATCCAATTAACGTAATACCGATAAATAAATGGCCACTTCTGATAATGGAGCTAGATTAGGTTCTCTTTCTCTGCAACAATATTATCTCTCTATCTAAAGCTCTATTTTGATCTCAGAGCACAATAGTGTGTATTCTGTTACCTTTAATGGGATAGAAATGGAGAGAGGTGTACCTGACTGAGAACCTGAGAGGGTAATGAGAGTCAACATGGATCATTTTCTAGCTGCAAGGCTACTGTTTCCATTTTCTCAATCAAGAAAGGAATCTTCCACGATCAATTTAAGGCAATTGCAGAGGAGAAACACCCCTAGTAAATTTTCATTGAATTTCCTGTGAGATAGATATGATCCGGTAGCTTTGAGAGACAATCCAACCAAAACTGCAAAACGGAATTTCAATAAGAGGAAAAAACCTTTCGTCTTAAATATCGAACACACATATAAGATATAACACACACACAGACAAACTCACAGAAAAAAACATTTGAAAAAATGTATGTGACATGAAAAATACCAAACCAGGAATGCTAAAATAAAAGACTACGTGACTTATATTCATTAGGCTGTTTTAAGATATAGTGGCAGTGGCCAGCACTGCTGCCTCACAGCAAGAAGGTGTTGGGTTCATATGCACCAGGGGATCTCACTCTATGTCTGCTTGGATAGGCTCTAGCCCCACACCCTGACCCACACAGGATAAGAGGTTAAAAGAAAATGGGCTGTATGAAGAAACTGTCTTTTTTAATTCTTATTTTAAATGATTGATCTTGGACTTATGCGTAGATTCTTTAAGTCAGCTAAGTCAAGAGACCAAAGTACAAATTTTAAGTGAGAGTAAAGTGAGTTTTCATTCAATCATTTTCATTACTTATAATAAACTCAATGGGCATTCATTGTGTGTTTTTTGTCTGATTTTAAGGGTAATTACAGTGTTTCAGTGGCTGGACTTGTATGTGCTACTGTTGTGCGCATTTGAATTTTAGCCCGCAGCAGTTTACTGCGTGCAAGTGTGTTGTGTTGTTACACGCAACAGTTAAGTTGCTGTGCACAGAAATTGATACTACATTCTCATAATGAGCAGCTGCTCGATCAGGATTGGGGCACAAATCTAACGCCATATTTTAAACCAAACCCTCGTGCGCACATTTGTCTGGGATTCAAGACAGGTCAGATGAATTACCGACATGACCGCGAAGCCCTTGACGTGGGACAGTCCACGCGTTGACAATGCAACCGTGTCAGGTACACCTTGGGCAGTCGATCGGGTCTGTCCTGCACCGGTAATGAACCTGTAATGACATGACAGGGCGGATAACCATCTGAGGTCCATTTGCCTCTTTCCAGCAATAAACCCCACAGCCTCCTCCCCTGCTCAATCACAACAAGCAACATTTGTCTCCTTACTAAGGTTAGTATCATGATTTTTCATTTTACTCTACTTGTGGTTATTATTTTTCAAAATGTAATAGAAAATATCAAATTGAAGTGGTTTGACTTGATTTCAGTTTGTCAGGTTTGCTCAGGTTTGTTTTGTCACTTCCCAGTACACCATTACATTACATTACATCTTCCCTCTTTTTTTTCGTTTTACTATTACTTACATTAGGCCACATTGTGCTTTACAACGTTTAATATTAGAATGCAGATTAACAACAGATTAAAAACTTAGATTAAAAACCACAAAAGGATCAACCGTCAAAACATGGCAATTTAACATCGGTATGATATTGTATAAGAAACAGAGATACATTATAATTAAAATGTTAAACGTGTTAAATGTACAGTGTGTGACAGTGTTGAAGGTTACCCCGAATCAGATTATTCTCAGAGACAGCAGAAATTCAAATTTTTTAAAGAAATGGACAAGGACTGAGACAACAGTCAGTTCTGCCTATTAAGCTTGAAGCTTGTTGTATAAAATCCTTGATGCTTAATTGGGATTTTTAATTTTCCTGTCACGCTACACACCTGCTGTGAATGTGAATTATTTCAGCAGTAACAGTACCCATTGCAATTTACTTCCATAATTTAGGATTAGTGATTTACCGTCATAGCTCCAGAATATAACTCATTTCATTTTTTCTTTTCTTCATTATATTGTTGGCCGTTTGAGAATACAATCATTTACAACTAATCATCTATTCTGTGGCGTAATTGAGAAAACAGAAAAAGGAGAAAAGAACAAGCGGAGATAAAAGCAAATCCCTACTTGCAATTGAGGCTTTCATTCGGTGGGTAGTTTCCTAAAATATCTAAAGTGAGAGAGCAAAGGTATTCCTATTCCAAGCAGAATACCTATAAATAAATAAAAACAAAAAACAGAAAATCAAAACACAAGAAAAGAACAACATTAAATCTTTTACATCTTTCAGAAACCTTTGCAGGAGTGATAGTTTTCCGGATGAATAAAATCCCTCAAATGTGGAATGTGAATTAAATAATTTCATACTGATTTGCAATTAAAATTAAATGTTAACCTGCTATAAGAGAAAAGTTCATAAGATATGATAGAAATGAATTATAACGGAGTTTCCTGGGTTTCTATGATGATAGAAACCCAGGTTTTTCCAAATATTAATAATTTGCTGGTTAGTATCATTAGATGATTATTGTGAGAAGTGTGATGTGAAATGGGATATAGAATATGTGTCTGAGAATGAATTGAACACGCATTTGGAATTGATGATGTCATGAGGATTACCATTAAGCATAAAATGAATGGATACATGTTTCATCCCTGCTGATCTCAATGCAGTGTAAATGCCTAGGAATTTAAGAAACACAGGAGATCTATTGGAAGAAAAAAATCCTCCTCTTTCCCATAGCTCCATCTCCTTCACTTGATTTTCTGAGAGCTTCACCTTTTCCTCTGATGGAACAACTCTAGCAGCCATAGTCCACTCCTTCCACGGTCTGATGTTCGGTGGGATACAGATACACCCCAGTGTTTTATGGTTTGGTCATTGAGGATTATTCTAAACAGGCCATAGCCCCGACTACTTTTCATTCTGACTGCAGCTGTCTTGGAAAGAATGTGAATTTGCAACCCATAGCCAATGAAAAGCATTAAACCCCGCTGGGCACCCAAGATGCCACCCTCTCTCCTCTCAGTGTGTTGACAGGACGTCCAACTGAGGAGACATTGGAGAGGTCCATGTCATTAGAATGGTCACGTGATAAACTCAGTGTCCCGGTATTTAGCGGTGTGACATAAGAGTGAAAACATTATTGCTTGATGTTTCCTTCAAACCAGTACCTTCCTTACACCTTCAATAAAATTAGCAGTAACTTTTGTTTTGACCTGGAAGTCCCTCTGTGACCCCCGTTTGTTACCTAAGATCATACATCCATGCATCAAAAATACAATTATCAGATTGACACCAGAATTTTTCAAGACTTTTATAAAAGTAATAATAGTAATAATTAGCTGTCTAAATCACCAGTTCCATCGAGATACCATATTATATTGATCCTTTGGACAACGATACGATATTTGCCGATATCACAAAGTCTGCCACGATGCGGCTTGATTTGATTAAGGGGGCCAGTGATCAATTTCATACGTTATTATGTACCCATTTAACGAAATTGGTTGCATTTAACCCTATGAAAGAAAAATTATAAAACAATTTCGACATGTTTTGACAATTGATCTTTTTTTTCTTCTTATCAATTAACATTAGGTACCCCTGTTTTCCTTTATATTATGAACATAACTGTCACATTTATGTTCCATGAGATTGTATTTACATGGTTCTGATAGGTGATGTGCTCAGTGGTTTGGAGTATTAAACGCTGAATGTTTTACATCCTACAGAACAAAACGTCAACAAAAAGCAGTGTTTTTCTGTAAACAGCCACTCATAATGAATGTTTTCTGAAAAATGAAATTATTACATTGACTAATTTGTGTTGTTGGAACTTGTCGTCTCATTAACAAAAACATTTTTTAAGTTTAACTGACAAATATATTTTTAGTGAAGTGTTCGCGTTAAGTGTTTGATTATGGTGGCACCGTCCTATATATGACAATTCCCACTATATGTTAGCGTTTAGCTAACGGGCCAAGCGTTAATTTTTTTGCCATATTGTTGTAAGGCAGTAAACATTCAGACTGCTCCTGGAATCCTTAATCTCTCCTTTGAAGAGCAGGTTAGCTGCTGTATTTGTACTTTACACCTAATATTTATGTTAATCCCCTCCCAAAACCGCCACCTTATCGTGGTGGAGGGGTTTGAGTACCCTAGTGATCCTAGGAGCGGTGTTGTCGGGAGCATTTGGGTTGTGGAACGGGTCCTAACTGTTCTGTGTGCTTATGCGCCAAACAGCAGTTCAGAGTTGGCTGAGGTGATTGAGAGAAGTCCCAGGGTTGCGAGAGCAGTATTTAGAGCGGACTGAAGTGGGCATGTATGTGAATAGAACAGAAGAGATGAGGAGGAAATGGGTCAGTATATGTCTTCTGGACAGAAATGTGGAGAGACAGATGGTGGTAGATTTTGTGAAAACGATGGAAATGGCTGTGTTGAGTTAGTATTTCAAGAAGAGGGAGGAGTACATGGTGACATATAAGAGTGGAGGTAGGAGAAAGCAGGTGGACTGCATCTTGTGTAGATGATTCAATCTTAAATAGTTTTGAGAATGCAAGGTGGTGACAGGGGAGAACATAACCATAGAGGTGGAGAAGGTGCAGGAATTTAAATACTTTGGGTCAACTGTTCAGAGCAATGGGGAGTGTAGAAATTAGATGAAGAAGTGAATGCAAGCAGGATGGAGTGGGTGGAGAAAAGTGCCAGGTGTTATCTGTGACAAAAGAGACATAGTAAAGGAAACATTTATGGTGGCACTGATCAAAAGAAAGGAGGCAGAACTGGAGGTGGCAGAGTTGAAAATGTAAAGATTTTCTTCGGGACTGACAAGGATGGACATGATTCAAATTTTGCCTTAACATCTAAACTTGTGTCCAAGCTTAGATGGGTCTAGAATGAGATGGTTTGGACATGTGAAAAAGAGAGATAGTGCAGGGAGGAGAAAAAGGGGAAGATCAAAGATTAGCTTTCTAGACATAGTGAGAGAGGACATGCAATTGGTTGGTGTGACATCGGCAGATGCAGAGGACAAGGCAAGATGGAAACGGACGATCCACTATAGTGACTCTTAAAGGGAACAGCTGAAAGAAGAACAGAGGATCGTTTTCTCCATTTTCTGTGCATATAATATCAAAATCTCAGTATTTCACAATGTATTGGGATATGAAAATGTACTTCAACATCCAACCTTCATCATTTGGTCTTCTTCTCTGGTCAAGGGAAAAGTTATAAAACTATGTTACACTTGAAAACCCTTCCCTGACATTTGGCAGTGCTACAGGGGACAACATGAAGAATGAGTGTGACCTTAACAGAGTTTGGAGTTACATTGATTCATGTTAAGGATTTTCTGAAAATGTGCTTAAAGGTATAATAAAATAATTGCCTAAGACAAAAGGTGTTGGGCCATACAGACCCCACATCATGTGGAGATCATCGTCTGCACCGGAGTTTGGTAGACAGATGTATGACAGATGTATTAATATACGATTATCAGATTACGCTGAACTTGAGGCAGGAAGTAACTGGTTATTAATGTTCCCCATTACACTTTCCATTAACACTCAAACAACAACAAAAGCTTAACTCAGATCTATATACCCAGTAGAATATGATGTGTAAGGGAAGTACTAAAGCATCGCACACTTAGACAGTTTTAAAATTCTACAACAACAAACAAAAGATAATATTGAAAAAAAATATGAATATATATATATATATATATATATATATATATATATATATATATATATACATACTGTATTTATACTTTACACCTAGTATTTATGTTAATCCCCTACGAAAACCGCCACCTTATCGTGGTGGAGGGGTTTGAGTACCCTAGTGATCCTAGGAGCGGTGTTGTCGGGAGCATTTGGGTTGTGGAACAGGTCCTAACTGTTCTGTGCGCTTATGCGCCAAACAGCAGTTCAGAGTACCCACCCTTTCTGGAGTCCTTGGAACGGGTGCTGGAAAGCACCCCAACTGGGAACTCCATTGTCCTACTGGGAGACTTCAATGCACACGTGGGCAATGACAGCGAGACCTGGAATGGCGTGATTGGGAGGAACGGCCTGCCATTGAA
This sequence comes from Lophius americanus, assembly GCA_037951165.1. NCBI lineage: Eukaryota > Metazoa > Chordata > Actinopteri > Lophiiformes > Lophiidae > Lophius > Lophius americanus. Next base: position 2,778,256 of record JBBDHG010000009.1, read on the forward strand.
CCCTAGTGGTGTTCAATTATTGAACTTAACTGCTAGTCACTGTTTGTCCATAACGAACACCATGTTCAAACAAAAGGCTGTCCACCAGTGATCTTGGCACCAGGACACCTTAGGTTGCAGATCGATGATCGACTTTTTAGTTGTATCAGCTGATCTGCGGCCGTATGTTTTTGAATTTGCAATGCTAAATCACTCGCCAATAGAAAAGTTCTTCTCAATACAAATATATCTGAAGAAGCTGTCATAAAATTTAAAGACTCTATTCCATCAGCCCTGAGTTCAGTTGCAAAGAATCTGACTCTAGCGTTAGTCCTGGGCAAATTGATTATTTCGTAACAACTCATAAACTAGAAAGAAAATGGCGACACACTAAACTTGTTGAGTCCTGATTAGCCTGGCAAGAAAGCATTAGAAAATATAAGAGAGCCATCCACAGCGCCGGAGCGGCCTATTTCTCTGCAATGATAGAGTAAAATAAAAACAACCCCAGGTTTTTGTTCAGCACTGTAGCCAAGCTGACTGACAGTCAGAGTTCTATGGAGCCCCGTATTCCTAAAACCCTTAGTAGCGATGACTTCATGAGTTTCTTTAATGACAAAATTATAAGTATTAGAGACAAGATCCATAACCTCCGGCCTTCATTGGCTCAAGTTTACACCCCAGGACTATGTGCTTGGAAAAAACGGATAGACCTGGAGCGGATCTAGACCGCTTTATTCCGATTGATCTGAAACGATTAACTTTAACCCTTATTTCCTAATCCAAAACAACAACCTGTCTCCTACACCCAATCCCAACTAGTCTACTTAAAGAAAGTTTACCCTTAGTCAGCAACTGTCTATAAGAAATCATCAATCTGTCGTTAAATTCAGGCTACGTACCAAAGTCCTTGAAATAGCTATAATAGAACCGCTGCTTAAAAAGCTGATACTTGATCCTGAGGCTTTAGCAAATTACAGGCCGATATCTAACCTTCCCTTTCTCTCTAAAATCTTAGAGAAATTGGTGGCCGAACAATTGTGTGATTTTCTGCGTAAGAATAGTTTATTTGAGGATTTCCAGTCAGGTTTTAGAGTTTACCATAGTTCAGAAACAGCACTGGTCAAAGTTACGAATGACCTTTTAATGGCATCTGATGAGGGACTGGCCTCTGTTCTGGTCTTGTTGGATCTTAGTGCTGCATTTGATACTACTGACCACCAAATTCTAATACAAAGAAAACTTGATAACTTAGTTGGCATCAAAGACACTGCATTAAATTGGTTTAAGTCATATTTATGTGGCAGATCTCAGTTTGTATCTGTTAACAATGAATCCTCCATGAATAGTAAAGTCACCCACGGAGTTCCCCAGGGATCTGTGCTTGGGTCAATATTATTCACATTATATTCGCTCACTTTATGCAACATTATCAGGAAACACTCCATAAACTTTCACTCTTATGCAGATGACACACAATTGTACTTATCAATGAAACTAGGTGACTCTAATCACTTACCCAATATAGAGGTGTGTCTCAAAAACATTAAGACTTGGATGACCTGCAGCTTTTTATTATTAAATTCAGTTAAAACTGAAGTTATTGTGCTGGGACCCAAGCACCTTAGAAACAATTTATCTGATGATATATCTACTCTGGATGGTATGACCTTGGCCTCTAGCATCACTGGCAGGAACCTGGGAGTTATCTTTGATCAGGATATGTCCTTTGATTCCCACATAAACAGATTTCTAGGACTGCCTTTTTCCATCAGCGTAATATTTATAAAATACGGCACATTCTGTCGCAAAAAGATGCAGAAAAGTTAGTTCATGCATTTGTTACTTCCAGGCTGGATTACTGTAATGCCCTACTAACAGGTAGTCCCAATAAGTCTCTGGAGTCCCTCCAGCTGATCCAGAACGCTGCTGCATGTGTGCTGACCAGAACCTGGTTAAGAGAACATATATGTTCTGTATCAGCTTCACTTCATTGGCTCCCGGTAAAATCTAGAATCAAATTAAAAATCCCCCTGCTCACTTACAAAGCCCTTAACGGTCAGAACCAACGTATCTGAAGGAGCTCTTAGTTCAATATTGTCCAATCAGAACTCTGTGCTCCAAGCATGCAGGGTTACTTGTAGTCCCTAGAGTCTCCAGAATTAGAATGGGAGCCACAGCTTTCTTTTATGATAAAGTTTATAATTAAGGCTGGCATAAGCTAGCTCTTAGCCATAGTGTTATAGGTTTAGACTGCTAGGGGATCTACAATGATGCACTGCTTTTCTCGCTTCCCCTCTCACTGTCCCTCTTTTTACACCCCACTCACTTTAATGCATGTCACTGGATTAATACATTTTAAATGGTTTAATCCATGTTACTGGATTATTGCATTGCGGTTGGAGAAAGTGGATTATAGCTGATATCTTTGCTGCTTTCCCCCCGTCTGTATCTTTCCTCACCTATGTCTCTCTCTTTCTCGCTCTCACTCTCTTTTTTTTTCAAACCTGACCGGTCATGGCAGTAGGCCGTCATGGCAGTAGGCCGTCCACCCTGAGTCTTGGATCTGCTAGAGGTTTCTGCCCGTTAAAAGGCAGTTTTTTCTCGACATTTTCGCCTAATGCTTGCTCAAGGAGGAATTTGATGGCGGGGGAGGAAGCTGGACACGCCTGGTAGGCCCAAACGAATAGTGAGGTTCTGCTGGGAACGTCTGGCCAAGGAAACTGTCAGGATGGTCTTCAACTCCCACCTCTGGCAGAGCTTCAACCGCATTCCGGGGGTGGAGGGGAACATGGAAACTGAATGGAGCATGTTCCGTGCTGCGGGCTGCGAGCTGCCAGGGCTAGTCGGGGCGGTAATCCCCGAACCTGCTGCTGGACACCAGAGGTGAGGGATGCGGTCTCAGGGGGGGAAAGCGGTCATTCGTCCACTCTGTCTACGGGCTGGATACTTTGGGGATCTCCTCAATCCCACCAACACGTATTCCCAGTAGGAACCAGAGCTGGATGACTTGGAGGTGGGTCCGCTCATCACTGGGGTTGAGATCGCTGCGGCTGTTAAACAACTCCGCGGTGGCAGCGTCCCGGGGGTGGAGGAGATCTCTGGATGTTGTAGGGCTGTCATTTGATACAATTATAAAATATAAATTAATTGCTGCATTCGACCCGTCCAGGGTCCCATGAGGAGCAGTAGGCAGCTCATATGATGCAGAGCTACGGTAAATGGAAAATGGTATGTATAGCACTTTTCTAGTCTGCTTGACAACTCAAAGCGCTTTTACAACACGAGTCAGCATTCAAACATTCACACTAACATTCACACAGAGGCTACCCTGTAAGGCGCCACATACTCATCATGACAATAACCATTCACGCCATCATTCACACACCAATGGAACAGCCATTGGGAGTAACTTGGGGTTCAGTATCTTGCTCAAGGACAATTCCACAGTGGCCGGGGTTCGAACTAACGACCTTCAGATAAGTGGACAACCGCTCTACCAACTGAGCCCCTGTCTCCCCAGGACATTTGATGTCGCTAGGTTTTTTTTTTCATAGTATGGTAAATGACCAGACAAGCTGAATGATAAATTAGTTCTTATGCATGCTCGGACATCAGTAAATGGGTGTGTTGCAGTACACCCATATATTAGCAGATTAGCAGATATATTAATCAGATTTACAAGTGCAATCGGTAGTGTTCAGATATTTTACCCCTCAACTTGGCATTCCCTGCAGGTGTACAGGATTTAGTTGATGACGCTGGAGAGCAACTCAATGACAAGAAAGGGGGAACCTCTTTGCCATTTTCTCCATCTCTCTGTGGAGGGACAGTCATCGGCTTTAAACTACTTTGCACAGGGCAGAGTGTTGTGTTGTGATGTAGTTTGACTTGGCTGGTGAGACCAGTTTTATTCCACGTTAATCACTGGCATTCATGTAAACACATAGGTGACAATAATCGTGACATGCAGCAACATGATTTAACATTTCATATTATTAGCCACAAAGTGCTGTAAAAATCTATAAGATCCCCTCTTCATTTCATCTTTTTTTTTGAAAACCTCTCACAAGTGTCAAATGATCAAAATGATCAATATCAACTGGTATTAACAGCGGAGGCTTCATTAATACCACTGATTGCGGTTCTATCAAATCTCTTAAATAGACCATTTTCAGAAGAATGAGGTTAGCTTGTAGGTCTCATCAGTATCATAATGTGCCAAAATCAAGAGAAATCCCCGAAGAGAAGGGAATAAAGCTGACAAAAGCAATCAGTCTGATGAAAGCTACAAAAGATAATTCTAAGGCTCTGGGACTCCACCGATCCTAAATGAAATACATTATCTACAAATGGAAAAGACTTGGAACAATAATGAGTCTTCAAAGAAGCCGACAACCTTCTAATATTTCTCCAAAAGCATGGTCAAGGATCATTCAAAAAATTATCCTTGACCATGAAGTCACTAAACAATGACAACATGACTTAAGCACAAGTTTAAAAACAATAATACCAAACAAGAGTTATGCTTCGTTTGAGAACAAGTGTGTACTCTACTCACTCTTTTTCTACTTCTCTGCTTGTGTGAATATTGCCTGGGATTATTTGAGATGTGCGTGTAAGTAATGTAAGTAATGCAAATCTGCAAATGTATGTCCTTCTCTTCTGAAAATTGTAAAATTGTAATTGTTTTTTTTTATTGTTTTAATTATCAACCATGACCAAATTTTCCACAGCGCTGTAATTCTGTAGAGTCACAGACATCAGAAAACCAGACTTTGTCAAATCTGGGTTCACAATGCTATTCGGAGGCACCTCTCACAAGGTTCCCCTTTTTACGCCCAAATGTCCTGCTAACGTCCAGATATGTGACATCTGAGGCAAATGACTCCCATTCATGTTGCTCAATGCAAGAAACCTAGCAGGTTTTTTTGACAATATGCATCTTCTTGTGGATCTGGCATAAACCTGTATGTAATCTTATCACACAAACAATCAGTTGCATGCAGAGCAGTGATGCTGCAGTTCAATGTCACAAATCCTCAAATGTGGCAGCAATAAAGCAGTTCTGCACAAAAGAGTGGACTTATAGTCCACAATATTGTCAGAAACTGATCTCCAGCAACTGTAACCATTTCAATGAGAGACGACTGAGAAGGAATAAAAGATGAATGATTTTTTACAACAGCTGTTGTGAGACAAATAGTACAATAGAAAGTCTTTTGGATAAACAGAACAGCATGGAAAATCTCCCCTTTGGGGTTTGATCACTGGCGGCGGTGGCTGATGACTCTGCTGAAGCTGGTGAACGAAGGAGCTGATGGATCTCCGAGGACTCAGCGGTGATGCGGAGGTGGAGGGTGCACGAACATTTAACATGAAAGAACTAATTGAATGGAGAGAGAGACATATTTAATGACGGCAGCTGATGATGATGGGCTAAACATGCAGTTCTGACACAGTGATCTACCTGAATGCCTATATATTTAATCTATATGGATTAAAAATGAACTGTTTATTGGAGGGCATCTCAACACACAAACTGAGAAAAATTAGATCAGACTTTTGTGGTAAACCTGAGCTCAGGATGCTGTTTGAATCATTGACTGTGTATCGCTTTACACTTTTATGGGAAGTTTGGGCCCGGCTTAATGGTAACATTTGATAAAAACAAAACTTTAGGGACGCATTCTCACAGAGAGTGACGGTTGCATTGACATTTCCGAGTTTTACAAGGGCCATGTTGTCACATATGACAAGGCAGTGTGCAATCCTGCCAGAGCGAACATCAGCTGGAATTAAAAGCAACTCTCATGGGTGATGGTGGAAGAGATACTGCTGTTCAATATATATGACTCTTAATTAGTTAGAATCACTAGTAAAGCTGTATAAGGAAGGTTCCACCACCTTTATATGACTTCTTGTCAAAGTTGGAACTAAATTGTTTTCAAGGTTGTGCATGTCACTTTCCCTGTAAGTTTTCCTTTCCCCAGTTTCAAAAACTGATAAATGTGTGTTTTTGTAGTTTTGTCTTGCAGTGTGAAAAGATTCTCATGTGAAAATTTCTAGCGTAAACCACAGCATTTAGATGTGACCGAAGCAAAGAAAAGAATATCCTCTTAAATAATGGACTTTGTTGAAAGGGACACTAATTGAAACAGGTCTCATGTAAATGCTGTCATCTTGGATCAGTCTGGTCTGTCATTGCCCTGTCCTCCTCTGTGTTCTCACTCCACTATCCACCCACAACTCTTTCCCTGAAAAAGCTGCTTCCTCCTGCTCACCATTTTCCTCATTGTTCCCCCACCAAACACCTTTCATCATCTTTTTTCTCTTTTCTATGCTGTTATGCTGATTCTGTCTTTCTTTTTTTTGCTCTCTTTGCTCTCATCTCTTTGCTCTTTACTCCACACCGAGCAGAAAGGGTTAATCTGTTCATTCACGCTGTGAAAGACTAAATTAACTTGATCAAAACTTCCTCATGCTAAGATTAACAAATTTCAGGAGAGGGGGCCAGTGAGAGAATCCCAGAGAGGAGACAAATCCGAGGCGCTGAGGAATAAGGGATTTTGAGGACAAGGGGGAAAAAACAGTTAGACAGAGCCATCCGCTGGGACGTTCAGATGGTCATCAGTGTGAAGGTGTATTTTCGTTATGTAAATAGCTGAGTGACTCATTTCTGCTCTCTAGCAGGCACCTCGTACCTCTGCTCATCCAACCAGAGCGTGCCAGCTGCTGCGCTCTCATCTCAGCCTCTCTTGCCAGTGAGGATTAAACTCTTAATCCGCTAGACTCAGGCTTGCTACTAGCTCAGACAGAGGGGAAGCTATCTTGGTGTGTTCTGCTGCGTGTGCGTTTGTGTGCCGGCTTCTGGTGTATTTCCCGGTGGTGCGTGTAAAATGGATTGTGGGCAGTTGCATGTATAATGTATGGGTGAAAGAGAGATTAATTTAAAAAACAACAACACTGAGACAGGGACACAGAGAGTTTGCTGCTGGTGGTGCAACACATAGACAAGTTAGAACCAGTTCAGTGCTTGAGGACACGTTCTCCTTATTCCACTTGTGCAATGTCCAGAAATAAATACCTCTGAGTTTTATGTGCATATGTGCGATAAAACTGAGGTAATGGCAGAATTCAAAAGGAATATTGCAGTACTGTTTCGGTGAGGCAGATTGCAGGGCACCTAAATCATTCAGCTGTGACTGGAAAGTAATCTCTTTTGTGAAAATAACGCCTAAGAACTAGTAGGCTAATGTGTGTGATCAGTCTCATGTTGCATACATTAACCAGCCCTGGGCATATTTGTTGCAGCAGCTTAATGAATAATAATGGAGGGATTCAATAAACTGAACGTCTGTGGTCCCAATACAAACAGACATAGAGAGAGAGGGAGCGAGGGCGAGAGGGGGAGAGAGAGAGGGAGAGAGAGAGAGTGAGAGAGAAAGAGAGAGAAAAAGAAATCCCCACCTCTTAAGTTTCCATTTCAACCCTTGCTAATGTGTTGCCTGCTCCGTTAGCAACCATAAGGGCCTGGACAAAGTGTTTGCTTGTTTTTCATTACCCCCCAAGGCACAGGAAACTAAATGAGCTACCTCTGAAGGACAGCGTTGGTGTGCGAGGCCAGCGACGCAGATGAATCTGCAAGCACAATGACAATTTTTCACTGAACTTTCACTTTATATAAGTTTTGTTCCAGCCTTGCAGAGAGATGCATTATACTATACAATATGTGTTGATGTGGAACAGTGAGAGTTTCTACAAAGCCTGTAATGAACACACAAATAAAACACACGGCACACACACGCATGTCTATATATTTATATACATGCACACACACACACACACACACACAAACACATGTACTGTATATACACAGTGGAACTGAGAAGAAATCTTCTATTGGTGGAATTTGTTTTTGTTTCTGTGTCATCTAACATTATAAGACACATTATAAAAAAAAAAAAAGAGCATTATAAATTTATTTCAGATTAGGACTCCATGTCTTTGCTGGCTTTCTCTAAGTAACTGGCCTTTTAAATGCTTTATATGTCAAATCCTACTCAGTCTTTGTATATCATCCATATTAACAAATGTGTATTTGTGATTTGTCTTAGTTTTACACAGTTCCTTGCAGAAAAAACGATAGGGCTATATAGGGTTTTATATACGGGGGCGACGTTGGCTTAGTTGGTTGAGTGGTTGTCCCCTTGTCTGAAGGTCAGTGGTTCAATCCCCAGCCACTGCATTCAACATGTTGAAGTGTCCTTGAGCAAGATACTGATGCTTCAGTTTCTCCCGATGGCTGTTCCATTGTCGTGTGAATGGTTACCACTCCTGATGACCATGTGGCGCCTTGCATGGCAGCTTCAGTCATCACTGTATGAGTATTAGTTTGAATGGGTGAATGCTGATTTGTGTTGTAAAAGCACTTTGAGTGGTCAACCTGACTAGAAAAGTGATGTGTAAGTACAGTCCATTAACCATTTACATACTTTATCAGATTGTCATTCTCTCAGCACATATTAGGAAAATATTTGTTATCACACCAGACTTTAATAGAGCTCTCTCCAAAATAAAATAAAATAATAATTTGGTGAATTTACTTAATGTGGCCAAAATCTACCAAAATGAGTTGAGTTGGATATAATTAGATTATTTTACGTTATTTTATTCATTTGTTCGGCATATTTAGCTACTTAACCTGTTCTTTTTTAGGGTCACAGGGGCTGGAGCCTATAACAGCTGACACTGGGCGAGAGGCAGGGTACATCCTGGATGAGACGCCAGTTCATCGCAGGGTCAACACATTCAGAAAAAGACAACCATTCACTGTCACGTTCACTCTAATGGGCAATTTAAGGTCATCAAATTCACCTATACTGCATAGTAGGACTGTAGGAGGAAGCCGGAGAACCCGGAGAGAACCAACACTGGGAGGACATTTCATTATTTTTATAATAATAATAATAATACCATTGGTAAGAGGAAAAATAACAAACCTATGTGTAAATGCATTACCAATATCAATACTTGACCGTATCCGGTAATTGCATTATTTTCTGTTAAACTTGTACAGCTAAGTAAAATGATAAATATGAATTTAACAGAATTCTTTTAGTTAGTCTTTTAGTTTTACTTAACTGTGTTTTTACTTTTCTACATGAAGTGATCTAGGCCCTACGTACTTTTTTAATTGTGGGGTTCAGTCAAATGCGTTATGTTGAGTCAATTACAAATCCACTTTGTTGATCATACAAGTCTTG